>CM062567.1:42875975-44375663 GCA_031468815.1 Morus bassanus | reverse complement strand
ACATGATAAATGTTTCCAAAAAGCAAGATGAGCAAAAACCAGTCAGTCTATTAGGAATATGAGGTCTCCCATAGACGCTGGTCTGTGCATCCAGTCGTTGTTATGGTCTAGAAAAGCTGATTGTCCCCACTCTCTTCAAGCACACCCACAGATCCAGTTAAATTCAGTGATGGTCAGGGAGGTTTCCCGTCTGTCTGTCTGATCGGATGCAAAACATTCGAACATGCTGGCTCTTGTTTCAAATATGCAGCCACACAGTCCAGCTCGGCAGTATCCATCCCACTGCAACTGGCCCTGGCAACTCAGCTCCGGGAGCCACTGAGCAGGCAGCACTGTCACTGCTGCCACATCAACTCTGATCTAGTCTGATTCAGCCTGCTGCTACAGAGTCACCTGGGAGGATCCTTGTGGGGATACCAAAGCAAAAGCACTTTTTGCTTCTAGGATGAATATTTCTATTTTGGACACAAGGATCTCTCCTTTCCTCTTGTGGGATTTAGACCAAAGACCACTGCCAGTTGTACCACCTGCTGGATGGAGCTGCTGGAGGGTATAATCTCCCCAAACTCCCTTTTGTGCAGTTCTACTTACAGTCTGGTATAATATATATACACCAGATGTGTTCCCACAAAACGACAAAATATTAGGTGTAATTATAGGAAAGCAACATTTTACTTCATGCAGAGAATGTTGCTCAGGTTGTTGCATTATTGAGGAAGCACTCTTTTTAACCCAGGTGTGGCACATGAATAAATTTTGCCCAAATGCCAGACACGTGATGTCTCCTACATTCTTGCAAGATATCCTGCATTTCTTCCCACTGTGCTGGAATGCTGAGCCACAGCAGCAGCAACACGAAGCTACCAAGGCAAAAATGACCAACAGAGCTGAAGCCAACACACCACAGCTGCTTCCCGATATGGAACCTTAGATATCTATAGATTAAATTGTCCATGGCCTAAATTTCCTAATTTTTGATGCAGACTTCATCCCTAGGAGTGCATCAAGTGTTGTGCACTTTACAATGGCAGACAGAAAAGATTGTGGGGACATGCCTGTTAGAAAATTAGTCATTCATAAGGTCAAACTTTCAAGCTTTCAGTTGTGATCCTGTTAAAATATCAGGGCGAGGGAATTGGAGTTCGTCATTCTGTTATGTTTTGGTTTGGTGGTAAACAAGTTGGCATTTTTGACTTGACTGTTCAAAGTTTGTTTTTCCTGGATAGATATGCCTCCAAAGATGGATATTGCCTTTGAGTTAGATTTTGCAATTGTCATTGGCTGAGTTCTTGATTACCGAAATCAAGAATGGCTCAGACTCTTATCTAAGAAGTGCAGGGCGGAGAGCTAGGTAAATGTTTCTTCTCTTGGCCTGTCTCCATTGCACGACAGGGAGGGGTTTGTTTGGCTAATCAGCCTGTGATCTGAGGGTTTGTTTTGCAAAGGAGCATGTGGGGCTGGTTTCCTTGGGTTCCCAAGCCCGAGGCAATAGTGCTGGGAAACATGTAATTGGGGCCCATTCTTAATATTTGTAAAGAGGACGTAGGCTTTTCTTTTTCTTTTTATAAGCAAAGCCAGTCATACAGCAAAGCAAAAGTGTGTCAGAAATAGGTGTTTTATTTATAACTCAATGCATTAAAAAATAACCAAACAAAACCAAATATAGTCCAGTTCAACCTTTGTTTTATGTCACCATGTTGTACTTGCTCTTCCTCTTCTCAAGATGACAGTCCTGGGATCTTGATGCCGACTTGTGGAAGAGTGATTCCCAGACAGAGCATCTGGCTCCTTGTATGAGTCCTGAGGCGGTCGGTTGTGTTGGTGGCCATGGAGTTGCCTCTGGCTCTGACATGTGGTTGCATTAGTTGCTTGATGGGGCTCCGTGGTGGCTCTGTCCTTCTGAATGCTGCCTTGTTTTGACTTTTCAATCTAAGTCAGCTTGCACTTCTTCATTATTTTTGTAGTGGCCATTCCCTTTAGGAGGTATTACCCTTCCTTCCCCGCCTTTTTCATTCCTGTGGCTGGGTACAGTAAGATCAATACTGTAAACAGCAGACTCAGCCTGCTGAGGGGCACAGCCTTTCCCAGTGTAATGTTCCTGAGCTCATCTGATAGACAGAATTACTTTGTTTTTTCCTTCACTTTGTAACTTAAAGCACAATTCTTACAGCTCCTTCTTGTCTGAGGAACTTTGAGAAACTTCACACAGGTGTAAGGATATGAGTGTTGAACGCATAGGGGTTTTTTGCGGAAGTAAAGCAAGAAAGATTTACCAGTCTGACTCCTGAAGAGGCTTTAATTGCTAGCAAGGCCAGAGGAAGACGACATTCAGTGAGTCGGTGTGCCCTGACTTCTGCTGATCCAGTGTGGGAGTGGTACAAAGCACTTTGCAGGACTAAACCCCTCTGGTCTCAGGACTGGATACTGCAGATAGATCCACACTGGCACAGAACTAAACACAGGCCTTCCCTTTAGTAACTGACATACAACAGTTTTACTTGCTAATTAGATTAATGTTGATGATCTATCTCTACTTTATTGGCAGTCCATAGACTGCCCCAAGAACACAAATTTTAATCCCCTTCCGCATCCAGCCTGAGCCATTACCATAGATCAGAGCCATTAAAGCTGCAAGTGCACAAGGAGGGTATGTAACTCAGTTACAGGAGAGAAGGCTATACCTAGCTGCAGCTGATGTGGAAATTGGGTATGGTTACTGCAAATCACTGTGGAATTATGCAAGCTGGTGTTAAACAAGCAGCAGGGCAAATTAGCCCTGCACTGAGCTGCTGCATGCTGCTATGCTTACACAGCTACTGGTGCCTGAGTTAATATGTTTAAATGCAGCACAGCTATCTCTAAATAACCCTGCATTTTGCTTGTAGCTATATCCAGTGGGAGACCAAAGAATAGGAACTGCTTAAAATAACTTGTCTGCATTTCTGCAAGTTTAGTGTCTTCTCATCTCAAAGCCCAAGAGCCTATTCTGAAGCAGGGTAAAATCCTATTTGCTATTAACTAGCCCTGACTTGTGTCCCCAAGGCCACTTTTCTGCAGACTGCTCCCCTGGAGCTAGAGCCAAACAGTGCTGCATTCATGCTTCGAGATAGGGCAGACTGCGTTTGCAAATCCTGTATTTTTATTTGTTAGAGAGTGCACAGCACTGCCCCATGAGTAGTGGCATGGGATGCAGGAAGAGGCAAGAATTTCTTGTCCTGGATTCAGTCCCATTCAGTGAGGCTGATACATGCAGAAAGAGCACAAGAGGTGTGTGAGAGGTAGCTGGAGAAAGTCTGGTTAGGGATGCAGAAGAGAAAAAGCATTAACAGGCAAAAGCACCTTCATAAAACTAAGCAAAATACCAAAATAAAGCATTGTAGTAGGTGCTTTTAACACCAAGTAGGTAGATGATCAGGACACCCATTTTCCCCAAGAGAATGCTTATCCTTTTGTGTAATGCGTAGCCTTGATGTCTCCTTTTGGCAGTGAGACAGAGATGTACTGAATATTTTTTTGAAATTATACCCCAAACACTGAAAGCTGGATCTTCCAATTCGATGTACACAAGCACAGCCTATTTGGTAGAAGTCGCAACCAATGTTAAATTCTGTTAATAGCAAAGCTTCTTGCCCTGCTGTAATTACCACTGTGTGGTTTTCTCTTTTGCTTCTTTCTCAGAAATCACTTACTTCAGAAATAGTTGTAAAAGGCAAAATATAAAAGAAGAACTAATGACCTTTCTGTAAGATAATAATTGCTGGCAAGTGGCTTGAAGCTTAGATACACAAAGACTTTATCAAGCAGCTACTTTGGGTTGGGCTTGAAAAATGTATTTTGCAAATGCACACAGATTCTTTGTCAAATGCTTCATTTTCATACCATTTTTGACTGAGCAGAGAAAGACCATCTTTAAGGGGCTGGCTTGCCCATCTGGGGTCAGTGCAAAAGAATGGAACAGATTTTTTTCATAATTATTTATAAGATGTCTGCTTTTATAACACTGTTCCTTGAATGTCAGACGACCTCAGGGACCCTTGGCCACCCCCCACCATGTGTTGGTCATCAGTAATGATTCATTCCTTGAAAGACATGGAACAACTCTTAAATCCATGTAGGTTTTCCTCCTTCCCCATGTTATCCATCTTTTGGTATGCTCCAACCAAATTGCCAAGGACATGGAATTTAAGACTTGAAGATACGAGGAGCACAGTATTTCTTCAGGTCTCATTAGGACTTTAATGTGGTTTTCAATGGAAACATAATTTGCAATGCATTTGTATTATTTATTTTGATCCTACAGCCCCACCCTGACAAAAAGCTCCTCAGAGGTGCACTCTGGGCATTGATACTACCTCATACAGAGTCTCGTGACTGCTCCCTTCTGCTATAATTCTTATTCATAGTTTGGTAACTCTAGTGGCCCCAGTCATTGTGCTAGGTGCTGCACAAACCTTCAGGGTTTATCTAGAAAAGATTTTACATTCCTAGTTTAAATGGCTTGGCTGATTCACTGATAATGTAACAATATGCTAGGCTGGACAGACCACTGATCCTCATTCCAGGATTTGAGTGTTATTGGCTCTCTTTACATTTACTGTAAGTGCTCCAGAAATTATTGTGTTCTGGGAGAAAAAAGTGCAGTGTCTGACTCTTTCAAATATATTGGAAACAACCACCCTCAGCTAAAAATGTAACCTAAACTGCCAACCTAGCTGCATCTTCCAAGAATTGGTAAGGTTTATAGCCTAAGACCATAGTTAAGGGTCCTCTTACAAGGCTACCTAATGTAGTATAAGGCATCACCACTCCATCTCTTCATTGAAACCCTGTGCAGAATTTGAAGAAGGAACTGCACCAACACTCCTCTTCTGTTTCACAGTGCCAGCTGAGTAGGTTCAAATGAACCAGTCAGGTTCATTTGAAGAGCCTCCATCCACAGTAACGTCTTAAACTGCTACAGCTATACCTGCAAGAGAACATCTCACTGTGGTTGGGATAGACAACACAGGATCAGAAACAGCCACAGCAAGACTGGTGGTTTTGTCCTTGGTTTTTGGCTGTGATTGCTAAAACTAGTAATTAATGTGTTCCAAGAGTCTAAAGTAGTTTCCCTGTAAGGGGAGGAAAAGCTGCTTCCTGAACATGCCCCTGGTGAGTGGCACCTGCCTGCAGTAGGTAGACTGAGGAGGGTGGGATTTTTGGCTTTCTATCCACTGTCATGGAGTGGTAACAAGTTAAACACTGGATGAACACATCAGATTGGTCTATATATGCCTCTGTGGCTAGAACTGTAAATACAGTAAAGTACAGTCTGCTCTGTACTGCTTGGAGCAGATAAATACATTGCCTGTACTTAGCTTTGGTTATACCATTTTCTAGCTGCTCTACAGGAAAATAGGGCCAGACAATAATCCCACCCAAGGGCAGAGCTATAACAAGGACCTGTTGAAAATTTTCCATCAAGTGGAAAATTACCATCTTTTTCATTGACAGTGTTTTGGCTGGTTGGTATTGCCTGAAGATCTCTTGAGACCTGTCTTTTTCACAGAGTGGAATGGCTTGTTCCAAATTCTTGGCGAAGTCAACACACTTTGACAGCTAATTGTTGGAGATTGCTTCTTATGGAGAACCTGTCTGGGGAAAGAGGTCAATGTTGTAAGGGAATGGGTAGGTGAAGAGGGCAAATGTTTATCAAGGAAGACTGAGATTGACAGGAAAATGCATCCTTCTCTAAGATCTGGAGATGATGTCGCACTTGGTCAAGTTGAAGGTGCTTTTTATATCATGAGTCCTACTGGTTTGAAAGGACGGCAAGTCTGGAACAGGGCTGTCTGATTCAATGTCATGCCTCAACCTGGCTTTACACAGAGTTGAAGATATATATGCTATCCTCCGTCTTTTTCAGCTGCACTAGTGTTTAGCTCCCTTGTGCAGAGCACTGCAGAGGAGGGCACATGGTCTTCCGCTTGGGAGCATCTTTAGGGCACAGCAGCAGAAATTTGAAAGAAATACACCACTAGAGGGCATCTACACATTCTCACAACTGTAATGTAAACCTGTTCACAATTGCAAAAAATTCAGTAAAGCATTTACAGCTAAAGTTATAAGGTATTGGAGCTCAGAGCCTGCTGCATATGATTTTTGTTTTTTACTGAACATATCCCTCTGCTTTTTGTCCTCAAAAGAAGAACACACTGAGATGTGTTAATTAGCAATGCATAAGATGGTATATCCAGCCCTATGACCTGTGTACCTTGTGACCAAGATACAAGGTTTGAGAAAATTAATATTGCACAAAAAAAATGGATGTTTGCTTATATTCACTGTGGAGCAAATGGGTTGAGGGAGAGAAAATGGCTTTTGAGAGACAGAGGGAGGAACTGGGCTTGCTCAGGTCCCCCTAAATGAATATGCCTGGAACTCATCTATACAAAGATGCTAAGCAAAGTTAGGAGAGAATTCTCACTCTCCAATACAGTGGCCTTTTTTGCTATGCTTTAATGCTTCCTGAGAACTAAGTAATTACATAATTTACATATTTTAATTTAGGTACGCTCACTTCACAGGTTTTGTTGATTTGCCTTTGCTTTTCCAAGTACTGCATGTTGCTGTGGTTTCACCATGGTATGCTAGGTTTTATGAACCCTGGGGAGCTCATCTGGTAGATGCAGCAGGAGAACCTGGAGAAAATTGGCAGGAGGTTAGGTGGACACAGCCCATAGCACATCAGTGTGGCTACAGATTCATCCACATTGCGTTGTTTTCCATTGTGTGAATACCTTCTCTCCTCTCTGAGAGAGGGCCCTGCACAGGGCACCTCAGTCCTCCTCTTCAACGCTGCCATCTCCAGAGAGGAGGGAAAGGATTTGGCTTCAAGTGTAAGAGAAAACTCCAATGGTCTCCACTTGACAGATATGATTCCGGGTTAAAGATGATCCAACACTTCCTGTCCAGACCTCCCCAGGCTTGCTTTCTGCAGCTAAGGGATGATACAGGCCTGCACTAATGCAGGCTAAGACCCCTCCCTCCCTCCTCCCTTTCTGAGCAGGGATCCTCAGACACGCCATACTGTGCCAAATCCTTTACAGTGGTTTTGTGATGTGAGCTAGTATCTGCTGGAGATGCCGAGCTGAGACGTGAACGCCTTTCACAGAGGGCTCGACCTGAATTCCCTGAAGTGAGTCTAGTCCTTTTACTCACTGAGCTCCCTCTTTTTGTACTTAATCAAATCCTAAATCCTCTGAAGTGAAAAAATGCACATTTTGTTTTCAATGACTTGCTGAAGCTGAATGCTTCTCACAACCAGCAAGGCCTATGAAACTAGAATTTATTAAGGATGAGTGATTTCTCACACTTATTCTGTTTCTATCCAAGACTGCCAACTTGGTCCACCTGGGTTTCAGAACTGAGATATCACATTTCCCACATCTCATGCCTTCTCTATACTTGCCCTGCATTATTTATTATGGCACTGAGTGCTCCTGGGGTTTGCTGTTGGGCAGGGTCAGCCTCCTTTGGGCTCACCTCTGCCGTGGCAGCGTTGGAAGCTGCTGCACCAGCCAGTTTCTGCTCAGGCTGGTCCTGCAGCTGGTGCTCCAAATGGGAACTTAAAAGCCACGCAGTGAAGAAACTCAGAGGAAAGTGGGAGTCAAAGCAGCAGTGAGGACCTGGAGCTTCTTACTCCTCAGAAAGATTAAGAAGGAGTTTAATTGGCAACTCCCTTAGAACTGTTTTGGCTATTGATTCTTTCAGGGCAGGCGAGGGTGCAGTATCCCTGCTGACAGTAACACCTTTAATGACTGAGTTGATCAAATCAGTGTCATCCATTTGGGCCTTTCTTGCCAGGTTGGGAACACTGCTCGTAAAAGGGTTTCAGCAACTTTTCACTCGAGGCCCTTCCCAAACTGGCTCAGAGAGGGAAAAAATGCTATCTAGTACAAAAGATTTGTTGCCATTTCTAAACTGCTAATTGGACGCTTTCTCCGAATCATCCCAGATCAAACACGTATGTAGTTAACTAAGGCTCTAATTTGGAAATTTGCTGTACCATCTTTTGCACTGACGAAACAAAATTTGTAGTGGCAAGGCCTGCACAGACACTTTGTTTTCCCTGCACCTGCGATATTTCTGTAGCTTGCAAGGAAAAGTGGCTGATTGCGATAGAAGGAAAAGGTAAACAGACATTTACAACTTGGGAAAATAAGCTCTAGAAAAGGTTACAGAGGTGTTAATTTTCACGGTGTTTATTTTAGAATAGTTCTAAGAGACATACAGTGTAGCTCCAATCTCCCTGCAACCGTAAGGAGTGTGAGCTGCTCCATGAAAGCTGCTGTTTGGATGAGACCTTAAACTACTGCTAGCAACAAAAGAAGATGAGGACATGTGTTTCATCCGCGGACTACAGAAGAGGGGCAGACACTTCCCAGATCTTGCAAGGCAAGTTTCATATTTTAAAATTCTGGGTCACTTCTCTAATTAAAAAGTTATGCTTTTAAAAATGTTTCTAGTCAAATGCACTGCAGTGCTCGGAGCTGGAGAATTTTTTTGTCTGAAGCCTGTATCATCTATCAAAACGTGCTGCATGGAAACAGCTGGATCTCATGTTTGAGTCCTCATAACTGAACTGAACGTTTAGACTGTCTTTTTCCATCAAATGTGTGATTTAACAGTGCAGCAGTGGATGAATCTAGGACAGTCTCTGAATTGCAGATTTCTGTACTAGCTGTCTGCAAAGTAGGAAGAAAAAGAAATGACAGGGTGCTGGCAGAAAAATACGATGATACTACAATAAGCATACACCACAGTTCATTTGATGGACAGCAGTGCCTACTTCCATAGAAAAGGGCTGGGATTCATGTGGATTAGTTCCTTGTGATATGTGCATAGAAATCCAAATATTCTCTTCTCAAACATGTCCATTGCCATTCTGTTTTCTTCTGGTCACTTACTAATATTAGAAGTGACAAACTGTGAAACCAAAGTTGAAGGAAAGGCATTGTATGTTTGCAAAAATTTTAAGCCTACATGGGTCCGTCCAGCAGTCTTTCCTCCTGCAAAGCTTCCCGTAGCCCTGTGTGTGTCTGCGTGCATGCCCATGCACGTGGGCTACAAATGGCTCTGTCCCTTTTCTACATGGTTGCTACAAATGGCTCTGTCCCTTTTCTTCAGGATCTGTCAGAATGGGAGTCTGCATAATGTACGGCTCTGCGCTTGACTGAAAGCTCGAGAAGTTGAAAGCTTTTAGAAGAGTCTCAGAAAAACAGCAACATACACACGTAACTGAAAACACATGCGAGATGAGGAAAAGAGAAATAATGCAGCATGCAGTAACATTTGGAAGCTTTCTCTCTTTTTAGCAGTATCAGAGAGGCTCAGCAAGAAAGGGACCCCTGTAATCCACAGGGCCTCTGTCAGAAACACAGCAACAGCTGAACAGTGCATGAGAGCTGAGGCTTCAGGGAAAACCTCCATGAAAAATAAAAGGAAGGGAAAGAAAAGGAAAAAAAAAACAGTATTTTTTTTAAAGCTCTGTACAGATGCGATGACAATTTGATGAGTCCTTCTGCTTTTTTTTGCTTTCATGCAAATTGATAGCCCGCTCTTGGGAAAGGTCTGCAGTGCTTATGAGCATCTTATTGTCTGCTTGAAGTTACAAGCTAACTGGAAAAGCTAAGAAAAGCAGCATTGTGGAAAAGGGAAAAGGTGTTTGGCAATGTCAGGAATTACATGTTGCTGGTGGCACACATGCTCAGAAGTAAGGACCACAGGCAAGTTCACACTGTTAAGCAAAGTTGCAGTGGAACCAGTGTAGTGCCAGTGCCAAGCACTCAAAAGACGCTTAAGTTTTGCCTCCCAGAGTCATGAGACTATTATAACACTGCATAGCTTTTTCAGGCAACGATGTGCTGTTCTGATTTTTTTTTCTGTTTTTTTAACTGCTGTGGGTTGTGTTCTCATGGTTTGCCCTGCAACCACAGGGATACTTTTTGTATTTTTTACATGAAAGCTGTTCCTTCAGCTTCTTCAAGAAGAAAATTGAAAGTGTGGCCTTTTAGAAAATGATCAAAGGTGGCAAGTGTTGCAGTAAAGTCACAAACACTGAAACCATTTTTATTACGATGATTTGGCTTCTTATGGATCAGAAGACTCTGTTACATTTGTGTTTTGCTTGCTCTCTAAGGCCTTGCATATATAAACTTTTTATTCCTCTGTCATATCAGCTCTGCTCTGACCCCAGAGAGGACAGCTAGACTAGCCAGGCATGTTGTAGCTAGTGTTGCCTCTGTTGCCTTACTGCCTGTCCATGTGGGAATGAATTCACTGCAGCATTAATGTGGATGAACATCTGAGCTTAAGCTGTCGTAGGGGATGAGCAGTCACAGTGCAAAATCATGCACAGGCACTGTGTGCACTGTGAGGGCTTCTGAGGACTTGTCCCCTGAAATTTATGAGTGTGGTAAACTGAAGTGGTCTGTGATCCTTTCCTAGTCTGTTGGGAAAGGGTTTATCTTTCCTTCCTATCTCATCAGAGAGAGTTGCGGAAGATGTCGGAGGGCTACTGGCCACATTGAATGGTTTTGTGTTTACAATCACTGCAGAGTGGGGGGTTAAGAGCCGCCTCACTGAAGGTTTCACTTGGGAGTTCACACCCTAAGGTAGGCCAGGAAAGCTGGACTGAACTACCCCAAGTATAACGCGTTAGTAGCTGTCTTGCAGGGGGACACACCAAATCAGAGAGCATGAGTTAATTCTGCAGCTAAGATATGTGCTTGGAAAGAAATGCTGGTGACCATATTTTACACTTTATTTATGCAGCTTCTCTGTTGGGGGATTACTGTATAAGTAGCAAATGGTGGGAAATTTTCAGAGAAAAACCTTGATTGATTGGACTTGAAAGAGTACTTCGAGTCTCGCTGTACAACGAAGTACCCTCATCTGTTTTGGTCCAGAGCACATTGGGTCTGAACCTCTATTGTCCTGAAACAAATATGGTTATTTACACCTATGGCAAGTAAGTGAAGGAGGGTGTAAGACAGGACTGCTGTCATGTGGTAGCATTTCGCACCCACAGGTGTAACAGGTGTAAGTGACTGTACAACATGCAGGACAAGGGAAAACCAGGCTGGTCGTTATTAGGTCCAAGCCAGGACCTCTGCAAAGACTCTGAGCTTGTCTACCATTGAAAATATTAATTGCTAGAAGCATACAATAAAACCCCAGTGGAAATTCAGCAGAAGAGCTCCTTTACTAAACAGCCTTTTTGTAAGAGTTCAGTCTTACACATACAACAGTAAAGATGAGTTTGGTCTGGGGACCTGAGTGATGACCCATCCTGATGAATTAAAATCACTTGCTGTGAGGCTGTGAATGAATCTGCTACTAGGTTTCTCCTATAAGCACACTAGGGGTTGGGAGTGTGGGGTGTGAGTGGCAGTTTTCTAATACAGAAGATAGATAAAGTATAGATAATGTTTGCAAGACAGTACCTTTGTGATTGTAGCTGCTCACATTAAATTAAATAAGCTATGATGGCAAAAGCTTGGGAGTTCTGCTGTTTTATTTTCTAGCTTTTTGCCAGCATGGATTTTTCAACCCTAAGCCAGCACAGTTACACCAGCAAAGCCTTTCAGTGGAAACTAAAACACGCTTGCTTAAAAACACGCTTGCTTAGCCTATGTAGACAAGACATCAGAGAAAAGCCTGCAATCTTTTGATCAACAGTACAGTCTGAAAGTTCACAAGGTGAGAAGCATTTCTCACCAAGAATATACACTGCAAACTGTATTTAGAAATAACATTTTTAATTAAAAACAGCATTTCTGATCCTGTTGGCAGTAGCTATGGGGCATAAGTGAGGATATCTTTTCTGACACGAGATGTTTGGGATCTTGATGCAAGAGACTGCAAACCAGTCTCAAGGCTGCTTGAATAATCAAATTAAGAACTTCCCTTTTTAAGCATACATTTCTGAAGTGGCATGTGCAGGTCTGGCACAGAGCACTCATTATTGCCGATAACAGAGCTGACATCAAGGGCTTTCCTATGTTACGGAAATTTGTAAAGATGCAAATACAGTCCCTTTGTGTAGATCCTGGCTGTGGTTTCACAAGATGCTATTTTTGGTGGCACAACCAGCTTTAAAAGTTCCAACTCATTCTGGTTCACAGAGCCTATTCCTGTCTTTGTACTTCAGTTATCCATCTCCTGTGCTGCCACACTCCTTTAGGATCCTGATGAAAAAAACAAACAGTTTTTTTTTCAGTCGGGATGATTTTACTGATCTACTTTGCAGCGCAGCACCCTAAACAGTGATAAGGCATGTGTGACAGGTGGTGAACTGCTGCATGAAGGTGGGAATACGTCATTAGGAGTAGGGTTGGATGTGGGTGGGATCATCTTCCACCAGCTTCACGCCGCAGGCATGGTCTTGTGAGAATGAACAGTATCGGGGAAAGCCTGTCATCGCAAACCCCACTGTGATCTCCTTGACTCTGGGGCTTGCCACCATGGCCCCAGAAACTATTGCATAGGAGTGCCTTGCTTGGCCATCGCCAACTGCAAGCCCATCTTACCCAATCTGAGAAAGTGGACCTTGGATCCATTGCTCCTTTATGTTCTTTCTGTGAATACAAGGACCCATAGGCTGCCAGACCCTTTCCAGAATAGCTCCTGCTTCTGTCAGGCTCACAGCATCACCTCCATCATGAACAACGGCATTATTGCTCAGACCACCGCAGGGCCAACACTGCCTTGTAGGGTTGCAGCCCACCTTTGGGCATTGCCTACTTTGAAATTACTATGCAAAGCCTCATTCCATTAAAACAGGGCATCTGCATGGGATCTGGAGAGGCTCATGCATGTAGGAGTGGATGAGCCCCTGGCCAGGACTCCTGTGTCTAGTAGTGACCAGTGGAGAGTAAGGGACCAGAGCAAGCACCTCTGCCCCAGCTGCTGACACATGTGGCTCAGCATCTTCCCACGCTCCAGGGAGGTTTGTATAGGAGGCAGAAGGGTATCTCTCTGGCACAGTGCAACAGCAGAGGCAAAGACACTTGTGGAGAAGAGGGATCATCCTAGCCCCGGTCACTCACCCCACACAGATCCCCGCATGTCCCAGCCAGTACAGGGGAGCAGGGAGGCAGCAGCAGGGTCAGGCTGCTCCACCAGCGCTACCAGGCTTGCAGCCACAAAGGCTATGGCCTCGCCAGGCCTCAGCCCTTGCTCCCCCGGACAGCTCCTGTTTGATGAGGGGAGCTTTGTTTGCCTACCCTCCCTGACACTTGGATGCTCACTCAATGGCTTCACTGCCCCAGTACCCAAGTACCTTGCTCCCCAAGCAAGGGCTACCCGGACCTCCCCGTGCATCAGGCAGGCAGCTCTGGAAGGAAAAGGCAATATACATCCTTGCCAGTGAGACTACAGCTTATTTTACACTGCTGGTTTGTCTTGTCACTTGTGGTGCTGCACAGGATGGTGAAAACTAGAAAGCAGGCTGAGTGTGGTAAATAAAGGCAGTAAACGAGGATCTTGCACATTGCACTTACTTCCCCATTGATCTTAGTGTGTTTTGTCTCGGCAAAACTAAAACAAAACGCAATGCTGGGTGGCTCTGAACAAGCTGTCAGTGTTTTGCTTGTACAGAGATTTTAATCTCTAATGGGACCTGCAGCATTAGGAGGGGGTAATGGAAATGCCCCCATTTTAAAGAAAGGCATTTTTGGTTCTTTTTTCATCTCTCACTCCAGCACAGCCACCAGTGGAACAAGTGGGTTTGCTGCTCTCATTCAGTGTCACCATCTTTACTGAGGATTCATGTTGCTTCTGTCACTGCATATTAGAGACGGGTTTATTCCATTCAGCTTCCTATGCCCAGTTCAGAAAAGCTACAATAGTCATAGAGAAACCTGAAGCTCTCTTTGCTCCTTTGGATTGTGTCACCATAAATCATCCCAGCTAAAAGGCCACACGCCACTTTGTGCTACGTTCTCTCAGTTAACAAAATGCGTTAGGTCTTAATGCCTCAGGGCAAAAAGATGAGTCTTATGGGTCATGCTTTATCTATTTCAAGACACCAGGTAAACAGATAGTTCTGTATAAATGATGATTGCTTTAACTTAGTTCACACTAAGGAGCCACTGAAGAAACAGTTAAAATATTTTTGATTGCTAGTCAATGTTTTCAGCCACTGGGTCAAAAATAATCAACAAAGGAGGATACTCAGTTAAAAATCACAATATTTTGCAAATGCATAAGCAGACATATTCCCCACACACTAGACACAGACACATATTTACAAACCTAGGAGGAGCGTTTCCCTTGGGTTTTTTTTTAAGCCTTTCACACTCACCTTTTCAAGCTATTCTTACAAAATGTAGAAAAGTTATTTCATTGAAAAGAGCAAAAGAAGACCAAAATCTCCATTTAATCACAAGACTCAAAAAATCAGTACTTAACAAATAACTTTTAAAATCAGCCAAAAATGCTAGAGCTATGATAAAATTGCATGGTTTGGCAAAGCTGATAATACAAATAATTTTTACGTTTTCATTTTGAAAGGCAATCAGGGCGGACCTCATATATGTTGGATGCCATAGAAATATAGAAGAGGGCTGTTGCTGCTTAAAAAGATTCTCCTAAAAGAGGTAGAAAATGTTATCTTTTACATCATTTAAGGAAAACTGGGAGCTCTCCATTAGCTCAAGAAAGGCAGTCCAGGGTACAGGAGTGTTCACAGATAAGATTTCTCCTTCAGTTATACAATAGCACATAAGGCAAAGTGAAAATTAATGTAGGTTCTCCTGACAGGATTAAACAAATATCTTTCTTATAGCAGTAGGTTCATTTTATCCCTGAACTATTAACCAAAATAAGTGACAGAGAACAATTAAACCATTCATCTCAATTTAGGATCCTAATGCACATCCATGGTCAGCAGCACTCGTAAGTTCTTTGTTTTCATCAGCATTCATTTTTAAATGGTTTAATACTGCCTCTGATTGCCAAGTGCTAAAATATGAATCTTCACACTTCTGAGTCACTGATGTAACTAAACTGTGACTTCGGCATCAGAGAGTTTCCTGGGAGTAATGCAAGCTGCGGCCACGAAAACATCTGAGTCACGATTTCCAGGGTAATTCAAGCCCACCTTTGTCAAAACTGAACAAACTCCCACGTTCTCCCTCTTCACCTCACCAGCAACCCCCGGCAACTCCCGTCAGTGGTAGCTGGGTGGTTGATGCCTCGGTTTTGGGCTTTTTGTCAGCCTGAAAATTACTCACTGCTCCTGCCCCTTCTGACAGCATCAGCACTGGCTTCCATAAAGGTGTTAAAATACATGTTTTCCTTATGCTTATCTTCTTGACTGAACATCCTTAACCGATGGATGTACAAGTGAGTGGAAGTAGGAGCAGGTACAGTTTTGCTTCAGGTCTTGGGTCTGATAGCTGTGAACACCTCGTGTCTCATACTCCCCCAGCTAGATGTGTGATGTAAAGGGCCATAGCTACATCCTCAGCTAAACCTTTTTAGAAGCAAGGGGCTGTAAATAAGAAAAGAGGGAAGCTATGAATCAGTAGACCAAAAATATTGTCTCTAGTATCAGGGTAATGAGCTAACCACTCATTTTCTCCCAGTAATAGGGAGAAAAATGAGGGGATACTTTGTCACATTGAAACAAACAAGCAAAACATCCTTCATCTTTCTTCCACGCTTTTCAAATTTAGCCAAAAAGAAAAAAAACTCATCTGTAAAGTTGAAGGAAATGGCTTTCCTTTCTTCTCTTTTGATTTTCTCAAGTCTTGGCTTCTGGAGTTTTCTAGGATTGCCTGAGCTAGATAGATGACAGTCTAGTTGACTTTGTGATAGGTTTTTCTTTGCCTCAGAGGTCTGGAAAACCACAAGGAGGAAGGAGATAGGAGGTGAAGGTGCAAGGAGGTGAATGTTGTCCTCCCAAGGGCCTGTCAAACCTCACGGTTGCGATGCAGCACGTCCTTAGCTGTGCACACTTCCTCCTGTGAACACTTCTACTGGTACGACCGCTGTTAGCAGCAACTGGGACTGGAGCCCTGGTGTCCTGCCTGGCAGCACAGCAAACTGGTGCAGAAACTGCCACAGAGGCACAGCACCTCTCCCCCAGGAGGCACGAGCAAGGGTAGACAACAGCACCCCATTTCCCCTCTCCTTCCAGTCAATCACAACAAGTTCCTCAAGGAGGCACTCACCCAGACGCCTTCACTAGCTCTCGCTGGAAGTATTCCTTTGGGAAGGCAGAATTGAAGCATTCAGTCTCTGACTGGCATTCTTGCGTTCAGCCTCTGTTCCTTGGCAGGGCTGTGGCTGCAGCCTGGCAAATTGATATTCCTATCAGGTAGGAAAATTAGGGAGAAAAATGCTTTTGAAATAAAACTATTCACTGTCTACATTACATCAATTATTCTTATTTCTTCAATTTTTTTCACACTTGTCATATTAAATATAACTGCTTACAAAAAGATGATGAGCCTAATCTCCCCCACTTTCTGTCTCGCAAGTCAGGCATAGTACAATTATATTAGTACAAAACCTATGCAAACAATTGTGCAGTTCTGGTTATTAGTATTAGTATTTTCACCAGAGCCTGAAAATTAATTGTGCTGTTTTCAGGAATTAACTAATACTCCAACTCTGCTGGAGGCCTTTCTGAGGGATTTAGCCCCAGTACTATTGTTTTCATTGGAGTCTTGCAGAATGGGTGACTGTAGAGAGAAATCTAAAATTAGGGTCAGATGAGAGAGGAGATTCTTCATGCTGAAAATAGATCAGAGAGTCCTCTGTGTCTGACAAAGAGTTATGTACAGCCTTGGTGACTTCAGTTAGACCATGTATGGGTACAGAGATCTGTTTTTTTAATACTTAACATAAGATAAAGACCAAAGGGTTCAACAAAGCTTCCTCCGGGAGCAATTTCTAAAGGACACAGGTAAGCCTGCGAATCGGCTGCTCTCTTGCTTGCACAAAACAAGCAATAGCTCTTTTACTGAGGTCTTCAGTGGTCTAAATAAATCAGTATGAGCTCCTTTTCTTCCATTCTAAGGAGAGTACTTAAACCCTTTTTTGATACTCAACTGCTTGAAGTCAGTCAATTCATTGTAAAAACAAAAACAAACAAAAAACTCCCAAACAACAGCACATGTAAAGGCAACAATTATTCTGGGAGATTCCCTTAACATTTTCCATGGTCTGACACCTACCCACTGGCTGGGCAAAGGATACCAGTAAATATTTTTTACTACTGCTGAACAAAATTTATGTCTAACATCAAAGCATTTATTCTTCTGTGAGGGCTAGCCATATGCCAGAATTGTCCTTTGTGTTTTGATTGGTGGCAAAATGTACAACGATTAATAGATAAATAGCGCGATTAAATTGATTGCACAACTAAAAGAAGGCCAAATATCAGTTCTATTTAGGTTGCAAATGAAGTTATTCAGAATTTTCTGTGGATTTCAGTTGGGGCCCCAAATTTGCTAGACAGTTAAAAGTCTTTGGGTGGAATTGTTGGCCTTTGGCTACAATCAGAAGTGGTGCGGGAGAACACCTGGAGAACACCTGGAGAACAGTGGCAGCAGCTTTACCTTAAACGGGGTTGGGCATTTGCCTTTCAGAGTAGGATGAGGTGATCTCACACGGAAAAAAGAGTAAGTCTTTATTCCTCTGAAACTTTCCACGTATTTAGCACTGTGGAACTGAATAAGTCTGCCTTCAGTGCTGCTGATGGAAAAACAACTTAGGCATGGTGTCTTGGCTGATGCTTGTATACAGAAGTCCCTTCGTGTGTGACTGTACCATTGCCTCCTGCTCAGCCTCCTGCTCCTTTTAGAGTTACTTGCATTTAAATGGTCCTACCTTGGCTTTGAAGTTAATATTTCTTTGAGGGGAATGAAGTGATGTACTTATGTCTTCAATTGTTTGTTTGGTGGCGGTTGTTTGCAAGATTGGCTTAGTGAGGAAGTGGAATTCGGGGAGTTTTACATTGGCAGTAATAACCCGCAGGTCTTCTACAGCCTCCTCTGTCTTCAAAGTCCTGTGCAAATACGAGCTGATTAATCACACTGATGAGCGCCTGATAGGCCATCGTTTTGAAAAGAAAGCGTTTTGTTCTGTACAAAACAAACGGTAATGAGGAGCTATTAAAAACACACTATCCATTTACGCCCCCAGTGTCTAAATAGACTGAAGCTTCAAATAACTTATAGGCAAAACCAAAGGTGCATAAATTGGTGATTTAAGGGGTGTTTTTCCCACTCCCAGTACCTCCAATGTCGGACAATTTTTCTCATTGTCTTTACATTTCCTAGCATTTGAAAATTAAGAGGGTGTAAAGAAAAAAAACAGCCCAGGAATTCAACTTCTTATCCACCTGGCTGTTAAGGTAATCACTGGTAAAATGCACTGTTGTTTCGAGGGGAGAGCCAGACGGGCTGGGACAATAGCAGTGTGTATAAACTTTCCCCATTCACCTCAAAGGGCTTCGGTTCTAACACCTCATTAAGATGGTTTAAATGCTAAAGCTGCCATTTTGTCGTTGATTATCATATCAGAAACCTTCACCTAACATATTTAATGAGTACAGCTACAAGCCCTGGCTTGTCTTCACGGAGGAGTAGGTTACAAATTTAAGCGATTTAAATACTGGAATCATAAGTCAAGTGCTCCTTAAGTCTGGTGGTCCACAGCTGGCTTTGTCAATGCTTGTAGTCCTTCTCTCTTTTCTACCGGTTTTTTTCATTCTTTTTCCATAGACCTAATTTTGTTTTATCCCGTGTTGAATTTGCACCCACATAACACTTGTCATTAGGATCACAGCTGTACCCCTGCAAGAAGTAGTGGTTAACATTTTCATGCAATTAGGTGTGATGTATAATTTTGAAGAGTGAATTTCTTCCTCTCTGTCTTTCCTTCTAAAGACTCATTGCTACAGATACTGTTAACTTCTTCCTCCGCATCTTGTTAGTGCGATTTCAGCTTAGTTAAAATGAGGCTTTATTGGCGTGACAAGCTACGCAAGTGTCACCAAAGTGTTAGGGAGAAAAGAATCATGCTACTCTGAGCATGAACTGATAGCGTGCAAGCGGGCGCAAGGTCAGGGAGCTGGGCCCCAGTCAGTCCCCAGCTCTGTGGACTTGCTGGGGACCAACCTGAGGCAGCTCCTTGTGAGTGCTGAACTGAGCCCAGCAGTACTGGGATCTAAGGTGGAGAGGGGAAAAGATGTGTTGAGCAAGGAAAATGCCAGGCCCCTAACACCTGCGCTGTAGCTTGTGAATTCCCTGAAATGCAGTCAGATACCATCAATGTCAGTGTGTTACAAATGCCTAGTTAGACGGTTTAGGAGACTGAAATTCATTAGTTGCCTTCAAATAACCAGATGGACAGATAAGATCCCTACCCCACTTACTTTGTCTATCCCATAAGTACTCTCTTTCTGGTCAGCCTGTCCATCTGCATTTCTACAAAACAGCACATCTAAGCTAGCATCTGGATGCTAGCTGAGAGAAACTATATATGATAATACTAGATTTTTACCACAATACCTTGCCCTTTTCTCTGCTTGCATCCCTAAATTGCTTAGTTTGCATTCAAATACATGTAGTGCATTACCTCTACCTGCAAATGGGACTTTACTTAAATTCAAAGACACCCTCTCTGGCTCAGAGAGTCCCTGCACTCTGCATTCCTGGAGAAAGGATGGTTGTTTTGTGATGCTTATACACTGCCTTAGGTAACCACCACTGCCACTGTTGGAGGGTGGGATGCTGGACTCAGTGGACTTAGGTCGAGCTGGTAAGACCATTCTTACATTTTGTGTCAGGGTGACTAGGACAGGTGAACAGTCACGTCCTGCTGCTTCTGAGGTTAGCCATGTTCAGCTAATGCCAATTTGACCATGCCAGCTCCTGCCTAGGCTGTGTGTTTGAAACAATGGGGTTTAGCACAGCTTCTTGGGGTTGTCCACCAGCACAAGCTTTTCCCCATCTACAGGTACTGCGGCCACCTGTTGTTAGCACTGGCTAGTTTATCTAGTGTAAACAGAAAGTAATTCTATTCAATCTAATTGTCAGCTTGTCTGTTGACCCTGCTGACAGAGAAACCAAATAGTGTCAGTTACCAAGAATATCTTTAGAGGAGAGAAGTGGAAGCAGGAGGAATGAGGCAGATACATGAGGTTCTGTACAGGGACCACTAATCCCTCTGACACTGTACACAAACCATGCTTCAAATACAAATGATCTTGTATGTATCTGGTTTCTTACAGTGGAAGATTGCTTCTTGACTGGGTTATCCCATCTTCCTCTTCCCACAGGGACAATGTCAACCAAATCCAAAAGAAAACCTAATAGGCTAGCTGTTATCATGGTCTTTTAGTCATATTTTCCATTTTTCCAGCTCTCAGTGACTGACCATGGGCTGGAGTTAAGCAATCAAGCTCACGTGCATCCACAGGCACGGCTGTGAAAGCTTGTAGCATGTGCCAGTGACATGACTCTCCTTTGAACTGAGTAATGTGGTAGCTGCACTGCTGAAATGAGCTCTGCTGAAGTGAATATTTTTCTTTTCCTACTTGAAAATGTTCTTTCAAGCTTACTCCCATCTACAATGCAGTTTTCTCTGAACTGTAAGATATATTTTTACCTATTGGACTTAAGAAGTAAAGCAGTTTGGTGAGAGCAACTTAAGAAAGCAAATGGAAAAAAGGCCCAGACAAGCCAAGAAACTAGGTTTCTTTAGCCAGCTACTGTCATATAGGTTGGATTTCACCTATGGCAGCAGTGGTTGAGGAATAACCCAGGAGGATTTTTCTTATTACTGTGTATGTTTTCACTTAACCCCCACAGACCTTGAAAGAAAGTAAATTAAAAAGAACAAGCACTTTGAAATAAGAGTTTCATACATGAGGTTTTTTTAGGACTGATCCAAAGTATGGCAGAACCATGCCTAGACTAGTTCCTAGTCATTAACACTTAAGGTACAAATTTCCAGTCCTTACTCGCTTTGGGGAGCATCTGTGTGAGTAATACCTTGTTTGACTAGACGGGGTCCTTGGGTGACTCCGTATTCATCAGTATGACTATGGTCAGGTCCCCAAACACTGAGGAAATAATCTAGCATTCTTTATATTTCAGTTGTGTGCACAACCTTCATTGAATGAAAGATGACCAATTGCTAGTCCTGCAGTGAGAACAGTTTCCACTGTGTAGGGTGGCCTCTAAGGAATTGCTTCTCTTGTGGGGAGTTGCCATTCCCCATGCATTAACATATGGGTTTCTTAGACTCATCTGAGAAGAAAAGCTGTTCCAGCAACATTGAGACTATCAATCACATTGGTTTATAACCTAATAACAAAGCAGGAACAGCAGGGAAGTATAAGGCAGAGAAAAGGGATTTAAGATACATCTTCTATGCCATAGAATGTAATTAAGAAGTAGGTAATCATGTAGATATGGTTTGCTGAGAACAGGAGTACAATCAGCAGAGGAGAAACATCTTTACACCTCACCTTTTTTTTAAATAATGACTTCTTGTAAAAGAGATGGAAGGACTAAATTTACAAAGAAACAAAAGAGAAACTAGACTGAGCAACAAGATGGGGAGGAAGGGGAGCTTTGTGGTTATAACAGTCAACAAGGACCAGCTCAGAAGATCTGGGTTCACTTTCTTGGTCTCCCAGAGGTTTCTTTTCTTTGGGCAAGTCACATCTTTGTACTTCAGTTCTCTCTTTACGCAAAAGAGTGGAACACTTCGTTTGGACCGAAATCTCTTCTGTGCTGGGCTTGCTTCTTCACTTATGTGTACTTGTTACACATAGCACAGTTATTTTGCAAATAACACATCCTAATATCCTTAGAGAGATTTGATAAACTCATATGTGCTTTTCTAGAATTCTGGCTACAGAATTGCTTTCAATCATCTGGTAACAGCCTGGTGGTGTAATTTTTCCCAAGCCCTCAGTACAAAATCTCTCATGAAAAAGGAGAACTTCCACAGAAAGGGATCCATCCTGAAACAGAGGGGGAAACACAGACGGCAGAGTAATTACAAACCACTCAGCAAATATATCCAGTTTTTGCAAGGGATGGCTCATTTATGCTTCTCCTGCACTCCCTGGAGTAGTTTTTTCTAGATACTAATACAAGCTCTATCGTAATAGTTGCAGCTTAGCCTTACAACACCTGTTAAGGTGTAGAAAAGGAAAGCAACATCCTCCCTTAATGAACAGGTGGAACTGAAACACAGGCTTCATTCAAACTCAAATCACCTGGCAGCTTGGCATAAAACCAGGAACAGATCCTACCTCATGTCAGTCTATGCATTACTTTGTTCACTAAAAATGGGCCTCAGCTCACCTAACTTTGGCAAAGAGATTGAAGGACTTAGTTGCAGTAGGGACCCCCTATGAACATGGAAGGAGTCATCTCCCCTAACATCTAATTCACCAGCACTGCAGGAGCATGTATCTCTCCACTGAATACACAAAGAACCTCAATAAGATGCCTGAAGTTATGTAAGTACTTTACTACACCATTTAATTTTTCACTGTGTAATTCTTTTTTCCTCAGAAACAGTCTTTGCCATAGAGCAGTGGTGTTAAATGCCACAATCTTGCCTTAGACATGAATGGTATTATTTCCTTTTTGACAGTTTAAATCACTGTTATACTTAGATCATTTCTCAAATCCCAGCAAAGAGACATTCTGAGCTCAGAATTCTGGGCAAGTAAAGGAAAAGACCTTGAAACACTTGATTCTTTTTTTTCCCCCCTCCCCCTACAAATCCTAAAATATTCTATTACAGGCTGGGAATTATAAACACACTGTTGACTGTGTGAAGCTGCTTTAAAATTCATTAATCATTAACAAAAATAGGGTGGCAGGAAAAACATAACAGTGAGAGAGATGTTACTGGGCGGGGGGGAGAAATGGAGCTGTATGCTATGCACTGTCTCACACCTCCACCATGTTGTATAGAGCTCTCTTGGTTTCAAGGTAGCCTAGTGTCAATAATTCCTGTTTCTTGTTTGTTTGGTTTTCTTACAATGGTTTTACCTAAACTACAGTCCATCTGCTATCAAAAGCATTTAATTTCATTTTCACTTTGTGGCATTTTGAACTAGGCATTAAAAATGGCTCTGAATCACTGTGGGTACATGTGGATTGCTTTCAACAGTGTGTAGCCACTCCATTAAAAGAAAAAAAAGTATTACAGTATTATGTCTTGGTGTAGCCTTTAATGTGACTTTCATCTTCCACCAGACTGGTCTCATTGCTGTGTGAGATCCCTATGCAAAACAAAAGAAGAAATTAGCTCGCTATGGAAATCATGATGTTAATTAGGAAAGCTCCTTGTAAATGGAGAAAAATCATGACGAGGGAGACCTAAAATATTTTAAGATTTTTTTGTATAATCAGTTCACCTCTCTGAGAAACAATGTAAGGAAAGCAGAAAGCAAATAAATACGGGGGTGGGGGGGAAGAGTGAAAACTGGGCAGTACTCAGCATACTTGCATAACATATTTCCAATGACAGTAACTTTAGATGTTAGCTATGACAAGAGTTAGTAAAATAGCACAATTCCAACACAACTCCATTTTATGTTTAATACACAGAATTTTCTCTTTTATTAAACAGATCTTTCTAACAAATGCTGATGATCAGAACAGTAGCAAATAAGATGGCAAACTCATCTCAATAGTGATACTACAAAATAAGAGGCAGGCTAGAACATCTTGGCTCTGATGACTTTTCTCTACTCTTAATCCCTTTAGGCAACAGCACCTTATGCAGCCTGTATTTTTTTCAGCCCAGTTTGAATGCATCTAAGTGCATCCTTAACAGAAATAATTTATTGGTAATAGTAACTGAAAACCCTTTTCCAGATTCTAGATAATATTTATAAACAACATGGTTTTTATTTATATATGACTGATCTCCCTGTTGTCCCAAGTGTAGCTTCATAGTGGAGCTAACCGTGGGCAGCTGTGACCTTAATCTGGGCACTGGGCTGAACATTGTTCATATATGAGCAATCACACTGAAAAACCCAGTCAAACAATTTGCTCCTCTCTGGTGTTGCAAGAGACCTGTTTGGCCCTGTGGGGCTCGTTCCATGCTTCCTGGCCCTGCAGGACCTTGGTCTGCTCTGGGAGACTTTGCTAACAAGCTGCCATAAAACATGCCTGGTGTTGACACATGGGGAGAGTAGTGGAAGGCGCTGGAGGACTGTTAGCATTCAAGTGGGCTAGCGGGCAGCTTTACTGCAAAGTGAGCAGGTTGCAAAGTCAAGTGGAGAAAAATAAAAGCAAGCCTTAAGTTCTTGAGTGTCATTGCTAGCTGGAAACACCAAAAACATAGCTAAGCTCAGGTCAGAGGTTTCTGTGCATTGGTGGGGCTGCATGAGGGACAATAGTGGAGCACTAGGCTTGTTTAGTTCTGCAACCAAAATATGTGACTAACACCCAAAGAAAACCCTGAACTGTGTCCTTAAAGACCTAAAGCATCTTCTGCCCCCCCAGGATAGTACAACAAAGAGGGCAAGTCCAAGTGGTTATACTAAAGACATGAGAAACATAAAAGGGAAACCAAAATTACTCGGCAAACATTGCCACATGATTCATCTAGTGAAAACAGAGTGTCATGTCAGTGCTTTGCTTAATTTAAGAGACAAAAGACCCAGAGGAAAACCTTTGGAGTCCCCAAGGACTCTGAATTGTGTAATTTAACTTCTTGTGGTCCTCTGTTGGTAAGGCTGACTTATTTTGGTCCATATTATGTCTAAACATGCTTCTGATATGGTTTCTCTGACAAGTGTGAACTGGATTTTGGGGTTGGTTTTTTTTTTGGGAACTGTGTTAATCAAAGCCTATTAATGAGTTTCTTTTTATTTGACTTTGATTCCAAAGGACAGTAAATCCAGTCACAGGGCTCCTAATGAGATGAATGTGTTGCGATCACTCTGCAAGATTTAACTTATTTAAAAAAAATTGGTGAAGGTAACTTCATCCTGGCAGGCTTTATGCCAGATCAGGTATTGTCTGTCATGTTGTGGTCAGTGTGGAATCACAGCTAGCACTTGCATCGATGTACCATGAACCCCAGTGTCCTTTGAATTTCCATGGGGTAAGGGTATGGGCATATACAGCTGGTGTGGACTAGCTGATGAGCTTTAAGTCCACACTATAGTATGGGCTCACTATTTCATATGTCCATGTCCTGTATATCACAATGTGTTAATTATATGTCCATAAGTCAAATGTTTGTATTCAGTGGGAATTATTTTTATCTTTTCATAAATCTTTATTTAAAAGATATGAATTTTCACAGATGTAGTTAAAAAGATGTGGAAAGTTATACAGACCCTGCCTTAAGAAAGGGCTATTTTAGGTTAGCGGAAGTTGGTGAGAAGCAACTTTACCTCCAAATACAGCGTAAGCATACCCCGCACTAGAATACTGTACATCATTCTGCTGCCAATGTGGGGGGAATACAAAGGAGGCTGGAGAAAGCACCTTCCAGAGAAATGCATCTAAATCAGTATTTTAACAAAAGAAAAAGCAAGAGCTACTTTGTTATATCATGTATATATGTTTTTAATATAACAATTGAACAAATAAAAAGATTCAGTGACTGACTGACAAGGAAAGCCAAGTACATTCACTCTAGAAATAAGATGCGTTTGTTGGTTGAATTGTGAAGAGGATAAATGATTGGTGGAAACCACCAGCAGCAGTTGATGGACTTTCAGTTTCTTGGTGTCTTCATACCAAGGTCAAATGTCTTTTTAGAGGATTTGTTTAGTCAAATGTGTGCTCCTGGGGTTAATTTAGGTGTAACACTGTGAGACTCTAAGAAATGTTATACAGAAAGTCAGTTTGTGATATAGCCTTAAAATCTATAAATAATCTATAGCAAATACTTGTCAGCTGGACAAATAGTCTCATACTAATTTTTGCACAGTGCAGGACTGTGTGCAGATAGGTGTAAGCCAGTTTGGTTACATCTGTGTGAAAAGGCCTCATGAGTACATTATTTCGGGGTGGGATTTGGCCCATGCCCCTCTGCAGTTCTGCCACAACTGAGTCTAAATCGTTATCTACTGTATGGAAACTTAAACTGCTGGATCAACTCTGGCAAAATACAGATGTGGCATGGTCCTGTTTGTGTAGCTGTAACCATTTGAAGACCTTATGAACACTAGGGTAGATGTGGGAATCGACATTTAATCTCTTTGATTGAGAGGTGTGTTACAACTTGCTATGACAGCGTACAGACCCATTCTTGGTCGCTTTGCTCACAGTGACACCTGGGAATTGCCTTCTGCTCCAACAGGAATGTGCCATTATAACCTGGGGCATCACAGTGTACATAGTTGTATGTGGACCCACATCCCCATAGACACTGTATTGCTCGGCATGCTAACTGTTTGTCAAATGTCTGGCTTCTGCCATCATTTTAGGCAGATCAGGAACTATAGTCTATCTCTGAGACAGAAATTCTAGTGATCAAAATACTTCAGCTTCATCTGCACCATGGTCTTACCCATGAGGTATTGATCAACACAAAAGGTGTGTAATGACGAATAAGGGTCAGGTGTTTGAGCTGGGCAGTGAGAAATGGGCAAATTTTGTTTCCAGGGAGTAGCTCAAAATAGAAGTGAGAGTACACTGCTTATCCTGCCTGCGGCACTGCCCACTGCTGTGCCTTGAGCAGCTGATGGTACAGGCCCTTAGTGCAAGCTGAGGACTTGTGTTTGTAACTTCTTAATCATCTTATTCTTCCTGTTCCGTACAACATGAAGTGTGAGTTGTTCTTATTTTATGATCGTTCTTGTGCCTTCTAACGAAAGCAAACTCCTGGCAAAGGCCATTAAGATGGAAAATTACAATAATCAAGCCTGGAGAAGACAAAAGTGTGAATAAGACTTTCAGCAGAAGTGTGACTGAGACAGTGTTGAATATAGGGCAATATAGTGAAAGTGTTAATAAGCAGATTTACAAAGACAGGAAATGTGAGAAACAAAGGTAAGCTCAGGATCAAAAAGAGCAGATGGATTTCTTTCTTCAGACACAAAATGGCATCAAAGACTTAAAATCACCAACACAAGTTAATGACTTTTCCACAGTGGCCACCACTAGGGTAAAATGGAAAAGATAAGTTAGAATAATAAAATTGATCCTTGCAACAAGGCAAGAAGAATCTACTTAAATTAATTTACAGCTAATGGATATATACCTGCTTGTAATAGAAATTGCCAAAGATTTTTGAGCAATGAAAGAGTAGGAGGTTTCACCAATGCAGGAGATCTCCATGAAAAGTTTCATGTCCACAGACTGGAATCCTGTGATAAGAGGCATTTTCTAAAAAAAATTCCCGACTCGCCCTTTTTTCTGGACTTTAAAATGCTGTTGCATTTTCTGATCCACTTGCACTGCTTCAGGCCACAGTGAAGCTGCTGCAGTGTCTAGCGGTGTTGCCAAGGGCAGCCTGCACCTTCAGCAACAGGGACATTGAAACCGTCCCCACCTCCAACACCTCATTGCCATTCCTGTGCCATGCTTCTCCCAGCCATGTACCTCACGTTTCTAGTGGATGTTTCTGCATCTGCCTGGCAATATCTGATTTTTCTCATCTAGCACCAGTGCCACCCAGTATATTCAGGGCAACCAAAGCTGATGTGCAGCTACTTTAATAGGCCAAAATGGTGCACAGGAGCTAGCTCATAAGTGGATCAGATGGCTGTGTTTTGAGATCAACAAACACTGGTGTAGAGTGGACTATTGTGAACAAAAGCAGCCCTGGCTATCCAAGTTAAATTTGCTGCCCAATGTCTGTCATCATTCTCAGAGAGGAATCTGTTCCCTGGGGGTCCTTTTAACTGTGGTCATGATGTGGCTATCAAATCGCACTAATTTGTTAGGACATGAAACACTCCTGGGATATCCCAGGTTCCCTTTAACAAAGGGATTGCATGGGGAAAAGGAAGATTTAGAAGGCAGTAATTGCAAAATTGAGTTATGTGGCCTTGGAGATTGCTTTTACCTTCTGAGTTTAACCTGTCAAGGTTGGGAGTTTGACAGTCACATTTTCCTATTTTTAATATATTTTTTTCTTCCCTGTTGCTGTGTGAAGCCACATGAATGGTGGGCAAAGCTGACAGAGCGGCCAGGGTGGGGGAACTGAAATTGATGGTACATGAAGTGCTGCCAGATGAATGGCACACACAAACGGAAACCTTGCTTCTAACAGTCCACCCCGCTGAGGCTAATATTCAGTATTACCTTTTATTGCTAGAAATAACTTCAGTGGTAGACAGTGAGCTTCCAGCTTCACAGTGCTTTTTTTTTTCCCCAAGCAGCTTAGGTGGAGACCACAGAGGAATTATGCAGCCCTGGCAAGTTCTTTGACCTTGTCAACACATTGTATCAAGCCAGATAAAACCTAAAAAGGGCTCCATGGAACCTCCCAAGATCTTCATACTGAACAAGACTTCCAAATTCAGAAAAGGGAGTTTCAGCTCAGAAAGGGATGAAGGGGGAGCATTATCACAGCCCCAGGTGCCCCTTGCACCCCCTACCCTCCCCAGGAAGGAGGGACAGGCAGTCCTTGAGGTCCCAGTACTGTAGCATATTGGAGGATGAATGAGTGAATTGTGGTTGAACGGAGTAAGAATGAGATAAACTCCCAAGGGCGTTGTGTCATTATATATGCCTCTGAGTTTAATCATGTTGCTTGAGCTCATAGAGCACAGAAACTCAGAGAAACATTCCTTTTTAAAAGAGGCAAGGTGAAGCCAGTACCTTGCTGGGGTCACAGCTCAGTGCAAAGTGGGAAGCACCATTTCCCACAGATTCTCCTCAAATTGTTGCAGCTTGAGACCCAGCTCCATACCCACCCAAACCATAGCTATTTTTTCGTATCTTTGCCACAGTCTCCAGATCTGAGGGACAGACGGGACCCTCAGTGCTACCTGAAGTCTTCTGTCCTTCCCAACTCGTGAACTGCAGCAGTCCCACCGGTATCTTGTGCCAAACCTTGCTGCATGTGGACATGTGAGTTTTCCCAGAAAACAAACAAATGTATAAATGGGTATTTTCTGACTCCCTAGGTTGGATTCTTCTCCCCATGGATTTCCAGCAACTATGTCTTAATCTTAGAATTAATATGACGAAAAGGATTAGCTGTGATAGGTACTTCAGAAGAAAACAATGAAAGAGAGGGCAAGCTCTAAGCTTCCTCATAGAGGTCTCCCTTCTGAAGCCTCCCTCCTTGAGCATAAAAACAGCCCCAGTTTGGTAACCAAGACTTTGTAGCTGGTCCTGATTTCATACAAATGTCTGCATGCAAAGTAGCAGTGTATTTTCTTGGTATGGTTTATACCTGGACCACCAGCATGTCACCTGCCAGTTCCTTCTGTCTAAATTGGCCTTCATAGGTTTCCTATCAGTTATTTCCACACTGTAGTTGTGGGATGTGAACCCTGAGCCAACAGGCAAGTACAAATGCCATTTCCTGTTGAGTTTAGCTCAGCTATAAGTATGACCACAAAAATGTCTGCATTCTACATCAAAATAGTAACATTGAGTTTCCTATCTAACCCACAGAAGCCAGGAAATTCATAACCTATTCTAGGTTAATGTAAAAACATAAAAAGCGTATTAAAAATAGGAAAAATAAAAAGGCACTATAAATACCAATATATCTGAATGTCAGGACAGAATTTTAGTCAAATTGTATTAACAATAATTAAAGGGTGGGTGTGGGGTGGGCAGAAGGAAGGATTCCCTATAGCCATCCTAAAATACCATGCAGCATCTGATACCTTACTCAGGAGATCTCTGAAATCATTTGCAGTTTTACTGGTGGGTGGATTGCAGGAGCAAACTTCCTGAAAGCTGCAGGATAGTCCCAGGGCTGGACTGGGGAGGGCTGGGACTGCTTTGTTCACTAAACTCTTAACAAGGCACAGTCAACACTTAGCTCTGACTTCTGTCTGTTATTTGTTTGTTTTTGACATTTTGTTGTTACAAGAGCTTAAAGATTTTTTTTCTCTCTTTCCAATTCTTTCTGTAGGGCTGTTGACAGCCTTTGGTGCATACACATTTCCATTGTTTTCTCTGCTTAACCAGTTAGTCAGATTTGCCTGTTTGTTTGCAGGTTCTTCAACTGGCAACAAAAGAGATAATATTAATACTTTTTTTTAACATAGGAAAATGTGATACAAAACCACAAACATTATTAGGGGGGATTCAGGGACAGTTGTAGTAACTAGGGCTGCTGTTTAATTTGGTGTTGTAATGGCCTAAATTTCAGCTGTTTCTCCATTCTTTAAGTGTTGCTTTAGAGTACGAACAACCAGAAAGACAGTGAGTGCTTTTTACTTTCTAATTATAAATAGGGAATGAACAAAATTCACTAGGGCTGAGCAAGAAAAGTGTGAGGAAGGGGAGAAGAGGAAAAGGCAGCCACTGCCCCTTCTTTCCAGCAGAGGTGGAGATTTCTGTGGGGGCAGCCCTTCCAGCTCAGTGCCTCCCACAGGTTTCTCTGGGAGTGCTAACCAGTCCCTGGCCTGATCCTGTGTAGCCATTACTGCTTGTGTGTTTTGAGGTGGTGCGGTGCCTGGACACATCTGCCAGTGCTGGTCAGAGATAGTGATGGGTGAATATGTCAGATGATCTTGGAATAAAGCTGTCCCTCCAGCCTATACAAGCTGGTTGACCCTGCCGTGAGAGGCAGCCTTGACCTGTGTCTCCCTTGGTTTATGCAGCTGCAGCCACCATCTGATCTGCCTGGCAGAGTTGAACCGCTCACCATCACGTGGAGCCCCTTCACGCAGAGGCTCTGAAGAAACCATTGAACCCAGATCGCAGTGTCCCCAGTGGAATATCTTCAGCAGGGAACACTGAGGTTTCAGGAGGGCAAGTAATCTTGCCCAGATATTTTCCACAAAAGTGAGACCAGGGCTTTGGGGCAGTAGTGGAGGCATGCAGCAGATTGAAAACTGTGACCACTTTGTTGCAGGAAGATGATGGAACTGGCAGGATGACTTTGAGCGTGCCCTGAATTGCCTCACTTTTGTTTGCTGTTTCTCAGACTGTGCAGAGCTCAGACAGGCTAGGGCATTAAGTGTCTGGTGTCAGCATGATTTCTCAGCTGTGCAGAGCTCTCTATACTGATAATGTTCAGGGGAGAACATGGGGGGGAAAGATCCATCTCTTTAATACAGGTATATGCGTGTATTTGGGTGTGTTTGCCTTTGTGCATGCCTATTGGGCATAACTGAATTCAACACAAATTTAGGGGAACCTCTAGTAACACACATCCCATTATATAGCTAAGCATGTTAGCTAAATATTGTGGGAAAATACAGGCATGTGCCAAATCTTATGTTATATTGGACTTGTACATGCTGAAACAAAACCACATGTACAACCACATCCATTAGCTAAAACGTGCAGAAGAAATTGCTACCTAAGCAACTGATCTTTGGGCGAGGGTGCTGGCTGTGTGCCTACCAGCATAAGAGGCAGAGCAGAGAGGGAATAAGCAGCGGAGGTACCAGGGGCGTACACAGTCATACGTTCCTCTTTTTAACCTCAGTAACCTCTTTTCTCCCACTTGTAGCCCACATACCTCCACCCTCACCCTGAACAGCCAATGAGTATGTGAAATGAAAACCATGTTTGTTAGTTACATGGTTCATGATGACTAATGGAGACTTGGTTGAATAAACCAGTGGGCTTTTTTTTATTAGTGGTAAAAGTAAATTAAGAATTACTCACAAGCTGCGAATGGGGACTATTTGAACTTAATATTGCAGAAATGAAATTTATGTGAATGGGTGAGCCAAAATGAAAATTATCATTTGGAATCAGTTTTAATAAGTAGAATTTAAATCTTAATGACTGTAAGCCAGGCTATGTTAAATGAACGATCAGGCGTAATGTGGGTGACTAGTTCTCGGAATAAGAGTTGACAGGGAGAAATGGACAAATGGTGGAAAAATTCAACAGCAAAAATAATTCATTAAAAAAAAATCAGTAAATAACTTGCACAGAAACATACAGTGCTTTTTGAGGAATTATTTATTTATGTTTGGGTAAAAGGCACCATGCCTTTTCTTTGTACATATTAAGATTTTTTCATGTAAATAATAAATATTCCTTTAAAAATTAAACTGTGTACATGATGAAGAGAAATGGAAAAAGCTGTTAAAGATCTTTGAAACAAAATAACTCTGCCCCCCTTCCACCACCACCACCCCCCAATAGCAATTATTTTTCCAATTGGCTTTAGATTTTTGCTATTCATAAAATTTTGTAAAATAAGTCACAGAAGCCAAGGTTTAAGCACTACGTTGACTGCATTGTAAACATTCTGGATGGACTGTTTAATTAGCATGAGTGAATGTGGATCTGCTTGATTTGCTTTTCTTCCTCAAAAAAAACAAGAACATGAGCTTATTATCAAGCAATGTGATTTTAGGAAGTAGGACTTTAGGAGAAGTGCCACATTCATGAGACTTATGATAATCTGTACAGGCTGACAATGCCAAAAGTCAGCAGGCATTGACTGTGATATGTAGACCCTAATGAATCAAAATGCTCATTTCCAAGTTCAGGTTCTTTATCAGAGTACTTATATTTGCATTTGTCTCTAAAACAGTGCTGAGATTCCTGGGAAATCATAGTAGTGTACACATTTGCTTCTAACACGGTGTCCCTCGTCTGAAGCCCATACTACAGGGGCTGTTAGCTGTGTTCCTTGAAGTCTGAAAAATGGTGATGAACTTGTGTACTGACTGAGCATTTTGATTTAAAGCCTTTCTGTGGAGGACTTCCTCCTGGTCTGGAAGTGGAAACACTGATGTATGCAAAGAAAACCTGTTCTCATGGTGTTTCCTGCCTCTCTTGCAGCAACAGCTCACAGAAATCATGTTTTCTTCTTTGGTATTCATGTGTTGCTTAGAAGTTGTGAGAGATTGGGGTAGCCCTTTGGACAAGTGCCCTAGCACTCAGCCAGACCAACGTTAACCTCCTAATCCTATCAGCCCTGGCCGTCATGTCTTCAGAGTTAGGTGAGAGAAGAGCAAATGTTTTTGCTATTTAGTCAGAAACCTGGTGTACTTGTGCTTTTTTAAAAAAAAAAAAGAGGTGCTGGCAGGGAAGGGAGGTAGGATGGGGACTGCAAGCCTCAGAAACACAGTGATGTTTGCATTGCACTTCTCAGTGTGTTTATGGCAGCAGTTTTCGGTGAATGAGTATCATTAATTGCAAGGATGTAATGGCATCCAACCGAAAACCTTTGGTTTTCAAATTGGTGTTGGACAGAAAGTGATCTCGGGTTAGGTCATACCCCTCCAAGGTGTTGCACTGGGGAGCACAGTGCTGGCCTTTAGCTGTGTGCTTTTCCACTTTTGAGGCTCGGAGTTGTGTTTCTGATGAATACATCAGATGCTGGGGTGATCTGGAAATGGTCAGTGTTTCTGGAAACCAGGCAGCAACTGCGGGGGCAAGGGACTTGCTGACTCATTTCTGGGTCCCAGGTGTTAACCTCAGTGTTGTATCCAGCTCGGGCAGGCGTTGCCGCTCCCTGGGGGGGAGGAGGAGGAGGAGTGTGGGCAGGAGCTGGCACTGGAGAGTTGAGATTGCAGCAGGGAGAGGCGCTGAACTCTTGGCAAGGAGGCCAGTGGTAGACGCGGATTTGGCATAGCCAGAGCGGTCTGCAAGCAAGGGTGGGCTCGATACGTGCTAGACAAAAGGGCTGGCGGGTGGCCAGGGGCTCTGCGAGGCAGCAGCGTGTGCTTGTCCTTGGGGGTGAGTGTCCTTGGCATGGGGCCGGAGGGGCCCTGCCATTGTCAGCCTCCTCTTGATTGCCCTGCGGGCCTGGAGGGGGATCTGTTGTGTGTTTTATTTGTCATCTTTTGTTTGCAACTTGAAGCAATCCTGCAGAGGGTAATTGTGCTGTTTGTTTCTGACAGCCCTAGCAGAGCATCCTCTGTTGTTTGTCAGGCCTTGCTAGTGTGCGTGGGAACCTGCAGAAGGAGGCCAAGCCGGCCATGGGTCCTTTTGCCTGGTGCATCTGAAGCCCAGGCGGTGTGCCTGGACCAAGGGGAGTTGGGGCAATGGCTGGCCCTGGCCGTGCCATCTGCCAAAACACTGCTCTGCAGACGGGGCTGCCTCCTTCCCTCCAAACCACCTTGCAGGGTGGTCGCTGGGGAAGGGCAGGGGAGGACCCTGCCAGTCAGGTGCAGATGAGCCCAAACTTCCCCAGGAGCTGCAAGGATGGCAGAGAAGCAGCAGCTGTCCATGGAGGCTGCAGCTCACCACCCTGATGTTGCCATCAAACGCTTCATACCATGAAATCACAGCTGCGGGAGACGAGACCCAGCTCTGGGTCACCTGTCAGGGCTGAGCCTTTACGGTGGCTCTGCTCATCCCTGGCTTTATACCCAGAAAAGGGACTTGTTCCTGCTGGGAATAAGTTTTGGGGAAGAAAGGGGGCACCGTGGGAAAAAGCCAACACTTCCATATGGCCCAAATAGCATGCACTGGTGCCCTGGGCCTGCTGCGGGACCATACTGTCCCACTGCGTGCCCAGAGGGCACACCAGCCCTGCCTGAAATCTGAGCGGTGCTGAGGTCACCATCCATGGCCCAAAAAAACCCTCTCTTGAATATCGCCTCATCCCTGACAAGGAGGAGAGTCGCTGGGCAGCACGTGGTTGAAAGCTCATGCTGGATTGCTGCACTTGTCACTGTGGATGCTGTTGCAATCAGGTGGCTGTAGGTGCTTGTCCTGGCTGGATCAATTGGCAGAGACCCCTATCTTGGGCTCGCGCGGTAAGTGTGCTGACACGTGAGAAGGTTGAAATCAGTCATGGCCTGAGAAGTACGAGCCACTTCCCAGTTTGCAAGCAGCAGGGTCGCCTCAGTGGTTTGCACCTCTCTGATTATTTTTAAAAACATTTTGATATGCTGCCAGTTTGAAGAGATGTGGTTTCCGTCAGCTGCCTGCTCTTTTTAACGCTGGGATTTTTAACAGATTGATGTATAAATGGTTTGTATTTTGATATAATGATTGTTTTTTCTTCCCCCACCCCAGTTATGCCTTGCTTTTTTGGCACAGAACAGTACAGCTCTCAGCCACGCACCCAGACCCTGCAGCTTATAGTCTGTATTAAAGGCACGAAAAGCATTGCTGACTTGCCAGTCGAAGGGGCTCTCGGCTACTGCTCTGTTAATTCGGGGACTGTGCATGCCCAGTCCCATTCACATCACCTGGTCACAAAGACCAAATCTAATTCAGAGGTATCAGGAAGTAACAGGTTTGATACCCATCATCTGCAGCACTTGGAAATCCCTTCTGAACTTAATTTTCCTGTCCTAGAACTCACTTCTTTCTTCTTTTTGTGCTATCCTCCAGCCCTTAAAAATTAACTGTGAAGATCTGAGCTATGTGGTCTTTCTGTGTCACCGTTCTGTGATACATTACGATGACTTGCAGTTTTCCCTACTTTCCCATTGCCTTTTTCTCCTTAGAAACACTGAGGGTGCTCTGTTGTTACTTAAAAGCATGTTTTACTGTGATCTCTCTCGCCTTAAAGTGTTAAGACTGGTGCATTTCTAAGAAAGGTATCCTTTCTCCAAAGGGCTAATCTAGCATTAAAGCTATATAAGTATTAAAAATAAAAATGTGCTAGATTGTAGACTTTCTAATTAAGGTCTTGTCCACAGGAGTCAGGTGTCTTCCTTCTCCTGTGTCTCTTGCAATGAATGTTAGTGGTTTTCTAGCCTCTACAACTAGAAAAAGTGTATTTTGAATGTGGAAAACAATCAGAAGCCTATTGCCTTCCTTTACGCATATATATTTTAAATTGAAAAACCCTCCAGGCGTTCTCTGTGGATAAAAAAAGCTATGTCTTCCATAGAATATGTTCATGAATTAGCTGATCTCAATTAACACTAAGGTTGTAATTTAACCTGTTCACTTTCAACAGACTCAAAGAAAATTAAAAGTTAATAATAGCAACTGTTGTGAATACATGGAATGATACAGTTTTAAAACACTGTTAGAACATATGAGCGATATTAACTATCAGATCAAACCACATTCAGAGATTTTTTTCACACAGTATTTTGCACTCACCCTGAATTATTTTGAAGCTGTTAACCTGCACTATGGTATTGAGTGCTACTTTATTGTAACCCAGTGATGAGACTGTTGTGTGAACACAGTAAGCATGTGTTTGTATTGCTGATAGTTTATTGCGTGCAAACCTGCGGAGATGTTCTTTTTCACATGAGTTTGAAAGGGGAATAGGCAAATTCGTAACATATAAACCCAAATGGGCTGTTAAACAGAAAGCCCCATCTTCTGGCTTATAAATTCCATGAACTTCAAATCAGTGGGAGAATACTCTCAGGAAATATCAATACATGATTTTTCTCATGCGCTTTCCTAACTGTCTACATGATATTGTCTAAATGTGGTCTAACCCAGGACAAGCTTTATAATGTTCTTATGACATTTCTTATACTTATTCAGGAAAGAATCATTAAGTGCCTCGTGTGTGTATCTGGTTCCATTCATTTCCCAGTGATCCTGTAGTTTGAAAGTATCAAAGAGATGTCAAGTGCAATACAGGTTTTTTCTCTCTACAGAGAAAAAGCCAAAAATTGTGTATGTAGTGATAAAGCAGAATGGATCTTGGGGGGGAAAAAAAACCTGTGATACTATTACTGATAATTTTATATTTTAACTGATGCAACAGAATCTAATTAAAGTTACTTTAAAACTCTGTGGGGTTTTTATGTTTCTAATTTTGTGGAAAAAGTCAGACTTCTGTCATGGTCTGTATTTTAACTGGACAAAGAGACAAAATGAGAACCAGTGCTCTGAACTTCTTCAGATTTCTAAGCATTGTCTCTATGAGAAAGTGGCAAACTGGTTTGGAAACCTTCAAACAGTTTAGGAATATTAAGAATCTACTTTTGGTTTAGAATCCTTTAGGCAAGGGATCAATTTAAATTAAAAAGACTGACAATGGGGTTTTTTACTGGTTTAATTCTGTTTCCACATCTGTTTGGGTCATGTTTTGAAGCTTCTGAGAGCTGAAAACTACTTTTTTTTCACTGTGGTTTTGATTCTTGTTTAAATGCAGATCAAAAAAAAACCCCAATAATTTTGCAAATTTTCCTCAAGATATAGGCTTTGTCTTGACTGAAACTGTTTTGATGTTGCATTTGTGTTTTCCAAGGCAACTACTTCACAGGTTTCACTGCCTTTTGGGCCTGAAACCTTGCGGGAGCAGCTAATTCCTAGCCCTGATTTTTAAATCCAGATTCTAATTTAATGCTAGTCCTGCTATCCTTTCAGTCTGTCATCATGTTTCATTTTGCCTGGATGTGCTTTCTGAGCAACCTTGTATCTTTGAGGAGGGACTGGTGATTGAAGATATCCATAGCTCTGAAGAGCTTTTGCAATGCCATTAAAGCTTTGTTTTCTTTTGATGAAAACTTCACTTTGGTACAGAAGCAGCCTGTTGAGACATAACTGAGGAAACTTGTACTAAGCAGCTCAATGAGGAGAAATCATGGGATCTGGAAAGATGGCTTTTGAAATAACTAAATGCTTGCTATTGTAGAAACCAGTCGCTGTGCTTGATGCCATCAGAAAGCGCTTTATTTTGTAAGGGAGCTCAGAGATTGCGAGGGGAAGGTGGGGAGGAGCAAAGGAGAATGGCTGGGACCTACCCAGAGAAGTGAGCCAGAGCAGAGCCCAGGGCAAGTTATCTCAAAGAGAAAGGAGGACTGAAATCTGTCCTTTTGTTTTGCCTCCACTTAATTGCTGGTCTTTTTCCATTACTACTCTTTCACAGATGTAAAGTTCTTACAAGTTTTAGAATCTTCTGTAAAGCAATATATTCCTACTGGTTATTGCTAGCCTGCATAACAAAAGACAAGGAAAAAGACAAACTTTCTTAAATCTAACTTTTACACCCACTCGTAACCTTTTGACTGAAACCAATAACATAACCTGTGAAAAATCCTGCTGTATGAAAATCCCTCCATGCCACCCCACACACATTGCTGGGGTAGTTAAATTTCTGAACTCTCTGCAGGTAATTTTGTCCAGTCTTCAAACACATTTCAGCTTTCTGCTGAGCTCTGGGTTAGAAGTCAAGTTCAGAAATTAGTCCAGAGGAGCAGCTTTCCCTGCTTTAAATCCCCCTCAGCCCTTCAGCTGTCCAGTTTCTTCTGAAGGGGCAAGTTAGAGCAGCGTTAGGCTCATTGCACTTCACGTTCACTGCTGGGGATGTAGGATGAACTGCCTCAGTCATTACCTGCAAATTCGCAGTTGCTTTTCTCAAGGCTTCTTTGACAAACGTATTCTTAATGTTGCAGTAACTGGTCTAGCACCAGAGTAGCAGGGTTTCCCCATACCTGCTGGTTCCCCTTAGATTAATAGATGTTACATCAGAAGGACGTTAATTTGAGGACGCTTCTAATATCTGTTTGAACTAGAACACATTTTTCAGGTATGTTCTTGTTTTAAAGTTTTGAGGAGAAACTGAGCACATTTTCAGTTCGTTACCTTCCCTATTGCAAGGGGCATATCTCTAGCCTGAATTAAAGCTACTATAATTTTGCCTCTTGCCTGGTGGTGGGGGAAGGAAACTAAAACCCAACTTAAGCATCCCTTCTTTTCCTAGTCTTTCATTGGTGGTTTCTACCTCCTTGGTTAGCATGTGGCCACACAGTGGGTTGAATCAATTTTTTGGCACAATTGAGGGAGCAGAAACTTCTGCTGCAGCAGTGGGATCTGCCTCCACCAGACCAGCTGGAGCTGGAGTAGAAACCTCCTCCATGGGCAGCAGATCTGATTTAGACCCCGCGCTCCACCCACAACTCTAGCCAGGGGACAGAGGGGAGCATGTGGCCGGAGGGCTCTTAAAACTATGATAAATTAGCAAACAAAGCATACTGTGAAAGTGGACATTGGTAATCCAGTCTTGTTTAGTGGTATTAGCCAACAGCACTTTCCCTCAGCTCTTAGCTGCAGCATAGTGTTGTGCCTTTGCAAACTAAGTTAAAGAGCCCTCTGCTGCTAAAAATCTAGTTGACAAGGTGCTTCAGCTGCTGAAGTGTATTGAGTATAATAAAGTCAATTTGTCTGGCTAAAATAATATGCCCCCCTGCCAAGACTCAGGTCAGAATAAAGATTGTAGGAGTTTTGTAGCGACTGTGGTTGAGGAGGGGAGATAAAGTTTATGGTGCAAGGTGCATTTATATTGCTGTAGCTGCATTTGCATATGAGATCTTCCTGATATATCTGTCTGTGAAAAACCAGACTCCTCTCCAGTGTGGTTAGCACTTCCAGCTTCAGACCAGGCTTCAGAGGAACTGAGAGAAGACCTGGCCACATGGACAATTGTGTGGGAACCAGCTGCTGATCTACGTGTTGCCATCGGTCTCTAGACCCTGGTCATTTTTCTATTGTGTTTTGCTTTATTTTTCCCTAGGCTATGCATCCTTGTAACAAAATGGCTTCAAAAAACTGTGAAATAACTTCTGTTAAAACTATGTGAGAGCATAGCACAGGGTCGGTTTCAGGATATATTTTAAATACGAACCGCCTAAAGTAGCACCATCAGTCTAGAGTTTAACTCTGCTGTGGTCTTATTCCAGCTTGCCAGTGCCAATGGGCAATGAAATTGCCTTTCATAGTCGCTTCATTTACTTAGGGCCAGGCTGCTGGGCCTCTTGCGCTTTAACGATGCCACCAGAGTTCAAAAGCACAGTCATGACAAAACAGTCTAAACCAGCACTATTGTGGTGACTCACATCACCAATCCACTGCCTCCAAAACCTAGTGGTTGGTACCCTCACCTGAGGCAAAATAAAGGGAAACCTGCCTCCTGCCACCATGGGTGCTTAAGGCAAAACATTTATCTTGAAGCAAGGATAAAAGCAAAAACCATTCCCAGTAAAGTCTGGGAGAAGTTGTGTCTCTGCCTGCCGAAGCTCAGGGGCTGCTGCTGTCAGGCAGAGACCAAGGAAAGCAGCGGACACAGAGCACCTGGGCTGCCTCATGTCTGCTAGGGGCTGTCAGACTGCTTTAGCTGTGTTAGTAACACATTATATTTTAAAGCTTCTCGCTTGTGCTTTTTAAATGTCATATCTGAAATCCTCTGCCAGAAGCACGCTCACCGGCAGCAACCTCTGTGGTTTTGATAGACAATAGTTATGCCAAACTTCAAGATGACCATATTTTATCTCTGTATCTGCATTTCTGTCACTGCTGCTGTTCTTCAGTGCCTCTGGGCCTGTACACAGAAGAGATGGAGGGGAGCAGCTGACAGCAGTATTACACCAGAACATGTGAAAACAGTTAAATACATCTCAAGAAATATTTCTCCTTTTACCCAAGACAATATGAGAGTTCTCCTTTTAACCAAGATAAAGGTTAAGCCCATGGAAATAGTGGTTAATACCCCATTCCTAAAAATATGATTAGCATCAGTAAAAATGAGACATAGATGACATAGCTATATGCAGGTTGTGTGTGATGGATGTCAACCAAGCTGTGCAGAGCAGGAGGTTATGGGGAGGGGAATCTAAAGGAAGCTTCTTGACATTGCTCAAGTCTGGTACAGTAGTGTCCTGAATGGTGTCAGCCTTTGCATCCCACTTCCATGTCTTTTTCATGAGAGGATAAATTGTTTACAATGGCACAAAAGCCACACCTGTGGTTCTGTGATGGATTTGAAGAGGCAGTCCACAGAGGGATGTTTTCAGCAGTGCCATCCCTGTGGTGACTTCTTTCAAATGTGGTTGAGGGATGATGCAGTCTGTCTCATCCACTCCAATATCAAAAAACAGTGAAGAAGCACTGGAAACAGTAAAAAAAAAATAAAGTACAGAGACAGAAGGAAGCCCAAGAATACCTTAAGTTGGGCTCAATTTTTTTATGTTATTACGTATAACTGATTATTTTTAACACAAAAATGTGGATGTCCCCTTGCATTTAAAACTCGGTTAAATATGGGGTTGTGACCATGGGTTTACAACAGAGAGGAACTTCTTGTACCATGCAGTTAACTTTTCAAACAACAGAAGAGAGAAACACCCTCCAAAAGAAGAGAAGCCTCAGCATCAACATGGCCTAATTCCTCTGATTCCTGCAAGAAATCTGTAAAAAGAAATAGTAGTTAGGAAGTTGATTGGATCTGATCTGCCTTCAGGATAAACCTGAGGCCACTGACTTGATTGAATGGCTCCATCACTGTACATCAGTGGTGTTCTGAGAATTTATTTTGCTTTTGCCTTTTAAGTCATGCCTAAATTGATTTTATGATACCCTCTCACAAGGTAGACAGTAGGGAGCCTAAGAAATTTTGGGAGACCTTCTAGCCCTGTCCTTCATTCTGCTTTTCTGTACATGCATCTAGTAGCCACCTCCCCTGGTACAAGCAACAATTTGTGGGTGAACCTTGACGCCATTCCCTATTTAACTCTGGAAAAACTGTAGAGGGATGAGGAGAGGGAGAACATAAGAATGAAGCTATTACACGTGTATATATATGGCAATTAAATCTTTCCAGCTATATAAGTATATAGAGTATATTTCCTTGAGAAAGCTCTTAGTTTCTACCTCCCCTAATGAGAAGAAATGTGTCCAGTTTCCCATTTCCCTCAACTCTTTCTTGAATGTTTCCATGCATAAACCAGAAAAGGAGTGTGGCATTTCCTCTCATGCACGGAGGAGTGTGAGAGCCTCCAGGCCTGCCGAGAACCTAAGGTGTCTGGACTTGAGCCCTTATTTCAGCACAAAAAAAATGAGGGCAAAAGGAGGCTGAGGAATTCTGTTATAGAATAAGTAAGAACTCGGGACTTTGTCTGCGCAATGCTAAACATAGGAGAAGTTAGCTGTTGTTCGCTGGTGCATTCAGACTTCTAGGATATGCAAAAATCATGTCTAACAACCTTCAGAACAGAAGTGTAGCAGCTATTTTGGGTTGGAAACATTACGCTGCTGTTGGTTTTATATGGTGCAAACAGGTAACCATATTCTGAGAAGAGGAATCATTGTGTTTAGAAGGTATTTATTTTTTTAACGTGAGAATATTTAAACATGTAGTGTTTATTTGTCCTTTAAACTGCAAGTGCATCTCTCCTTCCCAGCTAAAAATTGTCCATATGACATTGTTATTTAGCACTTCCAACAGTGTTGGTAATACAGTAGATCTGTCATGAACAGGATTACAATTTGGTTTCACACCTCAGTCACCTCTTAAATCTTTAACAATAACAAAATCACAAATTGTGGGCAGAATACAAATGTAGTTATGTTTTCTAGCCAGTCAAGATGTTTCAGGGCTTCCTAAAATCCCAGTGTGAAAGCAAGAGCCCTGTCAAGAGATAAGGCACCCATCTTGAATTAATTCTGATCTAATCAAATCTGATTTGATCTGATCTAATCTAATGTCTGTCCAGCCAGTAGGACTTCATTATGCTATCTGCAGACATGATGCTCACACAATGGCTTGGGAAGTTATTCCCGGCTTTAGCCATGTGTCTTTTGATAGCTCTGTTGATTAGTCCTTGATTTCTGGCTTCAGAGATTATTCCATGGAAAGGGAGGCAGATTGGTCTGACACTGGTATGAAGAAGTTGCGTCATGTCTAGAAGCAGCAGCTTTGGTTCTTTCAGGTGATCTACTCCTCTGCAGAGAGCTGATGCAAGAGTAATTTTAACAGTGACAGCTGGGCTGGTCTAAGGAAAATAGCAAGGGGTAGGCAATACCTGTTACTAGCTCAAATGACAGAAAAAAGGGATAAGCTTTTGGGCATATCAATTTTTTTTAAGTCTGTTATTGCCAGCTGCTTTAATTAGTCTAGTAAAAATCATGACTCGTCCCTGCAGAGCTTTCCTTGCTTACAGTAGCTGCGGCTGTTGCATTCTTCTGTGGTTTCTCCATTTCCTTGGCTCTGAAGAGTTGTCAAGTCACTGGGAGATATGTCAAGTCACTGCGGGGATGTGGCAGACCTGCAGGGCCACCATCTTCGTGGTCAAAGTGGAGCAGGTTCTGGTTATATGCTGTGCAGCCGCCACGACACCACAAGTATGCTGCGAGGCTGCTGGAGACATCCAGAGGACCTGCGTTTCCTACTGGTCTTCCACTTTGCTATGGCAAAGCACAGAAACAGGGCTTGCTTATCACAAATTTCAGCTGATTTATAGCTAAGCATATGTGTGAATGCTTTGCTGAACTGGTCTTTGTGAAGACTGTTTGCTGACCTGAGCCTATAAAGTCCTAATCCTTCTGTGCAATAACCTAAGCGAAGATGTTCAGCGCATGTTGCACTCTGTGCAGGCACCTTGTCTGCGTCCATCTGAGTCAAAAAACAGTGGCAGGGAAAATCCCTGGGACGGGAACTCGGTCATCTGTGCTGGTACCTGGTCCAAGCAAGCAGCAGCCCTCCCAGCGGGTTGCAGGCAGTGCTTGGGAGCCAGCGTGGGCTGTTCCCAGTGACCAGACCGGAGGCAGCCACATGGTTTTGGAAGAGAAGAGCAGCTGGTAGCATAGATGCGGGCCATCCTGTGCCGGCTGGCCTCAGTGGCCAAGAGCAGTCCCCGGCAGGTTTAATTTAAAGTTGTACAGGTACAGCTTTAAGGCTGAAATGTCTTTGTGCGACAGTGGGATGGCGAATAGTTTTCATGCCAAATATTGATGGGTATTTAATATACACTTTGGGCACATGCTGTGACCAGGGAAGATTGCCTACTGATGTTGTGTGAGTGCTCCCGATTCCTGCAGTGCTGTGGTGCGGTATGAGCACGACAGAGGAGAATCACAAGTGTAAAGTGCTTTAAGATCACACTCTAGCAACTTTTACCAGAAAAATACTCTTTATTAGAAGTGTGACTTTTTTAACAGCATTTCTGTACTACCAAAAGCCCTTTGTGGATATGGTTGCACTGAGGGAAAAGTAAAAGCTTTGGCCAGTATAGCTTATTTAGTTTGGGGTATCCATGTAAACTGCACTGTCAAAAGCCTGGTGCTGTAGGCAGAAGCAGCTCTTCATGTGGAGGGCATAGGTACAGCAACCAATGTTGTCTGGTGTTCTTCCAGCACAGTTTTATCCACTCTTGTCAGCACTATTGAATTTTCCGTTATAAGCCATTTTTGCATTAGTTTCCATGAGTGGCTGTAAGGAATTGTCTGTTCCCAAATTGATGTTAATTCCTGTGACCCTCCCTGCCAACAGCAGTGCTCAGGTATGGTCTGAGCACGGGGTTGTGTTGAGGACAGCTGCTTGCCTCTCCACACCTCAGCTCACGACTACTGCCGCTCAGTTGCGTGGCAGCATCCCTCTTCCCTGGGTGGATAGAATCAAATCCCTCACTAAGCCTGCCCCAGGGGGTCAGTTACTCTGAGTTGGCCTTGCAGCAAAATTGCATTGCTTGGTTTTCCACTCTGCTGGTAACTTGGCTAAACTCAGCTATAATAGTTATTCTGAGATCAGACTGGAGTCAAAAGTAAGACAAAAATAAACAGAGAAGTTAGGAGTAATTTACTGAATAAATAAAGAGTAGGCTGCATGATTTCTGAGCTAAATGTATTTAAAAAATTAAATAAATTAAAAGAACAGTGTGAATACCTGACTTCATCAGGTCATTTCATTTAGCGTGTGCCGACACAGCCTCAGCTGCAAAGGCTGGATCTACAGCTGGGAAAACACTCATGCTGAATTTTCACTTCTTTTCTCTTACCAAAGAATTACTTTTTCCACTGATAATAGATGCTGATCGAGAACCTTGTATAGGTGTTTCTGGGAAGTGCTGATAACAAAGTACGTGTTCTGGGTCAGATCAAAGCTCCATCCAGGCCAGTTTCCTGTCTACCCAGCAGAAGATGCCCAGAGAAGAATATGAGACCAGGGAAAGCCTATATTTGTCCTTTCCCAGAGGACTTCCTTAGTCTTAACAAATTATAGTTCAGCCGCATCCCTAAGCCTGAGATGGGACCTTAATATTTGCTTTTGGACAGGTATAGTGTTGCTCAAACAGTTCAAAAATAGGATCCAAGTCTCCTTTTATAATCTTCAAATCAGAAATTTTAACAGTTTAAAAAATTAAAAAAGAAAAAAAAGTTTGCTGCTTCCAGCCATGATGTAGCAAACTGTCTTCTGAACTCTAAGTCCAGCTAAAGTTTAAATAAAAATTATGGAGTTCTGCAAACCCATTTCCGGGGAGCGGCACGGTTGTGTTAATGGCTGTGCCCCGTCCCATATGTAGAAATGTTTTGTCTGTCTCTTCCTAATACACTACTGTACCTGAAGTAGAGGGAAGAAAATTGCAGTAAGGGATGTGGGGGGAGGGGGAAAGACTATGATAGAGACAGGAGAAGAAAACAGAAGAGGCAGACCTTGGAGATAATTAAAAATAATTAAATAGAGTAGGAATGTAGGAGTAAAGGTAAAATTCCTTTCATTTAAGTGCTGGAGCACAGTTTGTCCTTAACTCTACCTTGGGGAAGAAGAAAAAAAAAAAAAAACCACAAACAAAAAAAACCCTTTCCTCCACCCTGGCACAGATGAGCGCACTGAACAGGGTCCACAGTGGTTGTGGGACTGCTAGATCCCCGCACAGAGAAGGAGAGGGTGCGTGGTCAGGAGTTTTGGCAGCTCTTGGATCAGCTTAGCTGTAGCATCAAGCTGCATCTTGGACGTTTAGAGACAAGTGAAAGCCAAACACCTCAGAGTGTCTCTGCACTCAGGGGAGAGAGATAATGCCTCTTGTGATGGGGCGAAACCTTGCCTCTCTCCCATGGCTATGAAGATGGCTTCAGGCAGGTGGCTTAGAAGTCTCAATGAGATGACTAACATCAAGTAGATGAATCCTTCTCCTCGTCCTTGAAGGAAATCCTGTGTGCAATGGAAAAACTCCCGGAAGTGTACTATATGTAGCGTGAGAAAAGAAAAAGGCAAATCAAGAGAGACATGATAACTGATACCATTTTCTATTACGGATTACATAGGGTTTACTATGCAAGCACAACTAGTCTGTACACGTGCACACTCGCTTGTACCTCTGGTATGAGCAATAGAAACTCACATGCTTATATATATCTGGTATGAAGCACACAGGACATAAAAGGAAAACTTTTCTGTAACCAAATCTGTCAGTGTTTGGATCCTGCATTAACAATGCTGTAGGACTACCAGTAGGTAGGTGGTCCCAGGAAGAAAAATGACATGACTGCTATATTGCCCATTTCTGAAAGGGCAAATTGATACCCCTGTGCCAATACACCAGTGTCTGTAAGCAGGCAAGCGTCTACTGCGCATGCAGGAGAGAGAGGGCACAGCAGGGAACCACAATGCTGGCACTTAGTGGGTTGCATGTCAGCCTCTTCTCGGGGGCTTTGCAAGCCTATCAAGGACAGAGATAGAAGAGAGGAGATTTTGCCTCTTACCGAGAGGCTGCAAGAGCAAAATGCAGCTACACGAATGCTTTTCTCCTCTGCAATAGATATGTTGCATGAAAAAAGAGTCTCAAGAGAAAAGAATAATGGGAACGGTTACCTGCCCCATGTAATGTCTGCCCTGTAGTGTAAAAAATAGAGAAGACTAGTTGAAAGGGTTTGGGCAGAATTCTCTTTTTCTACATGCTCTCTATATGAGGGATGAAAGAGGGGGTCTGTGTCCTGCTCACAGGTCAGGACTCCACTATACCAGTGGACTGATGGATTCCCAACAGAAAGACACTTCTCATCTCAGAGAACTCATGATCTGACAGCCGGACGAGAAGCTCTGAACAGAGACCCAGGTATGCTAACCAGTCGGAAATGGTGGGGCATTTCTGCTTGGCAATTTGGCTGCCTACTCACCTATTGAAGAAGTGTGGGTTGGAAATCAAATTGTTGCTTTGTGGAAATGCGTCTCATCAAAGCACAGAGTTAAGAATCGTAAGGGTGAGTGCTGGGGAATTAATTAACCTGGTCACACTTGTGTGGGATGAAAGGCACAAATCTCAGCAGCAGCTGGGTTATGAGCCCCAGGGCAGGTGGTGACAAGTCTGTTGTGTGGTGGTCTCAAATCTGGGCTGGATATGTCTCTGGCATTTACTGTGGCTTAAATGTGCCCTTGTGCTGGGGATGGGGAGGGAAAATGACTCTTGAATAAGAGTCCATCACCTTTGATGTAAAAACCTGTCAATGAAATTGCAAATTACAGAAGGCATAGCTACAGCCCTAGCCCGAAGAAGGCTGCATGACTACAAGCAGGTCATGTAGAGCAGTAAACAAGCTGCACAAGCACCTGCACGGCAAGGCTGCAGCACTGCAAGTCCAGCAAGCTGCACTTGCTCTCACCTTACCTGGCCATAAACCCCTAAGGTCTGAGTCTTCTGGCTTTACATTCTGCGTCATCATTAACACCACTTCCAAGAGTTTGGTTAGTGGGTGTAAAATACCACCAATTAGTAAGGCATCATTTTACCACCACTTCACACTGCTGTAAAATGAGAATGTAGGCTATGGAGCAGCAAAGAACCAAGCCCCAAGTATTCACTTCATTGGAGAATCAGTTGCCAAGTGAATGGGAAATAACAAGGGCAAATCCATCCGTGCTGGAATTACACAGGCTGCCTGAGCTTGGGCTAGGTGGTTAATGGAAAAGGAGAGCAATAGAATAGGAAAATTATTAAATGAATATGCCGTGCCAGTGTATCTGGAGCAGGGAGTGTTGCTTCCCATTTTCCTGCTCCTATGTGAAACTTTGAGCAACACCCTGCTCCAATATGTTTAAAATAATTTGTATAAATATATAATATATGCACATACAAACACGTGTGTATGTAGGTAGTACAAATATATATTTGGAGATGACACTGTTCTCAATATGTTTTCCAGGGTAATTGTGTTTGAAAGAAAAACTCTTTTGCCCTTTCATGTGGATTCTCACGCTCTTCGCATGTGTCTTGCCTGTGGAAGGTAGGTACTTAATTTTTTTTTCCTAGTTTAGTTTGATTTTGGGTGCTCTTTTTTTTTTAGGTCTCCTTTGCCGCAGGCCCTGAAAACAATAATAAAAAAATACTGTGGCAGTTGCTTGCATGTGGCTTGCCAAAGGGGTGTTAAGAAATTTTCCTGGTTGTTCTATATGTGTGAACTGCAAAGAGGTGATAAATTGCTGAAGGAAATTAAAGTGGGGGGTTGAATCTAAAGTTTTGTACTCTTCTTATTTGGGCAGTCTTGGATTACAAGCTGCTGGTTGTATTGAAAATCAAAAGGTTAGTTGCTCTCTCTGACTTACCCAGGAGTGCTGCAAACACAGATTAATGGGTTAAAACATCACGCAGCCTCTGGTGCTCCCTGTGCTTGGTTTGCTCAGGTGCTGGAAAAAGAAACCATGGTATATCAGAGAGGAGCAGCTGAAGTGGTAATTGTAATACTTTGGACAAGCAGTCATTTCTAATCGTGGAGATTCCCATAGACCAGGGCTCTTGCGCTGCCCTCCCTTAGCTTCAGTGAGGAGGGACCCAGCACCTGCGCCCATCAGACATCGGCTCCTCCTGTGTCACTCGCTGGCTGGCAGCAAAGATGGCTGGCTATCAGCTCAAGAGTTGTTTCTTGGATTCTGTCAAGGCCATCTAGCAATCAGCACCTATTGGTGAGCAACGCTTTGCTGCGAGTGGGGAATTTGTGGTTGCCAGAGTGCCGGTCACAGCTCAGTTATTTTGGTTCTTACAGTGCCCTCAAGGCACCTGCCCTTTCCAACATTAAAATCTTTTTCATTTATGCATTCATCTGTAGTGCTGCTTCACAGGTCCACGTGAAGAGGTTTTCATTCCCTCTCTCCTTCCCCCAAATCCAAGGCTGTTGCCATTTTGCCTTGAGCATCATCAGCGGGACACAAGTAATGCCAGCTCTTAGCTAGAGTTTGGGTCCAAATGTTTTGCAATGCCTTGCAAAGAAAGGGAAGTCTTGTGGGTTCTGGGTTGCAGATGGGGACACCACAGTGCGGGGCTGTGGCAGGAGTAACCCTGAATTATTCAGCAGCAGACAAGGAAGCCCAGCTAGGCTGGGTGATGGCTCAGAGCAGTGTGCAGTTGCACTGCTAGCCAGGACCTTCAGTCTTTGCTACACTATCTTACTTTAAACCTGCCTGAAGCTTGCTTCAAACCCAGCTGTGACACTGGGTTGAGAGACAGGCGCTCAGAAAGCTGCCTGCAGCCATGTGCGACATCGCACAGGCTGCTGCAGCCCTGCTCTGCTCTGAAGGTGGCTCCTCAGCCACAGCAGTGCTGTGAGAGACCGGCATCTGCAGCCACAATTCACAGTCCAGCCCCTTTTTGCAAGCTGGTTTTCTCTGCCCTCAGTGGCTGTAACCTGGGAGCCGGTGAGGTGCGAGCCAGCATCCTGCTGCACACTTTTGGGTTGGGGGCAGAAGGGCAGAGGCAGTAACACCTAAAACCCCCAGCATGCCTCAGATGTCCATAATTCCCAGCAGTCCAGCTTGCACAGATTTTCCTGTCCTTGCTGCAACTGGCAGGACCAAAGAGGAGAGTGGGATGTGTCTGCTGAGATCAGAGGGATGTAGTAATGCAAAGGGGCAGGGGTTTCCCAGGCTGATATTCAGACTGGAGCTGCAGTGTTGATGTCCCAAGTCTGCCACTTCCTTGTGAGACTATAGCTGCTTGAAAGAACCATATTTTTTTGTTGTTTGCAAGGCTGTGAAAATACATGCCTGCACAAACGCATATCCGGGATGAGACTGAAGCGAGGCATGAATGCTCGCCTTCCTACAAACATGTGCGAGACTTAGGCAGCGGCTCACCTGTGTGCAGCCTGGCTGGCATACAGCAGAGCTGCTGCTAAGCGCTGCTGGGCAAGGGGTTCCTGGCCGCTTTGGTTCGGCTCCAGCATGTGGCAGTGCAAAGGCCCATACTGCCCAGCTGCAGAGAGGGTGCATGAAGGTGGAAGAGGATTACCTCTGTCCTTTTTCTCTCGTATGCCTTGGCCCCGTGAAACACTCCATGGTGCTGCTGCCTGGTGAGGAGCGGGCTGAAGACCCAGCGCAGCAGGCTGTGGTGTCTAGCAGGTCAGGAATGACCCATGCAGATGTTAGGCACCAATGAAGAAGTGTCTCCTCCACCCCTCCAGGAAACAGGAATTAAAAGTGAGGGAATCGCCCTTTAACCTATCTGCCCCAAACATCTTTGTTAAAATAAATATTGCCATTTGACAAAGAAAAACACTCTATTAAGGCAAGTTTACAAAGCTATTCAAAGCAGCCATGGCAAAACCTTAAAACTGAAAGTAACAGCACGCTGCTTTCAAATCTGCGTCGTTTGCTGTTAGCTTCTGAACCGTGGGCCCCTGTGGAACACCAGCTGCACAGGGGGAACCAGGTGGGAAAGGGTGGGAGTTTCTGTGAGCGTGGACAGTGCCATGCTGCTGCATCTGCTGCATTAGCACTGGACACAGTCATGGACCATCTGAAAGAGTCTGGGAAGACATGTCCAGTTGTGGAACATGAAAAAAAAAAGGAGTGAAAAAATATGATGTCCAATTGGATAATGTGGGGTCAGCCAGTGTGAGTTGCAAGTACATGTGGTAACCAGTTCACTGACAAGCCAGAGCTCATGTTTTGCTCACAACATGATTTATCCAACAGTTGCAAGTAGTAAACCAATGTAGTCAAAATTAGGTTGTTCCTTCATAGAAAGAAGGAAGGGAAGCTTTGTTTTCTTAATAATGTATCACAGATATTGCACTCTGCCTTTGCACAATGCAGTGTAAACTCACTTGTAATTTGTGCTGGAGGGGGGAAGTCAGCTCCGTGTCTCTACTTCATTGTAAACTTATACTTGACATCCTTTCTTTGCACTGATCCCAGCTTTGATATGCATTAGTAAACATTCATGACACCGTCATTAATACTGAGTGAACTCATAGTGATTTGTTATATTAGATACTAAAAAGCCATCATGAGACCATGATTTGATAGTGCTATCTCAACACCTTGCGTAGAGATGCAAGGATGATTTGGTGACATATCATCCTTGACACATGACACATAGAGACTATGCTTCAATCAACACGCCGTGCCTCCGGGCAGCATGGTGTTACAACCTCTGCAGGGGAATGCCACTGCCTGCAAGACCACCTCCCTTGCAACTAGTGGTGATGGCAGGGCTATGGAGACTCCAGGAAGTAAAAAACCAAACCTGTATTTGAAAATCAAATACACCAAAATGTAACAAGTTTCCTGCATGATTAATGTTGTTTCATTATTTGCAGACATGTCTAAGCAAGTCAGAAACTGCTTTTCTTTTAATTATTTATTCTGCAAATAGATCGAGGAGTAATAATCCTGGTGGCTCTGTTGGCAGTAGGTCTGGGCATAAACCCATCACAATTTGTGTCATTTCATTTTAATTCTGCCTTAAATCACTCTGTTTAATTAAATTCTAGTTGTCCTAATTTACTTGAGCATGGTGTGCACATGTGACGTACCTCAAAATATGTGGCATGAGCAAATACCAATAGGGTGAAGTTGTGATCAATAAAATTATGCCAAGTATGAAAAAAAGCTAGATTATTATTATCTTTTTAGAAGTGGAATCAGATGTGTTTTCATAAACAGTAGTTCAATCTGGTTTTGCTGCAAGCAGGATCTGGCCTTAACTGTCCATTGGCAAAGAAATGCCAGGTTTCATCGCTGCCTCACGTTGTCATTCTTCCGAGAGGAAGGATATCTTGACAAACCTTTCCCAGTGGTAAGTGTGACTGGTTGTAACATGGCAGCTGGGCAGAAAATATGTGTGGAGGTGCTTCTTCACACAAACAAGACTTCAAGCCTAAGCTCCTCTTCAATCTGTTGAGAAGATCATGTGTTTTAGTGATGTGTGTGTGCCTGTTGTGTGAGGTGAGCACTGACTTTTGGCTATACCAATGGTAACGAAGGGTTACAGAAATGCTGAAACTCAAAAATACAAACACAAATATCAGGCCTCCAGCCCACCCACTGGGCATTTCTAATTGTCAGGTGAATGGATGAGAACTGTCATGATAAATGTCATGTATCTTGTGGGTTGTTACACAATGGTGATGAAGAAAAAGGGAAAGCGCAGAAAAAAGGAAGTTGTGGCTGCCTGTCTCTTCTTGGGAAAATAACAAGCATTTCATTAGAAATGCCTTTAAAAATGTTATCTGGAATTTATAAGAAGGCATGATGGGTCCTGAAAATACTGGGTTTTGATGCATTGCTGGTGAATATCAGATTGCTACCAGGGCTTTGCGCACACCGACGCTTCAGGCTTGGTGGCAAACAGGCAAGAACACAGATAAATGCCAGGCAAGGGGGAAGGTGCTTCCATGCTCAGCCCATGCCAGTCACTGCTGGCAAAATGGCTTTCTCTCCTTGCAGACAGCTGTGGGCTTCGATTCACAGTCCCTGATGTTTAATTGCCAAAATGAAAACCATATATATATATATATAATTACTGCATTGCTCAAAATACCATTGCCTATGGGCAGGAATATTAACATAGGGCGGGATAAATAGCAATTTAATTTTCCAGGTTGCAAATTGTGGTGACAAATGCTTGCACACAATTCCCACCTCTCCTAATGCCTCCATATAGAGTCAGACAAGGGCAAACCTCCTAAATCACCCCAGAGTGACTTGCAGGAGCTAATGAGTCCTCAAGGATTTACAGTGCAGTATGCAGACACTAGAGGATCCAAGGGAATGGCCTGAAGATGTGCCTGGGGAGGTTTAGGTTGGATATTAGGAAAAGGTTCTTCACCCAGAGGGTGGTGGAGCGCTGGAACAGGCTCCCCAGGGAGGTAGTCACAGCGCCAAGGCTGATGATATTCAAGAAGCACTTGGACAATGTCCTCAGACACATGGTGTGAATTTTGGGGTTGTCCTGTGCAGGGACAGGAGTTGGACTTGATGATCCTTGCAGGTCCCTTCCAACTCAGGACATTCTATGATTCTGTGATTTTAGAATTTGCAGAAGCAGCACTGATCCTGTTAGAAGAGTTAAATTAGGATGTTGGTCCTACCTCATTATTTACTTTAGTAAGAAAACTTGCACATGTGATGTAATTTTTTATACCTTTGTGGCTATATTCACATGACCCTTTTGAGGGAATCTCTTCTAAGTTCTCCTCTAATGCCCTTTGCCACCTCAGGGTGGCAAAAACCACCCCATGGCACAATATTAAGCATCAGCTTCTATAGTTCCCTGTGTGCATGCAGGCTTTGATTAGGTACGGTGACTGTGGTAAATAACGGCGATTTTGCTAACACTGCGTTACTGTGTACGTGATGTGGGAGTTACCGTGGGCTAGTGCCGAAATGTGCAGTGTCATGGGTAGTAAGTACGTACTCTTCAAAGCCTCGTGTACTCAGGGAACTTTCAATGGTTTAACTTAAAACGAGTTTCGTACTGGGGAAAATTGTACAAGTACTTGGTTTCAGTTTGAACACTATTTTAACGTCATCTCTTGGGGTGGTTGTTTTTTCTTTTTTTTTTTTACCAAAATAAATGAAATTAAATGAAAGGTGTCTGCCTACAAGCAATTTGCTGGATGCCCTAGCATGGGCATCAAGGCCCTTGATTTGTGTAGAGACATTGTTTTTTGTTGAAGCCCAGTGTGGTCAGAGGCGAGTCCCAGACACACCGTAACATCACAGCACAAGGGCTTTGTCCTTGGGAGCCAGAGTTGCAGCCACTGAGAGAGGAAGGGCCAAGAACAGAGGAGTTCACTTAGCTGCACCTAACTCCTGAGGATGTGCAAAAGTCCTTGACAGTCTTGGGCAAGGACTCTGACTGTCTATCTCCAGCTTGGGCATCTTAAATTAAATCTTCTCATTTTTGTATCCAGTCTGTTCACCTTCCTTTTGCGTAGCTTTCAGCTATGAAGCTTTGGCTCTGCAATATGACATGCTGAGCTGCTGCGTGATGAATGGACCGTACTTAGAGGGTGTATGCACTTGTGAGGAAAGCCGCAAATGTTTCCCTCATACGTGATTTTTTTTCCACGTCCAGTATTGTCTTAGCTTTATTTTCATCACTTCACACGTAAGAAGATAAATTAATGGATGTGCAAAACATCACACAGTGAAGTAAAGCCAACAGCTGAAGTAAAAACTTCCACCCCAAGCAGAGGTTTGTCCCTCCAAACTTTGATCCTGGGTCAGAGCCACTGTTTTTGTAATGTACATTTTAAAAATACATGTGGTAGCATCTTATGGCTTTGTTAATATATTTAGACTCATTCTATGATATACACAGTAATTGCTTTTCAGTGAGGTCCTAGATACACGAAAGATTCAAAAAAATGTAAGACTTTTCATTCATGGCAAGTTTTAAAAAATAAAAGCTGGCTTATTACTTGAAGGAGAGAAAAGGCCATGAAACAGGTGTTTTTACTCAGCAAAAGAGAAGATTTTTAGCTTCTAAATATGCAGAGACACTATATCAACTATCACAAATGTGTGCTGGTGATGCAGCCAACAACACTTAATTATCAGTTCTACAGGAAAATTAGGTGAGAAAATTACTTGTCTTTTTATATTTATTTTATTTATAAAAGAATCCAAAGACAATGACAATTCTCTCACTACAGCATGTTAGACATAGGCAGCTTGTCTGTCTTATTCTCCTCCTTTGGTGATAAAGATTGATAAATTCCTGCAGTGTACACAATTTAATTTATGTTACTCTTTTGCAAAGTTTTTTTCTGCAGTTTTGAAGGAAGCTGTTTTGGTAGAGATGAAGCAGTCTCATCTTTTATAGTGTCTTAGATTAGAAACATTTGAGATATGGGGGCAAGAAAGCGATTTGGTCCAATACACTGACCTTCTTTGCAATGTGTGAGTCATTGTTTTTGTGTGTTGATATTATTTGTGTATGCATCTCGCTTCTTTCTCCCTCCAGAAATCGTTTGGGACATTAAACAATATCTAGGCATGAAGATGCTGGTCATATTAATGTGGCTTGATGTGTCTTTGGTAACTTGGTTTGTGTGCATTTTTGGCCCCAAAGATAAACCGGTCTGTTCTATGCTTGTAGTTTTCCTTCTCATTTCCACTAAGTAAACAGCAGACATGTGCTCCTGGGTGATGGTTTTACCATAAAGTATTTGTTAGCATCCCTACTTTAAGTTATTCCTGGGTTATACACAGTCTGATTATTTCTTCCCAGTGCAGGAGCACAGATAAGCAGCCATGGCTGGAGGGAGGAATAGGGCAGAGCATGGATGGGACCCCAGCAGTACTGCAAGCCTGTTTTGCTGCTGAACGCTTTGTATCGTGAAATCACAGCCCCATGGAGCATGGGAACAACAGGAGATGCTTACAGTTTTCAGGATTAGATCTAAATTTGATCAATTATTTGATTCTGACTATGCAAACCCTGGAGCATGCAAGGAAAATTTCACCCTCTGAAGATGCCTTAATATATTATTACTTTCATGTCCTGGATTGGGCTTTAATTCCTTCACACCCAGGTGCATAGTAAAACAGGAGACTGCCCAGACCCACTCTCCAGTCTGTGTTTAGTCATGACTACTTCTTCTGTAGATGTCTTCTCTTCCCAGATAGACAGAGGTCAGCTAAAACGCACTAAAAGATTTCACCCTAGTGAACCTGGTTTGCTCCTAAAGGAACTCTAGAGGAGAGTATTTGTTTATTTTGGGTCTAAAGAGTAACTTAAATGGCAATGGAAGAAGTGTTTCAGCCTGAAAAAGTACTGAAGCAGTCAGGGATGATTCCACGGGTGTTTTTTTTCGTCAGCAGCAAAGTGGGCTTAAGTGGCACTTTCTTCCCCTCTGGCTGCCTGTTCCTGCCCCGGAGTGGCTCTCTCAGTTGTGACCAAGCAGTGCTTTTTCCGGCCATGCAGCAAGAGGCACCTGGGAGCTCATCACTCCTAAGGGTAACCTTTACCTTCTTTTTGCTTACTTATATTTAAGCTGAATTAGTTTCTCTGTCCAGGGAGCCATACACAAACAGGGAGATGGTATGGCACAGGAGATGCTGAAGTAGACGTTGCTAATGAAAGAAATGTCCTTCAAATGCCAGCCTCTGTCCCATGCTGGAAGAGAGTCCCTGAGGGAGCATCAACAGCTACCACGACGTGTTTATTTCATTTTCCTCACACTGGGGGATCCTGAGCAACTCTGCTGTGTGGAGTGAAAGGTAAGGCCATGGCACGTGGAAAAGCAGGAAGAGAAATCAATCTTTGAACATCAGGGTAAGAAATAACCCACAAGGGACTAAACTGGTTTTAATTTTGTCTTTGGTAATGTAGGTCTCTAGTGGACATCTGTCGCCATGGCCAATGTAGCTGCTACACAGGAATATGACAGGAAAAATCTTATTGCATGTGTATGATGGGAGATGAAAGAGAAAAGAAAAGCAATGTTGAGAGGGAACAGGTACCTAGGTCTCAGCAGTCTGCAAGTTTCCATCCAGTGGCAAGTTTCCATCCTACACCGGTGGCAACCACCTGTTTCACCAGTGGTAAGGGGAGAGTGCCCCTGGGAGTGCATGGTATTTCAAGGAAAGCAGATCATAGACAACATCCTTTTGAGGGCAGGTTTGGTTGTTATTTGCATAAAATAGGAATAGTAATGGCTGAACAGGAGTGTAGTGTTCCCAGCATGGAGAGTAAGAGAAGTCATTTAGAAAATGTTGGTACATCAATTAGAAGGAACACGTTAATTTGCCCTTGATTTCCATCAGGTGCCAAACTGCTAAGAGCATATCCAATGGATTAAATCAGGAAGAGGTGAGAGAAAGGGGGAGAGGGGCAAATCTGGCAAGGGAGGAAATGGAAAACTGCAGCAGGCTTCTTTCTCAGCAGCCTTCCCTCTGGGGTGCTCAGGTGGGCTCACTGATGAGCCAAAATTATTATTCCTTCCACTAATACCTGGTGACCCCCGCAGCGTCATCCTTTCAAGCCTGCCTGGCCCACAACACCCTGGAGCGTTTCACCTTCATGTGCTCTGCTGCCTACCTGCTCTGGCAACAGTACGGTGTGGACACCCCTTCCTCCAGCTCGGGGCCACGCCAGGTTGCCCTTGCCTCACGGAGACATTTATGAGTGGTCAGCATATGTGCTGAAAGGTCAGGGTAGGCAGGGGTGGGAAAGGTGGCAGGATGGGTCTGCCCCCACTGCGACGCTGGAGCCGGCCCTGCTTGGGCAGCGACCTGCTGCTTCCCGTTCAGCATCCTGACACGTGGAGAAGACCAAGGCCAGGAAGGGAAGGGGCTGGTGGGCAGTGGGCAGCCGGGAAGGGTGGGCTTGTGGCACAGCAAGGTTGTTCCAGGTGCAGTTATGTTCATTTTTTTATTATTATTTTTTCCTGATAATTCATTACTAAACATCCAAGCAAGGGTCTAGCTGGCTGTTGGAATTGGTACCAGTTCTGATACTGGTGTATCCAGCCAATTTTTGTATTATCTGGGAGTGCACATGCCAGTGCAGCCAAGGAGATCATGCTCTCCCAGGACTCAGATCTAGCAGTGTCTAATAAAAGGCCTGATGAAGAGAAATTTCTGCAAGATTTATTTTCCCCTGGGAAATTAAGCATTGTATACCACAGCACGCTTGGCATATGGCTGCCTATCCATGGGAACACTGAATCCAGCCCCTGATTCAGCAAAGTACTGGAAGTAGTGTTTAGTTGTGATAAACACAACTTAAGCACAGGTCTAAAGCTGGGCATGTGCTTAACTGAATCAAAGCCATTTGCATTTTTGCACAGACAAATGTAAACCACTGAGATTTGTACTGTGACCAGAAGCTATTTTTAATTAGGCAAGCACTGAATTAAAAATGGAAGTAAGACTATTTTCCATATTAATTCCATTTATTTTAGATGTGTGTTACTCTGTCTCTTCACCTTCCAGATATCACTTGCAAACAAGAAAAGGTATGCATAAATTGATTTGCAAGACCAAGTGCACAAGCCACATAGCGCAATGGGTCTTCTGTTATCTTTATTATTGCTATTATATCACCCTGCTCTGGCTGCAGGAGACAATGGCCATATACTTTGTGGTGGATGGTTAATAAACTCTCAAACAATCAACCAGATTTGTTTTCTTGGCTGATCATTTACAGATTTGTTTATGCTCTAATGTTGAAGTGTTTCTATTCTGGTATGTCTTGCTGTCTAGGAAAGAAAGCGCTCATGCTGCCTGCCACCATGCAAGTGTCTAATCCTTTTTTTAATGTTAATGATATGTTGTAGCAGAGAACCCTAGAACAATATTTTAACTCTTAAAAAAATAGTCTCCTTGGTGGTTTTAAGTTATTTACTTCTTAATTACTTTGAAACTTGCTCTTGCATTTAAAAAAAAAAAAAGGATCCAAGATGTCATTTTTCTAAATAGTGATACTTCAAAAACAGAGACCTGCTGCTGGGTGTCATTCTAGGCTTTCAGACATCACCATGTTTCTTTTGGAGACTCAGAAATTGGTATTGAAATACCCAATAGCCTTTTGCATTAACCTCATTAAGGTCAATAAACATTTTGCTTTAAACAGCAATGCTCCCAGATGGGAGAGTTGAAGATCCAACCTACTTATCTCTTCTCAAACAGGTGAATTGTTATTATCCTCTGAAAAACTGGAATATAAATCCTTCTCTCATCTGTTACTATTATAGCCTGTGATGCAGAGCAGTCAGGGTTCATTTGTTCTCTCTCTTTGGTGACCATTTGGTCACCAAATTCAAACACACTCCCTTCAACAGTCATGCAATCATGCTAGTCTCCAATATTTGCACTAGTTTCCTTGTTGTCCACTTTGCATTCAGTCTAGAAAACTCTGCAGAGCCACCACAGTGAATTTGGGGGACAAAGCAGCAGTAGCAGCCAGACAGATGCCCCGCCCAGGTACAGCGCTGCTGCGGCCGGGTCACCGGATGGGCCTTTGAACAGCAGGAGGTTTTGTGGGCAGACAAACGATGCATGTGCTGGGACATGTGGGTACACAGGGGGTGAATGAAGGACACACTGCACAGACGAGCAAAGGCATGTAGTGCTGGAACTGAAATGGAAAATTGAGATTTATATTTGAGCTTAAAAAGCAAAAAATTTCTCTCGACACCCAAGGAAGAAGCATGGCCTGTTGGGTAGAGAAGGAAGCAGAGTCAGGACGGACTTCAGTATGTTATTTCTTACTTTGTTACTGGCTGTGGTGAGACTTTGTATATGTCCCCATTTCCTATCTTTAACATGAGGGTCGTACTTGCTAAAATGGTAAAAACCAACAGGTCTGCAGGAGCTTTGGCTGATAGACAGAGAAACTACTTGGGATCTCCTTTGTAACTCATGACAAATTGTAACTACACTTCTTTACAGTCACTCAGCTGAAGAAGTAAATGCCTGAATTAAGTAAACTTAACTAATTTTAAGGTAGTTTTTAATATGACAGCCTTTAAAAACAGTGGGACCTGCCCCAGCATTTGTTCTTCACCCAGAAGTCTTTTTTGTGCTAAAATAAAATATGCGAGAAGTGTAAGTAGGAAGAAAAGGGAGACTGTGCCCCCTCTCTCCTCCCTCACACTTGGAGCCAGCAGCTCAGATTCAAATGCAAATGCCAGTACTCTCTAACTCTCCAGGAGCTTTTGAGTCTTGGTGTCTTACACTTATGTGATAACTTTAGGCTAAATTAAAAATCAAAGAGATTTCCCCTGGAGTAAGGTATTGCTTGTCATGAGTGAGGATATCATAATCAGAGCTGCCAGGAGGTTTATGAACCCCACTTGCCAAAGGAGGCTTTGGGACTGCGAAGCACTGGAGTCTGTATTTTCTGTCTGGAGTCATCCCAGCTATTGCCTTCCCTGAGCCAGATGTGTAAAACCAAGAAACGTGCTTCAGATTCCATTTGAATGCCAATACGCCTCTCTCTTCTGTGTGAACTTGACGGGTTTGGGGGGCTGGGATTGTGTCCCAGCTCTCACCGCCCTGCTCTAGTGGATCCTAGGGGGAGTGAGAGGCAGGACCTGGGTGCAGGTGCCCACTGCCAGGGTGCTGTGCAATCTTTGTCACATCTCGTCTGACTGGAGCTGCGTGATGTGGCAGGTCAAGGTGTCAACTGTAGCTGCCAGTCTGTGCACTTTAAAGCCTTGATTCCCCCCTGCTTTTCCCTCCCTCACTGTCCCCTAAGCGTGCACACCCATCATAGCCAAGGTGGTAAATGGGGAAAAGCAGCTTTTTGATAGTTTTATTTTAGCAAATCTAGGATGGGATATTCAAAGTCAGTAGCGACATTAGTAGAAACACAGAGGGGGTTTAATGGCAAAGGAAAATTTTTCTTTGATCTCCCTTTTATCTGCTCTTTATCTTTGCCTTTTCTCAGAAATTCAGATGACAGTCAGACTACTCTTGAAGCACACATTATAGCTGGGGATCACATTCAGGTCTTTTGCGATACGTGAAATTTCAGAACCAGTTTTTTAATCTAAATCATGGCATAGAAAATGTACTGTACCTCTGCTGACTGATTTAGTCACAAGAATCATGTGTGCATGTGAGAAAGAGAAAAAAGGCTGAAATTATTTGGGAAAGAATGTAGCCATCAAAACTTGATGGGAAAAGCTCCGACAAGTTTGCTATCTTCCGTAAAGTAGCAACTTTTCAGCTTTACTTAGCCTATGATATGTTGATGTTTCTTCATTATAAAGAAAGGTGGTTGAGGATGAAAAAATTCTCTGTGCAGACAGAATGCTTTTTCCATGCTTGACAAAATTTCAAAATTAACCATTTGATAGGGGAAGCGTAATTTTAAATATAGAGAAGGTTGGTTTGGGGTTTGGTTTGGGGTTTTGTTTTTTTTTTTTTTAAGGAGAATCTACAGAAGGAATAAACCTCCAAAGAACAGAGAGATAGTGGTGAGGACCACATTAATGAATCTGCAGAAAAAGAAATATTATTTTGTATACGATATTTCACAGGCAGAATTTGATAAGTTGTATGGGGCTTTCTCCAATTTCTAGTTGCTGGGTAAACATTCTTTTGAGTCAATTCATTATTGACAAGCACCATGCAACAGACATTTTTGATAGCAAATAACAAGTGTCAAGTGCTGGCATTTTGCAATTGGTATTCACTTTCACCTGGTGCAAATGACACTACACAAAACAGTACACAGAGAATCCAACCCGTTGACCCTGAAGACCAGTAAGTATAACAATAACACCTTACTGGTGATGTTTCACTCTGGCCCAAGTTGAAGGTAAACACAGGCACGTGATTTGGGGAATTCAAACCACAGGTAAAATTTTTTTTTATATACATACGTGTGCATACACATTGTTGGATCAGTCCAAAGGTCCATCCATCCTCTCTTTGTCAATGGCAGACATGCCACATTGCAAGAAAGGAGCGCTTCAAGAGCTCCCTGCATTGCATGAATGAGCTTGGCAGCCCCATCTGAGTGTATTCTACCTGGGTTTTTCCAGGCTATTTCCCATCTCCCCAGCACTTTGTCGTGGTGCATTATCACCATTTTTGCAATTATCAGTTAGCATTGTCTTTCTGCAAGTGAACAGAGAGGCAGCTGAGTTTTTGGACAACGTGAAATATTTTACCATAAATATTTTTTTCTTGCACTGTCAAATCTTGTGCCTGCTGCTTTTCCATTTTCTATCAAGCTCTCACCATTACAACTCCAGCACCTCCGCGTTGTTACTCATGAATTTCAGGAGTGCCAGTGCGGGAAGGCTCCATGTACAAACACCCCCGCCCCCTTCTATTTCCACATGGTATCTTCTGTATTAGCAACTGGTTACAGATTATTTTTTTTCTGTTACTGCTAAAATAATTTTTGGAATTGGAGGAGTTGTACGTCTGTTTTGAAAGGAGAAAGCAAACTTTAGAAATGTGTGTTTTGTGCAGGAGAGTTTATTCTCAGTCCATGCTGCAAGGTTTATTGTTCAGATCTCACAGGAAAAGCATAGTGATGCTGGGATTGTCCAATGCCTTGAGAACATCCTCATTTAAAAGGACATCATGGATTGCCTGTTAATCCACAGGCTAAAACTTAAGTAAGCAGAGGCTAATGTCTCTTTACTGGTTTAATTAACAACGATTACTTGTCTAAAGATAAGGTATTTCCAGTTAAAAGACATCTCCTTCAACTTCAGATCAACTGAGAATAGTTCAAATTAGTTTTAGGGTAGGGTCAAAGACCAGAGTTTTAGGGGTCTGAAGTTTTTTAGCTGAGCAGATCAACACATAGCTGCCGGGGGAGAATCCACATCTAAGTGAAAAGAGGGAGGCTGGGATTGCCATCTGCATGAAAGTGGATTGTTTGGGGGGTTTAAACAAACGACTTAATGAGGTGGCACTGACGCACACATCTGTCCTCTCTGGGATATCTGAAGTTCAATGCATTGTCGTTTTAGTGTCACTGGGAGAGGCATGAAACTGGAATAAACCAAAATGAAGCCTTACATACTGCTTTATAGGCTCTGGGGTGATTTGGCCTATTACAAACCTGTGCAACCAGGGGAAGAAGCAAAATTTAGAAAACAAGTGGAAACATAAAGAAAAAGAACAGAGAGCAGGACAAGACTGAAAGCTCCTTTGCGCTACTCCAAGCAGAGTTTTGGCGTAAGTTTTCCGCTGGGCAGCAATGTGGTTCTCCTGCAGACACTGATGCTGGCAGCACTGGTCAGAGGGGACTGCCTTGGCCAGTCTTTTGAAAATCTCCAGTGGGCAGCACCGCTGGGGAAGAACTCATTTCGGAAAAGTGTAAATCCTCGCTCTGATTTGAATTTTCTTTGTTGCAAACAGGAGCCAGCTCCCACAGCACCTCTCCATCCCCAGGACGCAGCGAGTGAGAAAGACTGCTGGCATTGTGCTGCAGCCTGCACTGGCTGAAGGCCTGCCATCAGGCAACTCACCCTCACTTGTCACCAGGGCACCTCAGCTACACATGGCCGGGGAGGGTTTGGATGGGCGAAGACTGTGTAGCTTTGTGCTTCAGCCGCACCAAGAAGCTCACGTGCTGCCTGAAGGTCTGTAGGAACTAAATCCTGTGGCTGTATCTGTAACTCTCCTTGCCCTGTGGGGCAAGGAGATGAAAACCTTGGCTTCACCAAGATGCTACCCAGCCTCTACAACCTGCTCTAGTGTTGATCTCAAGGCCCCGGGTCCACAAACTTTTGTACTTCCCACCACAGATGTTTCTGGAGGTGTTTCTTCAAGAGGTGATTTTAAACCCAGGGTAAAGCTCCTATTGACCTGTATAGTTATGGACCAAGCAGAACAGGGACAAGGACCGTGACTTTTACACCCTAAGCTTGTGCTGGTTCTGGTTTATTGGGTCACCAAGAGCCCAAAGTGATTGCTGAGGGCTCACCTCACTTTTTTGTAGGGACTTGTGTTCAGAAATTTGAAAGTCCTGGGGCACTTAGCTTCCATCACCTTACGACTTGGATAAAATAGTTTTTGAGGTTTGGTGCTGGATTGCTTTCCAGATTTACGTGCTCCATTCTCCCACTGTCCCCCCATTTTCCTTGGTAGCACTGCTAATGGTGTGTATGCTGCCCTGCAGGTCCAGGAAGAGGCTTTGCCATGACACAGCCTCCTCATGAGGCCAAGGTCAGGGCTTACAGGACCACAGACTCCTTTTTGTGTCTTACAGAGGTGAGGGGAGTGCACAGGTTGATATTGATAAACTGGAGTCTTTAATGGCCCATCCATAATTTCAGCTGGCTAGCCACTGGTCTCTAAAGTACTGCTTGTTTAAGGAGGAAAAAAACCCTGCTCCTGTTTCATTCACCCTGGTGCAGGGATAGGGAGTTCCTGCCTCCATCCTGTGTCTTGGCCACTTGAGTCCAGCAAGCATGACCATACGAGGGTATGGATTCTGCATTTTTTCAATTCAGCATCTTTGGCTTGACGAAAGTCTGCTCAGACCGCTGTGAACTGTCTGTGCCCCTCATCCTGGAGAAACCCACCCCCAGGTTGGCTGTGCTTTGCAGTCCAGGTGTGTGTGGCCCCAGAGAGTAATTTTGGGAGTCAAGGACCTAAGGACCTTATACCCTTTCCGGCCCATATATTTTTATGCTGTAAGAACTACAGAAAATGGCACCCCAGAAGTTTCTTGGCCTTTCACCTACCTCTGCTTAGAAAAACACCTAAAAGTTTTTGCCTCCTTTTTTTTTCCCCAGTTGTATTAGGCAAAGCCATAGACAAATAACCATGAGTAAAAGGGGCAGAATATAGGTATGTGGCCACCTTTTCCCCTCACCACTGGCCTGGTCTCTGGAGTGACCTCAGATTGAATTTACTGTCTAAATACAAACCCTGGGGTTTGTGTCAGCAATGGTGGAGATTCGATGACCTGTTTTCACGTACAGAGCTGAGCTTGCGGGCAGAAGGACGTTCAATGTGTGCATGCGGCAAAAGGAAAGGAGCCCTTTTTCCGCCTCTGGTTTCAAGTTCGGTTTGACCATTGTCTGATGCTGTTCAGTGAAAGCAAGGCGCTGGGCAGGGAAGCGGCAGCTGACTACTCTAACAAGTGGCTTGTTAGTGAGGAACGTCCTGCGGTAAGTATGGAGCAGCCTTGTCACTTCTCAGCCAATCCTCCGAGGACAATAAGGAAGGAGGACAAAATGAGTGCAGCCCTCCTGGGCCTCCCCTTAAGAGTTTAAAAGCAAAATATTGATTTTGAGTTACCCTGCTTCAACTCCGCTTCACTCTCCTGATATTTTTATTCCCTTGTAGATTTCTGACTCCATTTGTTTTTTAAAGAAATCACTGGTGAAATTGTGGTGTGTCCATGTAACATTCCTGCGCCTAAAAATATGGTCAATTGACACCTTGAAGGTTTCCAGGCAACTCTAACCATTTGTGACATCTTTAGCTGCATCCCCAGTATGTTCAAAACAGATGAAGTGAATGAATTGATTTTAGCTGTATAAAACCCTTGACAAAAATCTCTTTGTGGCCATCCAGTTAGTCTCTTGATGATTTGTAGAGTATTTTCTTATGCCATGAACTTGATCCTTCCCACCTTTCCGCTTGTTTTTCAGCTAGCTCTGCCATGGGTTCCCCTCTCCCGAATGCGCTGCAGTCACCTTCCCCAGAGCCGGAGGAAAAGCCAGAGTCAAACAATGCTGTACCTAGAGCCACGATATCATCAGGTCAGACCTGGGCATTATATATGCCATAATGTACCATATGAACCACACTTAATGGTAGCAAGACAAAAAGAAGCAACTTTGTTAGGTGCTTTAAATTATCGCAATACCCAACTTGCCCAATAAAACCTGCAGGTTCTTGTTACCTGATTCAAAGCCCCAGCAAAGTCAAAATAATTCTTCAACTTGCTTAAGGAGATAGTGCACAGAACAACACCGCAAAAACCTTTCCCTTTGTCCCCAGAAAAAAACTGAACATTTGCATGTGATGAAACATGCAGTAGGCCAGGAATAAATTAAGTGCAGAATCTCAACTCCTTTAATCAAATAATCTGCTAAACTGACATTTATGTGTGTGGTCCAAAGGAAATTCTTCTGAAGACATATGGTCTTTTCACTGTACCCTATTTTGGCTCAAGTTCCATTGCATTAAGAAACATATAGATAAATTGTTGATGGGCTTGATTATTTTGGTTTTTTTTAAAGGTGCCTCTGAGTGTTTCTAACCCCAGGGATTCAGGCTTGTCCAAGTACAAAGCACAGTAACCACACATGATAAGCAATAATTTCAGTGTTCAACATTTGGTGTCTCAGCTACCCTTGTCAAAAGTGGAAGACTGAATCAGAGACAAGAGCCTGCTGGATACGCTGCTGATGGGGCTGGAGTGCTGATAATAACACATCCTTCAAGAAGTGTAAGATACTCTTGATTAATTAGAGAAAGACTTCTCTGAATTCAAGACAAACAGCGAATGCTTCTTCTGGCAGTAAGAGCGTGCAGCAGGGTGTGAGCAGGACACCAAAATCTGGCTTTGGCAAAGTATTTGATACATACAAGAGAGAGACACCCGCCCCTGGTGCCTTTGGTGTCTAAACTGGCAATAACCACTTAATGCCTCTAGCCTGGCTTCTCTGCAACGCAAGCCATTGGATTTCTTCAGTCACTCCTGCATTGACCCCAGCCTTTCTGGTTGAGCAAGAGCATTTTCTGAAGGAAAGCATCAAATCTGAAGGTAGACAAAGAGTCAGGTAAGCTGATCTTCTAATGTTTAAAAAAAAAAAAAAAAAAAAAAAAAAGCAAGAAAGCTGCTTCTCCAAAGTATCTGTTATTAGAGGAAGTGAGGTGATGCAACTGAACTGATCTCTGCCATCAACACGAAGATGTCCTGTTTGTTTCCCTTCATCCCTGCTCTCCTCCAGATGCCCAGTCTGCTCCTCAGACCCTGCTGTAATTCAACTCAGTGAGATATTAATCCAGAGAAAATCAAGATTTTCATGTGAATGGCCATAGGAAAATCACACAGATGATTCTCCTTCAGCTGAGTGAATTAAAGCAAAGGGCCACGCAAACACTGAGAACAACCAACAGTTCAAGGTTGGAAGGAGGGTCCGTGAGCCAAAAGCGGGGAAAGAGAGAAACGGAGGATATGAAGAATGGGGATTGCCACTTGTGACGGAAACTAGTCAGCTTCAGCTTCTTTGGGGACTTCGTTTTTGGGGAAACAAGGATACTTGCATGATGGATAGAACATACTGGAACCTATATGTTCTACAGGTAGCCCTACCAATATAAAAATGCTCTCTCCTTTCCCACTGTGCATGGTGTCTGTTACTGGTTCCTAATTGTACGCGAGTAGGCAAGACCTCGGGGTCTGCGTACCGCAGGTGTGTGGCTGTGCCTGAGAACCAGCGTGGGGTGAGAGCTGCTGGAGGGTTTGCTCTGCTTACAGTGATACTGTGCTGTCCTCCTGCACGCGTGGCTGTCCCTGGGCATATGAGGATGTGCAGGCTACATGACATTCATGCGTGACAGCCTGGCCAGTGAGGGACAGCTGAAGGAGCCTTTCCAGATGCATTGGGAGTGAGAGGAACAGCAGCTATCCATAGATGCAGCATCTGATTTATTCTGATTTTATCATGGAGGTGAGACCGGATTCCCACTGGCGTGATAGCACCGGCTCAGGTCGGGGAGGACCTGGCACCAGTTCTGGTCAGGGATAAGCTTTAGCTAAGAGCAAGGAACAGCACTGCAGTGTGGAAGTGAAGTATGTGGGGCTGCTGCAGGTGGGGATGGAGGAAGGGAGAGTCCTTGAAAGCCTGTGGGTTCATCCTGCCACCTGCCTCATCACCCGCAGCTTCGCCTCTGGGGCCGAGGGGCGCAGCATCATGCCCCGGGTTTCTGGCTGCTCTCTGGTGCGTGTGTGGCTTCCTGTGGAGCTGCTCTGAATTACACTTGTTGGGAGCCTCCACACCAGCCAACAGCATGCTGAAAAGCGTCATCTGAGATGTCTTGGCTTTTGCAGCATAAGCTTGTTTTAAAAAGCTGTGATCATGTCAGCAAACACAGCCCATCACGTTCCCCCTACCCTCCTGCTGAAACTGCAGCACACCCCACACTGACCACCCGGCACATGCAGCGGTGTTTTCTCCAGATGCCTGTGTCTGTGTTTCAGGACAGTCCCAGGAAGCCCAGCTCTCCCCTCAGCCTTGGGTGGTCAGGCCAGGGTCTGCTGCAGGGCTGCTGCTGGCTGAAGCTGAGGAGAAGCAATCTCAGCTTAATGCTGCGGGGCTTGTTGGGTTTGGGAAGAGGCTTTCGAGTCTGGAGGGCTGCTGGGGCAGGCAGGGGGGTGGGATTTGCTTTCAAGCTGTGCCAATTGACTTCTGAGGTTTTTCTGTCTTAAGCCGGCTGAAGCGAGCCGAGGCAGATTTGCTGAGCGACTGATGCTTCCTGCCCCTTGTGCCGGCACACACAGCGGGAGAGGGATGGGGCCAGGCGAGCTAGAGCCCTGAGGATGCCTGTGCGGAGAAGCCTCCACAAGGTTCTTGTGAGGGTGAGGAGGAGGCTGAAAAGCAGCTGTTTCTGTTTGTTGGTGGGTTTCTGGCGGAGCATCTGCTTGGGAATGGTAGAGCAGAGTTTCGTCTCCAGCTCCATCCCCGCCGCAGGGGAAGGATGAGTGGGGAAGCCACAAACAAAAGCGGGGCAGAGAGAAACCGGCTGGTGCTGCCTGATGACACTTTTGGTTTTGAGGGCTTCACAGGCATAGCCTTTCTGCAGCTGACCAGAGTGTGTGCAGGCAGATCACACACTCTCACATGGGCTCAGCCCCGTCTGTCAGGGTGAAGCGGGCAGATGGATGTGCTGGCTCTCACAAGACTGATGTCCGTACAGCAGTGCAGCCCGGGCCCTGGGTGATGCTCTCCTCTGCCCTGGTTATGGATGCAGTGGGTGTCCTGCAAGGTTTCTTCTTGGGGTTTTGTTCTTCTCCTAAGCCCTGAGGCAGCTGTGCCTTGGTACCCATCTCTGCCCTCCTGCCTGACAGAGATTTGGGTATGGAGCAACCAGAGTAGCCACCATGCTTCCCCATGGGACAGGGTGCCCCAGAGACAGGACATAGAGCAGCTGGCAGGCAGCGGTGCCCAGCTGCACAGGGGACCAGCTGAAAAAAGTGCAAAGGTAGAGTTAGGAGATCATGCCTATAGTAAAAATAAGGACTTAATGAACTTACAGAAAAATACTTATCAGGTAACATGACCTGCCTACAAAGGTACCAATCTCTCCTTGGGCTATAAAGTCTAAATGTGAAAAAAAGCTGACTAATTTCAGAGCTGGCTGCGGGAGGCCTGACTGGTGCCTAGTCAGGCACTAGCATGGTCAGCCACACAACCCATTGCTCTTCAGACACAGTACTTTCTCAAAAGCATTTATTCTAAAAAGAAGAATATTATTCCAAGCCTCCAATTTAAATATAGAGAAATCCAGATGGGAGATGTGTTAATTTGAATTTACACATATGATATCACAGCCTGTAGGGGTTAAGGAGAAGGCAGGAAAAGAAAACCTGTACTTTTTTTCTTGTAAGTAAATCACATGATCAAGTTTGGTTTTTTTTAAAAAAATGCTGTATTCCAAATGCCATCACTTTTACCACTTCTGAAAAATATATTTAGCTGTAAGTGGAGTGTTTAGTAAGATCTGTCCTGTTATAGTGATAAGAAAGACAAATAATTTTGGTAGTCAAGCCAGGTAAGGTAGCCAAGCTCAACCTAAGACTATTTCTGCACTTGTCCACTGGGGTGTGATGTAAAAATTTTTTTAATATCGTGCATATTGAACTCCAGAGTGTCAGCACCAGTGGCAGAACCGTCCTGATATGGCTGGTGCAAGAAGAGCCAGAGTAGTAGCAGGAAAGGGCAGATACATAGGTGCTCAGGTTATTTAGCACGGCTCACAGCTTTTGGCCAGGCAGAGATTTCTGAAGACATCAAAGGTGAGTTGCTCCCAGCCCAGGCACCACCTACTCTGCTTCTTCCTCCAGTGGAAGTTTAAAGTGTTGAGACCATAAAAAGCTGATTGTATACCCCAGAGTACTCCAGTGCTGGCTGCAGGAAACCCAGCTGGACATGGACCGCTGTCAGACAAACCAGCACCCGGTAGCTCCCTGGATGTGGAGTGCCAAGAGTCTGATGGGGCAATTCATGGGTACGGCCATTGTGCAATGACATTAGGGCCTGTCTCAGCATGCAGCTGACCCTGGCCGCCCTTGTGCCGCGGGGACATGCATACAGGGCAGTGGGACGTGGATCATGGGCACTCGTGGGAACATGGAAAGCGGGTTTGAGCCTGGGTGCTGGGAAGGACTGCCACCGGTGCAAGACCACTCAAGTCAGTAGTGAGGATGCCTACACCATAGACTTGCCCATGCTGAAAAATAGGAAAGGTGTAGCTGGGGCACTGTGGGGAGACAATCCCCGGGATGCTGAGTCAGCAAGGGACGGAGGCGTTGGGAAGGGTCTCTGCAGGGAAACACGAGGGCTAAACTTACAGGAGTTCAGCCCTGGTGAATCTCTGCTGACTTCCCATGAGTCACAACCGGGGAGAGTTGTTGTCATTGCTAGTGAGAAATATGATGGGGGGAACCTAGTCATAATTTTTTTTGTTTAGTCACTGGTTTATTTTCCTGTGAATGGTAGTAACAGTTAAGCCTACAAAGCTGAGGTAATTGTGAAACTTTTTTTCAGCTCAAATGCCCCTGCATGCATGCTTTAAAGCAGACTGCCTTAACGGCAGTCTGGTTATACCTAATACTTTTACATAATCTTTTTCTTTAACTTGTTTTTTTATAATGATATTACGCTAAGGATTTTTTTAATGCTTCATGTTAGAAACATTGTTTCCACCACTTATTTTGTATAACTGTTTGCAAGCTCTCTAAAGTCAGAATTTCCAAAAGCAACAAGCTATGGCAAGTTCAGTATTCGATCAGGATTTAGCAGATGTCGCTGTGCCCCTCTTTCCTTAGGAGGCTGTTCACCTGGGCCGTTCAGGGATTCACTATAGCAGAGGTTGGTACATTTTCCAATTCACAGACCTTTAAACATTTTCTATGGAAACTGCAACCTCCTTTAAAAAAAAAGTAAACATTACTGGGGCTCCTGCAGTTTTACAAGTGGTACTGCATGGCTGAATGCACTTTTCATAGTCAAGTTTTGGGGACGTCTTCATTGTATTAGTTGAAAACTATTGATGTTTATTAAGATAGGCTTTGCATTAAGTCTTTCATGTAGAGAGACCTGTCACTAGCTGTATGAATAGACTGAAGCAAACTACAGCTCAGTAGCACTGCATGGAGTACGCATCTTTGCAGAGAAATAAGAAGCCTCTGGCACACTCATATTTATTTGGAAGGAGAGGATAGGTAATGGGGAGCAAACTTAAAGACAACTCTGGCAAAGCCTTTGCTCGGGTAATGGGCACGCAGTCCAGCTACTGAAGTTTGTAAGGCTGTGGTTTCAGTTAGGGGTGCTTTGGCAGTTGTATGGGTTTCTGGAGTTGCCTTGCTCCTCTCCCACGGGTTCTGGCACCCATAGCACAGCGTATGACCCCTAGCACAACTACGTGGGGATCGGGGCTATGAGCGTGGATTTTAAGAGGTGATTTAGGTTTCTAGCTGACAAGGAGATCCCACCAATGTTTGGGCCAGCCCAACTGAAGGGTCACTGGCCACAGCTGTGAATAGGAGTGCTGAAAAGGGCATGCCCTGAAGCAAAATGTTTTGAAACTGCAGCCTGAGCTGCTTTATGTTAACTGAGTGATAGTAAATCATCATTCTAGCTCTTAGCCATATCAGATACCACCAGACTACACTCTGGTGAGAGAGACAGAAAGTGCAACTAGGCTTGATCTGCCACTGCCTATTACGATTCTGAACTGGCATATTTTTAACTCTGGGTTTTACGCAAGTGAGTATAGGGGAAGGCAGGCAGCTGACAGGTAGTTCAGAGAGGTGTAACTGCCTCTGTCCTGGGTGTTTGAGATCAAATCTGGAGAAAGAAACCAGTGCTGGCTTCTTTAACTCCCTAATTGCTGCTCTGCTTAGGGCTGGGAGGGCTGACAATGTTACTGTCCCAGCTCCTGCCAGCTGTGCTGTGGCCAGACCAGCTGCCAAGCTGCCAGAGTTAGGGCACAGCACTTTCAGGAAAATCATTATTTCTCTCCATATGCCTTAAAATGCTGCCGTGGGTCAGGAGCTGCAAGCAGATCAGACCATGGTTCAACAAACCTGGTTTTAAGATTCTTAGTACTAAATCAGATGTGCTGTGGCCACGGTCCTCAGATTGCCGATCAGTACACCCACACCGGGGCTCAGATTTCTTCAAAACACAGCAACAGGTTGACTCTGCACCAGCAGCCTTTACGCTGAACCGCATGCTGCCTACTCGCCTGTGGCTGGCTACACCTCCGTCGGGTGCATGGACCAATTTGACAGAAACGTGACCACGTGCCTGAGCCTAAACTGGGTCAGATGAGCACCGCTGGGTGCTCCAGCAGTACACGGGTCTACCTCTGCTGAACGCAGAGCCCCAGCCCTCAGTGGCTGTGCTGCAGGCAGGTGGCAGGCAGCAACCTGCCCCGGCTCATCTGCTGGGCAGGGTTCAATGGGGTGCCAGTGAAACCAACAGAGGAAGCCTCCACCCCACAGCTCTTTGGTTTTTGTTCCCATAACACTGCTTGTCGCCTTCGTTGTGCTGATGCAGCTGTTGGTAAGACTATACACTGAACCTGATCACTGAAGGTTAAAAACACACTCTTTTGGGAGGAGTTAATTATTAAGCAGAACTACCCCGAAGGCTTAATTTATAGCACAGTCTTCCAAATGTTCATACAGACTGACCTGAGTGGCGAAGACCTGAGCCATAGGAGTGGACAGGCAACTGCCAGGGAACAGGAGACTTCATGGTCTGGTTTGTTAATAAAGCCAATGCCTGGTGGAACTGCAGCCGGAGCCCTTTCGTGGCTTCTTGCAACAGCTGTTCTCTACCTGGCACACTGCACTTGCACCATGGGCCTTTCATGTGATGCAGGACGGTCCTCTTGTATGTACTTCGTATTCTTCATCTGAGCTACATGTACCACTTTGACTCTTTCCTCCCATGGGACAGGATTTTATTGGCTTGCAGATTGCATTCTCTCTGACATGGATTTCTTGCATGCAAATCAAGAAGTTGAGAGGAAGACAAGGTAATGAATATGCTAAGCATGGAAAAGCGGTATATTGTTATTGTTACCTTACAGTGCCTTTAAAGCAGAAAACAATCAAATACGAATATTGTGGAACCAAAACCCAGCAGTTCTGCATCGAAACATATGAGAACAAAGATGCACCATTGCTGGATTTAAAGTTCTACTGAAAATAAGTGATTGTGGTTTAAAATCTTTACTGAAAGCAAGGTGGCTATAGTCTGTAAATTGTTTAGGAGAAGAAGAAATTATTTTCCATATTTTTGAACATTTCTGCCTTGTCGTGGATTCCTTCTTTAGGATGCTGAGAAAGGCATTGTTATAAGGCCAGGTGAGAGGACACAGGGAGGTGGAAATTTCAAAATTAAACTGCAGGAAAGGTTACAAAAAGGTTCTGTTCAGTGATCCTGTCAAGTCAGTAAATAAAGGCATAGTCACAGGGGATTATCCATTTGGTCAGCACAGGATTTCCACATTTCTCACTGCCCAGCCTTGAACATCAAATACGTGAGTCCACCGCTCTCTTTATTCATCACTGCACTCCTGGATTATAATTCAGCTGGAATATTCTCCCAGTTCCAAGGGAACCGGTGGTGGTTTATCTCAGTATGTCCTCCTATAAATAATGAGATAGCCATAATCAGAGAGTCACTTGCTGCCCTGCCCTCATTCTGTCTGAAGGTTTTCCTGCTTCACCGAGCCATGGGAGCAGGAGGGAGCGGAGCTCATCTGCAAAGCAACCTTGGTGGTGTGATGCTCCAAGCATCCCACCTGGGCCACCCTCCTGGGGGAGGCAAAGGAAGAGTCAGGCTTGTAACTGGGTCTCTCTGGGAGACAGGCAGCAACCTGCTGAGCCCACACAGCTCGGTGCGTGAATGCAGGCAGCTGGGGAACTGGGCTAAGGAAAGCTGCTGGGGTGTGAGGAGTTAGGTAACGACTGAGGACTGCTTCTGTTCATCTTGGAGCCTAAACTCTTCCACAGAGCTATTGTGGGAACAATGACTTCTACCTTACTGACTTGCTGTAGCCCTGGTTGTCATCACTTTTTCTACCATCTTTTCCTTAGTGTGCCTTCTTTTCTCTTCTCTCAGCCTTTTAGAATTTCTAAAAGAAAATAAAAGGAAGGCTGTTAAAAATCACATCCCAAAATGCAGCTTCCATTTTGAGCTTTCTTTGGTATCAGTAGAGTGGTTCTCTTCTACAACACAATGCATCTCACCAAGAAACCCAATTCTGTGTTGTCACACAATTCATATGTATTTTGTACCTTTTCAGAAATACTTTCTAAGTCAATAAAATGAATTTGTGCAATCATTAAAATCACTTAAAAGGCAATGAAATCAAATGGAACCTACAAAATGTAGCAGCCTCGCCCTCTCTTCCCTGCAACCTTTCAGAGGTGTGCAAGACACAGATTATTGCTTTCTTTTTTTAATCTTCCCCTCAACAGATTCCTAATCCCTTCTGCTTCTGTGAAGCTGAGTCTCCTCTTGCATTTGGTAACCAAATTAATTGTTTTATTTCTTAGGTGATTCCTGTCAGATCAAACCTGGTAGTAAAACTGGACTTTAGCAGAAGTTTTGCCTGAGTAGGAGCTTAAAGGATTTTGGCCACCCTGTGTTGAAAAACAGCCTGTAGATTTGTGCACGTTTGTGCCTGTATGTACATTGTACACATACATATATATGTGTATATATATAAAAATCTGTGAAAATGCATAATTTCTTGGCTCTCATCCTAACCTTTGTGCAACTGGGTGCTGGGTTCTGGATATTCAGTGTGCTTAGCAGCACTTTTTAATGAAGAGGTGTTTTCTCCCCTGGAGCTGTCATTCTCTGCCACATCACAGACTCTTTCAGACAGAAAAATAATTGGCCACTTTCTCCGAGCGTGGAATTGGAGAGCCCCAGGGACCGACGGAGTGCTCAGCGAACCGGGACACCGGCTCACAGTGGCGCCCACTAGTGTCCCCCCAGCCTGCGCTGGTGCTACTTCCCACGCGGGTCCTGTCCTCTGGGTCACCACCCGCCCCTCAGCGCTTGAATGAGGTCTGGTAGATGGTGCCATGAAATGTGACAGGCAAGACTCAAAACCCCAGAAGGAGACAGGTGAAACAAAATGGACAATTATTTCCAGAGCTGTTCCGCTACCAGATGGAAATGCAGGCTTGCTTTGCCTTTTTTTTTTTTTTTTTTTTTTTTTTTTTTCTCCCTGAAACCTGTGTAATTACTGCCTGGTGGGATGGTTTTTCCATGTTTGCAGTAGGCTTTTCTATAATTTCATTTTAAAGGCGGATTTTTAGCACCATTTGTTCTACTCAGTAGCTCCTAATATCCACCTTTCATCAAATATTCCCCAGAGTTGTTAGCATTCAGAAACAGGCAACGCATTAAAAATTCATCCCTTAAGACCTCCCACCTACTACACCACATGTAGCAAAGTGATGAAGTAAATGCTCAAGGCATCTACGCAGTCCTTAATGTCCACCCTAGGCTCAAAAGCACTTGCCTGGCAGGAACGTGCCAGTATCCCATGCCAACCAAATGCTCAAATGCAAATACAACACAGCTTACTCTGTCTTGCAAAGTAAGTTACTCTGGGTCCACCTCTGCTACTTGCAAATCACTTATCACTGCCCTGACTGCTCTTGTTAGGAGAGTGCAAACCAAGGGCACATAAGTGAAGGAAGGATGGCCCGTGCCCTGCTCAGGGGCTGGTTGCCATCTGCCCCGTCAGTGCCTGGAAGGCTCCTGCTCTCGTAGCCACCGTGACCAAGGGAAAAGCATGTCCTTCGCCTTGCTGTGATATCTCATGGGCTGACCGCCTAGGTCTGACTCACTCTCACGTGTAGTCGAGGAGAAAAGGCTGGACAGTGAGCCTGAGCAGCAGAGGCAGGAATTCCTCCCAGGAACCAAGGACGGCCATCCTGCAGGTCCTGGGGTGTCCCATCCAACCAGGCTGGCACCAGGAGCACGGGCTTGGGAAGGTGGCAGTCACCACCCCACGGGATGGAGGGGCACAGCCCCCTGATCTCTATCATCATGCTGGGGCTCTGTACTTTACCTGCCCCGTTGTTCCACAGCTGTCAAACTCTACGCCTTAGGCTATACATAAGGGTAATTGGAAGGTGGGATTTTAGCCTGAGTAGGGCTGAATAAGGTGTAAACTAGGCAGAAATGTTGCTATGATAGTATTATGTTTACCAAGGCCTCACCACCCTGTGCACATCAGGGCTTGACTGCTCACACCGAGCCCTTCGCTACTTTTTAATGGTTCATACTAAAGGGGATTCTATTTTAATTTAGATCAACACCTAAAAACAAGAGATCAGAAGACTTTTTTTCCACATCCTTTTCATATTCGTTACATTCATTCCTTTTCTGCCCTTCAATCCATAGCTGCAGGCAACTGGGGAACCAGAAACTCCCTGAAACACGAGTAGTGGAGAAAGGAAAGAATATAGTCAGAAAACAGAAAGAGAACATCTGTAAGATGGTTTAAGATTCTGTGATGCTACTCATTTGTCTGTTCTCATCTATATAACTCAAATTCTTGAAGCTAAACTTTTGCCTCACTAATGTGATAGGAATCATCACAATCATCTGTGCTAGAAAAAAACAGAGCTCATACTTCACTCGCTGAAGTTAATTGGAGACAAGTGGTGCAGGGACCCTTTCACATTGTCCTTGTGTCACCGAGAAGCAAATTACGGTGGCAAAGCAGGGATCGATTCTGTTGTGAGGGGTGGGTGGGGTTTTTTTTTTGGGGGGGGTGGAGGCGTAGGTCAGGTCTTTTTTTATTTCTTCATAATGTAACTTCATTCTGCTGTATATGTCCTAAATCTCTGCTGCTTGAAAAAAAAAAAAAAAAAAAAAGAGACGGACGATTCTGCAGGGTTGCTAGAAATGGCAAAAACTTTTCCTGCCTGGAGCGAGGGGGCATCTCACCGGGGTGTCCGCAGCCGTTTCCTCCGCAGCTGATGTTTTTCTTACGGAAGTTTTTTTTGCTTCTTCTTTTTTTTTTTTTTTTTTTTTTCCTTCTTTCTGGCCACTGAAGCAGCGGAGGGCGCCAGCCCCGGCCTCCCGCCCCCGCAGCCCCCCGGCCCGGGCTCCGCAGGCTCCGGCACCTTTGAAACTCCCGCTCCTGCAAACGGGTTTCCGAGCCGAAATTCACGTGGCAAAGAAAGTGCCCATTTGCCTCGATTATTTTCTAACGACTCTGCTCGCCCCTGCCTTTGGTCTTGCTAGTACCCTGATGGGTAATTTTGGAGCCATCTGCGTGAATAAACTTGTTTTGAAGGCGCAGGGGTCTGCCAGCTCAGGTACTTAAAAACGCTTAGTGGGAATTAGCAACTGAATGGGGAGCCCTGAGCACCCCGACGTGGGATCACTGCGACACAGGGACTTCAAAGGCTCCGGCGTTAATCCGGCCGGATCGCCCGCCACCGCCCCGCGCTGGGGATGGGGATGGAGAAAGGCTGAGAGACCTGGGTCTGTTCAGCCTGGAGAAGACTGAGGGGAGATCTTATCAATACTTATAAATATCTGAAGGGCGGGTGTCAAGAGGATGGGGTCGGACTCTTTTCAGTGGTGCCCAACGGCAGGACAAGGGACAATGGGCACAGATTGGAGCACATGAGGTTCCACCTGAATATGAGGAAAAACTTTACTGTGAGGGTGACAGAGCACCGGAACAGGCTGCCCAGAGAGGTTGTGGAGTCTCCTTCCCTGGAGACATTCAAAACCCGCCTGGACGCGGTCCTGTGCCCCCTGCTCTCGGTGTGCCTGCTCAAGCAGGGGGGTTGGACGAGATGATCTCCAGAGGTCCCTTCCAACCCCTACCATCCTGTGATTCTGTGATGAGGATGAGGATGGGGATGGGGCTGCAGCGCCCGCCCCGGCGCCCTGCCCGCTGTCCGCGAGGGCTTCCCGGGGAGCGGGGGGGGGCGGCGGTTTCTGCCGGCCCTCCCCGCAGTTGGGGAGGGAGGCGAGGGCGGCCCGGTCTTTCCGCAGGTCGGAAGATGTGGCAGCCATGTTTCGAAAATGGTGAAAAATGCCCCAACCGGCCGAGGGGCAGCGGGTGAGGAGCCGGCTTGGGGCAGCCCTCCCGGCCGGGCCCGCCCCCCGCCCCCGACGGCCCCGCCGCCCGCCCCGTCCAGGCGGCGGCCGCCGGGGCTGGAGCCGCCCCCGCCCCAGGACCCCCCCCTCCCCCGCCCGCTTGCGGGGGCACCGTCGGGGCGCGCCCCCCCTGCGGTCACCCTTCCGCCGCGGTCACCCCGCTTGGTCCCTGCCCTCCCCCCGGGCAGGCTTGGGCCGGCTGGAAGGAAAGATGTCGGCTCCATCCCATCCCCGGTAGCAACGGGCTGCTGGTGGGAGCCGGGGCGAGCAGCCAGTAAACCCGAGCCCTCCCCGGGAGGGGAACCCGACAGCTATCTTCTCACCTTCCCAGAGAGTACATATGTCGCCCCGGTTCTGGCTTTCCGCGTATTTTTATAGCGGACTCGCCCGTCAGGGCGGTTATTTAATATGTGGTCCCCTGCTAGGCCTTGCTGTTTGATTGCTGTCACAAATGATATCAGGTGAAATTCTTCATTGCTTCTGCAATTACACAGGAGCCCACTGCTACTCTCTTTTCTAGCCTCTCGAGTTAATTGTTTTCCCACTGTAAGCCTCATACTGCATGCACGTGGAACAAACAAAAATGCAAACCCTCCAAAACTCATATTTCTCAGCTATTATGTTATCAGCAGGAAATATTTCATGGCTCTGACATCATAAGCCCTGAGCAGCATGAAGTTTATCAGGGCCTTCGCATGATGAAATTGTACTTTTTAAAGTGTTACAACAAAAAGCAGAACATCTTTTTACGGGATTTGAGCTGCTAATTTTAATTGCTGCAATTTAAACAGTGCACTCGAATCCAGTCTCTTTCAATGGTAATTTCTGATAGAAAGCGGGGCAAGTAAGCCGAAATTAGCTGTTTTAAACTTTCTGTAATAGATCTGTAAATACAAATAGGATCAAGCTGACCAGATCTGTGGCCATCACACCTATGTCATGGATCTTGTTATGTTCTCACATCTCTGTCGCATGACGGTCGGGCTGACAATTGGCACAAATCTATAAGCGAGTAAGTGATCTTGCTTTCAAACCAGGGGAAAGGTGCCAGGCATCCCTCATTAAACTTATTGGAGGGTGAAAAATCAAGCATTTAAGAAAAGCTGTTTGGAGATCCCCAGGCATTAATAATACAAAATATGAAATGTTGCTCGTGGTTATGGTTGGGTTTGTGATCCTAATTTCAGTCTCTTCCTTTCCTTAAGTTTCTACAATTCCGTTTGGAGCGAGAAAAGTCACCTGGAATCTACAGCCAATGTAATACTTTTCCCATCTCCCTTCTTGTAGGTTTCCCAAATACTTGTCAAATGACACTTTACAAAGAATTACACTTTCTCGAACAGACTGTTTTTTTTTCTTTCTGTAGCCAATACGGTACCATAGGCCCAACGACAAAAAGCTGTTGTGCGGTCTTACCTAGCAAAATTACCCATTGCCAAGAATTCACTCCAGGCACTGAATATGTTTATCCTTCTCTGTGCCGTATTTTACCAACTAGGATCAGATCTTGACTAGTTTTTACTAACCATCACATTGGTCTTTAATTTAAAACCACAGATAAGGAGCTTTTAGGTGTTATTTTTCTTTTAAGAAGGAGAAAGGAAGTGACCAATAAGGCTGTTTTCAATACCATTTTCTTCTCAAATACTGAGTTGTTTCTTCCAGCTCCTGATTCATTGACTCCTGTCTGTTCTTTCTGTTTCATATACCTCAGCTAGAAAAAGCTATTCTTTACTTTCTCTTTTTTATAAATTAGCCCCATACTTACTATGGGACTTATGCATACTTATATCCATTTTTTTTAAATGTGTGTGTCTGTATTCTGCCTTTTAAAATTGGTTTTGGTGGCTAAGGAAGTGGCAGCTAAATTGAATCAATTACCAAAGGGTAAAATTGCTGTTAACGTGACACCATCCCCAGTTACTATTAAAGAAAATAGTTCTTTGATTTTGTAGGGTTATTGATTTATTCTATTTAAAGTCCATATATATATATGCTTCAACAACAGTTGACTCTACTTTTTAACCCTTTTGGGTTCGAGTTGTCACAACCTCAAAGTAGATTTTTAAGCTAAATTTCTCGTACCTTCAGGACTGTGTACATCTGCACACTGTAAATCCCACTTGGCATAAACTAAAATGGTTTGATGGTCTTTGCAGCTACAGCAGAATTTCCTTTCATCAGAAAGTAAAGAGTGTTTTCAATTAATTTAGCCTCCTAACATCCCCACGACAGAGATGACTGTTGTCTGCATTTGACAGAAGAAACAACCTGAGCACCGAAAGGGTGTAGCTGGCTTCTTCATAAAAAGAGTCACTCAAGTTAAGCATCAAGCTGAAATGCCAAGCCTTGCACAGGCATATTAATGCCTCCTTGATTTTTCTGAGTGCTGTAAGGACTCAACAGCCTTGAAAAGAAAGGTATCAAGATTTAAAAAAGGAAGCACTCACATATGACTGGCCACATCTGAAAAATCTCTGATTTAGTGATTTAAAAAATTACACTGAAAGATGGTGGAAGAGGGGAAGTCCCATGAATGCATTTAAAAGTATCCTTCATCTGCCTAGCCAGATACTCTGTATGTAGTTGGGGGGGGGGGGGGGGGGGGGAGGGAAGCCAGACTGGATGACTGGAAAAACAGAAAATCTGCAAAATCCCAGCAGAAACTTGACATAAAGGTGAAAGTATTGAAGCCCTTTGGGAATCAGATGCTAGCAAACTGAAGAGGACATCCAGAAACTGACAGCTAGTTTTTAAGCCAAATCAGGACACGGGAAAAAAGTTACCTCACAGAAACTATTCAAATGTAGCTCTCAGAAAATACCCGTCATGGTGACATCAGGACTTCGGGAAAAGAATACAGTGATGGAAAAGCATGGCAGGTGATTCTGATAAACAAAATTTTTAAGGTGTCTATATAGTCATAGTGGTGTGTGTATCCATAGCCATATTTATAAGGATAAAGAACATACAGGGCTATATATGGATTTCCATATATATATATTTATACACACATACATATGTGTGTACAACATCCTGCTAGAATAGATTTTATGTTTCCCAACTTCTTTTGCCCTCTTAGGCCCTACTGAGCAGGGTACTTCAGCTTAAGGGTTTCAGTCCCACGAATGGAAGCGGGGGACTGTCTTCCGATACGCAGACCTCCGACGAAGGAGGAAAGGGCTCGATCCCAGCCCGAAAGCAAAAGGCGAAACATTTCAGTGCAGTGTGACTCTGCCGTAACTTAGGCTGCAGAAAATGAGCTCTTCTGGAACAGCTTTTTTAGTCAAAGATGCTGCTTATTTGAATAAACCCAGGAGCGTATTTGAAAAAAGCCCAACAAAACAAGATAATCTGTAACCCTTCAAAGACCTACTATTTCTTTCAACATTCTTTTTGTGGTTTGGAGGTTATTTTAGTAGATTCACGAACCTAACATGCTCCTTTCTGTTTCACCAGCGTCTGCTGTTCCTGCAGTGTTATCTCTAAGATAACAACTAAAGGGTTGCGGGACACATTCAGAATCTCCGGTTCCACACATGACTGAAAATCCCGCAGCTTCCTAGGCGATGTCCTCCGGCCAGACCCCGGAGAGGTCCGGGGCGGGGGGGCAAGGATGGAGCCGGCTTGCAGGGGGTCGGGGAGGGGGGGCAACCCCCCGGCTGCCTCCCGACCCCCGGGGAGGGCAGATTTGCAAGCTAAGAGAATGCCAAATACCGGCTCCCAAGAATTTGGCTGGTGACTGCGATGGTAACTTTAACTCGCGGTGGTGCGGGGCGGGGGGGAAATTACAGCTTTTCCCGTACCGTACGGAGTGAATGAACAAGCCCCCGAGTTACAGGCGGTTCCCTCAAACCTTCGCGCCGCTGAAGCCTTGCCCGACGGGGACCGGGGACCAGGGACTAGGGACCGGGGACCGCGGAGGGGGCAACCCGGTCCCGGCCTCCCCTGCCACCGCCGCCGGGCCCCCGGCTCGGCGGGAGCTGCGGGCTGCGAGGCGGGATGGAGGCCAGGCTGCCGCTCTCCCGAGCTGAGCTGGAAAATAACCCCGAGTCTGAAAAGAGCTGGATGAATCCTTCGTTCGTTAGGGAGAGCCTCACCCCAGGCGTATTTCGAACCAAACTGGAAAGCTCTCCCTTCCCCCCCCCCCCCCCCCCCCCCATACCCCCGAGACAGTGCAACCCGCAGGAAACCTAAGCAACATCGAAAGCTTTTCTACCTTTCTCTGTTAAACGCGAGGTTAGCCGAGTTTTGGAGGAAAAAAAACGCAGCAGCCTTGAACTAAAGGACACCTGTCCTGCGGGGACGTTTTAAATCACGGGAGCCTTTCGGTCTATAACTTTGTAAAATTAACCCCCTTAAATCCCACGTAGCTGCTCTGTAAAATCTCCTCCCGCCCCTGCCGTAGCCCGGGAGGGCAAAGCCCGGGGGAGCGGCTGCCGGAGCGGGGCTGCCCGGCGGCGGGGAGGGCGCAGGGGCTCGGCCTCGGCCGCACCCGGCAGGACGCTCCTCCTTTTGGTGTGCTTTCAAAGCAGGGCTGCCCGCCCGGGGCTCTGCTCCCCGCCTCGCCCCCGGGTCAATGCCGACACCTTGCCGAGAAGCAGCCCGGGCAAAGGGGCTGGGAAAGCCCGGCCGGTCCGCTTCGTGCCGGGGCGTCGGGCTTCTCCGACAGGTTTTTGTCGTCTTCCTCGGTCGGACGAGATCAGTGCGAAAAAGTGGGGCAAATGGCATCCCGGAGAGAACGGGCCGTTGGGGCTGGGGTGGGGGGTGGCGGTATTCCAGTGCCGGCTGCCATCAGCCCGTCCTAGGCTCCCGCCTGCGTGGCCGCAGCCGGAGGTGGGCACAGCAGGAACCGGTTCCCCCGTCTCTCGGCTCCGATCGGGGTCGGGACCGAGCCCCGGGTGACCCCAGAGCCGCCGGTGCCCGTCCCCTGCCTCGGCCACCCGCCGCCGTCCGTCCCAGCGCCCGACTTGTGCAAGAGCCGCGTCCCGGCAGGGCTCCGCCGGCGCCGCTGCCCCGGGCTGGGCTTTGGCGGCCGCCGTCAATTGTTGGCCATTTATTTCGGTTGCCCCGGCGGGAGCGGGGGGCGAGCGGGGGGCTCGGCTGCTCCAGCCCGGCGATTCCCCGCGCCCGGCGGGTCCCTCCGTCAGGCAACGAAATCCCGGCCGCTCGGCGGGTCTGGGTTAAAATTCAGCCGTGGGGAGGAGGCAGGTTTTTGCAGCGCTGCCTACGAGCCGGCTCGGCGGCGAGCGGAGGGCGAGGGGCTGCGGATTTGTAGGTGCAAATCGGCCACCCGCTCCGCAAAATCACACGGGCGTCTACAACTTCCCGAGCGCTGTTCCCTTAGTCTTTGGGGCAAAAGGCTCCGGTTTGGCTTTTTTTTTTTTTTTTTTTTTTTTTTTTTTTTCTCGGAGAGAAAGCGCCAAGCAGATCTGGCACCCGCCTGAATTATAAATCTGCCTTCCCGGTGGGGGATGCTGAAGGGGGACGCGGGTTGCCAGAAACCGACTGCCGAGTTCCTGAAAACTGCAATCGCGAGCCGAGCCCGCCGCTTACCCCGCAGCCGTCCCTGCGAAGGTGAAAGGCGTCACCCCCCGTGACAGCGATGCTGCCCGGGGAGCGGGGAGGGGGGCGAGGGGGCTGGGAGGTTCAGCCGAGGCGCAAGCCGAATCGGTCGGACGGCGAGCCGGCCAGCGCGGGGGCGGCGGGGGCGAGTGTCACCCGCCCCGTCTCGGCGGCCCGGCGGATCGCCGCCTGCCCTCCCGCCCCGCTGGGTGCCGGTGCTGGGACCGGCTCCCCCTCACCCCCACCCCGTTTTCCTTTTCGTCCCCATCCCTCTCTCCCCGCCGCGGATCCTCCCCTCCGTGCCCGAGGACGGTGCCACCCCAGCAAAAGGTCTTTTTTTTTTTTTTTTGGGGGTGGGTGGGGAAGAATTCGGACCCTCCAGTGCGGCCGCGGCAGGGGGGGATGCGGGCGCTCCCCTCTCCCCGAAGGGCGCGGGGGCACGGGCGGGCCGGAGCCCCTTCGGTAACCGGCTGCGGGAAGGGGGGCCGGGGAGGGGACACACACCCCAGAGTCACAGGTGACTTGTTCCAATTAGTAGCTGTCTAATTAAATTAGTGTCACGCGGCCCAGCCAATGGGCCGGCGGGGGTGGAGGGCGGCGATGAGGCAGCCCGGCCCAAGCCCCTCCCCGGCGGAGCCCGCCGCGCCGGTATAAATGGCCTCGGCGGAGCCCCGCCGCAGCGCCGGGCGGCCGCGGGTCGGGGAGGGCAGCGGAGCGGGCCGGCGCCGCACCGCACCGCACCGCCCGCCGAGGATGCAGCTGGGCGAGCCGCTGCTGGCGGTGGCGGGGGCCCTGCCGAGCGCCCCCTTCTACCCGCTGGAGGGCGGTGGGCGCGGCGGCGGGGCGGGAGCGGGAGGCGGGGGGGGCGCCGGCGCTGGCGGCGGGTCCCGCGGGCCGCCCCGGCCGGGTTCGCCGCCGCGCCTCGACCTGGACAAGACGCCCAAGAAGTTCGGGGCGGCCCCCGCCGTGCTGGGCGAGGCGGAGGCGGGCGAGCCGCCCTTCGCCGCCCCCAAGCCGGACGGCCGCAAGGCCACCCCCTGCGGGGAGGAGGAGCTGCCCCCGGCCGCCGCCGCCGCCCGCTACTCCATGGACGCCCTCAGCTCCGAGCGCTACTACCTGCAGTCCCCGGGCCGCCCGGGGCCGAGCTGGGGGGGCCCTGCGCCCTCTTCCCCTACCCGCCGGCGGCCCAGCACGGCGCCGTCTACCAGCCGCCCGGCGGGCCGCGCTACCCCTACGGCTCGGTGCTGTCGCCGGGCGGCTTCGCGGGCGCCGTCTGCCCGCCCGGCGGCCGGGCCCAGTTCGGCGGCGGCGGCGGGTACCAGTACGGGCAGGCGGCGGCCGGCGGACCCCTCTACGGGCCTTACCCGGCGGCGTCGGGCTCCTGCGGCGGGCTGGGGGTGCCGGCCGCCGGCCCGGGGCTGCGGGCGCAGGTCTTCCTCTGCAACCGGCCCCTCTGGCTCAAGTTCCACCGGCACCAGACGGAGATGATCATCACCAAGCAGGGCCGGTAAGCGGGCAGGGGGTGGGCCGAAACGGAGGGAAGTGTTGGGGGGGTGCCGGCCCCCCCCGCCCCTCCGGGAAGGGGGGGACCCTACAGCCTCCCCGCTGTAGGTGGTCGGGAGGTGAGGCGGGGGTCGCCGGGGCTCGCCGCCGGCCTCCTCGGTGCCGGGACGGCCCCTGGCCCGCCTCGCATGACCTGTGCTTTTCTTCCTCTCCCCAGGAGGATGTTTCCTTTCCTGAGCTTTAACATCACCGGCCTCAACCCCACGGCCCACTACAACGTCTTCGTGGAAGTGGTGTTGGCGGACCCCAATCACTGGCGTTTCCAGGGGGGCAAGTGGGTGACTTGCGGCAAAGCCGACAACAACATGCAAGGTAGGTGCGGGCTCTCCGGGGTCTCCCCGCGGCTCGGCTTCCCAGAAAGAAAGGCTTCCCGCTCCGGCCCGCCCCCCCCCCCCCCCCACCGCCCCCGCAGGGTCTTCCCCACCCCCGGCATCCCGCTGCGGGCAGAGCGACGCTTTTAAGGGCGTCTTGCAACATTTTTTTTTTTCCTCTCGCGGTGCGTGGGGCTGTGCGGGGAGGGGACACCGGGGGACCCGAGGGGGTGCCCCGCCGCGCCCCGCTGCTGGCCGCCGCTTTACGTGCGTATCATCCCCAGGCAACAAGGTGTACGTGCACCCCGAGTCGCCCAACACCGGGGCTCACTGGATGAGGCAGGAGATTTCTTTCGGGAAACTGAAGCTAACGAACAATAAAGGTGCTAACAACAACAACGCGCAGGTAAATGGAAGGAAGGCAGGCTGGGGGGGCTTTTGGTGGCTCGGCCGGGGAGCCCTGGGGTGGTCGGGGCTTTACAGCATTTAATCGAGCTGCCACATCGCTGTTGTTGTGACTTGTTCCCTTCTTGAACTGGATCGTAGATCTTGTTTCCTTTTCTGATTGTCTCCATAAGGAGAAGCGATGTCAGAAATAGATGTGTGAATTTCTTTGTCTTTAGCCAATATACCTATCTCTGGAGTCCCTCAAAAAGTGGGAGTGTAGCTGATAGCTCTTGATTTCCTGCATTTAAAGATTTTACCTTATTAGAAACCTAGTGAAACAGGGCTATAAGCTGTGAATCACCTGTTAACAAAATTGCTCCATTCCCAAGTCAAAAGATTACGATTTACAGGAAGAAAATATCAGGCTATAAAATGGGTCTTTTAATGTTGGATGCAGTTTGTCTAAAGACCTTGTCTCTTCCATGGTTCCTTTTAGATGATAGTTCTGCAATCTCTACACAAGTACCAGCCCCGGCTTCATATTGTGGAAGTGACTGAAGATGGTGTTGAAGATCTGAATGATTCCTCGAAGACTCAAACATTTATTTTCCCTGAAACACAGTTCATAGCAGTTACAGCATATCAAAACACTGATGTAAGCATGGACGTATAATGTGACAATTGATAATAAAATTGTCTTGTGGGTTCAACATCTCATCTTGCTATATTCTACTTTCACTTTTAGATTACCCAGCTCAAAATTGACCATAATCCTTTTGCAAAAGGCTTCAGAGACAACTATGACTCGTAAGTACACTTCTGTCTTCTCTTGCAGTTGTCTCTGTTCGGGAGGACTGATTCTGGCCTGAAATGTGTGTGGAAGAGTGTTTTCGGACACTGCTTCAGTTATTCAGAAGTAGTAATACTTCTACTGGCAGCTTTGCTAGCTGATGTGCTCCTTTCAAAGACATTAAATGTCTGTGAGAGTAATTACCATATCGTCTTGATCACCTGTCTTCCATCAGGCTTCTGCATTTTGGTAGAAAACTAGTACTGGCAGAATCTAGCTGGCCTGCAGATTGGCAGTTGTGTATCTGGTATTGCCACAAAGCAGGCAGCCTCTTCAGATTTTCAGCAGGAGACTTGCCTAATGCTTCCTTTCTAGCATCAAATGGCCTTTGAAAAGCTGGAGCTGTGCATACGTACAAGTACGGATGCTGGGAGGAAGGTGCTGCAGCTCATTTAAAATGGGTTGGCTGGCAGAGAACAAGTGTATACTTGTAGCAGCAATACTATAAACTTTATGCTGCTCTAGGAAAAACAAACTGAACTCCTAAATTGGATAAAAATGAACATCCATCCAGTTAAACCTAGCTGTGATGCTAATTAAGAAACCACTGTTTCTTCCTGTTTTTTGTTTTGTATTACTATCATACTGGAATTGTAAAGAAAAATGCTCAGTATTTCTTTTTTATGTTGTAGCATGTACACAGCTTCAGAAAATGACAGATTAACTCCATCTCCCACGGATTCTCCTAGATCCCACCAGATCGTCCCTGGTGCCCGATACAGCGTGCAACCGTTCTTCCAAGAACAGTTTGTCAACAACCTGCCCCAGCCAGGTTTTACAACGGTGAGAGAACTGTCCCTCAGACAAACGGCTTGCTCTCCCCGCAGCAGAACGAAGAGGTGGCCAGCCCTCCTCAGCGGTGGTTTGTTACGCCTGTACAGCAGCCCAGTGCCAACAAACTGGACATGAACTCCTACGAGACGGAGTATTCTCCTAGCACCTTGCTCCCTTACGGCATTAAATCCCTCCCCCTTCAGACATCCCATCCTCTGGGATACTACCCTGACCCGACACTTCCATCCATGGCAGGCTGGGGGAGCAGGGGCTCTTACCAGAGAAAAATGACAACAGGATTACCTTGGACCGCCAGAACAAGTCCTCCAGGTTTCTCTGAAGACCAGCTTTCCAAGGAGAAGGTGAAAGATGAAATTGGCTCATCCTGGATAGAGACTCCACCCTCCATAAAGTCTCTAGATTCAAATGATTCTGGGGTCTACACGGGTGCTTGTAAGAGAAGACGGCTCTCCCCTAGCACTTCCAGCAATGAAAACTCCCCGACTATGAAATGTGAGGATGTTAATGCTGAGGACTATAGCAAAGACACTTCAAAAGGCATGGGCTACTATGCGTTCTATACTAGTTCTTAAACCATCCTTTTATTCCAATTGGCTAATTTTTTTCAGGGTGGCCTTGGTTTTTTTGCATTACAATTGCCAAAAAGACTCTTGCCTTCCACCTTGAATTGTTGTGTGCAATTCTAAAGAAGGTGCCAAAGGTTTTTGACTGTTGCAGGTAATGAAGTAGGGAAAGAGCAAACTATGGTAGAATTCTTCCCCTCTTTTAGAAGGAACCACATGTGGAAGCTGTAAACAGGAGCCTAGATTTTTACAATGTGGCTTATTTATTGGAGACACTAAAGTGTACAGTTAGGCTTGGCTCAGAGGCCTGATCAAATCTATGCACTCCTGAGCAAGGAAATGGGGGGGGGGGGGTAGGATCCCAAATTTAATTTTTCTTCCCTGCCTGCCCCTCTGACAAAAGGGGGCTGGCTTGCAGGGAGCTGCACAAATGCTGTGTTCTGCTTTAGACTGAGCTGGCTTCTACCCTTGTCTGCAGCACACTTGGCTGAGTCAGGTATTGCTCAGCTAAGTCTTTCTTTGGCAGAAGACAGCCAAAATAAGGCCTGCTTGCCAGGCAAGGTTTTTGACTTGAAAGTCTTGTTCCTAACAATGGGATTACAATGACCAAATCTGACTTTTCTTAGTTTAGAACTTGCATTAATAAAAACATGCCTCCATCCCAAAAGCCTAACCTTTATTGAGGTGGCCAAAAACGAAGTGTACAGTTGTGTTTTGTCTAGGTACACTGTAGAATATTGTGGATTAATATATAAATAGTTGACCTATAGCTGTTCAGTCAGAAGGACATCTGGTGGTGCTTTGAAGTTCAAAAGGCATTTTTTTGGTTATTGAAACTTAGCATATGGAGCATTGCGAAAAACATGAAGAGATTTCTATTTACATGTACGTAAAGTGACTTTTTCAGCTGCCCTGTACGAAACTGGAAGTGATGTAACTTTACCCACTCTTATTGCCTATAGTTTCCGCCATTTTAAACTGATCAGCCCTAGAGCACTGGCACACAGACTTCTCCCAACAAAACTTGGTTCTGTTTGCTTTTTCTATGTACATAGTAGAAATTTTTAATAAATGTGGTGGTGCCAGGGATAAGAGTGAGGGTGGCTCTCTGCCTTTTCTTTACCTCTCTCATGTGTTCTGGCTGGGGGGAGGAGGAGGGAGCACCATCCTTGATGTGCTGCATCCCTAAAGAGTGGGGGCTGAGATGTCTCCAACCATCTCTTGCAAAGTTTCTCCTTGCTGCTTTATTCCTTGTACTCTGCTCATCTGCATGCTGTGATCTGGTTTTATTATCTTTTTTTTTTTTTAATTTTATGTTCTCGTGGTTTGCCCCGGTTCTCTACATTCCCCTGAGCTCTGAGCCCCCGGCTTGCTCCAAAATCTGACAATGCCTCTTTTCCCTCCCTCCACCGCGGGGGGTGAGGTGCGAGCTCAGCCCTCCTCCCCGGCGGTGGACTTACGAACTCGGCTCGCCTCCCCCAGCAGCAGCGGGGCTGCCCCCGCCTGCCTCTCCGTTTCCCGGAACACGGGAAGAAACTCCCCTGCCCGCTTATCGGGGGGGAAAGCCTCTCCTGGCAGCGCAACTGAATCCCGACTCCCGCGGCAGCAGGACCTTTCCTGAGGATATGCAGGCTGTAATGGGATTAAACTGTTAGCGATGCCCGGCTGCAAACAAAACAAACCGGGGGCTCAGGCCGGGCCCCGGAGGAGGTGAGGCGATCGGGGGGCGCTGGCAGCGGCCCCCGGCGGCTTCCCCCCCCCCCCCTCCCCGGGTGCGGAGAGCGGCGGATTTCCGAGATTTCGATCAGCTTTTTTGCTTCTCGGTGCGAGGCTCCGGTTCTGCGCGTTCGCAAGCGAAACAAATCGGTGTCCCAGCAGCTCCCCGCCCCGCGCAAGGAGTCACGTCCCATTTAGGACAGAAGGGGACTCGCGGTAATTTTTGAGCGACTGAGAACAGATTTTTTTTTTTTTTTTTTTTCTTTTTCCCTATTTTTTTCTTCTACGTGGGGGATACCCCCTCCCGGAACAGCCCCCTGGAAAGGCAGGCTGTCCCCCCTTTCCAGCCGGGGGTGCGGTGGCGTCGCCGGCCGCACCTCGCCCGCCCTTCCCGGGCTGCAAACGGCGATTATACAGCGCTCGGGAGCCCGAGTCCGCCGCGGGTGTGTTATTAAAAGGCGTATATTTTTTGCACCGCACAGTTAAAAAGAACTTAATACTTGTGAAAAGTCCTCACACTGTTTAATAGAAACAGAAGTGCCTGGCTGGCCCCAATTAACACCTTGTGATTCTAACGCATTCCTAAAATGGGGTGTCAGACGCCAAATTGTGAATAAAGGTATCTAATTAATCTTCGTAGGATGACACTGATAAACAACTCTATATTTAAATAAAGATCAAGGAACTGAATGCTTATTTGTTTACATTAGCAGGAGATAAAGTTAACTACCCTTACACTTTGCTTCGTAATGTGATTTACTGAGACAAACAGCAGGCTCCGCGCGGAGAGCCCCGCCTCGCCTCGGCGGGCTCTTTATCGCGGGTTTGGAGGGAGGGGGCGACCCCGAGGACGATTGCCCCTTCCTCCAGGGCCGCTGCGCCGCGGGCGAGGCGGGCGTGTGCCGGGATGCGCGGCATCTCCGCCTCGCCCTTCGCGGGCAGATAAACGCCGTGGGGAAAACGGAGCGCCCGCCGGCCCCGTCCCTGCGATTTCGGGAGCCCTCGCATGAGAACTGCGTGCGACTTTGAAACGGGGATGGAGGGCAGGCAGAGTCGGGGGGGGGGGGGGGTGGGAAGAAATAAAAGTGGTTATTTACACCGTTGCGGTGCTGCGCAGCGGGAGGCGAACGGTGAAGGAGAATGCGGGCTGTCGTTTGGTGCCCGACGGCTCCGGCTTCGCTCCCGGCGGGTGAAGGCGCCGCCGGCTCTGCCCCCCCTGCCCCCCCCCCCCCCCCCCCCCCCCCCCCCCCCCACCGGCGGGCCCCGCGGAACGGGCATGCCCCGCTGTCACCGTTTGAGGCCGTTCCCCGCGAATTAGCAATTCTCTGGGCTATTTCCCCGCCGAGCCGAGGGAGCGCTTCCCTGCTCGGCGTGTGTAGCTCTTACTTGTTTTTCATAGCACGGACACCCGCCGGGTCGGTAGCTGTAGCGGAGACGGGCTCGTCCCAGGACGGTCACACCCGACCGCTCCTCAGCAAAGACTCTATTTTCTGGGTTGTTTTTTTTTTTTTTTTCGTTAAAGCAGACCCGACAGCTCATCGCTTCTCCCACCTGTGCTCTTTGCGAGGCACGTCAGGAGCAACCGTCTGATGATTATTTATTTTTTTTTTTTTTTTTTTTTTCCTTTTTGTCCCTAACGAAACTTCGTCTCTCGCTGCTCGCTTCAAACTGTATCGCCGGTCCTTCACACCCGGGCGGGAAAACGAAACGACCCCGAAACCCTTCTTTTTCCGACGGCGTCTCCCGGACCCCGTCGGGAGAGAGCGGTTCCTTCCCCGGGGCGGCGATCTCAGCGCTCCGAGGAGGACGGAGCAGCTATTTTTCGGTGTGTTTTCTCGTCGAGTAACGTGATGGGAGTTTTACTTTCGGTCTGAATTTCTGCTCCCACCTTCCTCAAACGCCGCCTTTTCACCACCTGCTCGCTTCTTTCCACCTCCTCCTCTCTGCGGGGAACGCGGCGTTAACGGAGGGGGCTTTCCCGGGAACGGTTATTTTCGCAGCCGCCGCTGAGGCGGCCCTGAGGGGAGGGCGGCGGCGGCCGAGGCGAGAATAGGCCGCCGATGGCTCCTGCGGTACCGTTAGGCTTCAGAAATGTCCCTTCCCGCCGGGATTACCGGCTAGGGGTGCTGGGGGAGCCGCCGGCCGGCGGCCATGGAGCCCCGACCCTGGGGAGAAAATGGCGGCGAGGGGCTTGAGGCGAAGGAGACGGGGCCCGCCGGCGCTTCTCTCGCGCCCGTCCGCCCCATGAACTTGGGTTTTGCTGCCATTGGTGGTATTATTATTATTGTTAATTGTTATTAATTTTTCAATGTTTGTCCCACATTTTTTTGTGCACACGAGCCCATTCCCCACCCCCTTGAGGTATCCGTAGCCCACTCCCCTTCCAAAAATCTCCATAGCCCTGCTCATAATAATACGAGTATGGCTAATACAAATACGAATCTAATCCTTATTGGAAGGATTTTAGTGCTTGCCGGATATCACAAATATGTAATCCAGGGGAGAATGACATTAGGCTGAAAGTGTGGAGTGCAAAATATGATTTGAATAAAATGATAGGGTGGTATCTAATATTTCCTTTAGGGACTACTATACTCTGAGCTGTCACAACCAATTGTGTAAATAGACGAGACTGAGGAATGTGATCCTAATCATATTGATGAAACATTCATCTGAAAGACCGAGCACAACCAGAAGGGACTCACGAGGAATACAATTAAATCCTAATCTGGGGAGGAGGAATCCTCTGAAGGCTTTCTTCTAACCTGCCACCCTCTCCCCCCTTTTCATTTTGGAGTCAAATAAAACGCAGAAGAGGAAATAAAGGAGAGATGGAGTGCTGGTTGGCTTGCCTGCCCAAAGGACTACATTAACGCAGGGAGGGCTGGGTGGGAAGGAGGTAAATCTCCAGTCCTGACCTTGCCGATGATAAGAATAAATAAAGGACTAACTTTACTCACAGGGGTATCCACCTCCCTGCAGAGGGTTTCCACCTGTGAGTAATCAGGTGCAGGAAGCCTGTGTGTCTGGTGGAAGAGTCCTTGTGTCACTCAGGCTTTGACCATCAGCTCAGTCCCAGGCTTGTGAGCAAAAGGTAGTTAGTCTTCTGTCTGTTGTATGGCATTTAGTTTCCATCTGCAGTAGGGAACTGATTTCTTGCTGGTAATATTTATAAGCGAAGGGGTTATTTTGCAACCTCCCACCAGCTGGTTCCTGTCTGGCCCTCATTGCCATGGTCTTAGACTGCCTCTCAGTAGCGTAGTGCATTGGGTGAAATGGCATCAGGCAGTTTGTCTTCCCTGCATGTGCTGATAATACCCTCCGATCACAAAAGAAATAGGTTAGCTACTGCAGTAAGGGAGCCAACCTATTTTGACCATTGCCCATCAAAAGATAGTCTGAGAAGATGGATGGGACAAGGCTCCAGTTGTGGTTCCTGTAACAGTACTAAAACCAGGCTGACTGCTTTTGATCAATTCTTGCTTTTGGGGAAGGTGTTGAACAGGTGGATTTTCCTAACGCATACTACCTTTTGGCTGATACCACTAAAATGAATTAAAGGTATGAATACCTGAATTCACATGATGATGTTTAAAGCTTGAAAAGCAGCCTTTCTTTTTCATCCTGCCACTGTTTGAAGTCCATCTTCCCTTAAGTGTCTAAAACCCAAATCTGATCTGATGTTCTTAGAATTTTTTTCAGAGAAGCTGGTCTTTTATTGGCAAGCTCAGGCAAAGAGCAAGGTGAGTTCCTTCTGCCTGGAGTGTTCTCCATGGAAAGAAAGGCCCAAAGACAACGTTCAGTTCTCCTTCAGTGGGGCATAATGTCTGTAAATGAGGGAAGGATGCGTGGAGTGGGACATCAGTTAACAAAGCTGTAGCAGGAGCTCCATGTAAGTCCGTATTCTCTTCTGCTGAAGTATGAGCTCTGCAGATTTATGGTTTACAGAAGGAACCTTACGGTTGAAGTAGGCACTACTAAAGTGGTTTTAAAGTAGTATCATTTCAACAGGTTTGGGGATGAAGCTTCATGTTAGGGTTCAGCTGTACTGTGATTGTATATACTGAGGGCAAAGGATTCAGTTCTGTTATGGTTGTTCCCTTGTCGTCTTAGAGCAGGGTTAGGTTTTTGTAGTGTAGATAGGGCACTAATTGCTAAACTTCATGGAACAGTTATAATCTCATTTGTCCATAAAGCAATATAGTCTTCATAAATTGCCTGGCACAGTTGCAAATTTCCTTTGAAGAAAACAATCCATCTTTATTTTTAACATAAACTATTTCCTATAGGAAAATTCTAGACAGGATTAGACTGTTCCTATATGAATAGCAAGCATACTTAGCTATCTGTTTTTAGGGTCTTCTGTCTTCCTGTTCGATGAATTGGTAGCAATGCTCTGGCTGTTCTCCTGGGGAGAGGAATTCTTTGGAAACCAACTGTTTTGCACTGTGTTGGTGCTTGCTTGTTCTTAATGGTAAGTTCTCAATAGCAGAAATGTTCTTACTTTCCTCTCCTTACTTCCTATGCCGAATAAGAATATAAGAACATGATATTCCTGCAGTAATGAAGGTACATTTTAGGCAAGGAGAGCTCTTAAACTGATGCTTCAGAGGTCATGTCAATGCAAAGAAGGATTTTCAGGAGCTATTCACATTAGCAGGTAAATTTTACCTTATCTTTTACTCCAGATAGGACAGACAAAGCCTCACCTGTGTAGCCCAGTCTCCACTGATACATCAAGTAGCCTATTTTCCTGTAGCTTTGTGTCTTATGTCTCAAGATTATTGCTAACCCAGCTCTTTTGTTCTGTTGTTTCAGTAAAGGCAGGATTCTGCTCTGCTGCCTTTACATTGCAACTCCTTTGCAGGACCATTTGAGAGGAAAGATTAGGTAAAGTTCTTGTTTTGGGTGGAAATGTCTTTGATCCAGAAGAAAAATTATGGCAAAATCTGTGACATCTGAATGGTTTTGGTTTTACTCACAGGAAGAGTAATGTTCCTAAAGTTAGTGCCAGCAATAATCTGAATAGCAGATACCTCTGCATTGTAAAGCTGTTTCAAGTATGCAATACATTTCTCTACTTGATCTGCTTAAATTATATGTATGTAATAAACCTCTGGAAATGTCTGCTGTCAGGATGGGACGGGGAGTAAGGGTAGTGGATTGGAAATGAAGAATCGGGTTATTTTTCAGTCACATCAGTTCTCGGATTCAGTTCATTGTGCTGCAGCTGAAATGCTTGTGTCGGCACTGCGCAGAAGAAGAAACAGAGCAGAATGTGAGAATGAAAAACTTGTATCTTCCTGCCAGGGATGCTGGTGACTGCTTTCATCAGTTTAAGCAGCACTACTTGTGATTTTTTTGTTTGTTTGTTTGTTTGTTTTGTTTTTTGTTTTTTTCCCCCTGAAGTAATAGCACATGACAGCTAACGGCTGGATGGTGAAGTCAGTACCCAAAGTTGTGGCTGGTTTTGGTACCAGTCTTCAAAAAAATTAAGGAGCTTGGTATAAACGCCCTGTCTGGAAAACGGTGAGGGGACTTTCTGAACAGATAGAGATGCCACAGTGGTACAATCATGGCATTTAGGTAGCTGTGGGAGTACGGTGAAGCGTAGGTTTACAGCACCCCACAACAGCTGTCCCTGGGCACGCGCTTGCTCCCTAGTTTACTTTGTAGACCCCTGCCTATGGTTAGGTCTAGTGCCTTCCTGATTTCAACCACGGGAAGAGAAAGCCATTCCCATAGGTATTAGAAAACACAAGCTCCCTGTTTTTGCTGTGCTACAGAAGGCTTAATCATTGCGTAGTACAATAGAACATGTGTAATAGCCTGAATGCAGTTTCAGCTCACAAAAATTATGATTATGCTGCGGCTTCAGTTCTCGTGTGTCTGACATTCCCACTGAGTGGGAATCTTCAGGGAGTTGTAATTCCCCTGGAAATGACCTGAAATATTAGGAGTTCCAGGGCAGTGTCTTTGATCAGCAGCTGCAGGAGGGATGCTTTGTGGCAGGCTGCTTTCCGTTGCAGGTTTGGAGTGATTATCTAGAGGAACAAGGAGTGTGTTTGGCTCTAGTACACCACAGTATATAAGAAGTGAACAAACAAAAAGTATTGGGGTATTTTACCAGACAGTTAAAAAAACAAACCCCACAACCATTGATGGGATTGCTCTGAACTGTGGGGTGATGACTGATTTCTGCTAGACTGGACTGTGGGTGTTTTTGATAAGTGGCTGAGGTAGTTGCCCGTGTCTCCCCCTGCTCTGAGTTCTTCTGAGTCTCTGTAGGGAAGCATGGAGAATACAAGATGAGAGGCAATGCCCTTCTGGTGTTTTCTCAACCTACCCAGGGACTGGAGATCAAAAAAAAGAAAAAAAACCACAGATCCTTTTTCTTGTTGGTGGGGTATTCTCCGAACGGGGAGTGCAGGGAGAGCCAAAGCAGCAGCAAACAAGGCAAATTGTGTTTCTCCACCCTTTTCACTTCAGTCCGATTTGATCTGCATCATTCTCCACACTGGTATTAATATTGTTGTGCTGAGAGGTGCTAATGGCCGCCCATAATGTTTAAAGGTCATTGACATAGAGTGAAAACACTCTATAGAAAGCCTTAAAGATTGGCCATAACCACACCTAAAAAAAATCCTTAGGGAGACTAAGTGGTTTAACTCTCTTTTGTGTAACAGCTAAAGCTTTCAGTCTTCTTCATTATAACAGCTACAGAGGTTAATACCTAGGCCAAAGCATCTCAAGTCTTAAGGTACATCTTTATTGAAGAGGAAGGGTGAAACTGTGGGAGGGGGTTTGAGCTGATTAAGGTTCCACTTACTGCTGAGACAGGAGAAAGGTTCTTAGCCCACCTCAGTCTTTCCTTTTTATGCTTGGTTTGTGGGTTCACTTCTTACCTTGTACCAGCCTTGGGGCTCATCAGACTGCTCTGTGAGTCGATTCGTTTTACAGACTGGCAGAAAACACATCCAGGAGAAAAGGACGATTGCGTTCTGCTGTGTTCACGAGTTGAATCGGCTCAACTAAGACCCAGCAAGAGTCAGAGACAGTGCAAAGGAGAGGGCGGGATTACATGGCCAGGACTAGGGGAGAAGGGAGTTGTAAGCAACATCCTAGGGACTGTAGGGAGAGAGAGCAGGATTTGGCTTTGGCATAACCGTATGTGAAACTGTGAAATTGCAGCTTTATCACTGAAAGAGATAAAACTCTCTCCTTCAGATTAAATGGAGTTTCCTAGGCTGTTGGGATAAATGCTTCATTACTGCCGAGTGTCCAGAAAGGCCGAGGTCCCTGGGGAAGAATTGCAAAGTCGCTCACTGTGTCACAGCCTTAAGAAATGCGGGGGTGATCAGGTAGGAAGAGGTGACTGAGAACACAGTAATGCAGATATCACTTGGGGTGTGTGACCTTTGTTGTGCAGGCTGGTGACCTTGCCACATAGTCATGATCACCCAAATTTAACTTTGCTATGAATGATGTGCCTCTTGGGATAGGTTTCCTGGGGTTAATTTGGGAACAAGGAGATACGCATTAACACTTTTTGGCTCAGGCTCTGGAAGACTCTTTCTTCAGGTAGAGTAAGCTTGCCCAAGGAATCCACGAGAATGGGTTGTATTTGTGTCATTTGCTCAGGGAAGCGGGGATTTGTGTATATTTCATTGATAGTAAACCACCTTAAGAAAACACCTGCTTTGATGCCTCTGCTTCTCCTCCAAATAAGAAGTGAACATTCAGGGTCAAATACAAAAATCTGTTCCTGCTTAAGGGAACAAAATCAGCAATATCAGACAAAAACCTGATGTTGCCAGTGCTACCAAACATAATACATACCGCTGTGAGACTTCCCTGTGTAGACCTGAGGCCTCTTAGAGTAAGTACCGAACTTGCTAGCACTTGCAAGATTAGATTGTAAGCAGTCGATACTTCACGGCAGGCAATGCACTTTATAAGCTGAAAATAAAAAAATAAAGACCCTAATAAATGGGCAGGCCAACAGTGCTACTTGGAAGAACCCAAGTTGTGAGCTAAATTTTGCAACACTAGATTTCAAAGGGAATTTTGCAAAAGTGAAAACCATGGAAATTGGTTTATGATATTAACAGATTATTATTTAAATTCCATTTTACTAACCCTCCAGCTACCTTTGTTAGTAGGGAAGAATTGCCTCTGATACAGATATTTTTACCATTTTAGGGAGATCTTCCTTATTTCTTCCTCTTCTCACTATCATTTTTGTTTTCTGAAACTTACATATCTATAGTTAGGACAACTGTAATAGATAATTAAGTGACTGGTAAAATGCACCTTGCCTGTGAGAAAATGTCTCTTTTATCTGTGGGAGGAAGCTACAATTGGAGAAAGCTACAATGCAGTATGTGAGTAGCAGGTTGTGCTATGAAGAGTAATTTGAGAATCTAGAAGGTCGTTATTAAGGACTGGCTGATTCAGACACGGTACATAATGTGCTGCATAGGCAACATCACGTTTGTTCACTGTCATCTTGCGGGACACTTGCAGACTCCAGCCAACAGTAATTGAGGAGAGCGAGAGATGAGTGCACAATTGTGTGGTCGTCATGTAGCCACTTTAAGTGGCTTGCAAAAATCTTTGTCTCTTTTCAAAAAGATGATGAGTGCATTCAGGATCAGGGGACTGTAATTTGTCAGTCTTAAAAAATGCAGTAATGATCCTTTGTTCTTGACCTGTTCTTGTAAAACTGTTCGTTCAGGAAGTGACACGTAGCTGTCTGGATCTATCCAGACATGTGGGGTCTGGATAGGTTTTCAGAGATCTGTCACTTGTAGGTTTATCAGTAGCTGTAGAAGTATTCCGTAGATAGAGCTGAAAGTTATAGCTGTGTTGTGTTTCTGATGCATGCTCTGAAGATCATCTGGGCAGATCACGACAAACAGCAGTCAGGACAGATGTTCTTCCTAACATGAGGTGAGGATTTATAACCTGTTAATCACACTCAGCACTGGAATCAGGGCCAGAAACTCTGCTAGACTCCAGGCTAAACATGGAAGTTTCAAATGAGAACTTCAGTAAGCCAAATGGTTATAAACGGTCATGAGTTAGAGGCAAAATTATACCCTGTTTAAGTTCATTAGGGCCTGCAGAAGAGTTCTTTTTGGAGGAAAGGGAAGGAAGCTCACTGTCTGCATGGTGTGCTTGCAGAAATTTCCAAAACTTCAAAGCATCTGACACAACTGGAGACAGGAGCTGAGCCTAAGGGACTAAGCCCACTCCTGCTCCTACCTTCGATATACTTCCTTCTTGTATTTGAAGTCAGGACCAAGGAGCTCTCTGTTCATCCATGCTGGCCTTCCACCATGCTTGCTTGACTTCCTGCGTGCAGGAATGCCTGTCTTGTGCTTTGAGGAGGTTGTCCTTGAAGATCAGCCAGTTCTCACAGGCTTTCCCTTTGCCTTCCACAGCAGTTGTCCAGGAGATTCTACCAAGAAGGTCCATGAACAAGCCGAATTCTGCTCTCCTGAAGTGCCAGCTTGTAATTGTGCTGTTTGCCTTTCTCACTTCTTTCAGAATTTTAATCTCCACAATCTTATGGCTGACCTTTACACTCCATACTTATTCACTGTAAGAAGTCAAGAAGACTCATCAGTTACCTGCATCAAGAAATTACCATCAACACAGACCAGAAATCTGGATTGCTTATGCCCAGCTATATTACCCTGTCTGCAGATATCAGGGTGATTCTCATCCCCAGTGAGTACCAGCTCATGGAGCTTCCTCCAGCTTTCAAATGAAGGCTTTTTCTACTTCCCCTTCTTGTTAGGGAGGTCAGTAGCAGGCAACTAGCACAATGTCACCCGTGTTGGACTGTTCTGTGATCCTTACCCTTAAGGTCTTGACCGTCTTGTCCCTTGTTCCAAGCAAAGCAGTGTGTTGCAGCCAGTCCTTTGCATAGACTGAAACCCTTCCATGTTCCTCACCTTCCCAGACTGTTTTTTTCTCAAGAGCCTGTATCCGTCCATTGCTGCAATCCAGCCACGTGAGCTATCCCACTGGGATTTTCTAATCCCCGTGAGATGTCACCAAGCAATCTCTTTTCTACGGTTGATTTCAGACCCCAGGCACTTTCTTCAGGTTCATCTGGGATTTAGAGTGCTACTTGTTGGAGCTGCTGCTTTCTCATTCCTTCTTTCCCTCCCTGAGTGCCCACCCCTCTTTCAGCGGTCTGTTCCTTGTTCTTGTCTCCTTCACGAAGTATGCCCTTTAGTCTCTCATTGCACTAGTTACGTTTTAGTATAGGAGCTGGATACTCTAGCTAACATACCCTTGAGCCTTCAGGGAGGCCTGCCTGAGGTGCTGAGCCATAGTGCTGCACCACTTCAAGTTCCCATGCTGTGATGTTTGCTTTCTGGAGGCAGTCATAGATGGAATTGGTCCTCACGTTGCTTGGCAGTAGGGTCTTGCATAGTTGCCCTCTAGCCTAGGGGCTGATACTCCCAAGGATGCTTTTGCAGTCATGGCTGGTTTGGGGACCTAGTTCTGTCTGCTCAGCGGCAGCTTGCACAAGGACACAGGCCGAATCGACAGGTTTGAAGTTGATGGGATGCTTCAGTAGCAGAAAAAGGAAGGCCTGACTCTGGTGGATATACAAGGGAAAGAGAAAACTTGGAGTCCTGGATCAGCATTGAAGGGCACACCAGGCACGCGCTATTGAGTATTGGGAGCAGAAGAGGGGCAGGAAGGTACAGAGTAAAGGTCTGAGCTGACTGAGGAGGGTCAGTTGCAGAGCAGTGTGAAGAGGTTATACCCATCAAACAAAGCCTGCTGAAAGAACGTACCTTTCAAAATTTAACTGAAGAGCTTTGATCAAGCAAAATTATGTCATGGAAGCTTAGTGGTTTATGTCATGTGCTTCTATCACCATTTTTAATCTCTTGTCAGGTGCCCTAAAACCAGACTTACCATTTTATGAAACTATGGCTATAAACACTGTTTCCATTTTAAAGGAGAAGTGTTGGTAATTGCCAGGAAGTCATGCTCAATCCTCAGTCACAGAACTATCAGCATCACCACGTGTGTTTGATATGGTGTGAATTTTGAATGCTATTGTGCTGGTTTTAGCTGGAGTTAATTTTCTTCATAGTAGCTAATATGGGGCTATGTTTTGGATTTGTGCTGAAAACAGTGTTGATAATGCAGGCTGTTTTCATTATTGCTGAGCAGTGCTTACACAGAGTCAAGGCCTTTTCTGCTTCCCACCCCACCCCAGCAGCGAGCAGGCTGGGGGTGCCCAAGATGTTGGGAGGGGACACAGCTGCGACAGCTGACCCCAGCTGACCAAAGGGATATTCCATACCATATGACGTCATGCTCAGCATATAAAGCTGGGGGAAGAAGGAAAGGGGAGACGTTCAGAGTTACGGCATTTTGTCTTCTCAAGTAACTGTTACACGTGATGGAGCCCTGCTTTCCTGGAGATGGCTGAACACCTGCCTACAGATGGGAAGGAGTGAATTCCTTGTTTTGCTTTGCTTGCATGTGTGGCTTTTGCTTTCTTATTAAACTGTCTTTATCTCAACCCATGAGGAGTTTTCTCACTTTTACCCTTCTGATTCTCTCCCCCCTCCCACTGGAGGGGAGTGAGCAAGTGGCTATGTGGTGCTTAGTTGCTGGCTGGGGTTAAACCCCAGCTTATTTATAAGCAAAATGCGCCTTCAATTTATGTTTTGCCACTGCATGGAAAACTTGCAGAATGCTGTAAGGTTTATAAATTATTACAGCCTCACAATCAGTGTATTATGCTATAGTATCAGAAAACTAATACCAAGAAAACCTTTTAATGAACCAATACTTTAAATTGCTGAAAAAAGTCAAAGTAAAAATAAACGGTGCCAGTTTGTCTGGTAAATAAGTGTATTGTATTACCCATACTGAAAATCCCATTGAAGTTTCTATAGAAATGCTGTAGCCTCCTGCAGCAGTTGCTCCAAAATCATATGTAATATAATGAAAAAGGCAGGAGTTCCGCTTTCTTTTAAACTGAAACATTCTGATATCATGTCTGAGTAGAATAACCTTGCTTATGGGATTAAATGGGCTGATTTCCAAGCGAAAGGTTTTTACTCTGTATTTTTTCCAGAAGGGACTGAAATGTTTCAGATCAAATGACTTTGAATGTTTTGTACCACTGTAGATTTTTGTGGCAGAGTCTGATTTTATGACCTCAGCCTACAACTGCAAGAGCATATGTAGCTTGCTGCCTTATGACAGTACTCATGAGCAAATAGTGTCTTGTGTTCACTGCTATTTGTTAAGGGCAGTGTTATATGTGATAGCAGAACTTTCACTGAAGTGGATCAGTAGGAGCTGGCTCAGTGCTTCATGTGTCTGCTTTCCACTGTGCTTTCTATGTAATATTATAAGGCTTTTGAATGTTTCCATTCCAAATGAGCAATGCTCTGTTCATTTCCAGTACAATCCTGAAAGCCTGTTTGTGTTTTTCTGTTGATCAGATAAAATCATTGAGCTGCTGAACTCTGAAGGTGGTTCTGAGTAGGTCAGGTACCTTCCCTGCCTGAGCTCCTGATGAAAATGTTTGATGTAAATCCCTAAGGCAGGGTCTGGGTCTGCGGAGGGCATTGGGTACGGGGTGTTGAAAAAAAGAACTGACTGCAGCAAAAATCAAGTAGTCAGCACTTCCCACGGACAGGCCCTTGAGCTGTAGCATTTAAATGCCAAATCAGAGCTTTTCTCTTGTTGTTTCAACAAAATGAGGTCCAATCCTGCAGCATAAAGCCCAGCACAGAGTCTTATCAGGATATGTGAAGGAATTACATATGGATTCTCTTTGCCAATGCAGGGGCTTGGTCCCTGTTACATACCGTTTGTGTATGTCTGCTCTAAACTTGACTTTCTTTCAGCGCTTCAGCTGAAAGCTTCCAGACCCATCAGGAGCACTTCATCTGTACATAGTGTTTCTCACTGCTGAAGATGTTCTAGCTTGCTTCACGTTAAATTCTGCTCTATATCATGTTGATAATAATCTCCAAATTGTGTAGCTGTAGCTGTTCCTAATTTGTAAGAATTACAATGCCACTTAACACAGGACATCCCTATGAGAAAGCTCTCCCCAGTGTGGTGGAAGGTTTCAGGTCACAGCCTTGAGGGCTATGCCTGACTTCTGTAAGCATGCAGCCTCAGTTTCCAGCTTCAGTGCAGCAACTCCAGCAGGATTTACGGACTTGTTTTCTGGGCTTGCAACTCTAGCACTTCTGATTGCAAATGCAACACTTAAAACATACCCCATTTGATGTAGTAATGGTTATAGACCATCTAGCATACTCCTAAATGTGCAAAGGGTGTATATACATGAAACATAATGACATGGCATGCAGTCTTTCAGATGCAATCTGGGAAAGGCGAATGAAGGAGTGTGCGTAGGAGAAAGATACAGATACTCTGGAGATACAAGTAGGAAAACTTTTCCGGTGGAAGTGGAATACTAGCTGGAATTGGAGACTTTCCAAAGCCAGGGTGCCTTCTGGCTAGGTAAAAGAGACACTGTCATAAAGGACCAGATGTGGCGGTCTGCACACAGAGTAGCACTTACCGGTATAACGAGTCTCAGTGAATGCTATTTTTTCATGCATCCCTATTGAAGTTAATATGAGTAGAATATGTTGAATTTGGCCCTAGGTTAGTAACATAAAATTGTAGCGCTTTAAAATGGATCTGAACAGAGAGGTATGGTCAATGCTGCACTGGCTCTGAGAGTTTGTTGGTTTCAGGGGATTTGGGATTTTTGTTTTGGCAGGGTGTTTTCTTTAGGTGTGGGGGATGTTTGAGAGCAGAACAACATGATTATTTTTCTTACAAATCTAATAAGAAAAGAATTAGCCTAGAAGAGGAAAAAAAGAATCTGCTCCCTTCGATGTTATCTAAGATGCTGCCTTATTCCTCTAAGAAATAGAGCTTTCATGTGTTATATTACATAGTAGCCCCCCAAAAAGATGCATATCTTTTGCCTGGGGTGAGCAACTCCTGAGATTTCTGAAGTCAGGCTAGTACATTAACACCTTAGATTTAGGTAGCACACGGCTACAAGCAAATGTCTTTGGATGATAGAAGCAAATCAGACTTTTGTATGTCACAAGGGATTATTCTGTTTAAGTGCTATGCCCCTTGGCTTTACAAATGCACCTGTAGTGCTCCTGTGGTTAGTGCAAAGAATCTTGGTAGAATTAATTTACTATAGTTGCTTTGTCTTGTTAAATAGCAAATGTTAATACTGGCTATACACAAAGGGCTTTTCAAACCTTACATGCATTGTTTGCAGTGGTTCATAGATAGGGAAGGCTTCTGTTCTTTAATGCTAGCACTGAGGTCAACAATGTACTTTTGCATTCGCAAAAGGTGATTTTTATGGAAGCAGGAGGAATTTATGGCTGTGTCTAGGCATAAAGAAGATGGGAGATAAATTCTGGGAAATCTAAGGGTGGATCACCAGATACAGATTTCAGCTGTGCCTTTGCGAATCTGAAGAATTCTCATCTGATTTCACGTTATCTGCTGTGTTATATTTTATTGGAATAAATGGCTCGCTCTGAAAGCTCGTGTATACATGGCACTGTCATCCTACAGTAGCAAGCTATGACCCATTATCTGTCATTTTGGGAACAGAGATAATGGTCTGTCAAATACTGTGGCAGATAATTGTCACTTTGAATCTTATGAAGAGATGGGGGGAGCTAAATGTTTGTAGTATCAATAAGGTTTTAATTTTACCAATATCTTCTACAGAGAGTATTTTTTAAAAGAAATTTTCTTCCCAATTTTGACAGTTTTGTAGTTGGGTGATTTTTTTTTTTTTTTTTTTTTTTAACCTGGCATAAAGCTGGTAGCATGTGTCCTGATATTAGATGAAGTGTGTTGGAACACTCACTGTGCTTGTTTTAGTCTGACTGTGCTTCACAACAACAGAAGACAAAAATGTAAAAGCAAAGTAAAAATAACAGGGAAGAGAGAGGCTGTGACTTGTGATCAGACTAGGTGGCTTTCTAATAATCTTGCTATTATAGAAATGTAAGTTCAGCATATGAATTCATTAGATGTTCTGAGATCTGGCAAATTTTATTCAATATCAGCTGCTGAAGTCGTAGGTTTTTAGCTGCCTTTTTAACCTGAGTCTTCTAGGAGAAGACTGTATAAAATAGCCTTAACTAAGCCAGGCTGCTGTTTGTGGGTTTGTTGTGGTTTTTTTTTTTTTTTTTTTTTCCCCAGTGGTGTAGGGGTTGGAAAAAGTGGGGCAGAGAAAGAAAAGGAGTTACAAGAAATGTGTTAAGAGCAGGAAGATACTTGGATGTTTTGTGCTTCCAGATGTGTTAGTATTTAGATTAAGGTGGTGGGAAGGTAGGCTGAGGGCCTGGCCTGGTTTGTCAGGTTGTCTCTCAGGATCAGTAACTGTATGGGGTTCCTGTGTGTCAGGGTGGATGGTAGGAGCATAGTGGTTATATGGCATTAGGCCAAAAGTCCGTCTTGTCCAGTATGTTGTCTCTAGAGCATTAATAGCAGAATATAAGAATAAGATATGTTGCAGATTGATAGTTCTCCTGAGAGCTTCCAGCAATCCGCTTTAAGGATTTCCTGGGCTATTTCCGGACTGTCACGCTTAACACTTCCTTGATGTGGTTTAATCCTTTAAGTGAACCTCATTCCCCATAGGAACCTCTTAAATTCTGCAGTCTGACGTTGCAATGGTTTGGTTGCAGATTTCCCCACTGGAAATCTCAACCCATGTTGTTGAGATTTATTCTTTTCAAATCACTTCTATTAATCATCAGTGCCAAACGAAAACCACTCCAAAAGTGCAAGTAGGATTTGCTTGTTCTCTTATTGTTTAGTTTACTAGGAATGGCCCCCTCCGTGGCTGATTTTAAGTATGATTTTCATCTTCTAATTTTTCCCATCCTAAACTTTTGGCTAAATAGCCTTCATGTCCACCCAGTGCTTGAGTTAAATCAGAACATAAATATAAGTATATGTGACAGGCTTCTCTTACTTTGTTTCTAGAGCTGCAAACCTCAGGTACTTTGGGGTACTGAGCTAGGACTTAAGTATTTCACCTTTTTGCTATTTTTTATTCATTATTATAAATGTAATTGAAAATATTAAGTGGGGAGCCTTAAGTTAGGTAACTCCAACAAGTATCGTGTTGGTGGTAGCCTTATATTTTGGGGTATGTTGTGCTTATTACTTGTATCTGAATTAGTGGGAATTGTGAATACTCTGATCCTGAAGACAGGCCGTTTATTTGGAAGCATAAACACACTTGAAGATTTACAAGTGGACAGACATGTTAGTAAGTTTTTAATACCCTTAATCTCAAACTGCCATGAGCTCTCTTCCGGTTGACCTGTGAATATCTAGGAGGTCTCTGTTTTCCAGTAGAATATAAATATTCACATTATCACAAGCACAGAAGGTTTTCCTTTCAATAGCATGAACTGGGATTTAACTTTTTTTTTTTTAAAAAAAGATTATGATAGTTTCCCTGACTGCAACTCCCTAGGCATGCAGGTAAACCATAACTGTCAAATTTTATTCAAGTTTGGAACTGGGACAAACTCTGCAAGGTATGTTTTACCCCAGAGCATCAGTCTGTGCAAGGTGTACCAGTGCAACATGTCAGCACATACTGCTGTGTTTGCTGCCAGCCTGGATGAGAAGACAAGGGCTCTTAGCTCAGGGGAAGAGTTGTTTAAAGCCTGTTTCTGCAGATGAACAGCTTGCTGGGCTGAGGCACTCTGCCCTGATGCGTGTGGCTACAGTGCCCTCTTGTGCGAGTGAGTGCTGGTAAACAGCGGCTGATTCAAAAGGTCACCCCAAAACACCTGGCTGCCAGAGAAGGAAGGAAACTGAAGACACAATCCTCTTCCTGCTGTGGGTTTTTGCAGCTGTGTTTTAGTCACCAGCAATTTGTTTGATTCTGTGATATGATGCAAATATAAGGACAGCCTTTGGGCATTTACAGCTTAAAATGTGCTTTGTATTCTGCTAGTATTTTGGCGTTAGCTGGAAAATGAACACTTACTATTTCTGTTGTGGTGATGCCCACAGGACCTGTTACAGAGAGGAGCTCCTGATTGTGCTAGGTGCCATCTCCACACTCAGAGGTAGGGCCCTTGCTGTGCTGTGGAGCTTTAATTGTGTAGGAAAAATGAGTAACCAAGACTGGTTATTCTTTTGCAGGAGTAAAACCAGAAGTTTCCTCCTCCCCCCACCCCAAACTTGTCAGCTGTACCTCATCTGCCTCTGAAATTAGAGAGATTGAATTAATATGTCTTGATTGGGGGGAAAAAAGAAAGAAACTTCAGGGGAAGAAAGGGCACAGTGATCAGAGCTAAGTGAGCAGGACAGACCCAGGAGGGTTTTGACACATTATAGTTTGAAAATGGCAAAGCAAAAATCTGCTGTGACCACAGTGTTTGAAGACCACTGTAAGCCAAGAAAAATACCTGCCTATGCAAATAAGTTCAACCACGACATAGACAATTCAGGGGATGTGTCCCACTCATTTGATCAAATGCCTTTTGATCATTCTAAAGTTATAGCTACTCTTTTGAGGTTATAATTCACGACAAAACTGTAGGGACTCTAAGTGACAACTAAGCAAGAAAATTGTCATTACCAAGACTTGAAGTGTGTAAGCAAGAATGTCATAAGACTAAAAAAAGAAAAATACAAACCTAGTTCCTCAGTACAGGCTATTGAACTGTATAAGCCTAGAAAAAGAAGGACTTGGCACAGGTTTTTCCAAATGCTAGGTACTTTGACTTCAGTTGAAGTCCACAGGTAGAGGAAACATGCGGTATCTCTGCAGTCAATGAAAAAGCAGACTGTTTGGGTTTGTGTTGTTTTTTTTTTCTCTACCGAGCTTTTCTCTGATTAGCATGTAGATTCAGAACCCCATTTTTGTCTCACTTTAAACATCTATTCTAAACATTTGCTCTTGATGTAATAAACTGTGAGAATTGCACCCTAACTTTATTTGATTGAGAGTTGACAGAGGAGAGGCTGGAGAGAGAAATACAAAAATGAGGGGAGAGCTGGTAAGGTGAAATGCAAACTGAACTGAGCTGCACAGAAAGGAGTAAAGAAACAGGAAAGGAGGGAAAGGATGGTATCCTGACTAGAAAATAGATGCAGTGTGCCAGAGGACCTGTATGAAAGCAACTGGGAGCAGAAATTAGCTATTACAATGCTGTCATCCTGTGCCTGTCTTCCAGTCCTGTTGGTGTGTCCCTTCGTATTCTCCAGTCTGTCCTTACTGCTTCTTATTGGTTCTTACTGGGTGCTAGGCTTGCACCCGCAAATACCATCCCCAGCCCTTAAGCTAGAGCAATGTGAGATTCAGCTGGAGTTGTGGAAACACCATGTCTTCTCACTTGCTGAAGTAGATCATTCTCATAGGTTAGGACCCTGTGGCAGAAAGGAAGTGAGTGCACCATAAAAATAGTTCATTCACTGCTTTACTTTGGTTTAATAAAGATAGGCTTTGTTTACTAGCCAAATGCAAGACATTAACCCAGTTAGTAATTACCTTAAATATCACAAATTTGCCTTAAGTTAGTCTTTTTTCATGCAAGGATTCTAGTAATTAAATGCCACTGCTATTCAGCAACATGAAAACGTAAAAATGTATTTGTTATGTTCTGTACTTACTGGATCTTATTTCTTCCACCTTAAGTACACTGATTATATAAACACAAGGTATTGGGTAAAGCCACTGCCTGCTGAGGGTTGTCCTGAAGACCAAGCTTACTTATTTATGCAGTACGAAGGTGTATGGGTTGACTTGAGCTCTGATTCTCCTGGGATAGTGCTTAGGCTACAACATCCTCCTACAGAGTGCATCACCAGGAGGTTCAACTCTGCAATAAATATTTTGTTTTACAGATGAATGAGGTGCTTCCACATATTTCCAGCTGCAGTGCTTTCTTATCCAAGCATGTGGTTGTAAACTTACTAGGATTTTTCAGAAGTTTCATAATTTCTGAGGTATTTGCTACTTGGCAGGTGAACTTTCATATGTTTGAGAAGTTTTCAGACTTCAAACACAGGATCATCAGTGCCTACATGGACACATTGATTCTTGGCTGCTGTTGAAATCAGAGGACAGTTGAGTGCAGCAGCTGGAAGCCTTTGCTTTTCACAGAAGCAAAGTGATCAGCCAGGTTCTCCATTTTGCTCTTCATGATGGACACTGGCTCCAGTTGGAGTAGGAAGGAGCTCAGCAGGATCCAGGAGCTCCTTTCCCATGCAGGAGAAAAATGCAGAGAACCACTTGCTCCAGAAATGCAACGGCTCCATACTTTAACCTAGCTGCCAGGGATGCCATGGACTAAGTTGTCACTCTGAGCATCCTGCAGATCTGTGAGAATGCAGCTTATAGAGCAGTCAGCTCCAGAGGAGCCCAGCCCTAGCAGGGAGTGAGTGGACACCTTTGCCTACGAAGAAGGCTCATGCCAGCTGATGTAAAAGCATGGCTGAATAATGGCACAGCTGCAGGTACTGCTCAGAGAGGAGAGCTATCAGTCCCCAGAAAGTTGCAGAGTCTGAATATATGTGCCCTGTGAAACCATGAAGGTGACTAAAAGCATGTTTGATTGCCTTAGATCCATTGGTGTTTCAAGTCCCACCTACCCCATCGGAGTACCACGTTGAGGGATCACAGTTACAGGAAAGCCGTCTCCAAACATAGCTGAACACAGTTTTGCAGGTTCTGGGACTTGTGCAGTGATATCATTACACTTTGTGGCTGCAATCTTTCAACTAACCCTGCGTTTGTGTAGCAGCACCTGGCTACAGCAGAGGCTACGATGTAAGTGGGCCTGGAGTTCATCTCTTGGCACAAATTGTTTTTTGAGCTCATGGTGTTAATAGCATCTATTAGCAACATGCCCAGGTTGGACAAGCTGCAATACCCAGGGGTAATAAACCAGAGGATTTAAGAACGAGCCCCAGGTTAGCTGTAAGCTGAGAGTGGGTGGCTGCTGCAAGAAGTAGAACTTTTCTTTCCCCATAAGTGAACAGTACCTGTAAACCATGTATTTACAAAATGCTCAGCATCTGCAGCTTTGCTTGATTTCAGTAGGTCAGAGAGCAAACACTGGACAGTCATTTATTTGGACTAGGTAGTCCTTTATTTGCTAGGCAAATAAATGGAGTTTTAACAAGGTTATTTATTTAGATGAAAAATGATGGTTTCATAGCAGGCTTAAGGGCCTTAAGAGCCTATTTAATATGCATTGATCTTTGTGTATGTGAATACAGGATACATGCTGGAGTTGGAGTTGTTCAGACAGGTTTTTGTTTTTTCTAAGGCAAAAAATAATTGAGAATAGGCAGAAGTGGGACAAGACAGCAATGGTAGATGTGACTCTCACAGTCTATAGAGGGTGAAAATATTAGAGGAAGCCGAATATTCCCAGAGGTGTGGTGCACATGTGCAGCTAGTGGGGATTTTCATGAGGAAAGGAAGACAGATATTTTTATCAGGTCGGTGCTTCCTGCAGACTCTTGGCTGTACCAGCATTTGCCTTTTTGTATAGATTTAGATCTATGCAGGATCAGTAACGTTCTGTTGGTCGATGAGGTATTTGGATATTGTTCTGTAGCACTGAATAAAATGGATTATTCGGAGTTTGAAAAATTAGTTCATTGTTATTCAGAGAAAGAGAATGTAAAAAAGCACTGTTTGTGTACCAAAAAAAAAAAAAAAAAAAATCAAAGCTATCCCCTTCAAATTATATTGGGATTCTTTTGTGTTTACCATTTTCTTGTACTTCCAGCAGAGGGCAGGTTTGTGTCACAAAACCTGTTTGCTCATTTTGTGAGAATCCAGTCTGATGTTCACTGGTCATGATCAATCCTAGTTAGAAAAAAAATTGTTGTTCTGTGGTAATTTTCCTTGAAAATTACGTCAGGGTATTTTTTTTTTTTTTTTTTTTTTTGGGGTGTGTGTGTTTGAACAAAATAGAAAACCTAGATGGAATCCTATTGGTAACCTTGAAGCTTCCTGAAAATCTAGCCCCCAAAACACGTTCCTCTTGTTTTCTAAAATTGTTGTGAAATTGCCATTGGTTCATTTCTCCCAGTGCATTTCCTCCCTGCTTCTATCATACTGGAATATGTAAGATGTTTTCAGCATTGGCTTCATGTGAAGACCACCAAGTGATGCACTTGCTGTTGCAGAGACATGAAAAGGTGGTGTTCTGTTAAAGTTAGGTAGCATAAAATACTGTTGTACCAGCAACACACAAATATAATTAAGGCCTGGAGGCTAAAAATGGTAAAAAATTTATAATCCTGGCGTGCAAAACACTGAGGAAAAAATCAGGTGGTTACATCATGGTAACAAGCCCCAGCAGGGTTAACCACATGCCCATGTTTGTGTAATTCTTCTCAATGCCATTTTGGTTTTGAAGTGACATGTTGTGGCAGTGCCAGAACGGGACGTTCTGAAGCAAAGGGAGGTGAGTGCTTTTCTAATTCATGTGTCATCCCCAGGAATCCTTTCTGCTGCAACTACTTCACCTTGTGTTGCTTACGTGTGAATCAACAGGACAGTTTGAACTCATCAGTGGATGCACCAACATCTGCTTCCTTAGTGTCTCATCACTGCTTATTTTGTCTTCCATGTGGTTTTGAGCCTTAGATTCTACTTTTTTTTTTCAGTTGTCACTTTGCATCCTGTGCCCCCCAATGACATTGTGATGAAAATACACATATTTTGCAGGCATTTATACCCATTAGCCAGTGTTGCTGTTCACTTTACTATCTGCTATACAAATGCACACTAAAGCTCTTTTCATGCAGTATGTTTTAGATTTGTGTCATTTTGAAAAGTATGGACTAACACAATAGTACGGTTCTCATCATTATAATGTAATGTTTTGACAATCACTGTGAAATATCACAAGTATAGTCTACTGCCAACAAGCTGTGCACCGCTGCGTTAGGAGCTTCTATTTGACAATGTTATCCAGGATAGTGCCTCACCTTCAAGCTGGTTTTGTAGTTTCATGTTGTCTGTTCTTAAGGGGATGGCAGCATTTTCCTTCGCATTTGGAAATCAGCTCTCACTCCCCCCAGTCTAAACATTATTATTAAGTTTACTGTCTGGATGATTGAGTAGTATCTAAAGAGAGAGTGAACTTCATCAAGTCAGGAAGCATAGCCTTCAGTTAACTGATGAAATGTTAACGAGGACTCTTAACAGCCTCCAGCATATAACTGGCATGGCCAATATTGAACCCAGGTCTCCAGAGGTGGAAGACTAGAAAAACTGGCCCTGGGGACAGATACCTTTTCTAACTCCCATCACATTTCTAATAGTTACTAGGGCAGAATAATGTTTCATGACCTTTGGGTTGTCCCATTACCACAACATAGTCTAGCTGTGCAAGCTTTGCAAAGGTCACTGTAAAAATAAAAATATTTCCTCTGTGATCCATACCCTCAAACACAAAGGAAAAGAAATATCTTAATAAATGTAGTGACATTTGCACTATAGGGCACAGTGCAAAGATCATGAACCATTATTCTGCACTAGTAATAATGTCACCATTTTATTCTTGCCCGGTGGTTACTGTATGACATTTGTGCTCACAGGGAAATTCCTGTGAATATCAATAACTTAAAATACATTGCCTCAAGGTCCTGTTGTTCTCCCATTGAAGTCAATGGAAGCTTTGCCATTTGCTTACCAGTAACTGGGAGCAGGACTGACCGAGCATTTCTCATGATCAAAATTGAGATAGTTTTAAACTGGGTTTGGTGGGATTTTTTTTCCCATTAAAAAGTGCTTGTTCATTGGACCCCGATAAAACATGTTTCTTAAAAGATTGTAACAGATTCTTTTATTATATATCTGAGAATTGCTGCAACTGTATTTGTAGAAAACATTATATGATGAGTCTTCTTTTGAAAAAAAATGTAAATCGTAATACTCCTTGGTACTTGGTGCATTGATTTATGACTTGGGAGACAGATGTTACCTAGTATTTCTTCACTATGTTCTTATGTGATAGCTAAATAATAGTTCCCTCTATTTCTCAAACAGAGAAATAGATTAATTCAGAATTTTCTGACTGAGAGGCCTGGAATGATATGACTGAATCTCAGAATTCTTACAAATAATAATAATGAAGGCCTGAGTTTCACAGGTGGGGAAGTTCCTGGTCTTGTCTGATAGACTCTGGTTCATATGCTAATTATTTGCAAATGCCCTGGAGCAGATTTTTTTTTTTTCAAACTAAAGTATGTCAGCCTTGATCAATCTCTGTGAGATTATGACTGAGCTCATGGAAGGAGGAGGTGGAGGGTTTGCATGCAACTGTAATTCATGTTGGCATTGGCCCCTATCTAGAAACACACCTTGGCAATCAATATGCTTAATGTGCCTCTGATAATATTTACAAGTCTGAGAAGAACTCCACCCTTCCTCGTGTGTTAAGGAGAAGCTTATCTGAAAGAAAGGAAGCATTTGAAAGCTCAGTCAATGGTAGGATCCCTTTATTCATTGTCTTGGATAAGATGGTGCCTGCCTCTAGTCTGGCTTCACTGTGGGTGAGATAAATGTTTCCTTCCCCAGCCTCAGTATGTGTCTGTATCGGAGCAAAATACGCCACCAGTTCTGAGGGAAGTGCATAGGCTGTTATTTCTTAAGTGCTTGTGGTGAGTAAAATTGTCCCCAGCTGCAGGCGATGGTTCATGTTTACAATTTGAGGAAGAAGGCAGCATTGTATCATTCGGCATGCCGCCCCCTGATTTATTCTCAAACATGTAGCCAGGCTTGTGATGGGGGAAGGTTTCCTGTGCAGTGGGTTGTGCAGGTAGAAGAGGGGCCCGTGTTGATAAGGTGCATCCAGTGTTGTAACTGTTGAACATGGGAACTCAGTAGGTGGGATCTGGTGGCAAAAGAGCTGTAGCCTCTTTTGACTCTGTGCTCCACTGAGCTCACCTCAGCTGTTGTGCCAGCCTGTGGCTCTATCTTGAACATGAAGTTTAACCCTGGCTTCAGACAAACGTAAAGTGGCAACCCCTCATGTGAGCCAATGTGTCCAGTGCATGAGACTGAGCAAATTCAATAGTAGAGGGCTAGCATTCAAGGTGTACTCCAGAGAGCTGGGGGAAAGGCAGGGTCTGCTTCTCAAAGGGCTAGCCACTAAACAGCATGGTCTGATCCTATGCTTGTTTTCCTGCACCTTGTCCAGGCCAGCAGAGCAGGCAGGCTTGCATAGTCTGTAAGCAGCTGAGTACATTTTTTCCTGTGGGTGGTAGTATTTAGAAAGTGTCCCGCCTTGCTTCTTTCAGATTGCTATCACCCTCCCCTGATGGGATTAGGAGCCTGGCTTCACAGGCATTGCCTGATCCAGCTGGCTTTCATAGTGATGAGGTGGGTAGTGGTGAGAAAACAGGATGGGTAATGACTTTGTAGCTGTGCTAATAACCTTTGCTTGGGGGAGGGGAGTGAGGGGAAGACATGGAGACAGAGTAAAAAGTTTCTCACCCATAGCAGGAATTCCTTTAAACATTTGAAGGAAATGATCAGGGAGCAGACATCAGTCATGCTTTTCTGACTCATTGTCATGTTTTTAGACAGCATACTCCTCCAGTCTCCTGCTGCGTGTAGCACTGCTGTCCCATTTATTTCTGTAGAAAGTTATCACAAGAATTTTCCTCTTTAAAAAATATAATTAAAGAATTAATGTTGTAATACATGAAGTTTTGAAATGTACTGAAATCACTGAGAAGATTAACCCTCCTCTTTAAAAGATAAAAAGTAACAATGCTCAAGTTATTTACAACCTGGATGATTTGAGGTGCTCTCATGGGCCCTTCGCTTCTTTAAGAAGAGTCTGCCCTTCTCCCCCAGATGATCTTATCAAAGGATACCTACAGAGTGGGGGGATAAAGTACAGTTTGATCTTATAATGAATGGTTAACTGGCTTGCTCTCTTCCTAGCTTTGGAAGAAGGAAGATTCACAGAGGAGAAATGTTCTGAACATCAGTGGGATTCACAAAAGAGCATGAAGAAATGGAAGAGTGGTCTGTGAAGTACCAAGCTGTGTGTGTTTCCTTCTGAATCTGCTTGCTAACTTTGTTACTAGCATGCTGTTTGGGCGTACTGAGGGACAGGCAGCTGCCCCTTTCCAAGCTCCTTTTATACAGTAGAGCCTGGAGGTGAAAGGCTGGTGTAACTTTGCAGTATCCTCATGAAAGTTGCTGTGAAGACCGATTCTGCCACAGGTACTTTTGAAAGCTTGACTTAGCATGTCTTCAGCAGCAGCCACAAATACTTTCAGTTCTGGGTCCAGAGTTTTAAGGATCAGCTTAGTCAGCAAGGGAAATTCAGTCTTCTCATTTGATAGCCTTTAATTAGACATGTATACATATATAAATGCATAGATTATCTACTACCTCCTACTGCAAATGTCTCACTGAAATTAATGAGGTTATTCAAAGAGTAAACTATGAGTAATAATGAATAATATTAATACTCAGCATGACTAATAGTGGTAGGAGGGAGAGTCTTAATGACTTAGACAAGGAGGGTCTGCTGGCAGCCAGCATCTGATTTGCACGAACAATTCCTTTTCAGAGTGGTGAAGCTGTTTCTCACTTGTTACCAATTGTTAAATTACAGCCCCCATTTTATCAAAGACTTCTTGATCTCTGTCTTTATGGCTTTCTCAAGGCTTAGCTTATATGTGTGGCAGAAAATGAGTCATGCCCAGGCAGTTGGTCTTCTGATCCCTTTTCTGTTTAGTTTTAGTGTAGTCTACATCTTTGCAGCAACTTTTTTTATTTAGAGATCATGTTTCAAAAAGCCTGTGACAAAGCTCCTCACAAGAGGCTTTTTTTGTTTTAACGTGGGAGAGAGAGCGTGAGATGAGGAACTGGTTAAGCAAAAAGAAAAAAGCAGAATGAGATCATATTTCGAAACAGTTAACGGTTCCTGGTGCAGTGTCTTGGAGTCTATCTGAGGCTAAGTCATATTGTTACATGTTGGTGTGTATGAAGGATCTGGAAGAGTGGAAGAGTTGATGTAAGATTAACAGAGAAAAGAAACATTCGTGAAGGTTTTTAGAAGAACAAAACATGAAATTGTTTTCCCTGATATGGGGTGTTAGATGGCCAGCTCTCCGTAGATGTTACTGAATTTTTAAAGTCACTAAAACAAACTGGTGTGTGTATATATTACTGTAGAGTGCTATACAGTGAAATAAAATCTGCTGCCATTCTATTTCTCCTTACTGTAATTGCAAGTTTTTGGGGAAGGACCTATGGTGTAAATTAGGCAGGGATGGGGAATGAGGAAATTTATATGCCTCCTCAAATACAAAGCAATCTGAACGCCTTCAGAATGAATACTGAAGGGGTGAATCTTTTTTGTCAGTCCCAAAACTCAAACCAGTTCCTTTCTAGTTCTTATTTCCAGTTCTTGCCGCTACCTCCCCATCTATGGTAGCCTCTACTTTTCTCCTGACAGATTTTTCAGTAGTTTCATGCTGCTAATACAAAAATCTGTGAAATGTTAACAATTTAATAACCTAGAGAGATCCTTGGTCAGGCTGGGTTTAGAAAAATGAGGTCAGGAGGTTTGGGAAAGAGGCAAGGCTATATAATTCCAGGGTTTGTCCTGATGTATGATTTAGATTCTGATAGGCCACCTAATTTTAACAAGCTCCATGACTAGAATAATAAGTTAAACCAAATAGGTGTATCAGATCATGGACATTGAAAACCAAGTCATTTCAGGCTGTCTTAACTGAAAATGTTGTCTCAGGGATTTATGATGCAGGTCTGGACCAGAGTAATATTTAATAGTCTAATCTATTAAATGTCTCCTCTTGGTTAAGGAGAAATATATGGGTGAAGGTGTGAGAGGATTAGTTCCCTCAGAGAATCTCTTTCAGATGCTATTAATGTATAATTAAAGCTCAGATCAGAGTAGTCTTTCTATTATGGCCACATCAAAAGCTAGGGTCAGCCTTCTCTCGGCAGTAGTTTTGCAGTGTGAATAAATGCTCACCAGAGACTTACTTGAAGTCACTCAGTCCATTTTAATTCCATTTCTATATCTTACCTGACTCCAAGGTTTCAGATGCTGTAGGCTAGTGTAAAATAATCCCTATACTGCCTATCCTAAAGGAGAATATTACTGTAAATGTTCTTGAGAAGCTGGATCATAAGCAGCATCTAAGGGATGTATCTTTAAAATAATTCTTGCTTGTACTCTTCTCATTACAACATTGACCTAAAGATGATCGGGCCCAATCTATTTAAATGCAGTTGTCAGCTGCCTGCTTGTCTGGTGACTGCAATATTGCCTGTTGTGTGCTAGAAGGTAAGAGTTTTAAGGTGATGTGGATCCTGGGGTTCAGTTAGTTACCACAGCGTGCCTTCTGCATGAATTTGACCAACACAACTACTCCTTTTCTGTTTGATGGATTAGGTGAATAGGCTACCAAGATGTATTCCTTATAGAAGAAGACTCAGCAGGTTGCTTGTTATGTGAGGCAGTGAAGGCCAGGTGGAGGGGCATTACAAAACTGAGGAATGATTTTGATTGATTCCTAAGCATGGAAGAATGGAAACCTTTTCTAAGAGCTAACAGAAGGCATGCCAGAATAACAAGAATGTTCTTGCTGATTTATCTGCAAGTGGTATTGGGTCTTTGGTATTGGTTGTGTGTTATATAAATAAGTAAATTCTCATAAAGCCAGCAGTTCTATCAAGTGTTTGCAAATGTAAGCAAGGTCAACAGCTTTCAACAATGCATCAAAGCTGAATCCAGATCTCTGGAATATAAACTTTGTATAGGCTGTGCATTTTCATGTATCCCAGATACATGAGATTCACTATGAACACTCTCCGATCTTACCATTGGTATGGTGAATGAATACTGAATGCACTGTGACTTTCAAGAAGACTGTAGTTTACTTGTGGCAAGTTGCAGTTTGTTGTTTCTTCTGGAATCTTCTCTGAGTTTTAAATCAAAGCCTTAAAGTGAGCAAAGCCTCTGTGTGTGGTTATTTTTATACCATCTGCATGTCAGTCAGCAGCAGACGAAGTTATCTTTTAAAGAATGTTTAAACATTTGAATAAATTAGGGGGGGAGTTGCTTGGTTTTTATCTTGTTTTGCTTACCTTGTTTTATCTTGATAAACTATTGAAATGTATTCAGGAATCTCCATTGCAAAAAGAATAATGTGCAATTAACTTTTATATGTGACAGCTGTTAATTGCATCCTTTCCCCTTGCAAAGGAGATCCTTCTGTGTGGTAGAGCTTTGTTGATATCTCCTAAATTAGCTCTTTGTTGTATCCTCTAAATCAGAAGAGAGCAATACTGCAAACAGAAGAGATTCTCGATACCTTTGGAATTACTCATCCACTGTGTTTGAAACTGTGAAGAAATATTTCTTATTGTGTATCCTTCTTCATCTATTATTTTGAAAGAAATAAGCTGCCATTAGCCAGCCAGAATCACCACTGAAATCTTCAATAAACAGTTGCTAGGAGTTTTACTTAGAAATGAGAGAGACAAGAAGAGGAAAAAAAACACTCAAAGCTGGGGGGAAGACGAGAGCTTTTAGGAGGTAGAATTTCTTGTTTTCCTTTTTGCAAGTACATTATTAAAAAAATTGGCTTTGTTTTTCGGGAGGGAAAAACTGCTAGCGAGGCAGTTATGGGTGAACAGTTCTGTCAAGTTATCTTGTTAGGGCCTGGACATGTGTTTCAGATCTGCTCTCATTTTATGTTGGTGCTGATTCTTATGCCAGTGAAGTTTTGCTATGGACTTAATTGTGAACAGGCAATGTTCTGTCTCCTTAATGGTTTACGAAGCTGCATGTGATAGCTAAGATCTTCCAGTTGCTCTCTAGGGAATGTGCTCTTCATAAAAGACTGCCCATCTGATCCTGAGGTAATCAGCTTCATTTTTTATTTTGTCGATAGAGTTATATGAACATTTTGCAGATTTAGTATTCTGTAATACCAGGAGTCCACACAAGCGTGTAGAGTCTAACGACTAGATAAATACATTTTGGAGAAACGACCGTGTTTACTCAGAACGGTTTTCTCGTCATTCCAGTGCTTGCACAACATTAACTATTATATGGCTTTCTTGCACTGACTGTCATCACATTCTTCAAACTAGAAAGAAAAACAAATCATTGCAAATAGGTTTGAAAGGTTGGCAGTGAAGAAGCTGGAATGTACAAAATAACTCAAGAGAAGACTATTGAAATGTTTGCTGACTGCCAGTTGTTCACTGACAATGGGCAGATTGGTTAAGGCAAACACATCTTCCGGGATTAAAGCTAGACAAGACCTGGAAACGAACCCATTTTAATTTGAGGCTCAAACATGTTTATTGTTTGTCCATTTTCTTTTTCATTTTTTGTCCACTTTTTTGCTTGCTGTCCATTTCTCTGTGTGTTCTCATCAGTTTCTGAGTTCTTGCTTGAGACAGAGGTGGAAGTACTAAAAAAATTTGGCAAGATGTAGTATTTCAAACATGAATTGTTCACCCCAACCAGTTAACAGTATTTGCCACTGCTTGGCATGGTTATACTGGGATGGCTCTGTGTGCTTGAGAGGGACGATATGAGGGTGGTTACTTAACCATCACTGCAAGTGGGAGAAAAGTCTTCAAAATATGGCTTAATAAGCTTAGGCTTATAGATTTATTGGAAGCAGGGATTGATGGAGGAGAGGGAGTAAGGCTCAGAGTTCAGGAAGTCAGATGTGTTAAATTTTTGTTTGAGAATGGTTTTTAAACAATTTACTTACCAAGTTACTTTGGCAATGGGGATGGCCTAAGTGGCTCCTGTTTTCAGTCTTTCTTCCTCTGTTGGTCCCTTTTTCCACCTTCCCCGTGTGCACCTACAAGTTGTGCTGCTACAGCTACGTGTGGGGCGGAGTTGTGGGTAGGATCAGAAGACCGATCTGTTTGAAAAATAGCCTGGTTGAAAATAGTTACGTGTAACTTGGGTCAGGTCCCAATGCGGTTCACTGTGTGGCCCTTGTGCAATTGTCCTAGCATTGGTAAGGAGCGGTGTAGGATCAGGTATGAGCAGACGAGGGCCTTGTGGAAGTAATGTAAACTGCTGCTACCAAACTTCTGTGTTAATGCCCTGAAGAACATGGCCCCAAGATAGGTGGTTGGCAGAAGTACATTGCTTGGGGGCTTTGCAACAGGCTGCCTGTGTGCGGTATGGGAGCGCTGTGAAGAAACAAGCTTGTATGTGTTTGCAAGACAGTTACCTACATGATGGGTATCTTGTCTCCTCAGCTCTGATTTCACTTCACAGGAGGAGGGAGGTCTGGAAGCACCTCAAACTTGCAGCCACTTGGCAAGGGCAAAGGTATTAGATGAGAGTTTGCTTTTGTGCTATTCTTATCTTTGACCATTTGGAGCGGGAATGACTGCATTTGACTTCTGAATGGGCATGCGCTGAGGTAAATAAATGCAACACTGGTGGTAACTGAGCAGCAGATCTCTGTAGCAGAGACAGTCTGTTCATAAGATGGTTGCTGTGGTCTCTTTAAGGTAAAATCTTTCTGGACATTGTGACTAAGAGAAATGCAAGCAATCATTAACTGTGGCCTGAGAGAAATACCTGCCTGAACTCCCCAAAATGCCTCCATCCTTGACATTTTGCTTTTAAGTAGAACTTGAAACTTCCAGAACTCTTTCTTCACTAAGATTAGACTATTTTCCATATTTTGTCTTTTTTTTTCCCCCCTCCCGTAACTCCAAAAAGGAAAACGAGTATTTTTTTGTTGTTTTTCTTTGGCCTTCCCTTCTTGCCCAACTTTTTCCTCTTCCCCTCTTGCTTTTCAAGAATGGGGATAGTTTGAATGGGGAATTTTAAGAACCTGGATTTATTTTCTAGCTGTGGAAACTTTCTTTGTGATGTTAGGAAACTATCTGAGGAGATTGCCTGCAATAGCATAGAACTGGATTGATAAATTGATAAATACAATTACACAATATACATATACATACATTGATAAAATTGTATATGTAAATTAATTACAAACATATAAATCCAGGTTTGATTTTATTTAGCTTTTTAATCAATTTAGATATCCTGTGCATTAAATATGTATAAATATTGAACAACTATTTCTGTAGTGGTGAACAATTGACTGGAATTTGACTTTCCAGAGTGAAAGAAAATGCTTATTTAGTGATCCCTTATATAATGCTCTTTGCTTACTGTAAAATTGACAAAATATGAAAAAAAAAAAATCCCCTCTGAAAATACACAACTTCAACTGATCATATGAGGAAAGACAAAATGTTAGGTGATGCCTGAGACATAACTAATGCTTTTAGGCAGCGGTGTTGATCTTTCTGGAGGGATCACTGTTTCAGAAGACTGGCATTCAGGTGACAGTCATCAGTCTGCTTGCTCATTTTGGCTTTTGCTCGTGGAAACATGCAGTCCAGAATCATTATCTGCATTACAAATATATTTGTAGTAATTATGCCTCTGCAGGCCAGATGAGCCATTACCTTTTTATTGTGGCATAAAAATGTTTTTGAAATCTCTGTACCAAAGTAATTAGCAAAAATAAAGGAGGACATCACAGGGGGTGAAATTCTTTACTCCATTAAAGTAACAGCTGGATTTGCTATAGCAAGTCAAAGGCGGTTGATGTTTCATTCTGACTTCATTGATGTTGTAGGTATAGGAACAACCATGAACACTGCAACTGACTAATGGATTTACTTGGGTGATTAATGCCTATTATCTACTTTACTTCAGAGTTTGATACTTACTAAACTGAATTTAATACCTTGAAATATGCTGAAATCACCACAATTTCTTGCAAAATTACCTCTCATGAATAAGATGGTGCTTAATGCAGGCTGGAACATGCAGTAGGTGATAGCATTAGGGAATGGGCCTGCAGAGAAAACAAAACCAACTTTGAAAGCTATCGTACGTTTAAGGCATAGTATGATTTTGGAGCTAGCAGCTCCCAGGTGGAGTGATGCTGTGTCTTTTTTCCCTATACCTTGCATCCTCTGTTGGACAGAAACCCTGTCCCAACCAATGGCCTTACGTGTACTTCAGTACAGGCTTATGGGGCATGCATGGAGGTAGAAAGTTACCAAATCCTAGTTAGATGCATAACTCCTATTAAAGCTAATGGAAATGAGATGCCTAAATGTATTGGCCATTGGTGTGTGTACATGGCCTGACTCTATCCTGCATCAAGATTTGTGATGCTGTAGGCATTTTGCAATTCCAAATACGTGTTATAATAAAGGTTGTTATATGCCAATATTAACATGTTTGGCTGTTATTTTATGCTCCTGCTGTAATACTGTACTCCTCCTTTCCCTGTCCCACCTGCCATGTTTCTCTTCTCAGCTGTGACCTGTGTTACTTGCACAGCCTCCGTTCTCCAGGGAGGCCATGCTCCTCTTCTTACTCACCCTCTCCTCAACTGCTTATGGCAACATTTTCCTCTTTCTCTAGAGAAGTCCCAGAACAGAGTTGCTGTGTTCCCAGTGACAGAAAGGGAGTTATGTTGTGCCAGAGGGATCATTCCCCAAGAGATTTGAGGTGCATCAGCATTCTCTTTGCCTTATCACCCTGTGCTGGGACATTTGCCAGCTTCTTATTTCTCTCAAGGGTCTTGAGGTTAGTGGTAGAAAGAGAAAGATCCCCAGCTGGCATCCTACAGGACAGGTCCTGCTTCTCATCAGGGCTAACTGACCCAAGTTCTGTTAATGTGACTATCTTCCACTCTCTAAGTTAACCTCAGAGTGAGCTCAGATATTTCCAAGTCCTTCTAAATTATGCTGTGTATCTGTAGCCTTAGAGCCTAGCTCTGCAGACTAGTAAAAGGTGCTTTTGGGAGAAAGGCTGCACTGTTTCCCTCTTAGGCAATGGTTGTTGAGGCACAGAAAGTGCCTTATTCTGTCTCGCTAGGGAAATCAATTGCTGAGCTGTGAACTGAACTGAATCTGAGTCCCAGCCTCTGCAAGAGTATTCTTCCTAATCATTGCAACAGGGCAATTTTCATAGAAGCAATAGGGAGTTTGCTGCAGGTGTCTGCCAGGCTCTTCTTGCAGGACTTGGCATGGGTGGCTTAAGCAGGTTCGTTTAGAAGGAAAGTGAGCGTAGGCAGTGCTGGGAAAAGTCAGGTGTTGCAGGCAGGTTGTCCAGACAATGCTGTGCAATCTCTTCTTGCCCTTGGGGCTACAGGCTTGGGTTTCATTCTTTTTTCCATGCCTCTTTAGCCCCAGTAGATTTCCAATATGTGCTTGCTAACCTGGAGAACTACCACAAACTTCTTTCGTCACAGCAGAGGAAGGCAAAAATGCAGGCTGGTCTGCCCTGCTCTGCAGAGTTATAGCCAGTGAAATGAACGATCTGAATCTAATGGCTGCTCCTTGTCGGGAGAGTGAGGGAGAAGCCCTGTACAGGGAGGAATGCATGTGGCAAAGTGCCCTTGATGGCAGGGCCTCGGATGTGGACTGAATCAGCTGTGTGTGTGCCCAGGTGCTTAACAACTGTCTGTGGTGACCTTGAGTCCTGTGGTCTTTGGTAGGAGTCTGAGAGCCAAGTACAGTTCAAGCAGCTTGAGGAATATGTCTCTGCAAATTCTGGCATGTCTTGGCCTTTCTTCTTGTGCCAAGCTGAGACTCCAATCATCTACATGATGCTCCCAGCACAAATTCACCCTTTTAACCTGTTAACACACCTTGTATATGTGCGTGCACATCCTCACGCTCTAAGGTGAAAGGGAGCCAGGGATGGCAAGCACTTTTGGAGAGGATAAGTAGGTACAAGTTGGATGAATCTCCAGGGCTGGTAGGTCTGTAGTTCAAGCAGGCAAATTGAGTAACTGAAGAACGGAGGAATACTTTAATACTCTATGAGCAAGCTATGCACGTGTAAGGAAACTTCCTATAACCTGCAGAATAGAAGGTAAAACTTTGTCTTTAGCAGTTTTCCAAGTCTGTAACCAAATAACTGTATTTATATGCCTGGGCCTTATTTCTGAGAGAGGGGGAATGGGAAGAAAAAGCTTGGGATACCCCCAAAAATCTTAATTTTGACTCTGATGTTAACCTTCTATTGTTTTCAGCAAGTTTTGAGCTCTTTGGTTCCCCCCGCCCCCTTCTTTTTCTCCTACCCCTCTTTACTGTTTCTCCCATTGAAAACTCAAGCCTTGCCCAGGCCTCTTGCAAGGATTGTGGTTAGAATAACCCATACTGCCTCATGTATTGTTGACCAGGGATCTCTTCTTGAGAGTCTGATCCATGTGGATGCAATGATAACGTGAAATCTGCTACTGGCTGTTTAAGCTTGTGGGACATGAGGTTAGGCATGTTTTGTGAGAGCTCCTCCACACCTTTAACCACCAGGTGACTGAGGTATCTCCTCATATTATATATAAAGACAGATTTATTTATTTATTTGTTAAATATTCACTGCAGTCCTGGGTCGGGGCTGAGGCCTAGGATTTCTTGTTCCTCTTCCCACAGCCTCCCCTGGCCCACAGTTCATGTACTTGCTGTCACTAGTCAGCTATTCGCAGCAAGGTCAACACTTAACAAGCCTGTGCCAGCCAATCGTTTGCTTTTTCTCATTTTATCTGCATTACTATGCTCACAAAAATACCACTGCAAGTGCAGTTATACCACAGAAACACACTCTAGCTGTCATTTTCTGCTCTCCCAGCCATATGTTCTAAGTGTGTGTGTTTGTGGCAAGTAGCAGAGCAAAACAAGACATTATCTGGGTATGTGTAGGGAGGGTTGTTGAAGCAATGCTTATATCCCAGCAGCGTGTTTGCAGTGTGCCCTAAGTTCAGGTCATTTTACAGTCTGAAGTCTTCCCTAGCTAGAAAGCAAGTCAGATGGGTTTCTAGCAGAGAGCAGAGGAGAGGAGTATTGCACTGATAATCATAGCCTCGTGCTGAATGTTAGCTCTATTTCTTAGACACCTATAGCTTAGAGAAGCTGCCTGGTGTCTGGAGTTGGCAAAGTGCTGTTCTTCCATGTACTCATGCAGGACTAAAAGTAATGAAGTTCTGCTGCAGAAGTCTGTCAAGTGCTGGCTGTGGTAATTGCTGTCCCTTGAGTAGCAAAGGAAGTGTAACAGGGTTGGGCACAAATAATTTTTAAAAAGCTCACTACAGAATTGGATAATTTCGTTAGAAAATGTCGCTCTTATCTTTTGGCTTTAGGAGTTCTATAGAATGGGCTATACAATGAAAAGCTTCCTAAAGACTTCCACAAAAGGGGAATTAGCCAAGTCCTACTCATAGAACCGTGTGTCTGTGCTGAAAAGGTAGCAAGAGTCCATTCTGCAGTGAGCTCTCCCACAGCAGCCAGGAGTTACTAAGCCTTTCAAAGGTAATAATGCTTTCAGGCTTTGTGCACCTCCTGTCCCCATAAACTACCCTATAGTTTGCTTGGGTACTTAGAAGAAAGTGTTTCAAATAGCCCATTTTCCTAAGCTACCAGAGTGCTAAGGGTTTCCCTGACAACTTGGCTATAGTAATTTCTCCTGCTTTTTTTCTATGCCAACTTCCCAAGAACTGGTAATTTCAGTTAATTCCCTCCTGGGAATATGGGAGTGAGATATTATGTTTGTTTTCCTGTGATGAATTCTGCATGAATGGTTTCGCCCTGCATGCAGGATGCAGGGAAGGGAAATCTAGAAAAAGCTTATCAAACAAAGGAAGAAGGGAAATAAAAGGGAAGGAATGGTGAATTAAAAAGGCTTTTAAAACATGGAGAACAATGAAAAGGATGTAATTCTCTTGCTATGAATAACTTAAATTTTTCAATTATTTACCTCATTTACAATTGTATGAATTATGATAGAAAATGGTATTTGAATTATTTGTTGAACTTGACAGTCTTGTAGCAGGAAAAATACTGGTGTCTGCAGCCTATAGATCAAGAACCTCTGAATCTATGCAGTGTAGACTGCATTTCAGAAAGGTTGGTATGAAGTGGATTTTCCATTTTTAATGGAATGGATCATCTTTTCTGTTTTTCTTGTCCACAGGAGATCTGTATGTCCAACTCTGATAGCAGCTTACAAAAGAGCAGGTTAACTTTACAATGCCTTTATCTCAGCTTAATGGCATTTAGTGTTGGGGTATATGGGAATTGTATCCTCCCAGTTGTAGCCTAAAGGCTCTATAAGGACCATGAGTTCTCCAGGGTGTGAGAAAGCATGTTATGCAGTGCTGGAAACTGAAGATGCGTGCAGGTGCTATGTGTTGTGAAATTGTCCTGACAGAGTATCCCAGCTTTGCCTTGCCACCTGGAGTGTATTCGTAGGCTAGTGTTTCTCATTCTCAAAACATATCAAGATAATTTTTCATCTATTCTGTCAGCTGTTGAGCATTTAAAAAAAATACAGATAGGTTCAGATACAAAAATGCTGTTAGTGCAGGGTACATGATAACACTGAGTTATGGCTTTAGTGGTCTTCAAAGAGTAAAGAACTGAGATTTGGTAAAACCTCCATATATAACCACTGGGCTCCAGTTTTACTGAAGAGAATTAAGGTTCACCATTAGGATCTTGGTTTTCAGAATCGCTTAATAAGAAGTATTGCTAAATCAGATGTTGCTCCGGAGTCCAAGACAAAAGGTTCTGCAAAGCAACTGTCCCATTTAATCCTGGATTCCCAAGAACGGCCCCACTGTGCTTGCTCAATGTCACCTTGTCTTCAAAGCATTTCCCTGAGGACTTTAGCACCGAGGAAGAGTTTCAGGTGAATTGTGCCCAGTTCATCACCACCTGCTTCAGCACACAAACCTTGTCTGCTTCAGGGTTACAGAGAGACATTACAGATGTGTATAAGAACAAGAGGATGGGAGGTGACCTGATCTCGGGATTCTCACTCTAGAGAAAACCCTCCTGTTTGGGGATTAAAGTATTCCCATGGTTTTAGCCTGTAGAGGGAGATGTTACACATGTGTAAATCACATAATCTGCATGAGTTAGCTGTGCCCTTCTTAAAGGGGGGCACCAAGCCCAGCCCAGCACACATAAATGGAGGGGTTCCCATTTCCCTCGTACGTGCCATGGTTCTTTTAGTATGTTTTCCAAAGCTGCTTTCTTCTAGAAGAAGCTGAAAACTTGGTGTGGAAAATTCTTTCAAATTTAAGTTGTTCTGTGTGTACTGTGAAAGAAGCAAGAGTTTATTCATTTATCCAAGCAAATAAGTGCTCAGGCAAAATAGGTCTCAGTGCATACCATTTATGATGGCACATTAATGTTTTCGGGTGCCTGCTATATGACCTTTAAGAGCTGTTCTGATAACACTGGAATTAATATTATGAAATAATGATCAATAATGGTATCAGTGAGCTGCAGGGAGTGTATGGAACAGCTACTAAGTGTTATAATTAGTGCCATATAATAATGTCAGAGCTAGGTTTGTGACACTCTAGCAGTCTGCCTCCCTGCACAGGTGTACCACCTGGGCACATAGAAAAGCAAAGGCTTTATTATAGTTTATTATGTTTTTCTATTGTAGGTAAATGCCATTAGGCATTGCAAAAAGGAACAGGGAAGTGAGAGAACAGTGAAATAACACTGCAGACCTAATAGCTCTTGTCTTTCTTTATAGTGGGATCGAGATGAGGCAACATGGAAGGGGAGTTGACATGGATGACGGCTGCTTTCCTCTCAGATAGCTGTGTATATGGGGACACAAGGGTGTTATTTAACATACACTGTTTGTGGAAGAAGGAGCTGCTCTCCATCATGACACTTCTTGGGAAATCTTCTCATATTTCTTCTTGTGATGAGCAACAGGATTCCAGGTCAGAGGGATGAGTTGGGTATGTGAGCTGATACAGTCACAGGCTACACCTCTCTTCTCTCTTTATGCTAAACAAGATTTTTTGGGAGGTGGGTGGGCAGGGTTGCTTCAGTGCATGTTACCTGCATTAGTTCACTTTTCACCACAAAATGAATTTGACAGCTTGGGAGGCCATCAAGCCTCCGTGGGAATTGCTGTGTTCATTTCAAACATGGCTGATGTAATGGCTGATTAATTAAACTCCCTTTGCTTTGTTTATAACAAGATTAGTTTATTTTTATATTAACAGAGTGTAGACCCAAGTGTCTTTTGTCTCTTTTACTGCTACTCATAGAGTTTCTTTGGGGCCGTACTTTGAAACATAAGAAATTATTCAGCTGCAAATATGTGTTTGAGTTTGGTATGTCCTATAGTTCCATTCTTGGGCAGCATCAGTACAGAGTGTACCCTCAGCAAGTTTGCTGGGAGGAGTGGCTGATACAGGAGAAGGCTGTGCTGCCATTCAGTGAGATACGGACAGGCTGGAGAGCTGGGGTGAGGGAAACCTCATGAAATTCAGCAAAAGCAAGTGTAGGGTCCTGCACCTGGGGAGGAACAACCCGTTGCACCAGTTGGGGGTTGACCTGCTGGAAAGCAGCTCTGCTGAGAAGGACCTGGTAGTGCTGGTGGACAGCAGGTTGACCATGAGCCAGCAAAGTGCCGCCCTTGTGGCCAAGAAGGCCAATGGTATCCTGGAGTGCATTAAGAGGGGTATGGCCAGCAGGTCGAGGGAGGTTATCCTCTCTCGGATCCTCTACTCCACCCTAGTGAGGCCACATCTGGAGTACTGCATCCAGTCCGGGGCTCCCCAGTTTGAGAAAGACAGGAAACTACTGGAGAGAGTCCAGCGGAGAGCTACCAAGATGATCAGGGGACTGGAGCATCTCTCTTATGAGGAAAGGCTGAGAGACCTGGGTTTGTTCAGCCTAGAGAAGAGAAGACTGAGGGGGGATCTTATCAATACTTATAAATCTCTACAGGGTGGTTGTCAAGAGGATGGGGTCAGACTCTTTTCAGTGGTGCCCAACGACAGGACAGGGGGCAATGGGCACAAACTGGAGCACAGGAAGTTCCACCTGAATATGAGGAAAAACTACTTTCCTTTGAGGGTGACAGAGCACCGGAACAGGCTGCCCAGAGAGGTTGTGGAGTCTCCTTCCCTGGAGACATTCAAAACCCGCCTGGACGCGGCCCTGTGCACCCTGCTCTCGGTGTGCCTGCTCAAGCAGTGGGGTTGGACGAGATGATCTCCAGAGGTCCCTTCCAACCCTACCATTCTGTGATGATTCTGTGATCTCATAAGCATCTTATCCAAAGGAAAAAAAAAATTTGAAAAAGGTCAGATATTGCCTCAGGCTTTACTTCAACAACCCCCTCCTATTGATGTGCCTGAATAAAGGCTGCAGGATATGACCTTGATATCTTCTACTTTAAATGTCGGTATTGAATGTATAAAGTGTTCTTTGTGTATAATTTTTTTCCTCCTTGCTATTTTAGAGGCTTTGCTTTTGTTCTTTAGATTACTTTGGATGCTGACTTAGTACTGTAACATTCTCGTGGCAGGAAATGTCTGTATATGGAAATCTTGCAGCTAGACTTCAGTAATTCCCACACAGACTGTCAGTCCTATGCGGTGACTATGTATACTCTGCCCTCGTGTTGGCAAGAGAATTCCATTGTGTTCCTACAATGGGATAGGATTTAAAGCTTTTAGTTGCTTTTGTTTCTTGTGGAAACGATGGCTTCTGGCCATTTGAGTGGAGAGTGACATGGCCTCTTGCACAGGACTTTTACCCATGTTAGGGAACTAATCAAGCTTGATTTTAAACCAAAATTCCAACCTGATATAAAAGAGTCTCTAGGGCCTGATCTTTTCCCCCTCCCTTCCCCCTCAGCAGCTCAAACTCTAATGTACACTTATAGAAATTAAAGGACTTGGTGAACACTGAGTAAAATGTCGGCATAGCCAGACAGAGTTAATCGCTTTCTGACTATCTCCCTGCCTCCCTGGCACACAGTGACCAAATATACGTGCAAGCCAGCCTCTTAATATCATGATAGCACAATTCCAATCAGAATTATTACTTCCAGTATTTATTATAAAATTCCAGGTCAATAAGAGGTGAAGGTACTTGGGACAACTGGAGTTTAGACCTTTCCAAGAGGGTAATAGTCAACACTGTCTCACATCGCCCTTGATTTGATTTAAAGGAAAGCTATAAAGTTAAGTGAATAGTCATCTTTTTGGCTGTGACATATTAGACCCTCCCTGCAATCAGTTCACTACTTTATTTGTCAAGTTCAAGCTTATCCTGACATCGTTATATTTCCAGCCCAACCTGCCCTCATTCTTTATATCCTTCATCCACTGCTTACTCTTTGCAGGCTCTTTTGCTGACTGCTGTCTTTGGTCTTATTTGCCCTGTGGAGTCAATGGAAAGACTCTTACTAACATCAGTGAAACTGGACCACACTCTCCATTTTTCTTCTCCTATTTAATTTTTTTCCTCATGCTATATGTCTGTGAGGAACATTCTAATTCTCATGCCCAAGTAGCATTTCTGTCTTTTTTTCAAATTTCACTTGAAAATAATTTCAAAGTTTCTAGGTTTTTATTCAGAAAAACTGCCTATAATTATCACATCAGCTACAGATGCTAGCAATGCTTCAAGACATTTTTTTCTACTTTTATTGTGTCTGATGGTTAGGTGTGTTTGTTTATTAGATTCTTGGAACAGTGACCACATCTGTTCTTATGACCCGTGTAAAACTTATGATAATCTATAAATAATGTATCTGAAAAAACAACTGTGAAATCAGCAGAACAGAGATTTTCTTTATTTACTGCTTAAGTCCTGAGATAACAGCACTCGCTGTGTGGAAGGACATCATTGTGCTAAATTGCAGAGTTACCTCATTTAAAACAAAACAAAGCAATCTATCCTGTAGTTTGACCACCTGGCCTGGATTTTCGTCTTTAATCTTTCTTTGTAAGGGGTACTGCTTGCACAGATCCAGTTTTAGATACACTTGTCATATTGGCCTTAACAATGGCATCTAAATACAAATGAACTATTCTACATAATCTTAGAAGATCATAAATGCATTGAGGAGATAGTCCTCTCTTTCCCAGAATTGTATAGTTCGGGCTCTTGACAACTAATGGAGCCTGGATATGAATTAGCTAGAAAATAGCCCCCGTAAATAGCATATATTAACAAAAAAACCAAACCTCTTAACCTCAATTCTTAATGTTTCCAAAAAAGCCTGACGCAAAATTATCCCATTTCTTCTGGCCATGTGTAATGGCTTTTGCTTGCAGCTGTGGACTGTTTAATTGTCACCCATTTTAAGATGGTAAAATTGGGGTCAAGTGACCCACCCTCTGCAGGTTATTAGCAGGACCAGGAGCAGAATTTAGGTCTGTCTGCTTTTCCCACTCTGATGCTTCCATCCCTTAGAACAGATGCAGATATTATTCGTAAAAGTTGCTGAATATTTATTTTTGAGAGTAATTTGGGAGACTGTGTTTGAGTTGGTCATAGAAAAACTATTTAGCAACTGGGAATCATAATTTTTTTTTTTTTTTTATAAGTTGTCAGGACATTGAGGGCACTAATGGCTATGCCCAGCCTCCCCGAGGGGCTCCCCCTACCCTGCCCATGGCCCAGGACTCCATTTCAGCCCAGCCTGGGGCTGTCGGTCCCTGCCCCAGTGACACTGCAGCAGGGCCAGTCTCCAGCTACCCTCAGGCCTTCCCTGCCCAGCTGTGGGCCTTGCAGCACCTTGACACAAGTTATGGGAGTTGATGCATTTTCAGGTCTGCTTCAGCATGACAATTCCTCTTCTCCAGCAGTGGTCAGTATGGGATGCTGGAGGGGAAGGCACAGCATGCCTTTAATTAGTATGTGTGAGATAATCTGTTCCTCAAAGGAGCCTCCTCCTTGTTGCAATGCAATCTCTAAATACGAAGCCTGGAAGCATGTATTTAGTTGTCCTTCCCCTTTGGAAAAATGGTTGCTGTAACTCTCCTTCAGAAACATGTAAACCTTGGTAGAGTCTTGCTTAATTTGTAGCTTCAGTGACACTGACTGTTGGGTTTGGCTGAAATTCTTACATTCTATATAAAAACATTCTTATCAGCTCTGAATTTATCATCTTGCAGTTTGCTTCAACATTTTCTTGTTCTTTAGTAATGAGGTAATGGAAGTTTCCACTCCACCTACTTTTTTTTTTTTAAACCAACTAACATTTCATGTACTTGTATCACCTTGCCCCATTCATCTGTTCTCTAAAATCAGCTCTAACAAGGGAGCCAAGATCCTGTCTAACTCAGATCTGGGAAACTGGGCAGTAAGATGTGAAAGCCTAGATCTAGCAAGGCAGGTGCCTAGTTCCTCTGTGGCAGTGGAATTACATGCTGAAATATCTCATATGAAGCCTGGTGTTGAGCAAGCCCTCTAAATGTCTTTAGCCCTTAAAATCAGGTATAATACTCAGTGCTCCTGATCCACTGCCACAGCTGGAAGCCTGTGGGCTCCATCAGTCTGGGTTGTATTGTCACCTAGGACCTCTTGTACAGAGTGGCTGCTTTGCTGCAGTTTAACTAGTTGCCAGCTGTTTGTTGAGCTGCAGTAACTGACCATGTTATGCACCTGTCCAAATTTCAAAGAAATCATGTTGGCTTAGACCCATGACAAACAGATTTTAGCAGTGTAATGCCCAGTCCTTGCTTTCTTAAAAAAGCATGTAAATGGCCTAGGGTTAACATTTCCTGGCATTTTGTTTTAGTGCATTTAAAAACAGTGAGCTTGACTTTTCTTTCCATGCATGCTGTGGAGTCATGAACATGCTGTCAAAGGATGTGGGAGATGCCAAAATGCCAGCCTAGTGGGTGCTAGCAAAGGGAGCTCGAGGGAATGGATGAAGATGATTCTTCAGGGAAGAACTGGGCCTGGTAAAGTTAAAACTCCTCACTGGTAGTTTCAGGTGTGCTGTTACACACAAGCAATAATAATGCCTTCCACTGAATTGATCTGGTTCCCCTCTATTATTGTATACAAAAGTAAACAAGAATTATACACCACACCTTCCTATTCTTACAGCTGGAGCTATTCTTCTGAGATCTTTGATGTTAGGACACTTTTCTTTAGATCTTCGTTTTCCAGTTTCCTTTTTCAGTCCTCTCTGCTTGTTTTTCTCATTCTTTGCCCCTTTTATTTCTGTTTCCTTGGGCCAGACACTCTAAGAGCTCAAGATAAACATTTGAGAGTATTCCCATCTGGGCAAGGCAAACCTTTTGTGGCCAGGAAAAACATTTCAGCTGTACGAAACTACTGTGGCTGAAAGCATAGAACTAGCAGGTGACATTGCAGTGAAGAAACCACATGGATATTCTACACAGATATGACATACCAGGAAATGTACATGAGTTATCTTTGTTGCAAGGTTAACTCAGACTCCTGCTTATGTGTCACCTGTGCTCCACACTGGTGGGCTAGAGAGACTTTTCAACAGCTCCAGGACTTCAGACTGCCTTGCGTGGTCACTCTGGGGTTCCTGTGTGTTATTCTCAGCTTTCTTGGCAATGCAGTCCTTGCCATTTTGTACTTGGTGTCCCATTCAAAGTTGTTAGCTCAAGGGTGTTTCACGCCTATCAAAGCCGTGGAGCTGCCTCTGCTCAGCAAAGCATCCAGTCTCATTCCCAGTGTAATAAGCCACTGCCTCTGCTGTGCTGGGTAGCCTCTACCTCCTCCTCCTTCCTGTACTGAGGGTTGTATTGATCTCAGCAGCTGAAACAAGTCCCCTTTCTGAGTTGGACACATGCCTTGACACTGATTGGAAGTAAGCCCACAGCCAGAAATCAGTTAAGTGCCATGCTGGAAGTAGTTCATTTCAGTGAACCTGTGGTCTACGACCACCTCTGCTTGTGCCCAGAAAGTTCAGGCAAGTTCTCCAACAATAGTTTTCAGATAAATTCAGCTCAGTGCAGCTGTATCAAGAATCGCAGGATGTAACCCACTTCCCTGCTGTTGGATAGGGTGTGGATGTGGCTGCTTCCACTTGCCTGAGGCCAACTGGAGTGATCTGTGGAGTGAAAACAAAGGAACTGCTTTTATATCCTTATCTCTAGTCTTATGAAAAGCCCAACTCCTGTTAGCTATGCGCCTCAGTGTTATACCATGGCTTTCTGTCTGTCCCCTTGCTTAAACAGGCCCATCAGTATCTTCTCTCTGAAAAGCTCCCACCCATGAAATAGAATTGCTGAAACATGTTCTCGGTTCAAAGAAGCCTGCGATACAAATAGGTCTGTTGTCATATGACAGTATAATCTTACCAGACGGTGCACTGACAGGATATAATAAGGATGTGTACATGTCTGTTCACAAAAGGACTCTTCTTACTATCTTTTTTTATTAAGGAAGAAGGGTGATCAAAATTAAACCCACTTTTTATTTCACAGTAATCCTGGTGAATAAGTACTTAGTGATCACCCCTTCTTGAAAAATATTTTTTTTGCAGACAACTTTGAAATAAAATACAAACAGTGAGGACTTTCTAGCATTCTTTTCATCAGAGTAAAAATAAAAAAAACATTTTGAAGGCATCAGGATTTACTCCTGGCAAAATCACTGGTGAAAATAATTCACCCATCTATGATGACTAATGCCTCTGAATTTCTTTAGGTGGAAAAAGCAGAAGGAAATGAGAAACAGATAGCCTAATGATAGCTTGTCTGCACATAGGTTCTGTCTCTCTGGAGGAGGTGCTACCCAGTTTACTGTGCCATTACGGTTTAGAACAGTTGCCCATTGTGGCCGCAGTTCATGACAGCAAAGCTGTGCTTCAGCTTGTACAGCTTAGTCTAGCCCACCTCAGCAAAACAAGCTCTAGATGCAAAATTGAACTTCTGCCACTGACGTCTGAACAGAGTATGGCTACGCCAGGAGGGATTAATTGTAATTACACCATATGTCATTTTGGATCGTTCCTCTCCTGTTGTGCCACTGCCTTGCAGTCAGTTCTGCATCCGTGCCCTGCTACTTTCAAAGGAGGAGATGGCAGCAGTGGTGGTGTATCTGAAGCACTGCTGCTGTCATCTCAGCCCTGCCTGTTGTGTCCTGCTGCCTTACAGTTCAGGGTGGATAATAAACCTCGATAAGAGCTTTTTGGCTCATGCCTCATGCTCTGCTGTGCCTCTCCTTTAGAGGATCTGGTGTGGTAGATGAGTACTGTGAGAGCAGTTATACTGTGCAGAAGTATTAGCCCAAAAGTGGTTGTTGGTATTATTTTCCCATGCCAAAGTCAAAGGTATTCTGCTGTAAAGCACTTTCCTGGTGGGGCTATTTCAGTTCCAGTTGTTCCATAACTACAAAACCTTTATGTTGACCCTGCAGGGGCTAGTACATGAACACGGTTTTTGAAGCAAGCAAACTCTGGAGAGGAAAATGTAAGAAATAACACATGGTGTCCAGAACACTTTCCTGTTAGATGTTTTCGTTAATGAATTAAGCCTTAGGATTTGAATTTGAGCCCCAGTTTACAACTTGAACCTTATGATTTCTGAACTGATTTTTTTTATTTTCTCCCATGTCCTTTAGAAAATATCAGTTATGGTGTAGGCAGCGTATGAGGTATTTAAAAGGAAATCTGCTGGGTTTCCAGAATGCAGAGTGCAAGGTCTCTAAGTATCAGGCTTGAAGCCTCTGCTTGGGTATTGATATTGTCAATCACTGATGGAAATTCAGCCAAAGTAGTTGAATAATGTGCTCAGAATCACCAAGCATATTTGTAACGGTCAGTGATAAAGGCCACATCTCTTAAGTGTCAATCCTATGCTTTGACCATGGCATCATCCCTTCTCTATTCCAGTGATAAATTGTAAAACATTACAGCATACAGAATCCAGGCTTATTTTAAATCCTCCATACATAATTATTTTTTTTGTGGTGTGACTTAGGTACCTTTTAGGATCCAGTGAATTGCTTTATTCCCTAAAAAAGCATTTAAAACCATTAAGCAAACCAAAATCAGATCTGAAATGACTTTTAACAGAGACAGTGAAGAGGAGAGGCATTGCAGTATGGGGGCTGGCCCTTCAAAGGCTGTGGACATATGTATTCGTTTGGCTGGGAGTTTGGAAAATACCAGCGTGGTGAGGGTGAGGACAGTCTGTAAAAGCCTGCGTGATTTTTTTCTTGGCTTGTATGTTTTCACTGTCAGTGAAAATACAGCATGTGATTCAGTTTCTCTGAACTGAGTGAAAAGGCCACAGGTGCCAAATTTGAGGGTGCTTTTTATTGCCACCTTAGACCCAGAAGCACTATGGAGGTTGTATAGGTGCTAGGGTAGGAACAGCAGTGCCTCTGACACAGGGGAGCTCCACCCCATCTGCTTGCCAGGAAGACTTGACAGTGGTTGTCTGCAGAAAGGAAAGTTCCAGGCATGGGCAAATGGGTCTGAGCAGGTCTGCTGGACTGAAACTTCTCCGTAGCAGAGGAAACGTCTGGTTTCATCCTCTTTTCTTATGCCCTGTGCTAAATCCCAAATCTGTGAGTGCTTATGCACGTACTTAACTTTACTAGTGTAAATAATTCCGTTCAACTCAATAGGGTTATTCATAGTCAAGCTGAGCATGTGTGTTCAATGTTTGCAGGATCAGACACTGCAGAAGCTGGCTGCCGCGCCATTTGGGGCTGGTAATTCCATCCCTTAGGCCCTGGTGTCCTTGTATGGAACGAGTTCATTTTATACAGACTTTGCTTCATTTTCCATGTGTCAGCCCTCAGTACGTGTGCTATTAATACATACCAGTGTTGAATACTTTTGCCTCAGGTATTGCATGAAAAGAAAACAGCAAAGTGAATGCAAATGTAAATTCAGTTCCCGTCCAGTGTGCTGTCCTGTTCTAAATATCCAGAATACTTTAATGCTGAAAACAACAATCATCCCTTTTGACAAAGAAGAGGCCTGTCTGTTTTATGTTGGATTTTCTTCTTTTCTTTTAACTGATTTGTAACATGTGAACTGCTAGAAACCACAGCAAAGGTTTGGGATGTGCACATACAGTGAAAAGCAGCCCCACTCCCAAGGAACTTGCAGTCAAGCAGCAAGTTGTGACAGCCTGAGAGGAGGCACATGATTGTCTGGATTTGGCCAAAAGGAATTGAATGAAAGCACAACATGGATAAGGGGAAGCTTTAGGAAGTGTCAAATTAGGGGATTAAAGCTTGTGCTTTGCATGAGGGTTACATATGAAGAAAAATACGGTCATAGAAAACAGGGCTGGAAGGGACCCAGAGCACTTACTCATTGCTGTCCCGATTGCTTTCAGTTTTAATCTTCCAGAGTGCTCACAGCTCCCTCCAGTTTGACATTGTTTGCAGATGTAGTAAGTCCCTACCAGCTTCCAAATCGCAAATGCATATATTGACTAGCTGGGGCCCTAGAGCAGTGTTCTGCATAACACAGGTTGATATACTTTCCAGTTGGACAATATCTCATTGATAACTCATCATTCTGAATATATTTTTTCCATGTTGTTTTGCATCTGTCTTAAAATGTTGTCGTGGCTTGCCTGTGAGACTGTTACGTGATACAGCATCAAAGTCTTAACAAAGCCGTGATCAGTCCTATCTCCACTGGGTTTTAGGCTTGCTGCTTGCCTTAAAGGAAGCTAACTTGGACTGAAGTGACTTGTTACTGGCAAATCCCTGCTGATCTGTCCTTATCTTTGAGGTGCGTACATAAGAGTTAACTGATTTGTTCTGGTGTCTTTCCAAGAACAGAAGTGTTAGGCTAAGTGCTCTGTCATTTCTAGGATCTTCCTTTCCCTCTATTTTTACAGATAAGCACTGTATTCACCCTTTGCTGTTTATTAAAAGCCTCATCCTTCCTCCACAAGTTCTCAACAATAATTGCTGAGGGCTCTGAAATAGCTTCAGGCAGCTCCTAAAAATATTCTGGGGCAAACTTCACCAGGCTCAAGTCAAACCCCTAGTCTCTTCTCTTTCTTTCCTTGCTCGAATTATGTCTGCTTTGTTGGTTATATTCTGTCTAACCCCAAATGATTAAAAGTGGCTGCTAAACAGAGTAGTGGCCTTATAGGGTCACTGTAAAGGGCTTACATTGTTGCTGAGTATAGGTAGTAAATCAATAATATGCTGAACTAATAGAGAGGCCAGGAAATTGTGGGAGATCTTAGACGCCAGAACAAGGAAAGAGTACTGAGTAGAAAAGAAGTGATAGTGGAAGTGTTCAAAGGTGGGGGATGACATGAAGGAAGTGTTTTGCCAAGGTTATTCTGACAGTGGAGCAAATCTACAGTCCCCAAAACCACAGAATGAAAGATTGCAGCGTCTGTAGTAGTGCATAGTTAAATGTTGATGTCTCTGAACGCAATGGTGTCTTAGAGAGTTTATTTGCTTTGGAAAAAAAGTGGAGGCTTCAGTGTAGCCTGGGTGCAAGGAGAAGGCTGTGTCACTAATGCTTGTTACGGGCTTGAGATGCTGGGGCCAGTTCATGAGTAACAGATTGGCTCCCACCTGTGCTTCATATGATGTAAGGGTTAGCTCTGACCAGCTCAGGTGTTTTGAAAGCAGTTAAGCTCTGGCTATGCTGACATTTTTATGTATTTTTGTTGAAATGTACTGGCTGTCACTCAGTCTGAGTGGAAATAGGAAGAGACAAATATAAAAGGGAACGATACATGACAGTGTATGCAATTATGTATGGAATTGTTCTTGTTCCATCCTCTATCCCCTGCTTTCCATGGAGGGGAGCATAAAGCTCAGTGTTATAGCTCTTCTGTATGAATATTCTTACCTGAGTGGGAACCATTGAGAGACAGGGTTTTGAAGGATCAGGTCTCCAACTCAAGACCACTTATTTTTGAACATTTTGTTTAGTTTCAGAATCTCCTTAGTTATATGAAGCCTCATTTATTCTTTTTTTTCTCTTTGTTGAGATGAAGTACAAAAAGCAGTGTCTTTCTCTTCCCTTTGCTCTTTGTCTTTCTAAAGAGGTTTAGTTACAACTTAATTAAAATGTCTGTATCTAATCCACTAACAAGAATATTTAGCCTGTTTTCTGTGGTCAGTTCTTGTGAAGAGGGCTTGGAAAGCTAACACCCTTCAACAAAAACATACTCAGACATCACACCCTGGTTTTAGCTAACTTGGATTATTTACAGTACTAGCTTTCTAACAGTTAATTACAGTGCATGATCTTGTTGCCAAGGTTGATGAAACTGATTCATCTGTCTGCTAAACAAAGAGCTTTGTGGGTTTTTTTTCACTTGCTTTGTTCCAGCATTGCTTTATGCTGTCAATGTGTAATTTGTTTTGATTTATTCCATTATTAATTGCCCATGCAGGCTGCATTGTAGTGGTCATTTTTAACCATGGGCATCTGAAGTATCACGCTGTACCTTTTACCAAAGGATACCAAAGTCTAAGCATCACATATACTAAATAATTTGCAAAGAAGATACACCTTCATTTTTACTATAGAAAAGTCAGCAATTACTTTTTGACTGGAGTCATAGGTTAATTAATGACTGGAGTAATTTTTTTGTCTGTGCACACTTCCTGAACAGATGTAGTTTTCCATTCTAACTGTGGTGATTTATCAGTTGTTGGTATGGAGAGAGCGTACGGGTGAACTATCTAAACAAAGCGTAGATAAACACCAGATACTGGAAAAATTGAAGAATGTGTTTGTGAAAAGGGAGGGGACATAATTTTCTATTTCTTAATTATGCTACTAGTCAAACTATCTTGACTATGGCCATCGTCAGCAGGTGAAAGGGCAATTGATTAGAGGAATGGCGTATTCTTCTCATGTATTATAGAAAAACTTACAGTACCTAGGTGGTTGCTGTAGTCAGGTGAGCTGCAGAATGGGAATTAAATAAAAGTTCTGTGCATTTACAAATTATTTATTTTCATAGCAAAGTGAAATAATACATTTCAGTGGTAAATGAAATTAATACATTTACCAGTGAAGAGACAAAATGCCTGTTTGTATATGGTGTAATTGTAATGAATTTTGAAATCCATGACAATTAAATAAATTTTCAAAAGTTCTTCAGACATACAAGAAAGTTGTCAGTACGGCAATCAATCAAATGCTGTGCCATCCTCCTGCTGGTAACTTGAGGTAACAGTTAAGATCTACAAGACAAGACTGAAAAGATGTCAATCTTTAGTCTAGGAAAGAGAAATCAGAAGAAAGATGAAAAAAGTAATCGAATACAGACAAGATAGCTGCAAAATGGAAAGGAATGAATGATTCTATATGTTATCTCTGCATAGCACTTGAGTTGCAGCAAGTGATGTTTAGGCTGGATGCTAGCAAGGCCTCATTTAATAGCTGAGATAGTTAGCACTCACAGAGCGATTCTGCATCCTTCAGGTCACAAGGAAGAAAAAAAGCACAATCACTGTGTCAAGAATCATATAGTACTGCTCATCCTGTCTCGGGGCAGGAGAGAGGGACTTCTAGATGAGGTTCCTTCTGGACCTGTATTCTATGATTTCCTTTAAATGGGGCCCAACAAATCAGAGCCCTTTCAGGCAATTAAAATGGCAAGGGCTTGCTGAAATGCAGCAGCATGCTGTGTGTCTGAGCAAGGCCTCTATGTCTAGGGAATCTCCAGTTGGGTGGTTAAGCCTTGTCTGATGGTCTTGAGTCTCAGGAATACATATCCTAAGCCAGGATCATGTCTTTGTGAATGAGGAAATAGACATCCTATGAGAATCTGCTTGAAAGCTGCGGGGAAAAAAAACCCCAAACAAACAAACAAAAGTCTTAACTGCCATTTCCCAGAACAGTATATATTTAGGACTCCTGCTGAAATTTGTTGAGGAACTTTGAAGCTCCTTTAAGGAAGGAATTAATAGTATGAGCTGGAGTCAGCTAACCTTATACATGTGAGAGTGGTGAAAGGTGCTGCCCATATTCTTCAGCACTAACTGTTTTGGTACCTGGGTTCTGCTCACATAGAGTCTTCCTCCACTAACGAATCTCCACTAACTTCCTCCTCCACTAACGAGTCTCTTTCAGGCAGGAAAATTGCCAGTTAAGGTGCATGATGTCTGAACTTGTTCTGAGGCCTGAGCTCACAACTTGAGTGCTTTTGTTTGTGAAATCTGTAAGACAATATTGTATCCCCTCTCTCTGTGTTTGGCTCCCACAGCCAGAGGTGTGGAACCTGAAGACAACCACAGAAAAAGAAACATACATGCTGATCACTGTAGATAATGGACCAATGCAAAATATGTAACCTCTGTGTGGTAGGTTTCATACCTTTTAAAATTTTCGATCCAAATGTTATGAAGAACACTGACATTTACACCATAAAACTGATAAAGACGTTTTTGTCACCAGTGATGATCTGCTTGGTTTAGAGTATTTTCTGAAATCAGCGTTTGTGACTTTGTAGAGAAAGATTCTCTTGTCTTTGCCCTGTGGTATATCTTGTGTGCTAGACTAATCCATGAAGCTTTCAAATTGATTTTAATTCCCCCAAAAGGAACAAAGGGTTAAAATTAAATGAATAACAGCTGATATACAGTGCTCAGTATGCAAGGTGCTGCCTTGACCACCTATAATGAGAAGTCTAATAATTCTTCTGATCTCTCTTACTTTGTAAGTTCATTAGAAGCAGACACGAGATAGAATCATACAATCATTTAGGTTGGCAAAGACCCTTAAGGTCCTCGAATCCAACCATAAACCTAACACTGCCAACTCCACAACTAAACCATGTCTCTAAGTGCCACGTCTACATGTCTTTTAAATACCTCCAGGAATGGTGACTCAACTGCTTCCCTGGGCAGCCTGTTCCAGTGCTTGATAGCCCTTTTGGAGATGAAATATTGTAATGGGCAGAATATTTCCTCCTCAGAATTCATAGATGTCTGTATGATCAGTGGCGCAGTGCAAGAAGGCCATTTACTGGCTCTTCTGTGTAGCATTGTCTCCTGGGGCACCTCAAGGGAAACGTACCTGGGAATTGGCAGTGGCAGTATCAGACTGAGTAGCTGTGGCTTCCTGCTATATGCTCTAACAGGTACAGGGGAAGTGCTGCCAATGTCTCAGCTCCACATGCAGCAAGTTGCATTCACTTAGCGAAGCCCCAGACATTTTCCACCAGCTCACCTGCTACCCAGTAAGGAGCCACTTGTGTAATGAATTACCACCTGCAAGTTGTTCAGAAGTGCCAGCTTTTTGGAATTGTAAGTAATCTAGTTATTTGCTACAGGAAATTTTAGGATGTGGATTGCAGAGGGCAGAGCGAACAATCCAAATCTGGTATCGGGACTTGGTAAGGATGTGTGAATAATCCACATCTGGTATTGGGACTTGGTAAGGATGTGTTCCTGACAGGGTATATTTTTCAAATATGTGTTTAATGACTCAGGTTGAATCACTCGATATTTAGTGAAGCTTAGGTTTGGGTCCTCAAAGATACACAGCTGCCCAAATTCCTCAGAATAGGAATTAGCCATCTTAAAAGATATAGGGGTAAAATACTACTGACAAATACTGATAAGTAATTTTCTGAGCAGCTCTGTGTGGCTGATAGGCATGCAGGTGAAAGTTCACTGGGAGGCTGGAATATGAGTGAATGTGTTCGCTGCGTGTATTTGAATGAGCTGTTCTTGGCGCTGCTCTAAGTGGAGCATGTTTTTACCTGCTCTCACTTATTTTAAAAGTATCGCTGGACTCAGCTCTTTTTTTCCTGTGGGATCATAAATACGTGACATGGTGAAAGCATGATAACTCTGCAGCATCTGCTATGAATGCAGCTGGCTGCAGAGGGATTCTGCTTAAATTATGCCAACCTGAGGCAGCTTGGTTTATGCCAACAATGACACTCTGTACCAGGATTTTAATACAGAATTAAATCTTCTTTCTTTCTTAAAGGCAAGAAGGCACTTTAAGTGGGATGTAAAAACATTGCGGCAGTACCTGTGTGTGTGTTGGAGGGAGGAAGGGTTCTTTTAAGGCTTATCAAATACGTTTAAAGGGAAATAATTCTTTCTGCACGTAGGACTAACTGCGAGAAAACTTTGCTAAGCGTGGTTCCCAGTTCTGATTTTGCTTATTTGTGCTTATATAAATCTGAAATATCTGCACTGAAGTCATTGGAGCTGCACTGAATTAAGCAGTTGCAGAATTTACATCAAATGGTCCCCAGAGCTGTTTGTGCTACTGTAAGCATTTACAATTCATAACAGTAAATGAGCTAATATGTGTATGGGACATTCTTTTTCGATAGTGTGAGATACAGAGACTGTCAATCTAATTCTCATGCATGGAATTTTCTACAGCAACACTGAAAAAAATCTCATTTCCTCTTAGTGGAACTTAGGAAACTTAGAGATATAGGAGATTCACTTGTGGCTAAAAAAAATTTTCCTTCATTGGTATCTGGGAGATATTCCTGTGATCTTTTTACAGTCCTCAATTAAGGCATAAAGCTGACAATCTTTCAAGTAATTTCTGTCAGCTAAAATAGACATGGTGTTAAGAGGCCCTGTTACTGCAAAACTAGCCTTTCCTCATTCTGGTCCAAGAAGCAGAAACAATATTTTATTTGGATTGCCCTATCTCTAGGGAGATAATAACTTGCACATACTCCCTTTGAACTAGTTAGGGATTTGATGCAACTTTTTGGTAAACCAACAGTGTTCCACACAAAGCATTAGATTTACTGTATCTAATATTAGATGTGATGTGTTTGATCAGAGAGTTTTCCTTAGGCAACAGCTAATCACAGAGCTAAAATCAAAGCAAGAATCGAAACATTTTATGGAAAGCCATCAGTCTCTTTTGTCCCTTGCATCCTCTCACCCTTTCTCCGATTAATAGATTTTATTCATTTATTATTATAGTGAGTCTTCAGTCACCTATCCTTCAGCTGAAAACAGCATCACCACATTGCCAAATATGCATTTCTAGAAAAAAGCTATTGCTGTAAATCCATGCCTGCTATTCATTTTTCTTTCTCCCTCATTAAAATAGTGTAACGTGTGTCCAATACTGGTTCTTCAGGAGTGTTAAGCTCATAAAAAGTGTTGTAGTTGCTTGCACTTATGAGATCCAAAACGTGTACTTAGCATATCCAACATGTACAGCACTTAGTGTGTGAAGATGCCATATAAGTCATACATTATATTAAAAACGATGATACTGACATTTAACCATGAGATAGAAGGAGGTATATTTTTCCAGGTACAAACACATCTACTGGCTAAGTTGGAAAGTAGTTAAACTTGACTGATGACTTACAGGAAAAGAAATTCAGTGTAAATGCTTTCATGGGCATAGAAATAAACAAAAGTCCATGGTTGGTCGGATTCATTTTTCACAAATAATATCCTTTGCAAGAACAGCAGAAAGATAAAACCTGGCTTGAAGGTTTGATAAGGATTTATTAAATGACTTCTGTTTCTACAAAGCTGTTCCAATAAGATAACATAAAAAGCAAAAATTATATGCACAGTAGTCAATAAACAGAAAGTTGGTTTCAACCTAGCAGCAGTGGTTTGGGTGACACAGGCTCGGGCTGCCAGTGTGAAGCCATGTACTTTGCTACAACACAGAACAGTGAATGCAAATCAATCTCTGCTAGCAGAAGCAAAGAGAGAGGCTATAGTGCTTAGGCTAATTCCAAATAGACGAACTCCAACCAACGGTTCGATTTCTTTATGCCTGTCACCAGTCTTGGCCAACGTGACTAAAGCCAGGTCTGACACTAAAAGCTAGAAGAGTTAATGGCCTTTGGCTGCTTGGCTGTTATGTTTGTGCTCAGGGTCTCTGTGATATGTCATTATTACAAGAGACTACAAACACAAAATACACAAAGCACTGTGAAGAGCATCCTACCAGTGTCCAAAGTACTGGTCTGTAGGACCCTTTTACTGTGCTCCATGTCCTACAGATGCTGTACTCAAGGTCGAGTTTCCAAGTTTTTCATTGCAATAATAATTTCCTATTCCATAAATTTATTAGAATTTTAAAATGATCTGTCATTGCTTCTCAACTTTGTCGCCTTGCCACCTTTCCATTAAAATGGAAATGGTGCAGTTCTGTGTCTCTTTCAGGACTGCCTTTATCAGATGACTAGTGCTTTTGGGACTGTGTGTGAAATGTGTACATGCTGCTGGCAAGTAGTCCAGGTGCCCATCATGAATGATCAGGAGTAGCAGCATAACAAGGCTTGGAAGAGGTGGTTCTCTGATGCAAGCAAAATTCATTTGTAATCACACTCCAGAAGCTTGAAATCCTGGAAAGCTCTTGATTAGTGAGTCATTGCTTTTTCTATGAATATTTAAGGAAGAGGGGACATTGCCCAGATGGGAAGTATGCCCTTCAGCTGAAGGTGGCGATTCTAGATTTTGTGCAAAAAGTAAGGGGGGTTTCTGAGAGAGTGGTTTTCCTGGTGGGCCAGCAGAGCTCAGTCCTGTCTTCCTTGGCTGCATGTGACCTCGCCTCAGAGCACAATGAAGAGGGAGCACTTCACTGATGTGGGATGGCTTTCTCGGGACTTTTTTCTGAGCACTGAAGGAGCACAGAAGCACATCTTTAGAAGTGCAGATCTTTTAAAACAGCTGCAAGCAGGGACCTCTTCCTCAGACCGATATGCTTAAATTGATACCATTACAGTGTGAGTAACAACTGCAAAGGCTTTGGTCTCACAACCTGCCTTAGCTCATAGACCCATGCATTGGATAGGAGCAAGGATGGATTTCATTACTACCTAAACAGGCATAGGGTGTTGACTTTGGTAGCTTGACAGGCCTCCAATAGGCCTAAATTTCATATTCCCATTGTACATTATCTTACTGTATTTTGCACACGTATGGGGAAATGTAGCGAGGGGTGGAAGGGTCAGAATGTCAGGATATTTATTGGTAATACTTAAACAGCCTTCATAGCTGCAAGAACACATTCAGTACTGTAAAACCGGGTGAGGCTTGAAAAGATAACTTAAGCTATGTTGAATAGGATTGTAATATGCAGATGTTTGTGCACTAGCTCAAATATTTGTCCATGTAAATATGGCAGCAAGATGCCAATTTTTACCTGTGACATTTTGCTTTATTTGATAGTATCTTGATTTAAAAAGAAAAAAAAGTTTAGCAGTAACAAATCAGAAGAAGTTTCATTATTAATAATAGATTTCAAAACCTATCAATTCTTACATATTCATTTGTCTCAAAATACAGATATTTAAAAAAACAGCAGAAACTTTCCAGATATTGGTTTCCTCTGTATCAGTCAGTTTGCTTTAGGTATGGTACAGACAGATAAGAAGGCAAGCTATGTGCTCCCCTGAGCACCAAGTTACCCATGGACGGAGTAGTCATTGGTTTCGCAAGTGTCTGGAAAATTTCATCTTGCATTCTGCAAGCTGTGTGAATGCTGTCCAGTGAGTACCTCGTCAAAATTCATTGACTGAAAAACATATTTGGGTGTGGGCACTTGCAAAGCTGTGTTAGCAAGTGCCTGTCGGCTGCACTGTGGGAACTGGCCACATGTGTAGTCTCTGCTTGCCACAGTTGTGAGGTGAAAGGTGTTAAACTGCTTACTCGGGCGCAGTGGGGATGCATTTAGCTGCATATTGCACGTGGGCTGACAGGTTGTCACATGCTACTTCCCAGTGTCAGGATCACTTTCAGTGCTCTGCTAGCTTCATGGTGTGCTTCTCAGTGCAACTTCTTGGTCCTTTCCTTCAGTCTGCTTCGTTGGGACATGCCTCTGGAATCAGCTGGTCTTAAAAAGTCAAATTATTTATTCTCTAGCTACCTGTATACATCTCATACCTTGAAAAGGAGGGGGAATGTAGACTGTAGACTTCCTGAGTGAGAAAAGTGTGTGCCACAGAGTCACCTGAACTGTCTTCCCTCGCTCTTACTGTGTCTCTTTCAAAGTACAGGTTTAACCTGACTGAGGACAGAGTTATTCCTGTTGTACATGAAGTACATGGATCCCCTCCTCAATGTTTATTTGCCGTCAGGGACAATCCCTCAGATCCATTCTCGGTGGGCACTGCCAACAGTTCTCCTCCTGGGTCTTATGAAGCATGAGTGACAACACTGGAGTGGCATCATTGCCAAGTTTGTCAAGGACCTTTCTATTCTGGGGGAGAGCAGCCTGGATTGTGTGTTTTCCTCACTTCTCAGTCAGGCTCTTGCTGTGCCTTTGCCTACTGTGTTTCACAGCAGAGCCCGCTTTTGCTTTCCATGCTGCAGCAGCCATGTAAATGTGTCCGGCAGTGGGATCTAAGAGGCAATACAAGCCCACAGGACTAAGGGATTCAAGAATCTTTTCCCAGGCAGCAATACAGTTTGGAGCTGGAGATTTTGTGTGGCAAGGTGGGCTAGTAAATGGGCTTTGCAGAAAAGAGTGGTGGCTCTGGTGTCTGGGTTCCTGGGTGGTGGAGTTCTAGTAAGTGACTGAAGTAGATACTACCTCAAGAACAAAGACACTGTAGGATAGTTGCTGGAGGATTGTTCTTATCAGGACCCATCATGTAGCACCTGTGCTGGCAATCTACTGTCAAAGTGTGTCCAAAGAGTAGTTTCTGCTGTCTTATTTTAGTAACATAGTCTAGACTTTATTACCAGAATCATGTTTGGGCCTGTTAACAAAGGTAATTTGGGCTGCCAAAGATTTATAGTATGCATCTTGCTCGAGGACTGTAGGAAGGATTGAAGGAATGGCCTTTGATTTGTCCCTACCTTATTGCCTGAAAAAAACATGCAGGTGGTGCTGAGTCGCTTCCTTTTTGTCCTGTCAGCTTGGTGTTCTTGAGGGATCTCTACATTTGCAATAGCATGGGAGGCAGTGGGGCGCCTTGGCTCAGCAGCATGGAGGCAACACACAGGGCTCTTTCACCAAAGCCAGGAAGTGTGGACTTACTTTGCTAGAACCGGGCTGAAAGTGGGCTCAAGGTTAGAACATGTGTCTGAAGACAGAGTGGAAGAGCTGTCTGTGCTGTTTAGAAAGTATGATAGCATAAGTACAATCCCTCCTCTCTTTTAAAGTAAGGCCTGCTGGTTTGGGTCACTGCTGCTCCTGAAGACACACCTGCAGCTGGAGTGGCTGGAGTGGCTTTTCATCACGGGAAGTATTATTTTCTCTCTGCTGAGCCTCACAATAATCCATATGTGTTCCCTCCTTCAGGCTAGACTATGGAAGTGGAGGCACGGTGAACATGCATGATGGCTAGTTTATTTAGTAGTGTCCAGCCCAGCAGTAACACAAGTGCTCCTCACCTCACAACTCTTTTTTTTTTTTTGTTTTTTTTTGCTATGTATCAGTCATAGTAATGGCACTAGCAACAGGTACCACCACTGGAAGTATTGCTACTGATACATCATATCGTCTGGGAATGACTCCTCTATTGGATCTAGGATATGTCATTTTTATTGCCTTGTGTCTCCAGCTGAAATTTTTGTTATGTATTTGTACAGTATCTAGCACAGACATAGCCAGTACCTCAAAGAATACAGTCACATAAACAAGTCTTGCAAGTGGGCAGCGTGAGTAAACAAGAGGGTTATTTTTGATATATGTTTATAGGAAGTTGTCACTGCAGGTCAGCAATTTCACCAATGTTAAGTGCAGGGGGATTGAAAGGGGAAGAATAAGATAGCTTAGGGGATGCTTACAGAGAGCTTCAGCTAACTGTGAGAAGCTGCAAGAGGAAAGCGCAAGGCTCCGGTTTGAAAATGTAATGGAGGGGACAGAAGAGTCTGACGTGAAGGGCAAACTGGAGATGAGGATAAAGGTGCAGTATTGCAGCAACTGTAGCTGAACTACTGGGGGCTGCCATGGTCCTCTCTCCTTCGAGGGCTGAGCCAGCCAAAAATTAATCCCTTTTTTTTAGGATTGGTTTTCAGCTGGCTCACCTCCCTGAACAATTGCAGAAGCAGAAGTGCTAGCACAAGAGAGATAAATGGTAGCGTGCAGAGGACAGCAGGACTGCAGCAGCCCAGATTCAGATTAAATTACACAGCTATGGGACCACACACCAGCCTTCTGACACTGAGTGAGAAATAGTAGGTTCAAGGGAAGGAGTCTCACTAGTTTTGAGTTGATTTTTCCTTACTGCCATAAGCTTTGCAAACAGCTAATAGAATCGTGCTCTCGGACTAGGTTTGAACAGAGCATTTCAGTGGTAGAAATAAGTTGTGGGAGATACTCCCTTGTATGGAACAATGTGCAAAACTTGAAACTGGGTAGTAGCACTAGGATTGTAACTTATCTCTGGCCTAGACATCTTGAGAGGGCAGTGATAAAATAAAACACTTGAGGTATTTTGGGTGTAGCTTCTCACAGGGGAAAATCCTTTCCCTCTGTAGACAGAAGGAATGTATAGTAGCTAGAAAAGTCTGATTACCGTTGCTCCTGCTCTGAGACATAACGGAATTTATCATCTCTGTTGTGAAGCTGTCCTCTTTTGATGGAATGATTTTTATCCACTCTGGGTCTTCTCCAAAAATACTATTGGCAAAATAAAATTATTTTAACTAAAAACTGAGAAGAGGGAAAGCCAGATGTGCTCTTGAAAGCTAATCATTCTGGCTCTGGAAGGAATTGTTTTCTAAATAACATAAGTCCTTGCAGTCTGTTCCTACTAGTGCCGGAGTTCTTTGGGGAGTTATTCTAAACTCTAGTCCTCAGCAAAGTAAGCTTTCCTGCAGCCAAGTATTAGATTTAACTTCCAAGCTTTATTTTTATCTACAGTTTTCTTGGCAAATTATGAAGCTTATGTTTGGCATTTTATTTCCCTCTACAATCTTCTATCTTTGGTTTGTATTACACTTTGCAGAGCTTAGAGTTTATACAGGGTTTTGGGTGGGTGATGTAAATCCTATAAGTTTCTATATAACCTAATTTAGAAGTTTAAACAAAGAAAGCCATATCCTGTATTGGAAGATTTGTGCAGAACTTTGCTGAACTGATGTTAGTGTTGAATGAACAACTATTTTCAGTAGTGTTTTGTTTTCCTTTCAACTGAAACTGTAACAGAGAAGAAGGTGGAGAGCAAATTTAATACAGAAATGCAGTACAACAGTAACATTTAAATATCTTGGTGGATCTGAGACTAGAGGCCAAACTAGGGGCCCTAACATTGTCATTATTATATATGTTTTCTTTAGAAATCAAATCCTAGAAACTTTGTTTTTACAGACAATTTTGGTATGCTAGATTTCTGGAATGTGTTTTTCGGCAGCTATCATAGTAATTGTATATGATACAGAGCAAAAAGTAAGTGTGTATAATGACTGCAAGACTGTATCTTCTTATTGTACCTTGCAATTAGGGATCAAAAAGTATGTTACAACCACTGGTTGTACTACGTCAGAACTGAATGTGTAAACCTGATTTCTGTATCTGCCGGTGTAAATGGATGTTTTACTCAGAGTTTAAGCAAGACTGATTATAAATGAAATAAAGTGCTTCAAACCACACCAAACAGCTGAAGATAAAAAGAGTGTCACTGTATGTTTTTACTTTGACAGAACAATACAAATAAAAGCTTAAGACAAATGCTGATGGGCAGATAAGGGGGAATGCCAAACCATTGACAGTGCCCTTCGCCTTCAAAGTTCAGCAGGGTGGTGGCAGTTTTTAACTGGGAAGTCTCACATGGGTTTGTTAAACAGCCTTCTAGTACTGGTTTAGATCCAGAAATTGGGAGGAATAAAATAAGAACTATTTATTGGCTATAAATGGCAACTCCCATAAAAGGCAAAGGAGAATCATAAAATGTCAGCAACTGTCTGAGGGTATGTCTATATGGACTATTTCTCACCAGGGTGAATAGCCCCAGCACAGTGCCATGCTAATGTGCCAACTTGGTTCTCAGTTCAGAACAGCCTCATGTCTGGTCGGCTTTTTTTCCCTGTCTCTCCCTGCACACTTTTGAGATGATATACTGCTGTTGCTTAGGCTGTGGATGGACTGCTGGACACGGATGCAGTCAAGCCAGGGTAGCTGAAATGATTTATACAAGCTGCAAATCTTTAGTAAGGGAGACTTTTGCTCAGAGTGTATCTTGTCCAGGGAAGAATGAAACAGCAGAGACTGTATTTGGCTTTTTCTATCTATATTTTTCTACATCCAGGCCAAGATGTTCTTCTGTTAGACCTATTTAGTATGGGTCTTTACATTCAAATAGCGTTGGAGTATTAGAACTATAAATATGGGGGGGGGGAGAAAATACTTTCTAAGCTCAAATAAAACAGATAAACAGGCTGCAGGGGAGTTAGGTGCTGTAAATGAGATCTTGAAAGTGGTATATGTTAATTATAAGTGCAAACCTGCATTTAGATCACTGGTAGAAATCATCAAAGTCAACATCCTAAAAATCAGCTTAGCCTAGAATGTTTTAGGTAATACTGCTGTTGTCCTATGATATTTTGTACTTGTGGGAACATTCTTCCTCTGGTGCCATAGGAACTTCCATTGTCCTAGAGAAGGTGATAACATTTGTTTCAAAAATGCTCTTATATCCATTGATAAAATGCTTAAACCAGGATAGTGAACATTATTTTTTTTTAAAGAAAAAAGAATCTGAAAAATTGTATCAAAAGTAGAGGTGAACAGAAATTCTGTGCAACTCTTCATAAAGTACAAGTGAATCTGCTGATGTGTCTCAGAGCCACTGCTTTTAGTTAATATTACTACTAAAGAAATAACACTCATGTCACTGTGGATAATCCTGTGAGAGAGTGAGCTCAGTGTTCAGTGGTGGGTAAACTAACCAGGAGTTGGTTAGAAATTATTAGGAACGGAATAGCAAATAAAAAGAAGATACTGTTATGTTAGTATTAGAAACCTGCAGTTTCAATACTGGACACGGCTGTGCCTCAGAGTACAGCAGAGCTGGAGATGGGTACAGGGGTTCAGTGGTACAAACTGACTTCTGTGCAAAGGAGGGACCATAGTGACCTGGTCTCATGGGTCACCTCTGTCCTCAGGAAAAGATAGCCCCTTTCTCAGAGAAATACAATGACAGAGGTTTACAAAATCACACGTGATACGACAAAAATTAGCAAGAAATGGATATTGGCTATTTCTTGATACTTAATTGGGAACTCTAACTTCTTCAGTTACAAAGCAGTTTAGACACAAAAGGCAGTTGTTTGATCAGCAGAAGTATAAATTCATTCAAATATGTGTTGGAGAAAGCCATGGCAGATTTGTCTATTGGCAGCTGGTGGTCTGGAGACAGCCTTCAGATTAAGACTAACACTGGTTGCTGAGAACTGTGAGGAGGTACCAGGGGAAGGATCATACTGAAATTATTCTATTTCTTTTTCTTTTTTTGCTAGGCCTCTGCAGCGGGCCAGCGTCAGAAGCAGAATATGGAACATAAAGAGCTATATGATTTGATCCAGTACAGCAGTTTTTACCATTTTACATTTCTTTTTGCAGGTACCCTGAACAATAAGCCCAAATGAGGTGTGTGTCCTACATGATACCATGCCTGAGGGAGTAACACAGGGATCCTTGCTTTGCTTTGTACTTCAGACTGGCAATACTTTAGCGGATGCAACAGTCAACAAAGTAAGCAAGAGTTTTGTAACTGGGACCTGGCTTAAATTGAGAGTCATGAGTTAGGTTCCAGATTTATGCCTATTTTCTTAACGTTTTTCCAGGTTTCCAGGTTTGACTATTTGTAGTTTAAATTGTTACCTGCGCACTAAATAAAGAACCTAAATTTTCTTAAATTTTACAGTAACTGCTGTAACCCATTTGGCACATGTGGCAATTTAGTCGCTAATACAGACATCTGGTTACAGACGTAAAGAATGTCAGGTTAGGTAGCCTGGCTTAAAACATGTAAGTAATTTTTTGTGTCTTGTAAATCTCTTTCCCAAATGAGCCACTTCCATATTCTGTTTCCACGTATTTTCTCTTTCCTTATTATTTATTTAAACTTAATTTCTCTAGCTATTGATTCTACTTTAAGTCTTTAAAAGAGGAAATCTAAGATACTGAACTGCATTTGGAGATAGAAAGTTGCCAGAAAAATAGTCAGTAAATAGTATTCAATAAATAGTAATTCCAGTATATTTCATAAATGGTCTAATATCTAAGTTTACTAAAGACATTTTGGATGAATTCCTGAGCAGAGTTTCTGCTATAGTAGGTAAGCTGCATGATCACAAAGAGAAAAGTTTTGTCTTTCAAAAAACCTGACTTTTCTATTAGCCGATAGGAATTTGAGGCTGTCCAACTATGGTGCACCTTTAAAATAGACCATAGTAAAGCAGTAGCATTATGAAGAGTATAAAGAGCATTTTAGCAGCACAGAGATAGTATGGTCTATCCCAGGTACTTGTACATCTGTGCAGAATGACTGTTTGCAATAAGTAAACAAGAAATGAAACTCATAGTACAAAGGAATTTTGAAGGCACCTGCGTGGAAGCTGAATGTGTTGGTACAGCCAGATGATTTCTGAAGATGGGGAGACAGGATAAAATTGTAATTTTGCAAGTTCAGCGGAGGAAAAATCCAAGAAGCTCTTTATCTTTTATGTCTAAATTTTGATATGGATAGACTCCAACTTGCCTTCTCACCTCCTCCCCCACTAATAGCAGTCAATCAAAAAAAAAAAGACACTTTTGAGATAAAATGATTACATTTTACTAAAACTGAAAATCCATGTGGTCTGGCTATAGGCATTTTAATCCTTTGCTAGACAAATGCAAGTACATTAGCAAGCTTTTGCTGAACTTGTATAATTTTTTTTTCCCAGGTTGGCCTGTAACTTGACAGGCAAATTGTTTTGCAACAGCTGCTGAATTGAGGTGAAGTCCATAATTCAGATCTGAAACTCTTAAATGCAGCTTCTCCATAATTGGAAATTCAGTGCCTAAAAAAAAGTCTGTCAGGGACACAGCTATTTGTATCTTGCCAAAAACAACTTGGTGGTTCGCAATCGCAAGGGAAAACTTAGCTTCCCAGCTGGCTGATGGGATGTAATCTGACTCCTACTCAGTTACCAGAGTGCTGCAGAAACATGTGTTCCATTTGTTGACAGAACAATTGTCCTGGATAGCATTTACTTATAATTCGGTACTTTCATAAATATTATAAGAACTTATGTCATATAGCACAGAAAGCGCAGGTAGCAGTTTCCATTTTCACAGTGATGGCCTGGGGCCATCACTTCTAAGCACACTGACAGCTTACTCAGTAAATCCTTGAGACTGGAGTACAGGCAATTTAGGAGTTGAGACAGATCATGCTGTACCTTGCTTTCCTTAGCTGGCCATTCTCAGTTCTGGCTGCTTTCTTCTTGCTCTAACCCTCACAGGTTCTTTGTCCAAAATTGCCTAATGGGTGGGATTTGTGCCATGTCCATTTCCAGACTGGAAGTAGAGTAAGTCATTAGAATAGCAAGTACATGCGTGGAAGAGTCCTGAACAACAAGAACAAGAGTGCACTCGGACAGTGGCTCAGGAAAATATTCAACTGTGATCTGATTTTTCTAGCCTCTTTTGCGGACATCCCACCTCTTGTAACAGTGTGATGAATGCTTCTTCATTAACAAAAAGATACAAGAATAGATCAGATTACAAGGACCTGGAAAGTATTGCTTTGTTTTGTGTTATCTATTGGTGATTTGTGAGGAGCTGTCTTTGCTAAGAAAAATATTCAGAGGGACAGTAATCTCTGGATTTGTGCTGTAATTGCTTTATCTCCTGATGCCAGCTAAATTTGCCATCGATTCTTTTTCCTTTCAGCTGAGAACCTTAATGTAGTACGTTGTTATGGTATTTATTCTTTAGAAGTCTCAGATAGGAGACTTGAACTTTCTAGAAGTTGCATTTACACAAGGGACTTCAACAACCATCCCCTCATGAGGAGGTTATAACGTCAGTAATTCCTAATCTGATTTGCATTAGGGAATACCTACAGCTTATTAGCAGCACTGTCGTCTTAAAGTTAATTACAACATAACAAAATGTGGGACATGAATTTGACTTGTAAAGAAATGTTCCTTATATCCATGCTCCCCTATCAATGCCAGAAAACCAGAGACAGTGGGATGATGATCTATGCAGTAAATATTTCTCTTTAAGTGAGGGAGGAAGCAAAGTAGGCCACCCACTTCCTCCCCCAAAATATCACAAAGCTGTGCCTAGTGGGACGTGTAACCTCATTTGCATCAGTCACATCCTTCATCAACAAACATATTTTTCACTATCCTTTCCATGCTCTGTTAGAAACAACATTCAAATCTGTTCTCTCTCAGGAGGCCAGGAGTGAAGGAGTTGCCTCCCTGTCTTCTTGCTATGTTCTTGCCAACTCCAGTCTTCTTGCTTATTTCCCCTTTTAATGTAAAGGTTTCCTAACTCTTGTGGAGAAAATAGAAATGTATAGGGTTACGCTTGAACATAAGAGTTGGAAAAGGCAATGTTTAATAAATTTGATAATATTCAGTAAAACACTTAAGTTGCAATCTGTAATTAGATAATATTTTATTATAATTTGATCTATTATGATGATTTATTTAAAGGGCTATGACTTTGTTACGTTGCTGTTTTCTGTCCCTAAGTTCTTTATTTCTCAAGAGCTGAAACGTCACAAATATAGAAGTATCTGAAGTTAGACATGCTTTATGGCTATGTTGTTGCTCAGAAGGCAGAGACAGCAACATCAAATTGAAAACTTAGTATGTAGTAAAGATACTTCATTTGGAAAGGTAGTGATTCCACAAATATAGTGTCTATTTTTTGTTTGTTTTGTTTTGTTTTTTAGTCCATTTACATAGTTTCATAAACAAAAATTAAGCTACTGATAGCGTACTGAGTAAAGAATGGTTCTACTCATGAAAAGTTTAAAAAAAACCCCACTTCTATATTTAAACTGATTATTGAAAAAAAGGAAAATTATGTTGATGCAGATGATGTTACAACTGTTTTTAAGGTAGAGTCACCAGATCCTGGGTGAAGACCTTGTGGTACGACATTGTGAAATAGATGTACCAACTCTGAAGGCATCTTGTGTGTAGATAATTGGCATGTAGTTAATTGGGCGTTTTGGAACTGAGTCCAGAGGGTGTCCAAACTCATTTAGAAGTTGGCTTTTCATCACAACAGGTATGATTAAACTCCCTGGGGTGATGGAAGAGAAATTGTGTGGGAAGAATATGATCATGTAAAGAGCCTTATGGGAAAAGAGATTTGGTGTCCCATATTGCACAATTTACCTCAGCTACCTGGGACCCAGGATATATGAATATCTTTGGTGTTCATTTGCTATCTTCCTTCTGTGCATGTGAAAAATTTTTACAGAAGTTGACTAACCTTTAATATTCTTTCTTGGCTGAGGAATGGGTTAAAGGTTAAACTTGGGAATTTAGGCAAAGTAGTGCTATAATAAAGGGTGCTGATTGTTTTGATGATGTGAAGGCCTGCATGGGTGAGGTTAAAATATTACACTGAGAGCCTATATAGATAATAAGGAACAAATGCAGCTGTGAAATGTGTGAGACCACAGGACTGGAAAGAATTTCTTGGAAGCTTTTCTTGGAAGAGTCCTCTCCTGCTGCAGGCATTACAAGCTAAAATCCTTGATGACTACTTTGAGGTCTATCTTAAACTAAGTAGTTTCTTGCTTTCTCAAGGTTGCCCTAGACCTGTCTTAAAAGGGTGCCCTAGACCTTAATTCTTCTGGCATCTAGAAACTTTTTCCAGCCTAAATTGTGCCAACGTTGTCTTTTAAGTTAAACAACTGTTCCTTCCTTTGTCCTAGGGAAAAAGTAAGTATCATGGCTACCATAGAGCTAAACAATTGGAGGGTGGAATGTCAGGAAGGCCTCTTCTCGTAGTAAGCCGGACATGGTGATGCTGAGTTAGTGCCCTGATCCAGTGAGCATTAAACATATGATTAAGTCTGAGGATGGATTTCATTGCTTTTCTACATAGGGGGCTGAAATTTCTTACATTTTAGATATTGCACACAAGCTGGATGGGAGAAGAAATATAGATTTGTGTTAAAAATCAGCTGCATGTATTTTCACATGTATAGAAATTTAACTGAAAAATTTCTTTGAAATCTGCTGCTGCTACTGTTGATTGCCAAATTCCTTATTTGTGTTACTGTACTCAGACAAGGTAGGTACTGTATATGAGTAAAGCTGATACTAAAGAGGGATAAATAGCAATAGACAGACACACAGTCAAGACATTTGGTAGGTTGTTAGAGACCTTTCATACTATCTGGCCATGCCTTCTAAAATGGCCAGGTTCTATACACTGAAGCTGGTAAATCTTTTTCTTCTGTCAGAGGCCTGTACTGATTTCAGTATTGTGACATACCGGAAAATGATTAAGCAATAGATTTTTCTTTTCTTTTTTTAAAGACGAACTGAAACAAAGTTCCCTAGACTAAAAACTCTTTTTGAACGATGTAACAGCTCAAACCCATATCTATTTTAAAATATATATTTTTTTCTCTTTATGTGAAAGAAAAAAGAAACATAAAGACAATTGATCTTCTAAAAGACAGGAGAGTTGAGGAGATAAAATGAAGTGGAAGTGATTTTATTTCCTAAGTAACCTGTCTTGACTTGCTGTATACCTTTCAAATCTACTTTACTCACGTGAACCTGTACTCATTCAAGCTAGTGACTGTAATGATGGTGACATCACTGTTTTGTTTACACTGAAATGTCTTTTGAGGGCAATCACAACAGAGTTGGTTTTACGAGAGGTATTGATTACGCCTCAACTTTGGAATTTGGTAATTTTGGTATACCTCAAACATGCTGCACTTGTCCTCTAGTCTGCTTTTTTTCTTAGCTTTAGATAATGAACTCCTCAGGCCTGTGATTATTTCTTCATAAGCATTTAAAAACCACATAGAACAATAAATCTTCTGGAAAGAAACAGGAATAACTTTGATCCTTGACCATATTAATAGACAATAAATATTTAGTCACAATTTTGCATTTACTATTATACCCACAAACTGTGCGGAGACAAGCACTCAACACTTGTAAATCTTCGTTTAGGATCTGCCAGAATGCAGGTTGCTATTAGTTTTGATTTGATCCTGTTGTTCATGTGCCTTACGAGATGGGCTTCATTTACACAGTTGCTTCAGTTCGTTGGTTTTTACAAGACCATTTTTAGGGCATTCAGCACACAAAATATGACAGCATTTACATAATGAACAACTCAGTGGTTTGTCTTAGTTGTGCAGATTTAGAACGTATTTATTACTTTATTATTTACTGCTCTGGGGGTGAAATTATTTTTCTTTTGTGCTTTTTACTAGTATTCAGCTTTATATGTCTGGTTGTTTTATAAGCACTGACTTTCATGACAGCTTTCACAAGTAGGGGGAGGGGTATTTATCCTTTTGCAGATGACTAGCCGAACAATGTCAAGAGCTTCAACTAATCTTCAGTATCTGATTTTGGATACCCGCAACTGGTAATTTTTTTAAAGTGTTAAGTATTGTATGACACTCATCTTCAAAATGCAACATCTTCTGGCTTTATTTGCAAATGTCTTTGCGTTTTTTTGCAGTCTGAACCTGGCAAACAGGTACCTAGAATGTAAAGAATGCAATAGGAGAAAATTTCATTTTTTAAATTGTGATGTAGAAAGTACATTGGCGGAGGTCCTGAGACTCTTCAGTTTTTCTGCTATACTCTGCCTCCGAGCAGAGAACTCTTCTCTCCCTAGACCCTTTTCTTTGTTGTTAAGTGCATTAGGCCAGAACGCCTCCTTCTCCTTTTGCAGCTCTAGTTTGTGTGTTTCTTTCCTCACCCCTCCTTCCCCCCACCCCCCTTTTAACATCTGATATTTACCTTTCTGATCCCCAAGAGATCAGCATATTTCTCCCCAAGCTTACTCCACTTCTTTGCTTGGAGCCAGTCTTCTCATCCTACCCAGGTGTTTCTCTTGCCTGTTTCCTTCTGTACTTTTGATTGTCTGCACTAGTATTTGTGTCTCTTTGCCCTTAGCCCTTTTGTTTGACTTTTGTTACTACAATTTAAATGTTCTTTGTTCTAGAAGTGGTTGTTTGCATATTACATCCCTCTCCTCCTCACACAGTGATTTCATTTCTTGAATTTCTGTTTGTTTCTGCCAGCATCAGATGCTCCAGCAAGAAAGAAGGGCCAGTCCCCTTTTTTCCCCCTCAGCTCCTTTCTCCTTTTCTCTTTCCATTGGTGGCTCCTCAGCCTGAGACTCTGTCCTAGCCATGGAGATGATTTCTGCTTTCTCAGGGGAGAAAAGGTAACAAGGACTATGGAATACTGACTCCTAGCATTTTCTTCCTTCACCATTCTTACGACACTTCTTAGGGGCCCTACTGCTGCCGAAATAATCTCCTCTTCTGCACCAGGTACTCCCCACCATTAAAGTTGCCAACGTTTGCATTATTGATATTGTGTCAGCCTGTAAGAACAGCCAGTATTAACAGCCAAAAACTTTGAGAAGGAGTCTGCTTCGGTAGAGGTAATGGCTGTTGCAGTTATCCCATCAAACACCATCTTTTCATCCGGTTCGTGAGGTCTGTGGTAATTTCCTGCCAGAGGTCATACTTGCCAGAGCAGCTGATGACTGTAGTGGATCAGATGCTGGTGTCAGGCTGGATGGAAGGTGCTTTTATCAGCCCTAACTTCCTTCCTTTGAGCCGTATAAGTGCCTCATAGTTGGCAAGAAATTAAACAGCCAGAGAGTAAAGTGTAAAGCTGACACTTATGGCTCTGCCTTAAGGAGGCAGGCAATTTCCTAATCAGAGATCTGGCTTATCCAACAATTTCTGCCTCTTCCATCCATGTGCGAGAATGTGGGGGTGGGATGGGGGGAGGAAAGGAAGGAAGAGGAGTGGAGGAAAAGCACCATCAGGCCACTCTTGGTGGACCAGGTACATATTCTTTTTAAAAATATTGGTAATCCACTTCTTCACTGCCACACGAGCCCCATCCATCTCCTTTTGTATGTCACTTGGTGTGTCAGTGACAGTTGCACTTATGCTTGTATGCACAAAGCTGGCCCGTTTCTATTTCAGTAATGGCTTTTGGAAAAGGTAGGTTTTGAACATTATGAAGTTCTGGTCAACTTGATGGGAACAGAAGCATCACTTTCTTTTCACTCAAGCAGCATGGTATGGACAAGCTAGGTTGGCCTTTTCTGCTATAGTTATACATAGGGTGACCAGATGGAATGCAGTGAGCAAACAAGTTTTTCAGCTCAGCAAATGACTGGGTGTTCACCTGGAGGTACTGTTCTCAGTATAGTGTGCCAAAGGAAGTACGATGAATGAACGCTGGGCCCTACCGTGCCTTGATTTGTCTATTGGACATTCTCTGATGCCAGGGAAAAGAGTGCTAGATCATCTCATCAGAGATCCCTCTTCAGAACCCCTCTTCAGAGATCAAGAGGATAATGGAAAAGGAACATCCTTTAATGCCAGAACCTAACTGACATTCATGTCAGTAGCCTTCTTTCTGATGGACTAAACTCTGGCTGAGTTTTTAGAAACACTTTGTCCGCTGTCCCCTGAGGAACCTCACCAAATACTGTAGTTTACTGCACTTACTGCACATTACGGGAAGTCCTTACTTTAGATATTACTGTTCTCTGGGCTGAGTCCTCAGAGAATGGAGAAGTTCTGTGCTCGTGAAGATGGGTTGTGTTCATCCCAGTATCGAAGGAGGACCTCTGTGATCTGCCTCCCAAGACACCTATTTAGCACTAACTATGTGGGACCTGAAGTTACAATCCATGCCCATTATACTCATGCTGTCTAGTGCAAGATCATTTTCAACGGTTTCTCTGAGTCAAAACTCTGCCAGTACTGTTCCTGGAAGAGGAGAAGACAGAATAGGTCACAGTTACACTGCAGGTGTATCGAGGCACTTGATATCAGGGTAATTATTTTTGTGGTGGTTGTGCACAGTGTTTTATTTCTGTCTGGTGTCTGTTCAAACTCAGCTGAGACATGATCCAGGTCATAATCTTTGATTGAAGAGTGTGTTAAGATTGCTCCCTGTTCAGTCAGTTCCACACAGCTTGCCTTCGTCTCCTCAGTACAACTTGGCAGGTGTAGCTTACATTAATGATATGTTCCTCAAAGTACAGGTTATAGTGACCTGGTGTAGGCCCATGCCAAGTCATGCATTTGAAAGCTTCCTCCAAGCTGTATGGGTCAGGAGCTCTGGACTTACAGCCAGGATTGCATCTGTGCCCGGTGCCATCCAACAGTGTGTGCACCTGCTGTTCTTTCCAGGACATCTGCTTCTGTTCAGAGAAACAGTGAACTGTTTTCATCTGCAGACTGATCTGTCTCTGCCAGTGCCTTTGCTGACAAGCACAGAGAGGACTACTGGGCACCAGCCAGCTCTTCTTGCCCACACTCAGGCAAAGGTTCCCAGCCTTTTGCTAGCCTGTGGCCAGCCTCCAAAGCAAGCAGGTCTCTAAAGCTGTGCTAAGCCTCCTGCTGGTAGGCAGTAGGAGAGGCCTGCTTTGCTTGTACGGCCAGCTTTACATTTTTGTCTGTGGGCTCTGCAGAGCCTCCTTTTATAGCGTTCTTAGTCCAGCACAGTGTTTGCTGATGCACGCATTCCTTTCATTTGCTGCTTCTAAAGCTACTGATAAGTCCAGCAGCTCTCTTATCTCCGTTTGAGAGGGCTTGTTCGGGACGCAGTCTAATTCTGATCGCCTTGTCTTGATCTGTCCTGACCGTGTTATCTGCATCAGTCAGCCTGCTTCTCTTTTACACCGCATCTCCTGTGATCCCAAGCCTGACCCTGAAATCTGTGTGCCTCTCTTCAAGTGACCCACCCAGACTTTGTCACTTTCAGAAGACAAGCTGGGACTGGGCCTGCGGTGGAGTCACTGGTATTTTCTTCCTGACACTTCCGAGCCATTCAGAGTTCACGTGCTGTAGGTAACAAATAAGTACTGAAGCCCAAAGCATCCCCAAAGTGGTCTGGGTTATTGGCTGTACTGCACGTTGTGGAGCTGCGTGGCACCCCTGACCGCTGGCGCACACCAGCGCGTTGCATTTACGGTGTTAGAGCTTCATTGACAGCTCAGTCCAGACGTCCTGAGCAAGTAAAGGTGGCCTTCTGGTCAGGCCAGGCAGGGTTTCAGGGCGGAAAAAGGGGCCGCAGCACCCAACTCCCCCCAGGCCGTAGTGGGCGTAGTTAGAGGGAGAAGCCCCAGGGTGATGTAAGGACATCATCGAGCATAGGAAGCGTGAAGGAACGGTTCATCTGCTGTGTACGTGCACGTTCAGTCCTATCAGTACAAGGTGTTTTGGAATCCAGCGCGTCCAAGGAGGGTGCAGTCTTCACAGAGGCAGGCAAGGTGAAAGTTATCTCTGCTAGACAAGTGGCAACAGCTGTTTCTTTCTAAAAACTTCTACTGGAGCGAAGCTTTACAGGGGCAGCCGAAAGCAGAACCTTGATGCTCCCCCCCCCCAGCCTTTTGAGTAAGGGATTGTTGGAATACTTATACAAGGGCAAATAATATTATTTTTGGAAATGGCTGACTTATTTTGGTTACTTTTTTCCAAAAAAGAACAGCCCGGGGCAGGCACCTGGCATGGAAAATTTCAGCATGCGTGGTGGTAAACGCTTGGCAGGACTGACGGGCAAGCGGGAAGGGGTGCCGCGCGAGGCAAGGCGTCAAACGGCCGCAGCGAGCGGCGACCGCTCTCCCTCCGGCGGGGCCGGCAGCCCGCCGCCCTCCCCCGCGCCCGCCGACCCGGGGCTGGAGCCTTTCCGTCCGGCGGAGCCCGCGGCACCGGCACCGGCACCGGCACCGGGCGGCCTCCGCCGGGCAGGCGGCGGCGGTTGAGGCGCGGCTGAGGCGAGGCGAGGCGAGGCGGGGGTGGCCCGCCACGCGGCCCCGCGTGGGACCGCCGCCCCCTCCCGCGCCGGGCCCCGCCCCGCCGCGCGGCGCCAGGCGCTTGCGCTCGCGCCCATTGGCTGGCGGCGCTGCCGGTCGCGCGCGGGGCGGGGGGAGCGGGCGCGCCGAGTCGGTCTGGGCTCGGCCCCCGGCGTGGCGGAGCAGTCGCGGCCGCCCCGTCCTGAGGGCACCAGCGCCGCCCGCCTCCCGCAGGCACCCGGCCGACCGGACCCGGCTCGCCGCCCGCCTCCCGTTCCGCCGCCCTCTCCCGGGCGACCTCGGCGGGGCCGCGATGGAAGAAGAGCGGGCGGGCGAGCAGATGAGACCGTTGCTCACCACGGTAACGCGGGGGTGGGGTGCGGCGCGGCGCGGCGCGGTGGGGAGGGAGGGGCGCACAAAGGGCCGCCGCGGGGCAGCGCCGCCCGCGCCGATTTCCCGGGCCGTCCCGCTCCCCCTTTGTCGGGGGACGGGGACGCGGGCGGGGTGCGGCGGGGAGTCCCTCCTCTGGCTCCCCGCCCCGCGGCGGAGGCGGGAGCGGCGGATCCCCGAGCGCCCGGGGCTCCCCGGCCCCTCTCGCGTGGGGGGGGGGGGGGCGGCGCAGGTATGCCCGCGTGCCGGGCTCGTGCGCGCCGCCGCCCCCCCCACCCCCCCCCCTGCGGCGGGCGGGGGGCAGCGGGGCCGGCGGAGCCTTTGTTCCGCCGCCGCAGCGTGGGCTCGGCGCTGCCTCGGCCCCGTCCCCGCGTGTCGGTGCGTCCCCGTCCCCCGCCTTCCTTTGTGAGATCCCCGCGGGGCTCGTGCCGGTGGGCGGCGCGCCCCCCCCCCCCCCCCCGCCCCCCCGTGCCTCGGTCCCTCCCTCCGTGCCGGCCCCCGGCCCCGGCCGCTGACGAGTTCCTGGGCGAGGGAGACGTGCGCACACATGGCCAGCGGGAGCTCCCCCCGTCGCCGCCTCGCGCGGCCGCCGGGCGGTGGGCACGGCTCCCCGGCGGCTTTCGGGGCTTTGGGGGGGGCGGATCGGCGCGGCGGGAGCGTTGGTGGGGGGAGATGGATAAAACTACGGAGCTCGGGTTCGTTTCCTTCCCGGGCCGGTGGCTAAGTAAAGCAGACATGTGTTGCCTGACTTCCTGTGCTACTGAAAAATACATGTGGTTCCACAGTTGTAATTTCCCCTCCCTTCAGATGACTCAAAGTCTGGATTTTGTTAATGAGCCTCTGAGCCCTTACTCTGATATCCTCCTCCAAGGCCTTTTCCAAAAAGGTGTCGCACAGCGACTCGTTTTCAGTGCCTGAAGAGGAGGGATGAGTAGTCTGTGGCACAAAGAAAGCTGTGAAGGGCAGAGAAATAACACTGAAAACATGTGAGTTTCCATCATCTTTCCGCTACTCTGCAAGGCGAGACTTGACTCGCATTTGATAAAATTGGCAATCTAATGAAGTGCTAGCTTCCTGTGACACCAGTGTGTTTAGTGTGCCTTTCCTTTGTTGTAACAGGAGCGTTGACAATTTAGCGGTTCAAAGGTCCATTCATTTTGCAAATTCCTTGGATTATTGTAATCCTTGTACGTTGGCTTCAGGAATTAATGTATGTGCTCACCTCTAAAGGTTTTGTAGATCTATTCTAGACCGCTTCTCCACCTTCTTGTCTCTGCCCCAAAAAGGCACATTCCTAATCTGTGTTAGCTTGTTCAAGATAAATTCTTGGTAAGAGCAAACTGCTTGATGGGTTTAATTTGTGTTAAAACTGCCTTGCCTCTCTGTTGGAGGTGTCTCTCAGCTGGCAGAATACTCCCATCTAGTAGAGATGTTAGGCTGTATGGAGCAAGTTGCAAAAGCTTCGGGCTTCAAGTGTATGGGATTAAAGTGGAAGATGCTAATGGCTACCCTCAGGTGAATCCAGATGAAAAGAGAATTACAGACTTCATGAAAGTCAGTGTGCCCTGAGCACAACTTTGTCAGGCCCAGCAGCAGTCATTTAGGTTCTCTTGTAACAGAAAATAACTAGGGGCTTTTGGGACAGACACATAAGCTGCTGTACTATTGCGTGGTCATTTTTGATGTAGGCGCTTTGAACAGAGGTGCTCGGTGGAGTGGTCCAAGTTGGTTTCCTCACAACAGCAACACCTAGTCAGGAGCCTGACCTTGGTGCTGGAGTGTGTTCAGGAGGTAGCTGCAGCCGAGACAAAATTAAAACGGTTAGAAAAGTGAGAGAGCAGAAGGGTTGGTAGGAAGTAGAAAAGAGGAATTTCTACGGAAAACATATGAAGTAAATGACTTAAAGAAAAGACAGGACATGCTGATGTTTGGCCAGTTTTATAGTATAGCAGTGTTGGTTTGCTGTGGTTTTTGTGTGCAAGTGGTATAATTTTATATACATGAAAGCTACTTAATACAAAATACGAATACTTTTGACAATACAGCTTGACTTAATTTTTCTAATCCTGTGTTTCTGGTAGTACAGGCCACCTTCCTGTGAGCAGAGCTTGCTGAAACTGCTTACATGTGCATAGCTTTTTCAGAAACAAATGTCTCGGTAAGATGAAAGGACTTTGTAGAAAGTGTGAATCAAATCTGAGAACTTAAGTGCTGCAGCTTAAAAATACAGAAGCATGATCAAAGAAAGAGCTCCTCCAATGTTGGTAAATCAGGTGGTTCTGTGTTTACGGAGTGTTAAGTATGTAATAAGTAAGCTCTGGTGCCTCTTCTGTGGAGGAGCACCTCTGCAGTCAACACCCCCCCACCCCCTGGATTTATTTCATTAAAGGTATAAAATACCCTCTAATCTTGCTTGTTTTGTATTTTAGGTCCAGTCTTAAAGAAGAGAATCATCAAGCATTTAGGATATTGGTATTTTGAGGAGACTGCTTGGTGGCAATGTGTACATGAAAGTCAGAAGGGGGAAGTGAAACAAATCAAATACCTGATATAGTTGTTACAACCAGAATTACACCAGAGACCAACCGATAATCAGAACATCTGGTATGAGTAGAGAATGCAATAGGAAAAAGATATGTAACTGCATAAATCCATGGTTCTTTCATACCTTATGTACTACAAGCTGTTCTGCCCCTCATCTGAGAAAAGCAATGCAAATGCATTATTATCGGAAAAGGTTCACTGAAGGGCAGGAAGGTATGAATTAGTTCTTAGATGAGAAATGATTGAACAGGCTAGGACTTGTCAGCCTAGCAGAGATGATGGGACAATGATATGGTAAGGCTCTATAAAACTCCTGTGGAGAGAGCAGGTGAAGATGGAAGAGGAGGCACACAGTTAAATCAGAGTTAGGCGCTAGGTTCAGAACAAACAAGAGGCGGTGGTTCTTCATTCAGTGTAGGGAATGCACAGGTAGACTTGCTGTACGATATATATAGAAGACGTTTTTGTGGACTTGAGGGGAGGTTGGACAAGCGTTGGAAGGCAGATACACTGAGGTTGGTAAGTGGATGAGCAACAGCCTCAGGAAGTCTGAGCTGGAAATAGCTGGAGGATGTGAGAGTGTAAGGAGGAGTTGTATGCTTGTCTTGTTTTTCCTCTTTCCTCTCAGCTACTTATGGTCGTTCTTCTTTGGTTTGTTTAAATAGGAGTGGAGCGTGTTAGTATGTTGCTTTCTATACAGCAGTGAGTTTGTCAGTTACAGTGTGGTATTAAAACGCTTGATACTGTGTACCGGTGATCTTGGTTCTAGCTTCTAGTTCTTGTCATTATGGTCTTCATTACTGGATAGTTCGGTGGGTTTCTTTGTGACAGCTCTAAGTAGCATTTAGAGGAACGTATATTGCAGTTCTGTCTCCAGGTATTTTGCAGGTAATATTTTCAAAATACTTTATGTTATCTTAAAAAAAAAAATAGATGGAAAATTTTTTCTTTAGTATTTGATACTACTTCATGTGTATCATAAAATGTTCACAAGGTCACAGACCATGCAGTATGGCCAAGTAATGGGTTTATGTTGCTTTGTGTCTTCCTTTCCTTTCAATGAAACAAATCTGTTTCTATCAGTATTCTACTGTAGATGATGATAGAACTGAAAGTGGCTCTTGTTGGAGAAGGGCATATTTCCAGGCTTCTCCTGCTGGCTTTCCTAATCAGAGCATTACTTTAATGTGGTCTGCTCTATCTCACTGAAGAGGGCATTAGTGTCCCTGTGCTTTTTCTAAAGTGGCTCTGTGGTTGGCTACCGCTTTTATGTTTTAACAGCTGTGCGTGCACGTTGTCAGGTGGGTTTTAGACTTAACTCTTCAACAGTAGTGTTTCAGTGACAGCTCTGGCCTCTCACTTCAGGCTTCCTTTGAAGACTCTTTCAGGTACAGCCCACTTCACCAACATATACCATTGCCTCAACATTGTCTGTCTATTCCTTTATACCGGTGCACCTTTTTAATGCAACAGGGTAGTGTCTGGTACTCCCAACTTCTCAAATCCGTAACAAAACCTGTGAAGGCTTGTAGGAGTGTAGGGTGACAGATGTCAGAGCCACTTGAAATTAAAAAAAAATACACAAATAGAAGTATCCTAACTATCAGAATCTGCTGGTAGTTACAACTTCAACAGTTTAACAATCATAAATACAAAATGCTTTTTCCTTCCAAGAAAAATCTTAGATATAACTTAATTTTCATGAACGGATTTCAAGGGAGAACCAGGTATTTGGTGGCAGCTAGACTGGAATGCATGATTTCCGAACTAAGCTTTGGTCCAGGTACTGCATCTCAGATAGCTTGGTAACTTTGTCAAGCTATGTAAGTACTTCTCTTAGGTGGTTATTGAAACAATTCCTTTTAAAATATGTTCTAAGTCTTGATTTACCTTGGTGGTACTTTATATCTAAGAATGTAAGTAGCATCAGTACAGAAAAACAAAGTTTTACAGAACTGACTACTTCATATCTTTTCACATATCGTGGGTGACTCAATGTTTTAGAAATTACACAGTGGTAAGTTTTTTTTTTTTTTTGTGTGTGTGTGATGCTTGGCCTGCTTATTTGACATGTGGCTTTTGTGATGGTAAGTCCAATGACAGGTCTCTGAAGAATATTATGCTGGTACATATAAATTTTTTTCATATTAACATGGTAGGCTCAGACTGATGTTTTCCCTTTATGGCTGGACAAGGGTAACTGAGGGTATGTTTGTACTGCATAATTGAGGACTGGAGGAAACTCTCCTCCCCCATGCGTTCATGGCATCTGGCTGAACACATGCTCTCTACAAGTTAAAGCGATACAGTTATACTGGTGTGGCCGGGCCCTAGCTACGTAGCCCTGATAAGAGAGATATTTGCTAGCTTGACAATCTTGCAGACTTGAATCTATGACTTTTGAGAGACAAGCTGCTTTTCTGTGCTGCGTGGTTTGGGTAGGGTGCGTCCCTCATTCAGCTTGCACCAGGCAGCGGGCTATAAGCAATGTCTCCGATCACCTCTGGGTTGAAGTACTGTAAGCTGCTATTAAGTGTATGTGCTGGCAGTCGTCGTGAGTTCTGAAAAAGTTACCATGGCTGTCAAAAACTTGATGTGTTACTTGAGAACTTTCATTAGGCTTCACTGCAGTAGTTTTATTTGCTGTCCAAAATAAGCTGTAGGGTGTACTAAGTTGAGTAGTTGTTGCCTTATATCCATGTGATTGATCTGCTTCTGTAGATGATTTTTGACATGTCACCATGATTGTTGTTGGCTTTTGAATATTGATATCCTTTACACAAGGGTATCTCTTACACAAGATCTTTAGTGACCCTGAAGTAGTAGTTAGCAAATAGAACTGCTCTATAACTAGTGATTGATAAGCTACAGAGTATAACCTGAATATGCTTGAACTTAGCTACAGAAGGGCTCCAAAGAATAGTGTCATGCTTTTGGTATAGCATATTCTGGAATGTTGAAATTTAGGGACATTTCAAATTTTTTGCTAAAAATTAAGATAGCTGTCTAGCTAATGTTTTGAAATAGTGATATGAATAGTGAGATTCAAATGAGGTTTTTGTAAATAAGCACATGGAGAAAAGCACCGCAAACTACTTAACCTTGTAGATCAGTAAATGTCTGAATGCGAAAATAAGACTATTGTTTTTTCTACAGATAATCTTAAAATTTTCTTAAATATGTATTTCTAAGTTTACATTTGCACAATTAGCAGTAGGTGAAAATACTACAACATTGTTTTTTTAAAAAAGTGCAACATTTGCATTTAAAAAATTGGTCCTGACATCTTAGAAGCTCCTTTTTGTGTTACTGAGAATAAACATCAGTTATGCATGCATCCCAAATCTACCTTGCCAGCATATTTCAATGGTTATTAGAAGGGATTATCTGTGTCAGAGTCTGTGTTAGTTTGTGCTTGGCACCTCTCGAGTTCCTTGTTTCACAGGGAGTTAAATTTGCTGCGGTAGAGGATGTCATGACAAAGGAAATGTGTATTTCAACCAGTAGATGGAGCTATTTTAGTTACGTATCAGCATGCCTATTTATGTAAGTTCTTGAAAACTTTCTTAAAGTCTTCTCAGTCATTTTGTCTTCAGAGTATGGCTCATGGTTATTTTATCATTTCTTTATCTACAGAGAAGACTAAGCATTCTATTCTTCCAGTAACAGTGCCAGGATTGTACAGCAGGAAGGCTATTCCGTTTTCATAAATGTACAAAAAAGAATGAATTCTTGTGCTTTATAGCAATTACAGTTATCTCTGTAAATTGTCCAGTCTCATGTGAGTAGAGCTCTATAAGCTTTGTACACCTTGTGTTGCCTGAAGTAACGTTTTGGAATATTGATCTGTAGTGTTGTAGCTGACGGTCTGGATGCTCTTGTGACTTCCGCCCAGGAAAGGCTGTTAGCTTGAACTGAGATTTTGTTCTTTCTACTCCTTAAACTAAGTTGACTCAAAGCTATGTAATAGAATGGTTGTCCTATTTGGGCATACTGGCACAAGTTGTCTTATTTCAGCAATGCTGGAGTGCTTCATAACCTTGAAACACCCCTGGCTTATTCTAGCAAGTCCCATTTTAGCAGAAGTATTTGCAATGCTGTACTTGTATCATCTTGTATCCTCCTTCAGCATCCACTTTTCTAAAAGGTTATGTTTTTCTTAGAGTTTGACTCTTTGCCCCTGCATTTGTACTTAGTAACGTACCTGATAGAACTTTGCTTTCCCCTGCTCTTTCAAGTCTTCGGCACTGAAGATTATTTTTGGTGAACACAGTGTCAACTTGAAGAGTAGGACTGTATTTAAATCTTCATCTTGAACTCTCTCAATATATGGTATTTTGTGAGGTATAGGTGCGTTGTCGTCTTCCCCAGATTCCTGCTGTGAGAGAATTTGAGATTTCTTGTGAGTCAGTTTTTGCTGAGCTTTTTTTTTTGTGTCTACTTATTAAATCTTATTGGAAGTTTAAATTTTCAATTAAATGTTTAAATGATATAGAATGAGTATTGATATTTTTCAAAAGACGTAGTTGTGCTGGAAGGCCTCTAGACTTGTCTTATAGGCAGCATGGCTAAAACAGTATCCTGAAATACCAAAATATTTTTAAACTTATAAACAGCCTTTAAGGTTGTTGGTTGTTTTTTTAACTAAAAGAGAGTCTTCGGTAGAAGTTTCCAGGTTGGGCACCTGTTATCAAACCATTGCCCCAGTTTAACAGAATTTCTAGAGTCTGCCTCCAAACAAACTAGAGCTTCCTGTGAATGAGGTGTGTGGGCAGAGGCTGCACAGAGGAAGGGGGAATTACTTAGGAAGCAGCATCCCCCGTCCCCCCACCATCTGATATATGTTGGTATTCTGCTGTTTGACCTTCTACTCTGCCCTCTGCTACTGCTTCTTCTACAGTACAGCTATACTACTGAGGATCTGTTAGCTGAGGTCTGCTTTTAGGTGGGGAGAACTGAGGACTCACTTGAAAACCTGACTGGTTTTTTTGGTTATTATCTTTTTGCTGTGGGGGTATATGTCTATTAAGAGTGTGTATGAGACAGCATCTCTTGAAAAACTATGTTTCCCTAAAGTGTAAAGTGAAGATTTTAATTTTTTTTCTTTTTTTCCCCCCTGCTCATTGTTGCACTAGACTGAATCCTCTGCAGTTTCCATGACTAATGTCTACTAAATATATGCTGGCTGTGTCTTGACTGGGATCTATTTTGGGATGAAGAAGATGATAGCTAAGTGATTGTAAATACTTAGGTTACGGCAAGGGTAATGATACCAATTATCCTTGCTAGAAAAAGCTAAGAATTTGCTTCAACAAAAAGTGCCACTTTTGAATACCATGACTATTTCACTAGCAGAGTACAATCAGAAGACTAGAGAATCTCTAATCAGGCTGTCTTGTTTGTATATCTTTGTTACCAAAGAACAGAAAGAGGTTAAAGCAAACCTGTGTTCATAGAGATGTTGTAATAGAATCTCGTTTGGTGCCCATTTCTAGAACGTGATTGTTTCTCAGTGCAAAAACTCTGTTTCTATGTCAAGAGATTCAGGCCATTGTGTTCTGGATCTCAAAAGTCATGCTAAGCAGAAGCATGTGTGATTTCTTTCTTTTAGACAGGGTTATGAGTAAGCTAGTACAGCTAGTAAATCATGTTTATTGCTGACTGATCAGACTTCAAGTTCACACTTAGAAGCCCTGATTGTTCAGAGTTTCTCTTTCTTTTGTAAGAAGAGGATGTATAGCAGATGCTACTGTGTATAACACCTTGTCGTACACAGATTGATTTTCTCTTTCTGTTGTATAACTTCAGTTTTGGAGGAAAAAAGTTAAAATGTGTTTTCTCCCCTTCGTACTGTCTTCCATATCCATTGTTAGTTTCAACTCCGGCAAAGCTTTGGCTTATCTAACTCCACCCCTGCACAATTAGATAATGCCTGTATATTCCTTCTACCCCTGCTTCCACCTTCCATGTACTCTGTTTTGCATTTGAGCTCAGTCACAGGTTCCATTTTCTTTCACGCTGGTCCATTGTCAGGCATGCTTGAATTCCTGTGTGCAGGAATGGTCCCTCTTGTGCTTTGAGGAGGCTGTTCTTGAAGATCAGCCAGCTCTCCTAGGCTTTCCCTCTACCCTCCATGGTGGTCTTCCATGAGATTCTACCAAGAAGATCCTGGAACAAGCTGAAATTTGCTCTCCTTAAGTGCCATGTTATAACTCTGCGTACGGGATCTTGCACTGTACCCAGTACTGTTTGTCTTTCTCACTTTTCTCAGGACTTTAAACTCCACAATTTCATGGTTGCTGTGGCCAAGGCTGCTCTTGACTTCCACATCTCTGTCTGGTTCTTCCTTGTTTGTGAGCAACAGGTCCAGCATAGCATCTTCACTAGTTGGCTTATTGATGACTTGCACCAAGAAATCATTTTCAACACACTCAAGAAATCTGGAGTGCTTGTGCTTGGCCACACCCTACCAGCAGATACCAGCGGTTTTAGGCGCTGATGTGTGTCGGGGCCTACAATTGTGAAGCTTCCTCCAGCTTTCAAATGAAGGTTTCTTCTACTTCTTGATAAGGATATCTGTAGCAGGCACCTAGCATGATATTGCCCATGTTGGACTGTTCTCTGATCCTTACCTGTAATGTCTTAACTGTCTTGTCACTCGTTCCAAGCAAAGCAGTGTTTATTGTAGCTAGCCCTTCACATAGATTGAAACCCATGTGTGCGCTTGTGTGCAAGCACTTGAGATGGGCTCCCAGGCATGCCTCTTTCACAAGGGAAGTGTGAGAGTCTTCTGTCATGTGTTCCCCATGTCTTTACTTCTCTAAAATGTGACAACCTTTCTCCACCATGCCTAGTTTCAAGTCTTATTCACAAGCTTAACGCGCTTGGTGGCAAAGATACTCTTGCCACACTTTGTCAGATCCTTGTTCCTGTGGTCATAGCAGTAAAAGCTCTTCTAATAACCACATATTGACCCTCTGGATGCATCTGCTCTGCCCTGAGCCTTTTGGTTCTCGCTGGAGAGACTGAGAAACACCCCCTGGGCTGCCTCACCCTTGCCCACAGTGCTCAGTAGTCACTCTTGATTTGCTCAGTAATTGCTTTTTGGAAGTGTCACTGGTGTCCATATGGATAAGCAGGAAGGTGCAATAGTTTGAGGATTGGATGAGCCTCAGTCTTTCTAAGCAAGCAGCAGACCTCCCAGGACCTCCTGCTTATCTTCTCTGTTGTGCAGTGTGTTCAACCCCTCCTGCAGATCTCTCACCTGGCCACTCAGCGCCTCAGAGATAGTGCACCACCCTCGGAGGCCACTGCAATCAACAGCACCAGGGAGGATCATGCGGGGTCTCCCTGCAGCCTGGCACCTGGGTGGTGACATCCTCCCCATGCAATTCTTGGAGTTGGGATCTCTGATGTGCAAGGGACAGTTGTTTTGGCTGGTGTTGGAGACTTCACCCTTTAACATGTTGCACGGTCTTGAACCGTGTTTCAGGGCCCTTTGTAGCTTTGTCGTGTGAACCCCTGTGACATCTGTTAGCTACATCTGTAGCTGCCTCTGTTGGCTGAGCTCTGGGAGATGTGCTGTGCCCATGTTTGTTGTTAAAGTATTAAATTTTACCATCTAGTTCTGTTCACAATATAGATTTAAAGCACATGTGTTTATGTGAATGTTTTGTCCTACTTGCAATTGGTTTCTGATAGACACATCATGTCAATGTTATTTTAACAACTCCAGTATTGTAAACTTGTAATGACTGCTATTTCTGCAAGGCAGCTATTCATTAATAATAATCATTAATGTTTTTAGTTGGCTGGCGCTGTTGGCGTTGGCTGTTGGTGTTGCATAACTTCTTGGCTTCTCAGCTTGGAGGGACCAAACACAACAGATCTTCATCTTCACATTTCGCCAGGTCACGTGCCTGTAATAAGATACGTCTCTTTCCCTTACCTTGAAATACTTAATGAGGTATTTATTAAATGCTGTTATGTAGAGGGGAGACAATTCTGCCATATTGGAGATGCTTTAGTTGAAAAGCATAAATTTTCTTCTCTTTTCCTCTGTGATATCTGTAAATGTAATTTGCTGCAGGTGGAAACATTGCAGCTTCGGCCTATGTTCTAGGAATTACTTTCTTCACGCCTGTTTTATGGAGGGGTTTTAACTTCAATAATGCTACTGGTGCTTACTAGTGCTAGATGAAACTAGAGTATCTTCTTTTCTAGTTGCTCCCCAGAAAGAACGCTTAAAAGAAGGAATCCTTCTGTGTATTCTCTGACTAACTTGTGAAGTCAAAGAACTGATTACAAGCTCTTTAATTAGTGTTCTAAACAGTAAGGTAGGATTATTTAGACTCCTGCAAGTTTTATTGCTTCTTTCTTTCTATTTTTGTTAAAAAAAAAAGCTATTGGAAGGATTGTATTTAAACTACTGCTTGTTTTAGGCTAGTGATTTTCTTGCTGTTTTTTTTTTTCTTTGGCTTGTATAGCACTATTGTGAGAATATACTATTATGTAAGTGCATGCATTTCTTTAACATGTCAAACATATTTCCAGACAGACTTCATGTACGAAAAAGGAAATTAGAAACTTCTTCGTGAATAGCTACAGTTGCTGTTACTGTTGGTGGTAAATTCTTCACTTTGTTTGTCAAATGACTACACCCTACCAGCCATGCATTTTAAAACTGTTTGTATAAAAACAAACAGATAGCATCTAATAATTACTATGACTCATTTGAGGAAGTGATAAAACCCAGAAGTAGCAGAGTTCCTTTCCTTTTTCGGCTTGATTCTTATTAACATTGCTGTGTTTGCCTGCCATTGAGAGATATCAAAAAGGAAATTAAGGAGGCAGATACTCTTGTAATTAATATTTGGTTGAATTGCAGATAGTTAGATAATGATAGGATGGAGAGGCATGTTTCAGCTTATAAATTAAGTGTACAAACCCAGTTATTGGACAGTTTTAATTTAGGCTGTAAATACAAGCAAGCTTATTAAAGCTTTTCTAACTGATTTTTGTGGAAATTCTTGAGTTTTGAAAACTGCTGATACATGCCAGTTAAAAAAGGAAGAACATCAACCAGGTTGTTTTTGTTGCTAGCATCAGTGTTGCCATCCATTACCTGCCTTAACTGCTGATGCTATATAAAATGCTTGCAATTACTTTACATTTTTTTGAAACGTAACCAGAGTTTATTTTCAGCATATTTTGGACTGTACTTTGCTAGATTGACTTTGTTTGCTTTTCCTGAAATATGCAACTGTATATGATTGAGTGTATGGTAAAGATAAATATTCTCGGGTCTTGTTTTATATCCAGATGCTTTAGGTAGAGCTTCAGCTGAGGAAGATCTGTTTATTGAGAAGCTCAGAGTATTATACCTTAAAGTCAATACAATGAACATTTATTTTTAAGCTAAGTAAAATTATAGATTCAAGCCTTTGGAACAGGGGACCCAAAAAAGATTAAATATCTGTTCCCCAAGAAAGAGAACAAATTAAATAGGGGTAGGATGCCAGCTTAATTTTTTTTAATGGAACACCTGTTCACAAAATGATTTTGTTTGACATGATTAAAATACTACTTGTCAAACAAAACATTTTGTTAGACAAGATTAAATGTACTTAAATTATGGTCCATTTATAGACACAAATAAATTCCAGTTGTTTATACCTTTTGTATAGTGCAAAGGTGCTTGGTAGGCACCTTGTTGGCTTGTAGTTAAGGAAGAAGATGGCATTTTCTACTGAGAGAAGACAAATAGTGTTAATCTGAGGCTTTTAATCCTTGACCATGAGTAAGTGACCTTTGCTATGAAGAAGACACAAATGAAGGGCAAAATATAAATAGGAAACTGAAGAAATTTGATATGCTCAAGACCAAAGAATATACCCACTACTTGTGTTCTGGGCTTTGAATGGACAAAACCTTTTGAAAAGACAGGCAAACAAGGAATTTCTGTGTGCTTTTCTTATTGGTGATGGGGCCAATTGACTGTAACCCATTTGGTCTATGGGATTTTAGCTACTCCTAATACAGTAAGTAACCTGGAATATGCTGCTTTGTTAAATAAGGTGACTAATTTCTCTCTGTCACATTCAGTGGTTTGCTGTATGACTGGATATTTATTGTGTTTGCATTTATGGTAGCCCAAGCTGGGTGTCTGATGATTATAAACTTCCGGATCCTGGAGGCAATGTAAAGGTGAGAATTTGCATGTTAAAACAGTAGTTCTCAAACCAGGTGTACTTTTCCAGATCATACTGCATATGCTTCAGTGTATACAAGGGGTGTGCACTTACCTCCTAGCCCACATATATCAACTCTATAGCCGTGTTTCTTTGCGGAAGGGGCAGGGGAGTAGGTCTACACTTTAAAAACAATAGTGGATTAATGCATTCACAAATAACTAACTTCAGCTTCTTAACAAAAGGCTTATTTTCTTTGGCTACCTTTGGAAGAAATCTGTAGGGCTTGATGATGGTTAGATAATGAAGTTTCAAGCAGCTAAGGCTGTAGTCTTGTCTGTTGCCCTAAGAGGTTGCTACAGAATACTTTGAGTTGAAATTACCACTGGTGCATATTTTGAGTAAAGTTACAGGTCTCCACTTCCAGGATGCTGGGGGAGGTCGTAGCCAAAAGGTGAACTTGGTGGTAGTGAAGGCATCAGGGAACCAGGAAAACTTGTATCTGTTTTCAGAAATAGCTTCTAGAGAATGGTGGAAGTATCTCCCAACAGAGGTTTAAGTTTGTTTTAGAGGCTGCAGAGGTGGCGAGAGCTGGGGAGAGACCCGGACAACGGCCGTACAGGTGTCAGGGCTCAGATTGGTGCTGCGGAAGCTGTTAAGAGCCCAAGGGAATTGCGGCTGGGGAAGGCAATGGAGCTGAGTACTCGTGGAAGTGACAGAAAGGGTATCTATGTTTGTATGCATGCTTCTTTCTGGAGATGTAAGTGTACAACATGCATGAGTTTCTACTTAAGAGTAAAGAATACACACCTCCAAGATGGTATATTGGCTTCTGTGTTGTGACTTGCATTACTGCTATTTCTTGTCAAGCTCAGAGGATCAATTGTATGTTTGTGGTGATACATCACAAGACTGTAAATAGTTTGATGCATTATGATACAGAGAACCTCTTGATTGCTTCAGTTGCCTCGCAGTATAAAACAGGCTCTTGGGGTGAAGACAGAAGAAAATTTCCCTTCTTGAGGGTTACTAAAAAAATTCCAAATGCCATGAATGGATACAATATGCTGTACAATTTAATGAGATCTGAACAATGGCTTTTTATTGGTGAATGCGCTATTTGTGTGTATTTAAGATGTACTAAATTTGAATGGAAGAAAGTATGTATTGTTACAGAAAAGTAAAGAATGGACACAATTTTGAGAACTGGCCTCCTGTAGAGCTGTATATCAAAATAATTTTATGTTGTGCAAGTCTAATATTTCACTAACAGATCATCGATAAACATATTTTAAGTCCACTAGTATTCCTGAAGTGAAGTGCAGGCCGGAAAAGAGGAGAATAATCTGGGAACTGCTTTCAACCTCCGCTTGCTTATATAGGAATCATTAAGATAAGATAATGATCAAGGAAGTGGCTTGTTGTGAGGAGTGATATGGGGTGAAGGGGAGCTTGGTGGTGTCCTTCTGTAGGCTCTGTGGCCAAGGTAATTCTCAAGAATTCTATGTGAAATTCATGTGTAACAGCAAGCAATTGAGGTAAGTTTTAGGTATGCCTTGACAAGGCTGCTGTTGTCCCCTTTCCCTTCTTATTTTGGTTTCTAACTTTGTAATAAACTATCCCATGCTTTTCCTTGTTAGGAGGAGCTTTGCCTGACTTTTTTCCTTAACCTTGTCTGTTGACAGATGGCCTCAAAGGAATTGAATTGTCACAGAGTGCCCTGTTCTATGTGAGCAGTGAGTCTATATGCCTGTGATGTGGAAGGATTCCCGAGGGATGTCTCCTACAAAAATGTGTTTTGCGACTCTAAAAAATTGATGTGCTTTCTCCACATAACCTGCAGAGATTGACAGTGACTTGTACTGCAGCATTGGAGAGAAGTTTCTCTTGGTGGCTGTAGACAAGTGTCCCTCTATTAAAGTGAGAAAGAGAGCATTTGCAACTCCACAATACTTGTGTGTTTCATATACTGCTCTGTATATAACTAAACACTGAGTTCCTTCTAAGTAGTATAATGTCACCTTTCCTTGTGTTACTGTGCTAGTACCTCTCAACTTTGGCAGAATGGCTAAGCTCTAAGTGAAGCGCGTTCTTTGTTCTTTTGATGATTGTAGTTTTAAAGTGTGGCTTCTTTCTAATAACTAGACAGAGACCCACAGCAGCTTTCCAGTGTATCAATTCTAGGCAGATAGTAATGAAAACTGAGAACTGTAAACTGTGTCCTGGATGTGACGGTATTTTTTTTGAAGTTTGGTTCTCCCTGCCTTGTGTGATTTGTATTACTGAAGAAAGTGCTTCTAAACCCCTTAGGTCCCAAGAAGGCAGCTTTGTTAGAAGTACCAGAAATTGAAGAACTTCTGAAAATAATCCCATTTTCCCTTCGATATACATAGTGATCATGCTTTGAGACAGTCATCAGCAGTGATGTCCTAACTTTGCATCACCAGTGTGGACAAAAGTTTTAAAACAGGTTATGTGCGTTATGTTCTATCTGATAGGTCAATAATCCTTTATCAATCCAAGTCATAGAAAATCCAAACCCAAAAACTAACTCTTTGTTGGAAGTGAAACAAAAAGAGTCTGGATGAGCTCATGTAGTGTTAAAGGAGCAAAGCTCTTGGTGCCGTTGATCATGGAACTCTTTGTAGACGAGAAAGCTGGTCTTTGTTAAGTGTCCTCTGCTGATGGTGTAAGTTAATGTGTTAAACTTACTTGTAGCAAGTAGTTCGACAGACGTCTTATTAATGGGAATAATGGTTTATGTCAAAGTTGTTCAGAGACTAGATGTAATGAAACAGAGCCAGAATTACTTGCTTTAAACTGAATAATTGGATGTGGTCCTGTCACAGTATTGTAAGACCCCAGTTGAGCAACAAGCAAGTCGTCTTTTCATCATAGAAAGTGCCACCTGGCATACAGCTACAGCACAACAGAGAAGTCTAGGATTGAGCACAGGGCAGTTTGTCTTCCCTTGCAGCTGAGGGCTGAGTGAGGTATCTGGTTTTAAATAGTTACTGGTGACTTTTTTTTTTAAGTCTTTGTTTGTTACTGTATTAGAGAGAGCCTGTAATTCAAGGCCTGCTCATGGTGTGTTTGTAAAGAAGTGGTCTCTGATTGTCAAGGTGGTATAGCGTGGGAGAGTTATGTTCATGGCTTCTTAGATCATGTGGTAGTATTACCCTCTTATGAATGGTAGCTCCTTCAGTGGCTTCCTAATTTAAAGTAGGTAGAATTCTCCACTGTAGTTTCATAAATTTCCAGTAAAAGTAACTTAAGCAGAGGGGTTTTTTGTGTTATGTCTTCACTGCTTTTTGTTCATAAAATCTTGGTGAAGAGGATAGTGTTTGAAAAGTTATATTTGAGTCGATGCTTCAGAATTAATGTAAAATGTTAAGGAAATTCCACTTCAGCAGTGTAAGCACTGATGTATCTCCGTTTAGAATCATAGAATCATTTAGGTTGGAAAAGACCTTTAAGATGATTGAGTCCAACCGTAAATGTTTGTGCTTTGGTGCTTTTCATTAATATGCATTGTTTGACAGTTGAATTGATAGCATTAGTAAAAAAGATCTGACTCAAGTTAGTTTGCAACACCTAGAAAATACATGAATAGTTATCTGAAAGTGGGTTTGTTTTTTTTTTTTTAAGAAAGCTTAGCTATGGAATGTAATACCGCTTTAAAGTGTCAGTAAGTACATAGAGCTATTAAAATAATAAAATTATTATTTAAAGAAAAAGAAAAAGCGCGAGTTTCAGGAAACCACTGGTGAACTCTTCCACCACCCTCTTCCTCCATTCTTCTTCTTACGAAGTGTTAGACTCAATGCTGCTAATGACATCTTTCAAACTTGCATGCCTATCTTTATCTCTAATGCTACTTAATTCTTTTAGAGATTTTAGAAATGTGGGTTTATCTTATAAATTCAGATTAAGACTCGGAGTAGAAGTGAGGCATGCTGACACAGTGGTTCCAAAAGTCTGGTATTGTGGTACAGTTCCTCCGTTGTGGAATGTGTTCATGATGATACTGTTTAGGACAGCCTGCATCTTTATGGATGTGTATAAGTTGCTTGATAACATTACATGTTACCAAAAAATCCATTTACAGTATGGAATTAGTCAAAAGTGGAAACAAGCTTCAAATACATAGAATAAACTTTTCTTTAGGCTGCTTTCATTGTTTCATTTCCTTATCAGTAAGTGTAAATATATGTTGCAGTCTTTTCAGTTGCTTTTTGTTTAATATACTTCTTTAACAGATTTGAGTATGCAGCTTGATAATTTTCTTCCATAGAAAAGGCTGGAAGAACCATAAGAATAGAGAGCAATGATGGTTGTCCTCTGTACTATTGTACAATAGCTTCCTTTCTGAGGTTATTGGAATTCCATGGTTTTTCTCAGTTTCATAGTCTGTGTGACTAAATTTCAAGTGTTTAAATTGCAACCTCTGTGGTCTGAAAAAAGTAAGTCATCTTCACTCATATATCAAAATAACTTGTCCGTGAGTGAAAACTTGGTTAATAGCAGTATCAGCATATACAAATGATTTTTCAAGTGGACTAGGTTCCCCCTAGTGTCCTGGTATGAATGTTGTAATTCTAAACTGAACTACTGTTCAGTCTTCCTTTAAAAGGAGAGCTTCCTTTTGGCACAGTTGTTCTGTCCCAGTTAGAAAAGGGTGCCTTACCTTTTCTTTGAGCCCCTGTCAATGCACAGAGACCTCAGACAACATAAATAGCTTTTAGTAGACAGTTGACCTAGTTATAAATATTTTAAAATATCAATTTATTTGTCTCATTATGCTTGAATGATTTTGCTTTATATATATATGTATGCAAGTCATGCTTCTGCTAGTGTTGATTTTGATAATCAAAAATGAAAACTGATTAAAATTTTGAAGATAGATCTTTTGGAAACCTCAGTTTTTGAGGAAGTCTGTAAAAGGTTGCTAGAATCAGATACGAAATTATTGCTTTTATTTAAATTAACTACATCTCAGTCAAAAGCTCTGAAATTGATTTTAAGATCACCAAAAGCTATATGTCATACCACCCCAAATATAAAATTGTATTCAAATTTCAGTAAAAAGTACCATTTTCTACCAAAGTTCAGTGCCTTACCATCATTCAGATGTGATCTCATTTGATAAAGGTTAGCGTACAGTATAAGCCAGTTTGATTCTGTTTGTTCTGTACATAGCAGATTTTTACAGCATGCTGTTTGGTGACACTTTTCCGGCCTGGTTTACTGGCGGTTGATTTTTTTCTGTAGAGTTAGTCCTGTGAAGAAATGTGAAAATAATAGCAAATACTTTGGTGGCTAGGTTAATTTCTTTGTGTGTGCCCCGACTTAAGCGAAATAACAGCGGAAAAAAGGGGTGGATGTGCTTATAACATGCATATGATATAGGTAAATGAAAACTTCATCATTAGAAACATGGCGAGTTGCCTAGAGGACAAATATATTTAAATTCTTCCTTTTTAAATACTTCTTTACATGTTGCTTTTGGCTGTAGGTGGGAACGTTTCAATGTTACCACTTTGAACTGTTGTTTCTCATACTCATGTATCGTATTTAATTTTTCAAATTCTCTCCTTTACCAGTTTGAGGTGGAAGACAGTCTTTTGGAATCATGGAATGATGAAAGCTTGGTTTGGTAGCTAAAAGCCTTCTAGTGAAGTTGTTCTTCCCCCCAGAAAAACCCAGTTAAACATTTAAAGTTACATTAATGCATATATGATTAAGATATCTGAAATTTGAAATTTGTTTGATATAGTAACACTGTAAGCCATAGTTGTTCCTATTTTATATGTCACGGTAAAAGCAAGCGTTGGATTATGTGTAGATGGCTTCTCTACAGATTTGATAGTATCAGAAAGGCATACTTATTCTGGGGACTTGGTTTCTAAATCGTTAGACATGTCATGCAAATTTTTTTTTTTGCTTTCTCTATTTTCCCTTATCTGATGCTTTATAGAAAATTGATTTGGCTGCCAGATGCAGTTGCCGTTGTCTAGATCAACTCTTGCATTTTTTTCAGCATTTAAAAAAGCCCTAGTAGCTGTGAAATCCCGAATTACAAATGTTAAGATAAAGTTCTTGCAGCCATCGGGTATGGCATATTTGATTCATATTGCTGGAAGGTCTTTTGCTTAGGTCTCCAGTCTGGAGGATGTATTTTACGTATTTGTCTTAATGTTTGGTTTATTCTGTATTTGACTTAGTATTTTAGTTTTCTGTCTTTTAATGGGATCAGTTATGTTTGTAAGGACATCTTAAAGCTATTGAATCTCTTTTCAAGTTCAGGCAGAGAATGAAGGAGGAGAGTTTGTGTCTTGGGGCATGACGTGATATATTGAAGCCAGCTTTAGAGTTCCTAGAGCTGGTCAAAATTGCTGTGGTTGCATCTCAGGGAGCATGGGTCTGGTGTAAGCTTACGCTGCAAGTTCAAATTTGCCTTAGAAGAAAATCATGGCAGTAGAATTTTTATGGGTAGATTTTATGCAAGGGTAGGTAATTGTCTGTCTTCCAGAAGACAATGTGAAAGCCAAAAGCCTGTCTAAATTCCTTGTTGTGCGTGCTCTAACTTCACTTACAAGCTCAAGGAAAGACTGATTTTATTTGTGCTGCTGGGTGGCAGTGTCCAGATTAAGCTGCATGGAACTCTGGTCTAACTGTGGCTATATTAGGAAGACAGGTAACTTCTGTTCATTATTCCAAAATGATTAAAAATGACTCTGTGTTGTTTGGGTAACCTTTTCAGAGAGCACCCTTTTTAGTAGTTGTTGGCTGGTTAGAAGTCCCATGCAAACTCAAATGTTAATGCTCTCTGAAGCAGAGAATTTTAAGTGTTTGTTAGACAAATCAAGAGTATCTAATTTGCATGCCTGTATTAGATGCCTTCAACTTTTTTTTACTAAATAGCCCCTCAAGTCATAAGTTTTTACGGTAAGAATCCTACAACATTAGTTTTTCTTCTTCAAAAGAGAAACGTGTGCATCTATCTTAGAAGTGCTGTGTTGTAGATTCTTTTACGTGGTTATTCACAAAAGGAAAAATTGTAATAAAAGTACTAAATAACCCCCCTTGCAGTAGTTGTTCCTGAGACAAAGGATGTAGTAGCTACAAAAGAGGAAGGTTTTCTTTTTGGCTAATTTTTAGATACCTGTCAGATTTTTCCCCTTGTGTTTTGTCAGTTGAACCTTCCTGCAAAATATGATGGCATGTATGAATCTGTTGTGTCAGAATTGACACCTTACTTAGAAACCGACATCTCCCAGAACCTCCTAATCAGTCACAGCAAAAACATTAACATTTCGCAGTACATCAGAAAATCAGCTGCCTTCTCTCTTCAAACAGAAGCAAAAGCAGCTCAGCTGTATAGCTTTAAATGATATTAGACAAGGCAAATAAGAAATAGAAGTGGATCCCCCTTTACATGTCCCTTCAGTGATCCTGCTGAAGGATCTTAGGCTGGCCCCTAGAATTTTAAAATTCTGACAGTTTTTTGTCTAAAAACATCTTTCCTTATAAAGGTTATTTCAGACTTCTAAGATATTCTGTTGTGCTTTAGAATTGCAGGAGGAAAATGGAAGAAATTTCAGCAAGGAAGTACATGTCTTAAGATGTGGCTTCATGCTAAGGCTGGGCTGGACTAATTAGTTTCTGGTGTCTGAAGGGGAGCTGCCATTCCCCCTTTGTCCTGTCTCCTTTCCCATAAGCTGATTCAACTTGTGAAGCTGGCAAAAACTAAACAAAGACCTCAAAAAAAAAACCACCCAGTGAACCAAGACAAAACTTGTCAGGATTAGTTTTCTGAAATGAATGTTAACTGAGTTATATGTTTACTCTGTGATGAGGAGAGCATCAGATCCAATGCAAGACAAAGATATTATAATGTCTAGTCAAAATATTGTGAGAAGAAGGGAAGGCAGCATGAGTGGTTTATCTCCATTGCTCCGAGCTGTTAATTTTACCCAAGCTGAGATGTGTAGCTACGGCACTGAAGTGTGGCTCCAATACAGTCCAAGTCAGTCTCTGCTAGAGTTGCCCGGTGGTCCTGCCCTTCCTCTTCTGGGCTCAGCAGTCTCACCCGCTCTCTGCACCACCTGCACCTCACCACCAGTGAGCGGCATCAGAGCTGAAGTGGCAGAATATTGTCAGCGTACGTTGTTGTTGGTTCAGATGATTGCCAGCACTAGCACAAAAAAGGGAATTGCAGCTTTCTGTTACTGTCTGCCTTATTAATAAAATACATGCGGATTGCTAGAACTTATTTTTTTGGTAGCTGTGAATTTATCGTGGTAGAGCCTTGCTAATAACACTGGTAACTAGTTGACATTCAGCATGTAACAGTGGTAACAGTCTGACTGGTCTTCATGACAAATGTAGATTCCAGATGTCTTGAAGTTATTCAGCATAACTTGGGAGATGTGATTTCCAGATTGTATTTTGTATTAAAATAATCTGCAGACAACACCACCTGAATCCTATATGATATAGCACTTGGAAAGTTAAAAATGTATGATGAAATTCTGCCCTGGTTCAAATTGCAGTAGTCACGAGCAGGCCTGGAGTTCTACTTCCATTCTGCCTGCCTTGTATTTAAGAAGAAATGTTGTGGGCCAGCAGAGTGCTGATACCTCCTGCTGTATCAGTCCTGCTCCTGGTGTTGGAAACGTTGCCTTACCTTCCCATCACAATTTACACCGAATCACAGGATGGTAGGGGTTGGAAGGGACCTCTGGAGATCATCTCGTCCAACCCCCCTGCTTGAGCAGGTACACCTAGAGCAGGGTGCACAGGACCGCGTCCAGGCGGGTTTTGAATGTCTCCAGGGAAGGAGACTCCACAACCTCTCTGGGCAGCCTGTTCCGGTGCTCTGTCACCCTCAAAGGAAAGTAGTTTTTCCTCATATTCAGGTGGAACTTCCCGTCCTCCAATCTGTGCCCATTGTCCCTTGTCCTGTCGTTGGGTACCACTGAAAACTCAGCAGTTTGCTGAGCTTTGATTTGTAGGTAGTAATTTTCGTTCACTGTAAGAGTTAACGTGTTGTCAGTAAATTATTACACAGATACTTGATTTGACTGGGATGCAATTATGTGAATAGAGGAGAATTTGAGAGACGGGGAAAGCTGAAGGTGAAGAGTTAAGCCTTGAATTCATGTGAGTTGGTGAGATTAATGATCTTTTGCTTTTCTATGAAGAGAAAGACATGTAGGTGAATAATGATTCAAACATTACAGCATTCATTGAAAGAATAAATTTTTTATTTATTAGCTGCTGATCTTTAGTATTCTTGTCAAGGAACTGCTCTGTGTGGGTGTAAGCTTGGTTTGGTTGTATTTGGAGAGTCTCTCCTAACTGGAAAATTGGATTATTTGACTTTTTTTTTTATTTCCTTCCCTTTTCTTTTTTCCTCCTGAGCATCAGCTGTCAGGGAAAGGCTTTCGTGTGCCTGTACTTCAAATAATGTCAGTACAAACCAGATAATTTTATCTGCCCCATATTATGCTGCTTCATATCTGGAGTCATCAGCTGTTCACTTCTGTGTCGTCTATTTTTCTAGGAGATATATATTTAATATTTGTACGAGTGATTGTAGAACATTTAAACATATGGCCTTGGTTAGGTGGCATTAATACCTTTGAAACAGCTTGGTTTAGAGTTCTTCTGAACTTGCACAGTGATCTAAGTCTTCTTTAGGATAAAGAAAAATTAGAGTATCTCTCAAAAATGCTGCCAAAATGCCTGGAGATGAATTTAGGTAAAAGCAAGCGATGACGGATCTGTTGTAGTTGTAAAGTGAGCAGCTTTGAATTTAGAAAATGTCCTCATTCTTTTGTCCTGCTGCCCCCCCGCCCCAAAAAATACCCACCCAAACAACCCACCTCCAAAACCCCCCAACAAATCAAATCAACCAACCCCCCCCCAGCCTAGCTCAATGCCATTTGCATGGTGACCGCATGCTCATACATGTTGAAGTGAAATTCTTGGTGGTGTTCTGTTTGAACATGGTGAATTTTTTCCATCTGTCTCTACTGGGGGATGTTTTTGAGTCCAGAAATATGTGAACTTTTAGAGTACTTTACTTATATCTTTCGTTTTTCTGCGTCATCAATGTGTCCAACTCAGGACTGCAGCGTGATTAATGAAGTAGTCTATACAATAGAGTGCATAGTAATCTTGCCGTTGGTGACGATTCAGATCACAAATTTCAGTGGTATCCTCTCTAGAGAATAAGTATGCAGGTCTCAGAATGATGTGTAATTGTGTCATGTCAGGAGGGCTGAAATGAGTGATCTGCCTCATGCTCAGCATCCTGGTGGCTTGTGACAGCTGTCCTGCAACGTGCTGAGAAACCCAAGTCTACTACTGGGGCAATACACCAGAGAATACCTGCACAGAATACATCTGCTTTTTTTATTATTATTACCCCCCCCCCCCTTTTTTTTTGGAAACACTCAGTTTGATGTGTACGTGCCGATACACACTGAAGCAAGCTGAAGCTTGCTATGCAGATGTACCTCTTGGGAACTAGCTGTTATGTGGAAATTGTATTCTGAAAAATACTTGCAGGCAGTCAAACTCTCAGTTTTTATGGATAGTTTTATTTCATTAAATGCTGAGCCACTGCCTATGAAGGTTTCTGTGTTTCCCTTGCTAGGGGAATAACGTCTCCTTAAAGGAATAGCTTATATTTAATTTATGTATAATAGAAAACTCGTAGGAAGCTGCTGTTCTTAATATGTTAGTAGGTTCCCATTTAATAAGAAGTTGAACAAAACCATCTGTAGTGGTTTTTGACATACTAACATTAGACAGTTTGTGTCATACAAGTTGCTCCTGCATCATCTTAATCCCCTAGCACCTTGCCTCCTTCCCTGACTCCCCCATGACCTGCCCTCCTTCCCCCCACTCCAAAATAAAGTTTCATTTAGAAGTGTTGTCTTACTGTCTCAGGGGTAGGTATTTCTTGTTTTTTATATTCTTTTCTAAAGAGAGATGCTTTGAGTTTGGTAGATGCTATCCTTTCAGATACATGAAGAAAGGCGGCAGTGAACTGGGTTGGTTTTTTTTGGGCTGCAATATTAGAAAAGATTGTCATGTTCATTTTTTTATATTTGTTCATATAAGGAGGGGTTGAGTTTGGATTATGGATGCAACTCTTAACACCCCACCCCCCGAAACAGGGTTTTAAAGCGTCAATAGAAACCTCATACCAGATCTGCCATTTTGCAGGGCTGGATGTGTTGGTGTGTCAGTATGGCCTCTTTGCAAGTAAACGAGCACTCAAGTTTCCTTGTGTTCCTATCTGGCTAGGTCTGATAGCTCTGGGCTTGAGCTCGTGGTAGATCCTGCTGAGAGCACAGTCCTGCCCACTGCAGCTACTTTAAATAAAAACGTGCTTGTGTCCTGCCATCTCAGAATGGCAGATCAAGCACAGCTCTGCCTGCTAGAGACTCTGCAGACCCAGCAATAAGGCAGTTTACTGTCACTTCATGATAGACTGGAATCATAATTGCTCTCTCATTTCAAAAGCAAGATACAGAGTATAGGAAAGAAGAGGTTGTGGCTGTAGTAATATATGCAGCTTGCTGGTGTGTCAACACTAGTGTGGCTGTAAGGTGTGATAGGGGATATTTATACAGATTGATCCAGAAACTAGTCATAACAAGTGACATGAATATTACTCTTCTAATCCTTTGTAAATGTTTCTGCATTCCACTCCATGGTTAACAGAGGTTTTGGAATTAGTTCAATTTAGTACCTTTTGAGGGAATTTTTCATGGAAGCCTGTACTGCTTACAAGGAAATAATGGACTATATATGCTTGTGAAAAGATGAAAAGTTTTGCAAAGAACTAAGAGCTCAGATGAAGTCTTTCTTTTGTCTCTGGAGAATAGATACATATTTTTTGGACCTGTCTTTCCAAAAAAGTGCTTTTATAGCCAGAGATAAGCTCAAACAAGTGGAACTTGAAGGGATATAAAAGTGAAAATTAAGAAGGAAAGATTGATGGACAAAGTGTATGTTTCATGATAGCTACTTCTGTTTCTTTTTCTTAAAAAAAAAAAAAAAAAAAAAAAAAAAAAACAAACCAAAAAAGCCAAACCCCAAAACCAACCTCATACACTTCATAAAGATTCTTTTGCAGCATCAAGCATATGGTTGAAATATTGCTGCAGCACAAATAGTTTTGCTCGGAGTTCTCACAGTGTTGTCACTGAACATGTTCAAGGATGTGATAATTTTGAATATATTTGCCTACAGTTTATTTTAGAATACTTCTGTAGTTAAGCATGTCGAGACAGTTGCAGTTTGAAGTTGCTGTGTTGTTCTCCCATCTAATGTGAAGCTTTTCCCTAGTATTTATTCTTAGGTAAGACAGACGTTTATCTACAAAGTATTTTGGTATGAGACTTAAAAGACAAAAGCTTCCATCTGTTAGAAAAAAAACTTGTTTATATTTTAGAATGTTGGATTTTTCAGCCTGGCTCTGCATGCACATGTTCTTTGATTTCTATTTTTTTTTTTTAAATGAATAAAGCTTTTGAGTATGGTGGGTTGTGGTTTTTTTTTTTTTTTTTTTTTTGTTCCAAGGCTGAGTGACTACTAACTAGGAATTGGTTGACTACAGACCAGAAAGAGATTTCAATAAACTGCTTCAGAGGGGTTGGTTGGGGTTTGTTTGTTTTTTTTTTTTAAGTTTCCAAATGAAGTAAGTATTCTTTCCAAAACACATTAAAAAAAAAATCAAAGGTAAGATTCTGAGGTGCCCCCTCCCCCTCCCATTCTATCCCAAAGGAATAGCCAGCCTCTTCCCCTGACACCCACCCACCCCACCCCCCAACTTAAACAAACCAACTTTTGTACTTTTAGAAACGGAAATACTTGCAGTACGGATTTATGCTAAGGAAGACTGCATTAAAGTGTGGGAGAGCCACCAGGACGCAATTCAGCGTAGGTGTTACAGTATTCATCTGAGCAGCTGAAGAACTGTATGAACCTGTGCTCTGCATTGGGAAAAGAATGGGTTTGGTTTAGGATGCTCAGTTGAGAAGAGGTCACTAAGAGTTAGGGTATCTGATATTTTTGTTTAACTTTGTTCTTGCTATATGAATTATTTAGTTTACGGTCATTTATATACAGCACCAGAGAGGCCTTCAGCAGCTTGGAAGTGAAAAGATTCACATACATGTTAGAGTGAACATCTATTTACAGAGTGGAAACAAACTACTTTTAAACTCTGTCAGCACTATCTGAGAATACTTTTATTAGTCTATGGTTAGAGAATTTTCTGGACTGAGAAAGGCAGTGAGGGGAACTGAATGTGGTCTTCTGATTTCTGAACTGCTAGGTGATAAATACCGTCTTCACAGTTGCACAGTATGTTTCTTTGGCTGGTGGTATTTGCCTCAAGTTTGTGAACAGTACAGTATTTGTTTTGTTTTGTCCAAGTTGTTCGTTGGTTGGGGTGGCACCAGTCCAGCTTCATTACTAGAGTTCTCGTCATCCAAGAAGTAGGAATGAAAGAAGAAAAAAGAACAAGGAAGGCAGTGTCACGTCATGAAGGTTAAGTTATGGATAATGCCTTAAAGAGCCAGTTTTTTTCCATGCATTACATGATGGGACAAGGAGATGAAGGTATGTCAGTGATGAAGAGGGGAAGAGTGAAATGAAGCTCTGAATGTGATCTGCTAGAGTGGAGGTTGCATTTTTCTAAGGTTGTTTTAAGCAAGGAAAAAGTATAGCTACTCATATCATACCTGAAACAGAGAGCCATCTTCATCTGGAAGGAGACATGAAATTGATTGCAGGTAACAGCATGGCTGTTTTACCTCTTCAACAGGGGAAAAAAAAAAGGAGGACTTTCAGTAAGCCCTGGTTTATTTTGCTGAACAAGAATACATGGCTTATGTAAAAAAACCCAAACAAAAAAAAAAAACCACAAAAAACCACCTGCTTTGGAATGCGTATTCAGTGAAAGGTCGATAATACAGCTATAAACACACTTAGCAGATGTTTGACTTCTGGGTTGTTCTGTTCTGGGACCCAAGGTTCAAATGTACTTTCATTTTGTAGTGCTAATGAAGTCTTGGATCAGAGCAAAAATATAACCTTGGAGCTGTTCTTAGCTGCTGTTGATGCAGAAAATGTTAAGTCTTGAACTCAGTTTCAGTTCCTTTTTTGGTATTCTGTGAGCTGGAATTGAAGGCACGCCGTCTCGCCCATTCTGCTCTTGTGCGACCCTGCGGTAGCTGTAGTCGGTGGCCTGGGAGATGAGAGACTGGCGAGGTGGCGATTGGCTGCGGGGCTGGGGAGCAGTTTCCCGGAGTACATCTGTGTCAAGCAGAGCGAGCTAAAGCAGTCATGTATGCGCAGTCTCTGATCTCTTGGGAGGTTTGTTACAGGGTCTCGTACAAGGGCATTCACCGTTTCTGCACATCGGCATGGAAGAAGCTTGTTCAGGGAAGAAAATGCAACCTGTATGTAAATAGCAGCTGTATAACTTAATAATGGTTTGAATGTGCTTTGACGCAAGTGATATTTAGCAACTGTGTCTCAGAATGGTGTGCTACCTTACGCTCACTAGCTGTGGAAGAAATTTTTCAAAGCTCTAGTGACAGAAATAATATTTGTAGTAGAGATTTCTGTATTAGGGAAGACATTTTCTGTGTAGTTAGAGTTGTTTAATCATAGTAACTGGCTTAATCCAGAAAGAAAATATGCTTTTACATACATGAGAGTATACTCTCAGATTCTGAGAGTGGTTGAGATCTGTGTGGTGTGTGGTTTTTTTTTTTTTTTCATTATTTTGAGTCAGCTTTTCTTAATTTGAAGGTTATCAGCTGTTGCTTTGAGTAATTCTGTGCAGGGAACTTTCTGGTAAAGAATCTTGAAATAGCCTATTGGTTATTCCTTTTGACACCCCCCCCTCCCCCCAAAAGTAAGATAAGTGAACTTAATGAGCTATGTAACTGAGGTAAAATGTTCACGGAGGTAATATTTTCTTCAGACTTAAGTGGCATAGCTACAAAACTCCATTTGTGGGGATTTCTACAATGAAGCAGTGAGCTCTAGTATTTGTGTTAAAAGCTATTGCTTAGCTCTTGTATGGGTAGTCTTTATCACTGTCATTTAACTGCAATGCAGTGTGTAATAGGGATTAGGACTCCAGAGTTTCCTGGAAACTAAAATCTATGGGATGGAATTTTCCTAAGCAGTAAAGCTTTAAAGACCCCTGAATTGTTTTATATAAATTTTATAAGACGACCACTAAATTCCCTATTTCCTTTTGTGACCGTAAGAAGTAAGGGTTTCATTTAGACGTGTTAAAATGCATCTGACTGCAGTGGTCTTGTTTGGTAAGGTCTCTGTAGTACAGTGATTGATTTTTGATTTTTCATTGTGGTGCTGCCTTCAGCTCTGGACACAGAACTCTCTACCTGGCATGCATATGCCAGGCAAAGATCTGAGATGACCAGTTATAAAGATTCTACTACTTTGCGTACTGTAGTCACAGCGCTGTTCAGTTTTGAATGAAGCAGTGCAATATATAAACTATATACCTCATTCATTAGTGTTATGCCTTAATATTTAAACTTCAGTTTGGCTATTGGGAAGCTGATTCTTTTTTTCTTTAACTGTAATTTTAGAAATTGAAGTGAATGGAGCTATGATTTTTTGAATGAAATTTAGTCCTGTGAGGCAGTGATAAAATGCAACTTTGTAAAGTGACTACTATAATGTTAGATATGTAACTTGATATCTTGTATTGGATTGGTGACATTATTTGCTAACTTCATGCATGGTGGTAAATTTTCTGGCTTGCAGAACACTTGGGTTGAATTCATACAGGCTTCTAATTTTAATCGAGTATTCTCTTGCATTGTAGTAATTCCATAATATTAATCAAGCCATCCCTTTTTCTTGTGTTCGTTCTAACCTTTTTTTTTTTTTTGACAAATTGCTGTAGTTTGGTATAGGTGATGGCCAGTCATTACTGTGACTGGTCTCTTGTCAGTGTTTATGTTTCCTTTTCTTTCTGACTTTTTCTCCCAATTTAATTTTGTGTTCTGATTAACACAGACACTTTGTGTTTACTGCCCAAAGACTAGAGCTGATTTGTCTGGGACATGGCTTGTCTTGCAGGTTGTGGTGCTCAGTGTGCCAGTGGCCAGAGTAATGCCTGCTAGAACCACTGAAATAAAATTATTTATAAACATTAAATGTTCAACTGTGCAGGAAGCAAAACACTAATATGTTTAGAACTGCTTTTTTTCCAAATGTGTGGTGTGAGGTTTTTTTGTTGGTGTGTGGTGTGGATTTTTGTTGGTTTTTTTTTTTTTTTCCTTAAAAAAATAATTTTTTTTTAATTAGCACAGATACATTTCTTTCTTTATTGTCCTCCACATACAGTTTTGGAAAAGTAAGAGTAAAATGCAACCTGGAGAGCTTTACAGAAGTCTGTTGATATCTGTTGGATGTACTTGTCCAAACTGGAGGCTTGTATATCTCCTGTGTTTTTTGTAAGTCTTCTAGAAGCAGATTGGTCAGACGTATTTAGTAGGCTAAGCTGAGCAGTTAATTAGATGATTAGTAGGCTAGAAAAACTTCTCTAAGTATTCCTAACCTCTTTCATTATAGCTATGGTCTTACTGAAATCTAAGAGTCAAACCTTCCTGTGAGGCTCTGATTATTGCTTTGATTAGGAGGGACCTTCATTTACGTATGAGTTGTGTAAAATAGTAATTGTATAACCACAGATAAAGTTCACATAAAAAGGCGGGGAGGGAGGGGTGACACCAAAGCCCTGGAGCTGTAGTGGAGTCTTTCCTGTAGTGCTTGAGCAATACCCACTGCTACGATAGTAGAAAGAAAAAAAAAAAAAAAAAAAAACAAACCTTGGGAAAACAGCTGTTCCTGTGCAAATGAGACCATAGCAAATATGACTAAGGGGGTACCCATCAATGTGGTATGCTTCCTATTTTAAAACTGACAAGTGTTCTGTTTGTGAATTATTATTAATTTTACTCTCATCCATATATATTTAGAGGGCAAGACAGCTAAAAATTATATGCCGACGAAATGAGACAGGGTCCATTTATACCTGGGGCATTTTCCCTTGGTTGTTAGGTTGATGTGCTTGATTTAGAACTGGTAGTGTTTCATCACTTTGGCAACTTCTGAAGATACAGTATTGCGGTGTAGACCAGTACTGTGCCCAAAGCACGCACTTCAGATGCATTTATAGGACCATTTGTGCAATTCAGCTAAAGACTATTTAATAGGCTGAATAATACCTTCACTTACTACGATTTGGAAAGAGCTTTGATTTTTTCATATCCTGGCTGTCCTTCAAGGAGGCAGCAACCGGAGATGCCTGCCCTCCTGCGCACCATAGGCTCATCTTACCTCTGGTTTAAAAGCAGGATCAATCTGACAGAGAAGTAAACCAATATATTTAGAACTTACCAAGTGCTGCTCTTAGTTGTCCCTGCAGGTGAACCATGTCAAAAAGCCCTTCCTAATTTACTCAGTTTCAACTAAGGCTACTCGATGCTCTGTATGGGATAGCTACGGTGTAGACCTAGTGCTGATGATTGCTAGAGGTAGAATGATTGTCATTTAACTATGCATATAGCAGTTCACAGATGGCATTAACAAATATACTAATTTTCTGGTTTCTTTTCTTATCACTCCCAGGTTTGCTGTTATGGGTAGACTTAGTCCTACAAAATTAGGAGATAACACTGGTCTTGTCTGATTCCTTCCCCCCCCCCCCCCCCCCATGTATTAATGCTTATTAGCTTGCACTTCTGGGAGATTGAATGGATAGAGAGGAGGCTGTATGTGCATTCTGTAAATCATATGTATTTTATTTCCTGACTACATTGACTATTATGTGTGTTTAGAACAGAAATGCAGGCTTCTGAAACAAACCAATTAGGAAATGCTGCTGTGAAAATGAATCTTGGATTACCCTACTGGTTCTTAATTATTCTGAACAACGTATTTCAGTAGCTTTGTGACAAAACAAATGAGTTTGTGTGTGTATCTATCTATAAAAAAAGTCAGTTTTAAAATACTTTATATATGTACATACACATATCTGGAAAACAGTTGCAAAGCCAGGTTTTGTAGTTCCTCTTTAGTTATCCTTGAGATGTGTGGTCAAAATGAAGGTTTTAATTTCTTTCTCCAGCTAAACTTTTATTTTTCAAGCAGAGCAATATTGGTAATTTTTCGTTATTTAATTTTACTTATTTGTTACTGGAGCCTTGATGGCTATCATAGCTGTTAGATCTGCATATCTGTCAGAAGACAAAGTGTGAGGGCTGGTGATACAACAAAAATACTTTGACTGTGCTTCCTAGGTCTAGGTCAAGCCACCATTTTGAATTCTGTTTGCACTGATTTGTAAGTTTATTGGGAAGTTGCTGTAGGCCTCTACTGTTGTATCCTCTTGGAGACAGCATGTTGGGTTGGATGGATGGTTTGATCCAGCTTAACTGCTCCTGTATACTGATGATGAAAGAATGAAGAGCAAAGTACGAAGAGCAAAATGCGCTGTGCAAAAATTGTCATTTGATCTTAGTATGTAAATCTACAGTAGCATGCTATATAGGTTTACCAGTTGAGTCTGTAAGCAGTGTGTGCTCATGTTCTGAGAGGAATGATTTGTTGGTGCTACATTCCAGCCTAAGAGCTAAATCCCATCTGCCAGATCTGGTGTCTCTACAAAGCAAGAGATGTATCCATGGGTTCTTGTGGGAAGGAGGCAGGAAGTATTTGCCTGCTGTTCAAGCCAGAGAGGATGGGATGTAATTACAGTCATAGAGCAAGATGTATGTTCACTGTGATGGTGTAGGCAGTTGCAGTAGACTGATATCAAAATTGGAAGTTTTAAACTCTTGGCCAGGGACAGTTATATAAGGGGAAAAAATGGATATGAACACACCTTGTTTCCCCCCTGCCCTGGTGGTTTTTTTGTTGTTGTTTGATGTGGGGTGTTTTTTTTTTTTTTTTTTTTAGCATTTGCATCTCCTTGAAAAAATGCTGCAGTGAAAGTTCTTTGTAGCATGAAAGTGGTAATGTAATTTTTTTAGGGGGTGGTGGTGGTGGTGGTGAGGTTTTTTGTTTGTGTCCTCTCCTGTGCCCCTACTTATTCTCAAGAACACTAGTTCTATCTCTTCTGGTGCTGCAGTTAGTGCCGCAGCTCTGGGGAAGAACTTTGAGCTGAGGGGATGTCAATGGAGAATATGAACATTGACTTAGCTAAGTAATGGTTTTAAATGTTGAGCTCAAATTTTTCTCAACACAATTACTGTATTATTCTTATATTTCAAAGGTTTACAGTTAACTGTATCAGCCATTTGTATGATCACTGTCTATCACCAGAATGAATTGATTGAACTACATTTCAAGTACCTTAAAAATCTGTGGTTAGCAAGCTGCATCTCTTGGAAGTGGTTATTCAGTAACTCACTTTAGCAGTGTGCCCATCTGAAGTCTGTCATGTGTATGTGACTGCATAAGGTTAGGCAAGTTGCATGGTGAGAAGAGCTTGTACAGATGACAGTGGAAAATTTCTTTTAGATTTAATTTTGCGTGCGTCATATTTGTGCCAGTCCACTGGACAGTAGCTAACACATGCTGCTGGAGATTGACAACTTAGTTCTTGCAAACTTGAGTGCCTTCCTTAATGGTTCTTGCAATTTAGGATTGACTTTTTAAAAACACTACTTTTAAAAAGCATGTAGTGTTCATGTTTTAGATATGAAAAGTGTACTGTACTAAATGAAGACAAATGTTTGAGAAGGTAAATAAGTAAAGTGTAAACAATTTCTGGATGCTTGTTTGTCTGCAGTGAAAGGGGAATAACTCTTTTTCTCTTGGACTGAGACAGAGGTCGCAAGAGGAATCCTACTATAATTCTGCTAGAGCAAAGAGTATTTGAAAGTCTTGGCTGGTCAGCAACAGTTAAAGGGGTTTCATTTTCATGCTGGGGTAAGTTGGAAGGCTGAGAAGACTTGTATATGTAGGCACCTCTGCTGAATACGAAAGTTTCACTGGAAGGCTGTTTCTACAGTACGTTTGTTAGTATCCACAAATTCGGTGTAGGAAAAAGTATAGTCAGTGTATTTTAATATAATGTACTAGGATTATTTTTCCCCCCTGAAGTACTCTGGATTCTATCTGTTTTTATAAATGACCATCTCCTTGTGAAAAAGCAAACCAAAGGTGAAAGCTTAATCTCTCCCTGAGGCACCTTGGTTGCTGCTTGTGTTGGTTTTTTCCCCTTCCCAATTGTTCTGTCTCTTGGCCGAAAAGAGAAATTGCATACATTCCAAGTTAGTCTTCAATTTTACTTTGGCTCGTCTTCATCAGCTGTTTTTTGGGCATCTGTGGGATTAGTGTGCGTAAAGTTTCACATGAAATGCATAGCAAACTACAGAGGAGTGCTTGCTCTAAGATGAAGTCATTCTCTGTGCCTCAGAAAGGGAAGTTGGTGAGTTTTAAACGATCCCACCTCTCTGTATGTAAAAAGTTCAGAAAGTAAAGAGAACTAGAGTGGGAACGTGTTTTGATTCAGCAACTGAAACAGTTTTCTCTCACTTTTATGTCTTAAACTGACATGGTAGATATAATTACTGGAAACCTATGCCCTACAGACTTTATTTTTAGCAAGGAAAAGGTTGTAGCTTGGAATTAGTTTTATAGCATATTTGAATTTTTTTTTAACCTGACTTAAGGCAAAAGTATCTTGTGGGGGGATTTGCTATTGGCATCACAAACACTTATGTTAAAATGATGCTTTGTGTTTTTCTAAACAAAGACTGTAAATGATAGGCTTTCTTCATGTATGATATTTGTGGTTGCTAATGGTTTATTCTTGGAAGAGTCTCTGCATATGTTGAGTACTTTGAGATAGCGATAGAACAGTTTGCAAGGGCATGCATGCCTTTCTGTAATCTAATCTCAAAAGACATGTTACTTTCACATGATGTGGTTTTGAAGGGTGCTTCTGTATGTATAAGTTTGGCAAACTACCTCTGTTACTAAAGCAAAGCGTGGTAAATATTAATAACATGATATAAGGCGTACAGCAAGTACAGGTTCAAAATGTTATTGGGATACAAAATCTTTTCTTGCGTGTGTATTTTCCACAGTGTGTGTGTAATTTTCTACTAGAATGCAGTAGTCTGTATAATCTGGAGAAAAACTTTGTCTTCCTTTATTGCTCAAAAACTATGTTTGGTGAGCTTCCAAGTGTCCTAAAAGAACTGTTGGGGGCGGGGGAGTTAGGTACAGGATATTCCAGTAGTCTATGGCTGTAAACATGAAGCTAATTGTGGAAGAGGTTTTGAATGCAATTTTCCTAATACTAGGGTTTTTCCTCTCTCTGTCTTAGAATACAAGACACTTAAGATAATTTAGAGGATTTGTAATACTTCATCTATTTCCATCTCTATTTTGAGTTTTCTGGGAACGTGCAGGATTTGTGTGTATATCTGTTTCTGTGAACTGGAGTGTACTACAGTCCTATAATTTTCTATTTCTGTGTCACTGAGATAAATGGGAAAGAAGGTATGCTTGACTCCTCCTTGGTAGTGTTACGGCCTTACCAATGCAGTTAAATGTTTTGATGTACTTATTTGGTGCCTCAAAAGAATGTTAACTTAAGCTTTTTAATGCTGCTGCTTAGAGACCTCTTTTTGCTATTGGGTTTATGCATGTTAAAAATTTTTTTTCCCAAGCTGTGTTGGAAAATACCTCTGCAGTAAAGATAAGAGCCAGGACTCACTTTGCAACTGTGTTTTTCCCTACCTCTGGAATGGTTATCAAAGAGATGAGAGGCCAATTACATCATGAAGGCATCTTCTAGAGGGCTCTTCAATTTTGGTTTGGAGTGTTGGAGACAGGAATGTACTACCCCCTCCCCCCATTACCATGACGCTTTCTAAATTATTCCCACTTCTTTGTTAATAGGTCCTTGTAACATTTTCATAGATTTGCCCATCAGACACAACTTTGGTTAATCACCTGAATTTTTTAATTGCAGCTGTCTGGAGTGTTGCAGGAGTTTTGATTTTCCTAACATGTACAACACTACTTTTGCAATGCAGCAGTAGCAACAAAGTTATGTTACTGTGTAATGCCTTTCTTGAAAACCCCACTCTTAGAGACACAGCTCAGAACCGACCTTTATTTAGTTTTCAGAGGTTTATTCTGCTGTGTGTCCCTCTTGTATCTTGCTTATTTATATAATGCCAACTGCATTTATTTTTTATGTGGTCAAACTGCTTTTAACATCTGCTTTTTTTAATGTCATCTGAAAATTTTTTTCCCTATATGATTTTGATTTTTTGTGTGTGTGTGCATGCAAGACACTATTATAAATATCTATTTTGGAAAGACTAAGGAGTTATGTGTTCAAAACCTTCTTTTGGTGGGGGTTCTTTGGTATGTTTAACTTAGAGCTGTTACACAGGTATGTTTTCATCCTTGTTGCTTCCCTGTGAGAATACAAACCTGTTCAGTATTTAAAACATTGCACCATTGAGTAATTCTGAGATCAGTGTTTAGGTGAATATCAATACTGTTAGGATTCCCAGTCCCTAGAAGACTCCTGATTTAGGCTTCCATTTTTTCCTCATGAAACCATTACCACAGATCCCGTGCTGATTGATGTAAATGCACCAGTGGGCTGCTGCCAGAAGCAGTGATCAAACATTTATTTGTGGTGGATGTAGCTGTCATGTCATATGGCTACAAGTAAAGTCGGTTTGGTGAACTGATCCAATGGAAAACTAATTAAGTTGTTAAAAAAAAAAAAAATCCATTGCTTCAACTCTTTGTATCTGATTTAAGGAAAAAAGGGTGTGCCCCAAGGGAGCAGAAAGAGCAGGGACAGTATTCTTTAGCAGTTAACTTGCCCTTGTACATAGTTAGATGTAAAGTAAAGCATTACCCTTAGGGTAGGCAACAGTTCGTTTAGAGAACCAGTTCTGCCAGGAGGCTGTAGTTGTGAGCTGTTAAAAGTGGACTGTATTCTAAGGAACACAAATTATTTGGAGAAATGCAACTTCAATGGTGTTTTGATGTCAAGTCTGAGATGAGATTATGCGATTTCTACTGCTCAGTTATTTTAAGGTTTATTTTTGTCAAGACTGAGCAAAAGGCAGTGTTTAAAGGTCTGCTTTAGTGATGTGCTAAATGCAATTAGAGGACACGTTCACAGATGAGACTCATTCTTGAACATATCTATTTCAAATACTGTGCTTTTGCGTTATGAGTGGCATGGTTTCAGTAGTAATGGAATCTGAGCAGATTGTCTCACAACTGCTGTTTTCTAACTCTGTGCATAAAAAATGTGAATTAGATAGGGGTGTGGTTAACAAGCTGTCTGTTGAAACCTGAGTGAAACAGTTATTTTCATCTTTCAAAAACTGTTGCTCTAGGAGAGATCCCCAAGTTGTGTAACTTAACTCTATTGCTGCCCCTTTATATAATCTTTGGTTCACAAAAGCTGCTTATTTGTGCTGGAAAATCTCACATAGGAATTGTCCCCTAAGCAAATGGGTTCAAGAACCCTGAATGTTAACTTATGTCACTTTTTATAAATTTACCCGTTATTTTATTGAAGTAGATTCATTGCTGTTGAATGTAAAACTAAAAGAACATCGCAATCATGAAATGTATGTCCTGATCCTTGATACGATGAAATCAAGAGCGTTGCAAAAGGAAATTGCATGGTATTTAGCATATCTGTTGATTTATTCTGTTTTTCCTTCAATACAGGGTAATGTTTTCTTGAAGAATTGGATGGGTAGGTTTTCAGTGACATTTTCTTTCTCAATTTCGAAGAGGTGAAAGTGTGTTGTTTTAGAAAACTTTGACAAACAGTTTCAGAACTGTAGAACATATGTAGGAATATAGAAAAAAAGTAGTTCTATTTATTTTTAACTTAAACTTTGTGTGTTGTTTCTTTAGGGTCATGATGAAGAAGCTGTTGTGGATATGGGCAAAATCAGCTCTACTATCAATACAAACTTTGAGAAAGAAGAACTAGAGAGTAAGTTTGTGGTGTTTTTCTGTTTGCTTAACATGCATTTTTTTGTCTCAGGATGAAACATCTATTTTCCTTCAAGTGCAACCAGTATCGCTAAAAGGAATCAGAATTTTATGGCCATCATGAAATTCTAGGAATAAAACCAGTGAACGGCAGATGACCTGCACTGTTTTTTGTCTTTGTGTGTGCTAATAAGTACTCAGTTATTCAAATCTGTCACAGAAAGAAATACTTAAAAAAAATTATGAAGCTTTCCAAGGAAGGCTTGCTTATGAGATTGTAGGTTTGAAAAAAATGATGGCTGTTGGTAAGTAATTTCCCAGCGTGAATGATGTCAAGTTCTGCAAAATCAAAACTCAGGGAACAGGGGCCATGAGGGAGATGTTTGTTTTGTTTTCTGGAAGTTGAGTGTCCTTGTGAATGTGGTCATGCACTTGAAATACTGAGAGTCTGAACACGTGACAGTGCTTCTAGTTCCATGGCAAACAGAACATTCTGCAATCTGCTGCCAGTTAAAGCATTATGGAATCCTGTGAGTCTTCATGATTTGACTCAGGATCCAGTGTTTGGCAACAAAAATGGAATTGAGTCAGTTTCATATAGCAAAATGCAAAATTAGATACTTCATCTCAGTTAAAATTTCTCACTGACTTGCAGATTGGGATGAAGATTCATGGATCCTATTTGGTGAAGCCAGAGGAAAAAGCTAGGGAGATCCAGTGTTAAAATCTTATTTATTCACTTTTAACATGGAATGCTCTGAAGCTTAATTAACATTTGCAAAATGCTATAAGACTATCAGTAGATTCACTAAGTAGTATTTCCTGACGGTACTGACTCCAACTGCTTTAGAACACTAGAGAGCCATTATAGCAGCAGTTTCTAGCTGAGAAAAGTTGATTTAGGTTGCTGTCACATTTTCTTATACTGTGTTCTAATAAGAGACAGTTTAAAATGATTACAGTTGCTTGTTGCTGTTGCGGTCATACTCTTGCTCTGTTCCTTTCAGTCTGTTACTGCTTTCCATCTTGCACTGATGCTTGTTTGTCTGACTGTACCATAAGCCTGGTTAAGTATGCTAAGCCAGCAGAAAACGTAACAGTCCTGACAAAGGAAAATAATAAGAAAGATCTCAGCAGTTGAGCACCCCAAAACAATTCGCCACACAGATGGATGTGCGCTAGTGCTGAGCAGAGGAAGGAAGTGTGAATATTAGGCTGAGAGGTGCAGTGGTGGAGGCTGCAACAATGCCAATTTAGATAGGGTTGAGCTGTGGTGTAACCACTGCTGTGTCTGTTTCTGCAGTTAAATCTTCAGTGCAGACTTAAGCTGTCTCCCTCTTCACTTCCTTCTCTTGCTTTTCTTTGGGAGATGACCCAGAAAAAGCATGTGTGTGTTTTGCAGGGAGGCAGGCGTTAAGGGGAAGCAGGCATTCAGCTGGAGTAGTTTGCCTGAACAGCTGTAAAGCCTCAACCATGGGAAAGTGCAGCCAGATCACTTCCCCAGTCTCTTTTGTAGCACATTTGCAGAAGTGCTTCAGCTAGGTCAGCACTGTAGTTACACAAGATACTGGGTCGGCAGGCAGGGGGTTCAGGCTGCTTGAGGCAATTTAAGCACCTGTATTGCTGACTGTGGAAAATACCCCTGTTACCGACAGCCAAAGAATAAATTAAGGTGAAACCAGGGCTTCTGTTTCATGAGCAATTGAGTCAACGTAACAGCGGCTGAAAGTAGGAGATGAGGAGATCTCACTGTCCTCACCTTGCTCTTAGCCACGCAGCCTTATCTTTCCTTTGGCTACCTCTCACTCTTTGCAGTGACCTGGTGTAAGCGTCTCAACGCAGGAGAGGGCTGGCTATATAGAGGTTAAACAAATAACTAATAAGAAGTATCTGACAAGAAAAATGTATTCTAGTAGGAGTATCACATATCTGAAGCTTCATGTAGGCACACATTTTGACACATAAGTAGGAATTATTTTTGGCGATTACATATATTTTGTATATATTTTATATACTTGTAATGAAATTGGTCCCTTTTTTTAATAATTATAGAATGGGGAAAGGGAGGGACAGCATGTATTTTGACTTTTTTCAGTGGAAACTGTTCCAAAGTAAGAACAAGAAGTTTTCCCTTTCCTGTATGAAAGAGAAAGGTATTTAAGTACAGTTGTTCATGACTCATATAGTTATCTTCTCTGAGATTCACCAAAAGAGATTCTTTAGATTCAGGGTGCTTCAGAGAATAAATTTATGTGAACTTACAGCTCTGTTTATGAGATCATTATTAATAAGCTATTACGATTAAAGTAGGCATGTGGGATTTTTTGGGTTTTGTTTTTAATTCTGGTATTAAAATCTTAGAAGGGGAGAAATGGAATTGTTGGCTGCAAGCAGTAAAAAACCTCCAGGTAGTATTATTTTTCATTACTGACTTGTGAATGTTTTCTTGTAGGCTTAGGAAGAGCTGTAGTCAAACATTAGGTATGGTAAGTGTTTTAAGACCTGAAACTGTTTCAGTCCAGTCTTCCAACTTGTTTTGCTGGTGACTTGACAAGGAGTTCTCTAGGAATTTGGAACCTTTCCAGAAGTGTGTATTGGTTCATTTTCAAGGAGAGGCAGCAAGCAGTTAATTCAGTTCAGCTATGATGTGAAGCACCAAACCTTTAAGAGCCAGCACGGACAGGTGATATTTAAGTGCTTTAAAGCCTGTACAAACTAATGTTGATTGGTTTGATGCTGTAGAAGGCATAATTTTGCTACTAATACTAAAGCAAAGGTTTCTGGGTGTTGTCAGGATTGGATACTTCTGTTTTCTGGAAATTTTGTGATGAAGTATTAATGGAAAGAGGGCCAGATGCTAAAGGGGAAAATAGATCTTGGAGTTAGGGCTTCCCAAGCTCTGCATTCCATTTATGGTGACTGGGAAAGTGTGGTACATATCTGGAGTGACAGTGTTTAGGTTAGAAAGGTTAGGCACAGGCTGCTTGTTCCGTAACTGTCTTCCTGTGAAAGAGAAATGGGTAGAGATGGTAAACTGCAATTGTGGGCAGACTGTGTGTGTGCTAAATAAAGGTACTGCTCTTTACTGAAGCTCTACGGCCTTACTTTGAAATAACAAATGTCAGTTTACAGAAGAGCTAGAAAGGGGAATAACATCTTAAAAATAACATTTTAAGAGCACCTGATGTTCTTAACTTGATGCCAGACTCTTTGAGCTGCAATGAATGAGAGTAATAACAAAGTAAGGCAGGAGTTGGAAGTAAGGCAAGAATAGTAATGGCAGAGGTATTTCATGCCATCTTGTAAAAGGCATTTTCTGTTAAGAACCATGTTCAAGGAAAGCTTTCTTAAACCTGAGTTAATATGTTTGGCTAGATATTACCAGGACCTATCTTTTTAAAGGTGTAGTTAGTTTTCCACCCTGATTTGAGGATACATGTACTAGATACAGTTTAAGGGAAAAGGGGTATGTTCTGTTACTCTTAGCAGACCAGTTAGAGGCATAGCAAAGATAAGGAGTTTACACATAACAGAAGTCTTGTTCCAGAAACAATCTGAGGTCAAGAGTGTGTGTCTCAGTGAACTAGTTTTCTGTGGCATAAATCCAAGAAACAGCTTTCAGGAGTTAAGGTGATTTAATAGAGCTACTCTACTCTCACACTATCCCGTGGCAGCTGTAAGTAGTGTTTACATTTCAAGTGACCCCATTATCTCTGATACGGTAATGGTTTAGAGCCTTATTTTTCCTTTAAGAAAACAGCTGTGCTTTTTAGTTAATCTTATTTGATAAGGACAGGTAATTCAATAATGCTGCATTTTTTTCCCATCGGGAAGTGAATATTGTATATCTAAGTGGAAGACTTGCTCTACAAATGTTTTGCAGTTTAATGTGTTGTAAGTAGTTAGAAATTGTTTCAGTATTATGAAAGGGCTTTGGGGAACTAAGAACTTATACAGCAACTTGTAGTAGAATGTACTGCTAAGATTTCTTTTTTTTTTTCAGGTGGCAGGTTTACTATTATTGTACCTCTTTAGATGCATCTTAATTGCAACTGTTCAAAACCCCATGAATAGTTCCTGTAAAATCTTTCAAGAAGACAAGTTGTACAGGAGCAGGTGAACATAAGTAATACAACGGAATGTTGGAGCTGCTGGCACTTTAAGAATGTGCTCAGTATTTACATTTGTATGTTCTGTCATAGGCTGTACTAATTTAGACAGGCAGTACAGAGCAGGTTTCTTATGGCTCTCAAACTATAGAATGAGTGCTTGAACCTTTAAGAGATCCCTTTAATGGTCTAAAGAAGAACTGTGTTTAACAGAAAAAAGAATTTTGAAATGCTGTTTCTCATGAAGTTTTATCTTTATATGTGGTCAAAAAGTAGGAAAATGTGTAACTGTTTCTGAAAACAAAAATAATTTAGGATGGTCACTAATGATTTTTGCAGACTACCTTTTATACTCTCTAGTGATATCCCTGAATTGGAAAGATCTCACGGGCTCCTTAGTTTGGGTTGAACTGAGAGCAAACAAAAACATGTCTATTCAGATACAATACAGCTATTCAGGTATGAGACATGCTCTGAGTCACATGCAACATCAACAAAACGTTCACTTGCACCAGTTGTGCTAGTAGCCAGTGCAGGATAAATTCTTCTGTCCTTATCGTTCAGAAATAAATGTTAGTTTTGCTCAGCATTTCCCTATAAGTTACAAAAATTGAGGATGTTTTCCTAATATGATTTTAAATGCAATTGTGATTAAGTGAATTTTGGAATTAGGCTGCATTGCTATACCTTTGTCACATGTGCATTGAAAACATAGTTATAATATCTTTCGCTATGGGAATCCTGTGTTATACAGTCCATAGGCAAGTTCCTCAGGACTTCTTGTCCTGCTCATTTATGCAATAATCAGACCTCAGTGTAGAGAGAATAATTGTCCTCAGCTTACTTTATTTTCTTATTTGTGGTGTTCACCACAAAGGTAAATCCTTAACAAATGCTATCAAAACTGTTTTCATACTGCCTTTTGAGAGGGAAAGTTGGCAACCTGATTGTGTAGACATAAAACTCAATAGGGCACCCAAAGTGACTAGACACAATTTTCAGTGTTGATCTGTTGTTGGTTTTGGAGACGGGGTTATTTCTAATTTCTAGAACAATCTTTTTGGAATTTCATTCTGATTCTGCCAAACACAGTGTTTACAAATTACTATAGATTTTAAAATTTTTACTCGCATGTTAAACTACTTGCAAATTACTGGGGAGACATACTGTAAGCTCCTGGCAAGTGAAATTACTCGTTATTCTACAAACAGATCTTCTTAACGAGTGTCCTTGAGACACTTGTTAATTTCTTATTTGTTGAATGGTCTCAGCAGCTAAGGAACCCTTCTGCGTACCCCAGTTGATGAATGGCTGTTGACAGGATGTTTTATCTTCCTAAAGAAGACGTTATCCAACTTTACAATCTTTCTGACTGAGGTGGGACTGAGTAGTAGTATTCATACTGAAACTAAATCAACATTTTTGCATACTTTGTAAGTCATTCATTAGAATAACAGTAGTATTACTATTCTGATTTTATTTTTGTCTAAAAGACATTGTATAGTGTATGTATGATGTATAAATCAAGTGTACGGTATTCTATTCTGCTTTAAGGAAAACAATTTTGGAGAAGACAGCTTTTGTAATTACTTAGATCTAGCTAATATTACGATCTAGGTGTTGCTTTATGGGCAGTGTAGACTCCAGTAATTGCAGTGACTGCTGCATGGGAACTGGAATACATGTGTAGGGAATCATAAAATTCTTTTTAGATATGCTTCCCTTCTTATGTAGCCAATTTAAAGTAGAAGATCTTTATATAAATACTGAACCTCAAGTGAAAATAATCTTTGAAGGAGGTGATGCAGCAAAGTATAAATTTTTCGATATGCAGCTACTTTTTCTGTAGAGGTAGAAGGCAGTACTGAATATGTATACCCTTGAATTGTTACAATTTATAACAAGTAAGGCTAGATTATCCAATATTCACCCTCCAAACCAGACAAAACTGCTCACTCACATTGTCTATCCTCTAGTAATGTTTTTTCAAGGTGAAACAGTGTTTAAACTTGAACGGGTTCATGAGAAGATCTGCAGCAGACAATAACTTTGCTTATACTTAAATCTTTAAAATCCATTTTGGGAAATGTCCATGCTAATTTTAGCATTTCTTCTTAAAACAGTTATTTTTACAATGGATGCCATTCAAAACAAATGCCTTTTACATAAAGATGTAAAATAAATATTTAATATAAAATAGACTAAGATGGAAGCAATGCTTTTTAAAAGTTCATGACATAAACTGTGTCCTAACTTTTTTTTTAGTTTTCAAACTTCTTTGATCTGAGAGAACATTATGTAATGTTTCTGTTCTGACTGTGTCAGAAATTTTGTAAAAAGGTAACTAACTGCAGTTGTATAATCCGAAACATATGTAAAATTGTTATTCAAGTAGTAGGGCCATAAAACCGAAGTTTTACCAAACACCACCAATTGAAACTTAGATCTTTCAGTGAACTTGATGGCCCCCGATTGCTCAAATTTAAAAATTTTCAGATGAGGCGAAGAAGAAACAGGAGCCTGTACTTGATTCTGTAGCCTGTTGTTTCTTGATGGCTTTTCATAACATTTATCTTACTATTTTTAGTCCCTTTAAAATCAGTTGTTCCCAAAATTGGCTAAACCTGTGACTTGTCAGAAGTCTTTCTGGATCACTTCTCCATTTGCAATTCACTGAAAGCTAATGTTTCACAGCATTTAAAGTTTTTAAAGTGTGAGGCTTTTTTTTTTTTTTTTAAATTTCTGAACACTTCTTATTTTGTAAAGAAGATGTGAAAGTTTGATTTTTTTTTTTTTTTTTTTTTTTTTTCTCGGAAAGGATAACCCTTATGTGAGGCAAGATTCCCCCTGTAATAGTTTCCATATCTTAAAATTTCAGGAAATAGATTTATTTGGGGGCAAGCTGATCCATTTAAAGATGTGTGCAGCAGTGTAAGAGAGGTGCGTGATCAAATTTGTAATGAGAATGTATTTGTGACCCATTGATGAAGTGGGAAGATCTTATTTGCAAATGTTTTCTTTGAAATACTTTACAAGCACAGTGTTAATGAAAGTGGAAGCCTCGTGTCCTTACAGGGTATGGCATCTGTGAAGGACTGAGAGTGTTTGTTTCTCTATTAGTGGACGAAGGGCCAATCCTAGATCTTAATGGGACTTCTGCTTGAATTGCATGTTTCTAGGTTTTCTCCTTTCCAACAGAAACAACTCTTCTAAATTATCTCTGGTATGTATCCTTTTTCCTGAGGTCTGCCGCATAGACAGGCTGGACTAAGAACCTCCAGCTCAGATAAAGCGTGGGGCCCAACTGTGGTCTGACTTGGATGTACGGTGCACGGGCAGCTAGTCCCCCCTCCCACAGGTACCAAGTGCTGGCTCCTTTCCCAGGTGAGGGAGATTGGTGCCGGCAGTGGGCCACAAGGACCTCGTGCCAGAATCCCTATGTAGCTCTGTCAGCTGGCACTAAGCTTTTCATATTACTAACTACCTGCATGTCTAATGGAATGGCTGATAATGCCTTCTTGAATATTGTTGATTGTGTCAAATAGAAATATTCAGTGCACTTTTCTCTTACGACTGTCACTACCAACGCATATTTGGTTTTAAGTGAGCAAAAAATCACTTCTGTGTGTTATGAGAAATCTGGCATTTACTAGTTTTGCCAGTCAGCATAATATGATGCTGTCTTTCATGGTGTAGTGAGAAAACACTCTTACTGAGCTGCCTTACCATATGCTCTGAATACTAGATTTTTGGATTACACTTCTCAATTTTAGCTATCCAAGTGTTTTAGTATAAATGGTGTATTCTCAGATATACTTAATTACTAGGAGCAACAGGAGACTTTAAGAGAATAGAGCCCAGGAGGTTTAATGGATTCTAAAATACGCTGCACTGTGGAGAACCTTTGGGCTCCAGCTATGGCATGTAACTGTCCCGTGAAAGAATTTTCTTTACTCCTTTATACAGATTTGGTTAGAAAATTCTATTTCAGATGTTTTATTCTGAAAGCAAGAGATAATTTTTGTCAAATAATTCTTTTAACAATGCACAGAAAAAGAATCCTTGGTAACAATAGGGCTTTTTTTGTAGTCAATTCATGCATGGCAGACCAAGATTATATTAAAATATTTTATAAAATATTAATTCACTTTTACTACATTAATTCCTTAGAAAATAATTTGACTGTTTCTTGGGAATGTTTTGTGTGAAAGAAGTTCATAAAATAAGCTAAAATACTACTCTTCATTTTGAAATAGTTTGTGTCTCACACTAAGAACTTCACTGTCGATATTAAATTGTATATTTAGTTGTATACTTCAGAAATGCGGCATTACTTTTAATTAGAAAATTAGAGAATTAGAATAGTAGCAGTACTTTCAGTGAATTACTGACTTGAGTGAACTTTCAGGATTTTCATTATAAATAAATAAACTTTAAACAAAGGCGGGGGGTGGCTGGTGTAACCGAGAGATTCTACTTATTCCTTAAGCTTCACCAGAGCAGAGGATATTTGGAGAAGACCTTGAAGGCTGTGAGGTTTTTTTTTTTTGGGCATGAAAAGACTTTCTTCTCATTCTTTTACTACTTCCATCTGCCTGAGATTATTTTTCCCATTTGTGTGCTTCTACCTTCGGAGCAGACCTGTGGCAAGGTAGGAGTTCTGCTAATAAATTGCATTGAGCTTATTTTTGTGCGTACAAGTACTTTCTGTGATGTAAGGGGAACTGAAGTCAAGGCGTGAGATAATGATACATTTCAAATGCTTCCTACTGGGGTAATGTGTTTGAGGATGTGAGTTAGAAGACACCAAACAGCACATGGCTGCTTTCCCTGCCCCGGCACCACCCCCACCCCCTCTACCCCCCAACTGCTTTTTTTTCTTGTTGCACAGTGTTAAGGAACATATTAGGATCTCTTCTGCAGAATCTCCAGTTTTTCCATACTGGAAAGCTCCATGCTGGGGCAAGATAGATTATGGCATTATTTGATTAAATAATTAAATAAAAGCGTCAATGTAAAATAAATTATCTATCTTCAGATTATTATCTGAGGATTTTTGGAAAAATAATTCTTGTCACGAAGTTTTTGTTTTCAGCAGACTGTTGGGAGCTTATGGAGAAGATGGAGTCAGACTCTTGTTGGAGGTGCATAGTAAAGGGTGAGGGCGAGCACACACAAGATGCAGTATTGGAAGTGCTGATTGGATATTAGGAAATTTTTTTCATGCAGTATGTTGTTACACGTTGGCATAGGTTGCCCGGAGAGGCTGTAAGAGTATCTGTTCTTACAGATACTCAAAGCTTGGCTGGCTGTCCTCCTGACCAACCTGATCAAAAAGATGGCTTCAGGTTTGAAGTCGGCTAAACTTTGAACAAGATTAGACCAGATAGCCCATCTCCAGGTGTCCCTTACAACCGTAATTAAATAGGAACTCTGCAGTTCAAATTTCTAAGTAACGGGATTTGAGAATTCACATAGATACTAACATGATTTTCTTTGTTTTCCCTTGTTAACATGGGGAAGAATGTCCTTTGTATGAAGCTTAAAAGGCGTCTAGGTGACAAAATGATGATTAGAAAAACCTAAGTTCTGTGTGGAATTGTACTGACAGGGTTGTCACACGAGCATTTTTGGATGCATGTTTTTGATCTCTCTCAGACTTGAGAAGTCTTCTATTACCATTTTCATAGGGCTTTGGGGAGAAATCAGGGAACTTAGAGCATTTTCTGTTCTGTCAATTTTATAGGACTTGATATAAACTGACTTTTGGAGTAAGACCAACCATGTGATGGAGGCACGTAACAAGCTCCTAAGATGTAAATTTGTTTCATATTGATAAGGACCTTAAGCAGTAAATACTCTTTGTGGATTTGAACAGCTAAGCTTGGATAAAGTCATGTTAGATTAAAATGAACAATTATCTCTTGAGCTTTGTTTTACTAAATATAGTATAAGGCAGTCTACTAATTCTATTGGTTATTAGTTTAAAGTAATTCTAGAACAAGCTTTCCTTGAGAATGGTACTGTGGTACAGATGTTCGTGTGAGTAAAGCTTTGAAGGTCACAAAATTGTACCTTTCAAGCTTTTAAAAACAGTATTCAAGTAAAAGGTTGTGTTCCTTTTAGAAATAATAGTGATGCTAGTAATACGAATTCCGGTCTTTTTAGAGTTAGCTTTTTCTCTGTTACTGTTATATTACTTGCCTTTCTGGCTTTATTTTTTGGCCAGGGTGAAGGGGGAACTGTAAGTTGTTTTTCGCAATTCATTGGGAATGAAGGGAAAAAAAAAATCCTGTGTTTTTGTTCTGTTTTTCCTTGTAAATTGTGTTTGTAAGTAAATCTTTACCTGTCCCTCTGTAAATATTAATTACTCCAATCTGAATGCTGAAACTTAAGGGAACACAGACCTACTCAATATAGCTGCCTCTTTTTTTAGAGGGCTCTTCAGTGCTTTGCTTTGTGGAGTTAGAATTAAGGTTAAGCTTGTCCAACTTTTATCATAAAGTTTTGCCCTGCCTTTTGGAGTTGAATATACCTGCAAAATGGTTTTGGGTAATCATGGTAGTATACTCAACAGCAGTAGTTTTGAATTTCCTAAGTAGTAGTGGAGATGTCTTTGTTTATGAATGTCTGTGATACAAAAAAAAAAAGGTCCCTTTCTTAAGGAACAGACGGGTGCACTCATAAGCTGCAGTTCACAATAGCCAGACTTTCCTTGGTTAGTCTATTGTATTGCCACCCTCCATGCTTGCTCCAAAAAACAAAACAAAAAAATTCAGAGGCTCTTTTTCAACATTAAGTTCTTTCTTGAAGTTACTCGGATAGAATTATATTGGATTGTGATGCATTTTACTTAATAATCACTGAAAATCATCTTGCCTGTCAGCATTTCTCATTAGTCCCAAAATAAAGTTGCAGGTGTAGCAGTCTGATCGCTTTGCATGTACAGAAGTGATTTGGGGAAGGTATTTTTGTTTTACATTTGCCTGCAAGACAGCGTCTATGTGAGGAAATAGCCATTCACACAATAATTGGTTCTGGGCAGTGTGGGCTGAAGGATAGGATAACCCGTTGCTAGCCTGTTCCCCTGTCTTTGTGATACCCTAACCTGCTGGGGTAGTGAGAAGGCACTGTCTTTAAAGTTTCCTTCTGGAGTAAGAAGTAATACCAAGCGTTGTAGGTTGTGGGCTGGCTGCCCAGGTTGAGCGACTAAGTTGGCAGTGCCTACTCGGTGTGCCTTGAAGTAGCTGTGAGTCACCTGGATGTAGTGATAGCTCACAGATCAGTGTGTTTTGGGTAGGAAAGCAATTTGCTATGGTCATAGATTGTTTAAAACCAGGTTTTGTTGCTTATTTCAGCTCAGTTTTCCCTGGCTTTTACCTGTCCCTTTGCAATGTATCTGCTCTCCTCCACACTTTCCTACTGAAAAAAAATTTCAGTCAGACTCCGGTTTTGTAGTAGAGGATTAACTTCTCATTTCCTTGTTCCACCTCTCCTCCATGCAGCAACGTAGTCTTTGACTATGGAAGTGATCATACTATTACAAATGCTAACTTTTGCAATAGCAGGGTGAATTGTTTAAGATGGAAGCTCTTGAAAAAACTGTATGGAATTTTTGTTTGTTCTTTAGGAAGCAGTGTGGGATTTTTCTTTTTATTTATGGGAACAGCAAGAGACCAAAATGTGGAAGTTGTCCTAATTTTTCAGGAGGTAAAATCTTGAACAATTTCAGATTCCTGAAACATTCTAGAAAGTAATCACCTGCAAGTTTTTTTGTGCAATGATCAAAACACATGCTTAAAACAGTCTTATTAAGAATATTAAAACAAACTAATATAAAATGCTCTATTACTAGAAATATGTTTGAGTTTCTTTTAGGAAAGCATCGTTCCTGCAAAAAATCAAACACTTTGACAACAAATAAAATTGTTTAACTATATATATGACTGTAGTTTAATACTTAGTAATTGAATATATAAAATAATAAAAAAAAAATCCTAACAGGGATGATAACTGCATTTGCAGTGAGTGGTGGGTCACTTGGTTGCACTAGGCAGCTTTGAGTGGGGTGTGGTGAGTAATGCAGCTATTTTTGAACCTAGTACTTTTGCTTTCCCTATACATAAGATTATATCTTGTATATACTGATGGTATCGATAACGTTAATGGTGCCACCATGACTACATGTTATACATCAAGTGCATTGATACATGTTTAGATGTCACGTGCATTAATTTCTTTGGGAGCTGCACCGTGCATAGTAGTTGTGGAGGGTGGAGGTCAGGCTGACTGGCGGGGGCTGAGTGCTCTTGTTGGAAGAGGCTCACGAGAGAATCTCTCTCTGTCAACAGAACTGATGAATGCTTCAACAAATTAATCTATTTTCCACTCTTACATGGAAACAAATAGCTTTTAATATGCTTAATTTCAGATTCAGTTGTAGTGCCAATCAGTCGACTCTAATTAAAACTAGTATTGGAAGTCTGTCAAGAATCAGGTCCTGTAATTTGAAAAGGCATCTTGACCAAACTAATTAAATGTTGAACTTAATGAATCATTATTGCTGATTTTTGCTTAGTCTTTTTACTCATGTAGCACTGTAAAAGTGCTGCTTTATGAAAATTTTGTGTATCTTTTTGGGCTTAGAGATGCTTTTCTTGGAAAACAAGTTTGACATACTACCACTTTTTATTTCTTTAAAGCTCTGTAATTGCCAGAACTTTTCAATATCCTTAATCTAGTATGTGTGTGCGCTATACACACATGTATACGTGCATGTATGTGTACAGTCACAACTCCTAGGGCTTGCTTATCTTCTAGAAATTTGCTGAATTTGCAGCTCTCTATGAGATGGAAAACCACTTCCTTTTCCTCTTGTTAATGTCAATCTTCTGTAATAACTCTTCTACAGTATGAAACAAAGTATTTAGTGTTAACCTCCAGGCTTACAGTTAATGTGTCTCTTCCTGAGATTGTTTAAAAAGGAATTGAAAAGGTTATTGTGTATGCTAACTCCATTATGGGAGACATGGTAGTAATTTGTTCATAACAGTCTGATTGATTCATTTGCCAAGATGGTGATGCTAGCATTGCCTTACTGTGAAATGTCACAGGAAAAAGATGATGTTGGAAGTACATGTTTTAAAGAACAGTTATGTGTTAATTTGAGGATGTGCTACCTGAATTTATTAAAAAAATTCTAGAATAGGGGAAAAAAAAAAACCTCCAACCTTCTTTGTAAGTTATTTGATGTTTTGGCATACATTTCCAAATATAAGTTCCTTTTATGCTCCTAAACTGATACTAAATTAAGGGTATAGTTGAACATCAGGTTCACCTAGATGTGTCACATGCTACTTGAAGAAATATTGGCAGTTCATTCAAGCAGAGGAAACTCCTTCCAGGCTTTAAATGATGGGTAATTTCTTAAGTTCATAAACTGAACTAGGAGATTATATCTTGCCAGTGTAATGACTATCCTGATATGAATCCCTGCAAACAAGAAGAGTATCATGTAATTTCTCTGCCTTGCCCTGGTGTTTATCAGGTAGCTTCTTTCAGTGTTACAGGTCAAACTTGTGTTTCTGTAGTACTTGTTTCACAACTGAGTTCTTATATTGGGCCATATTCTTATTCAGTTTATGAGGGAAATGAGTATACCACTAGTTCCTTGACACCAGGAAAGGACAGAAAGGGAATGGTAATATTCATTCATTAAAGGTAGTTTTGCCAAGTGCTTTTGGATTTCTTTTTGTCAAACTCATTGTCATCTTGACTAAGACACTAAATTTGGGTAGGAGGTAATTTTTTGTTTAATTGTTTCCTTTTAAACTTTCTTGAAAAGGCCACAGAGCTGTGTATATTGGCGTTCACGTCCCATTTGGAAAGCAAGGCCGTCGACGGCATAGACATCGCGGGCACAGGCATCACAGAAGAAAAAAAGAAAAAGAGACTGACAGAGAGGATGGCCGAGAGTCTCCATCATATGGTAAGAAATACATTGTGTGAGTTCTTTGTGTCTCTTGAAAATAAACTTACAGTAGTTACCCTGTGCTTAAACATCGTTTGTTTTGTGCTGTTTCTTTTATCTCACTGTAATTAATTTCTTTCTATGTACAGTCAGGCAAGGATTTTGTGGTTGTATTTTATCTAAATCATAAGCTGTTGGAATTCATCCAGGTGTCTGCATGAATGTTCAGCAGCCTGCACTGAATAGATCAGGCTAGAGCTTTGTAGTACTTGCCTGTAGCATAAAAATCTGTGTTATTTAAATTAGATAACCTTTTTTCAGATTGTGTAGTCTTGTAATACTCTTCCTGTCACTCAAGATTTTTGGAAGTATGAATATAGCCGTGAAGCAGCATTTGCCATGGTAATTTGATCAATAATCCATTGAAATATGTGCTTCAGTCTTCTTGCTGTCTCTTAGTAATAGTAAAGGAATTGTACTGCCTCCTAAGTTTTAGTTTTGGATCAGACACTGCCCCCCCGCCCACCCCTTATCCTCAAGAGATGAAGACTTTGTCATATCATGAAATACTTTAGTGGTACTCTCAGCAGTTTTTCCTCAAGACCTCAGCCCGCTTTTATTTCTAGACTGTAATGAATGGGAAAGTTATGGTGCAATGTTCCACTTCAGGCGTGGACACCACACTGTTCACTATCACCTTTCTGTGACTAGAACCATGTCCTACATGGAGCCAGTTCCTTGAAACGAAGGAGTTTTCAAATGGGAATGCATCAGCAAGTCCATTTTTACCATTCTGCTAAAGTTCTTAGTTTCATCTATTTCCAAAACTTCTCCTCCCAAATAGAAATCATTATCCTTTGATCTTATGTTTGTAGAGTCTTGCTGTTGTACAGGTTCTGAAGCAGCAAGTAATATTAAATAGGTAGAAATTCACTTCTCTCTTCTGGTCATTTCTCTATCCTGGATACATGGGATATGGCAGGATTCTTGGGATATATTGGTTTTGGGACAGAAACAGTCTGCTGTAGGTCTTCATTGATAATGAATGTTGTTTGTGTTCAAGAACTCCTTTCAGAATTATGTTATTGGATGATGATGTATGCCAGAACAACAATGCAAAAGCAAAATTCAATTCTGAATGAAATTTATTAGTAATTCAGATCTTATGTCTGAATCTAAAAGGCAGTCTTCCTTCTCCAGTGGAAGCATACAGTTGTATGTTCAGATCTAGCAGCTAAGAGAGTGACGTTTCAGGGAAAAAAGTAAAATTTCTAAAATTTAGATTTACCTGCATTTTCTATCTCTAACCTTCCTTGAGATAACAACATTATGTTTACTACATTATTGAACGCTTGTAATTTGAAAGCTCTCCTTTGAGTTGAAACAAGATCTGTGTATAGGTATTAAAAGTATTGCTATAACTATGTGTTTTTATCAGTTTTTTAAAAATTTTGCTCATAGCACTTACATTTCATCAGTAAAGATAGTTAAATTTTGTTATGAGTTATTACTGAGCATGTTCCACGAGGCATTCTACTATGAGAAGTTAGAATATTTCCTCAACATTTTAGCTGTGTAGTTTCTACTTTCCTATGGTAATTTATGTACAGTGCTCCAGCCATGCAATGAGAAAGGTAATAATTTTTTCCTTCCTACGTAAGTACCAATAGGCCGTTGAAAAATCTGCGGCTCTAACCATAAGAATGCCTGGGTACCCATAAATCAGACTATGTGTTTTTGTCAACCTAGTTGTTTTTTTTTTTGTCCCCATCTGTCCCATCCTGCCTGTGCCCCGCCCCCCCCCCCCCCCCCCCCCCCCCATTAGTGTTTGTGTCATGATGATATAATTTATTTTGTTGTGAAAATGAAAACAAGGTTTCTAGCCCTTTGGTATATCGATTTTTACTTTCTTACTAATTTTGCTGTTGATGTTTATTTTCATATTGTTAATCTATGGAAGAGCTAAAAATACTGAATTGGGTTACATAAACATAAATTTCCAGATGTTTTGTTTTCAGAAACAATAAAAAATTTGAAAAGAGCCTCCTTTTAAAGAAATGTCCATGTTTCTTTTGTTAATCTTCCCTCTTGGAAAGGATATTGTGCTGCATATTTCTTACTGAGAGCAGGAGATTTAACTGTTATGTGGTGTTTCTTGCACAATAAAAATATGAATTCTTTTAATTATTTGGTTTCTCCTTTTCTTCAAGACACACCATCCCAACGAGTGCAATTTATCTTGGGTACTGAAGATGATGATGAACACATTCCTCATGATCTCTTCACTGAAATGGATGAACTTTGCTTCAGGGATGGAGAAGAATATGAATGGAAAGAAACAGCTAGGTATGCCATAGATTGTAGTAAAAGTAGATTGTTTCAAGGTTTATCTTTTAGTGATTTTATTTCAAAGAACTGCAAACCACGTCTAGGTTAGAATTTTCATGAACTGTAGGAGTTGTTCACTCAATTCACGCACAGCAAATGAAAAGTTTGGTTATTCTTCCAGAGTTGGACAAGAACAAATATGGTTTCTCAGGAGACAGTCAGTCTTACCGGTGCTGTGTTGACTTTCCTAAAACTGATTGTGGCAAGCATTGTGAAAGGTACAACTGTGTTTAGTTATAAATGCAGGTGTTCAACCATGGAGCATGGTATTTACAATCTCAGAAATATCTTTGCTCTGTTATTGTTGATACTTTTTTTTTTTTCTTTGCTCAAACATAAAGAAAACCGGGTATTTACATATGTTCCTCTTAAGTAGTACTTGATTAATTTTTTGCAAATTGCATGCCTGAACAATTACAGGATGCCACGATTATTTTTGGCCCATATTAGTTTAGTTGCTTCCTTCTACATATGCATTGTAATAAATTTTTCTGCATTCAGTACTTCTTACCTTATTGCATGCTAGCTTTTGCAAAAGTTCAATTTACATAACACCTGTGAGTCAAAATCAAGATCAATTTATAGTTACACATAGTATTACCTAGCTCTTAAATGCTCTTTAAACTTCATACCCTAGGAGACTTGAACGTTGTATATGGTGTGTTTCAGACAGCTTTCTAATCCTAAAATACTGATGAAAGAGATATGCAAATCAAGTATCAAGGCACAGTCCCACACCGTTCACAAGAACTCGTAAATAGGCAGGTATTATTCGAACCAAAAGAAAAAAAAATGGGTGAAAACTAAAACATGTGAGTGTGGTTAAAAGGCCTGATAAAAATTTGACTGTCGAACAGTTGGGTTGTCTGAGAAAATGAAAGCTGGTACAAGCTGATGAGATTTCCTGTTCCATGTCACACAGAAGCCACAGGAAAGAATGAGATTGCTTGCCAAATTGTCTGTCTTCCAGGAGAAATATAAATATGTGTATGCATTTCAGGTGGCTAAAATTTGAAGAGGATGTGGAAGATGGTGGTGATCGCTGGAGCAAGCCTTATGTAGCAACTCTGTCTCTGCACAGTCTCTTTGAACTGCGAAGCTGTATTCTTAATGGGACGGTCATGTTGGACATGAGAGCAAACACACTAGATGAGATAGCAGGTTGCAGCAAAACTTTTTTTTTTAAATATTTTCTTCCTAAACTTTAATCTATAACTTGAGATGTTTTTGATGGTGTCTTTTTATGTTCTTGAAAATACTATACTGAAGAAATAGGTATATGCATGCTTACTGCAGTTGTCTTCATCTGGTTGTAAAGAGCTGATCCTACACACTTCACTTACAAGGAGCTACACTGGATGAGTAGGACCTCCTTTATTACATATTGTAGGATGAGGCGCAGAATTTGCCTTTATGTTCTAATCCCTGAATGTGTTCTTTGTCTTTGTTTCTACAGATGAAATGTAAATATCTGGCAGAACATTTTAGGACTTATTTGTGCACTTTAGTACCGTAATTATTAATCATAACTTGGCTGATGTTAACTTGATGCCATTAGTGCAGTTGATTGTTGCACATCTGGTATTTTTTTCACCTTTACAAGAGGTGAGCAGAAATAAATTTTGTACATGTTGTTTGACCTGCTATGTTGAGTGTCCTCACTAATCACATGGTCATTTTGGATACTATAAAAAGCTTTGGAGACTTTTTCGTATATGTGTATATATACCTGCTTATCCTGAATGCCTTTGAACTAGTTTTACATAATTTTCCTGGTATCTCTTGCTACAGGTACCACACAGTGGAATGCCTTCTCAGGAATCATGCTAGGCTTAGGGCTGACCAACATGTATGTGAAGGACAAAGTGTTTTGGCATAAAAACTTTGGCAGTGCTTGAAACGTTTTCTTGTTTTGTTTTGAACTCTTCGAAATTCACTCAGGAAATTGGTATTCCTTCCTTATTTTCCTGATTTACTGAGTAAGAGTGTTCAATACATGTTTTGTAAAAGTCATGTTTTGGTTTTTAATTTATTTTTAATAATTGAATTTAGCAATAATCTTAGTACATAAGAAAAATAGTTATTGCTTAATTCTGTGTAAACAGCACTCTTTTAATAGCAGGTATTTTAGCTGGAACTAGGGTGTCTTAAGAGATTGAATTTGTTTCAAGTTAATTTTAGGTGCCACTATGAAGCACGTAGGATAACAATCCTTGGCATACAAATAAATTGTCTTATTTCCCTGAGCCAGCAATACCTAGTAGATATTCTTCGTTCTCACTCAAAACAGGAGGGAGAGGGTGGCTGATTTCCTTTTGAGAAGCTATAACAAAAGGTTGTGTGTTGCCAGTAATTCCAGAAGGAAGCTTGCTGTAGTGACAGAGACTTTGCTGTGTGTAATTTTGTCTGTAAAGTATTCCCTAAAATACCTTTTTCATTGTGAAAAGTTCTATGTAATTGCAGTTTACCAACACAGGTTCTCAATACATCAGTTAAGACCAGCAAAATATATTTTAAAAGTTGTCACACAGGTTCATTTTGATTTGTGCAGGGTTTGGGGTGGGGTGTTTGGTTGTTTTTTTTTTTATATTTTATTAATTAAAATAAAAGGGAGTTAAGAAATTGCAGCAGATATTTTCCCAGACATGCAGGCTTTCTTTCCTGGTGTGAGCATACTGATTTCGAAACTTGATGTTGTTTGATAGCTGATTAGTTAGTTTTATATGATATAACTAGCTTTTGTTTTACACTTTCTCTTTTTAAAGCATGTGAATCGCATGAAGTTTGGTAGCCTTAGGAACTTAGGGCATCTGAAGGTGACAGAGGAGTTAGGGAATTCATCTCATTCTATAATAACTTTCACTTTTGTATAGTTGTATTCTTTCAAAATAGGGAACACCAGGTTAAAACTGTCTTAAGAAGTCTGTTCTCCATGGTGTTTCTGTCTTTGTGTATTCACTTCTAGTGGAGGGTTGTTGAATACATAGATGCATTTTTTTTTTTTTAAAGAGTAGCTGTTGAAAGTTGAAGTAAATGACAATAAATTATAAAGTACTAAGTAACTTATTTCTTAAAATGATGCTACTAATAAATACTGTCTTTTGGGTCTGCATGTTGTGCTTTCCTTATGACATTTTCTTGTTTAGTGGCATCTTTGAAAATTTCCTGTGGATTCTTGAAGATGATTTTGCTAAAGAAAAGACTTTTTAATTAACTTTTTTCCTTCTTACTTGGTACAACTTCAGTGTTTGAATGTTGTGAAGGAGAGATTTGATAGTTATATATAATTTTCTTTGTTTTTGTTGTTACTGTGTAGATATGGTTTTGGACAACATGATTGCCTCTGGCCAGCTCGATGAATCCATAAGAGAGAATGTGAGAGAGGCTCTTCTAAAAAGGCACCATCATCAGAATGAGAAAAAATTCAGCAATCGGATTCCCCTGGTTCGGTCTTTTGCAGATATAGGCAAGAAACATTCTGACCCTCACTTGCTTGAACGAAATGGTGAGATAAGTTGTAGCATCCAGTTTGTTCTAACCTGTTAAATAATGTTCTCACTGGGAGATGAAGGAAAATTCAGCTGATAATAGCAGATAAGTGTTTCCTTCTTGATAAGCAAAGAACTAATGATAACAGTGTGTGCTTTGTGTAGCTGTGGATGATGTTTCTGTATATTTTTGGATTTACTCAAACATTCTACTCCTGCCTGTATACATAGCATGCGTTATTGTTTTGAAGCATAGAAATAGACCTACATTGGTCCTAATGTTTTTTAGGATATGCTTGAATAAAATGTGTAATGTTTGAGGAATTTCAGCATCGTGGCATAGCTTTATATGTTTGACACGTGGATCCTACTTGCTTATTCAGTCTTTATACTAGCGATTTACTTTGTGATCACGTCATGAGTTCAGTGATGCTGACAATTACCGTGTTTTAATCCAGTGTTGGTATGTTAATGTCTAGAAAAAGTTCACTGTGCTAATGGTGAAGAAATTACTTTTAGATAGGACACTTTATTTTTACCTTGTTCTGTAGAGAAGGATCTAACGGGAGAAAAAAATCCAAACCCAAGAAAGGTATTTGCAATATTTTTATAGGCTGTACTACATCTTTCGTTGAACCTATTCCTGAAAATATTCTGGAATATCAATACATTTACCCTAGACATCCAGTTCCAAAGTCCAAATAGCAATATATACTGCAGAGCAGCATATTTTTATTCTTGTATTTCTTATGGTCTCTATTTCAGTCTGTTCTTTGTTTTCTTTTGCCTTGCATTAACTAAGACACATATAATTTCAACTGAAATTTTTTAGTTTAGTGAAAACTTAGTACTCATTTCATCAATCACACCTTGATGTGAAGTTCCTTTCCTGTCTTGAAAGATGCCTCATTGCTTAGAACGTGTTCCACTTAGTTAAGTGTTTGTGGGGAGCTCTCAGTTCGGTATATACTTGGAGTATGCTCCAGCAAATGTCCAGGCTTGCTGATACTTTTTGTTAGCTAGTGAATATACGATGCATGCTTAAATATTTCCCTGATAGTTTCAGAATTATTTTTTCTAGAATGAAAAAACAAATAATTTATATAAGAGCATAATTTCTCCTATAACTTCTGACATTCCTGTTTTGTTTAGCAAACATGAAAATTGTACCTATAAACTTGATTTTGCTCATCTTTGAACACCTGTATCCCCGATTGTAATTCTGAGAATTTTATATTCGAAGTCTCTTGCTTGTCAGTTACTTTTCATGTATCACTTCCACTTTCCACTGCATTTTATTCTTAATAGTATTCCTACAACAGAATATGGGATATATGCTGAAATAAGAAACCAGTATAACATGGTGAACTCTTTACCAGCGTATACCGATTTTACTTTTTCTTTACAATCCCATGGTTACCCTCCAATAAACTGGTAAACCAAACATGCACATGTGTGTAATACATTTTAGGCTCCTTTTTACACCTGTGTGTGTTAGGACATTTCCTGCTCATGATTCATCACAGATACACTGACAGAAGTCTAGTTATTACTGTAGTGATTAGTATAGACAAAATAAACCAGTTTGCTTTATTGGTCTTCTTGTCTTTACTGCACTGCAGTTTGAATAGTTGATCTTTGAGGCTTTTGTTCTTAATTTAAATCAAGTTTCTGTCTGTAGGATCCACTCTTCCATCGTTAGAAGGGGGAAAAAATGTATGTGACCTCTACCTAGGCATACTTTCTGCGCCTCCTTCTTGTAAATTATTCTAGGGTTGTTCAACACATTGGTCTCTGTAGTACCTAGTATAAATGTGAGGCTAAATGTGTCTAGTTTGCTGTTTCCTTGCTTGATGGCATGGTACATGAAAACAGCATGTTTTTGCTTTCAGGGATTGTAGGAGAAGTAAGCAGTGCTATTCTCAAGGAGACTGCCATCCCGGGAAAAGTGTTTGTGGTAAATAGGAGGAATGGTATCACTAAACTGTCTAATGGAAGTACTGATATGAGGGTAGACAGTCTCTCTTCCTGCTTAAGGAAGAACTGAAATCCATTACAAACTTAAATCCGAGGGCATCATGACAAGACTATGTTCTCTTTATATGAAATTAGTGGGACATTGAAACTGGGCAGGGCAAGAAAAGTAACAATGGATTTTGGAGAAGCATGTTTGGTTTTAGGCAAATGGGGATATTTGGTAAGTCATAGCAAGAAGAAATGGAGAAGGGACTATGTATCTCATCCTCGTGCCTTCTTCAAAAGTATATATTGAGACTACAGCTGGCTAGGAAACTTCTTATTGAAACAAGACTTTTATTGAGAGACAGTTGCATTGAACAACATTAGATATGTTTGATCATGTTCATTTTGAAATATTTTAATTTTAAATATTAACAATTCTTTGTATATAATGGATGCAGTTAACTGAAATCTTGTAATGTTTTGGCTGCTAACGATTTTAATGTATTTTTTGGATGGCATTAAAGGTAACTGCTGTGCAATTTGGAATAAATTCTAGGAAAATTTAAGAGTCAGTTTCAAGAGATACAATTTTTTTGTTGTTATATTAACAAATCTTACTGACTTCAAGATAATCTCTCCCACATATCTTTGGCGTTCTAAATAGTACTCATCAGTAATTTCTGACTTTTCTAATGTCTGAGATCAGATTTGCTTTCATCTCTTATCTTACTTGCATGAGTATGACACTTTTGGCCCGTAAAGCTTGCAATTTACTATGTAAATTGTTAATGCATATTTGTGTCTCTGGGGTGGTTTGTTGTTGGTTTTTTTTTTTGTTTTTTTTTTTTTTTTTTGCTATATCCCTGTTGTAAGCCTCATGGTGTTTCATTTGTTTTATCTCAGGGGAAGGCCTTTCAGCCTCCCGCCACTCTTTGCGAACAGGTCTCTCTGCCTCACATATTTCCCTGAGAGGAGAAAACCGTTTGTCAGTTCTTCTCAATTACCTTCTTCCTTCTTCAAGAGCTGGAACCCCGGCAACCTCAAGGTGTACAACCCCTGTAACTACCCCTCAAAACACACCACCCTCCAGTCCCACCTGCAGCCACCCGCCAACCACAAGTGCCCAGCCAAGTTCACTTCAGGGCAAGGAATTGCTGGTGTCACCTGCCAGTGATGATATTCCTTCAGTAATAATCCACCCACCTGAGGAGGACTTAGAAGTGCAGGAAAGCCAGGAAAAGAAGACACAGGAAAATATTGACAAAACACCAGGCAACTATCAAAATTTAAGCTGTCCATGTGTGATGCTGTCTGAATCTGGATCACTTGCATTGCGATGTTTTTGGCACATAACTTGGGCACAAAGGAATATTGTAACTGTTACCTCTGCCTGCATGTTTTATTTCTTCTCAGTTGTGACTGTTTTCTTGTTTGGCATTTTTAACTTTTTAGCTTTTAACTAAAGCCAGCAAAGAAATTCTTAAATTAACCTTCATTTGTGTGATTAAAAAGGAATATGGTTCTAAAATATAATATATAAGCAAAATGTCAAAAATGGTGGCCTTTTCCTTTCACTCACCTACAGTCCATGTCAAGTTTTGCTTTTGTTGTTTTTGTCAGCCGTTGAAGTAATATTTTAAACCTGTGTTTGATATCCTGAGATAGCTACAGCTGAAGATGTAGTGAAGTATTAGAGATGAGTATGAAAAGAATTAGGAAGGATGCAATAATTAGTGGTGTTTGTAGTTTAGCTGTATCATGAAGTCTTCAAGCAGTTTTCTTTTTTGCTTTTGTGCTTTTAAAAACCAGGGCCATAAAAACCAGTAGTAGTTTATGATGAAACTGGCAGGTTCAGTTCACCTACAACTGTTTCCAGATAGCTATCCATTAGTGCACTGCTTCAGCATTAGGCACTTGATTACTGTTTTGTTGTGTTTGATATGCAAAATAGGATAAGGTAGTTAAGAGTTTATAGTTGTAGGGCAGAGGTTTGGAATTTATTAATTTGTTGTATTGCAAAAGCTGTTGGTTTTTACATGTAAAAACGTATGTAGATGTATAGATAAGTTAAAGGATGGAAAGGTCTGACAGTTTAATTGTTTTCAGTAAAAGTTTCATAACTCATGCTTTCTGCATACATACTGTTATAGTTGCTTTACTTTTGCAAAATTATCACCTATTTAGAGACTTTAGGATTCTTCTAGATACATCATGTTTTTAAGGGGATCACCTTTCTTTTTAGCCTTCCCGCCTTCCCTCCTTCCAATTTATCTTGCCAAAATCTAGCTTGTAGGATTGTCTGCTTTATGCCGATGTGTATTGGGGAGGGGGAAGCCGATTTCACTCCATTCTTTCATCAGTGAGGCTTTCCTTGGTTTCCTTCCTCACTTGTTTAATAAGTAGAAGCACACTATTACATATAGCAGTGAAAATACACTGACAAAGAAAAGGCTGTGGTTACCTGCCTTTTCACATTTTGCAGCCAAGTTGTTGGAAAGAGCAAACTACATTGTGGGCTGTCATCTTGAGTTGGAGTAGGGGCCCCATCCTTACTTAAATTCAGAAAAGCAAACAAAAAACTCTTTCTCTGACTTCCTTGTGGGACATTAAGAGAATTCTCATGAAGATCATTCTCTCTCATGGGTGATCTTTCAAAGGTAATTACAAACCAGAAGTAAAATAACAGCTGTAATTGGTTTTCCAGTTCTTATTTTTCTACTCATCTGACAGGAATGACAGCATGCCAGACCCAAGGTCTTTAGGACCCAAGAGGAGGCCAACAAATGAAGATCAAGTACTTGATGCTATTATTATCACTAATAAAGCTTTCCACTAGAATCTCCAAGTCATGTTCAGATTGTTTTTGTGCCACAAGGGGATGTTTCTCATAAAGGAAAAATCCAGTTAATCCATAAATAAAAGTTGTTCCAGAGAAAGATGAACACCAATGATGTTGGAAGACATTTTTGTTTTCTGGGTTTCCCCCCCTTCTTAATTAAAGAAATTATCTGACCACAGAAAGACACATTTCCCTTAGAGATGCCTTTGAAGACATTCTCAGACTATGACTTCAGGGCTGCAACTGGACTAATCTCTGTCTTGGGAGACGGACTCAGAAGGGAATCCTGAAGAGGAATTAATCTTCCTTGTATTAGTTAAAAAAAAAATAAAAATCTGCATGGTCCATTCCACTGTAGATTGTGGTCTGTATTACCTCTCCAGTAATTCAGAATATTGCAGCTTGAATACTTTTTCCACGTCTGTATGACTGAGTTGGGTTTGCCTCCTGTGAGAATTAGGAACTGTTTTAATTCTCTAATAGATGGCTTTCTTCTATTTAGCATTCATCTATCCTTGGCCTTCTGCTATTCAGGTTTTATTTTTTAGTCTTTATAAGCTGGAAGGTTACTGAACTTAATGTGAATTACTGTACAAGGAGGGAAGAGGGACACACTTTGTCTACCACTTGATTTTTATCAGCCAGTCATTAGTTCCTAGTAAGTCAACCAGGCAAAGGGTTCTCTTTAAGAGGTTGGTTTGTTTGTTTGTTTTTACTTTTTTCATCAGTTCAAGAACAGCTTTTGTTTTCCCATCTTTGAAACTGCTGAATAATGAATTTGATAAGTAGAGCTAGGAAGAGAGCTCTGTTGCAGCTAAAGATGAACACCGTTAGTTCACCAGCATCATTAAGCTTTGTTAATGTCTGAACAACAGCAAAGCAGCCTGTTTTAAGGGGTCTTTCAGTTCACTGATACATGTACTTTAAAGCTGAGTAAAATAATGTTTAGAACAGCTTTGCTCTTACAGTACTTACTGAAAATAAGAATTCAGAAATGTTTACATATTTGTCCTTTTTTTTCCATTAAGGTTACATTGGAATTTATTCTTAAAAATTGATTTCAATTTCCTCAAACACAAATATGGTGTGACTTTATATTTAGAAGTTTTGTATTTCATAGTTTTTGCCTCTCTAAACATAATTATATTGGAACAGTCATGCTTAGGTGTTGAACTCGTCTCATTTTACCCAACATTTTTTTAAACTGGAGATGAGTTGCATCTGTATTCTTCTTGCATTCTTTTTCCAGTAGATAATGTCCATTAGATTTTTGTGATCACAGTATTAAACTAAGTGTAGTTGGCTAGAAAAAGCACAGGATCTTTAGTGAAGGTGTAGTTGTAAGTACTTTAATTTGAGTGATCTTATGAGGTTTTAATCCAAACTTACTCAAGACTCAGTCCACTGTTGTCTTTTTGAAGGAGGCAGGTGGTATATCTGCAATACAACATCAGGAAGAGTACTCTGTATTTTTAATGATCCCCTCGGTAGCTTGGTAAGACCAGATGAATTTCTCTGTCTCACAATCTGAAAAAACTAGGTAGTCTTCCTTTTAGCAGTAGCCTCTGAGTTTGTATCTACTGAACTGGAGAAGAGAAGGAAATAAGTTTTTATTAGTGTGAGATTTGAGTAAAAGTGTTCTTCTATTAGAGATGATAAATTTTTATTCTGAGTTTCCCTGCAAATACCAGATGGATTGATGTGCATAATGAAATGTATCATATGGAAATGCTTGCTCAGGTCTGAAAAACCTGTAAGCAGTATTCTCATGTGAGCGCAGCAGTCTGTCCAACTGCAAGACCAACAGAAAGCAAAACTATTTATACATGATTTAGGATCAGACAAATGTTCCTGTATCAGTGCCAAAACTTGTGGACCTTAACTATGACTGGTTGGAGAAATTTTGAAGGCAACCTTTTAGAAGAGTCAGTATCACTTCAGTACTGAAATAATAAATTAGTTTATGCTGATACGTAGAATCCTTATTCTCTGTCCTCCTTGATTGTCTCTCCACTTTTTGTTCTAGTCTCTGCTTGCTCTTGTTCATGTGGCAAAAAGTGCAAAATGTTGCATTATTCTCATCTTTCATCAGTCATACACATCTTTACCTTTATTGCTATGTGGATGGGGGAAGCGAAAAAATTTTATGTGTATAAATTTTTAGATCATGGTCGTCTTCTGCAACAACTGTTCAATATTTCTGTTCTTTTTCTAGTCCTACAAACACATCTTAACATCAACTCTTATGCAGTTAAATACTTTGAACAGCTGATACCACAGGTGGTTGATTGCTGTTAGTTATTCTTGTGAATAATGCATACATCTTGGAGCAGAAGGGTAGAATGTGATGGGGTGTTTTTTTCTATCTAACTGAACGTAGTATTTATAGTGTTAGCTAATTACTTGTGCATGTTAGGATTCACAAAGGAAATTGCAGGTTATTAACTTCATTTGGTTTTCACTTCAGGAAAAACTATCCACACCACTTACATCCCTGTGAACTGTAAGAATGAAAATCAATGGTAAAGGCTTGGACCTGAATGTTTTCCATTGATACGATGGCTCTCTTTCAGAGTTTTTCGGAAATAAATTTGGGGATCAAATAAAGCGAATTCAGTTGTCATTTGAAATGCTAAAAACTGTCAAATTCCTAAATTAGAAGCGTGGAGGGATGCAAGTAGTTGTGCAGCAGTAGTTATGACAAAACAATAGCCAAAAGGTAGCTAGTGAGGACTTCAGTTTTACCTTGACTAGAGTGATGCTTGTCCTAAATACAAACTTTCTGCGTGTAGTACAATGTTTAGACTTTAGTCTTTGTCTGGATGTGGTTTTGAAAGCATGTTAAAGGATGTTTATCACCACATCTGAAAGATCTAGTGTAGGCAAGCAAGGCCAAATGCACTTCTAGTGCATGTTAAACAGAACAAGTAAAAGCTCTGTCATCCAGAAGATGGGATTTGGGCTTGGTTATGCATGCCTGGACCAGCTTTTAAATGATAGCTGGGTAGAGGTAACCATGGTGCAACATGGAATTCAGTGTGTATGAACACCTGGGTTACTTGACTTTTGCACCCTTCACTGAACCTGCAATTCAGTGTTGCTAATAGCATAGCAAGCTACATAAAGCCATGTCTTAGTGCAGGTGTTAGAGGGAAGCTGTACGGTTAACTTGAATGACTTAATTGTACGTGCCTTTTTAGCTAACATGTTAGACCATTTCATATAGTAACGTGGTCAGACCAATAGCTGGAGCTTTGGTCTGTTGATCGAAATCATGGTTTGCAAGCTGTCTGTCCTTCATATAGTACACGATTTGCTTGTACAAGTTTAATTAGCTACTAGGGTATTATTCCTTGTAGTTGTTGTAGCCTGAGGTTTGCTGAGGCTTTTTACAATTGAAGTAACTGCTACACAGCAGACTAGATAGTGGAGGTGTTTGCTTTTGGCGTATGAGGACTTCTAAATATAGTGAAGATACTATCTACCAACTACTAGAGCGGTAACGATTAAAATGTCAACACCTGTTATATTTTCTACAATTAAAGTAGCTCTTGTTTTCTGGTGACTGTTCTGCAAATGGCCATCATTTGGGCAATATTTAATTTTTTTAATTATGTCATAATTTTGACGACAGAGTGACTTGTTAATGTTGCATTTATGATACTAATGTAGGGCACTCTTACTGAATAACTTGCACATTTGCTTTAAGCAAGCTGCCACATTGAATTTTGGTAGTGTCACATACTCAGTTCTCGTCATACACCATTTTGAACTTTATCTCCTTTGTTTTAACTTAGGGCTATTAGCATCTCCACAGTCAGCACCTGGAAATTTAGACACTGGGAAAAGTGGAGACGTTAAAGGTACTGGGACAGGAGGAAGCAGAGAAAACAGCACAGTTGATTTTAGTAAGGTAAATAACATTAAATACCTTAATGTTTAGCACAAAATAACTATGTAACAAAAAATGTGGTGGTTGTAACTGTCCTGTTAGTTACAACTAAGACACATAAGTGTATGCGTGTGTATGAGTGTACACAAGACATATGCACTAAGACATAACTTGTATGTACGGGTGTCAGGGTATGGCATAGGCTAAATGTGTCAAATGTTTTGAAACTCTTCCCAGAGGGACTGAACTTCCTGTTTTGTTTGACCTTTTCAGTATTTTGGTAACTTTAAGAGTGCAGCTGCTGTACTTTGTCATGCAGAGGGAAATATTCTCAGATCTCCTACAATGACTTACGAAAACAATTTTGTAGATGGTGTTGTAATGTTTTTTTCTAGGGCTGACTTCCCCCCCCCCCCCCCCCCCCAAAGAATTCTTTTAAAGGGAATTTACTTTATATGTTTTATGAGTTTGCTGTACAAAAGTTACTGTACATCTTAATCATTAAGAGCATATAATATCACCTTCTGAAGGAAATCTTGTGTAAAACTGTAAATCCCTTGTATTTCTTTTGTAATTTAAATTTGATGGGTAAGTTCCATTCTGGCTTTTATTATAAAACTCAGTCTGTAGTGTCATCTGTACTGTCAAACACTAAGAGAGTTGGTTTGCCAAGTTGAATAATTATGTTTAAGGAAAGCTAACTTACACTGTAGTTCTCATCTAATCATGGCAGGTGCCGTTTATTCCTGCCTCTCTGTCACAGTTTTTATGTTTTTGCTTGGCCTGTCCTTCTGTACACCTGCCTTGTCTCCTGTTGGGCAGGAGTCAGCCTCCTGGCACTGTAGTTGTGGCACACTTGGTGTGGGACTCAAGAGGCCACCTGTAAGTTCTCTAGATAGCAATGTAACTGGTACTTGTGTGTGTGTATGTATGTGAACACAGAGTTCATGTGCTGTACCGTTTTCTAATACTCTTTTGTAATTATGTACAGAAATGAAAGTTAAGATTTTCAGCCATCATATTCTTTATGGATGAAAACATAAACCTACAAATTATTTTTCAAAATTATGACGTACTTGCAATATGCAGCTGCGAAATAACTAATCACATTCTAGAAACCATGTGTAACTACATGAACTCTCCTCAGTTAATTGTGCATAGATTTTGTTAAGTTATGTCCTATCACGGAATGTTTGTCAAGATAAGTAATACTAGGAAGGTGGTTATGGAGTTTGGAGTCTTCTAGAATATAGTAGATGGTAGTAATTCTAACTTTTAGAAAATAGTTTATTATTAGTTGGCTGGCTGGCTGACATTTTCTACATATGTATGTCTTTTCTGTACTGTGGGATATTTAATTTGTTTTTTTTATTTTTCTTTGTAGCATAGATGTCTAGTGAATACTGATAAACTTATGTTATAGAATTTCTGCTGACAAATGCAAGGGAATAAACACTTGTTTCATCTTTGCATGAATAGGTTGATATGAACTTCATGAGGAAAATTCCTTCAGGAGCAGAAGCATCAAATGTATTAGTGGGAGAAGTAGATTTTTTAGAAAGACCTATTATTGCTTTTGTGAGGCTCTCCCCTGCTGTACTTCTCTCAGGTCTCACAGAGGTTCCGGTTCCTACACGGTAAATAAATGCCTGGAAAATCTGCCTTTACTTATGCAATAATATAATAATATTTAAGATCTCAAATAGTTGTAAATTTTTATACGTACTCTATTAAGCTCAAGAAATGTAGACTTTTGTTTAAAATGATGCCAGTCATTTGCTGCAAAATTTGAAGGAATAAGATCCACCATAAAATGCGCAGAATGCTTTATATATATATATATAATGATGCTGTCTTAAGCAAGTGCAGAAGTTGAAACTGATAGCTGACCTGGAGTAAAAGCAATGAGTCTTCAAGCTTGTGTTGCCATTTTAAAGATGGGCATGAAGATTGTTATAGTTACCTTCAGCGCGACACAGCATGACAGTGGGGAAGAGTTCACTAAGTTTGAAAGTCTGTCTAATCTGAAGCTCTGCTCTTTGCATACAAATACTGTGTATATGAATAACCTATGTGGTAGAAAAACTTAACTTTTTTATTATATGCCCAAATCTACATGATTGACACTGGGGTAACCAATCTGCAGCTAATACATTGAATCAGTTTTCAGTCTTTAATATGCCATCCAGCCTGGTGCACCACCCGCGCCAAATCATGGGTCTCACCAGTGTACTGTGGGTGTATGTACCACAGATGATAAAAATATCAAAATGTAGGACCTGTGGTGCAGAGAGCAGGTCATTTCATCAGCCATAATGGAGGACACTTCATTTTCTGTGCCCATCGATATATTGGGCTGTTCTGTGGTGTTTGGTGTGAATTTGTACATTTATGTTTTTTGGTGTTTTTTTTAATGTTTTAAAAGTGATCAAAGTGCCTGTTTATCTTTGTAATTTTCAGCTTATATACTCTAATGAAAGACAAAAAAAATCTTGGTAGTGTTCTCATAAATAGATGAGAGAATTTTCAGAGGGTAGTTGACGTAATGCTCATAATGTTTCTTGGGAAATTCCAAAATTTCTGCATACAGATTATCATAGTAATGTAGCTAAAATTATCCTGTCCTGATTTTTTCAGAATGGTGTAGACTTGCAGATTTGGAATAGCATGCTTGATTCTGAAGATGCAATCTCAATTTCAGTTAGGGTAGTTGACTTGCAAAGGAAAAATGACATTGAGCTTTTTGTACTGTGAGGTGAAAGAAGGCACTCCTTTTTTCAAATGTGTTGTGCTTAGGAACTTCATTTTCATGGAGTATAGGAAGAAGGTTGTGAAAAGAATTACTGAGGTTCGCTCTTTGGTTTATATCCCTTTGAATTTATAAGATACTAGCCCTGTTCAAGTTAAAAAAAAAAAAAAGTGTGATAACTATTATTGTGATTGGAAATGGAGACTGACTGTTAACATATGCTGTGACCTACCCCAAGACTGAATTCCCGTTCCAAAACGTTACTTTTAACTTCTTAGGTGTTCAAAATGCAGGTTCCCTTCCTTTCCGCTGACAGAGGACAAACCTATGCCTATATGAGTATGTCGAGTGTGTTGCTTGAAGTATATCTGTGCATCCATTGTGTGACGTACCCAGTCATTGCAAGTGAGAAGGGCTTAATTCCTATGAAGAGGTGATCATCAAGGAGACTAGAACAGGCCATAAAGCTCCTAGGCCTTCACTAGGGGGTCTTTTGCCAGTGGGAATGTCCGAAAGTCTTATAATCCGGAGGAAATATTCATTGAGCTCTAGCCTGTGGATTTATACTACATTTATGGCATTAAGCCTAGTTTTTCAACTTCTTATAATTAAGAAGACTTCAGAGTAATTTTGGTTCAGGCTTTGAGTTCCTTCCAGTAATGGCTTTGAGGCAAGTCTTGTCTTAGTCTTGTCAGCAATCTTAAAGATCTGAAATGCTGAAGAAGATATTTTTACTTCACCACTAAATTTTCTTCAAACATTAGTTTGAAAGAACCCTCTGAGTATATTCAAATGAGTCAACCATATTCATCTCAATTGCTTTCTCCATAGGTTTTTGTTTTTGTTGCTGGGACCAGCAGGAAAAGCTCCACAGTACCATGAAATTGGAAGATCAATAGCAACACTTATGACAGATGATGTGAGTGATTTATTTTAAACACTTGTAGTTAAAGTCTAGAATAATATATTTACTGACTGTTTTCAATAAATGTATTCTGGAGTGACAGCTTAATGGGAACAAAAAAACACCCAAACCAAACTGGTTAAATGAAGAACTGTGAATTTACTTATTTATTGTGTAAGTTAACTAGATAGTGGTAAACTAACTCTTCCCCATGTCTTTCTTGGAGAAATCCTAAATGTATTTCTGAAAAAATATTTTACCTTTGATGTATGGATTTCATTTTTGTATTAAATTAGGAAATAGAACTATTAAATAGAGCAGCGTCTGATACGAATCACTGTGTGTTGAAAAGGACACAGCAAACGGCGTAAGTGTTCAGGACAAAGTTTAAGAATGTGTGCAGTTGAGTCATCATAGGTGGTTTGTTTGGTTTTGTGTGGGTTGTGGGTGTTGGTTTGTTTTTTTTTTTTTTTTTTTTTTGTTTTTTTTTTTGTTTTTTTTTTTAATCAAAGCGAGGACAAACAATTAAAATCAGAATTTTACTAGGTATTTGAAGTTGTATGCTTAGAGCCCTGGTGGATGATTTTAAAGAGCACAGGGGAATCCAGACTTTTTAAGACTGTCATCTTATTGAGCAAATTAGGATGTTTTAATTCTGACTTCGCACTGAGCGCCACCTACTAAATTCCTGGTAATTGTTATGGTTATCTAGCAGAAATACTAGTTCTTCTTTACTGTAGAACAATGTAAAGTTTTGAAATGTAAACCAGAAATTGGTCATTTTACAATTGGGCAACTAGCCTGTGAATACAGTATTTGTTCAGTGTGAGAAATGAATATTAAAAGCTTTAGTTGCAGCTTTTAATTTTTTTAGGCTGATTTTTAGGAATACTGTAGATCATTGAAATAGAAAAACTCAAATTATTCAGTAGTCTAAAAAAGACCTAAATAGGCTTAAAAGGTCTAATTTGCAATTAGAAGACTTAATGGTCAGGTGTTTGGAGACAAACAGTTCAGGTTTCAAATGTACAGAAGCAATTTAGGATCATCTTCTGCAAACATTTTTGTATAGTAAAACCAGCATTTTTTTTTCTCTCTCTCTGTATAAAATGCAACTTGGGATTCAGGGCTTGTTTTGCTTAAATACTACCTGTTTGCCAGTTCAGAGTTTGTGTTGTAGTGGTCTGCAAAACAGCAAAGGGGGGTGGGTTTTGGGTTTGGGTTTTGGTGGGTTGTTTGGTGGTGGGTTGTTTTTTTTTTTTTAGAGGAGGAGGAGGATTGCTTTCATATGCTTTTTAATAGGTCTTTTAAAATTAATCAAGCTAGAGGTATACAAATGAAGTTCTTATTCTTAATAAAAACTTGTGATTTGGTTTAAAGGTTTTTTTTCAAGTATCTTTGTCCTGATTTAGCACAGCCTAATGGCACAGTGGCTGTAGGGCAGAATTATTCAGGCAATAGTACATGAACTTGATTTACTGAATAGTGAAGATTAACTTTTTAATTAATTTTAAAAATGAGCTCAATATTCCTTTTGAGTTTGGAGACATAACTTCCTTATTTTATGTTCCATAGGGGTGTGCATACAGGTAGTTCTTAATGCAGAAGTATGCCAGTAAAGTAAAAGCCTAAGTTTTGAGGACCTGTAAAAAAAATTTCCCGTACCTTTTTAAAAGTAATGGAGTGTTCTTTGTAATCAGTTCCTCTTTCAAAAAAAGTATGTTGGGTCCTTTCTTCTTTTAGGTTTTCCATGATGTTGCCTATAAAGCAAAAGACCGAAATGATTTGTTGTCAGGAATTGATGAATTTTTAGACCAAGTGACAGTCCTGCCTCCAGGAGAATGGGATCCATCTATACGAATTGAGCCACCAAAAAGTGTTCCTTCCCAGGTAAAAGAAAAAAAGAAAAAAAAAAAAGTCCAGTAGAGAGCTACTGTGATTTTAACTTTGAAAATGCCATTTCCCAATGGAAGTAAATTGGGTACTGAGTATAAACTTTAGTAGAGCATCAGAAAAGCCCCCACGTCCATTTGGAAGAAAAAGTGGATTGTGCATTTAAGTTAAAAAAAAAAAAAGTGTTGCATTAGTTTCCTGCTATGCTTTTAAGTAAATTGTATTTACTATATTTCCTTTTGTAATACTGAAATGAGTTCATGTGAGAGCTAGGAAAATTAGTCTAAAATTGTACCTGGGTTCATGTTATAAATTTTATTATTGATCTAACAATGATCAGCAAGAATATTGTAATTCTCAAAAACGTTTATTTGTATACAACATTGATTGAAATGTTTTAATGTATATTGGCTAGCATATAATGTTCACAGAATGTTTATGAAATAGAAAAAAATGGATCATTGTTCAGTTGTGATACAGGCTTAGAATGAGAGCCAGGGGGAAGCTGGACCTTAGAGGGACTCTTGATTTCTTCACTTTCTTCCCTTTCTTCCTCTTTACAACTGAGGGGAATTCCTGCCGCCCGGATCAAAAGTGCGGGAAGAGACCAGTGCTCTTGATTTAGAAGGTTGACATTGCTGTCAATCCAGCGGTGGTTTGGGGGAGTGGGTGGAACGGAAGGGGTGACAGCAGTGCAATTTATTCATGAATAGCCTGAAGCTACCCCTTAACTCATTTCCAAAATAAGCAGGGCTCAGGGGTTTTTGGAAGGCAAGCTTGGCTGAGAAATTTATGAGGAGCTGGTGAGCAGCTTGCTCAATAGCGGAATTACTTCTCATTTACAGTGGAATGACTTCTCCTTTATACTTCAGCTAAATACTGTGTGCGTGTGTGTGAGATAAAGTGAGGTCAGTTTGTGTTAGAAGCTAGAGGCTTCTACTCTGGAAATGACTGAGGAAAAAAAAAAATAAAGATTTCTAGACCTCATGGTTGAGCCTCTACTGTGTCTTGAAAAGGTAGGCTTTGTTTTGTCATGTCTCAGGGACATCTTTCTTGTAGAAAGAGGGAGGATTAATACTGTTGTGCAAGGTTCTAATAAGATCTTTTGGAGATTGTTGTACAGTTCTAGTTGTCCGTACTTGACAAAATATGCATTTGGCAAATGGAGGACTGGTGATAAGCTGGGAATATGAAGAAGGTTTGGAAGGCATTAGAGTCTCTGCACGTTGTCTTTTTGAATTATACTTTTTAGTGTAAAGGCAGTCACAAAATATGGTGGGTTTTTTTTTTTAATTTATTTTTATTTTTTTCTGTAGGAGAAAAGGAAGGTACCTAAATTTCCAAATGGATCTACTCCTACAGGAGAGACTCTCAAAGAAGAAGGCCATCATGCTGGACCTGAACTTGAGAGAACTGGAAGGTGTGTTTACTTCCCTAAATACTAGCTGCCATAAAGAAATAGAAGTGATAAATCTTCACAGTTTTTATTATGATATTTGAACATAAAATATCATGGTATAAGTGTCAGAGTGCATCCCTTTTCCTTTTCAAGTGTTGGATTCTTGCCTATAAATGCCGACCTGCTTAAAGCATTTTCAAGCCTGTGGCAATGTTTCTCAACACATTTATGAAGGATTTCATATAAGATGCTGCCTAACTTAACTAACTGACTTTTAAGTGTTGGGTTTTAATTTTTAATTGTCAAGAGCATGCAATTATCATAATTATAGCAGGAATATACAATTTTCAGTATTGGGCTAGGTACTAAAAATTTCCATTAATACAAATCTGTTTTATTAAATATGTACGAAATGGAGCAACAAGGAATATAAAGTGGCAAAAAATACTTTGGTATTGGTTAAGTTTTGGTTTTGGTGAGGTTTCTTTTAGATCTAAAATAAGATTGAAAGAATTTCTTTCAGTTGAGAGTTGCATTGTTCTCTGTTAATTCTGAAATACTTGCCAAATAAATCCCCAACATTGGAAATATCTGGTTAAGATTAAATCTTAATATCTCATTTGAGAGAGTAGAGATCAAATCAACTGAGAAATTCTGGAAAAGATGTACAATGCTTTTATCCCCAAAATTATAAACTTACAAGTGAAACACATCTTTCTCACACCTTTGCAAGAAGGACTTTACAACATTTGTGTGTTGATTTTTATCATTTTGGCTTTGTTACACTTACTTTTTTGCCTTTTTGCAGACAGTATTTGGAGCTGAGAAGTTAATTTCTGCCCACAGAATTATCTCCTAGATGAGACTATTGTTTTTCTTAGAAATGGATTTTTTTTAATAATTCAAAATAAAATCAGTTTTTTTGGGGGTGCAAATTATACCTAGTATTTTGGAGTCTTGAAAATTTTTTGGAAACTGCCAAAAGCTTTTTAATTTTTTGCTAATAACTTAGCCAGTTGAACTGACTTATATATGTTTGGTTTTGTATTTCCATTTGTAGGGTACCTCTATACTGCAGATGAAAACACTGTTAAAAATGATAGACCTAAATTTATTTGTGGACCTAACCATGTGTACGTAGAGAATGAGAATCAAAAAGCTACATCTACTTATTGGAGTAGTAGTGTTGAAATGTGATCTTGGCTGAGGTTTAGCATATTTCTTCTGTTCCTTGTTTTGAATATTATATGACAGATTTGACTTAAAACATTGTTTAGGTAAATTGTTTGCAAAGATATTTTTTCAGTATCTAGCCCATATACAAAAATATCTAGCCAGCTTTTAAAAATGTGGATAACCTGCTTGATTATATTTGGAATACTACTGAATTGGAATAGATAAGATTCTCATTTACATTTTAAACTGTTAATGCTTTAATCTGGATTATGAAATAGCTAATTTGTGCTGGCACTAGGCACTGGCAGTCATGTGTAGCCCATAGTTTTGAACTAGCTAGAATCCTTTAGTGTACAGTTTGACGAGTTTCATCTCACCTATTTAGGCTTTTTGGTGGTTTGATACTTGACATCCAAAGGAAAGCACCTTTTTTCTTGAGTGACTTCAAGGATGCATTAAGCCTGCAGTGCCTGGCCTCGATTCTTTTCCTATACTGTGCCTGTATGTCTCCTGTAATCACTTTTGGAGGGCTCCTGGGAGAAGCTACACAAGGCAGAATAGTGAGTACAAAGAATGGTAGTGGCCAGGCTTTTAGACCTTCAGAGGCAAGTCACTGTGTGCATTTGTCTCATTTATTTATACTTGTATTTGAAGAATTTACCCACAGCACTTGATTAGCCTGCCCAAAGCAGATCTTCCCCAAAAGGTAATTGCTGTGGAAAATGTGGGGAACCCATGTGAACAGGAGAAGATGCACAGTGGAGGTAAAAAATGTTTATCCTGCCTTATTGGATGAATGGCTTCATGAGTTGAGAAAGGGCTTGCATTGCCTTCTTTTTGGCTACTTAAAAATAATGAATAGCAGTAAAGGTGCACCATCCCACTAGGCCTACTTTAGGCAAAGTCAGAGGCTCAAGGTGGATAGCCAAGAACATGTACTGGCCTTGAGTAGTAGGCCTACGAGGATGATAATGCCTGCAGTGTATGGGTAGCAGTCAATTGTGTATTTAAGTAACGGACAGGATATGTATATGCTTTGACTAATAGTATGTTGTTAACAATAAAAGAAAGTGGCTAAGGTTTATGAGCAGAAAATATTCTTCATTGTAAATGACTTGAGTATAAACCATACACGTACAAAATTTTGGTAGTGTTATGCTGGGCAGTAGTTAACACCAGCACCTTTGTAACCAAAATGTCATTGCACTTTGGTTTTTGGAGCAGGGAAAGAATACTTAACATCAGCAATGTTAATAACTTGGTGTTTGTGTCAATTGGTTTGTGAGTAAACTGGTTTGAAGTGTATTTTCTGTTTTTTAAATCTATCAAAAAGAAAAAAGGCTCTGTCCTTTTGGGGGAGGGAAGGATGTATTCAGACATGCCCTTTACAAATTTTAAGATTCTGGTACAGTTTATGATGCTATAAAATTCTTCTTGATACTTAGATCAAGTTTTTAAGCTTGTACTGTATTAAAATTGAGTTAACTACTTTATCTCTTTCAAGTAATGCTGTTGACTCAGATTTTAGTTTATTGATGTAGCACTTCAAGCTGATAGCAAATTCAGAAATAAGTTGTATCTTCTGTGCGCTGTTTTTGCCACTCTAAATATAGGAATGGCTATCAAAATGTCGATGTAATTTTTTGAATGTACATCATGTATAATCATGAAAATATGCTCCTTTTAAAGCGTGATTCTTAAACACCTTCTTTCTTTTAGCTATCTGGAATTGTTTGCGGGTTTGTTCCTGCCTTCAGATACTTGGTGTGCATCATTGAATATAAAATTTAGTTACTGCACACACATGTTCAAGCACAGTAGCTGATGTTGTAAGGTACACAGTTTGTGTTTGAAACCTTCCCTCACATTCCCAGAGGTCATCACCTCCACAGTACTCCTGTCCCTGCCACCCTGATCGAGCGCCCCAAGGTTAATGCATTGACTAACCAAAAGCACTAATTCAAAGGTAATAGAACAAGAGACTGGGATTAGATATACTTTTTTCTAATGTAATGGACAAAGAACTCATGTTTTCATTTTTATTAGCCCCAGTTCAGCAAACCATTTTACCCAATTTTAGATGCTTTCCTGAATTGGAGCTTAAATTTGCATAAATATTGTTTTCTTAGGCTTGCATAACTGCAAAATAGCAAATATTTAAGAATTCCACCAGGAACCCTTTAATCTGTGATCCGTGACTTCTCATAGTTATAAATGGTGTAGTTAACTATTTTCAAGTGACTTTAATATCATTTTGGGATCTAAAAAGTCCTGCCCCTCTCTTTTGAGGTGGATTGTAACTTTTTTTTTTAGCAGAAAATGTTATAGTAAAACATTTAATTCAAGAACTGAAGTGTAGCTATCTTACTTGAATGAAAAGAAATGCATTACCAGGTGGGACACTGGTTTACCGCTCATCTATTTTTGGTGTCATGTATACATAAACCAATATTGTTCAGTAATTTCCCCTGCACCTCCACCTGTCAGTTTTTTCTTTTGTAATGCTTGGTTGACTGATGCAGGTTTGATACGGCACACCGTATCGTGTTTTGGTACAGGTATGTTGCAATATATATATATATCTCTATCTATATATCTACTTTCTTTACAGAGACAGATAATTCTTTCCGTAAACTACATGTTGAGTAACTTTTTTTTTCCTTTTAAATTTGTAGTAATTGTTGGTATATTTTTCCTCCATAGCTAGCAGGACTAATAACTTGTTCTCATGGTTTTGGATGGCTTTATGTTATGCGTGAAATTTTCAAAATCTTTTGTCCATGGTATTGTTACTGCAAAACTGTGTTAAGTTATCCTTGTTTCAAACATCAATATTAATTGCAATGTTTTTACATCTTGTCTTGTTTCTAAGTTAATGCATCTTAAAACTATATTTATGCAGATGTGATGCTAAATGCTAACCTGAAAGGCAGCATAGTTACAGCAGTTTCTTTTCCCCCAAACAGAGTGCAATAGAGTCTCTCTTTGGAGCCTCATTAACTGGGATTGCCTATTCTCTCTTTGCTGGGCAACCTCTTACTATTTTGGGGAGCACCGGACCAGTTCTAGTGTTCGAAAAAATATTATTTAAATTTTGCAGGTAAGTGATGTTTGTATTAGCTTGATACACTTTCTAACTTTCTAGCCTGTTAGAAGAGCTGTAACTGAAAGCAGGTGTGTGTTAAAGGTGGATTCCCACGAAGATGTGAATGCAGCAGCAAGAGAATGAGATGGATTTGGTTTGGCAAAGCTGTGAGGCACTGGTGAGCCTTAATGAGAAAATCAGTGATAAGAAGTGGCTAGGACTTAAAAGTTACGTTCTGACTGTGTGGAGATGTTTGCTTTGATTCTGCGGGGGTAAACAGGGATTGATCTGCCCTCTAGGAGAAAGCATCTTGGTAGTTCTGGAAAGATTAACCCCGTGATGCTTCCCAAGCTGGCTAGTTGCATCCTCAATCCTAGAAACACCTTGCAGTGTTGCCTTGCTTTGGTGGAAGGTGAAACAGAAGAGTTTCTGCTTCCTTCAGAACTAACATCAGGGATGAGAAAAGTGGTGAATACCTAATAGAGCTTGGCCTCAGTATCTGTTTTCAAATAGAATACAGTATAGGTGACTTGTGGCTCAGTTAATACTCTTGTTTCTTTCTTCACACAGGGATTATGGTCTTTCCTACCTCTCCCTGCGAACTAGTATTGGTCTGTGGACTGCATTTTTATGCATAGTGCTTGTAGCCACGGATGCCAGCAGCCTTGTGTGTTATATCACTCGATTTACTGAGGAAGCTTTTGCAGCGCTTATATGCATCATATTTATTTATGAGGCATTGGAAAAGCTTTTTCATTTGGGAGAAGTGTATGCCTTCAATATGCACAATGATTTGGATAAACTGACTTTATATTCGTAAGTATCCAGTTTCTATCTGTTAGTAAAATACATAGGGAAAATGTTTATAGAGACATACCGTTTACTTAACTGTAATGTGTGCCTCTCCGTGGAAGGGTAGGAGGAATGCTGGGGGTGGTATGGGCATGAGAAACCTCAGAAAAATTCTATTCAGGATGCTGTGGAATTGCATTTTCTGTGTTGGCGATGGGTGATTAGAAGGGATGAGGGGCTGTGACAATGCTTGCTTTAAGTGCAGTTTTATTAAAGGCCAGCCTGGAGATTAAAGGTTAGAACAGGAGTTCTGCCTTACCACTTCTGGATGTCATGATAGTTTACCCAACCTGGGTGAGGATTATTTCCAGGTAGCTGATGCATGAAGAGCTTATGCAACTTTCGCATACTGTGAATAGGGAGTTAACGTCTTTAAACAGTGTTTCTTTCTACTGTAATTATGGGGGATACTTGACTTCTAAAAAATTATTTTTTTGGGAGAGAGAATAATAAAAAAATACAATACAGCCATATTTTTTTCTGTCCTGACTAAGTAGAACCATTAGTTCTGTTCATCACAGTAACTAGCAGAAAAACTATCAGTACAAAAATAACTTTATTTTATTTAAGAAATGCAACAAGCAAGCTATTTAAGTAGTGTATCTTTTTTACATTTGATTTATTTCTGTGGCAGTTGTATATTATCTACCTGTGGTGGGTTGATCTTGTCTGGACGCCAGGTGCCCACCAAAGCCACTCTATCACTCCCCTCCTCAGCTGGACAGGAGTAGAAAAATATGACAAAAGGCTTGTGGGTCGAGATAAGGGCAGGGAGATCACCCAGCCATTACTGTCACGGGCAAAACAAACTCGACTTGGGGAAATTAATTTAATTTATTACCAATCAAATCAGTAGGGTAATGAAAAAATAAAAACTAAATCTTAAAACACCTTCCCTCCCACCCCTCCCTTCTTCCTCGGCTCAACTTCACTCCCAAATTCTCTACCTCCTTCCCTGCCCAGCAGTGCAAGGGGATGCAGAACGGTGGTTGCGGTCAGTTCATCACACGTTGTCTCTGCCGATTTCTTCTTCCTCACACTCTCCCCCTGCTCCAGCCTTGGGTCCCTCCCACAGGAGACAGAACTCCATGAACTTCTCCAACATGAGTCCTTCACACGGGCTGCAGTTCTTCATGAACAGCTCCAGCGTGGGTCCCTTCCCACGGGGTGCAGTCCTTCAGGAACAGACTGGTCCAGCGTAGGTCCCTCACGGGGTCACAAGTCCTGCCAGCAAACCTGCTCCAGTGTGGGCTCCTCTCTCCACGGGGCCACAGGTCCTGCCAGGAGCCTGCTCCAACGTGGGCTTCCCACAGGGTCACAGCCTCCTTCAGGCAGTTCCGCCTGGTCCAGTGTGCGGTCCTCCACAGGCTGCAGGTGGATATCTGCTCCACTGTTAACCTCCATGGGCTGTGGGGGGACAGCCTGTCTCACCATGGTCTTCACCATGGGCTGCAGGGGAATCTCTGCTCCAGCGCCTGGAGCAACTCCTCCTTTGCCTTCTTCACTGACCTTGGTGTCTGCAGGGTTGTTTCTCTCACATATTCTCACCCCTCTCTCCGGCTGCTGCTGCGCTACAGTTTTTTTCCCATTCTTAAATATGTTGTCACAGAAGTGCTACCGCTGTCACTGATGGGCTCGGCCTTGGCCAGTGGTAGTTCCATCTCGGAGCCGGCTGGTGTGGGCTCTGTTGGGCATAGGGGAAGCTTCCGGCATCTCACAGAAGCCGCCCCTATAGTCCCCTCCCCGCCACTACCAAAACCTTGCCATGCAAACCCAATTCACTACCTTTTGGTGTGCAGCTGTACCACTTCTGAACTAAGAGTTTCCTTATACAGTGAAATTAGCATTGAGTACTTTTTATACCATGTGTCTTGACACTATATTTTTTAGTTTTTGATGATACGCTTAAATGCTGCTTTATCTTTTGCTGCTCAGTACGGAGTTTCCAAGCTTATGGTATAGTTTCAATTACTATGATGAATTGGGTTACCAGCTCACACCTGCCAGAAGGAGGAGATCCTGCTAACTGTTGCTGAGAGAAACTGCTCATTTCACATAGTTTGAACCAAATTGAAAGCAAAGCTGTTCTTTGACTCTTCAACAACACACAATTAACTGACAGTCAGTGATCCACACATTCACGATCAGTATCAGTAATACAGCAGATAAATGACAATGTGAGACACTTAAGAAATGCTGGTAAGACTCTACACACTTTTAAATTGTCTTCTCTTACTAATCTCCAAAGGTTCTAATTGCACCCACGCCAATATTTATTCTCCAGCCCCAGATGTGTGGATTATAGTCACACACCATCTTTGAGGAGCACAGGTTTCTCTGCTAGTGCTCCCCTCCTGATGCAGATGTGCATCATCCAGCTTTATTTGTACCTGCGTGGTTCTTTATAGTCTGCCAAGTCACACGCTGGTGAGGGAGCCCCCTGTGAGGTCATGTCCATACACCTGAGGTGGGAGGCCCTGCTTGTGGCACCCTGCAAGTCAGCCCTTAGGTGGAGGGCAGACTGCTCACCGTCCCGCTGGGCGGCTGCTCTGCCTGGCTGAGGCAGAGATCATGATGCATGCAGGCTGACTTCTGGCAGTGTCAAACCAGGTTTTGACTATTGCGTTTCCACACCAAGATCTCTCCTCACTTCTACAAACATTCATGCTTCTTTGGTACTTCCTTTCAGGATGATTCCTACCCCTGCCCCCGAAGTCTTTTTGTAGTTCCTTTGTTAGTATTTAATCCAGCTGATGGTCGTCATCTTCCTCTTCAATGTGATCAGTTTTGGGCAAACACATTCTCAGACTGCTTCTTGTATTCCATTCACACATGCCATTTACACTCACTTTCTTGTGAGCTGTTAAGACCGGGCCATGTTGCCAGGAGTGCCCACTTCCTAATTTCCCCCTTTCTCCTGGCTGCCCATCCTTCTGTTTCAGTGGCTCTGGGACCTTGCTGGAGTCCTATGTGAGCATATTAAATTCACTAATCTGGCAGAAATTGTACTGTAGGTCTTCTGACCTTTGCCACCTTATTTGTGTTTTGCTATGGTAGCATAGGCAGGCCATGATGGTGGAGAGCAGAAGGCGTGACGTTTCCTTGGTTTAGCTCTATGAGGTGTCACACGTCTTTTAGGGGGTGCTACTGACTTCAGCTTTGGTTTGTCCTATATTTTTTTTTTACTATCACAAAACTGTAGGATATCCAGCCTTTTACAATGACTTTTTTTTTTTCTTCCTTTCTCTTCTTCCCTCCCCATTCCCCCAATGGGGAAGAGGGTGTGGAACAAGCATCTTCAGCTAAGTGGGCCAGAAGACAGTCTCAAATATACTTACGTTTTCTGTTCTTTCTTTCTTTTCCTGGATTTCCACTTACCTTCTTGGTGGCATCCTTCATCTTCATTGCATTTGTTGAGAAATTTGTCCATCAGTCTTCCTTCAGTGTGCTTGTTCATGTTACTGCCCTGACCAACAGCTAAAGGTGCTTTCTTATCTCATCATACTTACTGTTGCAATTGCTTTCTCTTCTGATGATTCTTAAGTTACTCTTTTTGCAGCTAGATTATAGGAATTACTGCTTTCCCATCTTCTTCTGTTTCCTTTTGCTGTTATTTTAGGATTCAGTTATCAAAAGAAAGTATATTTAATTCTTAAAGTCCCCTAAACATTGTGCTTTGCAAATCTAGGTTTTTTTTGCCCATGCGCATATAGTGCTTTTTCCTTCTTTACTGTCACACTATTAGGATGCAAGTTTGCCCTTCCATGGTTCTTTGTTGTTTTTCAGTATGTTGATGAATGTCATAGAAAAAGACTTACTTCTTGCTTATTATCTGTTTCTCTTCTTCTATGTAAATGTTTAGATTTTAAGCTTATGGTTTAGTGTACTTGTAAATCAACATTCAGAGTGCTGTGTTTGGTTGGTTGGAGTTGTGGTTTTTTTGTTTATTTGTTTGTTTTTTTTTTTTTTTTTTTACTAATGTGTATTTCTGTCAACCTGTCTGACAGAAAGGAATCTGCAGTCCACGTTTGCATACCACTGTAGTAGGAAGGGGCACTTTTACTTGTTAAAAATGTTATTAAAACTTCCATGCGTGCAGTTGCTTTAAATTTGAGCAATTTATGCATTTATATCTTCAGTTAGCCCACTACGTACTCAAAAATGGCGTCTTAATTCAGGGTGACCAGTTTTGGTCATGTGTAAATCAGAAGGCGTGCCAAATGCAAGATAAATGGCCAACTCTACCAAAATTTTAGAAAAGACTCTGAAACGTCTAGAGGCTAAAGACATGTCTGGTTTGAAAAGGAGTTGCTGAAACTGTGTCATCTATGCCAGTTTTTAAAATGAAATTATTTCAATTTCTGTTTTCTCTTATGTTGGTGTACAGTAGGACTAACTGAAGTTTGAACCATTGTGGGATGTTATGCTGTACAGAAATCTGAAAACCTTAATTTTTACACAGTCAGAAAACTATTTGTGCCAAGTTAGTCCAATTATGTAGAAATCTTTAGAAATAACACGATATATGTTAGTATAGGGTTGTTGGAGGGTGGTGTCATTTGGATTTTTATCTTTATCTTTTTATTCACGAGATGCAGAAGTCTGCATATATTATCTATTTAATTTTATTTTTCAGATGTCATTCTATTCTATTTAAAAACTGGCAGATCAATCATATAGTTAATCAACATCTTGCCTGCTTCTAATTCTTAAAAATACATTGTTTGGTTTTTTTTTTGTCCAATCTGTTAAACCTTCTGAGCAGATGCTTCTTTGATTCTTCATTTCCCCCCATGCCCCACCCCTAATAATCCTAGTTCATGTCATGTAAGGAGGAGTCTTGTACTCTGCTTCTTTCATAAAAGGTTGGGCTAAACTCTGGTTTAAATTCTTCAGGATTTTTGAAATCACTGCAAATCACTGCATTTTGGCACATACAGCTTAAAAGCATGTAAATTATTTTTTTCTTCCCTTCAGATGTGTGTGTTCTGAGCCTGAGAACCCCAGCAATGAAACTTTGCAGGTGTGGAGGAGTATGAATAAGTCTGTAGAAAATATAGCATGGAGTAACCTTACAGTTTCTGTGAGTATCTAAAAGCTATGTGTATATATCGGGCGTGGGGTGGGGGGTGGGGGTGTGTGTGTATGTATAAAAAAATAAATATCCACAGAGCACCAGTCCTGATTAATATTTTTCTTTCTTGATTTGAACCTGGACTGTTTGTTTGGTGTGTGGTTTTTTTTTTTTTGTCTGGGTTTTTTTTTTAACTGTATTTTTGAACACACTTATTCCTGCCACAGTGCTTTAAACAGTCATTGTAGTGGTTTGGATGAGCAAGTCCATGGCAGTAAATGTCTGCTTGAGGTAGCCGCTTTAATCAAGCTAGGCAGAGCAGTCTTCTTTCTGAAGTGCAGATGAATATGATGAGGTGAATAAACAGGAGATTGCTTCCTTCAATGTCCTGGAAAGGATGAACAAATACTTTTAAGAAGATGTGAAGATGGAATCTGCAGTTAAAATGTGTAGCGAACACATTTCGTTAGTTTGTTAGACATTGGTATAAAACTACAACAGAATCAAAGAAACTACCTCAATATTGATTGGAAGAAAATAATTGTTTGAAAATTGACTTTGTTTTCTTTTTTATTCAAATTCATTATTTATGATGCTTTTCTACTTTACTAGAATTTTTTTTTGTAAGAGTGTTTTTTCCTTAGCTGTGTCAGGACAAAACGAAGTCAAGAGTAAAGAGGTGCGAGAAACTGAGGAGACCTTTTTTTTTCGTTCGTCAACTTGAAAGTTGATGTTAGACAGTCTGCTTTTCCTGGGCTTAGTCCTCAGTCTCTATTTATGCATTCAATCTTGTGATACTTTGAGAAATAGAATAGGAATGAGGTGAGTGTAAAGAAGTTGTTTCTTCTTGGGCACCTCCCAGCATTTTGGCATCCTGAAATAATCAGTGATGGATACTGTGGCTCTTCTGTAACAGACAGCACCCATTTTTGGCATTTCAGGATGAGGTAGCGATGAAGGAAAGAACCCCTTTTTCAGGATTATGAAAGTTCTCAGGTGTGTTTTATATCAAAATGCTACAAGTTAGGTTGAATGTACTAATTTAAGGAGTTTTTCTCCTTGCAGGAATGTTCAGAATTTCATGGTGTGTTTCGTGGATCAGCTTGTGGCCATCTTGGACCATATATTCCAGATGTTCTCTTCTGGTCTGTCATACTATTCTTTACAACGTTTTTTCTGTCCTCTTTCCTTAAGCAATTCAAGACCAAACGCTACTTCCCAACTAAGGTAATTCTAATTAGAGACTATTGTTATCTTAAGATAAATACATTAGTATAACTTAATGGAGTTGAATTTTTTAATTTGCTTCAGAACTTTTTATTGAGAGATTCCTTTTAAGACAGAAAAAAAGTTAAAAACAAAGTTAGCTAATAATTCTGAAAATGAAGACATTAGAGTAAATAAATTGGCTGCTGAAAATTCAGTGCTTACTTTCTACTTTCCTATAGTTACAAGAAGATGTTCTAAACATTAGAAGACCTAAGCAGTCTGTCTCCCCATACTGATAGGTATTGCCAGGTATCATTTGGAGAGAAAATATTGCTGCTGTTTTCCTCACCTAGCTGTACAGAACAGTTGATTGCTTTCCCCAAACTGCTGACTTATCAAGAGTTCTGAGCAGTTCCTCAGGGGGTTACTGTTTCTAATAGAAGCTAATAAAATGATTACCCTTGGACTGATTTACACAACTTAACTTCTGCTAGCCAAAATAAAGTGATTAGATCTTTTCTACACCTCAGCTCATCCCTACGATGCGTTCTTCATGTTTAATAAAGTCACCTTTGATAACCTGAATCTGTTGCAAATTATCCCCCTCCTGTCTATTAAAACATCAAATGTATGAATATTGATTTCAGAACAATTCAGTGATGTTATTGAATTAAGCCACAAGAGAGTAGCTGTGATGGCCGAGCCTCCCAGTAGGGTTGAGAGGACAGGAAGATGAGGAAGGAATTATTTTAAGTAATTCGCTGCTTGCAGTAGATCATTTTAAATGGGATAATTGGATGAACAGTTGTACAGAGTACTTACCTTCTGCAACTTCATACTATGCTGGCAGGTAGCTTAAATTTTAAAATAAAAAGAGATATATATATATAAAAAATGTTCAGTGGTGTAGTATAATATAAATAGACTTCGCTATTCATAGGGGAGAAAATTGTCTTTCTGTACATGCAAATCATAATGATGAAAAAGCAAGAGTTAACACAAGTCTTTTTTTTATAGGTGCGTTCTACCATCAGTGACTTTGCAGTATTTCTGACCATAGTTATCATGGTTCTGATTGACTATCTTGTTGGAGTACCTTCTCCTAAGCTTCTTGTTCCAGAGAAGTTTGAGGTAAAAAATAAAACCTTTTAAAGAACTTAACTTTTTAAATGTTTAGTTTCATAGACAGTAGAACAATGGAACTGTATAGGAACAGAAATTTATCTTTTTTTACTTACAACGTAGTTGATGAAGTAATCTCATTTTTCTGTTTTGGGTGTATGTCTCATCTGACAGAAGAGGCTGTGCTTTATATCACTATATCACTGAAAAGGAAGCATTCTTCTGTGCAAATGTGCATAAATGAAGGAATGGAATGGATTTGTTTTAATTTTTTCCATATAAATGTCACATTCACATGTAACAGCTAAATCAGTCTTCTGGTCAAAGCCATTGGATAAAAAGAGTCTAAACACATATTTAAGAAACTGTTGATCTGTTCATTGCAGCTGTTTGTAGCAATATGATCTGTATTTTATCATAGTCATTTAATTCTTGCTGTTGATGTTTGGGTTTTTTTTCAGCCCACCCGAAAAGACCGAGGGTGGTTCATAGATCCTCTTGGAAGCAATCCTTGGTGGACGCTCTTGATAGCTGCTGTTCCTGCTTTACTCTGTACCATTCTCATTTTCATGGATCAACAAATAACAGCTGTTATTATAAATAGGAAAGAGCATAAGCTGAAGGTAAAAGTAATTTTCACAAAACTCTAATGTTGTGTAAGTCAAGTTTATTTTAAATCAGGTTAATTCTGCAGGTCTGTGGAACATTACTAACAGCTCCTAAACAAATATAATTTTGTGGACACTCTCAAAGTATCTAACTTCTGTAGTTATCTCTTATTTATCAGCTAAGTTATAAATATGATATCATATAAAAAGAAAGATTATTAAATGATTTGTTCTCTTAATTTTACAGAAAGGCTGCGGTTATCATCTTGATCTGCTTATGGTTGGTGTTATGTTGGGGATATGTTCTATCATGGGCTTGCCGTGGTTTGTTGCTGCAACTGTTCTGTCTATAAGTCATGTTAATAGCCTGAAAGTTGAATCTGAATGCTCAGCACCAGGCGAGCAACCAAAGTTTTTGGGAATCCGGGAGCAGCGAGTGACAGGATTGATGATTTTTGTCCTCATGGGGCTGTCCGTGTTCATGACCTCTGTGTTAAAGGTAAAAGACAGTTTTTCCAAAATATTTGCTTTTCCTTGATATTGTGATTTAGTATTTCGTAATGTTAGGAAATTTTATTTTATTAAGTAAAATATGCCTGGACTCATTCTCAAATTGCCTTTTTAACAACAGGTGTTAGTTGAATAGAAATGATGGGGGGAGATGTAAGAAAATGAAATCTGAGCAAGCTAGAAGTGTAGTGAGTAGTGAAGAAAGCAACCTTTGTCCATGTTACCTGATCTTCTTGCCAGCTATGTTCTAGTTTCTCGAGTCCATGTTACCTGAAATAGTTCTTTTGTATTTTTTTATGTGAGTGCATAAATGCAGAGAGAAAAGGAGTGTGATAAAGATATAAAGTTACTTGGGCAGAAATAATATAATATAGCAAAAGAAACAGAAACATCTGGTTTAAAAAGTGATCATCAAAAGTGTCATTGTTCACTTCTCATTATTATCTTCAGCTTATTGAACTTCCTTTGATGTTTAAAGTGTCAAGATTATTTTATGCATCATCACAGTGTAATAGAGATTTTGCAGGTCGTATTGTGGCCTCAGTTTACACTTTGTCTCTTAATTTATATCCATAGTGCCCTTCCGAAGACTTTAGTGGGAAGAAAACCAATCAATTCAGTTGGCTTCTTGCTCAGATTTGAGTAAAATCCATTCAACTGCTGTTTCGTTGTTTCAAATCCAGAAGTTGAAAGGAGAAATGAAAAAAACTGTCTTTTTGTTGCCAAATAGCAGATATGGCATAAATTGCATAATTGTTAGTACCTTTAAAGAACTTTGTAAAAGTGTGTTTAAAGACAAATCATGTAATTTCACAAAAATATAGCTTCTAACGGCTGTTTAAGTTTATATAATGGGAAGAAATAAATCTATGAGCACAACAGCTATAGTTTAGTAATTAGAGCTACATATTATAAAATCTTGATAGTTGACCATTTGTGTGTGTTAAAGAATGTAAAGGTATGAAAACAATAAAGGCAGTAGCAGTTATTAAAAATGAGTATTCAGATTTGGCAATCTCTGGTTGAAAAGCTACTAAGACCTCAGCTGTATAATGCAAATAATCAGAATCAGAAATATTGAAATAGATTTAACATAGATTTAAGGGCAATAGGAATTGAATTATTACTATTTGCTCTTTATGAAATGTTTTTCTTTTTCAATATGAATGACTGTTATTGTGCAAAAGAAGTAAGGAGAATAAAGCCTTGCATCTGTAGGTTGCTGTGCTTTTGTTCCATGTATGGATTTATACTGATTTAATGCAGAAGATGCAGAAGTTAACATAAATGAAGCACTAGCATGTCAAATTATAGAGCTTACAGCGAAGAGACTAGCTTTTATATATATAAAAGCTGTATTTATATACACACAAGCACACATCTATGCAGTAATGAAATCCCTAAGGCATAGTTTTATTCCACACTATTTAAGTTTCAGTAAAGGCTTTTGTTCAGGCTTGATAGCGGCAATTTTTATTAAGATTTTGAACTGTATCTTGGCTGTCCTTTACTCAGGAGTTTTATGAATTCAGGAGCAAAGAAAGCTTCGTTTGCTTTGTGTAAGCTGCAGAGGCTTGATGCAAGTGCCACTGAAATCAGTGGACAACTTCATTATCTTAATGAGCTTTAAATTGATGTTCTTATTGGAGCAAAATTTAGCCCTGAATAATTAGCAGATATTCATAGCTCAGTAGTTATGGCGGGTTTTTTGTTTCATGTGCTCCAGAAATGCAAGATTAGTGATCCAAAGTGAAACTTCATATGGCAATTTCATGAAGTTGATAGTCTTAATACAGCTCCTATCAGACAGCAACATAAAGCAGCATACTTAACATTAATGGAAATCTTGGTTGCAACCTAGAAATTAGAATGAACGGGCAGTCAAGACCAAACTACTTTTTTTAATCCTGGTGATAGTCTTTTTAGCTCTACATTTTTTTGCTGCTCAATGATGCATATATTTTCTCTATAAACAAAGAGCCTCAGCTTTTGCAGATTTCACTTAAGTAAAATATAAAGTGAAAAATAACTTTGTCCATGTCTTCCACTAATACAGACTGCTATGTTATGCCATGTTGATTTCACAAGTAACTGTGGGTGTTTTTGTCCTCCTCAGTTTATTCCAATGCCAGTTTTGTATGGTGTCTTTCTTTACATGGGAGTATCTTCATTAAAAGGCATTCAGGTAAAGTCTGATTTTAATGAGCAATTAGTTTTTGGTTTTTTGTGTGTGTTTCTTTTTTTTTAAAAAAACACTAAATGAAGAGGAAACTGTACCACATTACTTCATGTAAACAACAATAAAGTTAGCCCATATTGTCTGAATAGTATGTAGGATAATTTCCTGAGTGTCATGTTCAGATATCTGTTCTTACCATGTTGTGCCTTCACTTCTCAGTTCTTTTGCATTTATTCTTTCAGTAGTGTAGCTGAGCAACAAATTTTCTGAAATATTCTGAAATTTTGTAGTAGTAAGGAGAACTGGGGAGAAGGCCCAACAAAACAAAACAGCCCCCAGCCCCACCCTCTTGAATGTTCAGTGTCCTTCATTGGTATTTTATTTGGGATTAGCTTAGGTTTTTGGTGTCCCCCAGAAATGTTTATTTCCTTCTGGAGGGGAAGAAAATAATTAACTGAAGGATGATTTTTATTTTTCAATGCAGTTTTTTGACCGTATAAAACTGTTTGGAATGCCTGCCAAACATCAACCCGACCTGATTTATCTACGTTATGTGCCACTCTGGAAGGTCCATATCTTTACAGTTGTTCAGCTCACTTGTCTAGTTCTGTTGTGGGTGATTAAAGCCTCTGCAGCTGCTGTTGTTTTCCCTATGATGGTAAGTTACCTGTTTTACAAGTTAATAATTTTCCAAGAGTATGTGCATCATCCAGGATCCCTTCAGAACATATTTGCTGCCTTAAGGAAGAAGGGAGTGGGAAAGAAACAAAAGAACCCGTAGTACAAGTTGCTCACTTGTGAAACACAAGGACTTACTTCATTTCCTGAAAATAAGTAATTCAGTTGTGCATAGCTGTTGAAAGTGGAAATTATTTAACTTTGTGGTAAGATAAAACTAGTAGTACGAAAAAGGGCTTCAGTTACAGATTCTGAATGTACTGAAAGTATGTGTGCATTTTTGTTCATTTAAATAGTTTAATATAAATCATTCCATCTCTGGTTCCCTTAAGGTGCTAGCATTAGTGTTTATTCGCAAGCTCATGGATTTATGTTTCACCAAAAGAGAGCTTAGCTGGCTTGATGATCTTATGCCAGAAAGTAAAAAGAAGAAAGAAGATGACAAAAAGAAAAAAGAGAAAGCAGTAAGTGTGAAAACAATCAAACTAAGCATGTTGTAAATTACTAGAAAATATTCAATGAGACTTAAAAGAATTTTAAGTGGCCTAAGCATATGACTCTATATACCAAATACACATTTTTTAAATTCTTTACTAGTGAGTTTTAATGCTAGAGGAACTATTATTGGCAATTAAGTTAAGGAAAAGTCACTGTTTCAATGATGCTATTATGAATTATGACTCTTATTTGTGATTAAAATTAGTAAGCAAAGTGGAAAGAAGCAGTTTTTAGTACAAAATGTTTTCTTTGTCTTTCATCAGGTTAGAAGGTGGGTGTGGATGGGAGAGAATAGCAGTGGAGTAGGGATCTTTACCCTGCTTTAATTAATCATAAAACTGTGCATCATATCAAGGACATGTTGCTTGTGTGTGTTTGTAGAGCTGTAGTTAAAACCAACTGCTAGTTACCAATAATATAGTAATGTAGCCTGTATAACTTCTCCATAAAAGTCTTACCTAACTGTGCGCCAGCTAGCTGAATTAATTACAAAACCTGTAACACCCTCCTTTCCCGCTCCTCCGTCCCCCCTACCTGGATAAAGCGCTTCTAAGAAAAAAGGTCTTAAACTATATCTCCTGCATTCAACTCCAATACCTACAGGGAAATGCCCCTGACCCCTATGAAAACTAACTGTCAGCATGAGATAGTTCTTTGATTTCTGCTGCATGAGTAATTTTACAAACTTTTTTCTTGGAATTTACAGGAAGCAGAGAGAATGCTTCAGACAGGGGACAATGGAAGTGTACACCTTGCATATGGAGAAGCAAATTTGGAATTTCCTGTAAAAACCCTAAAATACAGGTATAATAAATTGTTGGTCTTTTAAGAGGTTTTGTATCACATGCTGTAATTTGTTTTATAATAAGTTGGTTGTGTATGAGTTTAATTTTTTTTCCCAAGCTTGTAACTCAGCCATGATTAGGAAGTATGAAGGTATATCTCATGGTGCTGTAGTAGCATTTTTATGTTGGACTGTTCTTTAAAACTGCATCTTAATTATAAATTTACATGACCATCTTGAACAGATCAGATGACTCAATTTCGACCAGCTGTACTCAAAGTGAAGAAGCTTCCTTGGTCAGTTTTCGTGGAATACTTGTGTGCTACTGTGCATGAAATACTGAATATTAAGCAACTAATAGCATCAGTTGAGCCGTGTGTTTACCAGCCACTTGGATTTTTCAGAAAAAGTCAAAGTGTGCAGTTCTTTGATGGTTGATTTAAGTGAGGGCTAAAGTGTGTAATTTCTGTGATATAAAAACCTTTTTACAGGCAGCCATTTTTACTTTTAAAGGTCATTTTCTGAAAGTAAATGTGAGGACAGGGTTACCAGTTCTCTTCCAGAAAAGGAAGTGCTGGAATTTCACTGATGGAAAGTTCCTTCAGCACTGGAAGGTGTTTTGTCTCAGTATGTATCTCCCTTATTGGGGATGTATTCAGCTTAGTTGTCAGGTATTCTACAATTGTTCAACACACCCAGAAGATGTGACAGATAAATAGCTTGCCAGCTTTTTTTGCCTCCCTAGTACTAAGGTTTCCTAGGTCAAAAATCGGCTTTCCTATGGATCTGGAGTAGTGTCAGGTCTACCCTGATCTGAGTCGGGAACAGGCAGATTTTTGGATTAGACAAGATATTCCTGCTGAGTGCTATTGTTTGTGCTAAGTGCAGGCTTAATCAGACTTTAGCAACTCAAATGAAAATGCTAAATGCATTTTAAAAAACATTTGAGTTGCTAATTGCTCTCACAGTAGGACTATGATTTCATCAACTGTGTGCATGTGTGTTTATTGTATATTTCACTGTCTTGCATCTTGTGGAAAAATGGCTTTGAAAGATTTCTGTGCAATTTGAAGAACTCTTACAGAACCCTGGGGTAGATTCTGAAGCTTAAGTATTGAACAGAACAGAAAACATATCTACAGACAAATCCTAAGTCTGCGGTACATACAAATGTGTGGAGTGCAAAGGGAGAAATAGGTTTTGAAAGCTTACCATCTGTGAGGGTGAACTTCTCTTCTGCAGGACTTAGTGGCGGGGATGGTGGCAGAAAAAGCTTGGAAAATGTCTAGTAAGGCTCTGCAGGAAAAAAAAAAAGACATGAAATCTGTCTAGATAATTGGGACTTTTATATTTTTACTAGTTTTAAATCTCAGCTGAGTTACCAGTTCTGAAATTTTATTAACATCTGCTCTTTTGCCCTTGATTATTTCCTGGAAACAACTTAAAATAGTTCTGATTTATGAAATTCTTAGCAGAACTGTGTGATTAACTTCATTATTTCTGAGCATGCAAAATAATTTTCTGAAATTGCAGTTAATTTAGAAATGAGATACCTCTCAAATATTCTCAATGTCTTAGTGGTGTTTTTGTGAAAAACTGTTTTAAGATGCTATGTGATAAGGCAGCGCTAGTGAGTTAAGTTTTCAAATTTTTGTTGAAATACATTTGTAAGAGATGAACTCAACTTGTGGCTGCGTAAATATTGAAAGAAGGCACAACTGATGTAAATGATGAGTATAATGCTGTTGCAAGGTATTGAATACTAACCAGAAAGTATGTTTGTTCTTTAGTGTTGATCCCTCAATTGTAAACATATCAGACGAAATGGCCAAAACTGCACAGTGGAAGGCTCTTGCCATGAGTACCGAGAATGCCAAAGTAACCAGAGCTAACCTGAGGTAGCTATAATTACTCACACATTTTCTAACTATGGTCTTGTGTTTAGCAGCTGATAGCTGTACTTCTATTTCTTGAAATGTGTCTCAAAAAAATGAGCATACGTGGTTTGTAAATCTGCATTGAGTTTTTACTTTTGAGAAGCTTGAATTTAAACTTAATTTTTGCTCTGTATTCTGAAGTTAAACGGTTTCTTTTAGGAATTCCAATTATTTTATTAAATGTATTATTACAGTTTTACAGTTATTCTTTATTTGCTTAATACAACTGTATGCTGCTCTTATGGGCTTAGGGTTTCTAAAAGCTTTACTAGAGTGTATATGAGCATGGGAATTGTTTGATCCTGAACATTACAAATGCCAGTGGGAATAAAAGGTGAGTCCAGCGTTTTCATTGTTGCTTTCTGCTGCCCTAGGGTCTGCCCCATGTCTTTGTGGGTTGGTTGGTTGGTTTGGTCTTGCCCAGCTCACTTTTAATCTGTAAAAATTAAACCTGGCTCAAATATTATCTTCATTGGATATCAAATATACTTGAATGAAGTCCTGGCCAGATTAGGAGTCCTTGGTGCTATGAACATTTCCTGTAAGCTGACATGCATCTTCTGTGATGGCCAGGAGCCTCTTTCTCAGTGAGATCTGCATCAAACAAGAAAGTTTGTATGCAGTGAATCATTCTCCTATTCCATCCTATTTTCCTGCTGTCTGGCTGAATCTATCGAGGGGAACAAACCAAATCCTGAATATTCATATAGAATATCCCAAAGTTCCTGAAAGGCTTGTAATTTATAGGGACTGGTATCTGTGGACTGTTCCATCACAGTGCAACTATTGCTTAGTAGTTTCTATGTAGGAAGGAGGGGAGAATTGGCCTGGTTGACTTGGGAAGACTAAGCTTATGCAATCCAGCTTTCTTTACATGCATCTTGTTTTGGTTGATCCCTTTCAGACAAATCTGTTAAAGGAAGACAGGTTTCAAAGATAGGAAATTGTCAAGTTTTGTGTAAAATTACATCTCGGTGGAAGAGTTGGTGGTGAAGGAATATTTATACATAATCCTCCAAGCTATCGGGTACTGTTTAGCTTGCATCATGGAAACAGCAGCAGCGACCGGCCACTTAGCACTTGTATACCATCTGTTTATTCAACATGTGCATTGCTCCAAACTAGGCATGGAAATACACTTTGTTTTGCCCAGACAGTAGGTCAGCCAAGGGTGAAGAAGGAGACAAGGAGAGAACTCTGAGGTATTGTAATAGGAAAAGCTGAAGAGACTCATTAGTGCAGGCACCATTTGCAGTGTATCTTCAGCCTGTGTTGTTTAAACATTTTTAAATGTTTAAATATATGCTTTAAACATTTTAAAGACATTTTAGAAACTTGAGTACCACACAAGCTAGACTGTCAGGAAGGTAGATAACAGAGGCATTAGACGGGTTACAGTATGTGTGTTGGTATACCCTTGCATTTTAATTGTTCGTTTTCTTTCATGCTAAGTTCTGAGAAACCTGTTACAGAATTCATGGATGCTTACGGTATGTTATCTGATAGTCATTGGGTGTGTAAGGCTTGAACAGATTTCTCTTTCCAGAAGAGCTAAAATTTTTAGATTTGGTTTGCAGGCAGTTAGACGTCAGTATGACTCTGTCTTGTGCTTTCCTGTTTCCTGAGTAGGTTAAGTTAGTATAGAAATAGATACAGCACCTAGTGAATTAGGCTTCTGACCTGCTATGTTTTTTTATCTGCTTGGGTCATATTCAGTATTCCATCTGGTTTTTTTTATGTTTTGTTATAAGACATTTCCCTTTGATTCCATTACATGCCCTGCTTGAGGTTAGTATGGTAGGAATTCCATCTTGCAAGGGAACTTGCTAAAACTACAAATTGAAAATAAAAAACACTGGTGCTGGAAACTAACTCTTTTAAGAGGCAATGTGATATTACATGGATCTGGAAAATGTTAGAAAGCAGGACTTCCTTGAGCCTTAACTCAATTAATTGGTTGCTGTTTTGAGGTATTTGCTACCCTTTTTTGTATAGTAGGTGCTGGAGAGATTTAGAGATGTCACCACTGCTCAGTCAAAAGTAATTCCCAGTAAATTTTTCATCTCAGTTCTGTTAAGGCTTTTCTGTGTAACAGTCTTCATCTGATAACATGGACAGATGTTTCGTGCTGTGGTAAAAATGGTTCTGTAGGCAGTGCTATTTTCAGATTTATACATTTCAAATAGGATGCAGTTTGAAGCAAGCAATATCTTTTGGAATTCCAGATGATGTGTCATGTGGGTTGGCCTTACTTCTTAAAAATCTTACCTTTTTAAAAAAATTATTTATTAGATTTGTTTGACTTTCCCAAACTGGTCCAGATTGCTTTTTCTTTCTACCTCCACCATATCTCTCATATCTTACAGACTCTGCGAAGTCCCGGCACACTTATGTTTTCTAAGGAATCCCAGAATGTTTCTCTTTGCATGGATTTCTAATACTTTTTTCCTTAAAGAGCAACTCCACAGATGTGTCATCTCTTCTAAAACGCATGCCTAGAGAATCCTCGCTCTTATGTTGTTTCAGTTTCTCTTCTACTGTTCTGTAACTACCTCTGGATATTCCTTTCTGTCCTTGGATAAGCCACTGTTCAGTTGCTGTGTCCCGAAGAGTGTCAGTTGTTCAGGTGCCAGTCAGCCTGTTGTCTTTAGGGTCTTTCACTTGAATAGATGCTTATGCGGATTTCTAACTGTCCTCTAATGTTGTTACAAGTGTGGCTCCCCATTTTGAAGACTGAAATGTTCTCCCAGTCTTGTATTGTGAATAGAATTATTTCCCTGCCCGATAATTAAGCAGTATTAATAACGTTGCTTGTTATGTATTTTTGAGTGTTTTTAACTAGACAGTTTTTTGGGGGTTTGTTTTTTTTTGTTTTGGGGTGGGTCTTTTGTTATTGGTTTTTTGTTTGTTTGGTTTTATTTTTTTCCCCAAAAAAGATGTTTTGCAAAACAATTTCAAATCAATAGAATCGATAAAAGCAGTGGGACTGGAAGTGGTATTTATGGTGACAACTTGGTGATTTCTCTAAGTTAGCACTGGTCCTGTGAATAGTATTTAACAATTACTAGAATGTAATAGAAAGGCGTCATCATAAAAGTATCCTTACATAAATACTTTCAAAGTTCATTGTTAAGTATAAAATGTTTGAGAGTTAAGCTTTGCTAAAGAGAACCAAACCTTACATTTCACTCTGCTTTCCAACAGCCCTGAAAAACCGGAAAGTGTGAAAATAAATGTGGAAGATTCACCTGTTGTGAAATATGTGGATGCTGAAACATCTTTATAGAACTGAACCAAGGGGAATTGCGTTTATTTGTGTGTGTGTGTATATCACTGCAGGATATTATACTACTGAAGTGTGATTTCCAATTTAAGGAGCAACATGTATTTAATTCTGCCATTGTTTAGGTCACTGTAGATATGCTTGCATAACGAGAAGATTTTCCTACAGATGAGATGAGTGGTAATCACACTTCAGCTATTTATTTTATTGGAAATTTTATTTTCAATTTTTAAATAGGAAGATTGTAATGAATGCTTGTTATTTTCAATAATTAATATGTGCATAAAAGTTAAATCAGCTTTTGCTGACGATTACTGGTCCACATTGCTTAAAATTTTGCAATACCTCCGTTTATAACGTGCGCTACAGAAGTTTGTTTTCCGTGCAAGCAATTACTGCTTGTTTTTGCAGGGTATACTTTTTTTTGTGATTTCATAGAACAAATATTAATGTGCTGTTGACAAGAACTACTGTGTTTTATGTCTCCACTACATGCTAGTGTTTTCTGGATTCTGTCTCTTCTATGTTACAGAAGTGGCCTAGAGCCCTTAGTCAGGTGGTTAGTTAATCCTTAAAATATATATAAATGTGCTGTTCTGCTACTTTTTTTTTTTAATTCACTCTTGATTCTTCATTATTGTCCAGTAGCAGTATGAGTGCAGTAATTGTAGTTACAGTCCCAAGTCAGTATTTGCCATTTTGGAGATTCTGTGTTTACACAATATAAATTGGATTTACAGACAGCAATTTGGTCTATAGGAAGTTATACATCCTTACCACACTAGTACTTTTGAATTCTTTTGTTCTTGTTTTTACTTACCTTTTTCCATCGACTTTCAGAGTCTGATTTACTCAGCTCTAAGACTGAAACTTTTGAGTATTTCATGTCCTCATCAAATATATTTCTTGCTTAATTAATTTTTAAATTTACCATGCATTTGATTAAATTAGCTGTAGTTTAATTCTGTAGTAGGTTTATGATCAGTATTATTTTATGGATTACAAATTGCTTGTGGTATTTGTGTGTACAGTTCTGATCCTCTCCATTGTAAAGGGCATATATGATAGCACACCAACTTATTTTTAAACATTTTATTTATTTTAATTAGTATAAATTTTTATCATGTAAGATGAATTAAAGTAAATATTCATTTATTAAAGTAAATGGGATTTTTTGGGGCTCACTGATAAAGATGCAGTCAGTGCATTTATTGTACTTACATTTTCAAGTCCTAGTGTTTGGCATTATAATATTTGAAATAACGAGAATTTTATGTATAAATGAAAATCTTGATCACTTACCTGTGCAGTTTCCATTATTAATATTTTTTGCCTCACACCTTAGTTTTTTGGCTTTAATTTCAGAAATTGTCTCTTTATATTCTGAATTGCCACCAGCCCTTTCTTGGCTTTAATTAGAATCCGTGCTCATTTAAAATTAGAAGATGCTGTTTGCTTTAATTCTGCTTTTGGTAAAGTTGGGAGTTTTACCATGGACCACGTGGTAAAATTCTCAACAATTGCAAAAGGAGCCGATTCTGGTGGAGGGCAGAGTTCATCTGAAAATACTGCTTGAGGTGGAATTCTGGTGCTCTTCAGCCAAGTGTCACTTGGAGAGAAGATTGTATATTACAAAAATAAAGCAATCAGTGGGAATAAACAGAAACATTTTAAAATAGCATTTAAGTTACATGGACTGTTACCATTCCCTTTAAATGTAACGTTATCAAATAATGTTGGGGTTTGTTTTTTCCTTTTCTTTTTTTGTTTGGCTGAGTTCCAAGAAGACAGTTTAGAGAAAGTAAATCATAGTGTACAGCAATACAAATAATGCTATCCAAACTGTCATAACAAAGGCTCAGGTCAGTGGCAAAGCAAGTGAGGTCTGCATTACGAGTTTGACTAATACTGTTTAATGTCCTGTATACATGTTCCTTTATTCTTAGCCAATGGTGTAGCTTGTGCCTTCACTTGAGTATGTGCTCTTTCAGAAAATGCCCATGTTTTCCCTCTCGTCAAACTGACATACAGTGAAACTATAGCAGATGGTTTCCCAAAACTTTCTGCATTATTTAAAAAAAAAAAAAAGTACACATCTGCATGTCAGCTGTTGACTACTAAGTAGCTCTTGCTGAATCAAAGAGGGAAGATATTTTGGGCAGTTTACATAGCGTTATCCTCAATACGTTACTTTTGTACCAGTCCTCCCAGTAGTATTTTACACTTTGTGTTCACAGTCCTACAACAATTTCCAAAGACCCAAAAAATTATTATAAGCCTCGTAGATTTTTAACTCTTTTGTGCCAGAAATCAGGGTTCCCTGGTGCTGCACATCTTGTATCTGGCTTCTACTTCAGAAGGGTTAAGTTTTGGTCAATATTACAGGAAGTGGGTATTTTTCTAGTGAAGTTGAAAGGAAACAAAACCAAAGCCCTACAAGTCTAATCACAGTATTTATTTAATTTTAATTATGTAGATATTTTAATCAGTGCCAGAAATACCGTGACTTGCAAAGCAGTTTACAGTGACCTTTAGTTCCAGTGTTCTTGGTCAGTGGCATGTTGCGCTTGCACTTTTTCCCCAAATGAATAGAAGATCATCTGGTATTAAGTGCATAAAACCCCGTTGATGATTAATCTATAGTTAAGTGATTCGCTGCTTATTTTACACCTTCTCTGCATTAAAATCACACATTGGATAAAAGTAAAATGGCCAAGGATGTAGTTTACTGTATGTAGATACACGTTTTGCCTTAACGGATGCAAAAGAGCAGTGATAATTGCCATGCACTGATTTTTTTTCATAGGGGTTAAGCCCTGTAAAAACTACGCCAATGTATTTCCATTCCAACAGCTAGAGGAAAGTAATCAGCCCTGCACTTTTTTTTAGATGCCTTGGTTTCCCGGAATGGAGCTTAGTGCTACTGTGTATCTGGCTGCAGAGCCACCTCAGGAAGTCCCTCTCTTCCCCACCCCCTCCCCCTTTCCTTTTTTGAATTTATTTATAAATATGAATGTTTACATAAAGTCTAGGTCTTAATTTTGACCACTCCATTTAAATTATCGTCAAAAATATTTCACTTAAAATGGAGTCTCATGTTTAAATTGTATTCTACAAAACTAATTCTTAGTATCTTCATAGGTATTACAATGACTTGCTTTTCATTCTGTTTACATGTGCCCAAATCAATTATACTTTCTTCCTGGATTAATTTTGCAGCTGTAACATAAGGTTATTCAGTGGAATGTTCCAGATTGCCAAGACTGTCACCGTAAAACCTGTTGGGTAGAATTTGGTGCCCTAGTGGGGGTTTTTTTCAACCAAAGGTCTTGGCCATTTTTTCTACATTCAGTGACAATTCTCCCGTAAGTTATCATTTGCTTCACCTGCATCTCTGTCTTTACATGGTAGCTTCCCAACTTGTGCCCTTTGCAAAGGCAGGTTTGACAGGCTGTAAAATGTACCTGTAACACATGGGCGTGGTGTCGCGGAGCCTGCACCATTTTAAAGGGTTGTCTTGTACATACGTTCTGTAAATCATAAGGTAAATGGTTCATGATTTTCAGTTCACCAAAGTAGTCTGTTAGATGAGCACCACAATGATTTTAGTTTTGTTTTTGCTTTTTATGATTAGTAATGTTTTAATTACTCATCTAGGTCAAATTAATTATCAAGTACAGTACAAATGTGTGAAATACTTTGTTTATACCAACAGTAATTTATTTTATGGCAAATTTTAAGACTAGAGGCACACAGCTTTGAGTCAGTGGAAAAGTAGTGCTATAAATAAAGCAAATTGCTTAGTAATTTTAAGTCGATTTTATTTTGTAACATTTTTAGTGAAAACTTGTAGGACTTTGTAGTTGGCATTGAAGTTAATCTAAAGACACTTTCATATTGAATTAGTATCTGTTGGCATTTATTTGGAATAATCAATGAGTTTGAAAATTATTACTTTTCTAAATGATTGTATTGGCGAGACACATCGTTTATAATATTTTTCTTTCTATTGTTGCTGATACTCCTGTGCAAAGGTGTCTTCCAGGGTTCAGCACCTGTAGCTGATCTACAATTTTGATTTTAATGCTTGATTGTTTGAAATGTGATTACATACTGTACGGTTCGAATTTTTTATGACTGCTTTTCTAATTTACAATGACGTTTTCTTACTTTATAACAAATTCCAAAGCAAATGAAGACATTATTCCAAATGTAGAATCAATATTCAGTTTGTACAGAAAAACGCAACTCTCAGACTTGTCTTTAATGTGAAAGATCCAGCCTCTGTTGTTTTAATTACTGCTAGAATAAAATTATCTTTTGTAATGTTTCGGAAAGCAATAAAAATCTACTGAACTCTGTTAGGGCTTTTTTTTCTTCTTACGATAGGCGGGGGCTGGGGGTGGGGGTGTGTGGGGCTGGGGGTGGGGGTGTGTGTGTGAGATCAGCCCCCGCAGGTCGCGCCCTGCAGCAGGGGAGGGGGCGCTGCGGCGGCCCCGGCCCCGGCCCCCGCCCCCGCCCCCGCCCCGGGCTGGCGTCCCCGTGCCCATGGCGACGGCCAGCGGCGTCGGCGGTCGCTAGGGGCGCCCGGGCACCCCGGAGCACGGCGGCTTGCGGTTGGCCGGCGAAGCCGGCTCTTTCCGAAGAAGCTGGGACGCGATTGGCCGCGGGGCGGGGCTCCGTTCCCCGGCGGACGGAGCGTCGCCGTGGCCGGACGCGGAGCGGCGGCGCGACGTGAGTGGGGCCGGAGGGAGGGAGGCGAAGCGCCCGGCGGGCGCAGCCCCCTCAGGGGGGCCGCGGGCGGGAAGGCGTGGAAGCGGAGCACCCACGGGGCAGATAACCCCGCCGGGGGGGCGGGGGCTGGCGTGGGGAGGGGACGGAACGGAAGGAAGGAGGCAACGACATCAGGCAGCCATCCTCTCAGCGTGCCGCGGGCTTGTTACGGGGTTACCGGATGATCGGATACTCCGGCCGTGGTATAATACAGTCATGAAGCGGTAAAGGTTTCAAACTTGACGTTAAAAGAGTCAAAAGATCACGTTAGTATTTGGGAATGTATGTACACATGCAACTTGGCATAAAACATTTCAAAAAAAAAAGAAAAAAAAAAACAAGTGCTGAGCCAGGCCCGCTTGGTCAGGAATAAGATGTGAAAACTCCAGGGAACCTCTCTGCTACATGAAGCCCGGTTGGTGTGGCGTGCCGCCTGCCAACCCGAGGCTGCATCTGGTTCCTGGATGTCGCCTAACAAACAAGGAGTAACGCCTCTAAAACAGGGGTTACCCTACCGCCATCCCTCCCCCAATGCTGTCTTCCCCAGCCCTGTGCCTTTCCCAGCCCTGAGGCCTCAGAAGACTTCAAACAACCTCTCATGATTCCCAGAGGCTCCAGGTCGCAGCAGTACAGTTCCCTAAAAAGATCCGCCGTGTAGGGAGGGCAGAGGGGATGAATGTCACAGAGCTACGCATGACCCTTGCGTTGATACAGAGCTGCTCGCTAGACCTCACAAATCCTCTTTTTTTCTACATCTGTGAACTGCAGGTTAACAGGGTAGATTATGCACAATCTACAGATAAAACTTACGATCTGGAAAATAGCCCAGAGGCTTACATTTCATGGGTCCAGGAGTCTGAAAATAGGCCTGACCGTTTATGGTTCTGCTGGAACTGGGGTGGTGCAGAGGGAAAACAAACAACACCCCCCAAACCCCAAAACCAGCAGTGGCTTGAATATTTTGATTTGTTGGAAAAAAACAGGAACCTTATATTGGATCCTAGTTAATCTTCAGAGAACCTTCAAAGAAGTTACTAAACAAAATAAAATTTGAGGTAAATATGTGCATGTGGCAGTTTTCATGTATAGCAAGCATGCAGATTTCCATATTGATTCAGTCAATCAAATGTGTAAGAAATATTCTTCTAACATTGTCTTTATGGGTTCATCAGTGTAGAATTTCCTAGACACGGGCTGTCACCGGTGGTGACCCATCCTTCTGACTGCTGCGCTCTCTGGGAACAAGAGGGGAAGTGGCCCAGAGTTCCCTTTGGTTTCATCAGACTGGAGAAGTAGTACCTTTTGGGAACTTTTTGTCATCTTTTATGCTTCCTTTGCCATTTCTATTTTGGCAATAATATATTGATAGTTGCTCTTTTAAGGAGTGAGTTTTCATCTGACCTCACACCCGGCTTATGGTATTAGATACATTCCTATCTAGCAACAGCATTAAAAGTCTTACTAAAGCCTAGATATAACATATGTACTGCTCCTTTATCCAGCTTAAGCCAGTTAACCTTCTGTGTATAATTAGATAGTGGAACTCGGCCACTGGAGCAATTAAGAAAGGAGTTCAAAGGTACATCAAGCAACTAGTTGGCTTACAAACTATCCATATCCGGTAGTTATTGCTAATAAAGATTCTAAAGAATGTAAGACATCTTTTTGTTTAAGAGAGTTTCTAACCATTACACTGTAGTTTGTGGGGGTAGGTTTATCCCCCAATGTATCTTTGTGTTTTTGTTTATTTGTGGGTTTGCTTTCACCTTCTGAAGCTTTATGTGCTTGTGTCATCTGAGACGGATACTAGACTGGGCCACAGATCAAGTCTGGGGTGGTAATTCCTTTGTCTCCCATTTCTCATCATGTGAATTCTTTCATTTCTGACAGGGTTCTTGGAGCATTTCTTGTCCTGTCCTCTCCTGCATGCCAGCACTATCTGAATGCATCATCCTTCTTCTTACGTAATTGAATTAACATAACTGATTAAATGTAATTATCCCCAGTTAAAATGAATTAGTTAATATTGCTCTCATTTCATTGTTTTAAATGGAATTGAATAAGGCTCTATGCTGTGAAGACATTTTTCTTTTCATGCGTTTCTCTTAAAGAGTTGTCTGATCTCAATCTTTTTCTGGCACAACCTAAGTGAAATGCAAGTGTTGTTTGGTTTGTTTCTTATACATTACTCATGGGGCTGGCTTAATAGCTGGGAGATAGTTATGAGGCTAGTTAATAGCCTGGCTCCATGGGAATTTCTGCTGGCATGAGTAAAGAAGAAACACAGGGGTGGGAAATTATTCAGTGATTTCAAGAAAGTCAAATAACTGTGAGAATATGTAAGGAAATATTTCATGCCTATTTTCTGTCAGGTTTATGGCTGATACAAGGAAAATAGGATTGTTTCCTTCTGTCTACCCATCACTCAGGGTATGGTGCTATTACATCTACCTGATTTAACGACTGGCTACTGACGAAAGGGCTTTCTGCTCTTTTCCCTCTATTTACAGCTGTGCATTCCTATCCCCTGCCTTGTCATCAGGCCACTGCAACAGTGGGCTAAATTGGTAGAAAACTAACTATATAAAGGGAGGCGTATTGTTTTCTGCCTGTTTAGCTCTCTAAACTGGCTCAGGTTTGTGTCAGATCAGGTGGAGGGGAGTGGCTGAGGTGGGAAAGGGAAAGGGAGAGGGAAGGGATGGAATGGGATCGGATCCACTAATTTCACCAGCAGCTGGCTGTTAATTAACTGGCTTATCTCAGTAGTAAAGCTGAAGGGCACAACACTTTAAGCTGCATGGATAGATGCTCCTTTCTGCATATTGTACCTGTTCTTGTACAGCAGAAGTACTTGGGGACAAGCTATAAAGTAATCAGGGTTAAAGTAGGAGAGATTATTTGTAACCTGAATCAGGTTTCCCAATCCAGTGAGCTGTGCACCTATGGAGATGCTGTGCTGGCAGACCAAAGAGGTTGTGCAGGGTCAATTTGTGGCCAGGGTTGGCCTCTTTTTGTTGAAGTGCTTACTGACTCATGCTGGTTTAGTGGCCTCTAGGAAATATAGAGGTAGTCTCAGGACGAGTCCTTAGAGCTGGGTGAGGGCTGTGTCTTTGGGTGAGCTGCATCCCTTCATTCTCAGACAGCAGTAAAGGCAATTTTGCTTGATGTTTGTCAGGGTCAACATTTTGATCTGTAATGACAATCAACCTGTAAAATATTAGTCAGCTGTTGCTGTATTTAATCTTTGCTAAGGTACCGCAAACAGCAAAAGCATTGGACTGGCAACCCTAAAACAAGGTTGGTCTACAGTTGTACGATTTTTGTAAATAATTGCGAAGACCTAACAATTTTGGATTAAATCCTAGCTGTACTGGGAATCCTGCTGTTTATGGTTGAGAGGTTTAACCCAAGGATTACTTTTTTAAATGGGATGCTGAGAATTTTAAGATTTAACTGTATTTACTCATGGACAAGTTGTTTTGTGTGTGGTTTTGTTTGGCGATTCTTTAGTTCATTGAAATGTGTTCTTTGTACACACGTACTCATAAGAAAGTTGATAATTTGTGAGTTTCACAGTATTTCTTAATGTGCAAATGTGAGGTGATGATGGTATCGTGTCATGCCTCAATAATATGCCACAGGGATTGGGGTGTTAGGAAGAGGATATAAAATACAAATATCACTAAAACAATACATGGAAATTCTTACCCATGAGGATTTTTAAACTTGCTTAGCAAGGTACTTGGCTTCTTTTCCCTTTTACTGCTTTTGAAGCAGAGGAAATAAATTAATTGGACTAACTTCATTCACTTTAATCTGAATTCAGGAATTTTGTCTTCTGACTGGTAGAACAGATCCTGCTTATATTAATTCCCTGTTGATAACTGGTACAACAGAAGTGTTCTGAGGTCGTTTTTAATAATCCTGTTGAGTGGACGCACGGAGGAGAGAGGAGGAATTTCTTGGGGATCCAGATCAATCATTCTCTGGGGGGGGACTGCTGGTAGGATAAAGGCTTGTTCAAAAGAACAGATATAGATGAGCTGGGCTTACAGGCCACTTCACTAGAGTGAAGTGCACGAGTTCATGCTGTCAACAGTTGCATTCTGGGTGGTTCTGTGTCTGATGCGAGAATGTATAATTGGGAAAATCACTCTGATTTTTCAGTTGGGAAGCAGCAGCTTCTGGTAGTTTACACTGCTTTTGTTTCCTGCCAGGTTTTCCTCTTCAGAGGAAGAGGAATAAAAATCAATAGCAGAGGAATTTTACACTGCACAAAGAGAAGAGGAGGCTATCATGTTTCATATGGAAAAATCCTATTAAAGAGACACCAAAGGGAACATCCAAACAGTCCATGTTTAGTGAATAGTAAAATAGGTAGAAAGGATCAGACCATTGTTATTATATCCTTGGTTTTTTAGACTTGAGGTGCTCTACCAATATTCTGCAGCTGTATGCAGTTCTCTCTGATAATTCTTCAGCCCCAGCCTGCTCCTGACCATCCTTTTTTCACTCAGGGCAGGATCTGCATCAATATAATTGCTTTCATGGCAGCAAGAGATTCCTCTTGACTACCCTCTTTCTATGTCTTTCTGTCTCTTTCTAGGGCTTTATATGATTTTCAATGAATGAATGTTGTATACTATGCAAGCAACAAGTTGTGGGGCTTTTGTGGGAAGTCAGACCTACAGACTGAACATGTTTGCAGTGAATCTAATATATGGTAATGGCCCTGATGAGGCCAGGCCGTACATCTCTGCTCTTCTATGGAAGTAAGCTGTGTGTCCCACTGCAAGAAAATAGTGCCCACTGGGCACTATTGGTATAAGGCATTCAGCTGAAATTCAGAAGACCCAGATTCCAAACTACTGAAAACTTCTGTGGTTCTTTGGTAGACTGCATGGTGTAGGCATCTCATTTATTTGTCAGATACCTCCTTTTTCTACCCTTCATCCGTCTTGTTTATTTAGATGATAAAACCATTATATTCGCTGTTGTCTGGACAACAGCTTGTGTGATACAACCTTGATGTCAGCCTATAAGCACTGCTGTAACTTAAACAGATAATCCATGGTGATAAATAATGGTAATAATGTGCAAGAAGAGGAAAAATCCCAAAAAAAATGAAGTGTAATAGCAAGACAGCCAGTGTTATCTACCTATGTGTTGGGAAAATAATGTTTCTATATGTTAGGTTAACTACTCTCCTGTTAATATCTGGAATTCTAAAGGAAATCCTTATATAATGCCTAGGGGTTCATGTTGGGAAAATGGTAGAGGTGGTTTTTTTCTTAAAGTTTTATCAGTTGGTTCTGTCAGTAAATGTTTGTTGCCTTTGCTGCAATGATATAATTCTATCTATCTGTTTTTAAGGAAATGAGTTTTTAGCCGTCTGGTAATAGTTATACACAATGCCTGATCAGGACAAAAAGTTGAAGAGCACAGAAAAAGCAACAGACAAAAAACCTCATGGGATCTCTATGAGGTATAGTATCTGACGTCTTTCTTTGAACTTCAGCAGGACCCGTGTGGAATTTGCACTAGCTGCCAAAGCAGAATGCTTTAATTTGAAATGCAGTATAAACATGACAACTGTTACTCTGGTCACAAAGTTTATTTACACCTTTGTTGATTTAACGCATTCTGGAGAAGCTATAAATTCTTAAATGGGGACACTAGGCAACACTAGAAAACTTTATTTTCTGTCAGTAGCATTGTTGCTTATTGACCTTTGCTCTTATAAAAGTACTTTTATGTAACTATTAGCTCATATATTTATGCTATTGTGTTTTATCCTAGGGATTATTCTGATCTTAAAAGACTTCAGTCTCTCTTAAATGTTCAGTCAAGCAACCAACAGGTATTTTTTGAGAACTATTATTTTTCAGTAACTATTAAACATGTTGTAGAATTGTATAATTATAAGCAATGGCAATTATGGATTGTGGCAGATGCTTAGGATATTGTGTTCCGTTATGATGAAACATGTTAACAAAATCTCGTATAGCGGATGTGGTGTTGCTTTTAAACAAATATTTATTTATTTATTTTCACTGTTGCATATAGTCAGGTAGCCTAACAGATTTTTCTTCCATGCCACTCCACAACATCATGAGAAGGTAGGCTTAGAGATGTATTACTTACCACTCTTCTTCATATTGTAAAGAATATAAAATAAAAAAATCAGCATTTCAACCATGAAAAATTTGTCTCTGGAGAATAACACTTCAGCTAAAAATCTGCAGGGCATAAATATCAATGCATGAAACTTATAGGACACAGTAAAATCTCCTTCACCTCAAGTCATTTAGTGAAGCTTGTGTTTGTCATTTGAAGCAAAGAAAACCAACACATGATGATGGGTGTGAGTCCTTGGAATGCCAGAACAATTTCTCCCTTTCTATTCTGTAAAAAGATATGACAAAATGACTTAGGGAATTGTCCATGTGAGATAGGAGTCATGCACTCCCTTCCTGGAGAGAGCCATGGAATTGCTTCTGAGCAGAAAACTGAAACGTCGGAGTTCTACAGCCTAAAAAGAATATGAAGGCTGTGCAATTGTAGAAATGGGACAGGTAAGGAGCATAGATAAAGAGCATGTGTTGCAGATTCCATTGAGCTTTACTATTATAAATTTCAAGACACTGTTCTTCACATTTTATGTATCTCCATGTACTTGTTTTCCAGCCTTACTTTACATCAGTTTTCTACCACATCAGTTTTGTTTTGCGTGGGGTGTGTGTATATCTTAAAATGGCAGATTGTAGGTCCAAAGCTCAAGTCAGAACTTGAGAAAAGGTACTTTTGCTTGATAACATTCTTAGAAAACTTAAAATGCAGTGTTTGACTCATGAGTACTATCCCTTTACTCCTTAGCTTCCAACTACACATTTTGAAAGTGGTCAAACCAGTGTGACAAGAGCTCAGCAAAATGTCAAAAGCAATGAACAAAACCCCTGTGGTCAATGGCAAGAATCAGCAGAAGCCGTTGAGCTTGAAAACTTTAGGTAAAAAAAAAACCAAAACAAAACAAAAATTAAAAACCAACCCCAAAACAAAACAAAAAACAGCGCTCTGAACATCTTTATGTATCTTAAGCTTCTTGAGGTGTTGAAGGCATTTATATTTGTACTTACGTCTGTTGCTTGTACTTTCATGTTAACCCACTACTGGAGATATGAATGATATATTTTTGACTTTCTAAACCTAACTGTGAATGTTCCTGCCTTTCTAAGTTTCACAGACATGTTCCCACTGAGCAGAGGGTACTGTTGAGAGTTAATATAGTCAAGTTAAATAAAGTAATGGTTTCTTTATTTGGAAAGCTGATACCATTATAATAGTCCCAAATTATGCATGGGACAGACTGTTCTTCCATACTGTTAATGTCTGGAAATCTGGCATTGTCCATTGTAACCGCTGATACGACATTTCTTAATTTTTCTTGCTAATGTTAAGTTTTGGCGATCTAAAGTTAGGTTGTGGCAAGATAATCAGCAATTCAGCATTTTTGTTTTTTTTTTTTCCTTATTAGTGTGACCTACAAGAACGAGAGAAATTTTAGCAAACATCCCAAACATAAGCTGTTTCAAGAGATCTTTACAGCTTTAGTTAAGAACAGACTTACCTGCAGGTCAGTATACTGAAGACATTCATATCGAAGAAGGGTCACTCTTTCTTGCTGTAAGCAAAGAACCAAGGTGCATGGATAATGTTTTATACTGTTTCAACAATATATACGGCATATATGTTTCAACAGTAAACCTCTGTGTGGAAACTGCCAGCTTCACATCTCTGCATAATCTCAGTTTTAAACAATTACTTCTGTATTGGCTTTGAAGACTGAATGCTTGGGTTAGTGGGACGGAAAAAGGAAGGTCTGGGTATATGACAAAATTTGGATGACCAAAATTCTAACATCTGCTATGTTTCCTTGATCATTTGTCCATATCTGGTATCTGTAATCTATGGTTTGCTTTTCTAATTTAATTTTTATTTTACTCATTTTACTTGTATTTTATGGACTGCTGCCTGTATATAGGAAGGTCAGTGGCTTTCATAAAATTCAGATGAGTTTATGCTACTGTTCATATTTACTTGTATTTGTGTGTATAATAGGATTAGAAAGGGAAAACTCTTATGCTGCTCTCATTTGAGTGAGGAAGACCTGCAAGACCTTAAAAACAATAGGGGAGATAGAAAAAGATATTTTCTGAAAAGAATGTGTTTTTCAGGATTTCTATTACTATGCACCACTGCAATGGGTTGTATTTTTCCTTTTTAAAGCCCAAGTACATTTTCTGAAAAATCTTAAGTGGTACAGAAGCTTAAAGGAAGAATCCTAGAGCATTTAAAAGTATTAATATGTAACTGCTAGAATTTACAGAAGTACCTAAAAACCACCAAAAAACCACATAGTTTGCTTATACCCTTTTCCAGAACTAACTGAGGAACTAGGGATCTCATATTTGATTATCTAAATAGCAGTGAGTTTAAGACAGATCATTTAAGTGATTTGTAAATCTGGTACCTTTTTGCAAGTGAACTTTATCATTTCAGTGCCCACCAGTGGGATGTCAGTAGCTCAGCTTCATTTGCCAAAAATCTAAGAATAACTTGCATTGTATCTTCCCAAGTTCTATTTTTATGTGTTCATATTTTGGTTTTTGTTTTCTTTGGTACTTGTTGTGGATGATGATATAGCAAAACCAGCCTTGTATTATAAATGAAAGCACCCAGGTAAGGTTAATGAAACAAGCATATATTACTAGGTGTGTAAAACTCAAAAGGTAAGTGCAGTTACAAAGGTGATTTAGTTGCCCTTTATAAATATTTTACTATGGCTGCCATGGTGTCCTCTCTTTCGAACTACTGCAATTGCATTGTGTCAGAGCCTTAGAAACTGTCACCCTCATCTGTATTACATACTTTTGCTGGCACAGCTATGTTGGTTGGGGTACAAGAAAAAATCACACCCGCTTACTGGAATCACTGTGTTGGCAGAAGTCGTGGTTGGAGGTAGTTCCGTTGACAAGAAAGATGTGATCAGCATAGCTTAAGTAGTTTGGATGAGGAGTATAGCTAAGCAGGCAGAAAAAAATCCTGCTGGTATATACTGGATATACACTCGGGTATCTAGTAATGTGTATTGTAAATTAAACTATAGTGGAAGAGGCTCTCAAATGTTGATGAGGCTCAGAGAATTACTGTCCCTCCTTGGAAATGTGACAAATGCCTTGCTCCCTTAAAGAAACTACTGTCAAGTCAAAGCTTTTTGAAGGAATAACTTTGTAGAACCACTGTGGTAATGATCTTCAGGCCACTTTAAAATCTGACCCACAAATCTGCCTACCAGTATATGGTTGCTGTTTTCTTTCCATGAAAGTTTTGTGACATTCTGAAGTGGCCAATTATGGAAGGAAGGATAATAAAAAATAGTATTACTTTGGGCAGAATATTGGCATGGAGGGGCTGAGATTTTGTTAGTATCTATTTGCAAAACATCTATTTTTATCAAAATATTTTTAGCCATTGGCATCGTTCCCAACTGCAAATGATAAAAAGGGAAGAGAACTGCCATGTTTCATAAACTTCTTCCATTCCTTGGAAACTTGCCCAGATACTACAACAACAACAAAAAAAAACCAAACCAAAAAGAACCCCACCGCAAAGTTGTTCAATTTTAGGTTTATTTTAAATAGGAAAATGGGGATATATACCTTCAGCAGGCAATGGAAATAGTGATTCTATTACTGGTATTTTATGCAGGATTACTGCCCCTGGATGCTTTGTGCAAATCAGTTGTGTTTTCTGCCAAGTCTTGTGCTGGGAAATTGTATGGAGAAATATAGAAGAGGAAGTTCCTATATCAGGAACATTTAAACTAAATAACAAATTATTCCAAGGACTAATGGTATTAGAGTTTTTAAAACACAGGATAGATTATGATCGTTCAAAAATTATTTCAAGTCTAGCTATTTTTACTTCTGTAGCACCCATGTGGTTTTTAGAAGTATTTTTATATAAGTGTATTTTGTGCACTGAAGTTTGATATGTGGTTTCTCAGTGATTTTGCCCTTTTGGGCCTTGATGTAAACGCTTAAAATAAGTTTATGTCAAAGCATGTGCTTAAAGATAAGGATGTACTTTTCTGCATCAGTTCAGTGATAATAAGTGATGGCTGGCAATGTTCATGTAATTAAATCAATTTATTTAAAGCTGTTACTATGTTTGAATATAAATGGTATTAAAAGTTCTATAGTATAGTATGTTTTACAGCTGTTGTAGGTCACTAATCTAGTCGATTGATTCCTGAATCAGTGTTTCATGCAAGTGTTTTAACACTTTTTTATTCTATTTGGTGTATGTTTTGAATATTTCTTTTACAGGGAGTGGGTTAATCAAGCTCCGTCCATCCATTTTCTTAGAGTATTAATCTGCCTAAGATTACTAATAAGGGATCCATGCTATCAGGTCAGTATGTCAAAATACTGTTTCTTGCTTGGATGAGAGAATGCATAGAAGCATCATGCATATGAGTTGTGTTGGTGCACGTATATAAATATGTGCGTTCTTATGGATGCATACTTATTATATGTATGTACCCATATTTCTATATGTGGAGATGTGATTTGCAAACAAACAGATTCCAGAAGTGAACTTGCACTGTTATTGCATAACTTGCTCGATTTCTGGTATTTCCTATGTAGTGTCTGTTGTTGCTAACCCTAACAAAGAACCTGTAAATCTCCGTAACAGATGGCTTGGTCGTTGCTCTGGGCCTGAGACTCCATACTTGACTTTACCACACATATATGTAAAATTCCCATAATGTAGTAAGTGAAGAAAACTGAAGGCTGCCTCTTCCTCCTAGCAGCCCAATGCTCTGAACTACAAACACCTAGCTTTTAATTTTATTCTGGCTATTATTGTTGTTATTCATAGGACTAAGCCTTAGACATCTGTTAAGATATTTGTTTTCGTGTGTTTCTTTTCTATGTGTTCCAAAGCTTATACTGTTTTTCCAGTTTTAGAACCTTTAAAATTTCACTTCTGTGTTTTTATTTATCTAAGTAATTCTGAATTCTGGAGATGCTAAGTGTCTCCAGAATCCATTTACTTTGACCACCGGAGTTAAGGTTTCTCAACATTCATAACAATCAGAGCATTTATATTCTAGTGTTTTCTGTATTTTTACTCAATTTTTAAATTTTTTTTAATTTTCTTTTAGGAAATGCTCCACAGCTTGGGTGGGATTGAAAATCTAGCTCAGGTAGCATTCGTCATAGTACCTTTGTTCATTATGTTGCATGTCAGTTTATTATGATTAGAATGAAATACACTGTAAAAAGCAGTGTACATATATATTCTTGGTTTATGGAAAAAAGTGAGTCTGTTCCTCTGTTTGCACAATAGCAGTTGGTGTGGGATTGTTTCACTAGTGCACAAAGCAGCTCTCCTCAATCTAGCAGCATTTAGCTCAGGACTTTTAGTTAGGAGGCTTAACAAATGCCACCTGAAGTGGGAGAAAGATTAGAAAAGTCAGCACAATTGGTTCAGTCAAAAGAAACTGTAGACTTTTAAAGGAAGATGAGAAAAGTCACCTTGAACTGTAGCAAATGACTTTTCAAAGGTAAAAGCATCGTGGTAGAATGTTGAACAGGTTTAAACCCGGGGACTACAGTACTTTTGCATTACAAAACTTTATTGGTAGCTGACTGCTGTATTGTTACTGCTCTGTGTTAATACTGCTTTACTCCTGGGTTTTTAATACTTGTTCATCGGTGCCAATTTGCCAGTGAGATATGACATATCTTTAATATCTTTGAAGTTGTTGGGAGTTTTCTTTCTATAAAAAATCAGAATTTTTATGACAAATGTATCTTTATAGAATGCAGTCATTTTTCATGAATATTCATGTAGCCACCTGTAGTTCAAAGAACCAATAGTGTGCTATTAGCCCTTTGGTCAGACAGTCACCTATCTGAAACGTCCCTAAAGTTTCAGGAGTTAAATATTATTAGTTTCTAATGAATATGATTCCCACGGGAACTGCTTGGCATTTTGCAGTGTCAGATGTCATTAATGCTTAGCCCTACTTTTTGAGGAGCTTGCACAGTGCAAAGTGCAATGGCCTCCTGAGACGTTGGCAACATCTGCAAGCGGAATCCTCTGCAGCAGGAATCCCAACTGTATAACTGATAATCATTTTTACTATGCATGTGTTGCTGGCATAGAGAATTTAAAAAGTCATGAGATGCAACTTTTATGATTTCTGAGCTTTTGCGGAACTTAATTTTTTGTGTCCTTTGCAGTGAAATAAAATTGTTAAATGGGTTTCCAGCACCCTGAAACGCAGTTTGAAAGAAGTTATAGCTGAGACTTTCAAAAATCCCTCAGAAATTTAGAAGGTGGCAATAATTTCAAGGTGAATTGTGCATCCAAATCTTCTTGCCAAATCACAAGTGTAAAGTTCTCCCTTAGACTATTTTATACACCATTAAAAACATATTTTTTATTTTTTTGGGTAGTTTCAGATAAAAAGCTGTTCTCATTTTAAAGTGTTTTGGGGTGTTTTAGTAGAAAACTAATAAAATTATTATTACTAGTATTACTTTGCATAGTAGTGTCCTCCTCATGTGACCTTTCTAAATTGTGTGCTACTACTGTAGTTCTAGCCTATCTGGACCATCTGCTTGAAACTGCTGTAGTTGCCCTATACAGTGTTCTGGAAATTTCAAAATGCCACCGTATGTAAGACTGATATATAAGTAATGCTGCGAATCATATAATGATTTTGTGTACTAACAAATATTACGTCCTTGTGATAATTCTCATTTCCTGGAAAAATATATTTGACCAGATAGTTATTAGGGTTGTTAAAAAAGATTGACCACCATGTCCCACCTGCTGGCTATGTCCAAAAAAAAAAAAAAAAAAGTGTAGGTTTTGTAGAGTCTGAGCCTGTGTAGCTGTGTGGACTGAAGATCCATCTGGCTGTTCCAAGCAGTGGCCAATAGTAGATGCTGAGGGAAAATTTTGAGAGCAGAAACTTGAAGTCATAATTCCCCAGAAAACTCTTATCAGCCTCTACCAGCTTGCAAAGAAGGGAATTTAGGCCCTAGAAGTAGGGTTGTTGTATTTGATAGTCTTCAGTGGATTTTCCTCGTGGAATTTTACACTTGCTTTTTTAATTGTTATGCTTCCAAGATCTCTTCTGTTCCCTGGCAAGTTTTACAGCAAAAGTATGTGGGATGGTGCAGGCTTACCTTTTTCGTGAAACCAATGCACCACCTACAGGCTATTTCTGTGCATTACACTCTAGGTTGATGAATTCTTAAAACTATTTTTAACGGTATTCTTTTTTTTCCCCCCTACGTGTAGTATATGGAGACAGTAGCAAATGGCTATCTTGATTATGGAGAAGTACAGCATAATGCAGACAAGTTGGTCAACATGACATGTAAGTGACATAGCTGATAACATAAGTTATAAGGACACTTAAAACTATTTGTGTGAGGCTTAAAATGTTAATCCTGGAGGTGGTCATTAAGTAAGATATTACTAGATTCACTGTAGGCATCATCACACAAGTGAAAACTGAAATTGCTGTGGAGAAGCACATCTTGCTTTTGTACATAAGTAATATTTCGTTAAGAAATTAATACCTCTTTATGCACTGAAATAACAGAGTAAAATGAGCTAGTCATGGTTCAAAGAGAGGTTGTCCAGTGTCTTGCTTTATAATCTGATTAGTAAAATGAAAAATATTAAGTGGTAAAGCTTCAATTTATATGACTTTCTTTGTTCCATAGACATTTTCCAAAAGCTCGCTGCTGTTAAAGATCAAAGAGAATGGGTTATAGCAAGTGGAGCACATAAAGTAAGTGCTGTATAAAATTGCTAATTATAACCAATTAGCTACTTAACTGAATGACTTACGCTTTTCAGATGTGATCTAGGTGGGAGTAAATTCCTTACCTTGTCAAGCTTGTAAAGTAAGACAATCTCAGTTCTGTGTTTTACAGATGTATTGGTAGTGTCATAAAAATTATTTCTTGTATGTAAGTTAAGTGGCCTCATGCATGGTTATTGGTTGTTTGAGATAAATAGTTCTTAAATGTTTGGACTGAACTCATTTGTATAAAAATTAGTACTCATGTTTACACTGTCCTGAGGTATGTGTTACTATGATATAAATTGTTTTATATAATTTTTAATATAAACATACTTTTATTTGTATGTTTTGTATACATTTCTATTATGATTTTTTACTTATAAAGTATTCTATGTCTAAATGGAACAGTGTCAGCCTAGACATCCCTGGCTATACATTACTGCCAGTCTAAGGATCTGTACTTAACCATTGCTGTTTTGTGGCCAAAGTGAGAAACAGTAGAGATCAAGATCAGTATAACTAGTGCTTTGTGATTCTATTATGCTGCAGTAAAACATTGGCAATTATGATCAGATAGTATCAAACAACATATTTTTAGAGAATCTGGACAAACGTGAAATTCTCTTTGATACAAATCGTTAACAGAATATATGCAGGGCCTTAAATTACATACTGCATTGTTTAAATATAAGCTGAAAATTAACTTTTTGCTTCAGGAGGCCTTGATTTAGAGTTCTGAAGTGTTTTACACAGGGACAGATTTTTACAATGGTGTATTAAGTTGGACAGATTCTTTAGCAGTCAAGAGAGATGCTAATTGCAGTTTGAGAAGAAATGTCCTTGCTTGCCCTAAGACTGGGTGTATTCTAAGACTTGAAGTGTATACTTAAGTGTATTTAAAGTGGACTTTAAATGTGCCAAAGACTTTTAGTGTATTGTGTAAGGATTTGGTATCTTAATTTTGACTTTTCAATAAATATCTATACATGTGTTTGAGTCATAAAAGAAAAGAATATAATTTATATTTATTTATCTTTTTTCGTGTTTCATTTTTCAGACCTTAGTAAATTTGTTACCTGCCAGAGACAGCAATGTGCTTTTGGGTGCCCTCCTTGCTCTGACTAGCCTAGCAGAAAGGTAGGTTCAACTTAATGTGCTGTAGCTCACAATAAGCATTTTACTGTTATCTCTTGACACAGTATTAAAATTGCTGTTCATGAGGAAGACTACTTTTTTTCAAAATGAGTCCTTGTTCTGTGGAGGTCTATGAGGTATGCTTGGTTTCTACTGCTTCAATATAAAATTAAGTAGAAACTTTGGTCCTTGCAGCAGACTTCTTGCTCATGTGGAGAACTTTGAAAGTCTGGAGTCATAGAATCTCTTTGCAATTCCTATGCAGGATTCTGTAATTCTACTGACTTCCTGCATGTAAAACTCTTTTGTGCTGAGCTTAATATAACAGTGCCTCACAATACCCAGCAAGAATATTGTTCAGTGTAGTAAATAATGAATGCATATACTCAAATCCATGTATATATATATCCTTTCTTCACTAATGACTGTCTTAAATAAAGATAAGACTTTTTTTTTCCTGGTGTGGAGGGAAAAAAAGGAAAAGGAAGATACAGCATCTTTCATCCCTAAGTTTTATAGATGGAAAGCTTCTGCTTCTACATTATTGTTCTGCTGACTTCCAGACTTGTGTAACAATTTTATCTTTTAAAGGAAAAATTATAAGGAAAACTACAAAACTGAAGAGAACAGATACAATTCATTGAGATCAGTAGAAATTTATTCACTAAGATTTCTCTGGATTTTCTCTTTTCCCAAATTTCTTTCATAGTGTTTCAGTTTAATTTTTTTTAGTATCAGTATTAATTTAAATGATGTTATACATACATTTTCAACTTCCATTTACCTTTCTTCACAGAATTAAATGTGTTACATTTGGACTGGGCAAGAAAGTCTTTGGAGTATGTTACAAATGTTCATGGAAATTGTATTTGATTCTAAAAATGTACTGTATTTGCTTAATTTCTAGTATGAAACAAATGAAATACACTTGTGTCTCTACTTTTATGCATTCACACTTACTTTTTTTTGGTACTGGGAAAATTGGAAATTGTTGCAGTGTCACTCTTGACCCAGCATATTTTCGTGGCTTTAAATATTTGTGTGCACAATATAATATTATTACTTAAGACCTGAGAAAAAAATAATTGGTCAAATGTATAAGGAGGGAGGCTAAAGAGCAATGTGTTTTTTTCATATATTTTAATTTGATATAAATGCCAGAATAATCAATTTGTAGTCCAGAATGTAGGGAGAAGATAAGTGAGCTCACCATTGTTGAGAACTTGCTGGTGATATTACATGAATACGATTTGCTTTCTAAAAGGTGAGACTTCGCTTGTAGATTAATTGTGTTAAAATATATTTTGAATTTTTCATTTAGGGACGTGTTTATTTAGAGGAATTAGATAATATGCTGCTTTAATATACTCAAGGTCAAGTTCTGATACCTATGTATTTTCAGTCAGATATTGATATAGCAGACTCTTTTCTAGTAGTTTTGTTACAAGCTGTCTCCTCTCTTTTTACTGATGGCCTGCAGTGTGGTGCAAATAAATTGCAATGTTAACATAAAGTGATAGCGATTGCTTTTCTTGGTGCATCTCCTCTTTGCTTCTGGCAGACCTGAGTGGTTAGATGGTAAGCGTGCTGCACTCTGACAGTTCCTGGGATGCCCAGTATAAACTAGTAAAAAATTGCAAGAAATATAGCTGTTGGAGTTTATGCCAGAGTCTGGGTCAGACCCCATATTCCTTCAGTCAAAAAATCATAAAGGTTCCTTCAGTCCTTTAAATGTCTTTTCATCTCAGCTAAACCTGCTAGTTGAGCATAGCATATCTGCATTTCAGTAAAAAACCCAAAAGACTCAAATTTGATGAGATGTCACTTATTCTATCACATTTAGAATTCTGAAGAGATTTTTTAAAATTTCATGCTTAATTATTTCACACATGTAAATTATTCTACATATGACTAAAGATAAAGAAATTGAATATGCCAGAAGATTTTATTTAGTTTCTGGGTTTGAAATATTTAGATTACATGTAAAACAAAAGTTTGTTATAAAAACTGGTATTTGAATGTAGACAGGATGCTGACAAAGTTCAGTGCTAGTTAAGAATAATTTTAAATTCAGATATGAATCTGAATTAATATGTTTCCTCAAACACATGCAGCTTTTTTGCTTTAAGTGGAAATGGAAATCCCTAACCATATTTTCTATGGTAAGTCCACCTTAACTGGAATGAAGTTAATGAAAATCTTGTATCAACCTTTTAAATGATATATCCAATCCCTTTTGTAAACATAATATTCAAACCATACTGGAGAAGAATCATGATTATTTGTGGAGATATTCTAATTCCACAAATGGACTTTAAAAGGTCATGCAGTCAGTGCTACTTGTAGTACTAATGCCATTAACAAGAAGGTGGTACCATGCATGACTGCAGTCTGCTTAGCCACCTCCATCCTGGCTGTGTATGCTTGGCTGCCTATGCTGACAGACAAACTCAGTGTAAATATAATTTCATCCCTTGTGCAAATTTGGACCACCTTCTTCTTTTTCTTTTTTTAAACAGTGACTTCAAGCAGTTTTCTTTAATTTCTTTTTTTATAGGAGGTCTCTGTTCTTTCTTAAACATTTGCTGGTTTTTTCCCCTTTGCTAACTGACAATACGAAGTAATGGTGGAGTTATAGTTAAACTTTCTTGCTGATTTTTTTTAGGCTCACAGCAGAGTTGCTACGTCTCCTCTGTGCGGAGTCACAAGTCAAAGAGCAAATAAAAATGTATGAAGGAGTTCCAGTCTTGCTCAGTTTACTCCATTCTGATCATATCAAACTTCTATGGAGTATAGTTTGGATTCTGGTCCAGGTTTGTGAAGACCCTGAGACTAGTGTGGAAATCCGAATTTGGGGTGGAATCAAGCAGCTCCTTCACATATTACAGGGGTAGGTATTCAATCCGCAGCGTTGTGGCAGTTATATGAGACTGTTTCATATTTTAAGATGTATTTGACCAAGACATGTTTTATCAAATAGCGTCTTTGTTTTGTTCAGCTGTATGTGGTGTCTGCAGAAATTAGAAGGCTATTTAGAACATAATGAATAAGCAGTATTTTTTTCAGCTATGCGTATTTCATTGTTATCTTAAGGTGTTTTTCATAATTTCAGCATATAAACTAAATAATGAATAGATTATAAATACATCATTGCTGTCTACTTAGTTTCCCTATTAATCAGACATCTATTTAGTGAGCTAGAATTGTGAATATAATTGATAAACCCAGTAAAGGAATTTTCTGTTTAAAGACTTGTTTGCTTTTTCAAAGTGTATTAGCTAATTTAGTGAAAAACATACAAATTTTCAGAACATCAGAAATGGTTAACAAAGATATGTTAAGCCATTTTTTTTTTTTACACTGCAATTTGATTTCCCCCCCACCCCCGCAGGGAAAGAAATCTTGTTTTTGATTGCTCTTCAGTTGGAAGTTTATCTAGTGCGAACGCAGCAGGGAGAATCCAACATATTCATTTGTCAGATGATTTGAGTCCTGAGGAGATACAAGAAAATACTTTCTCACTTCAAGCAGGTAGGCTTGTAAGGCCTAATCCTCTGTTATGCATTTACTTACACTTGCACAAAGGGATTCAAAATATTTCAAAATTGAAATTGTAAACTTTTATACCTGCTTTAGGGATTGGGAGCACCAAGTCAGCTGTGTTTGTTTCAAAATGTGCAATACCAGCACATATTTTCAAAAAGCACACTTTTTTTTAGAAAGAAACAAAGGATAAACTATTAAGTACATGGGAATTATATATATATTTCTTCCACCTGTAAAAACATCTCAAACACATTTTCTTTACTGTGTTTTTAGACTGAGATTATTTTTATTTCATCATATTTTTCCCTCTATTCAAATTTACTATGGTAGATCAATCATGAATTGATTATGATGGAAGCCTTTCAGAGTGGTATTTTAAAGACTAGGGTTCCTCAGTAGTTATGGAGAGAATCCCTTTTAGAGGAGATTTCTCAATCATAGAATCATAGAATGGTTTGAGTTGGAAGGGACCTTTAGAGGTCATCTAGTCTAACGCCCCTGCAGTGAGCAGGGACATCCCCAACTAGATCAGGTTGCTCAGAGCCCCGTCCAACCTGACCTTGAATGTTTCCAGGGATGGGGCATCCACAGCCTCTCTGGGCAACCTATGCCAGTGTTTCACCACCCTCATTGTAAAAATTTCTTTTCTTATATCCAGTCTAAATCTACCCTCCTTTAGTTTAAAACCATTACCCTTTGTCCTGTCACAACAGGTCTTGCTAAAGAGACTGCCCCCATCCTTCCTGTAGTCCCCCTTTAATACTGAAAGGCCGCAATAAGGTCTCCCCGCAGCCTTCTCTTCTCCAGGCTGAACAACCCCAACTCTCTCAGCCTGTCCTCGTAGGAGAGGTGCTCCAGCCCTCGGATCATTTTTGTGGCCCTCTTCTGGACCTGCTCCAACAGGTCCATGTCCTTCGTGTGCTGAGGGCTCCAGAGCTGGACGTAGAACTCCCTGCTGACATGCAATAGCAAGTCAGCTCTCCATTCTGAAATGCCTTCTGGAGGATCATGTCTTTTTCCAGTGACTACAGAAGGACAATGCAAAATATCCTTACTAGGATTACATGAGCCTTTTCAGTATCTTCCTAACCTGTAACATAATATGTAAGTGTTTTTTGAATACTTTATCATGAATATTACCTCTGAAGAGCTGGTAATATGAAATAAATTGCAGTACCAAAAGTATTGCCAGTGTGGAATGTATTTCTGGGTTACTTCTGCCTTCCTTAAGGACTCCTAAGAAAGAGTAAGCACTGAACCTACAGAGGTCCTTTTTAGTTCTGACTGAGTACTTGTTTATATTTTTAGCCTCCTGTATTGGATGTGGGTGGCAAGGTTTAGTTAGCAGGGGGCCTGCAGAGGTGGCCTCTGTGGGAGGAGGTAAGGGATTGTCCTGTGCTGGACACAGCTGGTTCCAGCTGGCTTCACAGCAGACCCACTGCTTGCCAAAGCTAAGCCCATCAGTGAAGCTGGTGGTGCATCTGTGAACACATAGTTAAGAAAAGGCAAAAACATTGGGTGAGCAGAAGAGAAGAAAAAAAAAAGGATGAGAGACAGCAGTGCAAACACCAAGGTCAGAGAAGAAGGAGGGGGAGGAGGTGCTTTAGGCACCAAAGCAGAGGTTCCTCTGCAGCCCATGGGAGAGACCTTGGTGGAGCAGGTATTCATGCTGCAGCGTGTGGAGAGGACCCATGCTGGAGCAGGGAAAAAGTAGAAAGGAGCAGCAGAGTGGAACTGTTATGTACTGACTGTAACCCGTATCCAACACCCCCCAGCGCTGCTGGGGTAGAGGAGTTGGGAGGCAAGGAGTGAAGATAGGTCTGGGGGAAAAAAAAGGATGGTGTGGGGGGAAGGTGTTGTTTTAATTTTATGTCTTTGTTTTTTTTTGCTATCAAAATCTATTTTAATTAGCAATACATTAAATTATTTTTCCCGAAGTCAAGTGTGTTTTGCCTGTGATGGTAGCTGGTAAGCAACCTCCCTGTCTTTGTCTTGACCCATGAGCTTTTCCATCCTGTTTTCTTCCTCTGTCCTGTTAAGGAGGTGGAGGGAATGAGCAGCTGGATGGACATTTGGCCCTTAGCTAATGTTAACCCACCATGCTGTCTGAGTATCTTTATGAATCTGGCCCTAAATGCTACATCTGAATTTTTATTCTAGCTTGTTGTGCTGCAATTACTGAACTGGTGCTCAATGAGACTAACGCTTACCAGGTAGTACAGGTAGGAAGACTTTATTCAGTTAAGTAAGGCATTATAGTTAATAATTTGACTTAATTGTTCTTATTTGTCACCATAATTTAATTAACAAACAAAATGCATTTGAAAGGGATTGGAAAATATGCCTTTATATAACTTAAGTCTCTGTTGCTTTATACATTTACACACAGAGACATATACACAAAGATATCAACATATGTTTCTAGTTGTCTGGGAGAATAAACAGCTTTATTCAGACAGGGTTCATTTTGGTTGGTTTCTCTTGCCACACTTTTGCCATATTCAGAATAGGATAGTAAATAAGAGTAATAATGGAATTCACTGAGAAATACAAATTCTGAATTTCCTGACGTTTATTGAAACAAACTCTGTGCAGCTTAATATTGGCGCGTTGTTTCACAAACGATTTCTCTTTTCCTCAGAGTTTGGTATTTCTGAGAACTTCCTGCCACTCTATCCCCAGGGCTGTGTTTCTAAACTACATTTTAAAATGTAATATTTAAATCATGTAGAATCTGTGGTTCTGAAAACCATTGTTAAAATCCCTGGTGCGTATTCCAGACATCGTCAAAGAGGCAAATATTTAGAGCATTAATACCAGCTGAAAGTTGTAGCCAGCTCTTATACTCTAAATGTTAAGTCAGTGGTCAAAGCCTTCAAGTTAGTTTAAAACCCAATAGAGATATTCCTAGAGGTATTGAGAGAACAAAGAGCCTTAAATATGACTGGGAAAGTTCATGTATATTTCAAAACAGTTGGTTAAGAGGAAAGGAATGGAAGTAAGTCTGGAAAAGAAAATATTTTCTATGTATCTTAAGCACTAAAATAATCAATAAACCATATTAGACACATTCTATCTGAACAATATAACTGCATACATTTTAGGCTGAGTCTGGTTTCATCAAAATAAAATATCACTTACTTGAATATATTTTGAAAACAGTTTAACTCGTGGAGGACTTGGGAAATAAAAGGCTGATTTTAACATAAAGTTTTTCTGCATTGCTCTAGCAGTGCATGAGAACTGTGGTGTCAGTAAATTGCTTAAAACTTGATGGGACGATGTGCATGTTCAAGCTTAACCTCTTCCCCCACTCATTCTGTTAAAAGACAATAACCTCTCCCTTTGTCAAAACACCAGCCAATGTCCTGCTTTCAGATCAGGACATAGCATCAAGCATGTTTATTTCAACTGGTGTTCCACCCTACAACAGCCTCTGTAATTTTAAATCCTGCTTCTTTCTCTGTGCTAATATAACTTTGAGAGTTGCATGGTGAACAGTTGAAGGAACTCACTTAGGTTAAAGACAGATAGAGGAAGAAGATTTGCAGCTCTTTCAGTTATGTGCTGAGAAAGTCAGGCTAAGTGACCTCTAAAGGTTTATCTCATTCAGTGGCAAAGAACTCTTGGTTCAGGCAGTTAAGAACCATTTGCTTCTGCTGTAGCTCCCCTCTACCTGTCTATCCTATGCTCTCATCTCAACTTACAGCCTCGATAGCAGTCTGCAGCAGTTCTGGTAGCAAGCCAGAACATGTTTATGACTCAGTGGCTCTACTGCACAGCCTAAAACCTTAGCTCAACTCTGCCTTCATGAACAGTTTAAGAAAACATGTCAGGAACTGCATCAGAGCCTCTGCAGAGCTGACACATATTCCCTTCGACTCTGCTAGAGAGGAGAGTAGTCTCTAACAGGGAGCTTGTCAAGTAACTGGGAGCAGTACTGTAACTAAATCTACCAGTGCCTGTCTATCAAACCAACATGATGGATACATTAGTGGAGGACACAAGTACGGTTACCTGAAAATGGAAGCTGAAATACAGTATGGTTTTCACAAAATCCTACTGAAGGCACAGACATACTCCTCAAGCTTTGCCTTCTGGTGTCTCTCCAGTTTATATTTATTGTGACTGGATTTTTGATTCCTGACAGTTCAAAATATCCACATGGTGATGGGACATCTGTTGCTGCAAATTCCTTCACCTCTAGAGGTAGAAGCATTGGTTCATTATCTGTTCACAAGCTCTCTTTGCAGTATCAGTTTAAATGTAATGATGATTTCATTCAGATGTACGCTTAAGTCGTTTGAGTGTATAATTTAGGCGTGCAGTAGGATGTTGAGAACTTGTCAATTGGTATTAACTTCTGATTTATCTGAAGTAGCATTGGTTTTTATTTGTGGTTTCTATGCAAAAGAGTGCTCTTAATATTGACCTTTCTCTGTTTCCAGGCAAATGGAATACATATAATAGCAAAGCTGATTTTACCAAACAAAGGAAGGAATGCTGAAAAAGCTAATTTATTACAGGTACCTCCCTTTATTACCATTGCACATTGAAAGCCCCAAACAATCCATGAGAATTTTTTATGATTTTGAAGTTTGTTTTAAAGTGCAGTAAAAATATCTTACTCAAAGGGGAAAAAAACCCCACCAAACCAAAACCAGTAATAACAAATGGCCCAGGAACTAAAAGCTAAATAGTGACTCAATTTCTGGTGTTCTGTTCTGATCAACTTTGTTTCTGACACCTCATATAGTGTAAAGCAAAGTGAGTATTTATCTTGTGATAATCTCTCCTCCGCTTTTGCAGGCTGGCAAGCACCAGATCTTCTTTGTAGTGCCTTGGTCTTTATTAAAACTCACTGTAGATTTGATACTGTACTAGTATCTGTTTCTTTCTGGAGCATCTTACTGTGGCTGTTAAATACAGGAAAACATCATATGAAGTAGAGCAAATTTAAATGTAGGATAAATATAGAGCTAATAAATGTAGAATAGCTCTTGTTTTTGCATGTCAATGCCCCCATAAATGTACTAGTTTGAGTCAACTTAGCCTAAAAGTTGTAAGTAGTAATTAATTATCTGGTAGCTCTTCTCCAGCCTCTGTGAAACGGTGTTGGTATCTCTCTAAGCTATAGAAAAGTTCAGGGGTGAACACAACTCTTGCTGCTCCAGTTGCCCTTCTGTGTGCAAGCGTGAGGAAGTCTTGGCACAGGTGAATGCAGTCAGGATCCTGCCTCTCACCTGGTCTTTGTTCTGGTGTAGCCCTACACTTAACATGGCTATATAGCTACTCAGCTATCTAATCAGGTAGACGTGCCTGGATAGCAAGGGAATGCATTTCCACAAAAAAAAAAAATTCATTGTAGTGCCATTTTTCTCATCATAGTTCTTCTAGATTAGAGTTGGAATGCATATTCAGTGCAGTAGGTACCTTTCTTTTGCAACAAGGTTTTATAGTGCACTCTGGTTAAATCAGCTTAAGGGTGAGATAAATAAAAATCTTTCCAGAGGGTGTATGAAACTAATATGGAGGCTAATAAACTGGAGCTTATGGTTAGCACAGTTGCCCCATACAACTGTAAGGAGCTTAATTAATGCCCACTGAGATTTTTAGATTCTAGCAGAATGTGTTGGAAATAACTCACAAGAGATACTAAGCAACTGTAGCTGTGTTAAACATGAAGCCATGTGAATTAATAATGGACTTAATGATCACATATGAAAACTAAATCCATTTCAGGCAAACAATAAGAAGTATATTTTTTTTTATGTAACCTTGTTCAGATTCTCACACTGCTACCTGTATTGCCTTTATCATTGTTACTGCTATGCAATACAGTTGCAGCTGTTGGAATACTCTTTTTGAATTTCATAGGCATTTTTCTTAGAATTCTCACAATATTGGTCTGGTTTCTTTACTCCTCTGTTGTCTGTGTTTTCAATGATTAAATTTTCAGCTTCTTTCTACCATACTACCTTAGTGATCTTACTCCATTACTTCAAGGGTGATAGTGATATTAGTCATTTATTCTGCATATGTACCATACATAAAAATCATCGTGCCTTAACTGAAGCATATCACATATGTTAAATATTAATCTCAAAATACTAGTGTGAGACACAAATATTATTGCAATTTAAAATATCTATTTATCTCATTATTAATCTATTATCATGTCCCTTCACTAATGGGCTTTCTACAATAAGGTCTATGTATAGACTCTAAAATGAAAAACTTCAAGGTAGCAACTATGGCCCAGCTGGTCTGGGTTATTTTGTACAGCTAAGTTGTGACTGTGATTCTCAGTGAAACGTTAGACATCGTAACATACCATCCTTCTTCTGTGATGGGGAGTTTACTTTGGACTAAAAAGAAACATTGTAAAAGAGACAGCTTCTTAGCAGCATTACCATACGTTCCTTTTCTGTGAAATTTCAAGTGTCCTCCTTCCTTCAAAAGTAGCATTTGGCATTTATTTTCTTCCTTTAATGCATTGTCTGTATATTGAAAGATTTGTTTTTTACATGAGGATTATTTCTGCAGTTATCACTAAGACACAGTTACCACTGTCTAAATAGGGATTATCACACTGGACTGGAGTAGTATTTTAGTCACTGAAGCAATAAAGTAATTCTAAATTATGTTAAAGACATTTACTATTTGCATTGTTTCAGATGTCAATACCTTATGTCTCTTTGGCTTACTTTATACAGTCATCTTTGTTTGGTCAGCCGTATATGTGCCATATTATTGACTCTTGATAAATGGTGTTGAAGATGAGTTGCATAAAAGCATACATATTAACTACCTGACAGTGGCTGTTTTAAAAATGAACCTTCTTTAGTAGAGATCATATCAAAACTAAGGTGCATAAAGATAGAAACTGAGGCACATAAAGATCTCTGTAAATATGATGAACTTAGTATTAAAAACAAAAAAGTTGTCCATTCTCTCTTTCTCACTTTTCTTTTTTGGTCCCCTGTTAGAACTTATGGTGTTCTATACTGCATTTTTCAGACAAAAAGCAAAATGCTGATTCTACTGCATCATTACAAAACCGCTGATTACATTTACCTTTTTCAGCATTGGAGAAGAGAGCAGGTCTCAAGCCTCGAGCTATCTGCAGATAAAAAGAGATTATTAAGACTTAAATGTTCTTCAGCGTGTACTATAGCTATAGTCACCCACTTTTTTTTTTTACTGCTCCCCTCCCTCCCCCCCGCAAATGGTCCTGCCTACTTTTGAAATGCAGGAAGAACTTAATATATTTTTACTCTTTTCATTATGACGTTAATAACGTAATCTATCTAGTAATTTAAGTACAAAGTTTACCAACATGTAAAGTCAAGGGGAACCCTTGATGTTTTTCAGTGGCTTTTCCATTTGTGTATAAATTTGTCATTAATTTAAGTATTTTTCCTGCTGTAGTGTTATGCCTTCAGAGCCCTGAGATTTCTCTTCAGTATGGAAAGAAATCGACATATCTTTAAAAGGTATGTTAATAAAATGTTTTTGCTCCTTTAGGATGGCTTTCAGAAGTCATCACTCAGAGATTTTTTTTACATGTCATTTATTTTCAACAAGAAAAAATAGTAATGGGCAACTTCTGTACTGTTCACAGCTACAGATAGCCGTTCCTGCATTGCATCAATGCCAGCCTACAAGGTCTAGATGTTCAGTGTGGGGACTTCTCTTGTATGCATGCCAGAGAACCCGGCTCTGTAGGGGCTCCTTCCTCCCCCATTAGTCAATACTTTAAATGTGTTGAGGACAGATTTAATACTGTTGGACATAAAGCATGCTTTTATCCTGAAGATTAGCAGATGCAAGTTACAGCCCTGGATAGTGGCAAGTGACTGGGAGCAGTAAATTTTTACTCTGAGCCTCCCACTCCTTCACATGGGGATGACTTTGCATCAAGCTGGTTTACTTAGGAGTGTTGCTGAAAGGTTTGGATCAAGAAGGAGAAAATGTCTTTCATCAATTACCCATTTTTACTAGTAAGATGACAGTTTCACCAGGTTGGCCACAAAGGCCATGTAAAACCTAACAGTTTAATTTGTGGGATTAGGATAATAATCATACTGCTTAGGAGGTCTGCCTGTCAGTAGTGTTTCTGTATGATTTTATTCTGTATCATAAATTACTAGAATTCTAAATATAATTCTTGTGTTATTTTTACTTTTTAAAAAGTGGATTTTGTACTGAAAGGGCCCCAGTTTGTAAAGAACCTTCATGGTTGTTGTCAAGTTTTGAAAGTGATAAATCTGGACTGATTTGCTGTCTTTTGTATTTTGCCAAATGCCTTAATTTTCTGTATTTCTATTTCTTCCAGAACTTTAAAAAGAAACAAACCTTCAGTTAAGCATGTCACTAATTAAATATTGCCTACTATCTGTTAGCTTTTGCTTTTCTCAGTCCTTTTCATCTTTTAGACTAGACTTCTTGGACAAAAGTTCTAAGATGGATGTCGTGATTCTTTAAATGCAGACAAATATTACTCCTATCACTTAGTGCATTACAAGAAGGAACTCAGACAAAGTGACAACAAGCATAACATAAAGTACTATAAGAAAAAAATAGGAAAATGACCGGAGAGTCAGGAGGTGCATTGACTTTAAAGAGACTTATACTTGTTTGGAGAACTGGCATTTATATTAATACCCAACCCATGGAGGCTGAGGTTTGACTTTTGAAAGGTCCTTTAACTCCTATGTATGTAATGTTAGAGGGTTAATATCCAGACAGATCAATAAAAAAATAAGTGTATTATTTAGAAGGTTCTAAAGTAAGTTGTAATAGTAAACATTAAAAAGTCTCTGCTGTAGATTAATAGCTACTGTGTACAGTATTTCTAAATGATATCAAAATTTAAACCTTTGTAGACTTTTCCCTACTGACTTGTTTGAAATCTTCATTGATATTGGACATTATGTGCGTGATATCAGTGCTTATGAAGAGTTGGTATCAAAGCTAAATTTATTAACGGTAAGTAAAAACCTTCATAGCTTTAAGAAGCTGTATATTTTGAACATGCTTAGCACAAGAAAGACATGAAGTATTTGTTTATATTTATTTTATTTATTTATTTGTCATTTAATTTATAACCAGGAGGATGAATTGAAGCAAATTGCTGAAAGTATTGAGAGCATGAATCAGAGTAAGGCACCTACAAAACATATAGGCAATTACGCAATTTTGGAGCACCTTGGCAGTGGAGCTTTTGGAAGTGTATATAAGGTAAACTTCCCTTTTGATATTAATTTACAGGTTTGAGGGGAGGCTTCATGAAGAGGGTCTAATACCTGTTTTAGGCACTACCATCCTTTGAATTTCAGTAGGGGAATGTAGGTCCGAAAGGGCCTTTATGGATCTGGGCTTGTTGTTAGTATTTACTGTCCCCTCTTGTATTTATAAGGTTGACCAGTGTATCTCTTAGGTTTCCTACTTTTACTTTCTTTTAATTCCTTTCCACAAACAGCATTTCTGTGTATTGCAAAGGCTAACAAATCTGTGTAAAACCACAGAAATTCAAGCATGTTTTATCGAAAAGCAACACTGGGCACAGTGTTACTTCAAACACTGTGGCAAGCTCAGCAGTGTACTGCTAACCTGTATTGTGGGGCTCCAGTTCTTTTGGCTAATCATATCATACACAGAAAAAGCTATGATTGTAGCTTTTTTGACAGGTTTGAACTCTGATAACTAATCTGATAGCCATAATAATATCCTTTCTATCACCTTCCTATATTAATTTTACAAGGGTTTTATCTTTTTCATAGGTTAGAAAACATAATGGACAAAATCTCCTGGCAATGAAAGAAGTCAATTTACACAATCCAGCATTTGGAAAGGACAAAAAAGACAGGGACAGCAGTGTAAAGAATATTGTCTCTGAACTAACCATCATCAAAGAGCAGGTATGTCTCATGGACTCTAGTTTCATGTATGGACATTCTGTTGTTAGCTTTATTAACTGTGAGTTCTCTTATAACAGGGCTTCCAGCTGCTGTTACTATTTTTGTCCAATCAGTACAATATTGGCCCCTTCTACCTGAATGCTGTCAATATTGAAAACCTTCTTACTGTAGTGTTAGCAGCAGTGCAAATGCTTGTTACTAAAGATTCTTGCTTTCTGTGTTGGCAGTATTTCAGCTTTTTTCAGGGATTCTGTAAACTAAGATTGTGGTAGAAAACTCATGAGTCTATGTTCCATTTAATGAATTCTTGGGTTTAAAGTAGAGTGAGAAGATCATCTTTCTTTATAATTGAAAATTAAAAAAACCAGACTGATCGTTAGTGTTGTTAGGCTAAGAAAGCCAGTACTTTGATCCAGGCATAATTGCCCATCTTCAAACTTCATTTACTCTCTTTCAATTATTAAGGGTACAGTGGAGAGGAATCATACTATATTTTCCTCCTGGTTACTCTAGTAATGTGCAACACTTCTCTGTGTTTGGGGTAGCAGCAAAGGTCTACTGCACTGCAGTTCATAAGCAAGTTTGTGGAATCCTTGTGGAATCCTTCCTTCTAATGTGTACCTAAATATTATAAATACTGTGCCATCAGTTTAACTATTCTAAACATGTAAATTTCTTTCCTCATTGTAGCTTTATCATCCAAATGTTGTACGGTATTATAGAACCTTCTTGGAAAGTAAGTATAAATGCAGAGAATTACCACATTGTACATAATGAAGAAATAGAAATACTTACAGCTTGGAAGGAGTGTATCAAATTTGAGCAATAAATGGAAATATTTTCTTCGAGAACAACTGCAGTTCAGACAGGCTTATATTCCTTTAAAATTGAAAAAAATGTTGAGATAATATTTATATTTGTTTATCAGTAAAACTAGATGCAATGTAAACATGTAGAAAGCATCATTCTCATCCTATAGAGTTAAGGATCCAAAATTTACAACTTACAACAATGCTAAGTAGGGAGAAAAGCTATAGTGACTAGTGGAATGAATGACATAAACTGCTCAGCCATATTGTCTTAATTTTCTTTTTATAAAGTGTTAGCTACATCCACCTGCCCACTGAGTGATTATCACGCAGTGAATTCCTGATAGTTGCTGTGATATAATTTGAGGAAAAAAATGGAATAACAAGGAGTAGAATGACGATTAAAATGTGTTTGTCTGTACAAATAAACTTTTTAAAAGGAAAAAATAACAGCTTTTAAAATATATTTTAACCTCAAATACTCTATTTTCAAATGCCTTCTGTATAAATGTTATGTTCTATTAATTAATTTTCTTTTATGTAGATGACAGATTGTACATAGTCATGGAGCTCATAGAGGGAGTGCCATTGGGAGAACACTTTCACTCTTTGAAGCAAAAGCAACAACAGTTTACGGAAGAAAGAATATGGCGCATATTTATCCAAGTAAGGGACTAAATTTTTTTTTTTTTTACCAGGACTTTCCTGCATCTAATTAGTAGCACCATTTATGTTTGTTAGTCTAGTAAATGACAAAGTAATGTTTATTATATCAGGCACTAATACCAGATATGAATTTAATTCTATGTGTCTTTATTTCAGTTGTAGTCAAGAATCTTTGTAAGGCTCTTTCTGTTTGTTTTTAAGCTTTGTCTAGCTCTTCGTTATTTGCATAAAGAGAAAAGGATTGTTCATCGAGATCTCACTCCAAACAATGTCATGCTGGGGGATAAAGACAAAGTTACAATTAGTAAGTAGAACACTTCACTTGATGAGAATTTCCCATGATGTAGGTAAGTAGAATTTCTTTACTGAAGGTTTCAGGTTCCTGGGTGTTGGTCACTATACTTGGAAGCTAGTAAATTATTACATTATACCTTTGTGTAAAATAATTGCTAATGCAGATTTTGTGATCATGCCACCAGGTGTCATCAGCCATGACTATTTTTTGCAGCTATGTATGCCAAATATGATGGAGGAGATGATTTAGCCCTGAAAAAATGAAACTGTAGTTATGCTTCAAGGCCTGTTTTTATTTAAATCAGCAAGAATATCGAGATAACCAGATTAGATAACGAGTGCTAATGAACATACAAAGTAGAACAGCTGTCTGTTCTATTCCAGTTCTCCCATGCAATTGTTTAGTACCTGTCAGTTGTTCCCAGTGATCAGCTGCGGTGAGGTGCTATTTGTCTAAGCCTGTAGTAGTGAATATTCTTGACCTGTAGTTCTATAATCTCCACAGTGTGGAGGAAGGAGCCTAGGCAGGTTTTCAGGATAGGCTTTGAAAGCCATATATGTGTGAACAATACTCCAAAGTGTGACAAAGTTTTACTCTTTGAGTGAGTGAATACAACCTAGTATACACAGCAAACCTTAAAGACAATTCAGATACTGTAGTTTTAAAATTCTCAAAGAACTACTGCATGCTTTCTTACTGCTTATGACACAGAACTAAATAAACAATTTGAATACTGTGGAATTGTTGTGAGAAGTCTTGATACAAAAAACAATCTCTCTTCTTTAAAATAACAGGGAACTGTAGACATACACACAAACCCAACCACAAAACACTCAGCTGTAATAGGCAGATTGTCATGGTTTAACCCCAGTTGGCAACCAAGCAGCACACAGCCACTTGCTCACCTTCCACCCTGATGGGATGGGGGAGAGAATTGAAAGGGCAAAAGTAAGAAAACTCGTGGCTTGAGATAAGAACAGTTTAACGGTTGAAATAAAATAACAGTAATAATAGTAGTAATGAAAAGGAAAACAACAAGAGAGAGACAGGTACAAAACCTAGGAAAAACAAGTGATGCAACCACTCACCACCTGCAGACTGATGCCCAGCCAGTCCCCAAGCAGTGATCGCTGCCAACTGGCTGACTCCCCCCACTTTATATGCTGACCATGACGTCATATGGTATGGAATATCCCTTTTGCCATTTTGGGTCAACTGTCTTGGCTGTGCCCCCTCCCAGCTTCTTGTGCACCTCCTTGCTGGCAGAGCACGGGAAGCTGAAAAAGTCCTTGACTAGTGTAAGCACTGCTTAGCAACAACTAAAACATCAGTGTGTTATCAACATTATTCTCATACCAGGACAGTATCCACCCCTTATTCTGTATCATCTATGTCATGCCCAGGTCCCACACCTTCCAATACATTCCAATTAGTCACCACCACTTTTCTTGTCTTTTCATATATATACATAGAGTATCGTTCCCTTAGTCTATGGGCCATCCCTCTAGAACGTCTGTTGAGTTCATTGAGTCCATGACTTTGGGCTCCATCTGCCGTAACAGTCTTTCAGGGCAGGAGAGATGGTGTGTGGTGTTGGATTGTTGCATGCTGAAGTCAGTTCTGGTTCCATCACCGCCGCACTTGGCTCAGTTTCATCAAAGTTCATTCTTCATTAATTTAGGTGATTCTTACTATAATACCATTGATATGGTATGTACCAACTATAGTAATGATGACATACAGTATTACGTAGCAATTAACATAATACAATTGAAATCACTGGCTATTCTCACCCAAAATCAAATCCCCTTGAGGTACCCATCGGACTTGCCCATCCTTCCACATTACCCACCAAGTGCACCCAGGTCCTTGAGCAAAAGCAATCTCACAAATGAATGGGTTTGCCTTTCCCCAAGGCAGGAACAACCCAGACATTCCCGACATATTTTTTATGTCACTACAGGGAGTTTATCCCCTTCTACAGCATGTAGGAGTTTTGACTGGGTAGGGCCAGCTGGATTGGCAGATCCCCTAGTGTTGACTAACCAGGTGGCTTTTGCTAAATGTATATCGCAATGTTTGAATGTCCCACCCCACATTGTTCTCAATGTAGTCTTTAACAGTCCATTGTATTGCTTGATTTTCCCAGAGGTTGGTGCATGGCAGGGGATGTGATACAACCACTTAATGCCATGCTCTTTGGCCCAGGTATCTATGAGGTTGTTTTGGAAATGAGTTCCTTTGTCTGACTCAATTCTCTCTGGGGTGCCTTGTCACCATAAGACCTGTTTTTCAAGGCCCAGGATAGTGTTCCAGGCAGTGGCATGGGGCATAGGGTATGTTTCCAGCCATCTGGTGGTTGCTTCCACCATTGTAAGCACATGGCGCTTGCCTTGGCGGGTTTGTAGGATTGTGATATAATCAATCTGCCAGGCCTCCCCATATTTAGATTTCAGCTGTCATCCTCCATACCACGTTGGCTTTACCCGCTTGGCTTTCTTGATTGCAGTGCATGTTTCACATTCATGGATAACCTATGCAGTGGTGTCCATGGTGAAGTCCACCCCTTGATCACGAGCCCATCTATATGTTGCATCTCTGCCTTGGTGGCCCGAGGGGTCATGGGCCCACCGAGCTATAAATAATCCACACTTTTGTTGCCAGTCAGATCCACCTGAGCCACTTCAATCTTAGCAGCCTGTTCCACCTGCTGTTTTGATGTTCTTCAGTGGCTCAGCTCCTGGGTACATGATGAGCATCTACGTGATGTACTTTTACAACCACGTTCTCTACCCGGGCAGCAATATCTTGCCACAGTGTGGCAGCCCAGATGGGTTTACCTCTGTGCTGCCAGTTGCTCTGCTTCTATTGCTGTAACCACCACCACAGGGCATTTGCCACCATCCATGGGTCAGTACAGAGATAGAGCATTGGAGACTTTTCTCGTTCAGCCATGTCTAAAGCCAGCTGGATGGTCTTCACTTCTGCAAATTGGCTCAATTCACCTTCTCCTTCAGTGGTTTCTGCAGCTTGTTGTGTAGGACTCCATACAGCAGCCTTCCACCTCCAATGCTTTCTGACAATACGACAGGACCCATCAATGAACAGAGCATGTAGTTTCTCATTTTCTACTAGTTTATTATACAGTGGGGCCTCTTCAGCACGTGTCACCTCCTCCTCTGGCGATATTCCTAAATCTTTGCCTCCTGGCCAGTCCATGATAATTTCCAAGATTCCTGGGTGACTGGGGTTTCCTATTCGAGCCCATTGGGTGATCAGTGCAACCCACTTACTCCACATAGCATCAGTTGCATCATGTGTAGAGAGGACCCTCCCTTTGACCATCCAGCCCAGCACTGGCAGTCAGGGTGCCAGGAGGAGCTGTGCTTCAGTACCAACCACTTCCAAAGCAGCTTGAACCATTTCGTATGCTGCCAGTATCTCTTTTTCAGTTGGAGTATAGCGGGCCTTGGATCCTCTGTAACACTGACTCCAAAATCCTAGAGGTCAATCTCGGGTCTCTCCTGGTGCTTTCTGCCAGAGACTCCAGGTAGGGCCATTCTCCCCAGCTGCAGTGTAGAGCACATTTTTTACATCTTGCCCTGCCCAGACTGGCCCAAGGGCTACTGCATTAACTTTCTCCTGTTTAATTTGTTCAAAGGCTTGTCGTTGCTCAGGGCCTCATTTGAAATCGTTCTTCTTCTGTGTCACTTGATAGAGAGGGCTTATGATCAGACTGTAATTTGGAATATGCATTCTCCAAAAACCCACAATACCTACAAAAGCTTTTGTTTCCTTTTGGCTAGTTCGTGGAGACATAGCTGCTATTTTGTTGGTCACAACGTTGGGATCTGATGTCCATCTTGTCATTTTATTCCTAAAAACTGGATCTTTTGTGCAGGTCCCTTGACCTTACTTTGTTTTATGGCAAAACCGGCCTTCAGAAGGATTTGGACTATTTTCTTCCCTTTCTCAAAAACTACTTCTGCTCTATTGCCCCGCATGATGATGTCATCAATGTACTGCAGACGTTCTGGAGCTCCACCCTGTTCCAGTGCAGTATGAATCAGTCCATGGCAAATGGTAGGGCTGTGTTTCCACCCCTGGGGCAGTCGATTCCTGGCATGCTGGATGCCCCTCCAAGTGAAAGCAAACTGCGGCCTGCACTCTGCCGCCAAAGGGATCGAGAAGAATGCATTAGTGATATCAGCTGTGGCACACCACTTGGCTGCCTTTGACTCCAGTTCGTATTGAAGTTCTAGCATGCCCGGCATGGCAGCATTCAGCGGTGGAGTGACTTTGTTCAGGCCATGATAATCTGCTGTTAGTCTCCACTCTCCATTACACTTCCGCACTGGCCATACGGGACTGTTAAAGGGTGAGCGAGTCTTGCTGATCACTCCTTGGGTCTCCCGTTGGCAAATCAGCTTATGGATGGGAATTGGGGAGTCTCAGTTTGTGTGATATTGCTGCCTGTGCACTGTTGTGGTAGCTATCGGCACCCGTTATTCTTCAATGCTCAGCAGCCCCACAACAGAAGGGTCCTCTGAGAGACCAGGCAAGGTGGACAGCTGTTTAATTTTCTCTGTCTCCAAGGCAGCTATACCAGAAGCCCACCAGTACCCTTTTGAGTCCTGAGGTAGTCTATGCCAAGGATGCACAGAGCCTCTGAGCCAGTCACAATGGGGTGCTTTTGCCACTCATTCCCAGTTAGGCTCAGTTTGGCCTCCAATACAGTTAGCTGTTGGGATCCTCCTGTCACTTCAGAAATACGGATGGGTTCTGCATCTGTGTAGCTCAGTGGCACTAGGGTACGTGTGCACCAATGTCTACTAGAGCCTTATACTCCTGTGGGTCTGATGTGCCAGGCCATCAGATCCACACAGTCCAGTAAACCCAGTTATCCCTTTCCTCCACCTGGCTGGAGGCAGGGTTCCTCTAGTCCTGGTTACAGTATTAGTTACTCACTTCTTGTATTTACAAGTCAGGAGTTCCTTCATTAAAATCAGGAGCAAGATCTGTCCTACTCTGTCTGGAGGACTGCCCACGGGAAACTGGCGTAGGAATTTTCCTGGAAGAACCTCCTTTTGTGATTGTTTTTCCTTGTTTTTACCTGTGCCTCTGGGGTCGAGGTAGATTTTTCCATCCCACTTCCTCATGTCCTCCCTGTGGTCATGCAGGTAAAACCATAAGGTGCCCTGTGGCGCATACCCTCTATATCCTCTCTCTTAAGCATAAGACCGCTTACTGCTAATAGCTGAGATGCTTGTCTGTACAGGTGGGGAGTAGGACCTGTCCTCTTTGAGTTGCTGGACCTCCTGGGACAGTTTCTCCACAGCTGAGATGAGGCAGGAAGAGAAATTTTCTTTGTATTCCCAGAGTTGGCCAGCCAATTCATCCACTGTTGGTCCCTCTCCTTCTTTCCCGGTCAGTACTGCCAATGAGTTTGCATGCGATGATGATACACTCCGTATAAACTTCTGCGACATGGGTCGTGTGCACTGGACTTCATTTGGACCTTTGGATAACTGCTCATTGTTCAGGTCACCTTAAATGACTTCCAGCATGGCTAATTCCCTCAGGTACTGTATACCTCTCTACATGGTGGTCCATTGCTGGGTGATATTTAACATCTTTGTTGAAGGGGTGTCTTTTCTTCATACCTTGACAGGAGTCACCTCCAGAGTCTAAGGGCTTGTGTCCCTTTTCCTATCGCTTTGTCAATGCCCTCTTCCCTAGAAAGGGATCCCAGCTGTTTGGCTGCCCTACCCTCTAATACCAGGCTACTGGCCCTGTTATCCCAGCATCAGAGCAGCCAGGTGACAATGTGCCTGGACAACGGCTGAAATCTTTTTGCATGTCTCACAGCTCACTCAGGGATAGGGATCGGTGGTTTCCATCTTGTTTATGAGTTCTTCCTCTTCCTCCTCCTCTCCTCGTGATGGCTCTGCTTTTTCATCATCCCTTACTAAATAAGCTGTTCAGTATTTAGTATTTAGTAACTGTTTTATAGTAAATATTTATACCTCATGATGTATATGCTTAAATTCATTCATTATTAAATTGTATGTGCTAAAAAACTCTGATTCTTAGTAAGGATATAGTTTTGAAAGAAGGTGATTTAATAGAGCATTTGTCCCTGAGTGATGAAAATAAATATTCAGAATATCATTTTAAAGTATCATATAGTTGTATTTTATATCAACATACTGCCACTGAGGGGCAGTCTTGTCTTGATTTAACACCTTTGCCTTACCTCTGGTGCAATCTAGATATATAGAAGTGTAAATGTACTTTCAAATGTAAGATCAAAATTGTCCTTGAAAAGCATTTATATTTCTGTGAAAGATTTAGTAGAAGAAAATTGGAAGAACTGAAACTTATTTTGACCATTTCTACAGTGATTGGTTTAAACTATTGCAATATTTAAACAAACACTTTAGTACTTTAATTAGTACCAGTGTATATTGAATTTTCAGAGGGCGCTGAAGACCTTTTATCTATTACTTCTGAGCCTTGTTGTTTTACAACCTTAATGAGATTAAGAATAACTTTCTTTCCAATTACAGTAAATATGTACTCTATTGGTGCATGCTGTGGTATTACGCCTAACTCTTACAGTCCATGTATGCCAAAGACGAGTGTTTGTGATCTTGATAATTATATCTCACAGTATTTGTGTGTAAGTGTACTATCCATGTGAGAATTTCAAGTGGTTCTAGATGAAAGTTAATGCAAAATATCAGATGAAGGTGGAAGCATATGCTCAAATATTGGGAAATCTTAAATCTGCCTCTGCAGTGAATTTAACCTGTCAGCTTTTATAAAAGGAGAGGGTCTGCTCTAAGATCTACTCACAACTGTAGTTCAATGTTTACAAGCTGCACAGTCATCCTAAAGAGAGAGAGTTCAATTTTCTGTGGTCTTTCAAATCTCAAAACTGTCCAAAACTTGTCTTGATCTAACTAGAGTAATACTTCTGTGGGCTACCCATGAAGCAGTGGTGTGCAACTACGTCGTTAAGATATGGCCTCTGATGGTCCAAATTATTTTACTTCCTAAAAGCTTGTATATCTTATAATGCTGCTCTTTTTCCTTTTCCTGAATCAGTCCTTCTGGAAATAGTAACTCTTGTTAATCTTTTGCTATGAGAATCTGCAGGCTGACAATATAACAAAGGCAGCTTATTCCTCTGTAACTAATGTTCTTCAAATATGTTGTCTTTAGAGAGGTGCCTTAGTTTCAGACTCTCATGGTAGTTTTTGATTAAAAAAAAAAAGAAGAAAGTGAGCAATACCCTGGAGCAAAGTGCTTCTATAGGCTAAGACTTTCATTCCGTACTGTGCATGGCTATGCAGCAGCCCCAATAATGAACTACTTTAAGAAAGTTCTGGGACCCACAGGTAGGCGTTTTTCACCATGTATGTGAGAAATGAGCCATTCACATTCCAAACCCTATGAAGACCTCTTATACAGTTTCTCAGTTTACGCTGGTTGAAAAGGAAAGGAATGTATAGTGTGGGAGACATTCCCACCTTCTGTCAGCACAGAAAAAAATAAACCTGCTAAAGAATTATGCTTGCTTGTCCTGAAGTCATGGAGAAATTGCTACGTACAGGTGGCCCTTGTAGAACACTTCCAACAGAACTTGGTAGGCAGGAACCTATGATGAAAGGTGGCTGTAAACTAGAATTCATACAGGCAGAGAACTCTGCAACTGGCCTGGCACAATGTAAGATTAAGCTATGAGGGGCCTTTTCTAGAAGTGGTCTCTGAATATCATCTCTATAGGTTTTACTGAAAAAAGAATACCCGAGGTAATAGTAGGAAGAATTTTTTAATTTGTATATTCGCACTGCATTTTCTTTTCCTTAAATATTGAGTGTGATCAGACACTACCCTTATCTGGGTCTTTGTTTATTGTTTTGTTTTTATACTTACGCAGGATACAAATGAAACTCCTAAGCCCAGGAGGTGCTTCATTCTAATGTGAAGATTATATAACTTCCTTTGCATTTCCTATGACATCTTTTACACAGGTCAATTAAATCTGAATTACCCCAGTCTTTTTCAGGCTCTTTTAAGTTGTGTGTTGTTGCAAATGGAACATTTACAATCTGATCCTAGTCAGGCTAGCGGTGATACAAGATCTCTGTTTCTGACTGTAGAGAAGTGTGCTGTTGTTATGTAGTCTCTGGAAGTGCCCATCCTACTCATTTGTTCCATTTCACATCTGACATAAATTTCATAGGACGGGGGCCATAACTACCATCTCTCATATGTTGGTATAGCATTTAATCATAATTGGTTGAGATACAAATGATATGAAAATATAGATGTTAAATCATACTAACCTGCAATTTCATAAAACATCTCAATCTAAATTGGTAGAAAAGTGTTACTGAAATTGGACATTTCTGGTCAGGCTGAATGATTTATAATTTCTGACACACAAAAATAAAAGTAGAATTTTAGGCACAGCCTGAATGAAAGTTGTTTTGTGTAGGGTTTTAGGGATTCATTGAACCAATGTTATCTGTGGCTCTAAGTTTAATCTGCCCAACCTTTTTATATAAGACAGTGAGAAGTTACAGTTTTCTGAATTTAAAATGTATATTTACTCTTATTGTAGGTATTTTTTACTGCAGCTGTATTTTGTTTCTAGCACAGCATATTTCTGTCTAGAACTCCATAGCTGCATCTGTTTGTAGGACAAAACAGAAGACTCAGTATATCATCACTTTTCCTCAGTGTCATCCAGATGCAGTAAGGTTTAGATCTTGATGGTCAGAGGGCCCTGTGGAATCACTTTGACACCTTTTAGGTCTGATATCAAGAATTGTAAAGGGTTCTATAAGCTCTTTTGGGTGGCACACTCTGTTTAAAGTTTAGTACACATGATACAATAGCAGCAGAAAGGATCTGTATGGAACTGAAACCTAGGATTATATATCAGCAAAGTACTAGTTTTGAGACAACTCACCTGTCTGATATACTTCTAATCATAGCAGGCAGCCATGAACTGTCAGAATGGAGAAGTGAATGATACCTGAAAAGTTCTAATAGTTGCTGGATGCTGGAAGAAAGCTACCTGTTAATTTTGTAATTCAGAATACTTGCTTGTTGAGTGCACTTTTTAAGAGGCCTATTGCCTCCTGATTCTGTGCCATGCCCAGAGAAGCAGTGGCCATGAGATTAAGTGGATATAACTAGTGTCTGTTGTGTGTTAGTCACTACTTTCCAGAGTCACTTGGATCAGTGCTAGTTTTTTTGCAGATTATATGGCTCATTTAACCAGTCTTCATTATCAGAATTACTACCCTTCATACCAAGATTCACAGAAATGCTTATAGTACTTCATTTTCAAAACTTCCATAATAAGCTGAGTGGAATTTTCCACTTGTTTATGTTCGCACTGTAAATCAAACATTCTGGACACTATCGGTGGATTAATAGCACAATTGCATCTCCCTCCACAAATCTCAGTTCTAGCTGTAGATCGATGCTGAAGTTCTTAGTGCAGAAGTTACAAGATTTGCAAAACTGACAGTAGACTGAGTTTACGAAGCATTGATATTAACACACAGAAAGGGGAATGATAGAATAGCTAGAAAGGTGTATTTGGGAATGATGAGAAATTAACTCTGTTCCCATTTTATTGATGGAAAAGAGTAGAACAAGCAAGTACTACTGTTGATTAAGTTGCAGATTATCTTGATTTTAGGATATGCTTTTATGGAAAATAAAATTAAAATTCTATTTTTATCTTCCAGATCACTGTAACTCAGTAAGTTGCTGATAAACTTTCTTGATTACAGTTGCAAACTTGCTGAAGAGAAGCAAAGTGATTTTGCCTCATCCTGAGCCTTTCAGGGTAGAAGAAAGAGTTCAATGGGGACACAGTGAAAATCTGACCTGAGTAGGTCTGAAGTTCACATATGTGGTGAATTTGATACTCCATTCATCCTCCTTTTTTGCTTTACTTTTGGTCTTTATGTGCATATTTGATTTTAGGAAAAATTGATGCCATTTTCAAATAGGATTCAAATATAAATTAAGGCAACAAATGTGGATATGAGATCAGTGTTGTTAAGATGTAGTATCTGAAAATTTTGTTCTTGTTTTTACTGTAGAAGATCAATCTACTAGGTGAAATCTTTGGGAAATAAAATGGCAAATGAAAAATCAAATTCTGTCAATAAAAAGAGAAAAAAACATTGCATGTACCTAAAATGCTCATTTAAAGAGACTGCCAAGATTTAGAAAGTTTTTGTAATTCAACTATTATGAAAGTTGAAGAGATCATTGTGTAGGAGGTTGAGATACTAGTTAAGTGAGCCTACTCATTTTTTTCTTAGTTCTTTCTTCCCTTCATACCTTCTTCTCCAGCATGTTAATGTTTTCTGAAACAATCTTACTTCATTATCACTTACTCTGCTACCCTAAACACAACGTAAACAAGTGAAGAGGGGTGTTTCAGATTCTAAAGGGTTATGACTGCATCATTTTGTGTTAATTTTTCTTCCTGTTTGAGGACTGTCTTGCATGGTTGCTTGACTATTTTTTAATGAATTTTTAAAAAAATAAAATAACGTTTAGTTTTCTAGATTCCTAATATACAGAGTAAAAACCCCTAAAGGCTTAACGTTTACAATCACACTACAAAATCTAGTCAAATATAATAATACCATGGAGATATATGACTACTGGTAATGAATTGCTGGTGAAATTGCATGTCTAGTCATATTTTATAAAGATCCATCTAATGGTGAAAGTTCATTAGTTTTTTATCATCTTTGAACAGACTTAAAAATAATCTTCATCTTCAGTGAATGATGCCAAGCTTTCAACCATTAGAGACGTTAGTTGTAAAGAAATTATGTCAGCTGAGGTTGCACAGTAGACAAGGCACCAAAAACTATTACCATGGAAATTTTATTTTATAAACTAGTTTGCTAGATTCTTGTACCTACCATTCCCCTCAGTTTACAACCTGTCATGTATTAGGATAGTACAATAAGTTGTACGGGTGATATACATGTAATTCACATGAACCTGAAAAATCTAAAGTAGTGTTTAAAACCAGAAAAAGTACCATATTTCCAAAATGACATGTGCAGGTGAAAACAACCATAACTTTGCAGCAACAGACAACTCTCTTTTTGTGCAGGTAGATGGATCTTTCCACTGATGCCATTAAAGCTCCAAGACTGCATCCTCATGGAAATGTGTCATGTACTAGCATTTTGGTTTTAATTCAGCTGTACTATGAAATAACCATTTTTTGTTTTATTTTTGGTGCAAAAGGGGTAATTTTTACTTTTCAGGAAGGTGGGACAATCTAACAGTCAAAATTAGGGGGTTTGTTATTCTTGGGGAATGAGGGAGTTGCCTCTCCAATATCAATTTTATTCCTGCGTTGCAAGACAACAGGGCAACAAGAATTCTCTGAAGCGGTAGACAATTCAATGATTTTAGGACTGCAGTGTCAGGTCTGGGGCTAGAGTAAAGCAGCATGAAAGTAGCCTAGAAAAAGGGTAAGCTAAACTCATCAAGACACAAGTGCCAGATGAGCTGATTTCCAGAGACGGTGCAAAAGAGGGGCAGGACTGGTCTTTTTTATGGCAGAGGGTTACTAGGTCATGTTTCTTATAGAATATTGCTCTGAATCACTAAGATGGATTTATAATTTCCCCTTTGGATTGACTGACGCAGCATGCATTTCTACCTCCTGACATTGGTGGTGGCTGGATGGCCTGCCTGCCCTCTCCCTTCCTCCTGTTTTGTACTATCTCTTTGCCTTTCACAGCCTTTGCTCTTACGAGCCTTTGGTTTGGTTCATCTAATTTACTGGTTTCACAGGCCTTCTCAATATGATTCTGTAAGGGCTTTTCTTTTCCATTTTTCTCTGGCACCTTTATTGTACTGATATTTATCATGATATTGTCGGCATTGATATAGTTCCTTCCAGCAAGCACTCACAACACTTCTGTTAGTTGGTAGGTTGCTTTTTTGTGTAAGTGAGAATGGAAGCTGTAGGTTTTGTATTTCATTCTGAAATTAGTGAGATTTGTGATCAGATGCATCTTCATTCACACATATATGTGTGAATTGTTTAGGTCTAGCTTCTGAGGCAGCGCCCATTCCTGTACTTAAGAGCTATATCTTAATGCTTGGTGTACCACTGGATGAATTAACTGTAGTAAATTGAGATGGTTCAGGAAGAATAATTTATTTAGTAAGTAGAATTTTTAATTTCAGGAGTGACCAATAAGATCATAACATCAGAATCACTAGATCAGGTCAAAGATTTATGTAGGTCTCTGTGCTAAAAGCTGACACTGGGGTAAAGTTCATAAGAGGTTGAGCAAGTATTGAGTTATCTTGCTCTCACACTTCTGTTCCAGCTTCTAAAATACATACTGTTATAGTGTGAAGCTGTTTCAGGGAATTGCCAAATACGAATTGTCGCAATGGGTCCTTGTTAATCAAGCCTTAGTTCACAGCTGAAACAATGAATACCAGTTAATAGGGGTCATCATTATATTTGGTCATATCTTCATTTAATGGTATGGGAGGCAGGCCTCTCACAGTGCTCAGAAATTATTTCATTTGTTAGTTATTGTAGCAACTTTTGGCATCAAATACCAAATAAAGAATCCTGGAGTATTAAAAGTTGTAGACCAATTTGTAAGCTGCTGTAAGCTGTAAATTAAAAGAAGCAGTTTCACTAGTTCGATGCAGTTCAACATTTGCCAGTTCCTTTTCATTCAGTTCTGTATTATGGGCTTGAAAAAGCTAAGAAAAAGCGTTTATGTTTAATGTAAAGTTGCTTGTCCTGTGCTTTGCATTCCTTAGCTCTGGCAGCATCAATTGTATTTAGGAGTTTCTTGCTGGTGTCAGGATGCTTTAGCAGGATTTGGAAAAAGTTATTGCCTGTGAAACAGGTTTTTTCCCTCCATTTCTGAGGACCTGAGCCTAAAAGGAAGAGAATATATTTATTCCATCTGGCTGATTTTTTCTTTGCTTTCTTTTTTTTCAGATAATCACTAATGTTGTATTAAAATAGACTACTTCTTTCAGAACAGAGATGTCCAGCTCTCCTCTTTCCTTACCTGAATCTTTCAAGCACCAGGAACTGAATTTATTGATTAATGTAATGTCTTAATACTCTTTCTTCATAGAATATTATGTGAAGGATTCCAAAGGAGAAAATTTAGAGCAATTCACCCCAAATAATTCAGGGAAGTATCAACATCGCAAAAACCTCTGGTCCTTTTGGGATTAATATTCCCTGGAGTGAACTGCATGAGCACTGTCTTAACTCAAGGGCAGAAAGGAGGCTTCTCAGTGATCCTGTTAATTTAGCATTCTTTCTACTTATATTTTCCAAGCACTGCAGAGCTAGTCCTTCTTTGAACATTTTGTTCAAAGAAAAAGATATGTGGCCTGGGTACCTAGATTTGGCTTTCTTATCGGAGGCCCTTTCTGAATAAGAGATCTGCTCCTTTTCAGACCCTTAAGGCTCACACTGAGCAAGAGCCAACAGAAACTGATTTTTCTTACCTGTGTTTCTTCTGATCTGCAGCTGTTTTTGATGAGTAGAAACATTTTGAACTAAAATGTCTATGAACGATCTCACTGTAAAAACAATTGGAATAGGAATGCTATGGGCTCTGTCCAAGTAGAACAGGAGCCTGAAAGTATTTTAAACAATATTATTTACCACACAAATCTTCCCAATTCTGAAGTAGTATTACAATACAAAATATATTAACAGACTTAACAAGTACAATGATTTTCTCTTGCTCTCTGTGCTTGGACTGAATAAAAGGCAATGTGTTTTAGCTGCATTGTTGCATTGAGGCAGCAGTAGAAAATAATAAGTGAAAAAAATAAGCTGCAACTGTTTGCATGGAATTTAGATTAAAAATATCTTCTCTGATGACTGTGTGTGACAATTTTGTGAAAGACTACCTGATAATTACACAAAAGGCACTTATATTAACATAATTGCATGATCATCTAAATCTACAGCTTTTGTCAGAAGGTAAGGCTAAGATTCACCATTATTTCTTACCAAATGCAATCTTTGAAAATGCACTATTGAGATATTAGACTCCCCTGTACTCCTTTGGAATTAAATTAAATTCTGAGAAAGTCCGCCTTCCCAGCTATTGTAATTTGAAGGAAAATAATTACTAACTTCATTACATTATTTTTTTCCATTAATTTGGGCATTAGATCACTGCTTATTAGATACTTACCATGGTCATGTAGCAGCCTGGAATATATTAATTGAAACCTGAAACAGGTCATGTACTTCGAACTGAAAGCATCAGAGGCGTGTTTATAATATTTTTAAAGCTGGTAGGCCTGATTCAAATATAAGTTGTTGATTAATGTGGAGCGAGGAATATAGCATGGTCCAGTACTGCGAAATGTAAAAGACAGAAAAGCCCCAAACCTCCCTTCCACCCTCTCCCAACTTTTCAGCTGTTGTGAACCAGCACTGATTGTTATGCAAAGAGGGTGGTTATTGACAGGTGAATCTTTTTTTTTCTTTACTGTAGCTGACTTTGGACTTGCAAAGCAAAAGCAAGAAAACAGCAAACTTGCATCAGTAGTGGGAACCATTCTATACTCATGGTAAGTACTCCTGCATGCAACATTCAGTCCAGTGACTTTTTTGGAGCAGACAGGCAGGTTAGAATGGAGTAAGGAACAAGGTGCAAGTTACCCACCTACAGCTACTCTGCAGTAGTTGGTTGCCTGCCTATTTTGCTGTTGCCTATTCTTGCACGTGGTGGTTATTGTGGGTTAAGTTGGTGCAAAAATGAAGTAACTGCAGTTGTGTAGTAACTTATTCATCTATCTATATCCTTGTAGATGAAGAAGAGTGTTTTCAAGTTATAAAAAGATATATGTAAACAATCTGAATTAGTTTTAATGGCTTTTAATTTGGCTTCAATGTTCACTTACATTGTAAGTGTGGACAACTTTCTGAAAAATATTTGAAATTGGTGCTAGTGGATTTGTTCTGGATCAGTAGGCATTTGGTTTTAATAATTGAACTGAAAAAATATTTTCTGAAGTTTGAATTTTTCAGTGGTGGAGAAGCATGATGCACATTGTTTGTAATTTAAGCTTAGTAAACACATAAATGACTGCTCTAAAATTTTGCCTTAGACAATACATTATTCAGTCTGCTAAATGAGTGGCAGTTCCCTTTGGCATCCCATTTGAGAGCAAGCCAAAGTGAGGAATCTTACTGTGTTAAATTGTGGTACCAATATAGCTACCTGAATACCTATATTACTACTGACTTGTGTTTTATTTTCTCAAGAGCATGGAATAGAAAGCATTTCCTATCCAAAAGGTTCCCCTCAGTTTCCCCTCAATATGTAAACAGTGTATGTAACTGAGAGTATTAGATGCATGTCAGATTGTCTCAAACAAAAGTAATTGTGGGCAGGACAGAATATTGATTTTTGTGTTGCATGATGTATAAATAACAAACATGCCTGTTAATTGAAGTTACTGTATTGCGAACAAAAGGGAGCAAATGTAATCTGGGTAAAAAAACCTAAATTGTGGAAAGCACAAGTTCAGTATTCATCTAATAGTAGTTGATGTGTTCTGGGCCTGCTGTTTAAGCTGAGAATTTCTGTTGATGGAAATGCTAACATCAGAATTCAATGAAGGAATTGGTAATCTGTGCCACAGTTCCAGATCTCTCTCTTTGCTTGCAAAACTATTGGTTAAGCTTTGCCTACCCTAACTACTGCTTTATTAAGGAAATATATTTACAGTAGTTTCAGCGGAAGCCTTGCAGATCCAGATAGTTCTCTCATTCCTGCATGGGCTTGTTCCAGCTTCTTTGCAACATGTTTTCAGGTACATCTGCTGTTCCCTCTCATCAGAGTCACTCTGTTGCTTCTACTCAGTGTCTGGCTTTCTAAGGTCAGAAATTGGTTTTCTTCTTTTAGGGACTTTTTGGTGCTCATGTTCCCACTACTATGAATTGCCAGTTCTAGCTCCTAAAAATAAAGTGAAGTTTATTTGGCATAGGGAATAGAAAAAGAAAACTACAATGAATGATACACAGAAAACCCCAAGAATGTTGCACAGCATGCAGTCTATGCTCTAATAATGTTTTCTGTTTTCATTAGAACTTTTAATTTACAAAATGCCTGCCAATAAGGAGAAAAACCTGACAGAACATTATATCCTAAGTAAAATGGGAAGTGGTTTCATCCTAAATTTCTTCTAAGACCACTGTACTGGATAGGGCACTGATAGTATCTTTTGCAGAAGTTTATAGACCTTTTTGATCTTAGCCTTCTTCAGTCTTCTTTTCTGCCGTGGTGAGCACATGTGATGGCCATATACCTGCCAGAATGCTTGGCCTGTGTGCTGGTAATTAGTAATTAAAGGTTCCAGGCTATCACGGGAGCTACTGGTGGCTCTTCTGAATTAAGAGGGAGAGTCAAGAGCTTGGGCATTTGGCAGTTGAATATAATTCACGTTGCCACTTTTGAAATTGTTACTTGTGATTTCCTAGTAACAGAATGATAATGATTGACACTTTATCCCTAGAAATCACTAAAACCTAAAATGGCTTCAAGAGTGAGTGAGTCCTTGTAATGTCTTAAATATTCAAGTCCCATACCTTGAAAACTAATTGTTGTGGTTTAGCCCCGGTCAGCAACTAAGCACCACACAGCCGCTCGCTCACTCCCCCACCCTTGTGGGATGGGGGAGAGAATCGGAAGGGCCAAAGTAAGAAAACTCGTGGGTTGAGATAAGAACAGTTTAATAATTAGAATAAAACAGCAATAATACTAATATAATGAAAAGGAAAATAATGAGAGAGAGAGAGATGAAACAGTAGAAGGAGAGGGAAAGGGAAAAAAAAAACAAAACCAAAACTGAACAACAAGTGCTGCAACCGCTCACCACCCGCCGACCGACGCTGCCGGTCCCCGAGCCGCGATCGCTGCCCCCCCCCAGCCAATTCCCCCAGTTAATATACTGGGCATGACGTCACATGATATGGAATACCCTCTGGCCAATTCGAATCAGCTCTCCTGGTTGCATCTCCTCCCCTCCCGGCTTCTTGTGCATCTGGCAGAGCATGGGAAGCTAGAAAGTCCTTGACTAGTGTAAACACTACCCAGCAACAACTAAAACACCAGGGTGTTATCAACATTATTTACATACCAAGTCTAAAACACAGCACTATGCTAGCTACAGTGAAGAAAATCAACTATCCCAGCTAAAACCATGACACTAATGCATATGCTGTTTCTTAGTGAGCAAAAGTAAGGTGATTGCAAGGCTGCCTTAATTGGTTCCCCAAATACTCCTGAAGCATAACACGATCTCTGAGTGATGCTGTAATGGGTTTGCGTGGCAAGGTTTTGGTAGCAGTGGGGCTGCAGGGGTGGCTTCTGTGAGAAGTTGCTGGAAGCTTCCCCCATGTCCGACAGAGCCAGTGCCAGCCGGCTCCAAGACGGACCCACCACTGGCCAAGGCCGAGCCCATCAGCGACGGTGGTGGCGCCTCTGGGATAGCATATTTAAGAAAGGGGGAAAAAATTGTGCAAGACCAGCAGCAGTCGGAAGAGAGGAGCGAGAATATGTGAGAGGAACAACCCTGCAGACACCAAGGTCAGTAAAGAAGGCAAAGGAGGAGTTGCTCCAGGCGCTGGAGCAGAGATTCCCCTGCAGCCTGTGGTGAAGACCATGGTGAGACAGGCTGTCCCCCCACAGCCCATGGAGGTTAACAGTGGAGCAGATATCCACCTGCAGCCCGTGGAGGACCCCACGCTGAAACAGGTGGATCCTCCTGAAGGAGGCTGTGACCCTGTGGGAAGCCCACGTTGGAGCAGGCTCCTGGCAGGACCTGTGGCCCCGTGGAGAGAGGAGCCCACCCTGGAGCAGGTTTGCTGGCAGGACTTGTGACCCCGTGAGGGACCTACGCTGGAGCAGTCTGTTCCTGAAGGACTGCACCCCGTGGGAAGGACCCACGCTGGAGCTGTTCATGAAGAACTGCAGCCCGTGTGAAGGACTCATATTGGAGAAGTTCATGGAGGACTGTCTCCTGTGGGAGGGACCCAAGGCTGGAGCAGGGGAAGAGTGTGAGGAGTCCTCCCCCTGAGGAGGAAGGGGTGGCAGAGACAAGGTGTGAGGAACTGACCACAACCCCCATTCCCCTTGTGCCGCTGGGGGAGACGAGGTAGAGAATTTGGGAGTGAAGTTGAGCCCAGGAAGAAGGGAGGGGTGGGGGGAAGGTATTTTAAGATTTAGGGTTTCTTTTTCATTACCTTACTCTGATTTGATTGGCAATAAATTAAATTAATTTCCCCAAGTCAGGTCTGTTCTGCCCATGACAGTAATTGGTGACTGTTCTCCCTGTCCTTATCTCGACCCACGACCCTTTTGTTATATTTTTTCCCTTTGTCTAGCTGAGGACGGGGAGTGATAGAGTGGCTTTGGTGGGCCCCTGGCATCCAGCTGGGGTTAACCCACCACAGATGCACCATCTGCAAGTGATAGTTTGGGTAGTTAAGTATAGTAAGGGTTTGGTATAACTAGTTATGTGCCATCTTTTTCAGCTCCTCTGAAATAATTGATTTTTTTTGTTCAGTTATAACTGGGCAGAGAAGCTGTTGATGGGAATTTATTGTGCTCTTTTAAACAACAGTTATGGGTAAAATGTCTCCAAGTTAGATCAGTCTTTAGAAGTGTCAGGTTCCAAACCATGCCCCTGTGGCCTTCAGGGTCACTGAGTTGTAATTTTCTTATCCTATCTACAATAATTTCTTTTCTTTTTTTTCCTGTTAGATTCTGTTGCTGATGTCTTTAGGTCTTTTCACATTTTATAGGAAGTTTTAATTTGAGAGTAGTGTTCTGTAGATTTGAAGATATTCTTTTTTTTTTTTTAATATTTGCTTATACCACATTTATTATTATTCTCATACCCTGCCTTCATATATGGAAATTCCAGTCAGAGCTAGGACTTTGGCAGTTCTTTTTCTACCTCTTTGTGCAGTTATTTAGACGTAGGCATGAGGATAAAATGTCACTTAGGTGTTGCAGTCTCTCAGTAAGTGGTCTTTTGGGACATTACTTGTCAGTTCTACTCCACAGGCAAAATCATGGAAGCAGTGATCCTTGCTGTCTGCAGTCAGGAAACAGAACAAGGATACAGTACTGATGTCTTTGTATTTAAAATGTATGCTTGAGCAATATTTAAAATGACAGGCTAAAGCATTAAAGTCTTCATAATGTCATAATAATTTAAGAATGTTAAAAAGTCTTTGCAACAAGCTGAACACACTGGATGCCTCCTTCCAGGTACTTGGCTAGTACTGTGTGTGACAGTGGGATTTTTGATATGGAAACCTGTTCACAAGGAATGAGGTGAACTGAGTGTTTTAACACAAGTCATGAAGCAGAAGTCAGAGCCTATAGACTTAATCAGTGCTTGGAAAGGAGGAAGAGAAAGAGATGAGAGGCAGCATTGCCATTTTAGATGGGCAGAAATTGCTTCCTTCTGAATTGACAGGATAATAGTTCTGGATAGTCTGAGATGCAACCCGTCCTTCTTGGAGCAGACAATATAGTACAGAAGCAAAATAATAAATGACAAAAGTAGTGTCTGATGCTTATTGTTTAAATTTGGTTATGCAGCATTATGCAGAGTGGTTAAGATAAAAACATATCTCTATACATATCAAACATTTGTTTTTTGGAGTTGACTGAATCAATTTGCTAATGCAATTTTTTAAAAACTGTGTCATCATAAAATAACAGCAGACACTTTTATGTTTAGAGAGGGGCTTATACAATTATGCTTTGTAATTGGTGATGGTTTTTAATTCTGCTTCCTACTAGGTTTTATTCTACTATCATTCTAATTAAATTCCTTTTAATTGCTTATGTCCTTGAATTAAAAAATCCACCAATGTGTATGTTTAGAATACCAAATATATTAAATGGATGTGTTTACACTTAATACATTAAAAATTGAGGAAAAGACTGCTTTAGGGAATTAATAATGAATTCAGAAGTCTTTTTCCAGCTCATAAGTCACCAGAAACAATCTGCTCCAAGTTAGTGGTGACAGAGTCTTTATTATCCTGCTGTCTCAAAGGACTTCCCAGAAGAGACACAGCAAATTGTACATGGTTATAGAGAGTGATGTTTCCTTTCCTGTATACCTGCCATCTCTTTGTTTCACAAAACGGATTGTAGCTTATGAAGGGGATGTATCAACAACAGATCAAAAGACACAAGTAAAAGTTAGCTGAGTCATGGTTACGGTAACTGCTTTTGTAATTGTATACGCATACAGAAATTTTAGAAAAACTCTGGGAAATGAAGTAAATTTTGAGATTGGGATGGAAGAGCGAATCCCATCATAATTCCTTTAGAACTTGACTGACCTTGAAAAGCTGTTGGGAAACTGTGAAGAAGAGCAGACCCCTCAGGTATCATTAAGAAGTAGGTGAGAATGTTCCATGTTAGTTGGCAAACTAATTTGATCTTTCTGAAACATAATTGTTCTAAAATGTTGGAAAACTGATACACACAACAATGTTATGTAAGATTTGGCTTTTTGTGCTGAAGTTGAGGTGTTTTCTCTTTGTGGTGTTTTGAGGAAACTAATTTTCGTAGTAACTAGAGGTGCTATTTTACTTGTGTTCCTTATCTGCTCTGCTGTGGAAGAGAAAATATTCCTTGATCTTAATTTCTGTTTATGGATTACACACTCAGTCTGCATACTGTGTTATGTTACCCAAATTTCTTTTCTAGTATTGGTCGCTGCTTCTATTTATAGCCATATCTTGTAAGAGGACTGCATAAATCAATATTGTGATATGATTTCATGCAGAGATCTGCAGTAGCTGTTTTTTCTCATTGCTTATTCTGGTGACATGATAATATTTTCACTTATTTAAAACATTTTTGTGTTGGGAAGGATGATTTAAGGTGAGGGAGTGTGTTGTACTTTCATACATACTTAATTTTTAGCCTGCTTTATGATGCTGTAAGATCAAACTGATTACTGTTTTTTCCATCAGTTCTTTCTTCCTCCAAAGCTAGCCTCTGAACCATTTCACCAATTTCAACCAAATTTGAGAGTTTAGGTTCTTTCAATGTTTGTGAAAATTTGGTGATGGATAGTGATTAGAGACACAGTTTAATCTTTTTGGTGAGAAAATTGTTTAAGCTCAGCTGAAATGTTACCGTTACCTTCCAAATAAGCTGTAGTTCATGCTGTTTTGTGCCAGTAGTTTGCTGTGTTTAGATAACCAAGAAAATAGGAAACTGAAGATACTGTGAGGTGAGGGAGAGTAGAAAACTAGTGAAAACCTAGTCTTGCTTTAGTTTTGCTGTTCATGGAACAGCTGGCTCCTGGACAGGATATGTTGATTTGATTAGAAAGGTAACAGAAGTTAAATAATCCTTTCAGTATACTAATACAGCATTTTTACCAGAGGATCTTCTGAAAGTCGATTACTACAAGTATTCATTCTGAGAATGAAACATAGCAATGAAATGTAATTGTGATAGTGTGGTTGTAGTTTAGGTATAGGTTTATAATAACACGTGTCAGCAAAAAGTCCAATGCAATTGGAGGTGGAATCCACAGGGACAGGATAGCTGAGGACAGGCAGATAATACTGTCTGTATCTGTATGCCACAGTACAACTCTGCATAGAACATTATGTTTCATTATGGACATACCATTACTAAAAAGATATGCTGGATGAACTTCAAGGAAGAACGTTATAAGTAGTTGACAGAGATTGACTTACATAAAGAAGACCAAATGATTTAACGTTATGTAATTTTTATTAAGTAGAAGTTTGACTAAATAACAACTGTCACCTCACATTGAATGTACTTAGTACCACATCCAGTATTACATAGCATTATACGTGGGTGTAAAACTGGAAATGATGTGAAACAAAGTAAGAAAGCATGAAGATATCTGTATATAATCTCCGGAAAAATGTTTCAATGGAGATGATAGAAGTCCCCACCATAAGACATAAATCAATACTACACAGGAGAGAATGCAAAAAAATCTTGGACTAAAAGAAAACAGGCCTCTTTGGAAGTGACATGGACTAGTTCATACAGATGTTTTTTCTATCCTAAGGAAAGAATTGGTTTACTCACGAAGACTTAGAAGTAACTTAAAGTTATAGCATAGGTTTTCTTGGTGAAAGGGAGTGTGAAAACATACAGGTTAGTTTCTATACTTGTTTTCTAACAAGTGAGGGATGCTGATCTAGCTTCTAAAGAGTTACTTTAATGCTTGAAAAAATATAAAAATAGAAGTATAGTATGAAATAATTTTATAGACTCCATGATGAATTTAGAGTGCTGTGTGGAAAAAAAAAAAAAGTACTATTCCACCAACATAACAGATTATAAACCAACAATGTACTTCTTGGAAATAATTCTTTCTGTAGAACTTGAATAACAAATATTTTAATGTATATTAATTATAATGATTTTTTCCTTCAATGGCTTAAGACTTTTAATTCATAATCCCTTTGGAACAGATAACAATGAATGAACACTTTTTATTAGAATAAGATTAGTCATTTCATCAAACTAATTTATGAACTTGTAAATGTCTTACGTAGTCCAACGTTACTGATATTTGTTTGCTAGAATTATTCTTTTTTAATTTTTCTTCTCAGTAATGTCAAATGAGCTACATTTAGATGAACTGTGTTACTTTGACATCTGAACGGCAGGAACTTGGAATACTTTTGGTGTTTTTTTTCCATTTTTTCCCCATTGTCTTCTATCTTAGATGTTAGCCATATTGGTATCTTGGCAGATCTTTACTGTTTCTACATCTTCACTGTTTCTTATTCTGCTTTAATTTGCTGCTCGGTATATGGTGTGCTGTTTCAGTTTCTAGTGCCATTATATGCCATCTTGCTGTCTTTGATGTTTCCTTAATAGTGTGTTTGCTGTTTTACCGTGTCTTTGGTGTTCAGTTAAAGCTATTTCTTGTTTTCACTTGGGTCTCGGTCTTTAGTTTCTGCTGTGGCTTTTGTTCAGTTGCTTGCTTTTTCGTAGTAGCCAGATTTCAAAGCTCTGTCAAGGATTGTTCAAACTGCCTTAGTCTTTCCTTGGTTTCTTCCATCTCTGTTATACTATCTCTTGGGGCTTTTTCCCCCAACAGCTGAGTTTTTGTGCAGAACAATGATTTTGTTGTTACGATAACTTCGATGGTAGAATAAGTGAAAGCACATGCCACAGTAACAGAATAGATCTCTTGGACTCTATGTAGACATTATTAGAGTAAGCATCAGAGCGATAAGTGGCCGTGTCTCATCAGAGAAATGTTAGTACTGGATTTTTAAGGATCTGCTCTCCTCTTTTTACCCTTTCCTATTTTGTGCAGTAGTAGATTCACTGTCTACTTCAAGGAATGGGCAGGCCAGCTGTGGCTTAAGAATTGCTGGAGGCAGCATGAGGTATGTTAGGCATCTGACGGAAAGAACAGCCACATCAGGAATTGACTAACAAGTGGGAGGCTGAATGTTTGTAATACTCTTCTAGCATAATTGAAATAAAGAAAATAATTAGAATCAGAAATAGGATAGATGTCTGGTTAGGAAATGCTATAAAGGGGCATTGATACCTTCTAAATGAGCAAGAGATTCATGTTTGAGTCATCTGCAAGCAGAGCAGCCAGTAGTCTTTCCTTCCGTTTCCTCTCTTATGTAAGTGACCATATTTTCTGTTTGAGATGCATCTTATCAGAGTCTTATTTAAAATGGACATTATGGAAGAGTCTGTTTTAAATGAAAGAGGGGAGAGGTAAAAATAAATTATTTGCTGGTACTTGAATAGCTTTTGTGGGTTTAATCATTTGGAGTTAAAATGCCTTTAATTATGTTACCCACATTGGCAACAGGCATTTTCCACACTGAGAGTCCTCAAACTTCTTGGCTATGGCTGGTCATTGCTTACAGGAATGTCATAAGGAAGTTGAATTTAAATACCCCATTATTTCAAACAGATGTCTATATCTACATTTGCTGTCTATTCTGCTGAAGAAATCTCTTTTCCTGGGTTACTCCTCAGCGTCTAGGCTCTTTACAATTTGAGCTGCACAAGCAAGAGTCAATGATTTTATGATTAAAGAGGTAGTACAGTGTTATCCAGGGATGTAGCAGTGAATTAGCTATATGATCCCAACTGCAGACAAGTAGTCTGTGTATTTTTATAGAGATTAAGGTACCCAGTTATTAAATTGGGAGATGCAGGAGTGTGTTGTAAATGTAATTTGTTGGTAGGTTTTGTTGATTACTATTTACAGATTAATGTGTACAGTATTTCCTTTCTACTTCTTATCTCAGGAAGAGTTGATAAAGGCTTTAGTTTATTCCTGGAAGGAATTCTAGAGATAATTTAGAGAAGACGACTGTGGAATTAAATGTTTTTCTTGTCACAGGATCATACGACAGTTCAGTTTAGGTCACTTGTCCTATTTTGCTTCTGGCCTGTTTCTCAAGGGTGCCCATTACTGTGGTTAGGGAGTGAGCTGAATAGAATGAGGTGATATCTCAAACCTGCTCCTTCCTTCTCTTTAGTCTTTGCCCAGTTCCCCATGTAGCCTTACTTTTTCAGCTGATGTTTGCAAGTGAGCCATCAAGCAATAAATTGTTTAATATTAAAATATATAACAAGTTATGCCTAGATTATTATGTTATGGTCCTATGCTCATATTTCATCTGCTGACTTCCATGAGGGTTTTTGCATGCATCTGAATCAATACTTTCTTTAGATTTGAGAATTTTAAATTCTGTGTAAAAGAAGGTGTCTGCTTTCTTTTTTTTTTTTTTTTACATTTAATCCATACTAAATGTGATTGGTAGACAGAACAGTAATTATTAGTTAATTGTTTTGTATAGTAGGTTCCAGCAAATCCAAATACTTGCAAAGTCATCTAATTCATACCTTACTGTCGGAAACAAGTTTCTGCCAGCAACAAGCCTCTGTGTGGCTGGGATTCATCTTGCTAATATGTAGTCATTCAAAAACTAGGCATCTTAGTCAAGTCAAGCAGCTAGATGACTACTGAAAATAATGGAAAAAATAAGCACTTCAATAATGAATTTAATCCCATCTATCTTAAACAGCTATTTTAGGATGAGATGAATCAACCACTTGATGTGCCTGTCTCTGTCCATTTGCTACAGAGGGAGCTGGAGCACTTGCTTAGCATTAATCTATCTTACAGGAGTTTAAAGTTAGGTGAAATTAACAATTTATACAAAATCAGTTATTCAGGATTTAGATTTATTTTAGAGTTGTTGTAGAATTGGATTTGCTACTGCTTGTGGTCATCTTCTTGCAGATACTGATTTTTCCATGTGTCCCTCTCAAATATTCATGCAATTTCTTGATGGGCTTGGTTATTTGGACAAAGGCACTGAATGAAGTTCATTCTGAAAGGCGTATAGCTCAATAAGCAAAATCCTTTTCCATTTATTGTTTAGATTTCTGTTCCATAGATAAAAGACTTTTATTTTCTTGAGGTGTTTGTACAGTTATAGACTTAAGGCAATTCCTCAATGCATTTTATAAGAGATTGTAGTTATAATTCACTGGAAAATATCTCTGGTTGGAAGGAATAAATTCTTAGAAGTATCTGTCAGATGCATGTTATGAGTACCTTTTGAACATGAGTGTTTCAATTTTTATGTACATCGATAGCACTTTGCCATAACTTACAGATATAATTTATCTATAGCATTTCTGTTAAAACTGACAGCTTGACAATCTGCTAGATATTTTTGTGTGAATAAGAACATCAGATGTGTGGACCATGCAGTGATGCTTGCCTTTAATAATATAAATCAAAAATCATATTGAAGGAAAATCTTATTTTGTAAGTTGCAGAATCTGGCTTATACTTCCTCTTGTTTTAGACTTTGTTCCATGATGTGCCTGAAGAAATAATAGGTGTAAATTAGAACCTTAATGTGTTTTTCTGTTTTAAGCCTCCCAGAGGCTCTGTATGTAATACTGGAACACTAAACTACATATTAATGATACTTTGATTTGTCCTTATAATTTACTCAGAGATGCATATGATAATCTTGAAAATTCAGAAGTATAACCCCAGTTGAAACAGCTATGCACATTTTGAACTTAATTAGATAATTTTATTTTCATTACACGCAAGAAGCAGCTTGCTATAAACATTACCTTTTCTGATAGAGACTGCAAGTCTCTTTAAATTGTCCTTGAAACAAGTTTTTAAAAAAGTAAAGGCCTAGAAATGTATAGTAGTTTTACACACTGGCTCACAGCAAGTTTTTTTCCAGATCAACAGATACAGTATATAGACAAGACGGCCAAATTCAAACTGAACTGTATCTTTATGGGATATTTTCCTAGTATATCTACACATTATATTTGTGACTGTATCCTGATGAGGGGAAAAAACATTGCAAATGGATGTTTAACTTTTTTTTTAAAAAAGTTTATAGAAAACCTTCAGTTGGGGATAAATGCACATAAAAGCCCATGAAACTCCAGTACTTGTGGTTTGCTTGTAAAGGGTACTTAAATGTTGATAACCTTGGCCCTTGCATTATGTTGAGAGTTCTCCCAATTTTTGTTGCCAGCATAAGTCAATAGTACTGTAAATTTTTGTACTGTAAGTGCTCCCCAATTTCTGTATTTCTGAAAAGAAATATTCATAGAATACTGTTCTGGCTGGAAAATTCTGGAGGCCCAATGTGTACCTTTGAATAGTACTGTGTATATATGTATGCATGTATATATATGAACACACATAGACATACACACACATACATCTAAAAACCAGTGAGGTTTTTATATATACATACAAACAACCATACCACTCCTGGGCCAACACAAGCATTTGTGTAAACATATGATAATGAACTGCATTAGAGAACTGACTTGGCTGAGAAACAATTTAGGTTATTTTTCAGGTGTATCAGGTCTTTGGTCCGGTGCAAAATGAAGCTGTAGAGGTACTTGTACTAGCACAGCAGAGCAGACAGTGGTGGTAAAGAGTGACTGGGATCAGCAGGAGCAAAACATCATCTTGGCTTACAATATTTTTCAGACATGCAGCCTAAACAATTTACCACATGTGAGGCTGTTTTGGCCTTCACAGTTTCATATGTGCTCTAAGTTTTGCTGGGGAAAAAAGTAGGTATGAGTGACTCTGCACTTAGGGGTTAGGAAGAGGACCTTGTGCTCTGAACATGGTTCTGCCTTGGATATTTTATGATTCAGGTATGAGGAAGATTTTTGTTTGTTTGTTTTTGTTTAACAAAGCAATAGAAGTAAAGAATAATAGAGTAAACTTTTTAAAATTGTCATTTGATTTCTATTAATATGTGACGTGAGTGAATTAGAAGTGAACTGCTGTCAGTTTTTCGTGTGTTCTAGAACACTGATAGAGGCCATGAATTATTTTTCAAAGTTAATATATTTGGCATCTCTAAGCGATAATGTATAAGGTTAGCACACATAAAAGCTTAAAGGTTTGTAAATTCAAAGAAATACAAATCAGTTGTTGAATGTTAGGTGGATGTCTGTATCTTTGTTTTCAAAACGGTAGAATAAAAAACCCAAAAGGTGGAGTATAAAACATCTGCTTCTATTTTAGACAGAGACACACTGAATATATGCTGAAAGAAAGCAGTAAGTTAGTGATTTCTCTAAATTGTTGATCAACAGTAGTGTAGCTGAGAGCTACACTTATTATTGGGATCTTGTTTTTTCACATTTCTCAGTGCTCGTTAACATTTCAGATTGAGACAGACTACACAACTTTACTACTGTTTTCAGTGAAAAGTGTTCTTCCACATCAAACCGGGCTGTTGTTTTGAAGATTTTAGCAAAAACATAAGGGAGGTATTATCATATAGTGTGTTGTATCCTACAGTTATTAGTGGCCTGTCACTGACCTCAGGTTGGTTTTGCCTCTCTATAGACTAAATTGTATGTCTGTAGAGGAACTTCCTGGGAAGAGACAGGCAATGCTTGGACTTGAAAATGAGAGAGCAATTATACACATGAAAGTTATCTCTCTTAGCTGACTTCACCCATTTTAAAATTGCATTCCCCACCTGGTGGCAAGAGGATTTATTACCCTGTAAAACTGCAGACTGAACATAGTAAATTTCTTCCCTACCCCTATACGTTTTAAAAAATGATGGAAATGATGAATTTTTCTATAGGTGTCAGCAGAGGTTTAGGATGCCTGAAAAGGTTTTTTTTAGTGAAGAAGAAATTTTGTGTGTGTGTGTGTATGTATAATATTTTACAAAAATATTTATCATAATTTGTAATGAGAAAAATGTATACAAGTTAGAAGACAATGTAATTATAGAATTACTTGGCAATATATTTCAAAATAGAAAACTGTGAAGGCAAAATTTTTAAGTAGTGATTGAAAATCCTGTTCCAGCTTCATCACTCAAGGGATAGACAGAATATCCCCAAAAGGCTTGTGTTGAATTCTTCTTGTAGGTGAGAAATGCAAATAGCTTTCAGCAATGTTCATAGAAGCTCTTATTCAAACTGTCAGTTTTGTGGCTCCTGTTTCTTCTTCCATTGCTTTTAGTGGTAATTATGAAGCTATCATACTGAATGTGTATCTGTAACTTACAGCAAACTATGCAGAGAAAAATTGTGATAAGCAGCAACTGCTTTCTATTTTTCTTTTTTTTCTCCTTTGGGATGATGCTGATGGTGAGCAGCTTCTTTTTTTTTTTCTTTCCTTCTCCCCGCCCCCCCCCTTCTGTGATTCAGAGAACTGATTATAGAGTAGATCTGTGTTTTTTCACACTGATCTCCAAACACTCACAAATTATCCTGCAGTAGTTTAGTAAAATGAAGACGGACCACCTGGTTCACAAAAACCTAGAAATGGTGCCGAAACACAAGCATACCCTTGATTTTCTCATTCCTTGGGCTGAAATTGGTAGTCTTGGCCCTTTTCTGAGAAAACAGACATTCATTGAAACAGGAGAGATTCTAACTTGATATAAGGCAATTTTTTTTCACCATTATGCACCTTGAATACTGTGTTCAGTTTTGGGCCCCTCACTACAAGAAAGACATTGAGTTGCTGGAGCATGTCCAAAGAAGGGCAACAAAGCTGGTGAAGGGTCTGGAGCACAAGTCTTATGAGGAGCGGCTGAGGGAACTGGGATTGTTTAGCCTGGAGAAAAGGAGGCTCAGGGGAAGACCTTATCGCTCTCTAGGACTACCTGAAAGGAGGTTGTAGTGAAGTGGGTGTTGGTCTCTTCTCCCAAGAAGGAGGCAATAGGACAAGATGAAATGGCCTCAAGTTATATCAGGGGAAGTGTAGGTTGGATATTAGGAAAAATTTCTTCACCAAAAGGGTTGCCAAGCATTGGAACAGGCTGCCCAGAGAGGTGGTTGAGTCTCCACCCCTGGAGGTATGTAAAAGAGGTGTTGATGTGGTGCTTAGGGACATGGTTTAATGGTGGACTTGGCAGTGTTAGGTTAATGGTTGGACTTGATCTTAAAGGTCTTTTCCAATGTAAATGATTCTATGATTATAGCAGTCAAATGTAGAACAGGCTGCCTAGAGAGGTTGTGTAGTCTTTACCTCTGAAGGGATTCAAGACACTACTGGATAAATCCCTGGTTAGCCTGGGCCAGAGTAAAAGGCTATCCATTGCAAGCAAGCATTATTTTATAGGTATCTTAACAAAGATATTTGAATATCTGAAGCTAATAGAAGCTGCAGAGACTCTTTTAGTATTTGGGACCAAAAAAAAAAAAAGTTTATCAGTATATGGCAAACCTGTCTACCATAACTCCTGCTGTCCTGTCTCCAACAGTGGCAATAAGTCAATATCCATAGGGAAGGAAGATTGGGATAAGCATATCTGATACCTTGCTAGCCTCCAAATATTTTCAGCTTGGGTTGCTTCCTGAATTAGATATGGTTTCTATGCACCAGTGTTTGTTTAACCACTACCAACTGCAGGAATCGCCATCAAACTGTAAATAATTAATTGGAGGAATGAAGAAGACTAAATGCAGTAACTCTGCCATTGTTAAAGTCTTCTCTAGTGGTGTACACTTCTTATTTATTTAGTCTTTCATTGCAGTCCTCACCTTTTCTGGGACTTAGTCTTGAAGAATCACTCTTAATTTAATTAATCCATAATTGTCTGGTTGAAATCACGTCTTATTTGAAAATACTCCTCATACTGTAGGATGACATATACCAACTTGTTATTACACCTGTTGGAAGCACTTGGATTAACCAGTGAACACTGTACCAAGGCAAGTCATGAGTGGGCTTATTGAAGTTCTGTGCAGCTTGGGAGATCTTCACTGATTGTGTCCCATGTAAAGTCAGCCTGATAGTATTGGCAACATTTCTTAGAAGTTTTAGAAGCTCTAGAAAATTAATGCTGTTTTGAAAACATCATTCCCTCAGCTCCCCCTTTCCTTCCCCTCCAAATTCAGAACTTCTTCCTTCATTTTGGATCTTCTATCTACTAATAACTAATGTGAACAGGAGCTAATCTGGTGAGGATAGTTATCTTTCATATAGGTATGTGATGGTACTAAGGTAGCAGATTCAGGTTGGGACAGTCTGTTTGTAAATCTCTGTTAAAAGTATTCTTAAATAAAAACCATGACAAAATAGCATCAGTGAGCAAAAATTATAACTGAAAGCTTGATTGCCAAAAATGTCTCCAAGGCCATGTAGAGATGATTTGGTGAAATGGTATGGTTTTGCAAGTAGCACGAATATTGACAATATTTGATTTTTTTTTTTCCCTAAAATCCTGATTAAAAATGTGGGGTAATATGGAAAGCTATCTTCTGTATTTAAAAAAGCTGTTTAATTTTGCAGAAGTAGTTCAGAAGAAAAAACAGATACTCTTTGGATTAAGCAATGGCTTAATCAAATTCAAGACTTTTAAAGGCTGTTGGCATAGAAGACATTAAATATAAAAGCAATGCTGATATGTTGAGCAAGAGTGAACTTTCTGAGAAACAGTTATAAAACCATCTGTTCAAGGATGCTGAGAATTTGAAGAATTATTCTGTGGATATATTTGTCTCTTTCATTTAGAAGAATTTAGTCTTGCTTTTGCTATGGACATTTGTTCAGTGAAGGACTCTCCTATAGTTAACGTAATGCTGCTGAAGTTAGCTTTTTCAGCTTGAATACATAATTTGGAAATGAGCAGTGATTTGTAAACCTAGAAGAAAACTGTAGTGATTATCTTGAATATGTTAGCTGCAAGAACTAACTAATTACATAAGTATCTGCTGCCTCTTTTAATATCCAAGGCTGTGGATATCATAGAGTACAGCATTAGTACTGCTGCTTCGCAACAGTACTTGGAGCAATGGAAATGAAATTCTTTATCAGCTCTTAGAGTTTCTCCCTTTATGTATTTTATTTTGACACTGGATGCATTTTATGATGTGGACACCTGTTTGCTAAAAATTTATTTGGTGCAACTGTCCTATTTCAGCCAATTGAGATCTCTTAATGTAGGAATTAAAGGAAGAATTGTGCCTTTACAAATAAACCCAAAACGGTCATACCAATGCTACACCCTTAAATTAATTTTCAGTGTTTGTGGCTAAGACTGATTTTGTAGTGTTTTTATGGAATAAAATTCAGAGTCTGGTCCTACTCATTCTTTTTGCCTTGACCAGACAGTGACAGTTTATACACAGTTGTCAACTGAATTAGACAAACCGTATGTACTCCCACCACTCCCACTGCCACTGTGGGTGGCAGCGTACTGGAACAGAACTGGGTACTTTCTCTGCTTGGCATCCCTCAACAGTGTGGATCCAAAAGATGCAACTTGACTGCAGAACTGTTTTGTTAATCAACAAGTACTGTATCCCACGCACATTTCTAACTAGCAGATGGTGAGGCAAGCCTGTAGAACATGGTGAGGGGTTTCACTACATCTCTTAAAAATAAATAAATAATATTTGAAAATTCTATTTAAAAATCTAAATTACAGAATTAATTAGCCATGAAAGCCTAGCATCATATAAGTATAGGATTTTATATCCTCTCTAAAGCTTTCATGGTCATGTTAGAGAAATATTACTTCAGTAATTTAAAGTACTTCTTAAGCATGAGACAGTATTTAAGGTATTGGTCATACTAATGCTCTAAATATCAGAGACTTCTGACTAAAGACATTTGTTCTGGAAGAGAAGATCAAGTAGTACTCTGCTGCAAGTCCTCCTTTTGATTAAAAGAAAAGGGGGGGGGATTAAATATGCATTTAGAACAAAGGGTCTTTCAGCATGAATAAGCAGACCAAATGACTTCATTAACGTCAAGCTATTATCCATTTGTGTGAAACCATGCTAAAACTACAACCCTGTCAGCACTGTATTCTTTCTGTGATTTCCAAATCATAGTAGTAACAAATAAATTTTTCCTAGTCACCAGCCCAACAGACAGCTGTTTGCTCTGAACGTCAGGCTAGGTTCTTCCCTGCTTTTCCTGAATACAGGATTCTGCAGGCCAGGTCATGGTTGCTTCTGTTTCTCTCTCGACTGTATTCAGCTTATTCTTTCTGTGACTGCTACGCAACTTTTTGCATAGGTACATAGATTTGCCTTGAATAATCTCACTTTGGGATTTTAATATTATTTAGTCATTTAAAAATAATAATTTATAACTTTATGTCTCTTTATGCATGAAAATTATCACTAGAATGAAAGATTGTAAAATTCAAGTCGGATTCATTTTTCTGAATAGGAGCATGCTTAAACTTTACTAAGACAGGGCCTTTGCCTTACTGAGCTCACCATCTATATCATAAGTTACAATACTGATGTTTGCTCTAATAGACACATTTAATACCTAAAAATGAAATTTCCACAGACTCCTCTGATGAATTAGTGTCACAGTGAGGAATAAAGACAGCCTGATTACAGAAATGATATTATGCACTAACACCATGTTCAACATCCTGTATTCCCCTCTATGGTTAAGTAATACCAGCAGCAAAATTCAAGGAAAATTGCTAATTAGGTTTGACCCAGGAATCTGTATCTTCCTTGATCAATTTTATCAAAAACATCTGACCTGTCAGTGTCTCTCACTTCCCCACACTGTGACCTCTGTTCTGACTTTCTGCTCTGTTAAGATCACTTAATTTCTCTTCAGCATAATAGTTTATCTAAGGGACCTCATCCCATTTATTTTAAAAATCTGTTTTCTGCACTTTATACATAACAGCAGCACACCTTCTAGCAATATAATTTATACAGACTGCATCATTAATCGAATTTACACAGTACCTCTCAGCTCCAAAATAAGATGTCAGTAGATTAATCATGAGGTTGGTATAGTGGTTCCAAATTCTAAGCTGAACGAAAAAGTAGAACAAGTAGGTTTTCAAGTTGATTTTATAGATGAAAGGAGTCAAGTATTTTTTATATCTCTGAATAACTACAGAGAGAAGATGCTAAGTGAAAAAACCACATTATGTGATATGACTTTTGCTTACTGGTAAGACTTGAACTCCAGCATCAGCATATCCCTACTATTGTAAATTATTATCATCCAGGTTTATGAAAAGTGCTGAGGAAATTAAGGGAAGGAAGTGGAGTCTGCTTTGTACTGAGTCAAAACTGAAACTACTGCCTTCTTCCATTTGCTTTAAATGGATCTTTACAAAGGATTTTTTTTTAATTGTCATTCAGCTGGCTGTTGAGTGTCCATGTGGCATCCTCACAGGGAACGCATTGCAGTAGTTTTGAGAGGATGAAAATGATATAATAAGTAAAGTTTGTTTACTCACATTAATAGCAAAATCATATCCATTAGCATTCTAAATATAGGAATCTTACTAAAATCTTTCTGATATCTGAATCACAAGAGGATGTGATACATTTATCTGTTCTCTAGTCCATTTTCTTGAAATACCATCATTGTAAACAAGTCCTGAAAGTTGTAGTTCATTTGTATCCATTAAGTACAAAGACATTATAACATGAAATGAGTAGAAAGGACAAGTGAACAAAATTTAAACCACTAGTATTGTGAGAAGAACTGCAGTAGAAGTGGAAGACTATTAATTGTACTTCCACTTAAAGAATTTGGCTGGTAAAGGAAATAGATGCAACCTTTTGAACGTAACTGTATGTGCTCTGAAAATATGTTGTAGTGACTAACTAAATATTGGGTGTTTTTGAAAAAGAATTAAGTCTACTTGTAGGTGAATTAATTAAATACTTGTGGGTTGCATTGCTTTTTACTTAGCCCTGAAGTTGTAAAAAGTGAGCCGTATGGAGAGAAGGCTGATGTCTGGGCTGCAGGATGCATCCTTTATCAGATGGCAACTCTGAACCCACCATTTTACAGCACCAATATGCTCTCCTTGGCAACTAAGGTATTCAGATTTGCTAGATCAACCTAGCAATTATTTCTGCATGTGTTCACTAGATCCAGTTTAAGGTTATGGAAGCATAAATTGCTCTCTGCCCGGATGTGTGAAAGAGCACAAGTGGTTATCATTGTATGGATTGCTGTCTTACCTTTCTAATTGCAAAAATTGCTTGTAAATGTTAGTATATTATTACCTCTCAGACTAGCATATTTTTGTCATTGCATTTGCTGATATAGATATTTGCTTTAGATATAAAAAATTTCTTGATGTACTGTAGTTGGATTTTCTATAGCATTGTGTATTACACCTTAGGATGTGATCACAAATAAATCATTGTTTGTTTGGTTTTTTTAATGTTTCCCTTATTCAGATATTGTAGCCCTTTGATCTACAGTGATTATGTACATTAATGTGGATCCCTGATTAGAAGTGACATTCTGCATTAGAAGATATTTTCTAAGTTGTTTTGCAAGTTAGAATTGATGATGTAATGCCTATCGGGTTGTTTTGAGGAGCAATACTTATCATATGGGATCTTCAAATAAATAATGGAATATTTCTCTTAAACTAACTGTAGATTATTTATTTTGCAGATAGTAAGGGCTGTGTATGAACCTGTGCCAGAAGGACTGTACTCTGAAAAAGTGTCATTTACCATTAAGAGGTAATTGCTCACCTAGTTTTATTTCGACATCCTGCTGAAAAGACGTTTTGTTTTGTGTGTTTCCATGTGACAGTTTGCTGACTTTAGCAACTGCCAGTATTTGTCTCTGAATATGAAATATCTTCTGATTTAAAGAAAAATAGAGGTATGTCGTTACCCTGCTAAGAACATATGCAATATAGTTGCATACAGGCAACTGGAAAACTCATGCCAGTATAGTCAGCACATTTACTCAGCCAGTATAGACTTTATACTCAATACTGAAGTTTAACAATACTGGTGCTGTATTTAATTCCCTACACATCAATTTTTCCCCCCTGAAAATACAGCATTTTGAGTCATATTCAAGTGCAGTTTATGGGTCAAGGAAGTAGCCCTGCTGCAATATGCTATTTATAGATCACTGTATGATCACATTCATAGTTTTGTGTGTTTATTTGACTGATAGAAATATGTTTCCCACTACCTTCTAATCCTGTTAGCAGGATAGCAGAGGTAACAAAGCAGAGATAACTCAGTAATGGAGGAAAAGATGAGCTTGTATTTGTTCCACTCGCTCATCACGTATTTCTCTTAGCTATGGTTATATCTTCCTGGTGATAATGTAACATATAAGGCAAAGTATAGAGAGTGAAGTGGTGCACTTCTATGAAATTTAGCTCCCTTGATTTTTCTGCTTCAAAAAAACTCCACTTAGTACAAAACTGCTTTTTCTTTCTCACTCAGGTGTTGAATTCCATCTCTAAAAAGCACTTTACTGTACAAAGACTGTAACGTTTTTATACTATGTTTTGTTGTACAAAAAGGTTTCTGTTATTTGAAGACCTTGAGGATGAAGGACAACAATGGAGAGGATAGGAGATAATAGAACTAACATTTACCCTTAAGAGGTCCTGAAATTAATTTTAGTATTTTAAATATTTACAGGTATTTGTAGTTAGGGTAACTGACTTTATTAATTCATTGCTCACTATTTAAGAATAATATAGTAATCCCAAATGCATCCAGAAAATATCTTTCAGGCCTATCGTATCAGTACTGATATGTATTGCATTCTCTTAAAAATTTTAAACACATCTTTATCGGTGACTTAGTTAAAGTTATGTGAGTATCTGGGCCTCTGTCTTTTCCTTCTTTTCATTCCTGATAATGATGAGAAACTCTGTAATAGGGAGTTTTTGAGGTTTTTTCCAAGGCCAGCTATTGAGTTATTTATGATGGCAGATGCTGTGGCTGTATTAAACAGTTCACTGAAAGTCCCATATCATCATGAGACTGGCTGCTATGGAGGCTAACTGGTTTAAATAGATGATTAAATATGTATTTGCCTGAAAATATTAAAATTAAGTTTTCCTATTACATAAGAATTTTTTGGCTTATTTTAATAGCAGTGGGAAGCATAAAATGTTTTTAAAAATTGTTGATTCTCTTACTATGGGTTAATCCTTAAACGAAATATTACGTTTAGGTTTTGGCTTATGCTTTGTGAGATATTTAGAAAGGATAAAGAACATTAAAGAAAAGCAGTAATAATCAGATTTTACTTATAATATAGATGAGGAAATATTAACAGAAATGAAGACGTTCTTTTCGAATGACGGAAGCACAACACATATTCGAAGATTAATGTCATAAATAGAAAAAATGATTTATTGATAATGATCAGAAAAAACATTGAAAGCTTCATGTTGCAACTGTAAATTTGCATTAGTGTTATTATTCAGTATTGTTATTATTAGAATACAGTTTTATTGGATTAAGCTACTAAAGAAAATTCTGGAATCATAATAATCAAAGTCTTTCAGAGTTGAACATCAATCTACTCAATGTTTAGTCATAAATAAGTAATTTCTTTCTAGATGCATGGGAAATGGATTTAGGACTTACAAGAAATCTTTTATAGCTCACATTGTTTTTGGAAATTTTGACCAATTTCATTGGATTAAAATAAAGAATTAAGAAGCAAAAATCAAGCAGAACATTTCTTAAGGGTGAAAAACTTGCATCTGTTTAAAGGAAGTACAAAATTTTAAGTAAACCAGATAAACAAATATATGAAAATTAATGAGACGAATCAATGGATTTGAGCGAATTTAAACAAAAAAGATTAAATCAAGAAGTTCAAGTACTGTAAAACATTTTCAAAACTGCTACTTTACATGGCAGTTATGTTTATTTAGAAAGTACTGTTTCAGAAATAATAATTCTGTGACACTTTCTTTAAGGAAGGGTGTTGGGTTAAGTGTATCTACGCTAGCTGGTCAATAGTACTCTGCAGGGAAATCATACTAAATTATCAGGGTCACTGGAGTTAACAGATTTAAGACAGTTTGTGGTACATGTAGAACTGTCCCCATTGGCTTTCATGTCCTACACTACATACAAAATATTCTGGGGATTTAAAGATAGACCTAATAGTATATTATACTGTTACTGAACAGCTACCTAGGAGGCCTGAAACAAGAACCGTGGAACTATAAAGTAATTTAGGTTGGAAGGGACCCCAGGAGGCCATCTAGTCCATCTGCTCAAGTCAGATACAATTAGATCTGGTTGCTCACTGCTCAGGGTCTTGTCTGATTTCTGAATATCTTGAAGGATGGAGATCTCACAAATTCTCTGGGCCCTCTTCAGTGCTTGTCTGCCTTTGTGATTAAAAGTAGTAGTAATAAAAATAATCCTTATATCTAATCAGACTTTCCTGTGTTCTAACTTGTGTTTATTGCCCCTTGCCCTATCACTGTGCACCTCTGAGAAGGATCTGGCTCCTTCTTTTCTATACCCTCCTATTATGTAGATACCAATCAGATCTCTGTATAGGTGGCCCAGGTCCCTCTGACAGCAGTCCTGCCCTGTGTGTCAACTGATCCCTGCAGTTTGGTGTTGACAAACCTTTTAAGAATGCACTCCATCCATCACCTAGGTCATTAATAAAGACATTAAACTGTGCTGGCCCAATATCAATCCCTGGAGGATGCTACTTCCAGCCACTAGCTGGACTTTGTACTGCTGATGACATCTCTTTGAGCCAGGAACTTCAGCCAATTATCTACCTACCTTATAGTCCTGTGGATACTGTTGGGTATTGCATTAAAGACCTTGCTAAAATAAAGCTACCCACAGCATATACTGCTCTCCCCTTGTCCACAGACCCACTAATCTCATCATAGAAAGCAATCAGGCTAGTCAGGTATGACTGCTGTTTGGTAGATCCATCCTGGCTGTTCCCAGTCACCTTCTTGTTCTTTGTGTGCTTGGAAATTACTTCCAGGGGAATTTGCTCTATTATTTTCCCAGGGACTGAGGTGAAGTTGACTGGCTAGTAGCTTCCTGGATTCTCCCTCTTGCTCTTCTTGGATATGTGTGTGATATTCAACTTTTTCCAGTCCACAGGAACCTCCCTTTGATCCTTTCAGACAAGAGGGATAGTGGCATTGACCAGTTGCATCAGCACCCTCAGGTTCATCTGGTCCCGTGGGTTTGTATGTGTCCAATTGGCTTAACTGCTGTCTCACTATATTTTCTACTGTGTGGTAATGCTTCATGCTCATGGATTCTACAGATAGGCTCAGAGGTCTGGAACACTTAAGGCCAAAGTTTCCCAATGGAAATGGAAGCAAAAAAGAGATTGAGTGCTCCAGCCTTTTCCATGTCCGTTGTCAGTAGGTTGCACAGTGGGTCTACATTTTTCTTAGCTTTTTCTTTTGTTGTCAATGTACTTATAGAAGGCCTTTCTTTTGCCGTCCACATCCACTGCTAGTTTCAATTCCAGCTGAGCTTTGGCTTTCCTAATGCCACCCTTTGGGCAATACCTGTATATTCTTTCCATGTAGCCCACCCCTGCTTCCTACACATAGGAGTGGGCTGTTCTTGTGGTTTAGATTAGCTAGCTCTCTCAAGCTTTCTCTTTCGCTTCCAGGGCAGTCTTCCATGAGATTCTACCAGGAAGATCCCTGAACCAGCTCTCCTGAAGTCCTGTGTTGTGACTGTACAATCTGTCTTTCTCACTTCTCTCAGGATTTTGAACTCTGCAGTTTGCTGGTTGCTGTAGCCAAGGCTGCCTTCAATCTTCACATCCCTGTCTGTTTCTTCCTTTTTTGTGAACCAACAGGTCTGGCAGAGTGCCTTTGCTAGTTAGTTTCTGAAACACCTGCAGCAACAAATTGTCATCTGCAGATTCCAGAAATCTCCTGGATTGCTGCACTCAGCCATATTACCCCATCAACAGATATCAGGATGGTTAATAGGCCCCGATGAGTATGAGTGCCTGCAATCATGAAGCTTCCTCCATCTGTCCAACAAAGGCTTCATTGACTTCATTTTTGGGTGGTTTATAGCAGGCATCTACCACAATGTCACTCATATTGGTCTATTCCTCTGATCCTTACGCATAAGCTCTTGACTGCATGCAGACAAGTGTTGGGCTGCAGGTTGCATCCACCCTGACTTGAGCCTTTCTTCCTCACTGGGAGAATTGAGAACACCACCACCTCGGCCCCCTGCCCTTCACACTTGACCCCAGTGCCCTGTAGTCACTTTTGGTATGTTCAGGATCAGCCCTGGTAGTGTCATTTGTGCCCATATGAATGAGGCATATGAGCAGCAAGGCGTAACAGCCTAAGGGCCAGATGAGTCTTGGTAGTATCTCCACAGTGTCCTGAATCCAAGCACCCTGGAAGCAACAGGCTTCACAATTATCAAATCAGATCAAGTAGATGGGTGCCTCTGTTGCCTCAATCTCAAATGACTGTTAGCTGCTGCTTCTTATTTGTGATGTAGACACTTGATTCAGACTCACCTGCTTCTGATGTGTCTTCTCTTAGGTCTTGTTCTTCCTCACCTGTTCCCAGGTCACTATACCTGTTCTTTAAATGTATATCTGTGGGCAGAGGAAAAACCTTCCTTCTGTTGGCAAAAGTCACAGGTCTCCAGCCTACCTCCTCTTGGGAGCCTTCATCCACTGCTCCTTTGAGGGTAATCTCTATATTTTCCTGCTTCGTTGCATTGTCTGGGGGTCTCGTCTGCAAAGTCTCTGTGAAGATCTTGTAATTCTCCTGTAAATCCTCCTGACACCACACTCATCTCCTTCACAGCTGCTTTGTCCAGTGGTGCAGCACCTCGACCAGAGCACAGTCCCCGCAGGGGAGGCCAATGTCTCCCCCAGCCCTAGGAAGAGGCACCAGGCACTCTCTAGTGTGTCTGGGAGTGCACAGCAGCAGTTCCCCATAACAGTTCTGTCTGGGTCGGTGCCTCTGAAGTGCCAAGGGTAATTGTTCCAGCTGATGCCAGAGACTGTGCTCTGTGGTGTGTCAACACCAAGGCTGCAGTGTCAAACTGTCCCACACAGGCTTAAGCGGAGTGCTGGCCAGCATGACTTGATAAATACCAATGGAGGAGTGCTGTGGTACTAAAGAGTTTTTTAGAAAGAAGTAATTAGCTTTCATTAGAGAATGTTCTTTCTGTAGATGCTTGACTCCTGACGCAGAGGCACGTCCAGATATAGTGGAGGTCAGCTCACTGCTATCTGATGTCATAATGAAATACCTGGATGTTTTATCCACCTCTCTTCTCATGTTGGAGAAGAAACTGGATCGGGAGAGGAGACGAACCCAGAAGTACTTCATGGAGGCTAATCGAAATGCAGTAACCTATCACCATCAGCTTTCCATTTTATCACAAGTAAGTACATGTATTAGGCTTTATTTTTTTCTTATCATTGTGTGCTATTTCTGAGAAAATAAAGTACAACAAAGCAGAAAATAAATCAAAATGAGATGACCCATCCTCTTAGAACATTTTTCCATGCAGGCTCTTTAATTTATTTTTAATGAGGTATTCATTCATTTTTTTCTGGACATGCTTATGCAGGAAAAATAACAGTGTCTTAAAACCCAATATCATTCCATGTTGGAAAATGGCATTGTTATGGAGGTACTTGCAGTTTTGATAGAATCTGATAATGTTTAATTATTACTGCACGCTTGTGAATGGTTTGTGAATAGGAGAATATACGCTTGGCTAGGGTGGAACAAATGGATAATCATGTGTATGATTCACAAACAATGACACCTAGAAAATGGAACCTACGCAAATATAATTTTTAATTACAGATTGCTAAATAAAGAACAGTGATGCTGATAAGGTATTTGCTAATGCTTTCTTACTGTCTGATACAGTTCTGCAGAAATACTTCTTAAAATTCTTCCATTTGCTTTTGGCTGTGTTTTAAGCACTCTTCATGAAGGACATCAGTATTTTACATAATGAACCAAACTTGTATATGACCTCAGAGAAGTTACTTAAAAAAAGTACAAGGACAATGCTTTTGTGTAGTAAAAGCTTACTGTGAAAATTATTGTTATGGTAATTATGAAGCAAAGTTATAATTTACACAGCTACTCTTATCTGTTCAGCTATTGTATCTCTCAGACTCCTTTTATCAGGGCTCAGTAGTTTGCACTGAAGAACCTCTGTGTAGGAAAAAGTTTTTCAGGAACACCTGGTCCCAAACTCATGCATTTTTTTTTTTTCAATATATTCTTTTTCTTCACCTTCCTGGCCAAACATAAGATTTGTAAAAATTGTTAATAATTTTTTTTTCAATAGTTTTTTTGACCTATCAGTCCAAGATCATTATTTGTATTAAACCATTTTTTTCAATAAAGAGTATGCCAACAACTTCCAGAAAAACCGCAACAAACCACTGTCATTTGAAATGTAAGAGGTACTGAGATGAAAGAAAGATACTGAGTAGGATTTATAACTTAAAACAGTATGAGCAATTATTTTCCATGTTTTTTGAGTTTTCTTACCCTGCACATTTGGAAGCTTGTTGTATGCCATTATTTTTTCATATCTTGATATAGTCATTCTCTTGCATAACTGTGATGAAATTTGCAAAAAAAATGTACTGTGGATGGAAGGCTGCTTGATTTGGGATTTCAATGCAATTATCTTGTCTTTGAAAGAAAAGTGCCCTGTTCAGACACTTGTAAGATATGATAGAACTAATAGCTTTGCATTGAAGTTAGAGTACTTCTGTTTTGTATAAATACTTGAAAAATACACCTATCTACAAAACAAGAAGGAAAATGCCTCTGTATTTTGGGGGATAATAGCTAGTCTTCTCAAGGAAGGAATACTGTAATTCTAGTTGCACTCCAATGGTTATTTTATTACATATGTTAAAAGAATCAGGTACAACAGGAGGATCTGACAAAGATCCAGAATACTACAGAAGCTGAGAGGACTATGGCTCAGTAATGAGAAGTCCTAACTGTGTGTCCTTGCTGTAAATAAGAATAAATCAGGCTAATATCTATCAAATTTCAAGAGGGTGCTACAGGGCTTAGAAACAGAAGGAGCCATGTTGTTTCCTTGTTCCCAGTATTGTAGGAAAATTTTATGAAGTTTATGAGGATTTCTAATAAAGATAATAATTATTCATGGAAAGTTTGACTTTTGAAAAAAATACAATATTCTGACTAAAAGTACTATGAAGAATTTCAAGCAGCTGTTCCTGAAATAAAAACTTTGTGAGGTGTGCACAACCTAATTTGTCTTAGTCAAGGCCCCAGTGATTCCACAGCCAGGTAATTTGTCATTTTTCCATGGTGGAAGAGAATTCAGTGTTTCTGCCATGTAGTTCAATGCTTTGTTGAAGCCAGCTGTCTTATACTTTGTTTTCTATCTACTGAAATGTACTTATGGCCTCCTTTTTCATCCCAGTTGTGTCATATAATGTTTCTGAAATAAAGACCATACTCTCTGTCCTGGTTTATGGAACTAAGCAGTAGAGATCTTTTGGAGCCAGAGTGGAATCTGTTTTATAAGTAGTTTAAGAGCAGTATGGAAGCTGATAAGTAGGCAATTGAAAGGCAGGTCAGCAGATGATGTTGGAGAAGTGTAGTTACCTTGCCTGGCAAGTACGGCATAAAATTCATGCTTGAAATAATCCTAATAAAAAGAATCATTATCAGCTCCCCACATAAATTCTTATCTTCCCTTGTTTTCCATAGAAATTGTTGTTTATGTAAGAACAGAAGCAGATGTAGGGATGAAAGGTGTTTAATAGAGTTAGTGTGTTCAGTTCTGAAAGGTTAAGGTTGCTGACATAACGCAGGGTATAGAGGACCAAACCAAGTAATAATAATAATAGTAGTAATTATCTCTCACATGGTACCTTTCATTTCAAGGTGGTCAATATTATATTTTTATGCTCTGGGTAGGAAAAGGAGAGGAAAAAAGTAATTTGTGTAAGTTTGGTCACCAAACAGACCAGCGGCAAAGTTGAGTTTTCTGTGCTCCAAGCCAAATCTGAGTCTAAGAACAGTAGTTGATTTAACCAATAATAAAAGTATCTTTCTAATATTTTCCTCTAAAGAGATGAGAGGGTAGCCAAATAAAATTAGATTGCTTTTTTGTTGTATATAGATTTGGAAAGTTTAGACATTATTTTGGCTGTTTGCAAAAAGCTAAAAAGTCACTTTTATTACTTTGGAAATATGTATTTGATTACATGGGCATCATCCATTATTGTTTCATTTACTGCATATATCCTGAAGTATTTTTAACTTAGAAATAATGCTTAGAAGCCCTTGATAAGCCAGTGTGTTCACATACTGTTTGACATATAAATAGAATAACTTTTTTCTCATCGCCAATTTTCTTAATGTAAAATATCAATATACCTAAAACAATATAGAGTGATGAATATTGAGATCTGTCCTATATTTTGAATGTGGGAGAGAAAACTGTAAGCTTTATAATTGGAGTCTGTCAGCTAAAAATATATAACACAATTTGAGCCATTTGTACCTCATGCTACTCTGATCAGCCAGGTAGTCTGTCATGTCTGTCCATTTTTAATATATTCTCTGAGAGTAAATTCCTTTTCTCAATTTCTAAAGTTCTTATCTGTGCATATGGCACACATGTTCTATCACATTCTTCCTCTATACCAGGTTTTTGTAATACTGTGTTCTTTGGGAGTTTAAGCTTCTTTTATTTTTTGTATTAATAATGTCACTAGAATAGATATCTTATTTCTAAAGCCATATATGCAAATCCATGTATTCACATGAAGTTCCCAATTATGCAGACTAATGGGAGATTAAGATGCTTAGATAATGGAAAAGTAGGTACAACTTTTGTTTCGAGTGTAGTGCAATCTATGGAGTGTCTCCACATCCAGTTTGTCAGGGCTAATAGGGTGTCAAAAGTCATTAACAGTGCTTGGGCTGAGATGGTCCATTTAGGTCACCATTAACTGAGTGCTTTGACCTAATGTTCAAATGCACAAGAATGCTTATTAGCAAGGTTGCTCTCTGCATTTTTCTGTTCTCACACTTGAACTGGTAAGTCTTCCCCTAACGCAGCATGCTGAAGAGCATGGTATATAGACCCAAGGTGAGTTGTCTTCCATCTAGATAGGATTTTTAGCTGCAGATCAGCACTGGCCCTCCCAGCCCTAGATCTGCAGGTATCAAGGTATTACAATTCTGGTGGACTAGGATGCTACCGCTGGGAGACATATTCTGATTATTCTGTTTGCAGGCAGCTTGGTTACAGCCTGTGCTAAGAAGCCTGCCTGGCTTGCTCTCTTGCAGAAGCAGTTCAACTATTTATTCGCTGGAAATAGTGAAAGAAGCAGTATAGGAGTTTTCAGACAGGACTACATCTAAACTAAAGAGTCTGGCCAGACCTGAAATGGCTGATGCAGTTTCCTGTCTTCCATCTGTGGCACAAACCTTCATAATCCATCTGTAGATAATTAAGAGTAGATTGTGTTATGTCTTTTCTAGATTGGTTTAGAAACATGAATGGTGTATCTAAAGGCTTGAAAAACGTTGCAGTTTCTTTGTATGTCCCTTCTATCACAAAGACCTTAACGTAAATAACTGTGAAGCATTTTGTAGGAATACCTGTAAATACTGAGCATACTACTGCTCCCGTTCTTCTTTATCCGCAGGAATGGATTTTCTTTATCCCAATCTTTTTCTTCATCCACAGGTCTGTGTGGCCAAAAGGGGAAGGGATAAAGCTCATGGTTTAAGAATCCATGCTTCTGTAACCACCCTGCAGGCTACTGGCAACTCTTGCAATTAAAAACAGCCATCAATTTCCTCAAGTTTTTAGAAATGAGGACAGGATCATAGCTCTCTGAAAGGCAAAGAAACACAAAGTGATTTAACTGTGTTTTCACCAAGTCATTTCCCCCTATACCCAAATTCAGTTCTGCACTGTTGGCGATTGCTGTGCTAATAATCCTGTTAGTTTCTAAGCATCACCACATGCATTACAAAGTAGTGCTTACTTAGCAATTTGGTTTGAATATATCTATTTCTTTTTTTTCTTAACTCATAAAAAGTTAAAGATTGGATGAATGTTCATTTTAATTTCCTCTTTCTTTGTGTTTAGGTATATATTTTGCTCAATTCAGCCAATTGATGCATAAAAGATTTTTTTTTTCTTAAAACAACCATGTATGAAATGCAGCAACTGTTTTTGTATTGGTTGAAGCAAAGAGTATGTTTGGTTTTAAAACACTTAGAGTGCAACAGGTTATTAATATTTCAGTAATACAGTCCAATCTTTAGGTTAGAATATTCAATTCCTATTTTTATTAAAAATTGATTATTAAAAATTTTATTAAAAAATTTGGTTGATAGTGCCTGTCTGTGCACTGCTGCATACAATTCCCATTGCTTTGGAAATGAGCGAGGACTCAGGAATCTTATGAAAGCTTAGCATTCCACAAATTGTTTTCTTCTTCCACCTTTCATGCTGTTGATATTGTTCTGACACTATTCGGTTTTGGCATTTATGTAGCAGGTACTGGAATTAAAGTTTAAATGTTAGAAATTACAGTTGGTGTGATAAGAAGAAAGTAACCTTTTTAGATTTATACTATTTATGGTTGGAGAATAAAATGATGATGCAAAAACTGTTTTGCAGGTATATTTTTTTTAACACTTGCCGAATGTAGAAAATAGTCGTCACAGCCAAGTTACTACCTATGAAAATGTATGATAAAACTATTAAGAAGAAACCCATAATATATTTAATTCGGCCTCAATTTGTTAGTGTGTCAAAGTAATAGAACCATAGAATATAAGGCAGGAAAAGTTGTCAGAGATTGTCTTGCCATCTCCAAGCCTTAGAGCTACCTGTCACTCCTGACAGGTATTGACCACTCAGTCATAAAAATGCCAAGTGATAGAAAGTCTCTCCCAAGGCAAACTATGCCAAATTAGGGATCAGTTTAGAACCAGCAGAAATGCAAAAACTGTCTTTATAGTCAGCAATTGCATGTCTGAATGAGTCTTTTTTTTTTTTTTTTTTTTCCTCATCTGAAGATAATGTCTGGAAAACAATGAGGATGCCTGAAGCACTGTCAGAAGATAATTGGAAATCCTGGGCGTTCCCATAGCACATATACACTGTGCTATATACTTTATCTGCAGTTAGTTTGATGCTTTCAGAAAATGCTGGTCTCGCTTTGTGTGCTTGACAGAGTAGATGTGTTATGTATGTCTTGTTTCCAGGAGATATTAGATGGACATATGCATGTGCACGTATAGGATGTGTATGACACTTGAAATTTTCAGACCCGCTCTTAGGTGTCATATAATTGCTCTGAGAGCACTAAGTCCAGAATGTCCCCAGAACACTGCATTTACTGAGCACATTCAAACCTGTTGCATAGTGTATGAACACTTATTTCTCTGTGCAGGACCCCAGATAGATGCAGTAGTTGAACTCTTAATTACTCTTAGATAGTCTTAAACTCTAACCTCAATTTTACTTGTTACAGCTTAAGCTGCTTACTTTTTGTCCTCCCCACAGTGGAAATATGTAAGAGTTATTTCTTTTCTCTTATATGTTATATCTCCCCTCTGTAATTTTTTTCTCTGGACTAAAAAAATCAAATTCCATCAGTCTTACTTTGTAAGTTGTGTTTTGTAGACCTCTGATTATTCTCATTTCCCTCCTTTGCTGTCTCTCCACATTTTTTAAGTGTAGTGTTCAAAACTGGACTCTGTTACTCCAGCTGAGAACCTTATTGGTACCAAGTAGAAAGATTGCACAGTTCTTGGAGATGATTCTCTTTATACATCCCAGTATGATGTTTACCTTTTCATAACAGCATGGTATCATTGAGTCATGCTCTGTTTCTGATCCACCAAAGTCCCCGAATCTTTTCCTGCATGGGTGCTGTCTGACCAGTCCTTCCTCTGTCTGTGCATTCGTACAGTTGTTTCTTCCCACTCATAGAACTTTATATTCTCCCTATTTAAACTACATCAGTTCTTTTAGTTTCTCCAGTTTGTCAAATTTTTCTTCGAAACCTGTTGTCACTTGCATTGACATTGACTGTGTGTATAATGTGTATGCTGTAATATGGTATATGTTGTGGATGTATCACAGTCTATGCACATTTAATAGGCAGTCTATCCCATTGTGCAGATTGTTATTATAATTCAGTGACAATATTGAATGTTATTGGAACAAGGGGAGAAGGGAGCCTGAAAAATTGTGCTCACTCCCCATTTTCAGTTTAACAAACACTCAAAGTTGTTACCAAGTTGAGTACAATTTTTATGGTCAATTGTACAGCCAACTGATTGTGATTTTGTCTAGGTCACGCTTCCCTAGTTTTCTTGTAAGATGTCATGAGAAACGTTGTCAAAATTCTTGCTAAAACCATTATAAATAACATCTACTTCTTGTTCCCAGTGCACAGGAGCTGCTACACTGTTACAGAAAGAAATATGTTGGTTTAGTATGGGTTTTTTTCCTCAACAATTTAATGTTAGCTGTTACTCATTTTATTGCTATCTTCTAGTTTTTTTACAAATAGTTTAATAGTTCTATTCATTTTTCTTGGAATAGAAATTTGATTGACTAGTATAATGCTGTAATTACTTGTCTTTATTAAAGAAGATGTCTCTAATAAAGAAAACACTGTTTGCAGATGCCACTAGAGAGCTCTGTATTTCTTGGACAGAAAAGTTAATTCTTCTGCACAGCAATATGGCAAAACAGAGCTAAACAAATGATCAATATATTTACTTTAGTTAAACCTAGGGTTTGGTTTGGTTTGGTTTTTTGACAGTGCTAATTTCAATTTATAAAAGATTAGATTCCTGTTGGAAGTGAAAAAGACCAATTTAGGTTTCATTTCTCCAAAAATAAGGTGTATCTGATTTTACAGTGGTAAGGGTGGCCAGTGAAGAGAGAGGCAGTGGAAGGGTACAGGATGTGGATGAAGAGTCTCAGCTTGTAGACAGAGGTTTTTCTTCATGGCTGGGACATAAATTTCAAGTGTTTCCAGAGATGCTTTTGCTCAGTCATAAAGATTAATTCTGGAAAAAAAATTTAATTGGTTTATAATTTTAACATTTTTTCACAGGGACTCTTTTCCCCTTAGATTTTCTTTTGAACTGTGTTTCTTTATACTAGAAGGCAGAGTTTGTTTCAACAAAGGTGGTGAACAATTGGGCCCATGGGGAAGTTGAGGTACTAGTTTATTATGAAAGTGTGAAAATAAACTGGATCTACTGACAAAGCCTCCAGAAAGATTTGTAAAATACTGGACTCTAGAATAAAGTGTAGGTATGACCACAGTTCAAATGAATATATATCAATCTAACTCATGTTTCAGTGTTTGTGATAATTTTAATATACCACTGTTTAACAGATCTCTTCAAAGAATAAGTATCTGCCTGTCTGAAAGAATTCTCTCTGAGGATATGGAAATGGTTGTTTCAAGGTGTTGGAGAATACTTTCTCCATGCTCTTCTCACAAAATTATGTTCTTTATATCCTTATATTATTATGTAGGTCCTTATGGTCCCACTCCAATGCTGAGCAGAAGTGGCATTGAACTCACATCCCAGCCTTCTCCAGTCAGTGTACTTTTCTCCTAAATCCTGACTGATTTAGATGTAGTAGCATACTACTAAAAAGGGATAAAACAGTATATAATCTCATTTTTGAAAATTATCAGCTGTTGTCTAGGTAGGGCAAAATATATCACAATAAATTTATATAGTACTCTCATTAGAAATGAAATACTATATTTCTCTATGTTAAGATATTATGTAAATGAACCAGATTTTATGTATAGACAGGTTATAGCTTTGCCGTTTATATAACTGCTTTAAGGCTTTGGGATACATTTCACTGATCTCTGAACAGTTTCTGTAGCAGGTATGATGATTATTTTTATCGGGAGGTGTACAGAATTCAGTTCAGGCATTTCAAATGGGTTTCCTTTTTTGATGTGGCAGTTAGATCTGACACCAATTGGTAACAGCAGCCTTTCTGATGTTTTCTTTTGTTCCCCTTAGCTCCACTTGATTTACAAGTTATTGTTAACAATTAGTCATTAGAGCATAAGGTTCAGTATTGGCAATGTTGAAAGGAGTTTTAAGTTTGAAATGTCTATGCAGTTTGACCCTTCTCTCCCTTTACTTTGTTTTCTTTGATGTAGAACAGGTGAATTGGTTCTCTTCGGTAATTGTGCACTTACTGTTCAGGGCACAATAAGCGTGCTCGTATGTCATGACTAGACTACTCTCTTTAAGTGAGCTTGAGAGTCATCCTTAGTGGTTGCCATGCTGTGCTACACTGCAGTCACTGCTATTGTGGCATCTTGGACATAATCTCTGTCCAGTACTTAAGTATAAAATTATCTTTTCCCACCCAAATTTAAAGAGAAAAGCTTGACAAGCCATCTCTTACAAGTTACATTATAGTTTGGGGAAGAGAACAAAAGACGGGAAGTAATTGAAGCAGACCATTATGTAGGCAGGGATATAGTCAGTGCTCAGGGGTGCAGTTAGGTTTCTGAAGGAGGAAGGATTTTCAGAATGCACCCATTCTGCTGTGTCCCGATAAGGTCAAAATAATTCATGGGAAAGACTTTGGAAGAATATTGTTTAGATACAGGCCAAATTGTCTCTGACACACTTGGTAAGCATATAAGTATTTAGGAATGTATTATCTCCTGGAATTACTTTAATATTAAAGATACTCATTTGTTTAATGTGATATGTTTATATAATTTATCTCCTGTCCTCCTTTATCACACTTTGCTCTGACAAGATAGAGTAAAAAGAAGCAAGAATTTACTTACCCACAACAGAATATGAGAAAACTTGGAACAATATATAAAGAGATCATAAAACCAGTCTGTTTTCAAAATATGTTGCATTAAAATAGAAGCAATAACAGGGGTTAGGGATCTCTATTCTTTCCAGAAAAGCTATAAACAATGACAACAGCAGAGGCAGAATTTTATACTTATTAAAGAACTCCTTGCTACATTTGGTCAGTTCAGTCTTGGGGAGTCTCTCTGGCATCACATCATATCAAGTTCATTTCATATTTTACTACCAACTTGACTGTTTTGTAGGTTTTATATTGTCCAGGACTGGTCTGCTGGAAGACAGTAAATCTCCCATTGCTTGTATCTACTATCTTTGTCCAGCCTTTTATTTTTTGTGTTGTTCAGTAGTACTCTCTGGTCTGGCATTTGTTTCATTTTTTTTCACTTTCAATACTTGTTATGAAAAGACCTTGATCAAGAACAAAGATGCCTTTTACGTAAAGGCTAGCAATAATTTATTTAGATTAAGAGTTTGAAAGTTTTGCTCTGAATTTAGAATCAGTGGCTGAACCAGGTACCATGTAGTCCTGGACTAACAGCTAAGTGGGAACAAAAAGTGCATTTTTATGTGTGTGTATACACAAGTGACACTTTCATTTGCAGGTTTTCTAATGAGTGCGGGATAAGGACAATATGTAACATTTCCTTTCTGTTCTTTGTTGTCAGAAAAATTACGAGAAGTTGTATCTTCATAGCAGCAGCAGTGGAGCAGCCAGTTGCAAAAGTGAATTTTCAGAAAATACTGACCTCCCAGCTGAAAGTTGTCAATCTGTATGTGGAAAAGATGAGGAAAGAACATATGAAGAAATCCTGGTAGAGGACCACAGCACTTTAGAGAACTCCGAGAAAGGTAGTCATTAGCAAAAGAAGCATTAGGAATACTATTATGGTGGTCAAAGGTGCGTTAAAAGCTTCTTTGCTTGCATTTTTATGTGCAGATATGTTCTCTGAATTAGATGATGAGCTGGGTGTCTTGGACAACTCGAGCAGCTCCAGTTCAAGTCATTTGAAAGAGTCTGCTATTGGTAAGATTCCTTAAGAATGAATTGTACACTACTTTATAACAGCAAAGTAGTTATTTATTCCAAAATATTAGGGTATTTCATGATTTGTTGCAAGTTCATTATCTGTTGTGGGTCCCAAGCAAAACAAAAACAAAATAACTGTGCTTCTGTGGCAGCCATTTCCAGTATAATACATTTTGCATCACATTTTCTTTGTGTTGCTTGTCCCTATATTTTGAAGTAATGCCTATGAAAACTAGAATATTATTGGGCAACTTGACAAAGAAAGTGTTTATAGATTTGGAGCATAAGATAACTAGTGTTGATAAGAAACAGAAGGAAGACAGTGTGAAAGCATCTGTCTCAGTAGCCATAATGCTATGCAAATGAATAAATGGAGTGCCCTGTTAGTGGGTGTAAAAAACGGAAGTTGAAAGAGGCAAGCTTTAGCTGTCTGGATGAATTGACTAAATGGAATGGAAGGAATGCTTAATGATTAGATTTGAATTAGGAAGGGATTATGTGACAAAACACAGCATTAATTCTGCCTGTAGTTATTTATGGTAATCAGATAGGAAAGCACCAGCTGTGTTGGATTATATTACAAATATGAAAATTTAAAAAAAGGAAAGAGATGTGAAACAGCTGCAAACACTGTGAGCTACCTGGTAAATTCTGAGCTACCATGATCTACCTATTAAATGGGATGGGATTCTGAATAAAGGAGAACCAAAGAGCATTTTATACTAGAAGAAAAAGATTGATATTAGAGCTGAACAAAATTTGAGATTTCCATTCATCCCATGAAGTTCTGACAGAAAATCTGTGGATGATTTAAACTGTCCTTTTAAAAGGTGAGAGGAATGTAGTTGTCTGAAGATTAACAAATTTTATTGTTTCAGGGTCCCAGGCTTCAAAAAACATCAAATAACATTACCTTATCTGTTTGTAGTGCTATTTGCTAGCTGGGTTTTCTTAAGATTTTGGCCCAGGTACTGAAGAAATATGACTGCTTTTAAGTGAAATGTCTAGCCATTAGTGCAGGGTAAATAAATGATTTGATAATTCTACTTAAAATCCATTAATATGATTTGCTGATTGTAGCTGGATAGCCTGCCATTCTAGAGGCTGGAGAACCTGTGGCTAGCCAGCCCCAAGTTTATTATCAAGGTTTTCTTTAAAAAAAAAAAAAAAAGGGCAAAAAGAAAAGTACTTTTTCTTTTTTACTTTCTTGTGCTAAGAGAGTAACAAGAGAAGCTTACAGAGTACAGGGAAGCCTAGTCTGACTGTGGGAGGGGACTGCATAGAAGGAACATCTTGAGGAAAAGCAGCCTGTGGAGGCAATGTTCTATTTTGGTGTTTATACCGAAGAATAACACATTGTGCATCTCCCAGAAATTGAATTGTTTGTGGGCTAGTTCAGCATTGTAGAGACATTTGAAATCTTTGTGTAGTTTCTAACTTGCCACACCCAAGGTGTTATTGGTAATGATTTCCTTGTTAATTTTTCTTTGTTAAGATTCAAACATTAACAAAGCATCAACTTTTTCTAATATTTAAATGTTTTTTTTGTGGTAGATTTCCATTGATCTAGTGAAATATTTTAACTGGAAAGATCCTATTAATCCCAGTAACTTTAATGAGCATTTCTAGAAGTCATTGCCCATTTTCCTCCCAGCACAGAGTTTAATTGGTATACAGATACTTCAGGATTGCTTTTTCAGAAAAATGATTCTGCAGTCATACATTCTTAGATTCCTTGTAGTTTCTACTTATGTTGAAGTTAGCATTGTAGATCAGTTGTAATTAATGCTGGTAAGTTTTTCTTCTTTTCAGCATAAAAGAAAAGATAGCTTTTTAAAAAAGTATTATAAGTTCAGGATACTTGGGTGTTGCTTGGGTTATATTCCATTCATTGCTAATAAATGGCTAACAGTGTATGAATTATCAGCCACGGTTTTGTCAAGCATGTCGGCATTACAGGGGAAAATGTGACCAACTTTCATCTAGCTAACTTGGAAACTGCTAACGTGAAAATGTGAGTTTCAGTTATGGGTATATTGATCGGGGTCTTGAAAGGGTTTGTCTAATCATGCTGCCGTCACATCACTTTCAGAGAAAACGTGATCTGCAAATGCAGAAAAATATTGCTCTATTTTAAAACTGGGGGGGTATGTTGTAAAAAGTTGCAATATACTGAGTTGTTCAATGGCACAGAGGCTGGTATGCATGTGAGTGACAGTGTAATAGTGGTTAGCTTTTTTTATAGTCCACTAATTGTCATAATATTTTTAACAAATTTATGTACCCTGTGCTTTTCAATTATGCTTTAAGAAAAAGATTATTGTTCTTAGTCTAGACAACATAGTTCTGCAAAACCAGCTCCTTTAACAATTCCTAGGATTGCCAAATGCAGGGTATGTAGGTTCTGGAATAGTTGTTCATGCTACCTGAAGTGATTAATCCTACAGGAGCAAGATTCTGCACATTTCAGAAGCATAGAGGCAGTAGTAGGAGATGTGATTTTTTTTCTCTGAAGTCTTTATAATTTGAAATTATAAAGATTGACAGAAAATAGGAACATATTGAGTCAAAAAGCAACAAAGAGTGATGGGATGATTACAGCTTATTAGTTGCATTATTTTTCTTATTTTAAAATCAAGAAGGTTCCCAACTTTACCTTACCTTAGTCATACTTTTTACTTGGTTTTGATTTACAGTGTAACTGTACCTGCATTTCTGCTGGTAAACCAAATAGCAGGAAAATATGTGGTATTTTTTAGTGCATTGTAGTCCAGTAGAGCTAGTATGTCAGTTGGATGAGAGAGAGTTTAAAAGTTTATTCTGTGTCTGGGAACACTTTTTGGAAAATATTTTTTGTTTCCTTGAATCACGTTCATTTACGCTGCAATTAGGACAAAGTCCTAAATATATTGAAAGACTAGTTCTGTGTAAAGTATGCTATTAGAAAACCCCAGTCCTTAGGATTTTATGTACTTGCCCTCTGACCGTCCTCAGAATAAAAAGGTAAGATTACAATAGGTCCCTTTAAGAATTGCTCAGCTACTAGCTTTTCAGGGAGCTAAGAAGTCTTAATGCACAGTCCTGTTGTTGTGCTGTATCTTGCTTAGGAGTTTTTCTGTTGCCTCATAATTTAATATGTTTCCAGTATTTGGAGGAATGTCTGAACTTATCTAACTTGTGACCAATAAGCAAAGAAGTTGAGATTCAGGATCCTTTTCTTCCCAAAATTTCTGCAATGCAATAGTATTCAGAGTTACCATGTAATGAAGAGACCACAGATCCACCAGAAAAATACTCTAGTGATGTAACTCTAGAAGGGTCTCCATATCTTTCTTTGAGCTTTTAGAAAAATGACTTATTTACACAGTGCCAGTCTTGAGTCTTGTGCAGGTAATGCTCAAAGCAGTCAAAAGTATCCAGTTGAATAATGGGATTTCTAGAACTAGGGTACTCTCAAGATAGGAACTCTGCATGTTGTATGTAGCAAATGATTGAGCTCTGAGTTTAGGTCATCACTTAGCTCCAAATTTAACTATTTTTGAGAATAACAACAAATGCAGTAGGAAATAAATACCCATTCAGTAATGTCACTTGCTGTTTGGAGCTAGTAGTTTCATTAAAAATTGGGGCTTAATTGCAGGCAGCTACCTTATATCTTGCAAGTTCTGTGATCACAGAGCTTTTTGGGGTTTTTTTGGTGGTTTTTTTTCGGGTTTTTTTTGTTTTTTTTTTTTTTTTTTTGGTGTGGGTTTTTTTTTTTTTAATTCAGATCAGTTGTATTCTTTGGTGGATTTGACGATTTGAGAAGATATTTCTTCTTTACATAAGACATTTAGATCGTTTGGTAAGTCTTAGGGGTAAGATCTTCTCACATCTGCTCTATATGGTTCTTCAGCTTGTGAGAGGAATGCTTAGGAAATTTGTTGAAAATGATTATTGCATCAGGAAACCCATAATTTGCACAATGGGCTGTCTCTGAAGAATTTTGGAGATCTTACTGTGGTTTTAGGCTTGGTTTTCCCAGTTTGACTTTGTCTAAGACTCAGATTTCTCTTAAGACCTCAGTGTAATGGGACTTTGTTAAAGACATCAGCTAGAACAAGGTCTACCAAAACCTGTTTTTCCTATATCATGTTTGAGTTAAGCTTAAAGTATGTTTATGACAACTTCTGTTGCTGTACATGTAGTTACTGCTGATGAGCAAAAAACTTTTGCAGAGCTGTTTGCTCTGCAAAACAGCTTAATTAACATGGTTGGGACTATCCATCCCAGTGTACAGTGATTTAAAGGGCAGCTTACTAAGAGTATTTTATAGAAATAAAGGTAATTTGACCTTTCTTCTGAAAAGTTCATTAAGCCATCATTCAAAAAAACACTTCCATTGCTTCCATTTCATTCAAGGAGGTGGACTGAAGTTTTCTGCTAATAAGAAACCTTGATTCAGTTTTCCTATCAGTCTGATCAAACTTGAAAGGGTTTTCAGAGTTTTTTTTTTAGATACCAGTGAAGTGAAAGTGAAAGCCAAAGCGAAAGTTGCTGTCTTCCCAGGTTTTTCTGAACTGATAACATGTTATACGCTCTTTTCTTCAAATTACATGCTTAGGTGCCTGCAAGAGAAAAACACTAAACTGCGTATTAGAATGTATTTGTATGATTTGCACTGATGTCAATGCATGTTATGAAGTTAAAGCCTTAGGAGTTGCTTTAATTACATCAGCTATTAAAGACCAAAGTAGCAGTCAGAAAAATGCTTGATGCCTTATTTGAGATATATATATATCTTCGCAGAACTATTCAGAAGTGGGAGGCTGATGAGAATCAAATGTTTGGCTTTTGCGTGTCTTTCATATTCCAACAAGGGTGGGCACAAACCAGGACAGAGATGGAGGATTTATGTTTCATTTTCCTAGAGATCATCTTGAACTGAGAAATTCTGCCTTGCAAGGCATTTGAACAGAACATATGTTGCCTTGCTCTTCCCATCCATGTCAAAGGAGTAAGCATGGTAAAAGGAAAATGGTCCAGGAAACACCCTGGGCTGAACTATGCACTATGTGCTCCATGTCTTACGTTAGTTAACTTTCCTATGCATCTGTGTCATTTCTTACACTGTCTGACTTTGTATGACTAGCATAACTCTTGCACCAAAGACTGCAAAGACTAGGGATTATAACTAAAGTCATCAGTGTTCATGGGTGTGTGTATACACACATGAATGTGTTTGTTACAATGATTTTTAGATGTCTGAGTCTGCTCGTGCTTAGTTATTGAAGAAGTCATTTCAACGTATTTTCATAATGAGACTCCTCTCAGTTGTAGTTGCTCAGTGGGCCTCTAACATAATAATAAGCAATAAAAATGGCGCTGAAGGGTGTTGGCTATTTTTTACTGATGTTCTGTATCATTACTTCTGGGAGGTTTTTTTAAGCATTAATAAGTATTTTCCTAACTTTAGCATATGAATCAGAAAATATTACATCTCTGCCATGTACAGTGAGTGGTGAGACAGACTCTTTCGTATGAAATATCATGCACTTGTAAATACACTCATAAACTGGAAGATTAGCAAGTCAAATGTGGTGAGTCATCAAACTGATCAAGAAAATTTGGATATGAACCCTTTACTGATAGAGAGACTATTTATTTGAAACAGCCAAAGGGTATAGTATTTCAAATTCAATTTTGTATATGAATACTTGGAAAGGGGAGCTGTTTTTAAAATTCTAGCAAAGAGCTGGGTTCAAACTTAGCTTTCTAGCCAACTGGCTTCTGTTACAGATTTTCTGTCATATAGTCCCATAATATATAATAGTCTTTGTTGTAACAGAGTGTCTGAGGTTGTAACTGAAAATCCTTACCCCAAGCAACATGATTCAGGTTCAGTCAGAGCTACTATTTTTGTATTTGTATTATTGTGTTTGCATCCTAAGCAGGTAAAATATCTGTTCCTTGAATAGGCACAATCATATTTTTTCATTTCCAACGGCTTTCTTTACTTTCTAGACAGTGGACACTGTATTTTCCTATATATTTTCATGTCTCAGTGTTAAAGTTAATTGAAATATTTTTGCTTCTGTAAGGGCCTAGTTTATTTGCCATTATGTAAATCAACTGCTCTTATCAAATCTTCTTTTGGCTAACTAATACAGAGTTTTAATATCTGTTTTGCTAAGCAAAGCATTAGCAGGGAATAAAATATTTTTTCTTTTTTCTTTCGTTCTGTCTGTCTGTGTGTCGTCTTTTTAGGGAGACAGATTTGGCCTAAAGATGTATAATTTCTTTTGGTTTTAAAGTGAATTCTGTGTGACAGATGCCAGCCTCCTTCAGGATTTTTTTTTTTAAACTCAGAGGATCTCAGAAAAGTAGGAAAAATAGAGGCACTATATTTCAGAGCACAACAGAAAGTATGTTTGAACACAAAAGATAAAAGACTCTCAGAAATGTGTTTGCTCTCTGAAAGTCCTCTACTGTTGCTCTAGAACTAACATAACTGCTGTAACAAGACCAACAATGGGAAAACTAGTGTAAGTTTGGCATAAAATCTTTTTTTTCTTAGCTACTGTTTGGGTGATTAGATGCCTCTGTTCTTGTTTTATGATAATGCTTGTGATGTTACTAGTGTGGAAAAACATCTCATGTAGACAATGATGCAAGGTATTACATTAAAATGCATTAATTGTACAGGAAAATTGTTGTAGAATTTCCTAATCTTACTACTCAGACCTTCAGTTAGCTGAAATATCTTTTGATTTAAACATACACGTATTCCTTATTCAAAGTAAGATATCATTTGTAGGAGAGAGTGGTCTCGTATGTCAAAATTACCATCAAAGGAATGGTTTTGCAGGAATGTTTTAGGACAAGTGCTTGCTTTAAGACAATGCTTTCCAAGTACATAAATAATAAATATATCATGAAACGTTACCCCTCCTTCTTCACATTTTTTGGCCCTATGCAATAAAATGACATAAATGTTTGGGTTCGGTTTTATTGCGGATTAGATGTTTGACCAATAACTGGTCATAACCCTGTCTTCAAGGTCTTAAAATCAGTGGGATTATTTAAGTAGTAAGGTATTGCATATGTAGTGGTTTGAATAGTTAGCTAATAGAATGGTGGCAATAAAACTCTGGTAAAACAAAGTTTAGACAACCCATCAAAGGTCCTCTGAGAAAGTGGGTAAATGTTCTAGCTTTTTATCTAGACTAGAGACAATGTTGTGGCTACAGTAGTAGCAGTAACTGAGGTAGTTATTTAATGAAATTCTAGTTACATCTTCTGTGGACATCTAGTCAGCATATGTTATTAGTTTCTGTGAAATTCTGAAGGTATTTATTAAAATACTGTGCAGGGCTGAGATTTTAGTTATGATGCAGGCAAACCTTTGATACACCAAACAGCAACTCCATAGTGAAATGGGTGTTTGGAGTTTGTTTAACACTGGTTTTTAAAAGTTATTATGACACCATGACTGGGAAATAGGAAATATTAACATGTATGCATATATTTTTTTTTTGAATGCAGAGATAATATTTATGCATTTGTTTCAGGTATAATTAAGCGAAATTTTAGTGCTTCTGAAAGACAACCTCAGGTTAGGTAGGTACAATTTATGATTTTAATATAGATTATATAATTGATCTTTGTTATGATCAATTCCAGTCAGTCATTTCACAGTGGAACAGTTGTGCGATTGCCTTCATGAAACATTTCCTTACTTATCATTGCAACTTAATTTTTATCTCAGTCTATGACACTTAGTCTGCTTGAGGGTATTGCTTGAGACTGTTTGCACACAGAGGGTTTACATAAGTAATTTGAGGACTGGCATTAAACTGATAAAGAGTTTTATAAGTGGACCTGGCTACATCAGCTTAAACTGACATTAATTGGTTAGCCAAATTCTGGTTTTGCATTTTTAAGTGGCTGTTTTTGTATAGGAAAATGTGTTTGTGTGTTTGTGCATTTGATAGTGTAGAGTAATATCTTGTCCCTTTGAATTCCTGTAGACCTTCTGTATAAACGTAGATATCTATTTTTGGAATTCTAGAGTCCTTCTCATTTCTTCAATAAGAAAACAAACCAAAACAGAATATGGCATGGCCATCCCCATTTTCCTTCTAAAGGTCTTTCCTTTTTCTTCTGCTATTTATTCAGAAATGCATTAAACACATTCTTGAACAACCATTATTTCTCCTGATCTTCTTGGCACCACTCTTATTCATAGACTCTGTTCTTTGTTTCTCATTTCTGCTTTTCTTTCACATCTGAAAAGAAACCCAAAATCACTCTTGGCTCCATCTGCCTCCTGAACAATTTTTTTCTCCTACCTTTAACTTAACTAGGTATTTATCATAATTGATTCCTCTTCCCTGTTTCTCCACAGACTCTGTTTGATCTAGCTTTTACTTAAGGAACATTACTGCAGCAACTTTTACTAAGCTGTTTAATGACCTCTTCCAAGTTATAGTTTCTTTATTTTCTTCATCTGCTATTTACCATTGGCACTATCTTTGTCTTCTTAAAATCATGTTTTTCTGAGTCTTCTGACTCTATCCTTTTCTAATTCTCCCCCTATCTTTTGAAACTATTCTTAAGGACCATTCAGAAGAGTACTAGTTTATCTGTTAATCTAATTTCCTCTGGATGTTACATGTGGCTTTATCACTGATTCTCTTGTCTTTTCTTCTGCATCTTGTCTTTGCAGGTACAAATGTGTCTACTTATTCATCTACCTGCAAAATCATGCTGCAAGTCATGAATTAGCTGTATACAGCAGATGTATTTCCTTTTGTCTATACTAAATTTTTGATCTCTGTAAGATCTCTTCATGGCCACATGGCCATACAGTTGAGTACTACATAACTAAAAGAAATGTCATAATTGTCTGTACCTGAAGTCCTACCCATGAGGTTGGGTTTTGATAGTTGTCAAAAATAACATCAATCTTCACCAATACTTTGACATCTGAGCATCTGTTTTTGCATTCAGAATATGTGTCTCTGTTCTGCCTGGCACCTCTAAGATATAACCTTTCCTATCAATATACACTGCTAAAACTCTTGCTTGGCTTCATAAGGCTATCATGCAAGCAACATCTTTCCTGGTTTTGATACATGCATTCTAGTCACTCAAATGCCCTTTCAGAATACTGCTGTGAGGAACATTTCTATGGCCCTACCTTCAATTCTGCAGTCCTACCTTCAGCCTTGCTATCTTCTGTGTGTATCCTTTTACTGGCTGTGCTTTTCCTATCACTTCAAATGCAATACTTTATTTTTGCTTTCAGATTTGTTCTTAGCGTATGACCATCAGGTCTGTCACCACTCACTAGCTTTCCAGTTTCAGTCCTACTGTAGTCAGTAGTGGCAGCCTCCTAATGCTTGAGTGTTGAAGCAAGCACATTTGTTTTTTCTCCGTCTCTGCCCCTCACATAAACATTAGTAAAACTATCTCCTTATCTTTCTTCATAGCTACTCCTTGCAAGTGTAATTTTCCCTACTGCCTAAAAAATACATACAAATTCTTGCCATGATAGGGCTGTTGAGACTGCCATCCATCAGGATGTCATATTGGTTCTTTCAGTTTCCCATCTGTCTGTATCTACTTGTTGTTGCTTATCTCAGCTAGTGAAATCTGCAGGCTGGGACAGTGTTTGTGTTGAGTATAGAGTGGAAGCTAGCACTGAAACATCTGGACCTATATTTCTGACATAGAGGTATTGCTGTTCTGGTGATGTAATATTAATTTTTTTCCCTACTTTACTAGTACTGTATGCATTATTACTCCTGTTTTTATCCACTAAACAATAATTACTTTATTCTTTATGTTTTCCATCCATAAAATGGGTTAACTGAAATGTCCTTTGTCATGGTTTAAACCCAGCCAGCAACTAAGTACCACACAGCCACTTGCTCACTCCCCGCCGGTGGGATGGGGAGAGAATTGGAAAAGTAAAAGTGAGAAAACTCCATGTGGGTTGAGAAAAAGACAGTTGAATAAGGAAAGCAAAAGCCGTGCACTCAAGAAAGCAAAACAAGAAATTCAGTCACTACTTCCCATCGGCAGGCAGGTGTTCAGCCATCTCCAGGAAAGCAGGGCTCCATCACGTGTAATGGTTACTTGGGAAGACAAAACACCATCACTCCGAACATCCCACCCCTTCCTTCTTCCCCCAGCTTTATATGCTGAGCGTGACATCACATGGTATGGAATAACCCTTTGGTCAGCTGGGGTCAGCTGTCCCAGCTGTGTCCCCTCCCAGCTTCCAGTGCACCTCCAGCCTGCTCACTGCTGGGGTGGGGTGAGGAGAAGAAAAGGCCTTGACTCTGTGCAAGCACTGCTCAGCAGTAATGAAAGCATCCCTGTGTTATCAACCCTGTTTTCAGCACAAATCCAAAACATAGCCCCATACCAGCTACTATGAAGAAAATTAACTCCAGCCCAGCCAAAACCAGCACATGCTGTACAAATGCAAACCAATGTGTAATCTAGTGGATTATTAAGTTTTAAATATTAAAATCCTGTCTACTGTCTTTATACTTTCCAAGCTAAAAACTGAGCAAGGAAAGGAATAGAGTCTAACTTTTATTTAGAAGAAGTCATGCTATTTTGGAGACGTAGAGTAAGTCAGCCTTTATGTGACTTACAAATGCACAGTTAAAAACTAGTGAATTTGGACAGATTTCCTTTAGAGGAAACATGAGAAGCAGTCAGGGAATACTGATATTTCCTCTACAGTCATTGATGCCAAACACAATTAAAACTACTTTTTTTTTTTTTTTTTTTTTTTTAAAATAGAGATTATATTGAAGGTCCAGGATCAAGACTGCGACCAGGTAATTTTGTGCTTGCAACAAAATCAAACTTAAACCTAACGATTTCCAAGTTTTTAAACCTTATTCTCCTGTTGCATATAGAGTGTCTTCTCTTTTATTTCTTCAGCTTTACTGCCTATTGATCTGCTCTTGGGAGTGCCTCCACTCATGTGCAGGGCTCACACTGAGAAAATAGAAGGTTCTTTCGTGACAGGGTGGCAGTCATATAGTCTTCCAGTAGTAGTTCTATGCAATATGAAAAATCAAGGTATTATCTAATAATTATATTTTAAAATGTTAGAAAAGGAGATAATTACATTTCAGATACAAATATGTTATCAGAAATATCCTTAAGGAATTTTTTAAAAATATTAATTCCAATAGTAAATCAGTAAGACCTCATTTTAATGGTCGTTATCCTGGCTAAACTTCTGCTGAATGCAGTGGGAATTTCTCCTGTGAAAGGAATATTTCATAGAGTCCTTGTAAATTATCGTGTATTTATACTTCATCATTGATGAAACAAGTTTTCCATTTGAGATACTTTTCTTTCTTACTGAGAAGCTTCACATTCTGTAAGGTGCTAAGCTGTGGTTTCAGAATGCATATTGTCTGAATTAAACACTATTTGAAAGAAAATTACTTTGAGCAGTTGAAATATTGATCTTCATATAAAAAGGACTTTTTGTCTATACTAACTTCTGTTTCACAGCTTTTTGATATAGAAATTGTATTAGGAATTTTAATTATGCAGTAGAAATAAGAATTTGCTGTCTGCTTTCAGCAGTTTTAATGCTGTTTACTGAAGAGTGCCATTAGAATACCAATATACAGTTTAAACCCACTATCCAGCCATAATGTATCAGAGCTATAATGATCTGCAGGCAAACACTTTAGCCTTTGTTAATATTTTCAGTCCTGTGGGTAATTTGAGCATACCTGATATCTTTTGTCAGTAATATTTTTGGGTAAAACTCTTAAAAGTTTTGATCAAGTCCTCAGCAGCCTATTCACACACACATGCCCTCATCCCCCAAATAAGGTTATACTTCTGTATTTAAAAGCAATATAATTGTGGAGCGGTCAGGAGTATGTGGACTTTATGGGAACTCCTAAAGTTCCTAGCTGAACATTGGGCCTCTAGCTCTCTTTGAAGCACATAGACATTACAAGTAGACATTACATCTGGTCCTCCTAGACTGGTAAGTTATATTGTTGCTGTCATACTAGAAAAGAAGAAAGCTCTATATGCTGAATAACAGGGAAATCCATATTATGTCCTACTTAGGCCTTTCTGTTTGCTAATATAATTATGAGCATACTTTTATTCAGGAAAAAACATTAAAATCTGAGAAGACCCACAAAAGAAAGGGCACTCATTTATTTGCTTTTGTTTTGTATTACAAGCCATTGACAGCAAATGAGAAGTCAAATACCACAGAACAGGGAGCAGTGAAAAAGGTAACATGTCAAGGAAGTAAAGTTTTTATCAGCGTCCTAACAAAAACTGAAGATTCCTAGGTTGTAACGGCAAGATCACACTATTTTGGAATTGAATATAGCAGTGTTGAAACAGCTGGTAGAGAGGTGAAAATGAGGCAAAAAGAACTAAATCAAAATTGTTCTTCTCGTGGAATATAATATTTTAGACTATTATAGCATGGCTTCCACTCTCACCTTGAGCAGAAAAGGACCTACCTAAATTCTTCCTTAAGTGACTCAGAGGAAATGCAAGGCTTCTATTCCTCTTATTGATTATTAAGAAGAGACTTAGGGAAAAAATGTCAAACTCAATTTCACTTGCCTCTCTCAATCCATCTGCCAAAAGGCATTGCCACATAAAAAACTGACAATAGCAATGATGTCATTATCTTCCTGATCCTACTAGAAATGTGTCTCTCTGTGACACAGAATGACATTTTCTGTATCTCTTCATTTTCTCTGAAAGCACAGCTCAGATCTGGTTTGTCCCTAGACACTTCAGTTTGTGAATGTCTCTCTTCTACTTTCTGTTAAGGTAGCCAACACAGAAATTCAACAAGAAAATAATTATAATAGTTCAGTTGTGGGCTAATTAATTTTGGTATTTGGATTTCATCTCCCTCTCAGTAGAGCTGTCATTCTTGATACCAGAACACTTTGCAAAAAAAAAAAAAAAAAAAAACCAAAACAAAACAAAAAAAATCCCCCAACCAAAACCCAAACCAACCAAACTCCAAAACCAAACGTTTAGGTAGATGTAAATCTGTATATAAGACATTATGATTCTCAGGGTGTTTCTGTATGAGGAAGTTCTAGAATATGGATCTAAATTAGCCTCTGAAGTGTAGTTTAGAGATAACTGTATTTAAGAGAGATACAGGGCTGCTGGCTGAAGTTCAATGCTTGGATGTAAGCTCTTTGCTTTCCTTCCAGGTCTAATACTCAACTTGGAAAGGTAATTTTGTTAACTAATGTTCTTTAGTGATACACTAAGTGTTTTATAGAATCATAGAATCATAGAATGTCCTGAGTTGAAAGGGACCCGCAAGGATCATCAAGTACAACTCCTGTCCCTGCATAGGACAGCCCCAAAATTCACACCATGTGTCTGAGGGCGTTGTCCAAATGCTTCTTGAATATTGTCAAGCCTGGAGCCATGACTACCTCCCCAGGGAGCCTGTTCCAGTGCTCTGCCACCCTCTGGGTGAAGAACCTTTTCCTAATATCCAACCTAAACCTCCCCAGGCATATCTTTCTGCCATTCCCTTTGGTCCTATCATTGGTTGCCCGATGATCTCTTCTCTCAGCGCCTGTCCCTCCTCTTCCCCTTGTGAAGAAGCTGTAGACCATGATAAGGTCTTCCCTCAGTCCCCTCTTCTCCAGGCTGAATAAACGAAGTGACTTTAGCCACTCCTCATACGGCTTCCCCTCTAAACCCTTCACCAACTTTGTGGCCCTCCTCTGGACGCTCTCTAGTAGCTTTGTATCCCTAATACACTGTGGCACCCAAAACTGCACACAGTACCCAAGGTGAGGCCACCCCAGTGCAGAGCAGAGCGGGACAATCACCTCCCTCGACTGGCTAGCAATGCAGTGCTTGATATACCCCAGGACATGGTTGGCCCTCTTGGCTGCCAGGGCACGCTGTTGGCTCATGTTCAACTTCCCATCAACCAGAACCCCCAGATCCCTCTCCGTGGAGCTGCTCTCCAGCCTCTTGTTCCCCAGTCTGTATGTACATCTGGGATTGCTGTGCCCCAGCTGTAAAATCCAGCACTTGCCCTCGTTAACCTTCATGCGGTTGGTGATTGCCCAGCTCTCTAATTTGCCTAGATCTCTCTGCAGGGCCTCTCTGCCCTCGAAAGTATCAACAGCTCCTCCCAATTTTGTGTCATCAGCAAACTTAATTAGTATTCCTTCCAATCCTGCATCCAAGTCATTTATGAACACATTAAGGAGTACTGGCCCTAAGATGGATCACTGCGGAACACCGCTAGTGACTGGCCACCAGCCCGATGTAACCCCATTTACTATAACCCTTTGAGCCTGACCTGTCAGCCAATTGCTCACCCATTGCATTATGTGTTTATCCAGCTGTACGCTGGACATTTTGTCCAGGCAGATACTGTGAGAGACAGTATTGAAAGCTTTACTGAAATCCAAAAAATAGTGGCAGTCTGCTGATAAGCTTTTATTTAATCTCTGGGTCTGACAATGTGTATGACTTAAATACACAAGGTTAAAAATCATAAACAATGGCTGACTTACCACATAGAAATTGAAGAACCTGATTTAATTTTGGCTCTATACTCTTTCTCAGCAGGCAAAGCATGATAGAGGAACACTAGGTAAATAAGAATCAAGCTGTTCTGTTTGGTTTTATTGTTATATTTAAAATCTGAATGATATTTTGTAAATCTGCACAGTTTGTAGAATACATAATATTTACTTCTATGCCCTAATTCTCTTAAATTACCTAAAGCTTGATCAGCAGTATTTCTCTATTGTTTCTTATGGCTGGAATTAAAATTATTCCATGGAACACAAATAAATTGTTATGTCTTTTTTTGGTTCAATAGGTAAGTTCATAATGCTCTTTAGTTAACAAAATATAGTCAACCTTTTAGGTATAATATCCACAAATCAGTACTGAGTTTACTGTGCTTTGTAAATTTTAAGTAATGCTCACTCATTTAGGTAGTCAAGTGAATTTGGTTTTGCTTTTTATTAAGCTGCTTTTGGCTAGTATTTTTCAAATATCTCATTGAATATGGCAGGAAACAAATCACATGGATATTTGATATTACTTGCTGGTAAATTAGGGTAGTTATGCTTCAGAAAAAGATCACAGTGTTTTAATCACCAAGCTACTTGTACTGCAAGAAAAAATGTACCTACAGCAGACAAGTATATCTGTCTCAAAATCTGGATGGCCAAGACCATCTGATTCAATGGCTGTTTGTGATACATCCCAAACAGTAGTTCAGTGGGGGAAATAAACTTTCACTTTCAGTTTTTGTTTTCAATTCTTGATCGCAAGAACTAAATATTTTCACATAGCTGATATATTTTTTTATCTGATTTTAACACATAGAAGTAAATGAACAGGTTAAAACTGTTGTGTTTAAATTTATTTTGCTGAAAGAAAAGCATAGCTTCTCTTTGTGGATGACTTCTTTTGTGGTGCTTTTGTCTGTGAAAAGTATACATTATGTACATGGATTTTCTTGACAGAGGATGGTAGTCTAGCTTTAGAGGAAGAGGAACAGGTTTACACCTATTCACTATTTTCATAAGATGAGAAAAATTCAGCTTTCTTGCTCCTCGCCACGATAATTAATTCACATTTATCTACATAAAATCAACAATAATCTAATAAAAATGATATGAGGAAGCCTAAATATTTGAAGTACTGCAATATTCTTAATTCTAAAGTCATGTTTTCCTTTTAATTCCAAACTCACTCTGCTCTTTATGTCAGAGTTTGTACTACAAAATGTAGTGTTATTGTCATCGAGTATGATGGGTGCTTTTCAGCAAAGATCACATTTGGATACCCAATTAAATGGTTAAGCACTAAAATATAAGCCTGTGTGTGCACTGTTTGTGAATTTGTGTATGCATATCTATTGTGCGTGTTGTAAGGTAACAGCTAAAGGAAATGTTCAAATACAATGCGTTTAAAAAGAAAGTGTTTTTTTAATATCTGTTTTAGAAGAAAATATTAGAAACAACTTACAGCAATGTTGTTTTTCAGAGTGCCAGTACTTTCATATGGTGGATGTCCAGCTTTGGGATCACTTCTTAGTAATTAGTCAATTAACATTTTATCTTCTGATCTGTCTAGTGTACAAGTCTACTTGAAATGTTAATGCTTAGAGAAATTATATGAGATATATTAAGAGACACAACACTTCAAAACTGATAAAATATTTAATTTTTAAGTTTATTTAGTTTTTTTCTTCAAATAGGCCAACTTTATATCCCATATAATATGACAGGGGCGGGGGGATAAAATTTTCATTATATATAGTGTATATGTAATGTGCATAGCTCATAATTACATGCATATATACATGGGAATTGAATCTGTGTTAATATTTTCAGGTTTGTATAACGCCATTTTGTGGTTTGCTTAACGTTATGCATTTTTCTATCAATTTCTAACTAGCTTTGCATTTAAAAGTTTTTAAAACCCACTTTTCCCTTATATGCAAAGGTCAACACTACTATTTTTATGGAATTTACAAGCAAAAGCAATATACAGTCTGTAATACAGAGCAATTGTCTCTATTCTTTATTTTGCAGGGAGAGGAATTTTTACAGCATTATTCTTTGCTTAGCATTGATGTTCTTTTATTCTAAACATGAAAAATGCCATTTACGTGCTTTATGACGGTGTCATTTTGGTCATGGAGAATGCTGGTGACACGTCCTTTCCACAGTCTCCATCAATATGTCCTTTAGATCTCTGGTGGGGAGGAATTTATAACAAAGAACAGAAACCACTAATTTTCTCATGCAAAGTAAAGAAGACCCAAGAGATTCATAGCTTCTTGCACATTTTCTTGAGGTTTCTCTCAAAACATGCTCTTGCTAGATGTGGGAAACAAAAAGTAGCTGTGATAAAGCAGCACACATCACTATAAGGCAACATGAAAATATATTTTAATAAAATTGTTCTCCAAATGGTCCGCATCAGACATTTTATTGTAATTCCTAGGGTAAAATGAAAATAAATTTCATAACATCAAAATATATAAAAAATAAATATCGTGTGTTATTCTATGTAAAAAAAAAAAAATCAGTTAAAATAAGAAAATTCTGTTTATCATATCTTTAAATTTCCTTTTGAATAAATGTGGGAAAACTTATGATTAGTGAGGTACATTAATACTTCTTTTCTCTTAGAGTGACTTAGAAGTGAAATCAGAGAAAGGGATCTTCTTTTGAAACTCGTTACCAATTACATTGTCTAATCTTTAAGTTTTTAGATTATCCTATTTTTGTTCCCAACACTATTGGAAAAACAAGTCATGCATTAAAACTTAGTATTTACATCTACAGGTTTTTAACAGTGTACACTATTAATATATTAAGGCAACAAAATGAGCTGTGTTCCTGATTTTACTGTTGTCATCTACAGCATCGGCAGGAATTGCTGTATCACAACGGAAGGTGCGTCAGATCAGTGACCCTGTTCAGCAGATTCTTATTCAGCTACACAAAATTATCTTCATCACTCAAGTATGCCTTACTGTTACTTCTGACATTCTATACTTTGTAGTTATTTGCTGTTGTCAAAATGATGGTACTGCAAAGTGCTGCTAATTTAGTCACTGTTCTTTAAAAACAACAGAACTTGACATTTTTGCAGATGGCAGGATGCTTTAAAAATATATCATTTAAATAAAGACTAACCTTGAATATTAGTATGTGGAGGATGGCAATAATTGAGTCATATGAAAAAATTCATTGGCTCACCTCAGAAAAATGGATTGTACAGTAAATTATTTTTACCACATTCTGTCATGCCAGCAATATGAATATTTTAGGTGACTTAATATCATATACTGACATGGAGAGTACATAAAATGCTTCCCTCTATAGCAATAATTTCTAAATAACTTCTAAATAATTATTTTTGTTACCAATAAATAGTAATAATTTATTGGGACTTCTAGTGCAATAGTTCAAATCCTGAATATGTTAAATATTTTGAAATATTTTTTCAAATTTTTTAAATATCTTTTTCAAACTTAAGACTTATTTTAAAACTAAGTTCAACTGTTTCATAGCAAGAGTTAAAGTTATTTCATGCTGATTCAAAAGCAAAAATCAAACTGATGTAAATATGCATTGATCTCTCTGTTAAAAATATGGCAGAAAACTTTTCATTCTCCAGAAACATGGCTGCCGTTCAGTTACTTGCAAAATTTGCTATTATTAAATAAATGTTTTTATTTTCCAAAATGAAGTGTTTATATTTGGAGAGTGATGTTTATCACCTCAGGGGATTTCAGATTGCTGAGCGAAATTTATATGTTTTTGTTTAGAGCAGAATAGCATAATTGAATTTGGGTGTATTTTACATGTCTTTTATTTTTTAACTGTCAAGCTTATCAAAACAGGTAATATAGGAAATAAATTATCAGGGACAAAAAGACAATTGTTATTTAAAATAATTGGAATTGATCGAATTTATTGCAAGAATGAACTCCTCCACCTGCTACCAGAAATGAGGCAGTTCAATCTTTACATGCTATATTAGGAGTATGTCCAAGATGCTCAGTAGTGAACCTATCCTGTCTATTGAAGAAGGTTTTCTCAAGTAGCCTACTAATTAATGCAAGTTATCATAATGTGGATACCTGATAACTGAGAACTAACAGCAACTCAAAGACTCGCTCAGAATTAACCAGTGTCAGCAGTAGTAACAACTTTGATGCTTTCGATGTCAGTTGGTTTCGGAATGGGAAGGCAGGGAAACCAGGATCCATGCCTGTACTTGTTCACTGTGGACTATGTGCTTCTCTTGTACTTGTTTATGTTCTTACAAATCTAAGGTAGAATATTTTTTATAATACATAGCTTTTTTCTAAAAGTCTGTTACATATTTAAGCTGACAATTCTAAACTGAAGTTTACAAGGGAGAGTTCTTGCCTCTTAGTTCTTGGCTGCCAGCAGCCTTCCCAATCCAGTTTCCATGGGAACAAGAGTCAGAGTGATCTCTGGAAAACAATGTAAGAGAAAGCTTTCAAAAAAGCATTATGTAAATCCTTGGCCTTTTTTTTTTTTCTTTTTTTTTTTTTTTTTTTTAAGTGATCTGACATCTGATTTCATTAAAACCAAAGCTGAAGTTGAACGCTAGTGCCTGAGGCAATTCCGCATTTCTCATGCAGTGGACTTGCCCTTTACCACCTTTGCTTCAGAATATCCCAGTATGCCCATGGTACATTAACTGCACACAGTTCATTGCAGTGGCATGTAGTCTATAGAGTATCTTGCAGGTCTTTCCCAAGGCATTTTTTTTTACTCAGTTGTAGGCTAAGGAACAGTCAACATCTGACCTAAAGCATATGCAAGACCTTATCTGCATGAAAAGAGAGTAGTATCTGTCTGTAACAAAAAACTGTATGCAACCAGCTGTCTGATGAAGTTCTTTTGCTTAGGATGTAACCTTGATCCCTGGTTTGTCAGAGCAAATCAGGACTGCTGTGAGGCCAGTATAGCTGTTCCAGATTTATAGCCATCTAATAGCAGTAATTTGTTCCAATAGGAAAAAAAATCTTTATAATGTGTACTGTGACAGTGTTTGAATGTGAATCATTAGTGGTCAAACCCTCCCTGAGTAGTCAAAAATCTTCCTGAATTCAATGGAGTGGCCCTTTGTGAATTTACACCAGTGATGTGATTATAAACTCTATACTAAATGGTAGAAAATTGTAGTTTTATAAACCCTGTCTGCAGATATAAGCAACTGTGCAGAAACAGCATAGGAGATCCTTCTAAAAGGGTAGTACATACCATAGAATTGTCATTAGACTGCGTTGGTGTCGTTGCGCTGACCAACAGCTGAAGCTTTACATTTACTGTTGGAGCATAAAAATTATTTTAAAATCTCAAAGAGCAAAGGAAGAGACCTCCTTTGAACTGTCTGTTGAAGACTTTAAAACACAATAACGTATGATTTGTGCTTTTCTTTTGTAAATATAGTTGAAAGATGTGTACTTTTTCAAACAAAAAATGCAGGAGAAAAAGTATACAAAAACAGTTTTTCTTTGTAGACAAGCGAAAAGTAAATTACCTCCCATAGGATGCTTCTAGCAAAAGAGACGTTCTGAATTATATTAAGATGTACATAAGGATCTTGAAAGAACCTGCTGAAGCTGTGAGGAAGATTCACATTAATTTCTACACACGTTGAATGAAGGTCTAAACTTCTTGAAGTTCCATTAATTTCAGCTGGAGCGACTCATTATAGCCAACATGAAATCTAGTCCCATGTTTTATGGGCTTTATCTGTAGAAAAATGTCCCAAATACTAGCACTTTGATCAGGGAGGCAAATCTAGTATTACCTGTATTAGGCTTATTATAATGATCTTTACCTTCAAGGCTAGACGGACTGAGTTATATGATATCCCAAGCCTAACAGAATGGGCAAACTAAGGAGCATTATTATAATATGCAGTTAAAACAAGTCTTGTACTGTTATTTATCACCATGCCATTAAACATTAATGTTTCTTTTTGCAGTGTAGCTACTTTTTTCAATAATGGTACTGCTGATTAGGTCATCTTTATGGGAGGTGTAACTGAGCGGTGAAAGCATCTGTTTCTTTGTTTTCTATAGCTTCCTCCAGCTTTGCAATGCAACTTGAAAAGGAGAATCATTGAGAGATTCAAGAAAACCCTCTTCAGTCAGCAGAGCAATCCTTGTAATCTGAAATCAGAAATGAAAAAGGTGTAGTACACCAATTACTACCTATGGCTGACTTTGTCTCTTCTTCTATTTGAATTAAGCTATTGATATTAATATCACAAAAATGTAAGTGTGAGATTCCATTTTTTAAAGGGAGTATTTAGAATCTTCACTAGCTATCCTTTATTTGGAAAATATGGAGGCTTCTTAAGTAAGCAGTTTCTACAGATTGGTTTCAAGTTTGTGTCTGATTGTTAGAGCATTTATTGTAAATGGAAAGGACCTGCTAGCTGCTAATAGGCAAAACCAGACTTCATCTCATCAGAACTCAGAAAGAGAAGAGGAAGGAAAATGTAACTTTTTGTGGCAAAGGCTGATAAAGATGATGAAAGCTCTTAATTTATGTAAGCTCTTCTTAATTTACTATTAATTTCCCAGTTTTATTCATGTTTGGAATTTATTTCTACTAAAACTAGGAATTTTAAGAAAGCACTGTCCCAGAGTGTCTTAAATACAGCAGACCTTTTTCCGTTGTTGCGTAGTGTGTCAGAAACACTTTAGTGTCACCAGTTTAAAAATATCTCAGATTTGCAAGAATGGCATGACTAAAGAACCATGCCTGCATGTTTTCCAATGACATGCTGGGTGCTCTCCAAAGAGAAGGACCTAACGACCAATACTGGATTTTCTAAATGTTCCTTCAAAATCTCCTGAGAAGACTGTAGTCAGCACAGGATCTGAAAATTACATCCTCAGCATCTGTGTACTGTGGGAGACTGTGAAGCTAAGATATTTCATTTTTGAATTGATGACAAAGCAGTTATTAGGTATGATACTGTATCTAAAATTTGATGACAAAGATAATTTCTTATCACTCACATAATTCCCCTTTGTAATCTAATTTGATTGCCACCTACTTGCACTGAATTGTGGAGTCTTCTAACTCATTGTTTGCTACAGAATGGACTAACCCCAAATGCTAAATCCTTCCTGTACTTTTGTAATAATTAATCTGAGATCCTTAAGCTCCATGGAAGGTGGCTACTTAGTGTTTACATTGGTAGTACATCTGAGCCATTGGTTTCATGCCAATTTGCTGTCCTGTAGATCAAGCTGGGATTTACATTAAACAGTTGCTGTATTTCAGCCATAACATTAAATCTAAGGAAATATTCACTAATCATGTATTGAGTTGACGCTTTCAGGAAAGGATGCCCCAAAATATGGTAATAAAAAGGAGGTGTTTATTATATAATTAACCCAATTTTCAAATGCCCAGAAATAAAGGAATGTATTTATTTATAAATGTTATCAACTGTAAAATTGTGTAGCTTCAAAGCTATTTGATTTAAACCTGAAGAAGAGGGAAGAAATACACTGTTTAAAAAGTAAATGGTAGTAAATTGAAGATGTTTGAAATGCTGAATGCAATTATGGGCATTTCTACCTTGAAGGAAATAGTTATAGAAACTATTAATAGAAAGCAACAACAAAAAGCGCAGTTAGAAGGATGGAGAAATGGTAAGCATCAGTGAATAAATGGTACATATTTTACCAAAATCACCACCATAAATGTGTTGGGTAACATGGATATAATTTGCAGGTAATAGGAAGAACCTAAATAGAGGAAAGAATTAGGTTGAACTCTTCCAGCAAGTGTTGTTGTGAGGTTGTGCAATATTTGTAAATAAAACTTAAAAATCTTGGGTTTTTATGTATGCTGAATTAGAAAACCTAATTAGAATAACAGACAAAAAGATTCTTCCACTGACTGGTGGTGGGGTAAAGTTCTTCCAACAATAGATATTATTATGTTTCTGTACTGTAGAAGTGTTAACATGCTGGAGAAGTGCATAACTGGAACTTCTCTCCTGCCCACAAAGATATTTTCATGTCAGAGTTGTTACCAGTGGATATTTTGAAAACTAGATGTTTTTAACTTTATTGTCAGTATCCTTGTTCACATAATCAAGTAGCTAACTGACTTCCAGGTTTCAGAAGTGCTGGGATCCCTCTAATGGGAATTATACCACTTGAATATGGACTAACAATTTCACTTGAAGCCCCAGTTTTGAAACCAGAGTCATCGGCTGTTTCTCTCCTAGGTTTGAGGGAATACACTCTCCTGTTTATCTTCACACAAATGTATAGTTTATGATGTTTTATTCAGATAGTCTAAAGAACTCAGCACTTTATACTCAGTGCAGATTGGCAGCTTGCAATGTTCACTCAGTGTTTCTAGAGAGAAGGTAGGAATTTAATAATTGTGTTCACCACTTTTTCATTAATCTAAAAAGTATCGAAATCTCCTTTGACTTCTGATTGCACTGGGAAACATAGGAAAGGGTAAACTGCCTCGTAGAAGTCTGAAGTTTTGGCGAACGGTAAGGGTGAAGATTTCAAGTGTTCTTTGCTTTTTCCTCTTTTTTTCTTCCCCAGCTGCTGCAAGGTTCTCTTGAATTGGTTGAGCCCAACTTCTTCACAGCAGATTGGCATGTGGTATGTCTCTCTTCAGGTGGAAATATGTTGCTTCCAGATGATAGAAAAGGTAAAGAAAGCAACAAAGCCTTTATAGTGGCATATATATTTAAAATAAAGTGTATGGTATCAAAGCAGAAGAAATTGCTGCTCTAAGAGCTGTCTTTAAAGACAGTAAAGTTATGCTGACTATACAGATTTTCATTATCAGGGTTTTTTTTGTTTGTTTGTGTTTTGTTTTGTGTAATTCCTGGTAAGATATGCAGTTTACCACTGATGGAACATTCTACTAATTTAAGAGAGTATACTTTGGAATTACAAAGAAATATCAAAGGTCCAAATAACACATGGTTCATCCATGAAAATCAATAGAAATGTTTGTAACTGAAAATATCCTACTTAGGATTTACGTGTCCTTGCACATGATTTTTAAACAAACTCTATTTAAACCCTATGTTGTTCTTCTGTCATGTTTGGAACAGTTATAGGGATGATTTAATCATAGAATCATAGAATTATTAAAGTTGGAAAAGACCTCCTGGATCATCAAGTCCAACCGTAACTACCTAGATAGATCAAGCACTACAAATCTGAGGAGGGAAAAGCTACATGCTATACCACATCTATATGGTGTAAAGCGTATACATATGCTTTAGAAAATGAATAGTGTCAAATATACTTTGGACTAGTGATACTCAGAGTGACAAATCATGAACTCCATCTTTAATCAAATCTACCATCACTGGCATCATCCAGGGTGGGGAAGCAGAATTCCTAGTTCAGAGACTTGTTTCATCAAACGCCTTTTTGTGTGAGGGACATAAGGGAAATGTGCAGCCTGTATTTTCATAATTGTGCCATTTCCATTCTTCCATTCTTCTAAATACAGGAAAAGCTATGTCACAATCCATGGACTAGAGGACATAGTAACATATTAAAAACTTTGGTTTTACTGGCCTCTGTGTTGAAACTTGCATATCAGTTCCACAGTTTATTGCAAGAAGTGAAAATAATACTAGGTGTCAAGGGTGATATTTGAGTAGGAAATGAGTCCCTAACAATCGCTTTAAATATGAGCCTTATTTTGTTCCTGGAGACAACAATACAATTTGATCAGATGCTCAGTATCTTTAATTTTTGAATCTCAACCTGCAAAGAATTCTTTTGTCCTCACAAATTGCTGCTGGCTGTGTGCCCTTTCCACTATAAATTGTAAGTGGGGAAGAATAAGAAAGTTGGATTGCTGTGTTCTGTTACACTAAGTATTTAAAATATTTTCCATCAGTTAGAACTCTTTCATGATGTGATAACACTGAGTGCCTCAAATGTTCACATCATGCCATAAGATGCCTCCCACCTTTGCAGGGGGTCGTTGTGGTCAGTGGAATTAGCTGTTGATAATCTAGCATCTCTCTTGTCATTACATTTGTACTAGAATTGCTAAGAAACTGATGAGGGAGCATAAACCCCAGATTCAGTAGTATAACATTACTTGCCTTTTACTTGAAGGTATCATTGGCACTTCTGACATAGCAGAAGGGATGACATATGAACAGTTGCAGGTAAGCTATAAATATGCCTATATGTATTAATTTATTATTTTTAATAAATATAATTTACTGAAATGAATTTCTTTTATCTTGTAGACTCTAATTGAAGAGGTTCTAGAGGAAAGTGGTTATTACAATTTCTCTTCTAACAGGTGAGTCTGTTCAATTTAAAAAGAAAAAGTTAATTATGATGTGCTAAACCCAAATGTATCATCTGACTGTTTGCGTGATTGCAATTTCACTTTAAACTTAGTGCAATACATGGTTTATTATAATACATGGATGCATGGACTGGAAGAAATGTATATGGGACATAATAGCTAATATAAGCAGGTTTTTTTGGCAACATCTGTTTTCTTCATTCAGATGATAGAATGGCAAAAGTTTGGCAGCAATTTCCTCACATTTTTCCCATATAAAATCACAGCTGAACAAAGTTTTCATTTAAATAGAAGTATATTTTAGTATAATACTCTACCATTACAGGGTTGAAAGGATGAAGCTGACATATTTAGTAAAATGTTTGAGTACAGCACAACAAGCAGAATAAGTGGTTGCAAGCACAGAAGTGCAGGGGATGAAAAAAATTTAATGGTCTTTGAAACTAGGCAAATGACTTGTCCTAGAAACGGTATATCTTTCCTGCAGGAAACCTTTGAGGAACATAGGAAAGAAAATACATGAAAAATGTCCTTATAGTCCACAACATAAGCTTAGCATTTCTCATTCTTTTTACCTGCTAGCCTGTTATTTATTATCTCAGATATTCTTTAGTGTAAAAAAAGTTCATTACTTCCATCAAGTAAGTCCGTTCCTTGTCTTTGCAGTAATCAACATTTTAAAGCCTGGGAGACTGCGGTTAGGTCTTCTAAAACAAACAAACAAACATATACACCCTCCCCACCCAATACGGATATTAAGAGATTTTAAGAATTCATAGTTCCTGGTGCTTCAGTGATATTTTTCAGTTATCTATTATCTCTGCAAACTTTTCTGTATGGATTGACTCCAGCTTGAAAAGTTTCAAATGTTAGTCTGAATATTTTTATAGCCTACTCATTAAATTGGAATTCCAGCTTACAAGAGTCTTGCAGCTGCCAGCTGTAAATATTGAAAAATCATGATTCAGCACTCCCAAAATAAAATAATAACTCACTCTTTAAACCTTCAGGGTTTTTTTCATTTGAATCATGTTTACAAAAGACTTTTGCAGCCATGAGATCTAACAAATTTGTTTATAAGTGTTTTCAAGTATTTTAAATTTTTGTCCTAATCATGAGCTCCTAAGATTTGGAGCTGTAGAAAAAATATCGCACAACGTATGGAAAAAAAAAAAGACTGTCATAAGGCTCTTGTTTTTGACAAGATCTAGCAAGTCTTATTATAAATGTATAAATGTGTTGTAGTTGTATAGGCATTTATCTCACAAACAGACTGGCAAAAAGCATCTTACTGCACTTAACTGTAATGAAGCAGGTGTGTGCTGAATATGGGCTTGAGTATTTTACACAAACTTCTATAAAAATAAGATATTTATTAATGGAAATCATAGAATCGTAGAATATTTCAAGTTGAAGGGACCCATAGGATCATCTAGTCCAACTCCCTGCTCCTCACAGGACTACGTAAAACTAAACCATATGACTAAGAGCACCATCCAGATGCTCCTTGAACTCTGACAGACTTGATGCCATGACCACTTCCCTGGGGACCCTGTTCCAGTGACCGACCACCCTCTTAGTGAAGAACTTTTTCCTAATGTCCAGTCTGAACTTCCCCTGGCACAGCTTCATTTCATTTCCTCGTGTCCTGTTGCTGTAAATGTAATGGCTGAAATGTAAAGAATGCTTAAAGATTGCAGGCAAATATGCTAGTACTTTCAACATGCAACATAGGAGTGCCACAGAAATGCACGAGACCAACAGCAGTAAAATAATTAACATTCTGTTCTTCCCGATTTATTCAGGACTACTTTTTTTTCTGCTGGGCTGGAATTCCCTAAAGAGTAGTTGTTCTGAAGAATCTTGACTTGTTTTTTCACATTTTTGGAAATTTTATTTTAGAAGAGACATAAGAGAATATTCTTCAGAGCCACACGGGATGACAGTGTAGTATAAGGTGTTCTTCCCTATGCTGTGTCTATACTGCAGAAGGAAACAGGGAAAAGAGCAAGCAGTACATTTCCGCACATACATGAAGTCTGGAGAAGGCTGGTGTATGCTCATCAGCCTTCTTCACATTGGTGGATGTGCTATGTATTTGATTTTCCCAGGAAAACAAGAAAATTGGAAATCACATGTGTTCCCCTGAGTCATGCAACTTCTTCACCAGTGCTGATAATATATTATCCACAGTCAGTGCTGATTTGTGCTTTGTTCCTGGGACTTGTAGCAAAGACAAAATTGATTTTGGAGTGGCTGAAAAGAATGGAGTGAAATCTCCTTATAGGTATGAATCTCCTTAAAAGTTTAGAAGCATGTTGTCTAGATTTGATTTTTTTTCTTCTTGCTTAGAATTGTTAACGTGTGCATGTAACAGCTATTGTTGTAGGCTTTGACCCACTCCACTGCATGTGTGTCGCTCTAGCATGTCCTGGCTTTAGCTGGCAGGTACAAAATAGGCATACTGCAACCCAGCTGTTGATCTGTCACCAGCAACAATACATGCCCTTGATTTTTCACTACACTTTTGAATCTTATTACGTGCTGTGATGCATAATTACATTTGATTCCCCTGTCACTATTACATCAATTCTTTTCCAGACAAGGTTCTACTCCCAAATAACTTACTATTTTTCCTTCTCTTCCAGAAAATTGACAGACCATGCTCTGGCCTTGCAAAAACATGTCTCTATTTCTATTTCCAGAGGACTTTCCATGTTTTCTAAACTATGCTCTGCTCAATGTCATTCAGAGCTTTCAGAACTTAAGCAATTTTTTTTTTTTTTGCTTCTCACACTCTTTCCAAATAGCCAAACAGTTCAGTTGTGATAGCTGTCCAGTATTGAATGATTCATTTGGCTAGCAGACATGCATCATTAGGCTTCGCCTCAAACTCTCCAAACAGTTTAAGCAAGAAGCAAGCTAGAAGGACAAATCACTCTCCCAAGCTGCACTGCAACTCACTTATCAGTGTCCACCATTATCTGGTTTTATTCTACCATGCAGAATTTGGTTTGCAGCCCTCAGAGCAACATCCTAGCAGCCATTCTTGCCTAAAACTGTTTTGAGCCTTGCTCTACTTCCTCTCTTTTATACACAGTGAAACATTTCAGAAGCAACAGCAAATTTTCTGGCAGAAACTCAATACATCCTGTAGCTTCCCTGGGATTGCCTTCTTAGAAAAGTGTTCATGGAAAAGCTTTAGAAAAAAGTACTAAGAGTAATGAATATCTGTATCTTGTTTGCTTTAGCAACATATAGGGCAATAGAGCTATTTTTTAACTTTCTTAGCTTATTTTAAAAGCTTTTAGTTTAGATTGAGTTTTTCAGTTTCTAAGATGGGAAGTGGTTATGATGCAGCATGTGTGGGGCTTTCACAATGGAAACAGAAAGATAGTGTTTCTGGTAGGAACCAAATTGCCTTCCCTTCTGCTCATATTAAGTTTCTAGTTCTTCTAATAGAAATGAGAAAAAAGAACTCCAGAGGCTCAAAAGTCCTCAGAAGGCATATCAGAATACCACAGACTTGATTTGTGAAGTTGGAAATTTTTAAATATATTTCATCATTTTAGGCCAAATTTCTTCATGATTTCTGACCAAGTTAACTTGAGAGTATCAGTTCCATATGTTGTAAGGCTACAAGGTGAATTCTGTTTTGGAACAAAGAATTCCACAGCTGCTATGCAACTACATGGGATGCATGCTGTTGTTGAAAGCATTATTAAACACAGAATAAACAGCTAGATAGCATATAGCATAATAATGCAATCTCCTACCTCATCATGGAGGACACTTTATAGAGAAACATTCTGAAAATATTTTTTCTTTATTTTCTGTTTTTTCGGGATTTGTGTGCATTGTCTGTGTTTCCCATCGCTTTTGCCCCTTGCTGTGTCCCCCACAGTCCAGGAATAAATGATGGGAAACCAAACCTTAAGTGAGGCGATGACATGAAAATTGTAGTAGGATGAATAAACTGTATAAAGGGTTAAAAATTATTCAGGCAACTTGATTGGGCGATGAGAGAAACATGAATTCTTTAGAAACTGAGACAGCTTCATAAGAAAAATGTCATGCTTTCCCCCCTCCCATCCCTCCATTTTCATTATAATAGTAATTACTATCTCAGTACCAGACATTTCATGGGGATTAATGACCAGCTGAGGATAATGACTCTCAGCTTTATCTTGAATAATCAACTTGTGCCCATTTATCACTAATCTCCTGAAATTACTCAGCACTCCAATTGTATTACTTATTTATACAGAATTTTGGTAAACATGCATAAACCCCCCCCGTAATGTTTCAAAATTATTCTATTCACATCAATTGTGCCACTTTTTCTTTTTTTCTCCTTCTGATTTAATATTATACTGCACAAGAGGCAAGCTCCTTGTTGTTCGTGAGCCTATTTATGAATAGGACAATGAATGCTGGCTTCAAACTTTCATCATGCTTTTTTATATTGAAGTAGACATGTAATACCCAAATTGATACAGAAATCTATTTTTAACAAATTGCATTAAGAGACTTAATCCAAGTAGAAACTCAGTTATATGAAAAAAGATTTGTTATAAATAAACAAAAATAGCAATGGTCACAGACAGGAATCATGTTCAGGTGACTGCCATGGTTTAACCCCAGCAGTCAGCTCAGCACCACGCAGCCACTCGCTCACTGTGCCGCAGTGGGATGGGGGAGAGAATCGGAAGGGTAAAAGTGAGAGAGCTCATGGCTTGAGATAAAGACAGTTTAATAGGTAAAGCAAAAGCTGTGCGTACAAGCAAAGCAGAATAAGGAATTCATTTGCTACTTCCCATCAGCAGGCAGATGCTTAGCCATTTCCAGGAAAGCAGGGCTCTGTCACACCTAATGGTTACTTGGGAAGACAAATATCATAACTCCGAACATCCCACCCCTTCCTTCTTTCCCCAGCTTTTATTGCTGAGCACAACATCGTATGTTATGGAATATCCCTTTCGTCGGTTGGGGTCAGCTGTCCCAGCTGTGTCACCTCCCAGCTTCTTGTGCACCCCCAGCCTACTCGCTGGTGGGGCAGTATGAGAAGCAAAAAAAGGCCTTGATGCTGTATAAGCATTGTTCGGCAGTAACTAAAACACTGGTGTGTTGTCAACACTGTTTTCACCATAAATCCAAAATGTAGCCCCATACAAACTACTATGAAGAAATTTAACTCTCTCCCAGGCAAAACCAGTACAAGCTCATATGACCAGGGGTCTTTTTGAGAGAAATGTTGTTTCAACATTATTTTTATAGGGAAAAGAAATGGTTGCAATGTAAGTAAGACTAGAAGGAAACAGTCTTCATAATCAAGTACATATATTGATATGTTGTCACTTATAATTTTCATAACTTTGTTCAATTCAATCTTTTCCATTGTTTTTGAAGTTTTAGAATTAGAGAAGCAACCATTCCTGTGGTTAGAAAGATCTGTTTAATGAAGAGGAGAACTGTCAAGTCTGGCTCTAATGATAGCTATACATTTTTAACTACTCAAAGAATAGCTAAAGGTATTATTCACAGAAGGATTATATATCTCAGGAATGACAGCAAATTCTGAATTTTGCCTGTTTGAGGCAGCCCTCATTTGTATTGGGTCTGTGATACATGGGTACATCGTTCGAAAATAGAAATGCATTAATGGAGCTTTTTCTAGCTACAAATTCTTACCATGTTATCTATTTATTCTTCAGCATTAATGCACCTCTTTAACTGTGCTACATGACTAATGGATTAAAATTTGTTTTTAGCTTAGTTAGTGTTTTTTAATGTTCTAGAACATACCAAACTAGACAGTAGATGAAAGTACACAGCTCCAATGCTCCTGGAATCTAAAGTGGCTTTTCTGATTTTGTGATATCTAGGCAATTTAAGACATTCTGCTACTTTTTATTCCATTCTGGCACCACTTCCTGCTAATGTTGCCTGGCATTTTCTGCTAATTGTTTTCTTCTTCCAAATGGTTGTCCATGTTGATTCTTACTTCTTATGTCTCATACATACAAAATAAGATTGTTTTGGCCAGCAATGTTTATCAGAGTCATACCAGCAATCTGTTAATTTGTGCTTCTCCCCAAGGAGGTAAAAAAGGCTGCCAAAGTACTTTTTTTTTTGTTTTGTTCTAAACGTTCGTGGCTCCAAGAGTTTTTGAAGTACCCACCTGCAGTTCTGATAGCTATCAGCTGTGTGGCACTGTTAAGTATGCCACCCTATTCCCACAGACCAGCATTCACTACATCTTTTTAGTTAGCTGTCCACTAAGAGGCAATATTGGCCTACCTTTCCCAAGTCACAGATTTTACAGAAATTAGAAGAAGGAGAAGCAACATGAAAACATGGGGTAGCAATTGATCCTAGCTTCAATTTCATCCAACTCCTAGGGTAAGGCAGTGACTAACCCTTGTTACATGGATGAATATAGAGTGTTCCAATGACAATGAAATGTGTGGCCAAGAGATGGATTAAAAGATACATGCGGATAGAGTTCACCACTGCACATGGTAATAGCCACATTGCACCTTTTAATGCTTGCTAGAGACATAACTTTTACCAAGTTGTTACAGCCACACCAATATTGGTTGTACTCAGAAGATATATGTGCCAAGATTTCCTTTTAATGGTACAGCGGAGCTCTAGAGAAATAATGACTTAAAAACTAGGGAAAATGTGTGCTTTAGATATTAGGGTATTCGGGTTTTAGCAGCTGTGCTTGTCAAAATCAGATGGCCAGGTGTGAAAAACTTACTGCTAACTGGATTTTTAGAGAATTGCAGGAATGTTCTAGTCACTTCAGGGATGGCCAGTAATCTAATGGCCAGTAATCTAATAACACAGAAAAAGGATTTGTGTTTTTCTGATATTGCAATACCATAACAAAACACTTTCCCCACTTTGGTTAGTAAGTCAGTCTTTTTTATTTTAGGCTTTTTTTCCTGTGAATCAGAATGATAGGAACTGTAGCAGAAACTGTTTATTGCTCTAGCAGTTAATCAGCACCAAGATTACTAGATTTGGCTAGTGTCAAGGCCGCTTAGGTATAAAAGACTTAGATGTAGAACCCTGCTGTAATTCATGAGATTGTGGTGTGCAGAACAAAGAAGTGATCCAGGGATCCATCTGGTACAAGTACCAAAATAATCTGATCATGTGGTAGGACTGTCATTGACGCAGAACCTCTCCCGTCACTCAGCTGGTTTCTCTTTAGCAATGAGATATGTGGAAAGGTGAATTTCACCTCTTGTTGGAAAAAATGAAGGAGCATCTGGCCTGAATTTTGGCTGACTGGTAGGTACCAAGGCATTGATACAGTTCAGTGGAGAATACACAAAATTAAGTAGTCTCCTGACAGTGGAAATGCCTGAAGACCACACTGTCTGTAGGAAAAGTGGATGTTTATAAAGCTGTCTGTCAGCATTTGGACTGTGGGAATGACTGTTTTCAACACTAGGCAGATGGCTCTGATCCCTTGCAGAGATCACATGCCCTGAGCTCTCAGACGTTCTTAGATGAGCTTCCCATCTTTGAGCAGAAGCATCTGTCATCACAGACTTGTTTGGCTGAGATAAGATGAGTTTGAAGCAGGTCTTTCTACCAGTTTGAGGAAAAGATTTACTTTGAGACTTACTTCTGTGTGTCTGAGCTGTCTGCTTGGCAGGGTTCTTGTATAGAGCATAGGTAAAGTCTGTCAAATAACATCAAATAAGGAGGCACCTTCCTACTCAAGGTGGTTCAGAAAGCTGACTGTAGACTGGAATAATTCTCATGGTAGCAGACCTGTATCTTATACAGCTGCTGTGAATTAAACACTTTGAGTTGAAGTAAGGAAAGAGTTGAAAGTTGAGTTGAAAGAGGAATTTTCCTTTTTTTTTTTTTTTTTTTTTCTTTCTGTTTGAGGCTTTAATGGTTTGCTCCAGCTGGGGCAGTTTAGCTGAGAAGAGTGTAATACCTTTCCATGTCACAGCAAGACGCTGTTGAAAGGAGTTTTGGGAATTCTTAGGCAAGTGAAAGACAATCTGAAACTTTTTGAAGAAATGGAAGACAAGATTGGCCCCAGTGTTCAGAAATCAGGGCCATACAAATGTAAATTCTTTTTAACTGTCTCAAGATATCCTTCATGACTGTGGCTAGGGGAGGAATTGCACATTGTTACATAGGTAGCTGTTTTGATATAGTGGTGTAAGATACAACAAAAGCTATCCTAGAATGTCAGTATAGTGCTAACAGGCACAGCATTCCTCCAGATGCCGTAGTTGTGTCACTTGTCCTTGAAGACTGCCTTTTTGCTAGCAGAACTTCCGTTTACTGATAAGGGAAAGTCAGATCTTCATGTTTCTGGTACTCCATAACAATAACTATTAGTCTCATCAAAATGTCAGCCCCAGTTTTGAAAGTTAATTTGAAACCTTTTACTTAAGACCAATCATCTGAAAATCATGTAAAAAGAGGGAATAGCTGTTTGTTTTACTGGGATTTTGTTTCTGTAAAACACCTTGATCTCCTTGATCTCCTGAGTTTTCCATGTTTCCTTGGAGTCCTGTAGCTCTAGAAATCTGTGCCATGGAAGGAGTTGAAAGATTTTAGCCTTTACAGCACTGGATGAAGGCATTGAAAATATGAAGTTTGCCCTACATTGCTTGCCCATATTAAAAAAATTCTAGTGATGTTTTCTGTATTAACTTGTGTGTTAGAGCAAGGATTTCAAATTTGGCCAAGGAAGCACCTCTTTTGTCACAGATATGACTTTTACCCTTCTCTTAGAAATTCATGCCAATGTAACCAAGTTATAATTTTGAAAAATCACGGTAGGTATATGCTTAACAGTAGTCTTAATAAAACACAGAAATATTGTCAGATCAAGTCTAGATATCAGAACAGAAAGTGACTCTGATCTTAAAGTAATGCCTCGGCAAAGAAATGGTAAGTAGCAACTGATGAGATAGAGGCTAGGAAGTGAACAGTAGATACATACATCTCATACTGAGCCAATGACAGCAGGAGACAGAATGTAGGAATCCTGGAAAGGAGAATGGTATGGGGAGAAGAAAGAACCACCTGTAGCTGGGACTGACCAGGTGAAGAGAATGGTTTGCAGTAAGGGCAGATGGTAGAAAGGGTAGGCTCACAGAACAGGAATCGAGCTCTCAAAAGCTCAGACAGAAGGGGATCCTCTAACAGCTGGATCGCTTGAGTGCGCACTGGTCTTTTTTATATTGTGAGAAAAGTGTGTATATCATTATCATCTGGTGCTGGTCCTCACAGAAGAATAGCTACCCATATCTGCTACAAGCTATTAACTTAAAGACCATAGTCTGTGCAGTGTACTTAATGGTTTCAGTGAACTGAGTTAGTGATATCACATAATGAAATTCCTGGAGAGGGGTTAGTTTATAATGTAAAAATTGGGAAATAACATACACAAAGCTTTACATTAAATATTCTTAACTATATTGCAGAAGTTCTGATTCAAAAAAGACATAGAAAGTACTCTTAATATGAATCATGGTAAATATTTCAATTGTGTGACTACAGCCAACATGGGTTTACCAAGGGCAAATCAAGCCTGACTAATCTAGTGGCCTTCTATGATTGAGTGACTGCGTCAGTGGACAAAGAAAGTACTATGGATGTCATCTACCTGGACTTCTGTAAAGCCTTTGATACAGTCCCGACAACATTCTTACCTCTAAATTGGAGAGAGATGGGTTTGATGGATGGACTGTGTTAGATGGATAAGAAATTGGGTGGGTGGCCACATCCGAAGAGTCATAGTCAGTGGCTCAACATCCAAGTGGAAACCAGTAAACAGTGGTGTCCCTCACAGGTCTGTACTGGGACCAACACTATTTAATATCTTCATCAATGACATAGCCAGTGGGATTGAGCGCACCCTAGAAAGTCTACGGATGACACCAAGCTGAGTGGTGCAGTTGATTCGCTTGAGGGATGGGATGCCATCCAGAGGGACCTTGACAGGCTTGAGGACTGGGCCCATGAAGTTCAACAAGGCCAAGTGCAAGATCCTGCACCTGGGTTGGGGCAATCCCCAGTATCAATACAGACTGGGGGATGAATGGATTGAGAGCAGCCCTGTGGAGAAGGACATAGTGATACTGGTGGATAAAAACTGGACATGAGCTGGTAGTGTCCAATGTCTAAGCCAGCGCTTGCAACCCAGAAAGCCAACCGTACCCTGGGCTGCATAAAAAGAAGTGTGGCCAGTAGGTCAAGGGAGGTGATTCTCCCCCTCTACTCCACTCTCATGAGACCTAACGTGGAGTACTGCATCCAGCTCTGCAGCCCTGGAAATTACAAGAAAGACATGGGCCTGTTAGAGTGGGTCCAGAGGAGGGCCACAAAAAGTAATCAGAGGGCTGGGACATCTCTGTTATGAAGAAAGGCTGAGTTAGGGTTGTTCTCAGAAGAGAAGGCTCCAGGGAGACCTTATTGCAGCCTTTCAATACTTAAAGGGGGCTTGTAAGAGAGATGGAGAGACTTTTTACCAGGGCCTGTGGTGACAGCAGAAGAGGCGATGGTTTTAAACTTAAAGAGGGTAGATTTGGATTGGACATAAGAAGTTTTTTACAATGAGGGTGGTGAGACACTGGAACAGGTTGCCCAGTGCAGTTGAGGATGCCCCATCATTGGAAGTGTTCAAGGACAGGTTGGATAGAGTTTTGAGCAACCTGATCTAGTGAAAGATGTCCCTGCCCATGGCAGGGGGGTAGGACTAGATGGTCTTTAGAGGTCTCTTCCAACCCAAACCATTCTATGATTCTATTTTTGCACAGGTACAGCGCCCCATTAAAAATTATGTTATCTATATGGGGGCTGTCAGCCTTCAGTGTTCCTTTTTCTTGTGTGGTTGGCTTTACAACTTTAATAACAACCTTTCAGCTTAGGGTTTTCTATCTACATGCGTTGAAGTGTGTGTGGAAAACTATAAATTATTTTTCATATTTTTCCTTTCCTTATTCCTGGAATACTTCCATATCTTTCAGTACTTCAGTAATCAACATAACATTCTGCTTCCTGAGGGGCCATGTGTACAGAGGAATGTTTGAAAGGGCTTTGGATATCTGAGTTATAAACATCGTATGCAAGTAGTCAGGGAAAATGTCAGAAGAGGTCTTACTCTTGGAATGGAGAGGGTTGGAGTTTTGAGACAAAGAAGAAACATGTGTTTTACTTTCTCACAGCACTGATTATGAGAAGAAGTCTTTACATCATATTTTCACAGAATAATACAATATAAAACAACTGGATTATGAGGCAATTTTCACCTATATAAAGCCAACAGAAGCAGCTCCATCACTTTCTCTGTTAATTTTCTATATAGCAGGCTAGAGGAATTAGAAAAGGAGAAATAAGTGATATGTAAGACTTTCTTTCAGCTAGTTCTCCACAGTGCTGAAGTCTCTGGAGATGTTACATCAGCAACATAAGTTAAAGCTGGCCCACAAATACATGATGTTGCATTCAGGCCTCATTGATTAGCTGTGGGAAACCTTTGCACCATGCTGCTCTAATTCTATTTGTGTGCAGTGCAGACTAGTCCATAAATTTTAAGTCAAAGGATCATTAGATGAAATAATTCCCTGTGTGTAGCATAAATGCTAGAATTTCACCCAGAGGTTTCTGCATCAAACTGTGTTGTAAACTCTGAACTAAACCATTTCTTTTGATAGACTTCTGAGGTTCCTTGTCTTTAACATCATGCTTGTACATCAGCTTTCTGCTGATAGCACAAAGATTGATCTCATACCTGGTGACTGTGAATAGTGGGGAATTCTTACTTCCAACACATACTAACTACCGATTTTTTCCCCCCCAGGTATCTCTACTATCCAAGGGGAACAAAGAACTGTCCAGTGGAAGAAGAGAACTTGTAATTCTGAACAAAGGCTTCAGAATTGTTCCTTAACAAAGTCAACCTGCCTGTACTTCAGCTGAGGCTATTTGATTACCAAAGGGGCAAACTTTGCTCATTAAATAGCATCTAGATGGAATTCCAATGTGGACAGCTTCAAGAGACCTCATGTGATATTTCAGGATGATACTGTTAACTTTAGCTTTGTTTACAGCTTAAGCACTTTACAAGGAACATTGGGAAAGATGCTTCCAGGTTTATACATCAGGAGGAAAACACAATTCCCAACAGTACATATCTTCTATTTTTATAATTTTTTTAAAAGATTTGCTGCATAGTTCAAAGCCTGTAACCTTAATTATATCCATGTATGTCTTCTATGGGAAGAAAAAGAGCTTTGTAATATGACCAGACAGAAAATATATGTAGGTTCACTGTACCAGAATTAGAAAAAGATTAAATACCAATAGTACAATTTTAATATTTAGAAGGAATTTCTCTACTTACGTTTGGATGGTAACAAATTCTAATGCTGGTATGACGTGTTAATAGTCATTATTTGCAACTGGCATAGCTTCTGAAAAGTTTGTTATTTTTAAAACAGCTAGTTTTACTGCTATTTCAAAATGTCTATTATATGTCTATCTTTAGGCACACATTGTATAGAACTGTGTATATAAAACGTCATGTACATTTATATACATTTTATGTACACATTCATTTACTGTGTAACAGACTAAGTAAATTAAATACATGCTTTACTGCTAATCAAAACTGTAGTACTTAAAAGCACTTCCAGAATTTCAATATTCAATATTTCAATTTATTCACTCTGTATTAAACGGAGATAAAAATGTCTCACTGCAGTAGCAGAGAAGCTATTTTTTGTCTACAGTTTACTAAGGAATACTTATTAAGTACAAAGGCTTTTCTCTACAGTTGATACTGTGGCAATCATAACTGTTGAAAATAACCAGAATGCACTTGGTGATATAGCTCTACTAACTCTATTGAAAATTATTAACATTATGGTCATAAAAATGATTACTCATAAGTAATTTGATACAGATGTATGTTGTGTACTCTTCATAGGCTGGCAAAGGTTTGTTTGGGTGGTTTTTTTTTCCAGTGGTTTGTAACTATAAATAGCTAACTGGCATTCATTTCCTAACAATTTAAGTGAATTATTTCACCTATAATGTGTGACTTCAACATCCTGATTTGTGAAGCAGTGAAAAAGGGCCCAATGGGCAGTGTAAAAAAACCCCAAACAATCTATCCTCTTTTCACATATATATAATGTAGAAAGTCATCAGGCACTATCTTTGCATCTATACAATGGTACAGTAGTGATAGCAAAGGTCTGTTAAGGGTCAAGACATATGATTCTTAAAGTACGACCAGCAGGTAATTGCAGTTTCCACCATGAATCACCATAGGTGATGCATTTCCTGCAATGTAGCCACTAAAAATCAATTCCTATTCTAGTTCAGAGTGTTAGTTTTGCTTTGCTAGAATGGAGAAAGGGAACACAGTATGGTTAAATCTGATGGATTATAAAGTAAATCCACACTACATATGTCTGCCAATGGAACGGATTACACTGATATTTTATCCAAAATACTTCATTTAAATTAAACCTTGATATGCTGGTCCTACTCAAATTGCATATGAATTCTCATAATAATTTTCCATTAAAATAGTGTAAAACCAATTTACACTTAAAGTAACCTATTTTAATATACTTTTGCAGAAAAGTCTTATTTTAAATTGTCAGAGTGCATCGAATGCCTTAGAAATAACTTGGACCTTATTTCAAGTGTGTTTTGAATTATTATTATTTATATTTTGTCTGGATTTGTGAGATAGTGTTGTGTTCATTCAAACTTGATGACATTTTTGTTGAGAAATAGAGTGTAATTAATTACTCTTATTGTTTTTCTCTTAATGTATTTTTAGTGCTGTTAACTCTGCAGCAAATTTTGTGCTCATTTTTGTGACTGTGAAAAGTGGAATACTAGCTGGTGGCCAGCAGAGGAGACCAGACTTCTCTCCAGTAACAAGATGAGAGGTGGATTGGTGGCATGTACAGCTGCAACCACCAAGGCAAATCAAAGCAGGGAACCAGTGGTATCTTCTGTTTCTTTCCTGGTGTTCAGTGGGATCTTTTTTTTTTTTTTTCTCCCTGACTGCAACTTGAACTGACAACTGGCTATTGTAGGAAAAAGCTGATGAATTTTACATGTAGGGCAATTAACTGCCACAGAAGATTCATTATCTAAGCTGTTAAGTAATTTCTGGCATTAGTACATAGATGTTCTCCACTGAGATCAGGGCCCATTGTGTTTCCCATTGTATGAAAAGCAGCAAGAACAAGTTCTGCCATGAATAATTTCGGTATGGCTAAATGCTGTATAGACAATATAGATAAAGCATATTTAGGGAAACAGGGAAACCAAAAATGAGTTGCCCAATATCATTCAGCAAATCATCAGCAAACTTGAGAATGGGATCTACATCTCCTGAGTTCCAATCCAGTGCATAATTGGTATCCTTGAAGGTGTGTATCTTTTTTTCTTGTATGCTTGTAATCTTTAATGTAATGTGTGCAAAAATCAGAGAAACAGGCATAGCTGTACTTATTATTTAGCTAATTGAAAAAGATTCCACAAAGTTTGGTGCTAACTATATTGAAACACTGCACTAAACTACATTTGATTATTTGTGAGTTAATCTAAACTGTGACTTACGTAGGCCTTACCTTAAGTTTGCTTGGCTGCAGGTAGGTACCTGAGATTATGTAGTATTCTGCCTTCTATTATTCATACTTGTGCCTACTTTCTACAGTGATCTGATTACAAGTACTTTCTCAGGAGAATGCACTGTGTGTGTATTCTGTGGCCTGATTTACATATGTTTTGCTCTGTCTGAATCATTTCCCAGTCCCCTGTCATATCCCTGAATAATCAAATGTTGACATTGGATAAAATCATTAGTTTTATTCCATAAGGGAATTCCTGTTAACAGTCTCAGAAGAATGTATTTAAAGACTATTTCTTACAGTCATTGTGACTTTTAGAATTACTGCCTGATTATTGGTATTTCATATTAAGAAATTTGGCAACTAGTTCCTGAACTTATGGAATTACGTTAATTAAAGAAGAAAGGCCAACAACATTCCTTGCTAAAAACAAGAAAGCTTCTAGCATTGACTTCCCCAAACTGAACAATATACACAATTTTACAATGTATGAATTCTGTCTTGCTTTTAGGAAGAACTGGCAATTCTGAATGACTGCATTTCAGGAGATATGAAGAGAAGAAACCACTTAAGAATGTTTGGTTTTAACTGTATGAATTTGCCATGCATTTGAATTTAAAAACTTCTCAACTGAAAGTTTCATCATTCAAATTGTCTAGATACTTAACAGCAATTGGAAAGAAAGGTCTTGTAATTAATTTTCTTTCTTGACTTGCAGGAAGGTAAATCATATGAATCCTCTGTTCAGCTGTTCTCAGTAGGAGATGGTGAGAATCATAATGAGAAAACTAATTATTTTAAAGGATTTGACATTTGAGTCCTCATATTTCCTACCAAACTAAAAACTTACATCTATTAAGATTTTGCTTCCATAATTGAACTAATTGTCCACTGTTATATTTTGACCTAATCTCTTTCTTTTCCAGCACCACTGTGTTTGTAATTTCACCGATTAGGACATGGTCCCTGACTTAAGCTGTAACTGGTCTTACTCAGTTTTGCTCAAAATTTAGACTTACCGTAGCTTCAGTACTGTCTTTCACCTGCCTCCATCTCCGTTGGAGCAATGTAAGCAAGTACAGATAGTGTTAGGTGTTAGCCTTAGCAGTGGAATCAGTAGTCTGCTACAGTCAAAATCTTGTTTACAGACAAATAGGAAGCACACATTGTTATATATGTATATGTGTGTGCGTGTAGATATATATTAAATATATATCCATGATTTTTTAAATTAGTATAGTTGAAATCTTAGCAGTCTAATTCAAGAATCATTATTAGTCTAGATCTGATGCAGAAAAAGAAAGAATAATAATGCAGTTAAAATTGCTTTACAAACACCTCTTAGCTTCTCCCCATTTTGGGAGATTATGCTCACCCTTTCATTGCTCCTCTGTGTTCCAAGGCCAGTGGTTTTGTTCTGGTGGGGGTGTTACCATGAGTTGTCAGCATCTAGACTCCTGTGCAAGGTGGAATAAGATGTTCATATTGATGGTTCCTTTTTCCGTACTCTTGGATCCACCACTTGGGATCATTTTTATACATTTGCTAACACAGTTTTACACCTTTGCCGTTTCTTCATTGGTCTGCAGCTCCATGGTACATCTGGATTTATAATGTATGGTGCATTTTACATGTACTAGATACCACTTCTTTATTCTCTTAGCTATCCCTAAACCCAGTTTTGTCCAGGCCTGCATTTTGTTACTGATCATGGTTGAGTTTTTTATAGTCACCAGTGCCAAGCCTGTGTCTCATCTCTTATCATCCCATACCTGTACTACTCTATACCGCATCTTGTGTTTCCACTTCTCAAGGCCTCTACTATCATATCAGGCCTATATCTCTTCATACTACATCATAATGTTAGTCATAAGTATCTATTTCTGCATACAGTAACTGGTTTTTACTGCTACCTATATAAAACTATGGTTGTACTATACAAAGATAAACAAAAGTAAAACAGAGGTACACGACTGGTCAGTTAGAGGAATTGCAGACACAGCTAAAGCAAGTAAAACAAAGCTGCAGGCAGGTCAAGACATATTCAGACAAGCAAGACTGACAAGCCTCAGGCCTGAAGCCTTGCAAATTCAGTACAAAGGTTATAGCTTATTGTTAGCAATGGTACTGCTGTATCGCAGAGCTACATGATTACAGCTTTCAGAACTTTTCAAAATGCACTGACTCTTGCTCTGTAACCTGTGTGCTGCTCTTAATGCACTCAAAAGGTCTAAGTCATTAACACAGTGGCCATATTCCCACGTGTCTGAAAAGAAGGCCTTGTTGCTAAAGTATGGTCAGTACGGTCTAGCTGATGTGTGATCAGCAATATTCATTTGAGATAGATAATGTTTCAGAGCTTGCCTAAATGGTGAGCTGTATTTGCTGAGTGTGTGACCACATGACTGAACAAGTGGTCAGGTAGATGTCTTTTAGAGCAGCAAATAGTGCCACAGTAGGATTAAAAGGAAAAGTTAAAAACAGCAGATCCAATATACAAGACAGAAAATTAGTCTGTTTGCCAAAGATGTGGTCTGAATACTTAAGACTCACTGCATGTGCATCTGGTGCAGCCTAGGCTGCAGTGCTGATGGGTGGGAAGAGAGCACTGGCTTTGTGAACTGAGCAGAACATGCCCATAAACTGCAGTGTTTCAGCAGCCTGTGGGTATCTTGGATTCTTGATAGCAGGGCTCCATGAGGAATAGTTTGACTATTACGACTTCTAGCTACTGAAAAGATCATGTTCACTATGAGGACATATTATTGGAGGTAGGTAGGTCAGATAATTTGCTCATCTTTTCTGCATGGTCCTCAGGCAACATAGGGGTGGAGTTGTCTCATAGACTGCCATCCTGAGTTTCTTCCACAGTGTAATAAGTATATGTTCTACAAATACATAAACACAATAACTGAAATAATAAATACAGTCATTAAAATTATGTTTATTGACTTCATTTCAAGGGTTTTTAAAAATTTGTTTTAATTAACAGTATCTGGAATCAAAGGTTTACATTTCTTTAGCTTGATGATGACAATTAATTCTTTACCTTTTCTCAGACAGGTCATGATACAGTGGAATTATACAAGATGAATGTTGGCAGAACATGTCAGTTTGATGTAGTGGGTCTGATGCTCTGGCCCACAGCCAATAACACAGTATATGCCTGAAGAGTTATATATCTAGTATCTGTTGTGATTCATTTGTAGTCCAAATGCAGCCAATGAAAATAAACTGGAGACAGCAGTGTGCCACGCAGAAGCAGGACTGACCAATTTTTCACCTGTTAGCAGTGTTGGTATGAATGGTCCTCTTCTGAAGACCTGTAGGAGCCAGAAACAGCACAATAAACCCCAGAGAATTTTGTAAAGCTCTACAATGCAATCTGTTAGTCTTAAATTATGTTGTGCTGAATGGATCATTTCTGCAATTAGGTTTATATTACAGAGAGTAGACATTAAATAAATGAGGGAGGTGTAGCACTGAGTAGATGCAGACAACTATTTTTAAAGATATCTTCAGTGAGGCTTAAATTAATGTTGACCTATTTGTCATCTTCCTTTCTCTGAGACAGACATTTCCCATGCTCTTTTACATATAGTTTGAATACCCTCTCTGAATAAGGAAGCCTGGCAGTTGATTAGAGCTTTGCCTTGAGTGACCTGCCCGCTGTCTTTCAGAAAGAGTTTTTCACAGAGAATTCATAATTAAATGATGATGCAGTAATAGTGGTTTGGTTTTTTTTTTTTAAATTGAGAAATAGTTATAGAATGGATGGAAATAGCTGTTCCTGACATGAAAGAGTAATGGCCAATGAAAACTGCTGTGTTCCTGAACAGGTTAATCAACAATGACGTTACTTGTCATAGCCCTGTTCTCAGTAAGAAGTGACTGCTGAGAGACATGCTGGTGGAAATTGGTGGGTACAAACCCTTTTTTCCAATAGGAAACTCACTTTGTTATTAGATTTCACTGGGTGAAACTGAGTCTACTCGGACTCAGTTGGACAGAGTTGGACAACTATTGAAAAGGTCCACTAAATGCAAAGCACAACTGTAATAATTCAGCACAGTTCTGCTGAAATCACTATACATTGTGGAGCATTTTGAGTATCTGGTCAGGCTGCCTCTCCAATTTCATTTGTTGAGACATGAGAATTCCCATACTCACTAAGTACTTATAAGGAGGGCAACGTTATTCTTTCCAAGAATGAGACTTCATTAGTCTCCTGTGTGCATTTTCTGAACATTGTGACCTTTGCATTGGTGCATCTAGCACTGAGGTCACACACAGAAGATCAGGATACATTACTCTAGAATCTGGGGGTCAAGGAGTTCCTGCAGGGGAGGAATTCTTGCAGCTTCTTCTTACCAATGTAATGTAGAAAAACATGTAATATGGCTGCAATATAGAGCTAGAGCAGTGAGCAAATACCCAGCGCACTGAGACTACCCTGGTGAGTACTCAGGATTTTGTTGAAGCTGCCACTATAAAGGCATTTTGGAAGTTGACTGTGCCCTTTTGCAGGATGCCTGGAAAACATGTATAGCTTCCAGTCAAAAGGAGTTTTCTTAGAGTTATCAGTAGTGGAAAAAGATAATTTCCATTTAAACCCAAGTTATGCCCAACCATTTTGGTATCCAAGCTTTAATTCTAATTTTAAATCAGTTCTTAACCTAACCTTTTATCACCTTCTATTTGAATTGCTTCATGTATTCCTGCCTTGTTTTTGTCAGCCTATGAGGAGAAGATAGCATACTTATATGTAGGGGACAGATGAATTTCCTCAGGCTATTTTCCAAGATTTGTTCTTTGATTTTGTGTATTTCTCTGTAGCCACACTGTTCTTTTGTACATCTCAGAAAGATCTAGAGGATATTCTTAGTTCTTCAACCAAACATCCTTGGCAATAAGCTGCATCTTTTGTTTAATGAAGAGGGGTTACCCATCTTTTTTGAATGTGTGCTTGTTTCCCCTATCTGGTCTCATTCCTATTTCTTAAGACTGCACATTGCAAATATTCACTGTTTACTGCTTGAAAGAGACAAGCCCAATGCATTGCATTCAAATAAACTACAAAAAATATTGAAGGGTATCCTAAAACATGTTTCACCATAATCTGTAAAAGAAAACACAGTGAATTTTGGACTGAATTTCTGTAATCATCACTGTCGCACATACTGCTTTTTTTCTTCTAAAGCAAATGATATATTTCCTCTTCACTAAATTGTGTTAATTGCTTGACAGTAATTATTCTACGTTTGCTTCATTACCAAGTAAAATATTAAGGCTTAAATATCCTTAATTGTAGGGACTAACATCCTGTAGCTTTGCCTCATTTGTATGTTTGTAAAAAGTCTTCAGATTTGTTTGGTGTTTTAATATTATTCTTTGATATTTGAGGAAGTTTTTTGCAATTTTTTTTCATTCAGTTTTAGAGGGAGGTGAGGATTATTACTGTGTGTCACTGGGATGAAGTAGATGGAGGAGGAGGGAAGAAGACTAGGAATCATGGTAAAAGTTTTGTAATTTCATTATTACATTTGAGAGTTCCATTTAGATGAGACAAGACAACTGTATTTTTGTAATATATGGGAGGATATAATAGTAATTTGCATTGCTGTACAACTTTCCATCTAAGGCTCTGAAGAGCTTTATAAACATTAATGAACCAAATCGCTTAGTGCCCAAACAAGGTAAAGATTAAGATTCTCATCTTACAGATGCAAAAGCTATACAAAGAGACAGAGAAGCTAGCAATAGCTTAGCTCTTCTACCCATGCACCAAAACTGTGCTGGAAGTTTTTGTTGAGTGCAACATCTCATATCATGGGTGAGAACAGCAAGTTCTTGAGAATTTGTGGTGGACCTATTTCCCTCCAAGTTGTAGGATCAAAGTCTCTTGATTCTTTGACTAGTATTTTAGCAATTACATGATCTCTCTTCTCTCAAAATGGAGATCTTGCATCTAAGAATATTCTTATAACTATTTACTTGTTTGAAAAAAGAAGCTTTTCTATGTGTTCCTGAAAAGGAAATAAAATTTAGTTTCTATGTGTTTGACTCACTTCCCAGTCCTGTTACTCACACCACAGTTAGTAATTTATTTAAAAAATAAAATCCAGAAGCAGAAATGTAGTGACATAAAGCTGTGTTTTGCCATCATTCCTAGCTGTTGTTGATGCAACTGATTGCACAGCTGTCCTAGTACTGCCACTAGCAAATTGAAAAAGAAAAAAAGGGACAAAAACTCGAGTGGTGGATGGGGGTGTGCAGATGCAGATTTGCAGAAAAGGACCTGGGGCTCCTGGTGGACACCAAGTTGAACAAGAACCAGCAGTGTGCCCTTGCCACAAAGAAGGTGAATGGCATCGTGGGCTGCATTATGAGTTTTGCCAGCAGGTCAAGGAAGGTGATCCTTCCCCTCTGCTCGGCACTGGTGAGGCCTTAACTGGACTATTGTGTCCAGTTCTGGGCTCCTCAGTACAAGAGAGACATGGACATACTGGAGAGAGTCCAACAAAGGGCCACAAAGAGGATGAAAGGACAGGAGCATCTCTACTGTGAGGACAGGCTGAGAGAGCGGGGACTGTTTAGCCTAGAGAAGAGAATGCTCAGTGGGGATCAAAGGGGATCTCATCAGCATTTATAAATACCTGAAGGGAGGATGAGAAGAAGATCGAGCCAGGTTCTTTTCATTGGTGCCCAGTGACAGGACGAGAGGCAATGGGCACAAACTGAAACACAGGAGGTTCTTCTGAACATCAGGAAACACTTTTTTTTTTACTGTGAGGGTGATGGCACACTGCAACAGGTTGTCCTGAGAGGTTGTAGAGTCTCCATCCTTGGAAGTACTCAAAAGCCATCTGGACATGGTCCTGGGCAACCAGCTCTAGGTGGTCCTGCTTAGAATGAATCATAGAATGGTTTGGGTTGGAAGGGACCTTTAGAGGTCATGTAGTCCAACCCCCTGCAGTAAGCAGGGACATCCCCAACCAGATCAGGTTGCTCAGAGCCCTGTCCAACCTGACCTTGATTGTTTCTAGGGATGGGGCCTCCACTACCTCTCTGGGCAACCTGTTCCAGTGTTTTACCACACTTGTAAAAATTTTTTTCCTTATATCCAGTTTAAATCCACCCTCCTTTAGTTTAAAACCATTACCCTTTGTCCTGTCACAACAGGTCTTGCTAAAGAGACTGCTCCCATCTTTCCTATAGTTCCCCCTTCAAGTACTGAAAGGCTGCAATAAGGTCTCCCCACAGCCTTCTCTTCTCCAGGCTGAACAACCCCAACTCTCTCAGCCTGTCCTCGTAGGAGAGGTGCTCCAGCCCTCGGATCATTTTTGTGGCCCTCTTCTGGACCCGCTCCAACAGGTCCATGTCCTTCGTGTGCTGAGGGCTCCAGAGCTGGACGCAGCACTCTAGGTGGGGTCTCAGCGGAGTGGAGTAGAGGGGCAGAATCACCTCCCTCAACCTGCTGGCCACGCTGCTTTTGATGCAGCCCGGGATACCGTTGGCTTTCTGGGCTGTGAGCGCGCATTGTTGGCTCATGTCCAGATTTTCATCCACCAGTACCCCCAAGTCCTTCTCTGCAGGGCTGCTCTCAATCCCTTCATCCCCCAGCCTGTATTGATACTGGGGATTGCCCCAACCCAGGTGCAGGACCTTGCACTTGGCCTTGTTGAACCTCATGAGGTTCTCACAGGCCCACCTCTCCAGCTTGTCCAGGTCTCTTTGGCTGGCATCCCATCCTTCTGGTGTATCAGCTGCACTACTTGAGCAGGGCCGTTGGACCAGATGACCTCCAGAGGTCCTTTCCAACCTCAACCAGTCTGTGCTTCTGTGAATTTCTGTTATGAACTTATAGCTGATCTGCAAAACCCAGAAGTTTAGAACTGGTCTGCAAAACTCAAGTTTTTAATCACTCCTGTGGATGTCAGCATTTCCAGTTACAATCACAAAGTGTTCTATATACAATAGTCATGAAGGAATATGAGCCAACCCTGCAGACTGACATTACGACAATTTTTTTTGATTGTGAAAATTCTAACTGCATAATTGCTCCTGTGTGATAGTCCTTCTAGATGGTACTGGCTAGGCACGGAATGACTTTTTCTTGTTTAGTTATTCAGTGATAAAGGGGAAATGGTACAATGCTCCATTGAAACAAATAGATAAAATACATATGAATCATGAAGTGCAGTATTTAAATAGGACTTCCTTGCAATAGTCATTAAATCTGTCTTTTTTCCCTAGCTTTTTATATCCTAAAAAACTTTCTGCAAAGGATATTAGGATTGTGAGGAAAAAAATCTACAAAAGTTAAAATCTAGAATTCTGGTACAATTTAGTCTTTTATAGTTGATAATGTATTTTTATGAAACTGAAAATAACCCACAAATAAAGGGGCGTGGAATTCCTAGCATTTCAGAAGGCTGAGAGAGGAAGATTGCCCATAACCTGCTAAAGCAATGACCACAATATGAATGCTTTTCTCCTAGTCAACTTTATTTTTTAGATAGGGAAGTATGGCAAAGTATAGCTGTATCTGTATTGAAGACAATATTTTCAATATATTAATAACAGCTTTTGTATTTATAGTGCTTCCTTTTGTATTGCTTTCATGACTTCATTGTTTTTCTTCTTTTTTGTGTATTTCTTAGAATCTCAGAGATGGCATTAGGGGCATTTGGAAGCATTCAGCTCTAGTGATCCTGTAGAAATGTGCTCTCTGCAATGAGTGTTGGAATGTACACAGAGTGCTTCTTTCATTCTTATTATTCAGTGAAACCATGTATTTTACACGATGCATGAAACAGACAAGTAAAATCTGTTCTCTGTGTAGTTTCCACCTCTTATCTTGGAAATTCACAACTATTGCAGTATACTGCCTTCCTCACACACACACCTTTCCCTCCTCATTTGGCTGTACTTTGTCCAATCAAGCTCTTTATACCATCATTAATTTCAGATCTGTGTAGTAAAGGTCTTTCTGTGTAATTCTTCTTTCCAAATACTGGGGGTCTTGTTTATTTGTTTACTTCTTACTTATAGTAGATATATTGCTGATTCAAAAGATGCGTATTTTGTTCTCTGTTAGTTGGAATGTGGCAAGTGTTACAAAGTGCCATCAGATGGACTCAAAACCCTGATGACAGTCATACTCACTAAAATGTCAGGGGGTTTATTGACAGAACTTAGGGACATAACTAAGTTTTCTTAGCACTCAATGAATTTTTATTTATGCCTTCTAGAAATCTAAGTTAGATATACAAATGCTAACCTTCCAATTGTTTTGGATTTTATTATACTTGCTAATGCTGACAGCAATGTCTTTTTAAGTGTTGGCTTTCTACATATTCCTGTTACCTTATTAGCTTATCCCTCAGGTGCAAATGTAATAATATCTTTTAAACACATTCAGATTTTTGTTTTTCCTTTTTGATTCCAGACAGTGTCATTTGCTTCCTGACTGTTAGACTTTTTATTTAATATGCATTAGCCTGAAACATTCCATGAAAAATGTGTTGAACGTGAATTTTAGTATATTTCAGAGACTTAATAGGTATTAAGAGAGCAATAATACCTACAATAGCAGGCACAAACAGGATTTGTAACTTTACAGCTTGCAAATTACAGCCAATGCACTGAGGGCAAACACCATTAACAGAACATAATTTGAACGTTAAAGAGATTGTGTTTGCAATCAGGGCATCTGCCAAAACTATATCCAAAGATGTAGGGTCCTCTACCACACTTCTTTTGCAGCATGCATTTATACAACCCCTGAAGTCTTCATCTGTCTAATTGAATTAAGTATTTTAAAGTACAGCTAGAAGGATAATTACTAGAGCAATACCAGATACAAATACAACTTAAGTGGAGGTAATGTTTGTGAAATGTGATCTGCCTACAGCCTTGGATATAGAACTTTCTGTCTACGTGAGTAGATGGAGGGATTCCTGTCCTTTGTGGGGCCTCACAAAGAATCAAGGGCTTTAGCTAGTTGCTTTGCTACTCTGTTTTCAATCTCTGATCTGAAACTACATTGGCTTGAGTCGATCACCTATATAAAAACATCTTTGAATTCAGTTGCTTCAAGAAGAAAGTGATCTTCCTAGCTGGAGCTTAAGTGTGCCTGAAAATCAGAAGAGAGAATCATTTGTAGTTTATAATTTCCCAGGGTTTCTGGTAGTTTGTCTTTTTTGAGATTTCTGTTAAGTGAAAGGATCTAACCTCCCAAGTCTTTCTCTGACCCCTGTGTGAAATGCTGTCATGTTTCCAGCCCTGGTAACATCCCAAACACTTCAGAGAAGTCCCAAATCCAGGACCTAATTCCATGTTGATACAGAATTTTGAAAAATTATTCTGGCAAGAAGGGGTAAAATTTGAAATGCAAGGTTATCTGTCTGCATTGGACAATATGCCTAAAAAGCAATCAAGAACAGACAGATGCAGTGAACATTTAATCTTTTGCACAAGTAGAATTTTATATACGTTTGGTCCTTGGTTTTTCTGATGCAACTACCAAGAAGGGGCTGCTTTGCATCAGTTCTGATGGTAGATTTTGATATATGGTATCTATTAGTGGGGAACACATTCTCTGAACTCAAAAGAAATTGCTTCATGGAAGCTGGACATATCAGATCATTAACAGATCGATGGTAGATGACAGCCACTACTTATAAAATCTGTTCTCAAAGCAGTGACTGAGAATAGAAAGATCAATTAAAAAGCTATGGACTAGTCACCTAGCTAGAGGATCATCACAAGCTCAACAGCTGTTTCATATCTAGCAAGTCACGAGTGGTTTTAGGCTTTGGTTTTCTTGGCATACAGCTAAAATTCTTGAGTTTACTCTCTAGGTGATTCAAACACTAGTAATTTGCTGTTTATATGTTTGAATCCTGCCTGTGATCATGTAACATCTTTCTTCGTTTCTGCAGTGGCTCTTAGGCGCATCCTACTCTGTTTCCCCCATCTATTTTATATTTTGTTTCTGTTGCTTTCTAAGATTATTTGTTGTAGCGAGCTTATAATAGTTTTCACCAAAATGGGCTGTCTGCTCAGATATCTTAGAAGGGCTCCACAACAGAGTGAAAATCAAGTGCTCTGTAGAGCCTTCTCGCAAACCAGCTCTTTCCCACCTTGAGGAACAAAGGGCAGGGCTGTTTCCAAGTTGTGTGATATTGATGGACTTCAGGATTTCCAAGGCACTTTCCCCTTGTTTGACAACGACACTTTTAAAACCAGTTTTATACTTTTACATTACACTAAAGAACCAGCCAGGGCCTTTTGGCCCAAAGTGTGCATAGCTCCACATTTTACCTTATTGACAATATGAGGTATTTAGATCACCAGTTGTCAGTTATATTACGACTTGCCTGACAGTAGTCTTGAACACTGATAAGAGGGGACAGGAGAGGAAGTGTCATAGTGTTATTTCAGTGTCAGGGTGTTTTCTTTAGATGCTCTGCTATGTTTTACCTTTGGACTTTGTTTCAGGCTCCCACCTTAGTTTCATGCTATTCACCCTATTCATCAACCCTATTTTTAAAGCCTATATAGAAATCATGGCAACAGAGTGTGAACCTGTCACTCTGGCTACACTACAGTTCTGTCTGATCTACAGAGAAAGCATCGTTATGCTGTACACACGCCATGACCAGAGTAGAAATGCCACTGGTGCCTTGAAGCTAAATGTTTGATTTGGAAATGACGAAAGAAGGATTTTCTGTTGTTCAGACACCAAGAAAAAAAAAAGAATTCCTATACCAGGGTGTAGTGGACAAAGAGCACTGCATTTGCTTTTACCTGCCACAGCAGGAGCTACCTGGGAGAATCAGAAGCCAGAAGAGCGGACCTGAATGAGGTCTTTTTCTGAGGCCTCTTCTGCCTCCAGTCATAGTCAGACTCCACTCCTGGGCTTCAGTTATCACCCACTAGTCCTTCCTTGTATGCTGGAAGGACTAGTAATCCTGCAGAAGAAAATGTGCCCTGAATCACTTTAAGGCTTTGTAGCCCTTTCAGATTCCCCTATGTTAATATTTGCATGTGAAGCTAACTTGTGGTAAATTAGATGACTGTTGACTAAATTAGAGTGATCTGAGAGAAAAAATAATATTAGATGCTAAGGAAGCATTCTTACAGGAAGTGTTCTACATGGCTCAAAATCTTCAAACTGCTGCTGAACATAGCTGGAAAACTAATCTGGAGTTTCATTTGTTTCTGTTCTCAGAAATGTTACGGATTTGGCAGTCATTATCTAACATTAATGATTTAAGGGACTTACACCTTGCTTTATGAATGGAATTCAATCCAGCCTTTGGGCCCATAGGCAATTACTGGAATAGACATTTACATGACCACAAACTTTTAAACTCTCTATATATCATAAAAATGCTAGGGGGGGGTTACAGGGAGACAGCAAACTCAAGAGGAAATCCTAATGGAGGAACTGCTTGATAATCTTTATCTAAGCACTTAGGTCATAAAGCACAAGAGGAGATGTTACTAATATTTGTCTCATTAAGAAAGCGTCAGGTCAGGGAATGCAGGAGGACTTAATATTATTGAAGCAATCTGACTGAGAGTGCTGGAGTCTAGTAAAGAGGTGCCTAAAATTAAGGGAATTTTCTGAAAGCAGCGATGGCAAATGGCCACAACTATTATCTGGGTAAGTTTTTGAATGTGGTAGCAAAAAAGCAAACTCCTGAAAACTTGGAACAAAATAAAGGAGTTTAAACATAAAGTTCTGAAGGATCTGTTCTTGATCTCAGCAGTTGGTGTTCTCTGAAAATTTTAGAAAAATGATGTTCCTGGTTAATATAAAATGGTATGAAAGGTTCATATCCTAGTTTTGGTAATCTTGTTTGTATGTGCAAAGAATGGAAGAAACCTCAACAAGACTGCTATTGATAATGACAATTTTATTTAAACTTACTATGCCAACTTTTTGTTCTCACTGCCATCTAACAGGTTTCACAGCAGTTTTTCCTGTCTCAATGCAGATCTGCTCTGGATCATTCTCTTTTCCTTCCTGTTTATTCCTATAGGAAGTGTTAGACATCCTCTTCATGCCAAAAGTGTTGGATTGAGATGGAGCTCTCTAACACAGCTCTAAATTGTTTTCCTTTAGTTATTGGATGTCTGAATTTTAGCTTGATGTCTTCACATTTGATCAGTGAATGCTTGTCAGTTAAAAAAGCAGAGTAAGATGAAGAGGAGAGAAAAACTTCAACAGGAATGGTAAAATAGAGGCATCTGTAGTCCGTTTTCTGTTCTTTAACCCATTAAGCCATTTCTCAAGCCATTTCATGTAATGTTTAATCAGTGTTTAAGTTATTTTCAGACATTGATAATTTTTAAGTAAGGGCTTCTATGTGCATATAGTTATTTTGGAAGAACACTGCTGGATTACTTGCACGTGTGGACACTCCTTAATGTGGAATAGGAGTCCCTGATCTCTTTTAGTTTAAAATGTCCAGAATGGAACAGCTTTAACAATATCCTTGTACATAAAACCAGTGAAATATAATTATATCCTGTAGTGTGTTTGCTAGTGCAACTGGTGCAAGACCTGTTTCCCTTTCTTTCTCTCTCTAGGGCAATAGGATCATTAGAATAATAGAAAATAAGTCTGGAAAGGATTTTGGGATTGATTCTTTTGCCTCGAAGTAGGATCAGTTAGACCTGTTTAAATTCTCACAGATAACTGTATATCACCAATTATTTTTTGGATTTTTTTGTAGGTTTCAAAGGTGAGCCTTTTATCAGTCTCTGAATAAGCAAAATCTCAGTTGTTCTGGGGTGGAGAAATGGTAACCAGGTAGACCTGCTACCTGTAATATTTGTAATCACTCTCTTGCTGCAGTTGAACTGATGTTGGTAATTCACCTACTAGTGCAGAAGCCTGATAGACAGCAGTTATGCTCTGTTCTCGCTCGGAAGTTAGGAACACTGAGGCTTTTGAAATCTGCGGTTACTGAGCTGCTGCTGACTGCTGCTGTATAATATTTGCAATTATTCTGGACTCTGAAAAAACCCTTGAGGAGGTCATGTGACTGAGAAACACTCATATTTTAAGACCTGAAAAATCTCTCCAGGTGCCCTAGTCCACTATTTCAGAATTGTTAACATTAGGAAGTTGTTCTTGTTCTGTAAGTTGAGCTTTCTCACTTTAAAGTCCAGTTTAAATTCCTCATTTATTATCCTTTTTTTGATTAATATTGTTATTTTTCTCTTTGCAAAAACTTTTTATATTCTTGAAATCTACTTCTGTGGTCTTCTTGGTCATCTTCAGGCTGAGAAGTTTGACTCAATTTTTTATTAGAACCCACTGTGTGAGAATATTCATGCATTTGAAGTCTTACTTTCAATGGGACTTTTGCCATTGGTTTCTCTGGAAAAAAGTACTGAACATCACTGCCAAATTATTGTACTTTGGATATTAGTGAGCCCCTGAAATTGATCTTAACATTAAACAGTTGTTTAAAAAAAAGCCACCTCTTCTCACATGTCCATATAAAGATTGTCATGTATGAGGTAGAGACCTAAGTATCTGATTTGTAATTAAAAATCAAGAGGAAGTCAGTGGCTTAATCTTCAACTTCTGAAATAATCTTAGCCTGTCTGTTTCACTTACCTTACAGGCTAAATCTTGCTTTCAGATTTGTCATCTGCTGCAATGACAAGACGAGTCAACTGTACATACTATGATGTACCTAATCAGTGCACTTATCTCTTGTCCTTTGCAGATTGTCTCTTTCTAGATAGTCTGACACATTGTTTAGTTTCACAAGCATCATTTCAACACATCTGCAGATAAGTATGGGTCCCTGACTTTAGACAATGCTGTTGTGTTCTAATTACTGCAGCTACAGCAATGTGTTAGTTAGCCTTGCACTTCTTGTTCTCGCATGGTTGGATTGCTTACAAGCTCTAAGAACGATTCTAGAAACTTATAAACAAGGTTCAATCTTTCCTTAAGGTAAAAATTTTTTAATGATTTTGTATATAAATTCTGACACAGGATGGTGTTTAACATCAAAAAAATACATTCAATGCTGTTTTCTTTTTGTTTTGTAGTAAATTGGCACATAGTTCTCAGGCAGCTCATCAGCTGTAGAACCTATTTAACTGATGGATTGTTGGGTACAAATCATCTTTCAGTTGATTATGTCATGGTCATTTCAGAGATAAAGAGCTTTAACATATGATCAGTGCTCTCTGCAACCCAGGAACCTGAATGAAGATCAAAGCTCAGGAAACTAAATGTATATGAAAAGCAAGATGAAATGCAATGTGCCATGTTAAATATTTGAGAACTCTTATGCCAAATGATTATTGATGAAATAATAAGATCAGAGCTAGAATTCATCAGACAAAATCAGTTTTGAGTAGTCATGGGAAAATACCTTGCTGTCACAAGGTTAAACTAGAGCTATGGTTAATACGGGGAGTGCTCTACAGATTTAAATGCTGATGAGGCAAGAAGTTGAACAAAGGTATACCAAGAATATATGAAGACCTTTGTATTTAGTTGAGAAAACATACTGAAAACTAGCTGAGCAGCAGGAATGGGAAAATCATTAGATATTACAGGGAATGGCATAGGCCAGAGAACAGGTTGTCAGCACAGTAGCTTGAGAGAAATGATAGGTGAGAAATGGAAAAATCGGTCAGAGGAAGGAGAAGAACAAGCTAAGGCAGAGTAAATGTGATGACTTGAAATGTAGCATGGGATTGTGAACTGTGGAAGATGATCATATATAATCAATGTATGTTCCTTGGCACTACATAATCAATTTAAGTACATAGATTATCAGTTGTTTTTACTATTTACTGTACTTCATCAAGAAGGTTGGTTTCTGGTGGGGTTTGTTTGTTTGTTTGTTTTTGGTGATCTAGACCACACTGACTAAGTGATTAAATTTTAAAATTTTATTTTGGATCAGAAAATGGTTTGCTTACGTTAGAATAGGCTATGTGTACTCTAGAATATGAAGTAGTGTTGGTCCTGTCCTTGTAGATCCTCAAAGGTGTCACAACCCAAGCCTCAGAGGACTAAATTACATGTGTTTTGAAGGGACTTCTGTTTCTATTATAGCTTTTGCTGATTCCCTGGAAGGAAGTTAGATTTATTGGTCTTAGTCCTGGAAATCTTTCAAGAAATTGTCATCAGATTTCCTATCCTCCATTCTTCAGATAATATGCCTGATTTAAGTGAGGGTTTACATCTCCCAGTTAATAGCTCAGCAACTCTGTATTTAAATTCCTTTAGAAGTCTTCAGGGATATCTGGTTTTTTTGAGCATTTTTTACTACTACTTTTTCTGATTTGTTCTAAAACCTTTACTACTGGCTCTTTAGTTTGAGACAACTCCTCCTAACTGCCTCTGCAAAGCACTGTGTGGGTGAAGAAACCTAAGCTCCTCCATAGTGAACACCGGTGCGAAGAGCTCATTCATCTGTACCCCTAGAAGTGTGCTCTGTTACACACCCATCATCCATCAACCTCACAGAGCCCATGACCCAGAAATCTCCTGCTTCTCACGCATTTGAGAAAGATGTCGTTATTAGCCATTAGCAGGTTGCTGCTGTTCTTTCGTGTTCTATACTTCTAACATGCCAAGACTAAATGCTGGGTTTTGGCATGGATGTGACTTGCTCTTTCTGAGATTGTCTTTTTTTCACTTCTAACCTTTGTAATTTACTGTTTAATGGTGTCAGTTTTAATTTGTTGTTCTAAAATTTTTTTGACAGTGGTTTATATTTAGTTTGAACTTGTACTTCTGCTCTGTTTGTACTCTCTGAAAATGTCTTCATCTTTTCATCTTCTAGTAAGTTTCCTTATTATTATATAGTTGTCCCTTTTTTGGATTATGTATTCTTTCAGTTACCATTTTTGACTTGTCTCCTAAAAATACGTTGAATTTAAATAATCGTGGTCACTATGTCAGTATCATTTTGATCCAAATCCAACAGTGTACTCAGGAAACAATCAAGCATTGCTTGTCCTCTTCTGGACATTAGTTGTTCCAAGAAAATGTAGTTTAAATGGTGTAAAATTGTTTCTTATGCTGTGTTGTGTCATTTACCCAATATGTATGGAGACAAAACTCCTTCATTATTAGTCTTCTGCACTTGCAGTCTTTTTCTCAGCCACTCCTCTGGCTGGTTAAGAATGTAATAATAATAGTCCTTTTCAACTTGGGTGTGGAAAATTCAGTCTGAAGGGATTCAGTGCTTCTTATTGATGTTGCTAATATTTGTGTCCTATTAGACTCAGCTTTCTCTAACATGTAAATACGCCTTCACAGATGTCACTACCATGTCATTCCTATATAATTAGTTCACCTTCAGTATTATCACGCACCACAGATTATACTTTTCACAGAAGTTTTGAGATATCATTATTATCACATACAGCCAAGCATTTCAGTCCACCACCTTATTTTTAGGTTCTTGCAAAGTATTTGAAAGGGTGATCTTGAGCTGGTCATCTGTGTTTATAGACCTAACATAACAGAAGTTTTATTTGCTGATACTGTAATTCACTATATTCTGTTAGATTTTTATCAAATTTTATGTTAAACTTTATTTGAAAATATAATCTCTGGTTTAATGGCTTAAATATCTGTTACATCATGTTGTTCTCCTTCATGCCTGTTGGCTTTTTTTAAGTCTTAATTTTAAAAACCTTTCTGTGTTGTTTTTAATTTCAAATGTGAACAGATGATTTTTCTTGTTTTGTACAGAGATATTTCTTTCCTTATAGGCTCCATCTATCCCAAGCTTTCCCAAGTTATAATAAATTAACCCCACTCTGTCCATTACTGTTTTCTGAGCTATGCCTTGAGCTAACTCAACAGAACCTCTCCTCTTTGTCTGGTCCTAGTCATGGTACAAGAAGCACTTCAGAAAAATACTATCACAGAGATCTAAGCCTTGAGCTGCATCTTACTAGCTCTTGAGCAACGCTTTCCCATCTCCTTCCTTTTCACTGCACTATGGTTCCTTCCCCCACAGCTCAAGGAGTTAGAATTGTATTGTCCTCTCCCCTGACCAGAGTTCCTGTTGCATCCAAGTTTCCCATATTGGCTTGCTTGTGTTTAGCCTGTGCCTGTGTACTCTTAGCATAATACACATCAGCAGAAAAGCTTGTAGTGGGGTGTTTCCACCTGTGAGTTTCATGTAGCAGTGATGTTTTGCTGCCCCCCCCAACTTGGGATGGGAGCTAACAATGGAAATATCATCCCTTGCCTTGATTGTATTCATTGCTCCCATAATAATTCCTTGATTACATGTTTGTTCTCTTCTAGGTCAGTTGCCAGCTAGGTGAAGGTAGTTCACCAGGAAGATGGAAACATACAGGAAGTGAATTGATAGAAAGATCAGAAAATCCTTGGGGAGTGTGGGAAAGCACTAGAAGATTGTAACAGGTCTGACACCCAAGAGTCAGCTGGCAGTACAGAGAGACAAGCCAGGCAGGCATGCTCAGGTTCAGGGTGCATCATAGCACAAATGAAATGATTTTTTTATGGCTGCTTTAGTGAAGCCTCTAATAAAGCCTTGGCAACAGCCCAAAGTAAGTCTGTGTTGAAGAGAATTAACTGCAATTGGTACAAATAATCCTTATGCAACAACTGAGCCAGTGCTTGAGGGAGGATTGTGTGTTTTTCACTTGTGTGTACAAGAAAGAAGGCAAAAGTCTCTCATCTTTTGCACACCCAGGAAAAATGTTCAGGATGTCAGTGCTTTGTTGCTTGTATTGAATTTTATTTGCTGCTGCCTCAGAAGGCCTCTGCACAGTAAAAAGTCTCATAATCACTTTAGGATTGCTTCCCTGAAAACATAACCTCTGAATTTGCAAGTTTTGTTTGCCAGGAGGCAATCAGTGTATGGTCAGTTGAAATCTCCCTGACACATGGTTTGTGGTTTTTCCACTGTACTTCAGACAAGCATTTTCATGCATTGTGAGGCCTGTACAATAGAGATAAGCCCAGTCGCACACTCCTGAACAAGGCTTGAAGGAGCATTGTTTTTCAGCAGGAAAACAGGGATGTTTCTAAACTGTAATCCAGATCTGCGTCTCAATCTGGAAGCTTGAATCTATCTCTATTTTACATACACTGACCCCCACTGTAGCTGAAGAGATTTATGTTTCTTCAGGACAAATAAGGGTTGATGGTTCATTTGCCTGGCTTTTCTTTTGAGAGGCCCTGACCATAGCAGGCTTTTGCAGTTTGCTCACAACAAAGCTTTACTTGCTGTGACCTTGTTGACCACTGTCAGAATGTTGCTGCCATTTGTCAATGCCTCTGACGCTTTGCTTCTGAATGTTTTGTTGTGAACTGGTTATTGAACTTCTGCTGCTGCTGCCAAGAGATCTGTGCTTGTGAAACTGGTGACATAGACAGATGTCTGTCACCTGTGCACTGGGGAAACATCGAGCCTAGCAGGCCATGAGTGATCAGAGTGCTTAAATGAGCTGTGACAACCATGTAGTGTAATGGCTGTGCCTCTCTGCTCTGGCTGGCAGGGTTGAGGAGCACTGCAGTATGTAAGGAATGTTTCCTCCTGCACAAGCAAAATCCTGAAAGTGAGAAGCACTCTTTGTACTCCCTTGGGACTCAACACACTTCAGTTTCATTTCTTTTGTGCTCTTTCATTATTGCTATTAACATAAAGCAATATCATTAATATGGTTAACATTTCATGTGTGCACATGGCATCAACTTGCCAAGACCCACAAGTAAGCTTTTATAGCAACTGCTAATTGTTTTTCATTTTAGAAATCTGAAGAACTACTAGTGAAATTAATCACGGCATAGCCTTTTAAATTTGATATAATTCAATATTAATTAGGTTTAATAAACAAGAGGGTGGATTGAGGTATTGTTAACAGGATACAGAATCTTTAAGCCCCCATCTGAAAGTCAGTGTTACTTACAGATTAGTGAAGTGGTGTCTGTGAATTGAATCTGGCAATATCATTGCAGTGTCTCTGGCAATATCTGGAGTGAATACATTTTGAAGCTCACTCCACAAAGTCTTCATTATTCATATTCAGAGACTGGCATGAAAACCTTCATGGAAATCAGGACATAATTTGGAATGGTGCACCCAGCTGTGTAGTGGAACAACTGGAATGCTGAACCTTGGAGCTTGGAAGAACTTGCAGGATCCATAGGTTAGCCTGTGATTGTAGACATGCCACCTCCAAATTAGCTGCCCAGAGGGTAGGCTTGAGAGGACTAGGGTGGTTGCAAAGACATGTCATCTTCACTGCTGGTCAGAGTTTGTAGAGCCCTGGGGAGATGGGAACTTCTCAGAAATTTTTGCAGTTCTTCTGTGGGTGAAAGGAGGTTCCCTTGGGTATCAGCTTAACAACTTCTGTAGACATTCCATCAGTTTGAGAAATAACCAAGAATAGTATGTACAAAGATAGCAAAGGAGTGAAAAATAAGCTTCTTGCCAGCGAATATATTCTTTTTACTATTTTGAATTCTACAGGTATTGTTACTTCAGCTGTCACCACAGTATCTAAATAACTTCCAGCAATATGTTAACATGTGTAAATAGTCTCAGTCAGGAGTGGCTTTTTCTATCTTTCATGCTCTTTTCATCCTGAGAACTGAGTATATATTTCTGTAAGGAAGAAGTGGAAATGCAGTTTGTGTAAAAAGTACCTATTTTTTTATATCATTATATATATATGTATAGATATAAAATACTATATATCTCTCTATATTATATATATTTTATGTATTTTATGCTAATATGTTTTTAAATATATATTTATATCTTGCCTTTTTGGAGGCAATGATGAAGAGATTCCTCAGGCTTTGAGAAGGAGATGCCATTTAAGGTAGTAATCAAATGCAATGGAAAATTTAATACATGGAACAAAGACAACTCAGGAGCAAATGTCTAGTTATCTGCATGACCAGTATCCCAACTGAGGCTGCAGGCTGGTTATTTGTTGAAAGGAAGCAGAAAAATTATGCTTTGCTTCTGAGATGTGAATGATTCAAGACTTTTGAAGAGTATGGAAGGATTACAGTTTTGCATTAATCTTGTACCTAAGGCAGTGAAAAAGAGGTGCTCTCTAAGTATGGCAGTGTAGCTGGTTAATCCTTTAGCACAGCTTCCAAGAGAGGAAAACACTAGCCAGTACCCATGCTTTGACATTTCTTAAAGCTAATTGTTCTTATCAAATGATTTTTTTTGTTAAGGATAATTTAAAATTTTCTTCCCAAGAAAGTGGAAGTATGTTATGTACGTGGATACATAGCTTCCTTCATGGATGTCTGTTTAGGATATGAATGGAAAAACAAAGAATGACTCATTCTGTGGGTTTTCAGTATGTTTGTGTGTCTGTGCACAACAGAGGCAAAACTAGGGGGAAAAAAAAATCTGCAAGAGTTGGAAAATGGCCAAGCAGGACAGGGTAATGTGTCAACTGCTTGTGTTGTGGTGGGGAGAATCTCTGAAATCCTGCAGTTCCCTAGAAGAACTACCAGTCTTCTGTATCTGTGTATAGTCTTCTGTATGCTGTATTTCATACAGCAAGACAGAAAGAGTGCCCAGTGTAACAGGAATCCAAACCCAGCTATCTCCAATTCTTCTGCTACAAACTCCAGTTGTAGAAGACTGCCAGACATGGACCAGAAGGGCACAAACCAAAATCTGCTTTTATTTCTTCTTTCCTAAAATCTTCTTTCAAAGAAATTGGAATTTTATTTAAGACATGAAACAACAGTTCTTTTCATTCCTAATACCCTCCTCTGCCAGCAAAAACATACTGTAAGTACAAGAGTGTGGGTGAATTTGCACAGCTAGCACCTTTGAAAAGATGTTGGGTAGTTTCCCAATGTTTGTTCTCTTCTACACTTAAACTCTAAAGCTAAGAAATGAATATTTATCTCACCTCTCTTTTTGGCTCTTTAGAAAGTATGAGAGGATGGATTTTTTGTATGATCTGATCCCCAGCAGTCTGATAGGTGCAGCTACCACAGTCAGAGTTTAGTCACTGTTGCAAATAAGTCACCCACTGATGTAGGACATATAGAATTGCCAAATTTCACAGTTTACTGTAGGTCTTACCTTGCTTGTTTTCTTAGTCCATATAGACCTTGTTGTGGAACAAAGCCTGAAAATGTGAAGCAAACATGCCATGAAACGGAAGGATAATTTAGAAAATTGAATATTTATTTTCAGATAAAAACACTTTTAAGCAAAAAAATGCAACATTACTGAAGGGCCTCGTTCATTGGCTTTGCATATTTCAAGAGTGTCAAACTGAATGTAGGTTCAGATGCATGACTTGGAAATTGTATTTGAAAAAAAATTCAACTGTAACAGAGAGATGGTGAAGATGGCTTTTTAGCTGCATGTGGCCTCCGGTGCTAGGTTTGTATCATGCAAACAGAAAAGGACTGGGCTGGCAAGGAGTTCTTGGAAGAGAGTTGGGTTTGTGGCTATGGAAGCAGTGAAGGCAACACAGGCTGTAAAGATAATATTTTCAAGCTAGCCGAGAAAGCCATCCTTTGGGTCTAAGACACTTGCATGTGTCTTGTGGGGTTTTTTTTAAACATATGAAAGGTTTGACACATACTTGAAAGAGGAGAAAGACTGGTCATCTCTTTGTGAGAATACAGGAATCATTTTGTCAGAAAATTTGTTTTCCCCATGTTGTTTAATTTCTCATTTTGGCATATTCTCACTGCTTGGATTTGCATTTCACTGATGTTTCTGCCCCTGTATGTATCCACTCCACAGGGCAAGCTGGAAGCTTTCTGTTTTATTTGGGAAGAGGCCAAGGGTAATGATGATTCTGCTGTTGAAAGAGCCAGCTTCCAGGGAGCTGAGAAACTTCAGTCTCCAGTGGATTATCAGCCCAATCTTTGAGCTTTTGTTCAGCTGTCTGCTCCATTTGTCCACCTCCTGGAGAAGAACAGACAGGCAAAATGGGCAAAATCCTTACTCCCTTCTCTAGAAGGAAAGGCAAGAAGGTACAGAAAAATCCCAGCACCTCTGCTATCTTATGCCTCTCCTGCCTCACGTCACCCTGCAATAGGATGGCTGTTCTGTCCCTTTTTACAATGCTAAGACTTGAAAGGGAGGAGACCACAGCTTCACCAGGGACAGAGTAAGGAACACAAGGCAGGAACTGAAGATATGAGACTGGGAAATAAAAGTAGCATGCAGGGTCTTTTTGCCTGGAAATTGCTTGGAAAGGGAATAAGGCTCTCTAAAAAGGGCTAGAAGCAAATATCACTCCTATCTTCCAGAAAGAGAATCTGGAGAACTACAGGCTGGTCAGAATCAGCTTGATCCCTGGGAATGTGATGGAACAAAGAATTCTGGAAACCATCTCCAGACACCTGAAGGACAAGAAGGTGATTGGGAGACATAAATGTGGATTTACAAAGAGAAAATTGTGCCTGACCAACCTGATAGTCTCCTATGATGAGAAAACTGGCTTGATAGATGAGGGAAAACAGTGATGTTGTTTATCTTGACTTTAGCAAGGGTTTTTACACTGTCTCCCATAACATCCTTAAGACAAACTGATGAAGTATGGCTTAGATAAGTGGACAGTGAGGTGGATTGAACACTGGGTGAACAAATGGGCTCAGAGGGTTGTGGTCTGCGGCACAAAATCCATCTGGAGGCTGGTCACTAGTGGAGTAACCTATGGGTGAATACTGGGTCCAGTACTGTTTAAAACTTCTTTAATGACCTGAAGGATGTGACAAAGTACACCCTCAGCAAATTTGCAGGTGATAGACCAGATGGATGTGTTGCCATTCAGAAGAATTTCAACAGGTTGGAGAAATGGACTGACAGGAACCTCATGAAGTTTGACAAAGGAAAAAACGAAGTCCTGCATGTGGGGATGGATAACCCCATGCACCAGTAATGCTGGGGGCTGACAGGCTGAAAAGCAGCTTTGCAGAAAAGGACCTGGGAGTCCTGGTGGACACCAAGTTGAACATGAGCCAGCAATGCGCCTTTGAAGCAAAGGAGGCCAACAGTAGCCTGAGATGCATTAGGAGGAGTTTTGTCAGCAGGTCGAGGGAGATGATCCTTCCCCTATACTCAGCACTGGTGAGATGCATCTGCAGTGATGGATCCAGTTCTGGGCTCCTCAGTACAAGAGAAAGGGGAACATCCTGGGACAAGTACAGCAAAGGGCCACTGGAACATCTCACATATGAGGAAAGGCTGAGAGAGCTGGGACTGTTCACCCTACAGAAGACATGACTCAGGGGGATCTTTTCCATGTGTAGAAATACTGGGAGTGGGGGTGGGGGAGAAGAGTGGGGTGGAGGGAAGAGAGCAGTGGAGTAAGGAAGATGGAGCCAGACTTTTCTCAATTGTGACAGGAAAGACACAAGAGGCAATGGGCACAAATTAAAATACAGGAAATTCCACTTAAACCTAAGGTAAAAAAAAATTCTTTACAGTTAATTGAAAACTGGAACAGGTTGCCCAGAGAGGCTATATAGTCTCCATCCTTGGGGATATTCACAACCCAGCCAGACAACATCCTATGCAACCTCTTCTAGTTGACTGTGCTTTGAGCATGGGGTTGGAGTAGATGATGTCTGTAGGTGGCCCCTTACAACCTCAACCATTCTGTGATCCTACCAATATGTGGATTCAGCTGTGCCAATCGTCAAAAAAAAGTTTGAAAATCCCATACAAAAGCACCTTGCTATGTCAATGTCAGTGATATTTTTTGTGTGAGTATAACTCATATTTTTTAACCTTTGGGGTTGTCACTAAAAACTAAGTATAGATGTGCTTTCATGATGAAGCCTGGCAACTTAGAAATGGGTTCTTCTTTTCTTCAAGGATAAAGAACGATACAGCCTTACCAACTGTTTAGCTGGATACTGAGACTCCTTAGCTGCTGAGGATGTCTGTACACGATAGCTTTTCAGTTGGGAGACCCCCTAAATGCCTGGACTCCTAGGATCTTTAGACCCTGCTGAATGTACCTAAAGGAAAAAATAGCCCTCACTGTACCCCTGCAAGATGGGGCTATAAATGGGCTATTACCCTGTTGGAAATGGATCTTAGTATCAGTTGTTGGCAGTTCTCAGAAAATCTCAACTCCATGTTCCCAAGTTCCTATGAAGAGTATAGAGAATGGTTTAGAAACTGCCCCTAGATGGCCATATCAGCTGTCCTAAACACATGTCTGATCACTCTATTTCAGAAAGGGTGTAGCACATAGAATTGGAGTCTGGATGAATTGAAAGGAAAAAAGGGGACACTACCACCTCCCTCTCTCTATTTCTTTTCAGCTCCTGTATTTCTGGCTGTGGGTCATTGTCAAGAAGGCAACCAAAAGCCTCCTAAGCATAGTGGTGCTGAACATAGCAACAACTTTCCCCTTTTTTTCCTCCAGTAGCCGAGCAGAGGGACATACATTGGTGTCTGTACTGGTCTTACGTGTTGCAGCCACTGTTGGACACAAAAGGTAAAAAAAATCAGCAATTGTCTGACTGCTGAATAGCTTTCCTGCAAAGTGGGACTGAATGGCCTAGGACTTGCTAGCCTGGAAAAGTGATGGTGGATAGGGGAATGTAAAGGTTAATAAAATAATTTCTGTTGTGGAGATGGTAGATTGGAAGCAATTACTTATGGCTGCTCATAAAGGGAAACATTGGAGACATAAGCTGAATTCCCTCCTCCCCACCTTTCCCCCTGCCCACAAAGAAAGGAAAAAACAGGGAGATATTTATTCCTCTAGTGAAGTTGTGGCTGTTATTGCCGCAGGAATGTAACAGTGGTGAGAAGTAAAACAGGCTCTAAAAAAGCTGAGACATGGGGCAGGAGGAACAGCTGGCTTTCAGTCTTGATTGTCTGGATGATACCTGTGGCAGAGAAAACTCTCCAGCTCAGATGTTAGGAGGTGGCCCATGGAAAGTTCACCTCTAAGCATCCAGTCTAGTCTATTGTTTGAGAGAGGATACTGGGCTGGACACTCTTCCGGCTTAGCCTCATTAGGCTGTCCTTGTGTTCTTAGGAAGGATGGTATAGCAGACCTCAGAACCTGTCCTCTTATGAGCTATATTTCACACAAGATAGGTAAATCTTGTTCTTAATTATACATTTTGGCAGTATGAGCACAATTTCCATTGAATTCAACATGGATCAGCACTTGTCCATGAGGGGATATTTTAAAAACTCTTAATGCAACTAGATTTCTATTAAGATTGTAAAATCCATTGCCAGGACATGGGAGCTAAAGAAAGTGCCAGCAGAAGGAACAGGTTGTGATAGTGGTGACATGTTATCTTCCTGCTGTCATTCCTCGTGTCCCTAAGTACTGGTATCTCAATTGTTTAGTATCACATGCCAAAGACAATAATTGTAACATAACACGTCAGTAGGAAACTGTGAAGGTAAAGATTGAAGTCTTCATTATAACAAAAAAAATTAGGCATGCTTTCTGTATTTTTGCCTGCAGCATTATTTGCCTTGAATAGTGTGTCTCATCTTTCCTTGTGGTGATGATGTCATTGTATGGTTAGGCATTGAAACCCACTCATTATAGGAAATAATGTGGAAAAACTCCTAGATAAATGCCAGTCTCCTTTTCACTATAAATAATGAGTAGCCAGGAAGTCAATATATGTTTGTATTGTTGGTTTTTTCTGCCTCTTTTAGAGTCCACTTGATTGGTTTCTCATTAATGTTTCTAAGTTGGGAGCCATGAATAAATCAAGAAGAAAGATCATAACTGGAGGGATGCCAATCTGTCTGAAGGTAGTTTGTCTAGTCTGTGAACAAAGGTGTTTATGGGTCGTGACTAGAAATGGCATTCTTAGTGATCTTTTCCACTTGAACATAAGACTTAATGAATTCACATACAGTATTCTGACTCCAAATAAGGTATGGATATCTGATCAGAAAAACACGCTTTTTGTGTTTTCTGAGGCACTGTCTCACATCAGAGTATGATATAGCCATGATCTGGGACAGCATCCCAGTTAGAGAAGCATGAACCTGCTCATGGTTATTCTGCTTTTTAGGGATCTTACAAAAACTTTAGGATATACAGATCAATAGGATTAAGAGTCTGTATCTGTTTTGACTCACCAGAGAACTGATTCTGCCTCCCTACAGACCTCCAAAGTTCTCTTGATCCTACTCTCACCCTTCAAAACCTCCACTATTCCTCAAGTTCTTTCTCTCCTAATACATAGCCTTTCACATGGAAACTCTGACTTCATTTACATACTCCACCCAAAGACCTTTGTGCTCTCCTTTCTAACCGATCACTCTTTAACCAGCTGTCATTAATTTAAAATTACATACAATCCATCATTCATAGCTCCTTAACTTGCAGCACATGTATTCAGCAGAAGATGGAAGCTGGAAGAAAAATTGCCTGTGCTGCTAGGTTTCATTTCCCCAGGCAGACAAAGGCTATAGATCAGGAAGGAAGGAGACTCAATAGCAAGATGCACACAAACTTTTTTGTGCTTTAGAGGATGTTTGAACAGCTGTAAATAAGCAAAGGGCAGGGGGGTTATTGCATGATCATAGAGAAATGAGGGCTTGCAGTGAGAATGGGAAAAAGCCCTCAGGTTATGGCAGACTGAGGTGAAAAGGAATTTCTGACTAAGGTGTGTTTTTGAAAATCACACAGGCTCAGGTTTATCTCCAAGTAACTCAGCCTTAGTCTTTGATATTCTTCAGCAAGCTGTTGCAGGTGTTTTCTTCATTGGAAATGAAGCAAAGTGGTTCTATTTATTTTGTGTGAAGAATAGCTACATTTTAAAATATTTAAATATTTTTATTTAATATAAATATTTAAATATTTCCCAAAATGTGCTGTACTTTTTGAGTACTGGTCTGTGGTCAGTCCCAGGGACAGCTTCCTTTGCTGCTCTGTTTCAGCCAGTGTCAAAGGTGTGTTTGTATAGGACTAGGAATACGCATTAGCCAGAGCAGGGACAACACTGAAATGGACATGAAGACCTTCTCCACCTTTCTGCAGTGGACAGCCTCTCCCTCACCTTGCTCTTCACAATTTAAAATAAGCTTTTCTTAAAAACTGAAGGCAAAAGTATTCTATATACCTCAAAACTTCTGTTTTCTGCTCCAACTCTTTGGACCCATCTTGCTCCACGGTTACAGTCCTTTGTCATTCCATCGGCACAGCAGGAACTCAAAGCTTCCCTGACGCAGTCCCCTCTGAATTCCTGTTGGTGAATAGGTGACACAGGTGCTTTGTGGTGGAGAGGCCCTCCCTGGCATAGCACAGTGCTGGCTTGCTGGCTGGCTGATGTGATGACAAATCAACTGCCACATAGGTATCTGGCAGCTGGGCTGCTCGCTGACGTTCATTTACAGTCCTGTGCTGCTCCCCCTGTTGTGTCAGCACAACTGATTGCATAGCTGGCTGAATACAGTTTTAGGCTGGATCCTATTCCTACCCTAGGTCTCTGACAGGCCTTGCCAACAGTGGTGTGTCAGCAGCACAGGGATGCGACAGGGCAACCACGGTGGAGAAGGGCTGTTCAGTCAACAGTGGTGATCTTCAGGTTATATGCTCTTATAAGTTGGCCTGGCCCTTAATAAATAATAAAAATGGAAAGGAGAGCACTGCCAGTACACAGAACACTGTGAGAGATGAAAAGTCTTTGGGCAGAAGAAAAATGACACTGCGAGTTTGAGCTGTGCATGGAGTATCCATACACGTGGTAAGAAACAGAGCATTTGGAAGTGTGGAATGTGGAAGACCTACACTGCCAACTGATTTTTTGCTTCCCTTAAAAACCAGGTATAGGATTCTGCCAGCCCACATTTACTATTTCCCCAAAGTGGTTGACTACTTCAGTGCCTGGCCTGAGTAAGAGCTACATGCATGTGGATGTTTGTAGCAACCATGATTATTAATTTCCGAACTGTGACAGTGTTCAATGAATGAAGATGTGTCACACTAAAATGTATGCGTAGAGTTACATGAGACTGTAGGACGGAGAGGAGCATTACCTCTCATTCAGTCAAAAAGTTGCTAATAGGCCAGTCAAGTACAGCAAATAGTGACGGGTCCCTTAGAATAACATTTCCTTTTCCTTCTTTAGTTTTAATCCTCCTCTTGTTATCTGTTGAGTAAGACAGAATGAATTTGATGGGCACCCAGAAAGAGGGTGGAATAGTGATGGAGCTGGAGAACCTCGAAAGGGAGATTGGCTGAAAAAACTAAGGTTAGCGTGCTTCAACAGGAAGATGATTGGAAATGAGACAGGAGTGCAAATAGTCAACCTTTCAGATGTGATATGAACAGTAGAGGCTTGTACAGGCTTTTCTTTCATTTCTTCACCTTTGTCTTTTATAAGCATTTGAAACTGGGTTGTTTAGTTGTCTCCATGCTTTTCACTTTAACCTGTTTTGACCTGAAGGTGATTTTTAAGATAACTGATTAACACAAGACATTTCTTACCCACAGATGTGGTGAATCATAAAGGTAAAGTTCTGAGGTGCCTGAAGAAACATGCAGTTCCAGGGTTAGGAACCTGCTAGCAGCTATGGTAGGTCAGCACAGGACCATGTCAGCCTGTTGGAGGGCTGGCATTAGAAATGTCGGGGCTGGGAGAAGTATCGTTCAGGGAGGGCTTATAGCTAAGAAGGCTCCCCAGCCTGCAGCAAGTCAGCAGAGAATGTATCTGAGTCCCTGAGAATCAGATCACTTCTCTGAGAAATGGGAAACTCAGTGTTGTATCACCACATCACAGGCACCCATCCCACTGCTCTAGCAGTGGTGTGCCAGTGCACAGCAATGCCAGGAGACCTCTCTAGTTAACGTGGGTGAAAGCGGAGGTAATGCTGTATAACAGAACAGAGCTAGCAGCTCAGATGGGTCAGAGTAGTCAATTTTAGCCTCCTAGGACAGGCAAGAGTGCTTAGTTCTGCCTTCCCTTGCTGACTTAATGTCTTCAGCACCTGATAAAGTATGAAGAGAATTAGATTATTTCTCACTCCTGTGCACTGGGATATTTTAAGAGGAAGCCATTATTGCTGGCACATAATTGCATTTTGCAGTTTTGCTGTCCCCACTGTCTTGAAGGTGGGGGCAAATGTGTTCGTCAGCTACCCATAACATCCCCAATGAGCAAGCAAGAAGATTGAAGACTTGCTGAGGGGACACTGAGAAGAAAACCAAGAGTATCTCCAAGTGCTAGAAGAGAACTTTACAAAGTGGTAAAAGCATCATCCCAGGAAGTGGGTTTTGGAGGACTCAGCAGTCTTTGCCACTGTCGTGGCTGGAAGAGTCCCTCTGTAGCTGAAGTTATAGAAAGTTGCCTCAGGATTTGATCTAATAATAGAAAATACTCCCAGGTGATGGTTGTGGCAGAAACCTGATTTCCAGCTGCCCTGCTGTATCTATAAATTAGGCCATTAGCCTGCTATTCACAATTTCCTCCTGCCATTTGTAAGCAGTACAGAATGACAGGGTCTAATGCAATGTGATATTGAAAATTTTGAAGTAGATTTAAATTTAAAATGGAAAATGAAATGATGGTCCTGTGTGTAAGGGCTGATGTAATAGAAAAAAATGTATTCCTCTTGCCTAATGAATTTACTGGTAAATATATTGCCAATTATGCTCAGCTTTCTCTGCTAAAAGTCACCAAATAACAGCCGTGGTTATTTAAAGAGCTGCCACTGCAGGGCAGATGGGAAGAAAGGAGTGGAAATACAAAGGCACCTGTGAGGCTAGCAGATGCATTAAGAAGTGGAAATAAAGAGAAACAGCTGTGTTACTGACAAAGATAGACTGACTGCTAGAGAAACCATGTTTCAAATATCATCTTTACATAGGTAACTCTCCAGAGGTTTCTGGCAGGTGCTTCATGCCCTAAGTTAGCATTTCACTGGACATGCACATGGAAAACGCAGAAAGATATTTGAGACTCTAGTGTTCTCTTGTCAGGATCCTCCACATCAAAACCTTGGAAAAATGGGGTTGGATTTTGCTTTGTTTCTTTTCAAACAGTGTTTCTGAGTCATGTACATGTCTGTTGATACAGTATCTGCAAGACAAGACAAACCAGACTTTTTTCCCAGAAATAACGTCTGCAGTCCCTCAACAGCACTGAATGAGGTTTTCCTGGAAAGCAATCTGCATATTATCTTGGGAAGGAGAATTATCTCCAGTAACTGGCATTCTGCAACAAAAGGAACTGAGCTCGTATGAAGTACATAATCAGAAGAAAAAAAGGAGTGTACGTTCTGCTCTGCATTGTCCCTCCATTGCACTAGCTCTCCATTAGAACTGTGTTCTAGAACAAGAATTCTGCTGATAAAGGACAGGTTTCTGAACGAAGCCAATGCGTATTTGGTCCTGAACCCATAGCCCATGTTCATTCTCTATGTGTTACATTACTGGGCTTTTTGGTGTAAGCACTAAATTTGATGGGTTAGGCAGGTTTGATTATTCTTGACCAAGGCATTAAGCATAATACAAAAGCCCAGCCATGAAAACCAATCACAAGGACAGAAGTGGACATGGTTGATGTAGTTTTACTTGCTGAGTGGCATTTCCAGGAAAAAAAAAAGAACATTATGGTTATAAGATCCCATTATGAAGTTACTGTAGCTTGAAAATGAAGCAACTGTTAATGTAATAAGTAGGCACTGTGGAATTCAGTAAAATAAAGAAGTCTTTTGCCTTTAACCTTACACGTAAAATCAGCATCCTTGGATTACTGTATGGATGCAGCTTTTGCATACAAGCAGCAAAGGGCTTTGACTCAACTTTCTGAGAGTTTCAATGTCCTTATTTCTATAGACAAAGCTGTGATCCTTTAAGGATTGTGTTATTTCTCTAGAAATGGTCTCAGGTTTTTCTAAAATTCTTCTTCTGCATGATTTTTTTTTAAAAAGCTTATTCACTTCAATCCATTTCAGTCCTGGGGACCCAAATGTGTTTGACAACTGTCTGCCACTGTAGGAGGTAGGCCTTTACCTTAATGGGTTTGGAATTCTTTTGTGTAATACTTGGTTTGTTCTATTACAGTGTGCTGACATGCGGAAAAAATAGTTCACCTGCTTTGGTTTTGTAGCAGGTCTCAGGTTGAATAATTCACCTCAAAACCAGCACTCAGATTGGTTTTCAAAGACTCAATTTTCAAACATTTCATGACTCTGTGAGACATTTATTTATTTCTGCTTTATTCGTTCTAGCTCTGAATGGCAGCCTTGTCTGGATGAAAAACACTAGCATTTGACTGTTGCTGGGAGTCTGGTTTCTAACTCATTAATAGCTTGGCAGCATTACCAATTTAGCTATTATCTCCTGCTTCTACATCTGTCTGTGAAGAACTGCTTTCCAGGGGAAGTGTCTAACAAAGCAAACACACACAAACATATGTGTAAGTGCATGCAAGACCCTGGAAATACCACATTCACACAGAAGAGCACTGTGCAGAAAATCCAGGTCAGGTGTTGGAAACTTGATATAGTCATGTCAGTATGTAACTGCACTTGGGTTAATAAACCACATCTCTGAGCAGGTCTCCAGTATAGGAGCAGCACAGCTTTGATCTTCCACTTCCTTTTCTAATCCTGGAGGAGGATCTCTCTCAAGGACCTCCAGGCAGCATTTTGTTCGGACAGGTGGAACTGTCCCGCATTTCACAACACTGGAGGTAAGGCTGATTATCTGGAGGTGTGGGCTAGGTGGGAACCTATGCACAAATATGCATGTCATGGTGTTCACTGGGTTCATATCTCCTACTGCTTCTGCTTCTAAGGCTTCATGTTAAGAAGGAAGGATATGAGCAGATTGACTTTCAGAAATGCTGACAACATTATACCTATTGTTCCCATTAATTGTAATTAATTCTAATTAATTGTTCCATTAACTTCAGTAGGAATAGTCCTGAAAAGAAGCAAGTGTTGACTAGTGCCTTGTAGATGCTGGCAGTCCTTGTATGTTCCTTAGTGCAGAGACATGCCAAGTTTGATTAATTATGCTGGGATAGTACAGACCAGGGTGCAGTAGAAGTAGCATGTGTATATATGTCAAACTGCTAATGACAGCCCTGCCCACACTTTATATTGAAACAGTTCCAAGAGATGTCAGAAAGAGGAGGTATATAGTAACTGACAGTGAAGAAAGCAATGTGAAATTTAAGCAGTCATTATTACAGCTTGCATCTAAAAAGCAAAAAGAGATTACTGTGAGACTAGCTAATGAATTGAGACTCATGAATTTGAACTAATATCTGGCTTGATTTGATTCTCACAGTACCCTCTCAATCTGCAGATGAAAGAAAGGAAATAGTTTACATTTCAGTATGGCAGTGCAAACAGATGAGACTGATTAGAGACCCCTCAGTTTAAAATAAATAAGGAAAGAAGATGGACCCAAATGTATACAATATCTTCTTAGAGTTATCCCAATAGGGCAGAGTATTGCAAGGTTTCCAGATGATTCACAGTGCCTGAAGTAACAAGTTTTCATGCTCTAGTTCTCTGGATCTTGGACATTTGAGTTTTCTTATCTGAATTCAACTCAGAAATTATTTTTGATAATTACTTGGTCAATTGTTCTAGCTAAGAAGACATTAATCCAGAAGTTTCGGGATAGTCTCTTTCTATGAACCGATCTTTCTTTGAAGATTTACAACAACAATAAAAAATATTTTTCAGCGTTTCCCTGTAACTGGCCATTTCAGCATGGGAAATATACTACCTCCATCAGCCCAATGATACAAAGTCCCTGGTCTGCCTTGAAGGACTGAAAAATCCCCAAGTCATAGGAAACACAACCTAAGGAGAAATGCCAGGCAATAGAAGATGATAAATGATTGAAGTGTCTTATATATGCATATCACAGTCTCTATGGGGAAGCATTTGCTGTCCTTTGGAGGCAGTTTGATCACCTCCATATGGACTGTTGAAAATGTCACAGCATGCAACTTAGCTCACTAAGAAATACATGTTGTTTTCTTCCTTCTCTCCTGTAGATCTTTCTATCACCTGCCATCTTCCTCAGCCACTTCTAGAAACTGCAAAATTAGGAATGACAAAACACGCAAAAATGAATCATAGGTAGAAGTGACAGCTCAGAAATATCAAAATGTGCTGTAGGTGGGACGATTTAAAATGGAACATGAAAAAGAGCAGGAATTCTTTGAACAAAATAAGTAATATGCAGAAAGTGGAAATCTGAAGGCTCTGAAAATCCTAGTGAGAAAAGAAATGGCAAAAAATCCACACAGCCAAGCAAACACAGCAGAGACCCATTTATTTAAGCTGCTAGATGTGTTAGAATTTGGTGATCCGATTTGCTCCTGAGCATTGGCTTCTGTTTAAGTCAGACCTGTCCAGGGGTCTGGTTATTTCTACCTCTTTAAATCTAGGATCAATTACTTTGGTTCACACTTGCTTCCACTTTACAGATTTATGTGCCTTTGATGAGTTAGCATTGACAATAAAAGACAGAATGATATTTTGTTTGTATTTTTGCAATAGCTAAAACTGAGTCAGCTGCTTTAAATATAATTTTACAGGGTTAACTTCTTTATGACTCTTATGAAGTCATATTCGTTATGACTAAAATTTTTTTTCCTTAAAGATGCTTGCAGTCATCTGCAATGAAGTCTGTGAGCCAAAGTGATCTGATATACTGTGAAAATTGAATCTACTATGAGTATTGAATATGCTGTAGTACCAAGGCCCTACTGCATGTCTAACTGCCTCTTTGAATGTAAACATGGAATTACAGGAACTACCTATGTATGTCCACAGTGCAGCTGGCATTCAAAGTATCCTTCTGGGGCATGCAGTACAACAATTGCATTTATTTCTCTATTTTTAGGACACACTCTCAGACCTCATTTTGCTGAAATGACAACTTTGAATTATTTCCTATAATAAATCAAGGCTTCATTACAGGTGTTCAGACTTTAGCCTTTTGCATAGGTGTGACCTGGATCTAGACCTACCTTTTTTTGTTTGCTTCATGAAAGAGATGCTTCATAAGAGAGACAGCTTTTGCCCCAAAGAACTTGTGGTTTGCATGTAGGCCCAGCAATTGCTGAAGGATGCTGCTAACAGTTAAGGAGGATGCACAAAGTAGTAGTGAAATAGCTGTGGGTTCTGGGGTACATAGCAGCCTTGAACATGTACATCTCTGGGGAGAAACTACAATGGAAAACACAAGATTATTTGGGGACAAAGGTACTTCTACACACATCCTTTCATGATCCCAGGACAATCGTTAGCTGTGGCACACTGTGCCTCTTGCCTTTAATTCTGTTATGCCAGACAATGCATCCAAAATATCTGTGACATTTATGATCTCTGGGGCCTCTGAAACTTAAACAAATGTTGTGCTTGTCACCCTGGTGCTATTCAGCCAAAGTATTGCAGAAAAGTGGGGAAGGAGGTTTTTAATTCTGGAGAAATTGATAAAAAATCTTCATCTTGATTTCCAAGAGCTTCATCTCAGGGCATCAGAGCTGAAGTCAGTTCTTCAATTCTTGAGAGGTCAGAGCCAGGGAAGCAGAATTAGGTGACTATTCTGAAGGATTATCCCATCTGTATGACTTTATAAGTCAATTTTCTCCTCTTTTTTGATCTTGGAGAGTAATCACTTATCTAGAGAAGGGAAAGCCTTGGGCTGATCTGAAGCAAGAGTTCACTGAACACATCTGTACTCTCATACGTGTTCCTGGTTCTGAGAAACATCAGGGCAGGCTTAAAGCAACATTGTAAGGGGATGCCAAAGCTTCCAGGGATAATGTAGATCTTTTCCAGCTCTGTTGGAGCTACTTTGTGGAGCTTGAGCCAAAACTCAATTAAATTTTACACTCCTGGACTGGTCTGAACATGCATTCCCTTTGACTGCAGACCAGCACATTAGTGCTGGCACCAGCATTCTTCTTCTATAAGGAAGGGAAGGGGAGTTGTTTGCAGAGGGGTTTTAAAGCATGATGGGTTTCTTGCAAGCATGCAACAAGATGTAATTACTATAAAAACAGTCATGTACCATTTTGTTTTAAAATGTGTTTTTCCTCTTGCAAGGCAAGAGGAATAGACTCAGACAAAGGGTGAAAACACTATATGCTTTTTATTGCATTTCTTCTTCATATGCATTGTATTGGCTTTTATCCTGGGAGGTATTGAAAAGGAAGGCTGTGAAAAACATTTCAAAGAAATCAAAGAGCACCCAAAATACTCATAAATACAAACAGTTATGCTGCATATATACAACCTTATGTATGGCCTAACTCCCGACCTTGCAGTCTAATGCTCTCCTATGTTGGGCACATAGAATCTCTAAAAGCAAATTACTCAGCACCAGCACAAGAAACAGACATTTTGCCCATGCTTTCTACTGAAAGTCCATGCCTCACACAATAGCACCCATATGTCTCAGGCAGGATGAGATCCCTTCAGGGGATTAAAAACTGTCCGAACCATGCTTCCCCTCCACTTTACCCAGTAACAGTTGATGGGGTGGCAGGCTGCCAAACTTGTCTTAAATTTCAGGTGTTCATTTATATGTGGCAAAGAGAGATGGGATTAGACTGAAACTCTGTCCTAGTTTGCTCAGTTTTAGAGATGAGGATTGGTATCTCTAGCAAAGGAAAAAAAAGCTACACTAGCACAACTGCCCCTTAGGCAGCCTCAGAGGTAATAACAGGCAAGAAGGGGGAGGAAAGGCTGGCATGGGAGGTGACAGATCTCAAATAAAGCAATGGAGATAAGCTAGGGGATGGCCAGAGACACAGGTATTTGGACAGGATTTTCGAATATCTACACAAGTCGTTAAGAAATGTACACAGGGAGAAATGTTTTGTGAACCATTTCTTCAATGTGAACCGCTCCTGTTGTAGAGGCAGAAGTGTTACCCTTGCACATGCCACCACAGGCAACTGCCCAGAAACCTTGGAAGCACTAAATCTGCATGTGCAAAAAGACCATATGAAAGAAAGGAAAATACAACTGAACATAGATCATGAAAAATACAGAGACTGTCAATAATATATGATGAAGCAGCTGAATGACCACCTGAAGGCTATTCTTGGCCATAGTCTTCAACTCAGTTTGTTCAGGTTTATGAAGCCTATAATGCTTTTACTTCTTTTTGTCACAGTCCTCTCAGACAGAGGTGAGAGGGGTCACCTGGGTGGATTCCTCTGCAGCTTCTGTGAGGCTGATAACCTGCTGATGCTCTTGTGCCGCCAGTGTGTAGCTCCTGGTCTGCCCTTGCCTCTGTGCTGTTTCTCATTCTGTCATCTGGCTTGGTCTGGTGACAGCTCCTCATCCTAGCCCAGTCTTAGTGGCTTAGCTGTAGGCATGTGAGTGGGGTGCAGTGCTGCCTGCCTTACACTGAAAGGGCTGTGCTGACAAGGCTTCACCACCTCCTTCCTGTTGGCAATGTCAGCCTTTGCAGGTCCTGGGTAAAGAAACTCTCTGTAGGATCTACATACTGTATATGTAGTTCTCTCTTTAAACCCTGACAGGCCCCGGTAACTGTCTTGGAGAGATTTCACATATATGTACAACTATAAAGAAAACCCAGCAGGCAGATAGGTGCTACCATGCTATCTTTCTTCTTCTTGCCTTTGTCCTTCTTTTCTGCTGTCATTATTCACAAGACTATCCAGCCCAAAACTTGAGAGAAAAGACATCCTGTGTGTGTTTGGCCTGAGATAGGTTTTGTTATGTTTATCTGTGTAATTCTGCTTTGGTAACCTCACTTTCACTTGTGACAACATGTGTGAAATGATAAGTTCAAGCAATGATATGGTGACAGGGATAACCCAGGCTTTGTGTGTAGGTTGGGGAAAAGAGCTTAGCATTAGTGACTGGCTGTATAATGCACACACAAATGTGTACATGTAAGTATGGATATTCATCTAAAGGAAATCCTTGACGTCTTTCCTCCCATTCTCTAAAATACCATAACTCACATGTTCTGCAAACTATTTGCGAAGAGAAAGGTGTTAGCATTAATTCTGTTTGAACATCAAGGCTTTTTCTCATGGGAAACTTCTCTCTCCTTCCAGATCTCTTGCAGTACTTCTCTGTCCAAAGCAAGGGAGAGACTTTCATGCTGAGATGTGACATGATCAGGCCATCTGTAGTAGTTGCATGCAGGTGATTGGCATCTCCCCACCTCCCCTAAAGAGGGCTTGTGCATACCTTCTTCAGAAACTCTTACTAAGTGTATGAAGGGAGGGCAGAGCCCATGCTCTCTCATCCCAACACAACCTGAGCACAAAGTGCCCGGTTAAAAAATGGGATTGTAACAGAAGGAGCCAGTGATCTCTGGGTGGGTTTTAAAGACTATCTATCTGATGGATTAACTGACTGAGCTTTCTGGCTGTCCTTCCATCCATGGTGGCTGCCTCTTTTGTCTGTATTTTGTCTAAGAAGAAAATTGTGATAGATTATCTAAGAGGCTCAGCTCTTCTTCCTTTTCAGAAGCTGGTGCAGTATATTTCGTTCCCTAGAAAATACCTAGAAATGCTGCCTTCCACAGGTAGCACAAGTGTATGTGCTTTCAGAGCTTTATCCAATCAAGCCAGCTGGGTGGCTGTAGAATTATTTTTGCAAGCAATGCCTCAAATATCCACATCTCCAAAAGCAGGGACACAGAAGAAACACTATGTGGATGGTTAACCAGTGTTGACTTTCTCAGTCTTGCCTGTCTTCCCTAAAATGGTCTCTGAAGTGTTTTTTACCAAAAAGTACTCAGATGTAATTAAGAGAGAAAAATAAGCTGTTAATCAGAAACACACTATTTGCTCTAACAGCTCAGATACACCTGGGGCAGAGATTGCCATGTGTGATACATCCATATTAAACAGCATATGGGCAGGCTTTTCTTTTCATGGTTGCCTTTATCATTAAAAATGAGTATTGTTCTTGAACAGATGGCTTAAGCCCAAGCAGAGTCTGGATGCCTCAGTTGTCCACTGCATCCTTAGTTATATTCAGTGCTAAAGAGGAAAGGTACTTAGGCTGACTCTGCAAACAGGATATGCTGAGCACTTTTTACGCCTTTTCACTGGACCTGCTAATATAAAATAGAAATGCCAGTGATTAATATACCGAAGTGACTGTTGTGTAAAGGATAATAGACACTGAAGTTTAGAGGTTAATAGGAGGAACTTAATCAGATTCACTTGGAATTCACAAAGGTAATGTATGAAGTTGCTATTAAGCTCCTTTCTTCCTTTCCTGGATACTTGGGTATCCCAGATTCACAGAGCAAATCGAAGAACATGTATCTACATAAAGTTGCTTCAAGGCATGGTTATGGTATGCGATTACAGTTGTAACTCTAGACAATTGTATGCCCTGGTGTATGTTTGATGTGGTAGACCAGGCCTTTCAGGCACATAAGTTAGTGCAACCCTATTGACTTTAGGGCTTTATCAGGTCACACGATAACCTATTCCAGCAGCAACCTGTGCTTTGTCTCACATTCTGTTTAGGTCTTATTGTGGATTAAAACCGTCTGAGGACTTAGAAAAGCAAAGGTTAAAGGCAAACAGCAGTAGCGTTACAGAAGCCTCTCACAATGCGGTAAGGATAAACTCAGAGATCACTGACAAGTATTGTTTCCTTGGGCATTTTATGCACTCATACCCCTAACCTCACCTTCAGAAGCTATGACCAACTCGCAATCATAATGCAAGATTTCCATGTATAAGGATTCCTTTGACAGACTTCAAGAGAGTGTAATCTTGCAGATAGAAATTATTGTATTTAGAAGTTAGATTTCTTGCAGCAGATGTAAACTTGCCAGAAGTGCTTAACAGAGAATTCTTTCAGTTCAAAGCAAGCTAATAGTTGAAGAAAATATGAATGACTAGAAAAGGAACAGAGATAGTAGGTAAAAGTCCTCCAGTTTTATGTTAGCTGGGCTGAAAGCTGTAGTGGTTCAGGAGTTGTTTCATGGACAAAGCTGCTACTATGAAGTTGGCAACTTCCATGAGAGGGGCAGGGAAGAAAACTAAGAACAGGAACAATTTTAGATACAGAATTTTAATGTACTGCTCCACATCCATAAGAGATCTTGGAAATGCATTGCATTTTCCAGGAATCCCAGTCCCATCACTACTGAATTTGTCATAATGTTACTAGAACTTTTTCCTAAGAAAAACGTTCCAGACATCTGTAGGAGAAAAGGGTCAAAGTTCAGTAACTGAGAGATCTGTGTTTAGAAGCTTCAGCGCACCACTGCTGGTATGCTAGTGACACTAACAGATGACTGTAGAATGGGAGCAGGATTCCTTCAGCAAAACTTGATTTGTCATTCAAGTCATGGAAGTCCTGTAGGTTTCAGCAGATTAATTTTCCCTGACCTATCATCTTAATGCACACACCCACCCACCCACACCCCCATTGCCCCCAACTTAAATTACCCTTAAAAAATTAAAGATCTTCCTTATTCTGAATTTGGAAGACTGTAAGCTCTTTGAAGAAATGAGACATGATATTTAAACAAGGAGTTTACCTGAAAACCCCATTCAGAAGAATCAGTGCCTAAAAATAGTTTTCAGTTCAGTTAGAGACTGGCTTCAACACAGAGATTGTTTCTGGCCTGTGCTAATTTGGTGAGAGCCATATCTCCAACTCATGCTAATGGCATCTCAGCTCAGGTGGCTTCAGTGATTTCTGGGAGATATCTTCCAAATGACATCTGACAGAATGGATGGTATTAAACATAAGTAAGAGTATTGGAATCTGGGTCTGTATCAAGGTGAGAATCTTGACTGAAAGCCCTTGAAAATGGATTAGGTGTTCACAGCCCTTTTCTGTGTTATCACTGATCATTTTCTGCTAGCTACTGTGCAGCATATCTCTGTTGTTCTCCATGTGTCTCCTGCTGCCCTAGCCTGCAGATTTAGTATTCTCTGTCTTTGCCTCCTTCTTCCCACTTCTTTTCCTTTCCAAAGTAATGATGAGATGTTGAAAAGACTCTGTTCATCTAGTCTCAAGGCATTCAGGGAGAGCTGAATCACTCTGGAATATCTCAAAAAAATTCCACTCTACCTGTACTTGAGGTGCCCAGATCTCCACTGTGGCTACCAGAAATTAATTTTATCGAGGCAGAAGCGATTAAGGCACCTATAGCCTGACACATTCAGAGAAATACGATTGATTTTCACAAGAAAACCTGATCCTCCAGCACTGAAGGTTCATGTTCAAAGATGTTTAAAATCTTTCTCAACTGTACTTAAAGGATAGCTATTGATGTGATGGATGGCTTATTCCCTGGAGAGCCAAAATTAACAGCAGGTGCCCATTTGGGACAGTGCATTTCAAAGGAGCTTCATTCACTGAAAGCTTAGAATCTATCTGCTTATTCCATAGGTCAGAAGGGGACATAAATATATTAAGACCAGTTGAATGACTGTGCTGGGTCAGAACAACTGTCCATCTAAACCAAGTACCCTGCTACCAAAAGTACCTATGAACAAGCATCTAAGGAAGAATAAGAAATGTCAAGCACAGGTGACACTTCCTCCTAAATCTCTCTCAGGCCTCAGCTCTTTCTAGTTCGGGGACTTCCTGGCTTGGATGTGGTTTCTCAGTGTATGTAGCAATTCTCACTGTATTTCTCTTCCATGCAGTTGTGTAGTATCACTTTGAACCCATGTCATTTTTTTTCAGCACCCTGAAGTAATTTAGCAATAAGTTCCACAGTCTACTGTCTACTGTGAATAATCAAAATATTTTGTTTGTATTGGACCTGGCTCACATCCTTATTTGATGCTCTCCAGTTCTTGTACTAAAAGACATGGAACAGCCAATCCCTACCCATCCATTGCACAATTAATTTGTAAATATATATCCCATCACCCCCAGTTATCCCTTTTCCTGACTGCAGTGCTTAACCTCTTCATTTATCCTTAATATGGCAAGTTTTTCATGGCCTTGATGATCTTTGTTGGCTTTCTCTCAACCTTCCTTCTCAAAGTCTGAAGTATCTTCTGAGATGAGGGGACCAGAACTGCATGTTGAATTCAAATGGTGGACAAACCATGGATTTATACAGTCACAGAATAACATTCCATTTTGTTCTGTATTTATTTTCTAATTATGCCAAACTTTTGAGTTGCTCTGTCAGCTGCTACTGGGTATTGAACTGTTGTTTCAATGGAGCCATCTATAAGAGACCCACCACCTCCTGAGTGGTGAAGACCAGTTTAAAGTCCATCATTCTGTGTGTGAAATTAGGATATATTTTTTTTGTTCCTGTGCCTATCACTTTTCATTTATCTGTACCAAACATCATCTGTCATTTTATTACACATTTTATTCTCTTTCTCAGTTTTGGTCTAAGACTTCATACAGTCAGCCTGCACTCTTGCTAGACTGATAAATGTGGTGTCACCAACAAGCTTTCTCATTCCACTATTCCATCATTTCCAGGTTTTCTTATGAGTACATTGAACAGTAGAAGTCCCAGCACAGACCCCTGGAAAATTCCTCTTGATTCCTCCCTCCATTGAAAAAACCGATCATTTGTTCTGTTTCCTATCTTATAATCATGCAAGACCTTCACTCTAAGAACTGGTTTTGGTGAGGGTCTTTGTCAAAGCCTTCTGGAACTACAAATAGACTGTACTGTCCAGATAACCCTGCCCCATAAGCTTACTGACACAAAAAAAAAAGCAGGATTATGGCCTTTTATATAGAAGTTCCACCAACTCTCTTAATATGGATTATTTATGGTACAATGCTTATGCAGTTGCCTGCTAACTCTTTATACTTTCTATTAGTTTGTCCAATATGGACATCAGTCTGATGTTCCTGTAATTCTCCACTGGGACCTCCACATTACATATGTTATCCTCCAGTCCAAAGTACCCAGACTGTTTTAAATGAAAGGTTATACAAGTCTCTCAGCAATTCAGCTATTTCATCCTTGAATTGCTTCAAAACTCTTGAGTGATTACCATCTGGTCTTGGCAATGTGTTACTGTTCTTTATATCATTTGTTCCCAAACTCCTTCTGTCATCACTTCAGTATCTTTTATGACCTGAACTAACCCAAGAGTCTCTCTTTACTCCTGAGTAGGCCAGGGCGTAAAGCAATTGAGTGACTAATGCTTTGCTGAAAGCACACATCTTGCTGATGACATTTGGTTTGGACTGGGCTATGGTTTGGTTATATTGCCTCTGCTAGCCAGTAACTGAATGTGTAAAAGTACTGTATAAAGGAAAGTAATGGTGTAGTACAGAGATGGGCATCTGTCATTATTAGTTTTCAGAAGTGGCTGTGTTTTGAACAATGGCTGCATTGTTTGGGAAAAAATGCCATGAAGTCAGGAGTACCAGCACCGAGGTAGCCCACCCCAGTACCCCCACCAGCATCTTGCCACAAAACCACAGTTATTCTCTTGAAGTAGAGACGTTAGTGAGCATTGCAAGAGCGGGGTTATGAAGCAAGTGCTACATGCTGTGTGATGGTGGGTCCCAAGGAGTGCAGCTCAGGCAAAATCTTTCCTTGTCACAGCCTAACTACAGCATCCAGAGAGATCACAGCTTAAAGCAGAGCACACAGGAACAGGGCTGCCCGGAATGGCAGGGTATTATATATATGGATCTTCATAAAAGCAATTATAAACAGCTTTTCTTACACTTAGAAGTACTTGGAAACCAACCATTTTTTTAGGGCAAGGATGACATTATCTTGCCTTATGCTGGTCTCAGTTTAGGCTGAGTCCCTGTGTTGAAGCAGGGGGTGTTGCGTTTGGCCTGCACAGGGGGTTGAATTTGTGTACTGGCATCAGTTTGGCTCCACGTCTGTGGGTGCTCCCATGGCTCCATTTGCCTCAGATCCAGGGGGATGGGTAGAGGCTGTGGAGTGGGGGGTGTCAGGGTGCAGTGAGGGCTGGCTGCACATCCCTGGAGATTGGCGTTGGCCTGAAGGAAAGTCTCCAAAGCGGCTCTGCTTGCCAGCTGATTTCTCCCTGGGTCAGCAGAGCCAATCCTCATGACTTCCAGGCCTCACAAATTTTCTTCCTCTTTGCTTTCTAATGAATGAGAACACTTGGTTCAGTTCTTACTGTTCCTTCAAGCTTCTTTATTTCACTGTCTCTACAGTGAAAAGGTTATAGATCTTTTCCTGTCATCTTTCAGTTCCATGCTGCTTCTGGCTTTGTAAGTTGCATAGGCGGAGGGCACTAAAAACATCAAAACAAATCCCTGGAATATACATGCAGACATTTCTTGGGCATTTGCATAAGACTAATTCTATAATTTATCAAGTTGGGCCTTAGAGACCATCTTCTCTCTCCAACCAAGAGCAGAGTAGTGTGAGCTAAGACTTTTTTGGTCAAGCAATAACAGCAGCTACTGGTAGACGATTTGCTTAAGTGAGACTTCATCATTGAGCTAAAACATAATATTTAAGATAAGGCTTAATAACAGATGTTTTTTTTCCTTAATAGCACATTACACTGAACTGATCTCATTTTATCAGTCCATGAGTCCCATTAACCCACGGCTAGTTTCATGTCTTAATGATTGTTGCTTAACAGTGGGCTGTACCGTGGACTGTACTAAAGTGTGTTTGCACTGTGGCAACTGCACAGAATTTAAAATAGCAATCTGTTTCAGATGTAGCATTACCTTCTAAACCCACCCCCCCTTTCCTGCTGTAAATAGTTAATATTGGAAGGAGTGGTGAAAAATAGCAAGAAGTTACAGGAAGATTTATGCTAGACTTAAAGGTTAAAGGGGAGATGAAGAGATTTTAGAGCCACCTGAGAGGTAGGTGTGCAGACTAAAATGCTCTGGCACTCTGGTCCATGAGAAAAATGTGTCTTCAAGTACCATCTCAAGATGGACTAAACTGCTTTTTTGGCAGTGTTTGTGTTCCAGGTGGACTGTGAAGGAAGGCTAGGCCACTAGCTTGGGTGGCTGAAGTTACAAGAGATGAACTCCAGACCTGTCTAGTCTTGAGCAAGGCTTTTAGGGTTCAGTTTTCAAAGAAGCAGCCATGCAATTCCATATGTGGCAGTATGTGTGGGAGATGCCACTGATTTGAAGGTACATTTTTCCTCCTGCAATTAGGGCAAGTCCTTAAGTTATCCTCTGTGAAGATTTTGCACAGCTCTGTTGTTGACTTTGGATCTTACCCTGATTCCAGCTTTGGTGTCTTGGGGTGGCTGGGGGGACACTTGCCAAAAAGTCAGCAATTTTGCATGCAGATGCCTGAATTTCACCTGATGAGTTGGATGCTTTTGTGACTCTGAAAACTGTCTCTTTTCCTTTCATTTCAGAGTCCCACTTTTCTCTTTTATATAAAACACAGTGGCACCTGAGTTGTAGGTGTGTTGCAAAGATTAATTCATTAAAGCTTGGTAAATGCCATAAAAAAATGTAGAAATGTTTTAGAAAAGCATTCAGTCATTTTCTATATTGTTTTAATTTTTAAAGATCTGATTACCATATTAATTAAACCAGCTAATTAAAGTAACCTTGTAATATAATTTGCAATCCCTTAATAGACTGCCTTTGATTTGGATCTCAAAGTTTTCTTTATTTTGCTCTTTTCTTTGTCTTGATCTCTTGCCAAACTATAACACAGCAGCAGTTTAGCACACACTCTGGCTTTTCTTAGAAGTCTCTGTGCTGGGAGTGGACATAATGACTAAAGTAAGTACTTCCAAGCTCTTCCTATTCCCAACTGCTGCTCACAGATGGACCAGCAGTTTTTAAGTCCTTTCTTGCTCCCTCACTAGACTAAATTTGGTACTCAGCATGGTCTGAGTTCAGCCCTCTTTTTTTTTAAACAGTAAAACCGCCCTGATGCCTAAGGGCCAGGTGTGGAGTCTGTAGTGGGCCTACAGTGAAAAGAGGTGGAAATACAGGTCTCTCACCCTCTCCTTATCTCATCCTTTCGCCACGTCCTGCACCTAGAAGTTCTGAGGTCCCTTCCCATTGCCTCTTAGATAAAACATCTCCTAAGCTTGTACAGAAGGAAAAAGCAGGATGGGGTCAAAGGGAGGGAGAGCTGTTTGAAGAAAATGGTGCAGGGAAACTGCAGAATAGAAAAAAAAATTGTAGACACAATAAAAAGGATGAGGGAGAATTTTTTTGCTTACAGCCATATTTTTGCTCCATTTGCTCCTATTTCCTTTTATTCCTCACAACAACAGGTTTTGGACAATGTTTCGTTAACATAGTGATCTCTCAGCAGTTATTTTGGTACAGAAGACCGAGATTGTCAAGTGGAGGTATACAAAACTTTGTGGTTGAATTCACGTGCAAATATTCTTTTTTTGTCTCAGAATTCAATGGTTTTCAGACTTATTGGTTCCTGAGCCATCTTTCCAAATACATGATTTCGAGGTGACTTGATGAATACCCAGATCGCATACAGATAGTGCTTATGTCCCACCAAAGGTTGGCACCAGTTCTCTTCAAGGCTTACTCTGAATGCTGCATTGTAAATCCCGAATGCTACATTGTAAATCCATTGAAAATATATGAGACTATGGACTGAAGAATAGGTTTTGCTATAAACTGTATGTTGGCCAGTGTCTGTTGAAAGGTAGCTGACCTGTCTTTGCTTGTAAATGATACTTAAAAGTTGGTAAAATCTGTCTTTCAAGCTACAGTTCAGCTAAATAAAGGTCACTTTAAAAGCCAATCTGTAAACACTTAATCCAAATCTGGTTTTACCTTAAGTGTCTTTGTCATATTTAAACATTGTCCGTTAAATGCAGTTTTAGTATTGGATCATGTTTTGGATTACTATCAAGTGCACTTCTAACTCTTAAGAATTGCCTTATTTCAACCCAGAGCCCACTCTTTACTACAGAACATTGATCTGAATTTCTAAAGTGACTCAGATGGAAAATGGTTTTGAAAAAAGGGGCTATTTAATAACTGAAAAGGCTCACTCAGCAGATCAGAGAATCGTTTTAACTATTCAGGCTAGAAAGATATACGCCTACAGTCACATACCATTGCATAGCTAATATTACACATACTACCGTGTAAAAATTCCTATTTGTCTTCCAGATTTGCACATTTCTTTTATTAAGTCAGTCCATAAAGACATACAGTTGTTTGTATACTTTAGCAAAAGAAACCTGCACTTCTGCTTGAAAAACAGAAAGGTAACTTTGAGGTTTCAATCTTGTAGTCTACTAGGTCCCCTGATATTTGTCCTGAACATCTTTGTCACGAAAAGCAGTATTTTACAGTTTTATCTCTACTTTCAAACTCTATATTGCAACACAAGTCTTTCTCAATGGTGTTAAAATTTGGGGATTTCTTTCAGGGTTAGAGCTTGAGGTGTATGAGGGAGTAGCAAATAGCAAGCATACAGGCAGTCTTTTGTAAGGATGGTCTTTGTCCGTGAGACCTGCCAGGGCAGTTGTCTTGTGGTTTTGGGACACTTTCCATTCACAGAAGGCCAGTAGGAAGCCAGAGCTCAATGTAACTGTGATGGCAATGGAAGCTTGTCATTGCCTGGGCCATTGACCTGGCAGTATGTGCGACATGGGACAATGTTAATGAAGAGATAATGACTACCTTATTCCCTCTCCCACATCACTTTTAAAGGAAAGTGTTTCTCCTCATGGGATCAAATCTAAAAAGCAGTATTTGATCATGTCCTTTGCATATATAAAGTGGTCCACAAAAATGGACTATACAGCACAGACTAACCTGTAGGAAATAGAAAGCAGAGGAACATAAGCTTCTCTGTGGTAATGAAAAAAATTAAAATGGGTTTTGGGAAAAATAATGCTCTTTTTATGTGATAAATAAAATACTTTGTTTTTCTTTACTTGCTGCCTTCCATTATGTAGTTATGAATTATAAAAAGACCTTTGTGGCTCATTGCACATTGCTAAGAACATAACAGTCATTTTCCCCCTTTTGTCTCTTAGGAAGAAGTACCGTCGTCAGATACTTTCATATGAGAATTAGTGATTAATGCTCCTTACTGTAACGGATAGAAACAGCCAGATGTCTCCTAATGCACTTCCAAATATTCCCAAAGAGTGGCTGTGGAGATGCTCTCCAGATCTGCATTGAGAAGGTAATGACCTGATAGCAAAAGAAAACTAAATCCAACTGTTGGAAATATCACTGTGTCTTAAATCCAAATCACCTACTGGGTTCTATTTCACTTCTGTTGTTTGCTAGGTTAGGAGGGAATGACTTCTAACATTCATTATAACATGGCATTATAGTTATGACTGAGAAAACACTCTTATGCTAAAACCTTCTATTTAGCTGCATAAAACTTTCTGGCAAAATTACTCTTTGGGTTGAAATTACTTACGCTTGTTCTCCTCCCAGAAGTAATTTGTTTTTTAAAAGTCTTACAGTGCTCTTTGGTGGTGGTGAGATAAATACATTTAAAAAAAAGGAAAAGAAAAGAAAAGAAATGGCTTTGTTACAAAATGTGCTTCTTTGATCATTAAGAAATGCAGAACAATTACAACTTCAGACCTGCTGGGTTTCATACCTTAGGAGCACAGGAGATTGTTCTGTGTTCGGAAAATTTTCATTGGTTAGAAATATCAGCACAATCTTGCCAATTCCATTTACCTTTTCAAGGCAACCATGAGTCATTCCATAAAAATATGTTCAGGTTATCTGCAAGTGTTTGTGCAGGCAATGGGACACTCCATGTTCACAGAAGACTGTGTGGCTAACAACGTGTTTGTGACTTTTTGGAGTTCTATTGGAAAAATTGGCCCTCGGTATTTATTCTCTTGCTTCCCTTCCAATAGGGTATAATGAGAAGGAACCCAAATTCAGCACTGAGCAGCAACAATTTAAAGTTGATTGTGATGGATGTTTCTTTCCCTGTCCAATATGAATTGTCTTGTCTGCATAAATCTTAGAAAAAGAAAGCAACATGCCAATGAATTTTCATAACACAGTTAAACTTGTAAGTAAACCACTGGAACTGGGTAGGCAAATCATTTATGAAATGAAGATTTTTTTTCATTATTATTTTCAGACTGCAGTGGAATTGAAAGAACATTCAAATGTAGCATATGAGGAGATGTAGCTTATGTTCAGCTATTCATCTTGTTGGAGACATGAAGAAATTCACTGGTTGTTCCATCCCTTGGCTTTGCAAAGTCACAGATGTCACTGTAGGAGCTGTGCCCAGGAATAACAGTAGTGTCAGTGAAATGTTTCCTAGTACCACAAGAAGTTCACTAATCTAGTAAGTTGAACAGGTGAGAGGAGTATTTGGGATGTCATTGGATTGCCTTTCTGACTGAGACATTTTATTTCAAATCATACAGTATGTCTGTTGTTTATAAGGAGAAACTTTGAGAAATTTTTAAAATAAAATCTATCAGTAAAGCCTGCCAGACTTTCGAGTCTGTACATGTCCCTCCATTCTACTGCATTTGGCAATAGTGCACCATATCGGCAATCCCTCAGAAACCTGATATTCTGCTCTGGTAATTTTATACCAAGTCTCAGTGGTCAAATATTCATGTGATTTCCCCTCTGTTCAATGCACACAGGGAAGTATGGTCTACAGGCTGGGCCATACATGGAATAAAGGGAAGTGGGAAGCTGTGTCACCTGCAACCCTATTCTATCACTTTGAGGTTAAGCTAAACACAGAAACCATAAGGAGAGATGATCTCCATGTTTTTTGCTCATCACTTCCAAATCTGATGGAATATTTGGGAGTTTTAGAGTAACTATCAGAGCTCTGGCTATATAAGTTAAAAGCGGGGAGGTCAGTTGTGGTTCCCCAAAATTTCCCTTCAGGTCAAGGCTGACACGTTTTCGGCTATGATGGTGATACAGCATATGATCAGAAGGAATTGTTCTAGGAATCATATTGCAGACCAGACAGATTAGTAAGTCAATAGTAACTGGGAAAATTGATTTTAAAGAAGTCCCTGTGATTTTATGGGGGAAGAGAAATTAAAGGATTCTGTCACAACAAACCAGTCCTCACTAGTGAGAGCTGTGACCCAGGGGACAGGTAATAAAGCTATAGGAAAGAAAACAGAATGTAGCTAGAACAGAAAGAAGGGAGTCAGAATTAGGAGCAGGATGTAAGGCACACACTGCAAAACCCACCTAAGACACACAGCAAAACCCAAAGAAACAAATCTGTGAATTTCCCTTTGGCCAGTCCTCTCCAGTGGAGACTGAGGTTCATGCCTAGTGACCTTTTTGGTCTTCATTTCCTTATGCACCAGATGTTTTGGCATGGCCTGCACCTCAAATTGTCAGAGCTCTGAAAGGCACAATGGCAAATAAGGGGGCAGTCACATGAATATATTAAGGTATTTCATTGCATCACTGATCCTTAGTGCTCTAAGAGATCTGGTTTTATATTTCCTGAATACTTTGAGGTTTATGATTTTACAACTGAACTGTAAATCAGAGCCAAACTTGGGTAGCCAGTACCTAGGATTATAGGACTGTTTTTCCTTCAAAGGCTGATCCTTCCAGTTTGTGCCTCAGTACTTGGAGGACATGGCTGTAATGCATCAAAACTTGATTTGTCTCAAAACTGGCAGTGTCCTAGGTTCTTCCAGTCACCAGAAATAACCTCTGGTATCTCAAAAAAGAGAGCAGAAACATTAGGGTGGGGGATAAAAGTCTCCTATACTTCTTTTGCAATTGAAATTCTTCAGGAAAATAAGCCTTTTTCATTTTAATGACCAATGTTTGAAATGTAGAGAAGTCTACAAAAAAAGTACACCTTAGCTTCCTCCATCCTCTGCCCCCAGCACAAAGCAGGGCCTGTGTAGACAGCTTATGTGTGATATCACCCAAACTTGACAGAGAGATGGGGTCTGGAAGAAAATGAGGAAGACTGGGAACCTTGTTGCTACACCCTGATGGTGAGTACAGTGGGAACCTCACAGAGCAGAGCCTCCTGGCCTTACACCTGTCCCAGCTCCAGGCAGAATTTCAGCCAAAATTTGCATCTTTCTATCGAAGAAAATCGACTAGCCTTAAGACATCAACCAGTAGAAAACCAGGTTTCTTCAGACCCAGGATTCAGTAAATCACATCTTTTTGCAGATCTTCAAGCACAGAATAACTCAAGGGCAGTAAAGGGTTTCTTCTTCTCTTTTCCCCTCCTTTGCAGTAGTACTGTCCAGCAAGGTGTATCGTGCCTGTCCTGTCATGGGGGTAGGAGGGAGACTGTGCGTGCTCCAGGTGCCCAAGACCATCACGATGGCTGCTTATGATTTACCCTTTGCAGCTCTGATTCTGGTGTGAGAGGTATGTGTGGGCATAGCTCTCCCTAAGGGCAGAGCCTCACTGTGGGTACTTTCTCTAGACCACCAGGATGATGCCCGTAAGTGGTTCATCATAAGATCAAACCCAAGATAGCACCAGTGAGCTAGAAACTCGGGAATGCACATGGTTACTTTTTTCCTCCTTTTCTCCCCCAGGTGAAATTCTGCTTGACACAATCCAGGCTACACTGAAGGCAGTGCTCTGAAATGTGCAATAGGTTATTTTTGCCTTGGCAGTGCACTACAGACATAGCAACAGTATTTGAAGACAAAGGGCACGAAGCAGTAAAATATGCCAGGTTTGTATATTTGACCAAGATACTAATAAAGCTGGCAGTGTTGGCAGGGATACATGCCAGTGAGCTCACATAGCAAATGCATGCAGATGCCTTTTTTCATATTGAAATTATCTCTTCCCCCTCCCCCCACCATGAAACAGGCGGAGAAGCTGTTGGCCTTTTCAAACCCCTAACATTTGGATTTATGAACATGCCACCCATATTTTTGTGTGGGGAGGACTGCCATCCCTAACCTTGCTGCTGCTAAAATTAACTGACATCTTTGGCCACATAAGCTGCTTATTCCCAAATGTCAAGTCACTAGGGGCACTTACAGCAAAGAGAATGTTAATGGGATATTTCTGAGAATAGGCATTAAGTATGGAGCAAAGAAATGCGTGTTTGAAAGTCCTCTAAGTACCTTATGCACGAGCCAGAGCATTCTGTAACAGGAAGCTGGTGAGATACACAATTCTGTAGAGGGAGTTGTGAAACTCAGTCATTTCCTCATCCTGAACACTTAGTATTAGCTTCCATTCCCAGCACAAGGAACGCTTATTCCTTAGCTTATTCAACAAAGATGTTCCTGATTCAGCTGTCCCATCAACCCATCTCTACACTAATGCAACCTTACGGCTGTGGCCATCTCATTCAGACCCCAAAAAGAAAATGGCTTTCTCCTACCCCAGTACCTCAAAGGATAATATAATAAGGGAAATATTGCATGATAAGAACTGGTTTGTGTTCCAGAAGTGAAACCCAGGACTAACCAGCAACTAGCTTGATATACTGAGATCAGAATCAGGGCAGAAAGGAGGGAAATGCAGGCTATGTTTAAGATTGGTATTTTATATGTTTTTACATTGCAGAATTACTCTAAAAGCAAATCAGCTAGGACACATACCTGCCTGTGAAAGGACGTCATTTGCCTATGAAGCCTCACTGCTGTCTGCAAGCCCTTTTAAAAGGTAGACTGAAAGGGATTGTGGAAATCTGGGATCTGTCCTGCGCATGCCCACAAACAGACCACTGAAGTAGATTTGCATGACAGCCCCTCTAATGTGCAAAAGGCATATTACATTTCAGATCTGGCACCTCCTTATCTCCTCTGAACTCCAAGACACACATGGGCAGTTCATCTCTCTCCTTTCTCACAATGCTTGCCTTTCCTTAAAAAGGAAAAAAAAAGAGAGATCTAACACAGAAAGTCCTGAAAGAGATCACAAGCAGATTATCAGTTTCTTATCATCTCCCCTAGCCTACCTCCCCCTCCAGTTATCCTAATCGAAGTTAATACTTTCTAACTAATATATATGTTGACATAGGAATCCCCTGGTGTTTCTGAGGAGCACATGTTCTAGGTAACCTTGAATGTGAAAAGTCTGATGGGGTCTGCAGAAATGAACATGGATGTCCTAATGAGGCAATTGCCTTGGGGAACACAGGCAGGTCTCTGTAATTGGGGGAGCTAGACTTAAAGAGCAGCTGGCCAAGTGCAACTCCAATTATTGGAGCCACTTAGCTGCAAACCTCAGGAGACACCATCAGGTTTTCAACAGCAGATGGTTTGGTTAAGTAAGTACTGGATACTCAACATTGCACACTGGGCCTTTTTTGAGTTTGACCATCATGGCTTAAACTTATGACCATCATGGCAACTAAGATTTTTCTCACAGGAGTATAAAAAGGTGAATTCTTCTCAACTTCTCTGCTTCAGCTTTTGCCTTCTTTAGTCTAAAAGCCCCTTATTGGGAGTGATGGATAAAGAAGGGTACTGTCTTAACAAACTGACTGCCAAGTCCTTACCAAAGCTGGCCTTTTTGAAGCCACAGTTTTATAGCTAAGATGGACTGTGATTCCACCCATTCATCCATAAATCCAGTAATGAACTGTATTACAGTGCTGATTTCATGATGTTTCTGTCTAAACAGTGAACACTGCTGTGTTGCTAGAAGGTACCAATGGAGGTAGACATTGCTCCAGAAGTAAACAAACCATGAAACACCTCCAACTCTCTCTCTCATAAAATCCCTCTCTTGCTGCATTCACCAGGATCCTTGGCAGAATTTAGCACGTCTTGCTCCTCTAGGTAAGGAGAGGCCTCTGAAACATTTGGTCTGGTGCCTCAGTTAAATAGCATGGGCTGAGAAGCAGAAGTGCAAAAATAAATTAAGAAATTATCAGTGATGAACCAACAAGTTCATGAACTTGTGTGACTCATGATCCCAGGAACCTAGTTTGTGAAAGAGTTTTGTGGTTGTGTTCACAGAAGCAGCCCAACATTTGCTGTTTTCAGGAGACAGTGGTTACAGCAAGGAAGGTAGTGTCTCTCTGGGGAGTCCTGACCTCTCCTGCAGAATAATAGTGGAATGGCACCAGTTAGGTGCCACAAATGTCATTTACTGTCAGTTGTTCCCAAAGCTATTTGCTGTGTTACCTATGCCACCCAAAGGGAACTGCTTTTTTCCGTCTGTTTGTAGCATAGCTTTCCTTATTACATTCATTTAGCTTTCCACAGCCTCTATTCTATTTCATTTTTCTATTCTCCCTCTTCTCCCTGGTACATATTTGCTGTCTATTTATCTTAACTAAGGCCCCACCTCCTCATTACTGATCTCAGCATTTTGTATGACATTATGACAATTTTATGCATACACATTTTCACATGGTTTGCTTCCCTTTCTTGTCAGCAATTATGAGCTGTCATTAAAAGTGTGAGAAATGGTTACTGTGCTGTTACAATTTTACACTGACAGGTAATCTAAAGGGAATAAGGGGGAGGGAAGAACATGAAGACTCAGAAAACCAGTGCGGAAGAGGAGAATTAGGAAAAGGTTGAATTAGTGGAAGAATATAAAGAACAGGAAAATGTAGTTCCTAGGCTCATAATTGCAATGTATTCTCTGGTACAGGGAGCCTTTGACAGTTTTCTAGTCACAGTTTGAGCAGCCATATTTGGAAAAGGGGAAGGAATTGCCCTGTAAAGGCCAGCAGAGTTGTCTCTAGATAATCAGCCAGATCATAACACAAGCAAAGTCAGCTATGGCCATGTCATATGGATGGATATGGATGCATATTTTTGGTACCTCATCCATACATATTGGTTTTCCATATAGTAGCTATAACATTCTGTCACAATGTCACATAATTGTACAGCTCTGTCGCTATATTGTAATATATACTGGACATCACCATTACACATATGGTATTTCTAATTCCTGTTTGCTTGCATAGAAAACTAAAAAGCCATAAATATAGTGGTGTAATATTGCCTATCACAGCCTACATCCGTATTTTAAAATTCTTGCCCCGTCAGTTCATGACACTTCTCCGTTCAACTGAAGAGAGAGTAAAGCCTGTGAAGAAAGCAGTCTTCCCATCCTGAGACAGGTTGAGAGCATCAGTGTTTGGTACAGACCTATTTCTCGCTGCGGCCTAGAGAGTCAACATAGTTGATTGGTTTAGTCTAAACCTGATTTTTAGCCAGCTACAGTCACTTTAGGTAAGATTTTTTTTTCACCAAAGATGTGAAATAGAGAATGAAGCACTGAGCAAGCACCAGGAAGGAGGGCTTGCCAGACCTAGTGGCAGGCTCAGGATACAGCTAGTGTGTCCAAGCTCTTGCATTGCCAATCAATCCTGCTTGCTGGCATAACAGAAAGAGAGTTTGTTCATGTGTGACGGAGGGTCTGCTGAGAACCTTGTCCAGCAAAAAATGAATGGGACTGAAATGGCTGATGGATATCATCACAGCAGTAGTTTCTGCCAACAATGGATTTATGGCAACAGCTCTAATTGTTTTTACTGAGAGGGAGAAATCTTCCTAGTAAATAAGCCTCTAAATTGGCTGCTTGATCCCAGTTGTTATCAGAATTGATTTGCTTGCCACACTAAGAAAATTCTGCATCAACAGGGGCAAAGACAGGTAAAAAGGTACTCCACTTAAAAAAGCTGAGGATAATATAGTCAAGAGCAATAAGGCATGCCATCTCTGTCACATAGCTTTGCCTCCTGAAGCCTCTTCTTCTGCAAGGTTTTTTTCTTACTTCTGATTCCATTCCCCATCCCACTGAGATGGGGGGGGTGTGAGCAAGTGGCTGTGTGGTGCTTAGTTGCTGACTGGGGCTAAAACACAACAATGGCATAGTATAAAATCTAATGAAAATGTCTGTTGTGATGTAAAGCTAGACTCAGATAAGGTGGTGGGCTTTCTTTTTCTTCTTGTAGTGCCCAGCCCATTTCCATGCTGTCAGCTGGGGGAGACATCAGAACCATCATTAAAAACAGACATGAGATTCCTATGATTCAAATGTATCCATGTATTGGTCTAAAAATGCTACATTCTAGGGCTGAGTCTGGGCATGATTTTGTTTCTGCTGGGGAATATTTGTTGAGCATCCTAACATTTGGGGATACCAAAGAGACATTCGGGACCAGCTCTTTAGAGAGTTGTATAAAGAGGGAAGTTATTACTGTGGAGGATTAAAAGGCAATTAGGAAGGATAATACACTGATGTGTCTTGAGAATACTTCAGACAATTATAAACACGTGCATATCAAAGAAAATTCTTATGCTTTTATTTTCCCATGGAATGCATTGTAAAAGCAGACATTCATCTTGATATTCGTCTCCTATGTCTAGAAGCGAAGGTGGAAAAAGCTACAGAAGAATAGTGGAAAAAATTGGTAACGCAGTTAGTTAAAACAGTACAGGGATATCCCATAAAAGGAGGAAAAGGAGGTTTTGCCTGAGCCCAAGATGTATTGCATACCTTCACATAGGCAGATTGCTACCAGAGGTAAGTCATAAATATCATTGCTAAGTAAGTGTGAAATGGAGTCATGGAATGTTACTAGTCTATGACATTCTTGAGTAAAGAATATGAGGAAATCAAAATAGAAGAATGAGAAAGGAGCCAAAGAAATTCTTATTTTTGCTTTCACATGCAGGTTGAATCAGCCTACCATGTAATTCTGTATCAGAAGGAAACTCTATGAGTTAACAGCCTGCTCCATCTTTCATAACTGATCAAGTAAAGCACTGCCTAATAGCAAGAAGGTTGGAAGAAATTTTAATAACATCAGGTTATTGAACCAGTGAAATACAAGAACATGACAGACCTCTCCTTGCAGGATGTTCAATTACTTTTACATTATTGCTGACTCAAGGGAGGGGAGTCCTGGGCTTATCTTTCAAAAGCAAAAGCACAGAGCCAGATCCCAACAGATACTGAGCATCCATGGCATATCACCAGGCCAGCCCTTTTTTTTTAATCGTTAATTTGTGTAGCATTTCTTAGATCTGTTCCTCAGGTCTTTACCTTTTTTCTAGAGGGCTCTGAACTGTGGCTTTTTAGCTTCTGCTATGGTTTACCAGTTCTCCATCACAAGTTGTAAGAAGTAATAACTGGCCCAGGAGACCAAAACAGAGATACTACCTCAACAAATGAAGATGGATCTCGAGGCTGAGAGTGTCAATGTTTAGCACAGACCTGGGCTAAGGAGTGTTTTCTTTAATAGCCATAAAGAGAGATGGAATAAGTTCCTGTCTCTGCCACCACTGTTCAGAACAAGTAGATGAAGTTATTCAGGTGGTATGTCCAGGCTGATGCTAAATGGGTTACAGTAACTGTCAAAAAAGCTAATGATTATAAACTGAAGTCTGAAATAATTATATACCATGACATGGCAGAGATTTGTCTAGGCTTTGATTGTGGTATGTGAAGAAGTAACCCATCTTGCAAGTTGGCCAGCTGGTTGGCTCTTTCTTGAATCAAACCAGTCTGGATTGTGTAAATGAACATTTTCCTCACTCATATGTTGTTCATACGCTTTGAACAGAACATGGTTATTTTTAAGTTTTCAGCTAAGGATTTAATGTGGAAGTATGACCGGTTTTGAAACTTTCTGCCTCCTCTGCCAGTTGTATTGGTTTTTATTTATTAGTTCAATGTGTTTTAGAGTCCAGGGTTAATCAAATGGCAAATCTACTCTGAACCTCTAAGTGAATGAACAGATATCACTATATCAATGAGAAAACCAATTCTAATTTTGGCTGAATAATAGGCTTTCAAAGAGGTGAAATGATTGGAATGGAAGAGTTCATTAGCATTGAAATCCCCGTGATTTGTAACCTACTGAAGTCTAACAGGGCCAAGACTTTGGCTAGAACATATGAAAAAATGTACTACTAGTTCAATTTTCCAAAGCTGGCCAAGTGTGCTGGTGACCTAAAGCTGTGTATTGGTTTATAGGAAGATTTTGGACTGAGGTCATGGTTTCTACTTGGCCAGTGTCCTGTTTTATGACTGTCATATTTTGTGCATATTTTTACCAACATGTCATGAGTATATTAATCCCCATCCTTTAGCTGTGCTTCTTCCCATCTGCCTTTCTCTGTGGCCTCTCTTATCTCTATTTATGTCATAGTCAAGCCAGTCCCGCAAACATAGGAAGAAAAATATCAATGTCCATTAACAGTGAGGTAAGCACTAAAAAATATCAGACCAGGTACTGCTCAGCTTCATCCCCAGTTCTTCCCCTCTATCTTCAGCCTGCTTTCCACAATAAAAAGAAAGTGAAGTTGTCTGCTCTGAATGCTATACACCCCGAGTACTTTCAACCAGGGAGAAACATTGTAATCAAGAGTCAGTTGAGTGCATATAAAATATTCTATAGGAAAATGCATGTCTTTCAGTGTAAAGGAAGGCACAGATCTGTGCAAAACGTGACAGATACCAGCCATAGGAAAAACTACAACCTTTGAGACATGTTTTTAAACAGTAACAATTCAAAATAGGATTGATATCAAGAGCCAAGTCACACAAGGAACATATTTTAAACAGTTTCCTGTATGCCCTCTCACAATGTCAGTAGCTTAATTAAGTTTGGCTTTAAATTCTTCCAGACAAAAAAAAAAAAAAAAAAAAAAAAAAATATGGAATTGAACTGGTACTCTAGTGATTTAGAAGTAGCTTGTACCCAGTCAAGGGCAAGGCCTTCATTGTTAAATTCAGTACCAAATCAGACTTTTTACATTGTTTCAAAGCCCAAGGAAGAGAGCAATAGCATCCCAATTTTTTTGGAAACTCTATTCTATGAATTTATTTAACTACCTTCTCATATGGCCTCAGAGTCCATCAAAATTTGTTCAGTGAGTGCTTATCACTTGCATGATCTGCCTCAGAATTGCTATATAAAGTATGCTGTCTGCTCCATAATAAAGACAGTGACTCCTCAAGGGAGACTAAAATCTAGTTCTTGTAAGAGACCAGGTTAAACAGTGCCTCCAATGAAGTCAATAGGAAAATGCCTGATGGGTTTAGCGCAGCCAAGTTTTCATCCATGTGTATCTGTTGATATCAAGGGAACCTTCCAGGGAATGATGGAAACTCATGAAATTTATTTGTGTATTAGAGAATTTTCCTCTTATACAAATTAATGCTAAGGCTACTTCCAACTTTTGTGCTTGATCAAAAGCATAGATTAAGGGTGTGGTCAGATGTGTAGGATGAACATGCCTTGATCTGAGATCTCTGCAAAATATTGAAAAACAGTGTGACATTTACCATTTTTACAGCATGCTAAATCCCAAACTGAATATATTTGGACACTTTGTAGCTGTAGCTGCAATGGGTTACCTGAAACAGAAATATTACTGGGACATTGCTCTTTTTATCTTCCTAATTTCCACTCATTACAAACAAAATATAGGACAGAAAAGAACTGATTGTAGCAAACCAGCATTTCCAGATGCCAGTAAATAATATTGACTTCTAAAGATAAATTTCTGCCCATCTTATCACAGGTGCTTATCATACCAAGTGCCATGTCTCCAGTGCTTAGAACTAATGACATTCAACAATTTTCCTCATCTAAGTATGCCTTAAAATCCTTATTGATCACTGAAGGCAAGATTCAAACCTTAACAGTGCTGAAATGGGGAATACAGGGACATCTCAATAACGTGCTGGAAGATGGAGGGCTTAAAGGGTTTATAATTTTGTTTTAAAATATAGTGATCATCAGAGGTCAGTGGGTCTTTATGTGTACAGAATGCGGCATAGCAAAATGTGCATTGCACAAGTGATAGTGAATAGATTTTTATTCCCCAGAGACTGTCAGACTAGTCTGTGTGTGCTCTCTGTTTTGGCAAAACTGTGAAATGAAAGATACGTTCAGTTCTGTCGGTTCAAATGCATTATAGAGCTATCTTTCACCAAGTGCTTCTTCCTCCAACATTTAAACTTCCACAGGTTGCCTGGCCATGCATTGATTTATGCTTCTTTCCCCTTTTATTTTAAATGCAAGCTTTCTTTTGCAGCTTCTCTATTTTACCTGCATATGTGTGAGCGTCTATTTTTAACATGACCATGCCAGATCCTTTTGCTGATCATTAGTAAACCTGTCTCATTAGTTGCTTATTCTAGATGTTAAATTTTCAATGCTACTGCTAGCAGGACTTATGTTCAGTTGTTGCAGTTTTATTGAGTATCCTTAGATAATTTTACAGGAGAATATTGTCTTAGATTTGGTCCTTTAGTTTAATTTGGTAAAAGCTTGACTAGATATTTTCATTTTGATTTTATTTCTTTCCCTAAATTAATTAACAGTATTCTGTTTGCTACATCCAATGAAACGGATAAGCATGCCTACCTACACCCCCATGCAACTGAGGGTATAAAGGAGCATCTTGGTGTCTAATTATAGCAAGTAAGAAAGAGGGGTGAGGCCAGAACTGATTTATGGACTAGTGCATCGTGGACTCCACCTACTCTAAGTCACTGAATTTCTAAATGGTAGCCTATGGAGGTTAATAATCTACAGTACTTTTCCATATTTTCTTTTCATTCCAACAAAACACTTAGCCAGGAGGTAGAAGTTATTTTGCATTAATATGCCTTTTCTCATTTTAGGGAAAAAGAGAACCTTCTGAGAGCATTATAAGGATAATCCTCATTATGACATTATTAACAAGGCATATTATTAGAACTGTTACAGCCATTGCCCTTGATAATAAATGAGTAAATTGGTTAATGAGAACAGTAGTTAATTGGGGGTATTATTGCCAAACAGGGAAATTATATGAAAGTTAAATACATCACAGTGGTTATTCTACACAATTAAAGATCTAGGAGGAAAGAGATTAAGGAGATTATGAGAAAGTAACATTCATAAAGCAGAAGTACATTTTAAAAAGTGTATTGCAAGAGTCTATTAAATAAAACTGAATAAAAGTCAATGGTGCATATTTACTCTCCTGAAACTCATTTGAAGTTACTTCTTGCAAGACTATAGACAGAAAATCTCAAACTCCATCACTGTGCTGAAATGTTGTGTAATCCTAGAGCCATCTGGTAGGTATAAAATTTGTCCCCCTGCATTTGCCTTAAGATCCAGGCCTCACATTTGTGCTTCCTCAAGCTTCTCCTTGCACGTGTTGGTGAGTTTTATCCACTGTAATAACTATGATTGTTTTGAGCAGCTCTTTGCTATAAGGGTTAGATTTTGCCTGGCTTTTGCAGGCTTAATTGTACTTCCTTTTGCAGTTAGCTCTGCTGGAAATTACATGCCTTCCTGCCAAAAAACTGTGAAGAAAAACAATGCACATATGCAAATGCTTGGGTCTAAATCTCATCCTAGATTAGATAAACCCTAGGAAGACGTTGCTGAATTGGGCTCAGGTTTGAAATAGTATTTGTCCTATATGACCTTATTTGAAAAACACCTCATTTTGTTTAGGGAGCTTTTATCCAAGTTGAAGCCCAATGTGTGTGAAGCATATGCTTATTTATGCTTCTGCAATGCATTTCAAGGAGAATCTGCAAAACCCGTGCCCATCCTGTACCCCTGAACAGGGCTCTAAGTAGTCTATGCTGCCTCTTGTTTCCAACTTTGGCATCCCAAGTATTGGGCATCCTAAGTATTGGATCCCTAGTACATCCCAGGTGCTGGAGTTGAATGTGCTGAAGGATGTCAAAGGCAAAAAGAAGGGCATTTATAAATACGTAAGTGGCAAAAGGAAGACTAAGGAGATTGTGGTTCTGCTGCTGAATGAGTCAGGGGCACTTGTGACAAAGGATTAGAAAACATGATGAGGTACTGAATGCTTTCTTCACCTCAGGCTTTACTTGTAACAGCAGCCTTCAGAAATCTAAGGACTCGGAGACCAGGGGAAAAGTCTGGAGCAAGGAAGACTTACCCTTGATGGAAGAGGATCAGGTTAGAGAATACTTAAGCAAACTGGACATACTTTAGTCCAAGGGCCCTGATGAGATGCACTGAGTGCTGAGGAAGATTATTGATGTCATTGCAAGGCCACTCTCAATAATCTTTGAATGATCACGGAGACTGGGAGAAGTGCCTGAGGACTGGATGAAAGCAAACGCCACTCCTGCCTTCCAAAAGGGCAAGAAGGAGGACCCAGGGAACTACAGACTGGTCAGCCGTACCTTGATCCTGGGGAAGGTGATGAAGCAGCTAATCCTGGAAACCCTTTGCAGCCACATGAAGGACAGGAAACTCATCAGGAGTAGTCAACACAAAGGGGAAGTCATACTTGACCAACCTGATAACCTTCTATGATGAAATGAGTGGCTTGGCAGATGAAGGGAGAGCAGTGGATACTGTCTATCGTGATATCAGTAAGGCTTTCAACATTGTCTCCTGTAACATCCTCATGGAGAAACTGATGGAGTATGGACTAAGGAACAGACAGTGAGGATTGAAAGCTGGCTGAATGGCCTGGCCCAGAGAGTGAAGATCAGTGGCATGAAGCCTAGGTGGAAGCCAGTAATTAGCAGCGTACCCTAGGGGTCAATACTGGGTCCAATCCTGTTTAACATCTTCATTCATGATCTGGTCGATGGGACAGAGTGTACCTTCAGCAAGTGTGCTGATGACACAAGACTGAAAGGAACAGCTGACACACCACAGGATTGTGCTCCAACCCAGAGGGACCTCAACAGGTTGGAGAAATGGGCTGACAGGAACCTCAGGAAGTTCAACAAAGGGAAGTGCAAATTCCTGCGCCTCTTGGGGAGGAAAAACCTCATGCAGTGATACATGCTGGGGGCTGCCTGTCTGGAAAGCATTTTTGCAGAAAAGGACCTTGGGATTCTGGTGGACACCAAGTTGAACATAAGCCTGCAACATGCCCTTTGGCATAGAAGGTGAACAGAATCCTGGACTTCATTAGTGGGAGTGTTGCCAGCAGGTCGAGGGAAGTGATCCTGTCCCTCTGTTCAGCACTGGTGAGGCCTCACCTGGAGTACTGTGTCCAGTGCTGGACTCCTCAGCTCCTCTCACAAGAGAGATGTGGAGGTACTGGAGACAGTCCAACAAAGAGCCACGAATATGGTTAAGAAACTGGAGCATCTCTACTATAAAGAAAGGCTGAGAGAGCTGGGACTGTTTAGCCTCGAGAAGAAAAGGCTTAGGGGGAGATCAAGGGGGATCTCATCAATGTTTATAAATGCCTGAAGGGAGGGTCCAAAGAAGATGGAGCTAGGTTCTTTTCAGTGGTGCCCAGTGACAGGACCAGAGGCAATGGGCACAAACTGAAACACAGGAGGTTCCCTCTGAACATCAGGAATTACTTTTTTACTGTGAGGGTGATGGAACACTGCAACAGGTCATCCTGAGAGGTTGTGGAGTCTCCATCCTTGGAGCTATTCAAAAGCTGTCTGGACATGGTCCTGGGCAACTAGCTATTGGTGGTCCTGCCTGAGTGGGAGAGTTGGACCAGATGACCTCCAGAGGTCCCTTCCAACCCCAACCATTCTGTGATTCTGTGATTTCTTTTAGGCAGCTGAAATTCACACTAGGTTAGTTGTGGTTGATAACCTAATTGTCATACCTGCCTTTGCAGCTGAAAAATATCCTGTGGGGAAGGAAATTGCCTTATCAATTCTGCCTTGAAACCACAGACATGGAGGTAGGTATCCACGCTACCACAGAGCTCAGTGCCAGGCCCAACCCAATAGCAGGAAGAATCATCCTGGAGGGTCCCTGAGAGGAGAAGAAAAAACTAAGTTCTCTCTTGAGAAATATCAACACCCCTTTAGGGATTGTTTGCTTCATCAGGTAAATAATATGAACAAGATGCTTGTTTAGCTTGGAGTGTGCCTAGGGCCACTCTCTGTGGCTATGTAGATATAGTCCAGCAAATAATACAAGATAGCAAAGGTACAGAATCAGTGCTTACATCTGTCGTCATGCTGTATGTTTGTAAGCTTGATCCATGAGGAAATCAGTCCAGTCTAGGGTCATTAAGAGAAGCATGACAGACTTTTGACTTTGGAGTTCCTTGCAGCTCTTTAGGTGCAACAAGACTATGTGCCCAATGCCTTTAACTTTAACAGATGAAGGCTGTGCCCTGGGGCAGTCTGTCAGCCAGCTGCCTTCAGCTTGTGTGCAAGCAGGGTTAACCCTGTAGATGAGGGGATAGGAGGATACAGCACTGGCAACACACTTCTGGACTTTTATAAGTCTCCATTTAAAGCAAGAAAAAAGCGCAATTCAAGGCCTTCCTGAACTACATTTGCAAATGTCTTGTTAGTAGCCTGTGGAATACTTAAGAGTATAAGGTGTATGGCTGGAGTTACGTTAGAGGTATTAGGTGTGGATCAGAGTTGGCCAGTTGAGAGCACTGGTGCTGTAAACTGTAATTATTAATTTTCTATGGGGTGAACAGCCTGGGGCACAGATTGCCATTTATAGTGGCATGTGCAATGGACTGCTTAGCTTCCAGATGAAATTGTAACAAAAACACAGATGGAGTGATTACATCCAACCCACCTTAATTCTTCTTGAAATTCCTAAGTATTTTCTCTTCTAGCTTTCTCCTTTATTAAAAAAAAATATTCTCTGGAGTGTTGTTGGGGAGAGGAGGAGGGGCTGTATGGCTCCCAAGTGACACCTCAGGAGTGGCTAGTTTTTGTTGTACATTAGCAAACCTTATACTGAACCTATAAAGGACTGAGGTTTTCCTCAGTCTGAGAGCTGCTTTGGAAACCTGAAGTCATGGCAGGAGTGGGTGGAGAGGGAAGGGCAGGAGGTCTGTACCGAACAGTGTTTTCCATTCAGTTGCAGAAAGCAAATCCACAGCATGCTGCCAATTTCCTGTCATGATGGTGGTGGCATACTGTGGAGCGCCAAGCTGAGCATTCTGTAGGTCTCCTGCATAAAAAATCTGTGGGAAGATGATGATACATGTCTTGTAACAAAACAACACCTAAGGGCTGTGCACCACTGAAGTCTCTTTCTAGCTCTTCATTTTTTAAGTATTACCCTGAAGAAGAGTTTGAGTTTGTCATCCTAAAGCTGCAAAACAATTTGGTTCTCATGTGAGATAATAAAAAAACCCTGCCAAAACCACAATGTGGTGGAAAAATTAAATATCAGATCATAGCTCTGTGAAAAGAGTAATGTGGATTATCCACAGAGAGTTAACTCCCATGAATACTCTATAGCTGGGGCACCTCTTCTTTTTTCTGATCTCCTCTATCAGAGATTGTTCTGGTGATATGTGTTTCATTTCATATCTCAAAAAAAAGCAGTCAATCAATATTTGCTCTTCCATTTTCCCACATTCCCATGAGATAATGTAATGTTCTTTATCTTGCTGGATGTAAGGATGAAAATCCTAGAGCTGTTGCTTTCCTCCTAACCTCTCTTTCAGGGTCACCACAAGAGCTGGTCATGGTTTGCTCTGCTAAGCTAAAGGCCCAGGAGGGCTTCTACGTTTCCTTCTAATCCTTCATGACCATTTCCTTTTTAGCTTAAGCAGCTCTCAGCTTTCCAGCAGTCTTTAGCCTTTTTTCCTCAGTTGCTTCAGCTAGGTCTAGGCTATTTTGAGGGGAGAGAATGAATTTGTCTGAGAATAAAGTATGCCCTTTAGGCTTCTGTCCTGCTGAGGGACGGTTAGGATATTAACATAAAGCTAAGAACTGACAGTTTTGGCCATGAACTTCCATGGCCTGTTTCACTGCAGTGCCTAAGTACCTCACAGCTATCTGTGGATTTATTCTTACTGTGCTATAGTCAGCTTCATAAGTCATTGTTGTTAAACCCACCCCCTGTAAAAACATAGAGAAATATTAATTAAATTTGCCCAGATCACGCCCAAAAGGTATACAATGAAACAGAGAAACTGGCTTAAATCTGAGTTACCAGCCAGTATTTTAACATGAGACCTTTCTCCCAGCTCTCCCAGTGTTTGCCTGGTGGGGCTCTGTTTTTTCCTGTTTTGCACACTGAAAGGCTGAAGGTTGACCCTTTTATGGTGGGTCCCTTATAAAACTCATCTTGGAGTGAGATATAAACTTAAGGCATTTTCAAGGTAATTTGGACATCTTCAAATAACCAGCACCTAAGCTGTGCACGCAGGGGAACACATCACAGATTTCCTGACACGTGAAAGAGGATCTTGATTCCAGAACTGCTAGAAATAGGCAATGTGTCAGCCAGAGAAGGAATATTCTGCTTAAAATTCACTCTGAATCAAGCTACCTCAGGAGCAAGACAGCCAAGATGAAACTTCTTTCCGAGATAAATTACAGAGAAACTAGCTAAAGGCTAGCTGCAGGCTCACATAACTGAAGCTAATATGCTAATTGTAGCAAAGCCTGGACTCCAGCCAGGATCTAAAGCTGTGTTGCAGCACTGGTAGATGATCTCCTGACATTAATGGGTACAGAGCGATCTCTTTCCCTACAGCCCCTGTTTATATCTTATCTGTGTCACCATGAGATGCTGCTGTCTCACTCAGGGATGCTAGAATGTGCTTTAGTCATGACAACTGTTATGTGTGGGAGCTACCCAATGAGCTGCAACAGGAAATTACCCCTCCATCATTAGACTTCTTTTAGAAGATCCAACTATTTCTCTGATTGTCTTTGAAGATAGCAATGGGCCACACTTTGAATTTGTGAGACAATATAGACCATGAGCCAGCAATACACAGAGGTGGTACACAGTCATGATGGTGTCCCAAAGCCCGCATAAGGTCAACCTGTGAAGAAGGACCAAGGAGCCAAAAGGACCTTAGAACAAACACAGATAATACTGGTGAGCATCTGCACTGAACTGGCCAGCATGGCAATCCTTTGTTGGAGGTAAGATCTCATGTGGTATCATTAATGAATAATGTTTTATAACATCTACATTTGCCACAAAGTCTCCATCTCTTCCTTATGAATAATGACCTATCTGTAGTTAATCACTTCGCCAATGGCAATGTGACATCCTGGAGCACTGACCCTTTGGCAAGTAAATCCTAGTAATATAGACCACTGCTTGGCGTATCCTCAGTGCTGAGGCTCCCACAGCACATCCAACTAGTGCTTCATACTCAGCAAGGAACTCCAGATAAAGTTCAGGATGTGGGTTCATGGCTATCTGAAGACTCAAATCTACTTGACTGGGGTCTTCTGATAACTTTGACTAACTGAATACATTTCCTTTACTAGACCTGTAATTGCTGCTTTTGCTTCTTTCAGCTGAAGTAGAATTGCTAAGACATGTAGTGTGTCCGAGTTCCATAGGTAATAACAGATACTTTTGTGTGTATATACAAAGCACAAATACAGGTTGGGTGGAGAATGGTTTGAGAACACCACTGAGGATAAGGTCTTGGGAGTGTTGGTTGATGAGAAGCTCAACATGACCCGTCAATGTGTGCTTGCAGCCTAGAAAGCCAACTATATCCTGGGCTGAATCAAAAGAAGCACGATCAGCGGGTCGAGGGAGATGATTCTCCCCCTCTGCTCTACTCTCGTGAGATCCCACCTGGAGTACTGTGTTCAGCTCTGGGGCCCCCAACATAAGAAGGACATGGACCTCTTGGAGCGAGTCCAGAGGAGGGCCACGAAGATGATCAGGGGGCTGGAGCACCTCTCCTATGAAGACAGGCTGAGGCAGTTGGGGTTGTTCAGCCTGAAGAAGAGAAGGCTCCGGGGGGACCTTATAGCAGCCTTCCAGTACCTAAAGGGGGCCTACAAGAAAGCTAGAGAAGGACTTTTTACAAGGGCATGTAGTGATAAGACAAGGGGTAATGGCTTTAAACTGAAAGAGAGTAGATTTAGAATAGATATAAGGAAGAAATTCTTCACCATGAGGGTGGTGAGGCACTGGAACAGGTTGCCCAGAGAAGCTGTGGATGCCCCATCCCTGGAAGTGTTCAAGGCCAGGTTGGATGGGGCTTCAAGCGACCTAGTCTAATGGAAGGTGCTCCTGCCCATGGGAGGGGTTTTGGAACTAGATGATCCTTAAGGTCTCTTCCAACCCAAACCATTCTATGATTCTGTATCAAATATGCTTTCAGGTGACTCCACAGGCAGATTAAGCCTGCCAATGCTACAAATTACATGGTCACTTCTGGACAATATGTACATATTGTTGTGGGCACAGAGAAGGAGACTGGATGACAAGATCTGTAAAGAGCAGAGAGCAGATCTGAGGCAGATATGTGTGTATGGCACAAATCTGTTTTCTGTGTACCTTGATCTCCTAGGAAAATGGCATACTGGTCCAAGCTATTAGTGGTGCTTTTCCACTTGAGCTGCTACCACACTCAATTCTCTTCTCACTGGGCTGTCCTGCCTGGGCAGCTGCAGAAACCCTTCCCTCAGTCAAGGGAAACACTGGAAATTCTGTTGCAGATGAACCTGTAACTTCACAGGTTTGGTCTGAATGTTGTTAATACCTTTGGCTATAAAGGGATCGTTTTATTGTTTTTGCAATTCTGGACTATGCATGGGACAGGGCAGGTCTGATCCCGTAAGCCAATGTCATGTCTAATGGCATCTCTTGCCTTAAGATGGCAAACCTTTCCCATTCAAAAGAATAAGTGTTGAAAACACTGTTCTGTCCCAAATCAAGGTCAATTATAAGATTGCAGCAGGCAGTATTTTTCAATAAAATATCACTGGCAGGAATGAAACTATAGTCTTTTGAAAAGTCATCATGTTACAGAAAGCAATAAAGAAGAAAAACCTTGTGAAATCCATAAAATAGTCCCTCCTCTGAAGCATGTAGGAGGAATGCCTAAGCACAGTTTCTTATCACTGTATTCTGCTCAGTAACACAAAGCTGGTGGAAAAGATGATGGGATTTTTGGAGTACCAACAATTACTGTGTTAGTATATGAGGCTTACATGTAAATGGAAATACGGGGCACACATCCATTCTAGATTAGTTTATGTGATTTAGCAGTCTCACATTTCATTTTCTTTGTTAATTAAGTAATTGCCAGTAGGTCTTCGGGTAAACCAAATGATGACGCTGGTGCTCTGTCAGAACTGTTATGTTAGTGCATTAGTTTAACTCAGGGTTAAAACTGTGAGGTAGCCATATGTCTGAGATGGACATCAATTCCTAATGATTTCTCTAAAATGGATTGCTGAAGCACATGTAGCCAGATAATTCTCTGGTGGCACCACCCTGAGCTAAAAATACCCATTTCTATAGGGGCAATTTTTTAGAGATGCAAAATTGTTCTAAATTTACTCCTACAGTGAGCAGCAATATTGCTTAGCATGAGTTTTGGCCATTTCTATTCACAAGAGCTCTGTAACATTTCCCATTAGCAACCATCTGCTCACACCAGCAGAGGAGCAATTTGATGTTGAGGCTGCTATGACAGGTACTTGAACATATAAATAGAATCATGCTTCATAAATGTGACAGCATCACATGGCTGAATGCATGGAAGTGCTGAAGTGGGAAAAATTTCTCTTACCCCATAATTATGTGTGTGCTAGTGTTACATTCAGTGAAGTGGTAGGCCTGGTTAAATCCAAGAATGAAACACTTGTGGCAAGCTTTAATTTAAACTATAACTGTGATAAAATGATTAAATCAAGGTTTGTGATGTAGATGGGTACCAGCACTGTATCTGTGCACATACCCAATGCATTTCGTCTTCAGGTCCCTGGGTATCCAGGAAGTCCCCATATGGTCTCCGTGTAGACGAGGCAATGGACCGACTTAAGACAAGGTGATAGACTGATCTCTTACCTGCTTCACAGCAAAGCAACTGACTGATTGTTACAGCTATGCAGGTGGAAATTTCAGACAATTGCCTGTTGTGCCTAGACCAGTTGATAGGCACTATTTATATGCTTCAATGTGTTCGTGAACTCCCTGGGTGGAGGAATCCTGGGCATTCCCAGTGATACCCCCAGTTCCTGCAGCAGATGAGGGAACAGGCCAAATTGTACATGGATAGTTTTAAATAGCCAGTAGAACGCAGATGCAGAAATGTCTTTGGAGGTGTTCAAGAATTAACTAGGCAACTACTTAAACAACCTGAACTAATTAAGGGGGGGCAACAGGAGGTTGGATTAGATGACCTTCATAGTTCCCTTCCAACCTAAATTATTCTTTAATTCTACAGTTATAGGTAGGACACTCTTTGTACATAGTATGAAAGTTAGAAGATGTTTTGTGCATCGCTTAAGATAATAAATAGAAATGGATCATTCATGTACTGTAGTCATTATGTAGGACCACTGACCAGCTGGACTGTAAGAAATCATCAGAACAGAATGTGGTATCCCGTCTTGATCCAGTTGAAGATGCTGTTGCAAGAATGCTTGCAATGGACACTCCCATCCAGACAGCAACTGACCATCCTCTTTGAGAGATTTGATTCCCCACAAGTGAAAATGTTTATGCAAAAGATCCAGGTATATTAGGTTTAAAGAAACACTCTGTCCATAGTTGTCTGTGCAGTACAACCCTGCAAGCTTCCACTGACTGGAAATAGCTGGGCTATTGGAAATTTTGTGGACCACCAGAGTTTAGGTGGGTTCTTCTCTGCCTCCCACATTGTGCATCTGGTCCTGCTTTACATAGAAACATGGGAGTGGATGGGATCTTGTGTGTGCTTCTCAGAACCCATTCAAGTTTCTCATTGTGTGATTAGCAGTGAAGGAGTTGGGCAAGACGTGGCCAGTTCCAAGTGGTTTTCTTGTGGGTTGTCTTCTTTCCCACCAATATGGCTTGTTTACTGTAATCTTTGCAAAGAAGAATACTGGTGGATTTTCTTTGAGCGATACAGGGAAAAAAAATGTTGTCAGTCAAAAGAAAAACCCACCAAAATTCAGTTTGCTTTCTAACATCTAAAGAAAGTCTTTGATATAACAAAACCCTTTTCATATTTTTTGGTCACAGTTTATGAGAAACAAAGCTCATACTGGTGCTGTGTCATCGTGGTGGTGGGACCATGTACATGTGGGCAGAGGGGTATGGCACCGCTTGTGAAAGTCTGTGAGTGGATGTGGCTGCCCTGTGGGGCCTGTTCTGCTGTGGTGTTGATTTCCCTCTGACAGTGCAGCTGTTGGTGCTTCTGGCCACGAACACTGTGACAAGCCCTGGTGCTCCTCCACTCCCCTCCATCCAACCCCACCATCTCTCAGTCTCTGGGCCTCCATCAGCCTTCCCTTCCTCAGGCCCCAAAAAGTCCTGCGAGCTCCTGCCCCACTCTCTGCGCCCTCACCCTAACCTTCCTTTGCTCCTTCTCTCACCTGACTCCACGTCCCAGTTCTTCTATTCTTACAGCTCAGCTGTTGACTTCCTCTCTCCTCTCCCTTTATCTCACTGGCCTCAGCTCTGTGCCCCCTCTAAGGAAGGATTCTTTATCTGATAGCACTTGTGTCAGCAGTATCATCTCCTTTTGCAATTGGTTCTGGCTAAGAGGAATATTTAGCCAGAATGGGAGTGACTTGGCATAATGCATTGGTAAATTGTGTGAATTTGTGGCACTTGTTCTATAGCAATGGAAAAGATTTGAATAGAAACTCGTCAGCAGATCCTGTTTTTTTCTCTTCATAGCATTATTCAGATGACATAAATACTTATAAGAATATTTTTTTTGCTTTCTGTTTTAATTTTCCTTGTCTTCTTCATAGTCCTGATACCACAGTAGGCTGTGTCTCTATGCTATGATGAAGACTGCAATTAATATTTCTATATGCAAGAAGATATATCTCAAGAGACCAGCAGCAGAATTTATTTTCTGTCATACACACAGACACATACATGACAATGACTTATTTCAAGATGTTCCAAATATTTCCTGCTAAAAAAGACTGATTCCACGTTCCTGCAACAGAGTATCATATTCTGTAGGAGTTGCAGACAGATTATGCCAGTGAAACTCTGGAGGCAAAAATACTTTTATGTCATTCTTCCACAGTCTATCTCATCCCAGAAATAACAGCAGGAACACTTTTTCTTGAAATCCTAATAAAAGCGCCATTTTTTAGATATGGCTTGATTTCATGCTGTCTTGTAAGAGTGATTGACTTCGATTTTTGAAACGCTGCACATGGCATGAACAGTGCAAAGCAGTCTTTCCTGTTTGTAAAATATTATTGTTAGCCTTTGGAAACTTTTATTTATATTTAATCTTCTGCTTCGTACCTCCACTGGTAGTGAAAATCATTATCAAATGCTGTGATCCCTCATGCAGTGAATTACTAAAGTCAACTGAACAACAAACAGAATGAAGGCCAGTCTGCTTGCAGACTTGTATAACCTCACTGATGTCAGTACTATTAAACTTATGTATGTCCAACTTGAATTGAACCCAGATGTTTATTTAGTTTGCTAGCAGGCTGTAGATTTACATTCTGAGCCTGTTCCAATGCCAGCTGAAGTCAAAGAGAGTCTGCACTGACGTCAAGGGGTTTTAGATGAGGTCCCAATTCTTGGATGTGATGACATAAAGGTAAAAGGGATTTGGTTGTGTTTTTTTTTTTTTTTTTTTTTTGTGAAAATGATGCATGCAAGACAGTAGAGCAGATTACTATCTAGCCAATGACTGTTACACTGGATGGGGGTTTTCTGGCTGTGAAGCTGGAGCAGTCATACGTGGTAGTCAGGAGAGGTAGAAGGGGAATTGTCCCTTTAGACCAGGTTTTGTGATTGTTTTTCCCTTTGTAATAGGATTTATTTTTTACCTGATTCTGAAACTTTAAAACTTCAACTTAAATTGATTAGGATTTACATTCACTAAGAATCTGGCCCAGAGGTTTTGGGCCTTTCTGTTAAGCTGTAACATAGAGCATACTGACAAGCCCTGCAACAGTCCTGGTTAATTGCAAGCTGTTTTCCCTGATTTACAGTGCACAGCAGGGCCATTGGTTGTACCAATTCTCCAGGGCCCTGAACTTCTTACTCTACCACTTAAAAACACCTGGAACATGACATCAGTGATTCACTGGCTTCCAGCCAGCAGACTCCTGCCCTGATACATGGCCCTCTGTTGCTGATTGTCTTAGTGCCTGTGAGAGCCAGGTGTGACAATAGGACTCCTGCCTCTTCAGAAAACACTCATGGCATTAAAGAAAAAGAAAAAATAATGTACTGTACATGATTTATCTGCAGCATTATTTCTTTCTCACTAGTCATTTTACTGTTGCTTTGGGTTTCGTTTTTCCAGGTCCTAACCAACCCACCAAATCCATAATCATCAAAAAGCAGGTCTGGACATATGGATTCATATGATTGTCCTGACTCAAGATCACATTCTCACTCACTAGGTGCTTGCTGAACAAAAGGAGATCATATAAATGCTCTGATTCCCATGGCATCCTTTCACAAAGATTTCAGCTTGTAAGGTACCTGATGAAAAAAGAACCATTTCCTTTGTTCTGAATCTGGCTCCCACCAGCTTCATTTGAAGCTCCACAGTTCTCATAGTGGAAAACACAGCTCTCAGTTGCTTCCTATTTACCATCCCCATGCCAATCATGATTTTTAAAGATCATTATCACATCAAAATGATCATTTTTCCAAACTCAGAAATCATAGCCTGCTCAGTTGCTTCTTATATAGAAGATGTTTCCCATTTCAGATTATCCTTCTTGCTTTTCTTGGGATCTTTTCTAATTCTAATATATCTTTTCTGACACAGGGGGATTAAAACTGCATATTTTTCAAGGTGTAGGTAAACCATGGATTCATACAGTGGTACAATAACATTGTCTATTCTGCTCTTCATTTTTCTTGCTAACACCTGCCTTTTTTTTTTTTACTTTTTTTTTTTTTTTTCCCTTGACTGCTGCTGAGCAATACACTGATGTATTCATGTAACGATCTGACTTAGTGCTGGGCTCAGAGCCCACCATTTAAGATGTGACATTAGAACTACTTTTGTCCAGTGCTCATCACTTTACATTTATCTGTACTGAAAGCTATCAGCCACTGTGAACTACCCAGGCACTCAGTTTTGTAAGTCGTGCGGTTCTTCACAGTCAGTTCATTTATGAGTATGCTAACCAGAACAGGCTCCTGCACACATCACTGTAGACCTTCAGTGGTTTCTGCCCACCATCATATCGACTGGTTGCTCAATCCTACCCTCTATTTTTATATGTTTTTTAGAAGTGCTAAGGAAATTAAATGTGAGAAAATTTTCTGAAGGGTGTTTAAAAGTACAGATACATCAGTACAGATACAGATACATCAGCCAGATCACCCTTATTAAACTCCTTGCTGACTTCTTTAAATAACTCTGCTGAGCCTGCAAGGTAAGGCATCCTCTTAAAAAAAAAAAACCACCCACAGGAGGACTCTTCCCTAATGGATCATACTTATCCAGGTGTCTGTTCTTTGCAATATTAATATGCTCTCAATGCCAAGGGCAGGCATCAGGATTCCTTATCTGGACTTCCACGGTTCTCCCTGAAACTGTCTTTTTAGTTAGTATCCTATCTGACACATTCAAGTCCTCAGGTGTGCAGGGCAGTTTTAAGCACCACTTTTAGTAATCAAACTATTTTATTGTGGAGCTCTTCCAGAGCTATTGCATGAACACCATCTTAATCCTGACAATTTGCTGCTTTTGTCCATTTTCTCAAGGACAAAAATAGCCTTGTCTACTTTACAGTCACTTCGGTTTCAAACAGATTCTGTAATGAGTTCTCCCACAAAGAAAAGTCCAAGCAGGGGAATTGTGCCCATTTTTCCTGTTCTGTGTAATGATACAAAGGTGCTGTTTAGCTTCTTGGCAATCACCTTATTGTTTCTGAGCACTCTTTTTGTATCCTGACCATTCACAGACCCAAAATGATTCTCAAGTGAATCTGTTCTTCCTGACGTGATCAGGATGTATTATTGTCCTTTTGCCAAGAACTAGGAGAGCTAAATGGTGGGACTTAGATGTCCATAAGAAGTAGTGGGTAATAGAAAATATAAAGAAATTATTCTGTGGGGTTTTGGTAATTCTTTGCTTCTTAAAACTGGAGCTACTTATGACCAAAGACTACCTGTACTTTCTGTCTCCTGCTCATTTTTCGAGCTTTAGTTCCTCTCTTTGTCCGGCTGGATATTAATGAAATGTTTCCCGCCTAGTTTTCCTGCCAAACTTCAGATGACTGTCTGTGACTATATGCCTTATCAAACAGGCACTGTTCAGGGAGTAAGGAGAGATGCATTAGCTAATCTTACACTGGAGGAAGTCTTGGGTGTAGATCCAGGGCCAGCTGCACAATTCAAGTATTTATCATCATATATGGCCAAGACCAAGCCATGCCAGAGAGCATTCATGGGACAATGTTAGACAGCCAATGTGATACAAACACTTTTTCAAAGATTATGGAAGTGTTGACTATTTTCTTCTGCAGTTTTTGCATGAGTAGGATTTGTAGGATTCAGATGGTTTTTTACCAATTCAGAAAAACCTAATGTTCCTTTAAAAGTATAAGCAACATTAGAAAACTTCTGGAAGAAACTCAGCCTGTTCCTGTTTCACTAGGATTGTTTCAGTTTAAGTGGATTATCATAAAGCGATATTGGCAATTGCCAAGGCAATTGCACAGGGTACAACTCTCTCCATCAGCTGAGCAGAGGTAATTAGATTGAAAACCTGGCTGCATTAGTCTAATCCAATACTGTACCAAATTGTACAATCAGTTATACATCATATCATCTCTGCACTGTGTCAAATCAGTATCTCTTTTCAGCAGAAAAAATGTGCAGGTTGTGCTGGAGATATGACTAATGGTAATGCTTTTTGGAGTGTGTATGCAGTTTGCACTGTAAGGAATGATGACAATTGGTTTCATCTGGAGTAATTACAGCTCAGTGACCACTAGTTAGGCAATTACGCAGAGGAAATCCTCTTGAGGGAAGCAGATCTCAGCTTTGAGAAGAAAACATATCCAGTATAAATTCCTTACATATGGTAGAGAAACAGTTCTTCTCCCAAAAGAAAGAAAAAGCAATGAAAAGAGAATAACAGACTTATTTAACGAAGACCCACAGAATTTCATGTTTCCTATGTGGAAAAAAATCTCTGAATCTTACAGTGTCAGTTTTGATCACCATGACGCCATGAACTTCTTAAACAGATGAAAGAGAGAGGGACAGTAGTTTTGACAAAGCGCTGTGTCATCTGCATTACTAATGCACCATGTCTCCAGAGAGTGCTCAGGGAGAACGAAGTATTATGCATTTGGTAAGATATGCATACAGTGAATGCAATTTATGATACATCCTTCATGAAACATTGTGGAAATGTTGCATCTTGAAATTATCTTAGAATGCTTCTGACCTCCAGAAAGGCTGTTTTAAGCAGAAAGAACATGCTAATTCAAGAACATGCCTAGACTATGAATTCAGGACATTCCCAGGGAGGGGAAGGAGGTATTTTGCATTTGATACTTCAGAATGCAATTCCAGAAAGAGAGGTAGTAAGGGTAGGATGTTAACTATTAGAGCCATATTTGATAAAGGGTTCTCTATTATCAAAGCTCCCTTGTTATTGGAGTAAGGAGCCAAGAAAGATGAGGAAAGGGAAATCTTGAACAAAAGAGAGAAGTGTAGTGCCAGGCGATGTTGCCAAGGCTCTTCCCTTAGATTAAAAGACCACCTTCTATTTCATACTTCTGTTACAGGTATAAGCCGAAGCCTTGAAGCCAGACTATCAAACCTCTGCAGAACTACACTAAGGAATTAACTCATCAGTAAAGTCTTGTTTGCATTGTAGAATTCAGCCAGCAAAAATCTGGTCTTTTAACAAAAACTAACCACAAAGCTTATAAACCACAGATAATTACTTTTTGGTTTGTTGTTTTTTTTTTTTTTTTTTGGTTGGTTGGTTGTGTTTTTTTGTTTGTTTGTTTGTTTTTTGGTTTTTTGTTTTTTGGTTTTTTTTTGGTGTTTTTTTTTTTTTTTTGCGTTTTTGTTTTTGTTTTTTGTTCTCCCAAGACTGCCTTGAAGTAAATTCCCAGCTATGGCACAGCATAACTTTTGCTGTTTCTTCTACTTGTAACCCAGATAAGGATCAGTTCGCAAGAAGAAAAAAATGCCATCTTTTGGGAAGTGCCGTTAATAGCTATGTAAAAATGAAATACTTGACACAAAGAGACATTATTGTATTTTATTGCTAAATTTAGTACCTACTGTGTGCATAACAGCACTGTGAAACACAGATTCTTCGAACAGACCTTGGAAGTTTCTAGGCAGGTTTCATAGCAGGACTCATTGCAAACTTCACTGCAACCTCTCCTCCAGGCACAGCAGAAGACTCTGACGTGGAGGGACTTCTGAATTACAGAGTCAAACTGGATGAAACTTCATTTCTCCCCAGATAGCTCTGATGTGTGATCTCCATCAAAATAACATTTTTACATCTGTGTAGAGCTTTTTAAACTGCAGACTCCTCTATTCCTTTATACATTTTATATGAAGAGAATTTCAACCCTCACAAAAAAAAAGAAAGTATGAGATGTATTTTTAGTATAGTTGAAGTCTACCTTGAGGGATTACTGCTAGGATTAGCCTATGTTTTCAAGCTCTCAGTAAATAAAGAGCATTTTATCACATATATTTATTATAACTAAATAATGTTTGTGTAGAATACAGTATCTAATGTCTGGCTCAGTACAGAATGGGCAGATTAAGTCTGAGTTTAACTACCATAGTATTTTTCATTGGCTGAGCTACATCCTTATAGGGATCATAATTTTGGCAGTGATGGCAATAGTAATTTCTTCAGTAAATCACAATACACTCCCTAAACAGAAAGAGCTTTGCAATTTCCCGAACGAATGGAAAAATAATTTTGCAGGATCAGTAAAGACAGCAATTATTGTTATAGGGCTTATTGCAGTTTATGCGAAGAACCTCAGTCGCTCATGATAGAATATCAGGAGTAAGACAGCATGGAAGTGGAGTCCATAATAAACATAAGTGTAGCATAGTTTAAAAGAACAACTTCTTTGTTGCTAGAAAAGGAGTGCAGAAAGTGATGAAGTGACTGCTTCAGAAGGAATGAAGTGCAGAATGCCAGGTCACTTCATTGAGATAGCAATGTGAATAATGTTTTCCAAGGTCCAATTAGAACTAGGTTGTTATTGGTAAGTGCAAAAGTTTTGTGTTTTGTTTGGTTTTGGTTTTTGGTTTTTGGTTTGTTTGTTTGTTTTTTTCTTGATTTTTTTAATTAAAAAGGTCACTGCTATCCCAGAGAGATATTAAAATGTTCCAATAGTTGTTCCTAACTGTATGGGTAGGTGGATAGTCCATTAGTTTGTTGTCTACTTGCTTACTTTGAAGGTAACATGAAATTGCGTCAGGAATATTGGAAGATATAAAAAATGTTTAACTATAAAGTAGTGCAAATTTTGACAAAAAATAATACTTGTAACAGACCATGCAACTACTAATTGAGGGAGATAAAACTATCTACATATTAATATAATGTGAAAATGAATATTATTCCAAATAATCTCCTAGTCCACATACTGCATAATACAAAAAGGGAAGCTGTATATGACTTATGATATGGCCTTGAATGTGTACAATGAAAATTTAAATTCTTTTTCTATTTTTGCCAAATGCTTTTTTGAATTACAAGGTAGTTTTCATTTTGTCATCCTTGAGTGCATAGAAATGTTGAGGGATTTCTCTTCAAGGTGGTTGTCTCCAAAACTCTGCAAATGAAGGAGTCTGAAAATGGTGATCTTATATTAGAAGCTATTTTTGTATTTTAGGCTACAATTACTTACTTGGCTAAGGTAGGGTTGATGAAAAGATGTTTTGAATAACTGATGCTTCATTCTCTTCTTTCACAATGATAACTTTTATGATGTCTTAAAATTAGAATAATGAAAGCTTGTAATGCTTTAGTTGATGAAATACAGAAAGTTTTTTCCTAAAAAATAATATTCAGGAAATACTAAGCATTTCTGAAGGACCAAAGCTTAACAAAAATCTGGATGCAAATTGTTTGCATACGGAGCAATGTGTGATCTATTCTGTGGCCTGTCTGCAAACCTGTATTCTGGAACAGACTAACATTCTGCCTTCCCATATTAGTTCTTTCATATCTGTGAAGTTTATTTTTTGCAATCCAACCTCAAATGCAGCACTAGAAAGAATATTTTCCTTTTGTCAACAAACTTGGACATTTTACCAAAAAAGTGCTGAATATTGATTCTTTTAAGGCAACACTTCAAATAAAAGTTAGTTTTAGTTGCACACAAAGATTTTAAAGGATTTATTAAAAAGAAAAGGATTAAAAATTATAAATATCATTTTAAATAACAAATTGAGTTATATGACAATGGAATTGCTTAGATGAGGGCATCAAATCTACATTTAAAGAAAACTACATGACATGTTATAAAAAACAGTGTTTTCATAAATGTTCCTTATTGTTCTTTATTTTTCAGGTGGTTGTCCCTGGGACGAACTTTGTAAGACTCTAAACTAGCATTTAAATCTAAGAACTTGCAATTCAGGATGTCAGTGTAATATCTTTCAAAGAGCCCAAGCAGCAGTTAAGAAAAATATCAGATGTTAAGTGCTAGTCAGGATGACTTTGTGATGTCTTTGTTTATACACTCTTGCTTTAAACATCATAATCAAGAATGAAACCTTTTGTCTGGCTAGAGTAAACTTGTAGTGCTTCTGAGTGTAAGCTCTTCTGATGTTAAAAGTGACTCATGGCACAGCTGATAAACCTAAGCACTTAGTGTAGACAACTGTGTGTTGTCTAACATAACTTTTTATTATTTTTTTAAAGGTACTCCCACCAGCTCCCACATTCTCACTTTCAGTTCTCTGCCCTCTCCATTTTCTTGATGTAACTGTGGGTAGTGACCTGCCTTGTAAGCAGGATCAATGAAATGAAGCTGGTTAAAAAATAATCTGCGAACATATTCTTTAGGGGAAGGACCCAGAGCTTGCCCTCCAGATCTAGACCTGCCTGCAGGCACCTGGCAAGGCTGAGGGCTGATTTGAGAGAGAAATTTCAGCAGACATAGACCAGTGTCCCTGGAGATCTGGTGACAGAGAAAACAGCTGGCATTCCCAGCACCCTTGACTTTGCCCTGGCCATGCAGACTGCTACACCTTTGGGTTGTGACAAGTAAATGAGAATTACTCTGAAACTCTATCTATCTGATGGCATTTACAGGGAAATCTAAGAAGATCACATAGGTGGTTTCAGGGGAAGCATGTTTCCACCCATTTGCTAGCTCTGAAATGCTTATATGACCAAAGTGAAAACTTGTGCCTTAGACAACAATTTTTAGACTAAGCCATCATAGTGAGCATGTTGCTCCGTGTAAGTACTGAAAACACCCTGCAGAATGTAACCATCTATTTAAACTTTTCTGAAAGAAGGTCTATGCACCAGTGTGGGTAACAGTGGTCCAGACTTCTTTTTGATAGTGGCTGGAATGCTGAAAACTTTTACATTATTCTCTTTTAGTTAACACTTGTAGAGTACTGGCATATTGTTCCAGATAGCAGCACACTGTGACAGGTCAGTGAAACTCTAAAAAGCAGTCAAGAAGGATAGTTAACCACGGAAGCGATCTACCAAATTGTTTTGGTGATAAACATGTTTAATTGTATAAATAAAAGAGGTTAGAAGTGATCTAACTTGTTTCTCTCCAAGGAACAGTGCCCCATATAACACTGTATAAAGGCTGGACGTGCATTTGGTGCTGGGCACTACAGAATGAATCCATAAGAAAAGAAACTCCTTGGTTACAGTATACTCACATCCCAGGGAGAAACTACTGGGAATGAATCATCTATCTAATCTAGCAAGCAAGGGCACAGAAAGAACCATGAACGTGAAGCTAAAAACCAGCAAATTCAAACTAAAAACAAGACACATGTTGTTTTGGTAGGAGTGATTGAAACAAGCTATCAGGTGAAGTGATGGATTCTCCATCTTTCAATGTCTTCCAGAGTGGGCATGTTCTCTGAAGATGTGTCTTTTTGCCAACTACAAGTTACTCAGAGGACAGTTTGAAGGGCAGTAGCTGATGAGCTGAAGATCCCCTCTGGGCTCAAACTCTCTAAACATGGTGCACTGCCACAGATCTTACAGGCAAGACACAAAATATTACAGATGCCACATCTTTCTTTTACAAGCTAAAGGAGGGAAGAGGAACAATAAGGACCAGAGTGCAAACAGAAGCCTGAGAGAAGTAAAGCTCCTGTGCAGGTATATCTAAAACAAATAAGCTGTGGGCTGTAAATGAATAGACTATAGTCCCAGGGTGTGAGAAGGACATAGGAGCTTCTCTATGATGCTTTACAGGAGATCCCCTATTAGCTAAAGTGCATGTTAATTCAGATGCAATATGCATAAACGAGAGCAAATCCACAAAGCTGCAGCATGAAAACAGCTGGAGTACTCTAATTACAAGAAACCCTTTCCATATGGGATGCTGGGGATCTGAGATGAAAATTAAAAACAACGCTGTGAAATGTTGTACCGGCATTTGTGCAGCTACAGTAGAGAAGGCACATGTGGCAGGTGCCTATCTGCATACACCCATTTTCCTGGCCAATTCCCTGATTTTTCAAGGTGTATAGCTCTGACAGGCACACTACATGTTCACCTGGTGTGTAGGAAACAGCTTGGTGCTTTACCACAAGGAACAAAACGTGCCTCATCTCAAGGGCTCAACTCATGAACTAACTACACCCTGTAGAGCTGGTAACACCACCTTCATCTAGGGAAAAATACTGATTTCCAGCCCTACCCTTGCACCCACACAGCTCCCCTGTCCAGTTTGGGAAGCTATGTTGGCAGTTCCTGCCACGTGGTATTTTTTATGCCCTCACAGACAGGCAGCAAAGGTGGAACAGCAGAAGTGGTAGTAGCTGGTTGTCTCCTTGAAACGGGAAAAAGTGAACACCCTGTAGTTGCACCTCTAGGCTGTTTTTTGGAAATGTCACTACAGGATATATAGGAGAGGTGGGGCAAGACTCAAGTGACTGATTCACAAATCCCCAAAGTTTATGCAAAGGTTTTATAGTCCAGCAGTAATGTTTGTTTCCCATTTTATTCCTTGATTTTTTTTTTGTATAGAGCTTTTGTAACATGCCATTTTGCTTGTACAGCTAAAATCATGTGGCCTTAATCCTTTTTTTTTGCTAAACAAGAGTCAGTGTGATCATTATCTTGCAAAGGTCCAAATCTTTGTCACTTCCTTGGCACTACCATTACACTGATGCTGTCAGTGGAAGAGCACAAGCTACCCTGAGCTGTTTTGGATTCATCATTAGCATAGAATCCTATTGATTCTCCATATCTTTTTTCCTGAGACTGAGCTACATAGACAGCCTAGAATATAATTGTTTAGCACTGAGTTTAAATTGAAAGTACTATAGCTTGTTTTCAGTGCAGTTTGCCTCACAGTAGAGTGAATAGCAGGAGATATTCACAAATATGTTTGAGTCTTTAGATTCAATGTGTTTGAGTGTTAAAAATTATTTTTGCTCCATGGTGGATAGGCATTTTCTGATAGGTGCTTTTCAAATGGAAGTTAGAGACACAGTTGGGTTTGGGTTTTTTTTTCCTGCTAGATATTCAGCAAGCAAGACTTCTTTTTAAGGTATTTTATTCTATTCTGTCCCTAGTTATGCCCTTTGAGCTATCTGTGCAAACAGATTCTTGTATGAAGGGAAAATAAGATGAAAATTATCTGAAATGTTAATTTTAAAAGCAAAAACCCTCCCATTCTATAAGATTGGAGTTGGAAACTTCTGCCTAGGCAGAGGGTTCAAAGCCTTATGCTGTCAATTTGGGTTGAGTTCAAAATATGGCCAAGTTTTGAGCAAACCTAGACTAAATTATACATTCAAGTGCAAACTAAGTGAAACATCAAGTTTCTTACATTCTCACCCCCAAACCAAGCCTTGCAGTATCAACAGTCCTGTGCTTCAGATTTGCTCAAAATTGCACCCAAAGTCAAAAATCAATATCCTTAATACCCAGCCTTGGTTACCTGTATGCAGTCCAGAAGGAGTTCTTTAGTTATTAGTTAGGTATTTCCCCCCAATTTCCAGTTCTTTTCCTTTACTTTGTTACCAAAGGTCTGCTCTCCTCCTTTTTTTTTAGCTTTGTTATATATGGGGTGTGGCTCACTGGCACTCTATGCTCTATTGCTTCTTGAATTAGGCAAGTTCTGAGTAGATCGTTCTTCGAATGTTGCCTGCAGATTCATATGAGTACATCCTTCCCTGGGGATGTACATAATCTTCTCCTTTCCCATCAAGGGAAGTGTAATTACAACAGAGTGTGGTGTGACAGATGTGGGTATTATAAACAGACTGTCAGCGCTTTCTGAATGACTCAGGCATTAGTTTTCCCTCCTACCAAACACCGACAGAATATTCCGTGTATCTCTGTATTGTAAATTATCATCTTGTTATCAGTTCCCATTCAGTCTGACACTGTATTTTAGCCAAGCACCAATAACGGTACGTTGCAATGTATATGATCCCTCCTTCCTTCTTTTGTCTGCTCATTTGTTCCTGCCTCCCTTTCTCTGCTCTAGTTGTGACTGGGAGCCTTTATTTGTTTTCAAATGGAAATCAGTCTAGATTTGCATTTATCAAGTATGTAATCCAGTCTTTCATTTACTGCCTTTTTATGCATTTCTGGGTTCTGCATTTTTTTCTCTTAAGAGAGAATTGTCTTGAACCTTTGCACCTTTGTATTGTGTGTTAATGTAACTGTTCAAATCACACAGCTCATGGCTTACCTCTCCTCAGAGTCCACTTTTTTATTATTACAAATCTGTAGCGAAATTGGAGAAGCACTCTGCCTTGCAGTACATTTTACACTTACATGAACATACAGACTGAAGACTTCTTATTCCTGGAGGTCCCACCTTCTTGTAATTAATTTCATGCTAAATAAAATGAAGGGCTATCCATTTTACCTCTGACTTGGAAATCAAAAACCAGAAGAAACCTCAAAAATGAAAGCAAATCTCTACTGAAGTTTAAATGACTTCTTTTTAACTGAAGAAAAGAACAGTGAAAACTATAGTTTTTTGCATCCAAATGCAAATGGAGATAGAGGAACCTAATGTCCATGTATCCTTTAAAGTTCTTCTGTCAAATCTAGTTCTGCTTTTTTCCTTTGTCCCATTGAGTACATTTGTGTCATTATAGCAGGGAAATTATTCATAAATATTCTTGCTTATAAAGGCAACTCTCCTATTGTTTCTGAATTAACTTTTTTTTTTGCTTACTCAGAAGTTCAAAGCGTGATGTCTGGGCAAGTATCCTAGTAGTCTGGGTTGTTAAGCAAAGGGAATCCTCTGTGTTCTCTTGCTGCCCTGCAGTATGAGAAAGCGGTGTATTTGCCAGTGCCTGAACACACAGTACTGATGCCTGAGCCCTCAATGAGATCTTGGAGGCTGATACCCACCTTCACAGCTGACAGATGAGCAGGCCAAGGGGAGGATAAAATTGGAGTCTCTCTCCCCTACTCTGCTTTCAGCATCTCCTGTCTCCAAGTTTAGAGGACTCCCAGTTCTCAGCCGCAGCCCCAGCACTTAGAAGGTTTGGCAGACAAACTTTGGTGGGCTGCTTCCACTCTGCATGCCCCTGGCTGGAGGGCATTGCCAGTCTAACAGAGCTGACAGGTGGGCACACTGCAGCAGCACAAATGCCCAGTCCTTCAGCTTAATTTAATCCCCCTTTCCCGAGCTTAACCCAGGACACCATGTTGGCACTGAAGCTGCTGAGATGCAGGAGTGTGTGCCATTCTATTGATGCAGAGTGGGGCAGCAGAGGCACTTATGGAGATGCAAGGTGGATAGTCCTGGGCTGTAACACCTTCAGCTTCTGTAGCCCATGGGCCTGAGCCTGACAGTCCTCCCATTCAGCACATAACTTGGCCTTGGGTACACCAAGCAGAGCCCAGCCTCTGACTTCTTAAACATTGCAGTGCACAGCTTTCAGTCTCTGTCTGAATCTGGACCTCAGAGAAGTGAACTGAAAGCATTAGACAAACACTAGCTTCTCTCTTCCTTAAGCTGCAGAAGGGCTGCAGAGTTGCTTTGCAAGTGCTGCCCCGCCCAAAGCACAGACTGAATCTTAGTGGGACCTTCTCCAGCGTTTCTTGCAGATGTGAGTATATATTGGTAGGAAATGCAAAGGATCTGCAAAGTGAAGAATTCCCTAGTCCAATCCTTCCTCTAGCCCCATCCCAACCCTTCCAGGGTAATGGTCCTTGCAGGGAGCAATTTTGGAAAAGCTTTTTCACAAGGAGAAACATGCCACTTCACACAGCTTCTGGCCACCCAACCCCAGTGCAGTAGGATCCCTCAGGCCCTCCTGTATCAGTCCAGCCACAGAAATGTGGGCTAAACCTATTTCTCATTACTCAGTTTTATTGCAAGGGTGTTTATGGGAAATGTAAACATTATGGACTCCGTCCCAAACTAAGTCACGCTCCAAGCTGTCTGTCTGTATTGGTCTTAGTCTAATACCATGCAGCTCCCCATGTTCAAGAATAACCTGTAACAGGCAAAAGCACCTCACTTTCCCTGTGGGACAGGGGACATGGGACATGGGACATACCATTCCTTCAGGAAACAGAAATAAGGGAATATGGCTTCTGGCTCCAGTCAGATGCTACAAGAACTGAGCATACGGCTTGTTCCTAACAGCAGCTTCATGAGTGAGTCAGTAGGTAAGATTTGTTTGCAGATGTATTGAAAAATTGTGAACAACAGTCTTGAGTGGAGAAGAAAGGCCTGCATTTGCAAGGTAAATTATTTGGGATAAATCACACAAGTGACTCCAACCTCCTTCAACGCAGCTGTTTACATGAGAAGCTACTGAACAACGAAACAGGCAGGAAGGACAATCTGAAAAGAACAAGGTGAACAATCTTCTTAGTGGCTGCTGTTGCTGTGCTGGCTGCATAACTGACTGTTTAACTCAGCAGTCTGTTAGAATGAAATTCATTTCAGATCAGAACATTTTTCCACATTTTGGGTTCATATTTACATTTGTTAAGGTTAATAGACCTGACAAATTCTTCATGTTCTCACCAGGGAGGAGTCACTGACAAACCGTGGGAGGGACTGAAACAGTATTCTCCACAGAAAGTAAAATCTGTGCATCACAGGGCTGTTACACATTCCTCCCTGGTAACAGTCCTCAGTCCCTGTCAGTACGAATCAGCATAATGCCCCTGACTTTACCCCAGCCATGCTAATTTGCACCTTCTGCAGATCTAACTGCTTATTCTTGTTAATCCTCTTTCCAGTGTTCTTCCAGTACCCATGGTGGAGCCTCAGCATTTCCTAAATTCACTTTTTTTCTTTTAGAATCTTCCTTGGTGCTTTTCTTTTCCTTCTAAAGTGTTTCTGTTTCTGTTTCTTCTGTGCTTGTGCTATACAGCCCCAACTTTAAGTGCTCTATCTTGCCTTTTATACCACATCTGCAAAAAGCAATTTTTTAAGAGCACAGGTAGAAAGGAGAAGTCAGGCAAGAAGTGCCTTTGGCCACTTGTAAGGTTGCATGACTTTAAAAAAGAAAATACAGGAAGCCAGGAAATTCATTCAGGAGAGAACGGAATTGAATTTTTAAAGGTGATATATAATCCGGGGAAGTATGAATCTGCATTCCTCCCACTGGTGTCAGGGCTCTCAGGATATCTGAGGCAGGGACGTTAGAGAGTCCAAGACACTATTCCTTCAGCTTTCTTCCCCTTCCCAGACTCCACAGAGGACCACACAAGCAGACTTTAAAGATTCAAGCAGGCAAGTAAGACCTAAGAAGTTAGCTCTTTTGAGCTGAACTGCAGTAACTGCCTGTATGCCTGCTCTTAACCTAAAATAAATATGAACTAAAATGCAGTAGCTAAATGGAGGAATTTAAGGTAAAACCTTTTATTTGCATTTAAAACAGCATAAACAGTATGGGCAGATCCTGTACCTAAGCTGATATGTGGTATCTTGCCACTGAGGGAACCAAATCCAATATGTGAGTCCAGATAGACAGTACTCTCTCTCCCCCTTCTTCCAGGTTCAGTACAAGGAGGCAGGAACTGAAAGCTGGTGACAGTGTTTAAAAGTCTCTGCTTTGCAGACTAGGTTTTCCAAACAGTCATCCACAAAGCTTGCCAGGCATTTTACTAGATAATTTCATTTCATTCTTTTGTGCTCTCGCCTTTAATGAAGTCTGGCTCAGTCACTGCAGTGCTCACCCATGGAAAGATCTTCCACCACAATGCCTTGGCTTTAGAGGTCTGTATAATAAATGTCTCCCAAAAGTAGATCATAGTTAGAGTAGTGTGAAGGGGTCAAGCTCTTGCTGTTAGCAACCTTGTGGTGAAAAGGGTAAGTCAGCCTTTGTTAGCACCTTGTACTAGCCTCTGTGACAGATGATACTGCTCTTTCCATGGGAGTCCCAGCAACAAATGCTGCACATGGCAAAGTACTAATCATAGTTGTTTATTTGCAGACCAGCCTTCCTCTCACCATGCGTATTTGATTTCTCTGCCTCCAGCTCCACCCCATGTATCCTCTGGTGTTTTGGAAGCCCAGGAGCAGAAATGTCATCATGGCAAAGGTGCCATCAGTGCACCTTTGTAATCTTATGTCATATCTTGTTAAGTGGGGTCTTTTTTTCATCAGGAAGTTCTAGTGTACATCCTCTCTGTGAAGTTTTAATTTAGTTCTTTGTCAGACAAATCTCATATGGTGACTAATATGGGAAGAAAGATTGGGTAAAAGTCAAATAAGGTCTCAAAGATGTGGCCCTGAGTGAAGATGCTAAATAAATGCAGAAAAGAAAGGTAGAGTGAGGGGAGGGGGAAATGTTGGCTTGCATACAGCTTTTCTTCAGGGATAAATAAATTCAGGACATTTTTAGATACAGGCTGAATAGAGTATAATGCTGTATTTGTCCTCAGTTTTTATCGTAACTGAGAAGAGTGAAAAATTGCCTCATCTGTGAGGGCTTGGAATATAATGAGCAAGAATGAGCTTCTCTGTCAGTCCTAATAGCTTTCCCTCTGAACAGATAGCTGCAGTGGGGGAGACATCACTTGTTCCCGCAGTTACAGGGTAGCACTAGTTAACCACAGGTTCCTCTCTGCAACTCAGCTGGCTAGTTAGAAATACAGACACCTTCAGTGGTATGCTGTGGAGCATGAGTTACAGATATATATATATAGCTATAGATTCACATAAAGAGAGCCAATACATATAAATGCATATAGAGAGGAGAAAAAGACTAAAAAGCAGGTAGCCTACAAACTGTTGTGTTCCATCATTTTAAATACATGAAGTAAAACTTTAGTTGAACTAAACTTTGCATAGAGTAACAACAAATTTTCTTAAAATATCTCTCTATACTAATATATTGATACATGCATATAAAATACAGAACATATATGTACCATATATATATTCATGTATGTACCATATATATATTCACAAGTTCATTCTGAGCAGCACTGAAGACATTATTTTAAGTCCCTAAAACCACAGGTTTATTTAACCTCCAAACTTAAAGAGCAGCAGTACATGTTCTTAGATACCACTAGATGGTGACTTGTGTAATGAGTTGTTGACTTTTATCTTAAAGTATATTTCTCTTTTTATTGGAATGAAGCAGAATTGTGATATTACTGTCTGCATTGTTAATAATCTACCTCTAAATGTATTGCCATAAACATCCTGCTGGTTGTAGGAATCTAAGGAGCAGCTATGGAAAAATAAGGCGAACATGGTCCCTGCCAGATTCTGTTTAGGGTATTTAATATCTTTGTACAATTCAAAATTTTTTTTGTTTTCTGTTGTTAATAGGGGCTGCAGGATGTCACGTGCAGATGATTAGGCTACAATTCAGATGCCTCCTGAGCCAAAAAAGATCAATTTTCTTCAGTTATGTAATGCTATGTGCATCATCTTGTATAAACAGTAAGCTTTCCCACTTCAGGCAAAACTGTCTCCCCTGCTGTGTGTTGTGTTTCCACTCAGAGCAGCATCTCATTTTAGCTATCTGCTATTAAAAGGTTACTTCAAAATCATACTTGGCACCTTTCCCTACACAGTTGCAGCAACAAGATCAAACAAAAGCGCTTTGTTTGGCAGCTGTAGTCTCACTCTTCAGCTGGACAGGGGATCAGACTCATCAACAACAGGCTCTACTGAAGACCCACTCACTGCTTTCCTCCAGTGACACTTGTTGCTATTAATACTCTTCATCTGGCATAAAGGGCAAGAAAGTCTTTAGCCTCAGATAAGCGGTGCAAGTTCATTGATGACTATGCACTGAATAAGGAAAAGTAACATTTCTCTCTCTCTCCTGTTAATGCATCATTGAGATTGGAAGTTATTTAGAGCTGAATTTGTCTTTTTTGTACAGCATATTTTGCATTTGTACAAAACTTCTTACAATGAGGGGACCTATCTCTGGTTGTTTAGCCCAGGCTGCCAGTCTTTATCAACAACAACATAACTAATAATAATAATTCATTGCAATAAGTGACAACTTCCTGTAATTTGCTCGTTATTTATCAGACTGCGATATATAAGTTATGGTTTTCAAAAGCAACTGAAGAATGAGACACTGTTGAAGGCTTTGGTTCCTGAAGGTCAGACTCCTTTAAGGAGACTTAAAGTCTCCAATCACAAATCACTTTTGGCCTGTACAATGGGCTCCCTTTTTGTAAGTGATTAGTGACTACTTTGTAATGGATATTCCTGTGATTTGTAGCCCAGGAGTGTGACCGGGTACTTGTGCTGTCCTGCTAGATGACTCTGCCATTACAGGGGGCTTGTTCTCTCCACCAAAGCAGATTTTCTTTTCTCATCAAGCAAACTTCAGCCTGTGAACTAGCATTTGTTTTCTGGAAGTATTAACACAGGCTAAATTTTTCTTGTGCAAATGTTTTTAGAAAGCCAAACTAGGGCTTGACTGAATCAAAATGTGTCTGAAGAGCCACCAAGGCATCTGAACATCTTTCTTTTGGTCTTCACCCACCTCCACTGTTGATTGATCTATTACAGCAAGGCCTTGTGCATGGCTGGACTCCAAGCATTTTCTGGTACATTGTTTATTAATGCCTTGCCAAGATGAAACATTTTAGAAACAAGATTAGCATCAGTGTTTACAAGCAGAGGGTTAGCTCTATAAATAGCTCAATCAAAAGATGTCAGAGCAGGAACTATTCATGGGAAATTATTTGCAAGGGACACATTCCCCCCTCCCCAGTTGTGCTTAATGTTTTCCTCCCAGCATCAGTTTCACTCTCCAGTTCAAAGTTTAAATGGGGAAAATACATGTTTGCATCCTAGAGTACAGCTCTGTTTATTTTCTGCTACCTTTCTGCCAGCAAAACTGTCTATTGATTTCTTAACCTGTGTATTTCTCTTCTAATGACTAAGCCTTAAGCTGTGCCAATGCTGGCAAAATAGGGTGTGTCTATGCCACATTGAAGTGGACATAAGAGGAATTACTTTTTTTTAACTTGAAATAATCACTGATTGTGTCTTGCTAAGCAGAGACTGCTCTTGTAACCAGCTGTTTGAGGACAAGAGGGATGGGAAGAAGTGTCCTGGGAGAGTGGAAGCTTTGGAGGCACACAGAATTTATGCTGAGCCCACACACTATTGGCCAAAGACAATTTATGTGTCTTGGACTATCCTAAATATGAGCATGATTTTTAAATCTAGCCTTCTACCCAGGCAGGGTGCGTTTTTGGGAGACGCAACAGTCCTTTATTTTCCATTCAGAGCCAACAACATCCAACATCTTGACTTTCAGAATGGGTATACAGCCAAGTCTTGTAAATGCAATACAGTTAATTTGCAGTGTCCTGCTGTAAGCCTAGTGACACTGTAACCTGAACCCGCAATGTGACCAAAACTGGCTTCAGGCAGAGTGCATGTCTTTTAAAGCAAACACACAAACACAAAGCAAAAGCAAAACCAAAACTCAACCCCAACCCAAAAGCAATTCAAAAAAATTGCATAGGGGAAAAGTAAGAAGAAAATGGTGATTAGTCCTTATTCTGTTTGAAACAGGAGCTTTTGTTAGACCCTAATCTATATTCTACCTCTCCTTTCACTACAACTTGTCAGATGAATTTTGAAACCCAAGGCAAAAATTGGTAGTTTAAAAAATTGCTCCCATTAAACTATTTTAGAGGGTTATAATCTAATCAAGAAATGTGTTCTAAATCTGGCTTGCTTTTACTAGCTGAAGGGATTTTTAAAGAAAGATATGCTATGGCAAGCTATATGTGCACATGCCTCATAGCCGAATATCAGCTAAAGAGTTAATCCTTGTAGAAAATGTGCATAACAGACCAGAGCTCATGTGATTTTCTGTTTTCCTGTTGAATAAAGTATCTGGGAACAATGAATGTGATACATTGCTGCTACTAATGCTATAGCCTGTCCCTTTGTTTAATTACTGCAATTAATCTTTGTTTGGCAACAGCTAGGTTAGAAAGAACCAGCTGAATGCTTTTAATATAGACTGCTGTTTTGATCACTAAACTCACAGTCTTTTCTTTGACAGATAAAAATATTCAGTATTTTATTGCAATCTGAGCGGATGCTGTATGGTTCTTCAAAATACAATTGTGTATTACTAAGGGATTGGAAAAATATTTGCTACAAAAGAATATTTTTGTAAACACAGTAGAAAAATGAAATTCAGTGTATCTAGAACGTTTTGCCCTGTTCTGTCTCTAAAAATGACACAGCTGTGTTTCACATTGTATGAAGCACTCACATAAGCATTTAATTCACTCATTGTAAATTGAGCTACATAAAGATGATGTAATAATTAGGTCTGAAACAGATGGAAGGCTTACTTTAGATAATACACTCACTAAAATAGCATATGCTGGCTTCCTTCAATTCTATACATTTTAGTCTGTAAAGCTGTACTTTTCATCAGATGACAGTTACTGAAAATAACAGAATAGGCAAGATTGGCACAAAATTTTCTGAGACAGAAGCTCTTCAGTTTTGCAGTACTGCATTTTTGTAGGAATTGCTGTATATCCATAGAGCTTCATGTACAATTTCTTGGTTGTCATTCTAGGAATACACAGTGAAGGAGTACCAATCTCATTGAAACAAGCTTCAATTTTTCCACTGAGTGTCAATGAGTAGAATGTTACCCCATGCAGGCTGAAGAACCATGAGCTGCTCTGGTGTCACCTGGTCAAAGATCAGCCAAGTGGGTCATCTGGTCTTTATCTACCCTTGATCATGTGAAGAACATGACTGTGCACAGATAGAGAGGATGGAGCACGCTGTCCGTAAGTCACACCTCCAAAGGTAAGCCCTTTATTGCAAATGGGCCTCCAGCACCTTTGTAAGCAGAAAAGGTTCTTTTGTTCCCTTTCCAATGCTCATTCTTGCAGGAGCCTAATTAAGCAAAGTTCTCTACTGTTTTCAGCTTCTCTGGCCATGAACAAGAGCTGGTGTCCTCTCTGGCATAGCAGGTCAAAACCAAGTCTGAACTTCCCCTGGGAGAAAACTGGAACCTAATGCAGCATTTCGCAGAGCAGGCATTGCCTCATACCATGCAGCCCGATCTCCTGAGTGAGCAGGTAAATCCAGCTTCTGCGGATTTCAGAGACAGCCTTGATTAGAAAAACCAGCTGGTGATGACAAAGGCATCAGGTATTGCAAATGCTGCAGAATAAATTTGGTCATGGTACATTTGCCATTTCTATGTGTTAAAGATTTTCTAGGGTTTATAGGGACATACCAGTATTTGTTTGTGCCAGCATTATACGGAAGTGGCCAGTGTGCTCTGACCCTGGGATCTGGACAATTTTCTTTTCAGAGTCACTATATGCCTGACCTCTATTCCAAAAGTATTTTAAACAGTAAGAAACCTTCAGGGTCTTTTGATCTTCTACATGTCTCTCTTACTGATGGCCAGTTGTGTCTCACACAGTTCTGCCTGCTGTTTGGTGACTTTTTAATATTTACATGTTGTGCTACTTACACCTACCACAACACAACTCAGGCCAAGACTAGTGTTGGGGAAAACTGAAACGGTTGCATGGATTTATTTGGAAAACCTCTCAGTGTCTGTAAAAATAATGTGCTGAGATTTTTCTCATGCGCAATTTTGTGTTGGCTGGGACAGGCAGGTAGGGCTGAAGAAATCCCTCTTTGGACCTGTAATCCCAGTCCCTTTAGCAGTGGGCTCTCTGCTCCAGGGAGTGCAGACATGTAGTTCAGACCGTTGCTCAGACTCAGTATGAATGAGAGCAGATTAGGGAAACGGTTAGCATTAATACCCCCCAATTTAATCAGTACAGACTCACACAGCTGTGACTGAGCAGCCATCACTTTCTCCCTGAAGGCCTAGTTCAGCACTAGGAGTACATGTGCTTGTGTTTTACCAAATAAAATTCAGTCTGTGCTTGCAAGATGTCCTCCACAGGGATGCAAGTCTAAATCACGTATATACACATAAAATGACTCCATGAGTGATTAGTTCAAATCTAAGAATTTTAAAAGCGAGACGTGGTTTTGTTCACTCGAGGAAACATTCAGCATCTATTTATCGTTATGAACAAACCCCAGCAGATTATAATTACTGTTTTCTTTTCTTATTACTGTGGCAATCAGGAACACTGCAGAGAAAAACTGTCTGTGGCCCAAAGAGCTTACAAACCAAGCGTAAGACAAGGGATAGCAGATGAATGTGATGGAGGTGTCAAAGTTGTTTCAGCAGTGAAACTAATAAATAAATGCTTTTATTTTTCTTTTGTTATTAGGAAAAAAAAAAAAAAAAAAGAAAAGAAAAGAAAATCTCAGGATCGAACACAGTATTGCACCTGGCCCCAAATGAGAACTTTTTATGGGTGCCTGGAAAAGATGCAAAGGAAATGAAGAGCTGGATTTTTCACAAAGCTGTTACAGATCCCAGTGCTGGCATCTCTCTTACTCACTGGCTCACAAATAGGTATCTTCCTGGCTTGTTTCTGGTAAGAGTCGAGGGCTCTCATCTTCCCCTTTCACTCTGCCATAGCTGTTATTAACAGCTAAACAGCCCCTGAGACCCTGGTCCTACAGAGGTGTTTGGCCAAGAGGACTACAGAGATATTTTGTGGCTTGCTCTTTCAAGTATTTTATATAAAACTAAAGTTTCTAAACAGAGGCATTCTGCAAGCCAAATTCCAGATTGAGCTCTCATCCCATGATGAAACCACTTGTCAGGGACATGGGAAGGGGTTTCACCATCCTCAGCACCTGGGCAGCGTGTCCACTTTTGACATTGCAGCATATCAGGCCAGATCTGCAGTTAAGACACCACAAGATTTTGTGGATGCTTGTGATAGCAGAAAAAACATGAAGACTCATTTAACAACTGAATGATGGAGTCTCCTAAAGTAGGTTGATCCTGAGATGGAAACACAAATAATACATACACATACACACACACATACAGAGAAATTCTTACTCCTGAGGCAAGGCTCTGAGGGCCTTCATATAGAAAATAAGCAGCTTGTTTGATATGATACTGAAGTAGGAACCAACAGAAGGATTCAAAGACCTGACTGGAGGTCTTCTGTTGAAACCGTTGCTTCCCAGGAACAGAAGAGCAGAGACAGGCTGTGAGGTTTTTTACTGTTGTAAGTTTAGGACAAGGGTGTTATTCATAAGGGGGGTTGAAATCAGACATCCAAGTCATCCCAAACAAGTTTTCATACAACATATATATTACTCCACAGCATTTCTGCTGCCTTTGTGATGCATGCTTTGTAGAAAGAAAGTATTTTTGTGTAAGCTTCAGAAAGCAGTCTTCTCTACTACTGCCCTTTTTCTTCATCTGTCAGTCGCGCTGCTAACTGCAGGCAGTATGCTTATTTAGGGAGCATGCTGCAGTGATGTGTCCCTTTGTTCGATTTACAGATTCTTCACCAAGAATGTGTTTGTTATTTGGCATTATTAAACAGCTGATTTTGCAGGAGCACATTTGAGCTCTGGATTGTTTGCCAGCAGTTTGTAATAAGCCAAGAAAGAGCAACAACATATAATCAAATCCATTATGACTACATTAAGATTACAGTAGAGAAAGGAAATTAAACAAACAAAAGTATTGCAAAAGTACAGCTAAGAACAATGAAGATATCTGAGCAATGTTGTAAACACTTATTACTACTTACATAAGGACCACTTGTCTGTTTACTCTCAAGCCTGGGACTGAGCAGACTTTCCTTTTAAGGCTGCCCTCAGATAAGGTCAACCTCTGTTAATATGGAATCATATCAAATATAAACTTGTTTCTTAGCAGCTCTCTTAGCAATATTGAAACCATTCCTTAAGTGGCCAAACTCTTCCTTCAGTCCTGACAATTTTTGTTATTGAACAAAAACCAGAAATGCAGGTAAGATGATAAAATCGTAGAGGAATCTATCAATCTTAGGAAAAAGAAATATATAATATACATAAATTTAAAATTTAAAGGAAAATAATCATTACCATAGATACATAACGGAGAACCAGGATTTAAAATGCACTAATGTAGATATGCTTTTCAATGAAGAAAACAGTTAATAAATTAGGTGCAGTGTCAGTTCAGGCCTGAAAAGTCACCTTTCTTCTTGATGTGGGGAGGGAACAGAAGGCAGAAAAAGTAAATAAATACAGACAAGCCACTAGCAGAGAGGAGGCAGAGGTACCAGGCTCCACAGAAGGCAAATGGGAATAGTTCCGTAAGTCAGATCTGTTTCCCAGTTCTCCCTTATTTGACATTTGCTGTGGGAGAGCGGACAGGGATGGCTGACAACACCAGTCGTCTGCCCTGCACACCATGCTACTGGCTGGCCCACGTTCTGGCAGCAGCTTCATCTTGCCAAAGTGCAAACATGAAGGGCAGTTCAGTGATGTGCAAGCTCTGACCAGCCAGAGAAACATCCTGGTTATTGAAAAACATGTTTTTAAGAGAATGGTCTCATGCAATGATTGCTATAAAAAGTCTGCCTTTCTCTGCCAGCATCTTTTGATGAAAATCTTCAAAGCAGACTTCAGATTATTGGGCCATAAAGTTAATTGAGACTTTGTTCACCCAGCTACTATGCCATTAAGATCAGTGGCTTTCCTGGTATTGAATTTGTCTAGAAAAGAATTATTCACTGTGTTCTCAGAAGGAAGGATTGTATTTCAGTATTTTGCTAGAGAAGGCTGCTGAGGCAGAAAGAGAACAGAGAGAGAGAGAGAGAGAGAGAGAGAGACTATGGCATGCTGTGCAAATTATATGGTCCTCCTTTCTTCTCTGCATAATTCAGTCCTCACCAGATTTTAACAGGCAGGCTGCATTCAGTTTGCCTTTTAGAAGCTGATGATTGGAAATGCCATCTCTCACCTATTTCCCTGACACAGCTCCAAACACAGCAAATTATTCCCTCAGAACAGGGACCCTCAATAGCTGGAAATCATTACTTTTCCCCAGGTTTCCCCTCTGATCATTTTGCCATTGAGGGTTAAAGAAAACTAGTTAGCATCATAGCATCAAACCAGTAACTAGCTGCTGGAGGTACAGGCAAATTAAGCTTATTGAGACTGAAGAGACAAGCTCTTTTTGTCAGTACATTTATACTGCAGTGAAGCTTGTGGGAGGCAGTCATGGATCTGTCCCACTAGGGCAGACCCAATCATACCAGGAGGCATTTCTATCTGCTCTCTGCAGGGTTTTCTGCTCTCATGTACCCAGGAGGTAAAAATTAGTTGGAGGGGAATTCTTATTCTTCTTAGGCACAGCCCTCTTGATTACAGCCAGCATTACCATTGCCGTCTGGGAATTAAGTCAGTGCCTTTGAAAATTAAATCACGGGGAGGGTTGCTGGTTTTGCAGCAGTTTTCAGGATCTGAAATGCGTTTCAGGCTTCATAGAAAGAAAATGACCGAGCCTTTCTTCATACACAGAGAATGGCGTGATTGTGACCTTTTTTCAGTGTAAAACTTGAGAAGTTCAGCTAAGAACATAGACATGACTTGCCTGGGAGAGGGGGTCTGGTGGTTATCCCCCCCGCCAAGGAGGAGGGAAGGCAATCGGAGGTCTCATGGGTCAGCAGTTGGCCCCAAAGGGAGGTGTAGGACTTCTGGGTATCTGCAACCCAAAGCCCCGCCTGGCCACACAAAATCTGTAGCCTGTACAAGCTCAGCGCAGCAGCAAAGCAAGTGTCCAGTGTACACCTGAGCCATATTTTAAGTATAGGTCTGAGCTCTATTCATCCGTTATGAAGTACCTAGTTGCAAGTCCTCCTTGTTGTGCAGAATGCAGGGGCAGGATGAATGAAGCCCAGGACTGCGCCATCCCCTACCTCTGTGTGATCGAGACATGAGCAGCAACCAAAGCTGTCATCACTTATCCCACGCTTGCGGGAAGCACTGGGTAGCTGATGTCTGGTAGGGTGCCTCTTTAGAGAGACCCAGCATTACAGGCTGCGGAAGCACATAGATGGGATAAAGAAATTACAACAAATGGGCAATGGAGATTATGGAGCTTCTGCTTATGCACTAGCCCATACTGCTGTGCTCTGTGACTCCTTTACTGTGCATTCAGATAATATTTGTATTCTTAAGGATGTATAAATTAGAGTAAAAGTGGAGACATAAAGCCTGTCATACAGGATCAGGCTGCTGAGGCATCTGTGCCAGTATCCTGCTCTAGGACCAGCTGCTCTGAAAACAAGATTCACAAAGCTTAGTAAGTGGCATGTAAGGGACTAAAATCCTTTTTAGCTCCTCTCTCATACAGACTCTGCTCTGCTTGAAGCTTTACTTCATTTAGAGTATATTCAGAATTATGGGGTTTTGCAGGGGGAAGAATTTTTGTGTAGCATTAAAAAAGCAACTAATTAATGAAGCATTTTTATGATGGAAATTAATTTGTGCTTATGTACGTTTGTATATTTTGTTGTGAATATAAACATAAGCATCCTCCTATACATATTTACCTTGACATAGACCTATACACATACTATATATAGTGCAACAGGCTCAGTTTCTCCCATAACTTACTATGGAGGTGTCTGTCTATCCCTGTGTTGGTATGCCCTCTCTTCCCCTCTCCCATATCACTTCAATAAAAAGCAAAATCCAGAAGGAGACAATAAAGCTGTACAAACATTTGAAATGTGAATAGAAGTGAGAGAAAAACAGTTTCGCTTACCCGAAACTGTGAGGGATAAAATGGAGGCTCATCAGCAATGTGTAAAGAAGCGGAGATTCAGGTCAGGTATAAATCTTTCTCAGTGCTAAAGCAGATCAGGTTGTGGAATAAACAGCCTGAAAAGATCACTGAGTCACATCAAAGGAGAGACTGTGGAGCTGGAGGCTGTAGAAATTGCAGTGGCATTAGGACGCAGCTAAAGAGCCCCAGTAAGGCTGGGTCAGCTGCCCAACCCTGCCACCTCCACCTCTGGGTCAGTTTTTATTTCATGCACAATTTAATGTGACTTCTGGCTTATCTGCATGTAACTGAAGCTTGCTGTCCAGCTCCTGGTGTCCCTAGAGTAAAGTCTCAGGTTATGGCTAAGATTATCCAGCTGCCAGCGGATGGGGAGGGGGATGCCTCTGTCCCGGTTCCTTGGGCTGTGCACTCCAAGTCCCTACCTGTCCCCTGGGAGCCAAAGAGGGGCAGAACGGCTCCCTCGTGGGCAGGGGTGGCAGCAGGGGAGAAGGTGGACTAATAGCTCCTTTCCATACCTTCAGCAGGTGAGATGTGAGACCAGCACAGCGGTCCATGTTGACCACCAGCTAATGAGCTGGAGAGAGCAAATAGCAGAGATGGGCAGGGGACAGCTGGCTTGGCTCAACTGTAGGCGTACCAAGCGCAAACACTGATCTGTCACTGCCATTTCCTGATGTCAGATTCACCACTTTGCCATTTGTTGTAGCCGCACCGCAGGTGCCAGCAGCCAGCGCCAGTGGGAGGAGGACTCTCACTTCACTGCCAGCGGGCAGACCCACACTGGGTTGGGGAGCAGCTGGCACGGTGGGGTGAGTTGCCCTGCGTGCAAACAGCCGGTGCCATGTGCTGCATGTGTTTATGCAGAGACGTGCCTGTGTTTCTCTCCTACTTTCATTTCCATCAAATGGTGGTTTTTGCTGCATCTTTCTCACTTCCATGGCAGTATCACATTCCCAATGACACTAGTAGGTGCTCATCACTGGGATCAAGGGTCGAAAGGTCCTTGGTCATGGTAACGGTAGATAGTCATCCTAACTGAGCTATAGTGTAATGCCTTTTACTTAGCTGGCCTTTTTTCAAGCAAACACACAACCTGCTTCCACTGACTTCACTGAAGCTTCATGGTCCCCTCCAATAGTGGCACTGCACAGGATCTAGGGTGCATTTCAGGCACCACAGCAAACTTCTACAGCATGCAGTAATTCTACACAGCATTTTGGAAGACCTAAAAAAAACCAAACCCACTTTGAGTTTATCTGTTGCAGGAATACACAAGGGCAGCGTGTACCGTCTCCTTCTGGGACCTAAGCTGGGAAATACACTCTAACCGGTTAAAGCCAGGCACTGGGCAGGCTGGAAGGAGGGGGCTGTGTCTGGGTGTAGCCAGTGTCATTCCACGACAGGCTGGAACTGGGCGCTTCATCCTGGCTGCTCCAGTGACACTGTCCCATCCCCAGTGTCAGGGAGTGCAGCTGGTGCCCATTCTGGGCAGGCTTTGAAAGCATGGACAGGGAAGAAAGGGGTTTCTGCAGGTACTCCAACCCTGGAGTTTCTGGCCCTCATGCCTTCCAGCAGCGTAGATGCAGGTCTTTACCCATCTCCAGTATGTGCCTGACCTCCTCCACAGGGCTGTGTGTGTGGATAATGAAATCTTTATTTCTCTCCATGAATTACAGAGAAAATCTTGAACCACTATCAGCTGGTCACCTGCCAAAAGTAACTGAATGGTTACTGAAAAGTAACTGTGAAGTGAATGGTACAGAAGTAACAGTTAATAACAAAGGCACATGAGAAAGGACTACTTAAAACTTGTAAATAACTGAACTAATTGTTTTAAGACTGGTGGTGATGAATTTTTTTCCAAACGATTGTTCCAAGTACTATGAAGACTTAAGAGGGAAGATCTTAGAAAACTCCCGTTTTTCAAATTGAGTAAGTGTTTTACTACAGTGGCAACCAGAAGGACAAGTCTTGCAGATAGAGTACATCTGAAATGGAGGTTTGTAATGAAGATGGTGGGTTCCTAATCTGTGTGTCAGGTTGCTTCAGTCTTTTTTGGGAGAGCCACCAATGTGTACATGGTCAACAAAGATGGTCTACAAGGTAGTAATCTGCAGTTTATGGTTATTGTATGTTATGTGCACTGCCGGGTGCTATCCTTCTGCTAAGGGATGTGTCGGTGTTACTGTAGCTGGTCTCCTAGGCTGGGCACGGAGCAACTCTAATCCTGGAGAGATTTCCCTGGTTGGCTTGTATTGCATTTGCATGAACATTCATCATTACATCAAAATAAAAGAAATTGCTGGTAAGAAAATTATTTGAAAGGAGGTTCCAAACAGTTTCCTGAGAAGGAGGTTGTGATAAAAGCAAATACCTATTTATGTACATGCATAGCATGAGGATTATCACGTCAGGGAAGTACTATATAATGCAGTTAAGCGTGTGTAATGCTGCTCCACACCTCTACATGCCACTGTGGGAATTAGCTTCCTTTCTGCTATAAACTGCTCACTGTGCTGGCAAGAGACAATCTGGAAGGCAGCTCCAGGCACTAAATGAGTTGCACAACAGCCATCGTCTACATCCCACTGGGCTGCAGAGACTTTCTATTTTCATATTTTCAGCTTTTCACTCCTGTAAAGAAATACATTTTACCCAAAGATGACTGACTTGCCAGAGACAATCATAGCCTCACTTGGGCATAGCTGTGTGTCTTTCCTATTTATCCTGCCTTGTCTTAGAGGGAATAACTCTTGCTAGTGAAGACCAGGGCTGAGTCTGTCATTAATATTGTTTACTAGAATCATGTGCTGCTAAAGAAAACCCAAAGTCACACAATCACTTGGAAAACAAAAAGAATACTTAACATAATTTATGGATCTCTCATCAGGCCGTACTAATTATAGGCTGTTGCCTTCTGCTCAGACTCAGAAAAAGTAGTGTGCATAAATATTCAAGTGAAACAAGCATGCAATATCTTGCATGCTTCTGTGGTTAAAAGGTTGTTTTTAAAAGCTGAAGTAAGCATACATTCTGTGTGTGAATATAAAGCAGAGCAGTACGTCGTAATTCCAGCTGAGATTCCAGCCAAGAACCCCCAGTGAGGGTGTTACCTGAATGAAACACCTCATATAATATGCTTGAGAACACTTTCAGCACCTGTAGCTACAGATCTGTGCCTGCCAAGTCTGCCTTTGTTTGAGGAGTAATTGACTTGTTCCCACCTTCCTGGAGATAGATTTGCAGGTCCAATAAATTACAGGGACCAGCAGGTAATTAGAGAGCTAAATGCTGTCATTTACAACTGTATTTGTTTAACCTACAATCTTACACTTAGGGCTGACTGGGCATTAGAAAGGGGCATGTGGACTTGCAGGCTGTTTAAAAGCATTGGGTCCATGGTGCTTGACTAGGTCTAAATTGATGTAACGTATTTTCCCTTATATTTCTTACTGTCATGCTTTGTATCAGCCCCTTGCGTGTCTCTCATTCTCATTTGGCAGTGACTGAATCATTCTCCCTACGCCTGCTAGATGGTTGGTCTGTGTCTCCCATTTTCTAGCCAAAACCCCTTCTTTTTTCCTCCCTGTGATTTGAAAAAATGTCTCATCCCGTGTTGTTCTGCCCTGGAAGCTGAGTTTGGTTAGGAAGCCACAAGTCTGGAAGCTTGGATACTTCATGTACAAATACGTTTGTACTAAAGGTTAAACACTTGCATCATCCACTTTTCTAGCCTGGGGTGCTAGATAGCTAATATGTGCAGTAGCTAAATAGCAGCCTTATTTTTTTAAAGGTTACATTGCTTTTAGCTTATCTACATTATGTTGGGCATAGTGTTACTGGCATTTCATGACATCAGGATTACCTTTATTCTGACAACAGTACAGAAATACCCATAAGCTACAACATGATTTAAGCTCTTTATGATGGTTATGCTTAAGGCAGCCCTGTAGAAAAAGGCAGATTTAAGTTCAGTCAAAAGAGTGAACTTTTTTTGGGTCTGTGGCATGAATGCAAGCTCTCTCCCCATTCCCTTCTACCTCTTACCAGTCATTCAGCTCAGTCTGAAAAACTATCAGACTACTGGTTTTGACTTAAAATAATATCTGGTTCAGTAAAAATTTTGGATGTTGGATCAGTTATCAACACACTGTGATTCAAGCTAGCACTTTGAACCACATCTGGAATGTGGTTGAAGGCCTGCTAAATCTCATGAGTTGAATATTTCTACATGCTAACTTCTAAACTAAGCTTCTTTTATCCATGTACCAGTGACAGCTTCAGATTACACAAGCAGGACACTGCAATCTGTAAGATTCAGAAAAGGCTTGCTGTACCAGGGCTTTCAGCTTCTTTCTTCCTGCTTCACAGATTACGGGTGATTTGAGAACAAAGGAGATCTGTGAAGATGAAGCAGAGAAATTTGGCATTAATGTGTCACTGCACATGAGAGAACAGTTGTTTATTTTGATGCTGAAGAAAATCCCAATGCAGACAAGAGCATTTCATCCCCTGGAATTCACCGAGACTTTTGGAAAGAAAAATACAGCAAAGGACACTACTGAACAAGACGAAACATGTAGCAGTCAAGCAAACCACAGCTTTGACTGAGATGGCAGAAGAAGTGATGTTCTTGTCACCATGACATGGTTTTATTTCATATATAAAATAAGCATTTTCCTAGTGTCAAGTTTTGAAAGTGAGGCTGAGGAAGAGCGCCTAAAATTATTTGAATGTGGGAGTACAAGAAGATTTGCACATTATTAGAGTCAGGTCAGGTAGTTGGACCTGGAACAAAATGCTAGGAAATGTTGATTGGCGCAGCAGTAGAGATTCTCCTGTGGGGTCCTGGTGGACAACAAGCTGAACATGAGTCAGCATTGTGCTGCTGCAGCCACAAAGGCAAATTTGATCCTGGGCTGCATCTGCAGGGACATTACTAGCAGAGATAGAGAAGTGATCATCTCACTCTATTCAGTGATTGGCAGGCTGCTCCTGGAGTACTCTGTCCAGTTCTGGTCCCTCCAGTTCAAGAAACACATGGACAGACTGGAGAGGGTCCAAGGAGATTCATGAAAAGGCTGGAGAACCTGCTCTATGAGAAAGGACTGAAGGAGTTAGGTCTTTTCTCCCTGGAGAAGAGAAGGCTCAGGGAGACCTCATCACCATCACTTAAAGGGCGGCTACAAAGAGAACAGAGGCTCTCTCTTCACAATGAGCCACATGGAGAAGACAAGGGGCAACAGTACAAGTTGCGCTGGGAAAGGTTTCATCTCAATATATGAAAGAAATTTTTTACAGTAAGAACAATCTTTCACTGGAACAACCTCCCCAGGAATGTGTTAGAGTCCCCATCGCTGGAGGTTTTCAAAATGTGATTGGACAGATTGCTAGATAATTTCATCTAGACTCCCTTTCCCATGAAATGTTGGACCAGTCGATCTTCTGAGGTCCCTTCCAACCTGGGTGATTCTATGATTCTAATTTAGAATAAAGAGACTTACTGCTGTGTAAGGATATTTATTGTGAAGGAGAGCATTTAAATATCTAAGGAAGGTTTATTTTGCTGTAGGACTGGAGGAGGGAGGGGTTAACATGAAGAAACCCATAGTCATGGCTGGAAATAGAAAAGGGAAAGGTTTAGGTTAGACATCAAGAGAAGAACCAAACCTGGTGTATATGACACTGACTAGTGAAATAGTTCCTTACAAAATGTGGAAACAGATGTTGCAAAGAAATCTAAGGAAAGAACACCTTGGGAGTTAACACCACTGAATATATCACTCTGGTTGTGCCTGTTCAGGTACAGAGAGAAAAGACACAAGTGATTCTTCCCATCCCTTGACCTACTGTCTGGTACCAACACAGTAAGAGGGAAGCAGCCACCCTGCTATACTGGGTGCCAGGTTAACCAGGGACAAGCTTATGTTCATGAAGATCTCACTTTAAGATCATTGGGGAGGTCTCTCCACTGGTGCTAGGAAACAGCTTGCTTTACATTTCAACCCTATCTATGAAGCTGCTGCTTGAATATTAAATAGCAATATGGTACCTTTATAAAAAATAACTAGCTCTTTGGTTTTGGCTATTTTATATTGAAAGAACAGCATAAGGAATATATTGCCAGAAAGGGGAAGAAAAAGAGCTCATGAACCCTCAAGGGGTAAGTGAATCATATTATCCCTCTTAGTGTATATACAATGGTTTATTCCTTGACAAGGAACATACATTCATTTTCTTTTCTGCATGTTTTTCTTGTTGAGCAAGTGGGCAGGCTGTGATAAGAGGGTACCTGATTTGACACTGTGTGTTTTTATGACCTACAAAGCTTGATATAGACCAAAAAGCAGGGGGGAGAGAGAGAGTGAGAGCTGGCTTAGCAGTTGAATATAGACCTAAGAGCCAAGAAATCCCCGGTACTGATTGTACCGCTACTAGAGATTTATGGGGTGACCTTGGGCATTGTTGAAACTTAGCAAGTGTTTTGAGGTGGAAGAGAGCTATGTGTTACTATTAAGATGGCATAATGAGGCTTTAATTAGGGTAAAATTGGATACTCCTCTGCTGAGATGGAATAACTATTGTAGATGTGAATATATAAATACACTACTGAAGCTGAAAAGAAAGCTGTTGGTCCCTCTGACATGAAATCTTGAGAATGGGCCATAAAACAGTTTCAGTAAGTATTACACTAGAGATTATATATGGTTTTATATGTGCCAATGTTGCCATCAGAGGTAAATATACTTTAATTAATTTTAATTTATAATTCCTTCTGGTTAAAAAGATTGTTTTCCTTCCAGTGCAATTCATATAAACCAACACATTCTCAAGACAGGGGTGGAAACTTGGCAATATTTCCTTCTCACACAACAGTTAAGCCAAATTTGACATTTTATGTGTTTTTAATTAAATCACTGTGATCTTTGCAGGCCAGTGTTTGGTCTGACAGTTTTTTAAAGCTTGAAATTCAAAGGTAAATTATTTTAACAAATGTGCACAAAGATTAAAAAATGAATCCCTTCAGTGTTGAGACTGCATTGTCTGTTATCTCTGTTTTGAGTAAAACAGATGGTTCATATTGCAAATGATGCATGAATAGGACTTCCTCAATGTGATGCAAATGGATTGTTGAAACTGGCATTGTACAGATTAAAAGAGGCTGATGTTAGTAGAAACTTCCTGGACAAACATCAGTAATGAACATGTTCTTGGGTTATGTTTCACCACCTTTTAAAAAGCAAAGCATGCTCAGAAAAATTCACCAGAAAGATGTCCTTTCAGTGGCTGTTTCAAGGAGAATAAACCAGCCTAGTAAGTCAGCTCCTGGTCCTGCTGCTGATTCCCATCATCACCTTTGGCAAGTGCATTCACTCAGTCTTCTCTGGGCCAGCAGCTGTAACACGAGGGTCACAGTCTCCCACTGTTTATCAATTGTCTTATATTCAAACCATGCATGTTTGGGGCAGGCATTTTTTTTCCAGTGGTTGGCACAACCACTGCACACTGCTGTAATCCAGAAATCGGTAACATCTGAGAAGCAATAGTGTGATCGCAGCAATATGTCCCCGAGCTAGAATGGCCTTTCACATGCACTGGATTGTACAGAATAGACCTATGAGCTCTTATAATGTAAAAAGGCCTTTTCATTTGAGCAGCCTTTCTCACCTCACTGTGTCCATGACAATGTAGTTCCTTGAAATACATCATTACTAGTATAAGCAAGTGAGAATCAGGTCTAATTTCCTTTTCATGTTCCCAGTTCAGAAGACGACTTGATGAACTTTCAGTCTATTCCTACAACTGTCAATATTTGTGTTTCTGTGATTAAAACAAACTACATTCCTAGGCTGGCAGTATGCTGACCAGATTTACATACCCTTTACAGTGACTGATTCTTCCCAGTTTTTCCTGCTTCAGAGGAGGAAAATTCAGATTTATCTCAACAAGTGTGTATGCAAAAGAGGGCTCTTGTCCTTAATTGTGGTATTAAAAGTGCACAATAGCCTTGGTTTGAAATGGAGCACCCCAGTCACAGTGTCACCAGCTTCTCTTTTTTTTGTGTGTTTTATTTCATTGAGTATTATAGATCACAGACTGTATGGTGTTGGTTTTGCAAAATAATTGAGTGAGTTATTTATTTGGGTGTTTGGGCCTGGTGGCCTAAGGGTTTTACAAATTTCATGAAATATCTGGGAGAGCATCTGCAACAGGTTCAGCTGCAGGATGGGAAAAACATGTTTATGAGAAATAAGGACCCTAAGGTAAGGTCCCTAAGGTCTTGCTTGTCCTAGTTGCACATCAGACTATTTTGCAGATTCTGATCACAAGGCTTCATTTTCCTGTGTTTATTGCACATATACCACATATATCCCAACATGGTCAAGATTTGCCTCTCACTGTTAAGTGTCATAATTGATCACCAATTCCCTCCCAGAAACCTTTCCTCCTCCCTATTCAAAATTACTTTGGCAAAGAACAAAAAAACCCTCTGCCTTTGCACAATTTCCCACAGGCTTGCTGAATTTCAACCTTCTCTGCTCTGTGGCTCTTGATTCAGAGCACATAGGTGGAGATGCCCAAGGTAGACTGTACCAGGAAGAATCTGAGAGGCCCTGGCAAAGCAAGCTGATGTCCAGGATCACCAGTTGGGAAGGACAGAGAAGGCTTGTGCAGGGCTGAGAAAGGAGTGTGTCAGAGTACGTGGAAGAAGAAAGTTACAGAAATTTGAAATTATAAGGAGAACAAACAGAAGTTTGAAATGCCATTAGATGTTTGCCTGGTTTTAGCTGTGGAACATTATACATTCCATTCTCTCCACTGAGCTTGCAGGGGTACCCAATGCCTGCATCAATTACTGGTTTTATGGCATACTGGGCACACTTACTTGTGCATATGTACTTCAGAGCTCACCAAACTGGAAGCCATGATGGGAGGTTTGCTCCTTGTCTAATTGGCAAGTCTGGTCTTGAAGAGGGCTGTTTGGGTGTTGTAGCAAGTGATGCAGGCAAACCCTGTAAAATGAAACATTCAATATTCTGTATGTGGAATCATACCCATTTTCACAACATCTAGAATTATTTTCCTGACTTTTCAGGGCTCTTTATCCTAAACGCTCCATGAAGTCTGTGGGCAACTAACAGTCACTGCTTTTTTCTGGAGTGGGAAGAGAGTGTACATTTTTGCATCCGTTTGTGTGGCTCCTGGGACTTTTTTTCTGCCTTTAACATTCTCTGGCAATGCTTCATGCTGTGTCTGCCTTTGGCGGCAGCCACTACACTGAGGGACCACGCAGGCAGAATCAATAACAAGGTAGTGCTGAGAGGCTTTCCTTGATAAAAACTGCTGTAGGTTGGGAAGAGAGGGCATATTTTCTTAGCACAGAAAAGGCCCCCACAGCTGCTGCTGTAGGAAACTGATCCATTGTTGTTACTCTCTCTTCTGGGAAAGGACAGAAGAGCTTTTTGGTATTCTTTGGTTTCTGCTGTATAGTTTGCCACAGCAGTTGGCATTAGCAAAACCAGACCCATTCTCATCTGTTCAAAATATCGCTATTATTTCTGAATGCTGATTACTCAGGCAGCCTGCAAGGCAGAGCTGTGTGAGTTTCAAAAGCAGGGCAACAAATCATTGTACTGAAGTGGCAATGACACAGAAAATGGAGGCAGGGTACAAGCAACTCACTTAAGGGACCTGGAGAAGCTGTGGAGAAAAAGGGTTGTGGCTGAAAAAGGGTAGTTAGCTGAAGAAAGCATTTACTCAGCACTTGCTAGACCCCATCTAGAGTACTGTGTCCAGCTTTAGCCTCCCCCTGCAGTACAAGAAAGGCACCAATGACCCAGAGCAAGTTCAACAAGGGGCCTCCAAGTTGATCAGGGCAGGAGCACTTGCCCTGTAAGGAGAGGCTGAGGGATGGGGGGCTTCTTCAAACAGGAGATGTCATGGCTTTGGAGGGACTTAACAGCAGATGACTGATGCCTACAAGCAGGTAATTGAAAAGACAGAGCCAGGCTGTTCATAGCAAGGCATGGCATGTAGACGACAGACAGTCAGTTTCCAACTAGACATAAGGAAAAACTTTTTTACTGCAAGGACAGTCAGGCAGCGGAACAGGCTGCCCAAAAAGGTTGTGCAGCCAGTCTTCATACTGGGAGGCTTTTCTAGACCCAACTGGATAAATCCCTGAGCAACCTGGTCTGAGTTCAGAGCTGACTTTGCTTTGAGCAGGGGCTTGGACTAGAGACCTCCTGACCACTGGAGTTGTGCCATGATCCTGATTACTAGCCCCTACATCACACTAGATGGAATGGCAGCTCTGCACAGCTCACTGCACTTTGGTCATGACCCAAAACTTGCAGCCACTAGACTAACTCCTAACCTCAACAGGCAAAGGCTCAGGCCTCCAGGCTCTAGGATCCTTGCAATATTTTAATTTTCTTAAAAGGGAAACCTTAAAAAGTTGACCTCAGTGTCCTCAGTAGCATCACAGTAGTCTAGGGCTGCAGAGAACCTGAAACAATGGTTTAAATCCAGAAGTTTTCCCTATTTGTGATATATTAAACCTGAAACCTCCCGCTCTGAGGGCGTCAGTCCTCTTAAGGGTAGGCTGGTGTCAGGTACTTTACATGGCTTGGGTGGGTCAGCAGAGCCAAACATTGGGGTGCCAGGAGCAGTTCTAGATGCTCTTTTCTCTCAGACTGTGACAGAGGAAGTGCTGTTAATCTTTTCACCCCCTCTGGCTTCCTGTACTTATACAGATATAATAGTTACCTGCTTTAAACCTCCTAATGTAATACAGAAGTAAATGTAAGCCACATAGTTAGTGCTATGTAACAGTGTTAAAGAGGGTAAAACAACAGCTATCAGTCAGAATTTAAGCATTGCAGAAAACACATGAAGGAAGGTAAAGAAATTATAGAAAAATAGGTCTGCCAGGTTTAGGACGAAGAAGGACTTTCTGAGCCATGTTACAAGCAAAAGAAAGAAATAATAAAAGATCACCTTTGTGAAATGAAAACAGAACCATTCATAACTGCAATAGAAAAAAGAAACAAGTTGTCAATAGATATTTCTGTCCTGCACTCAGAGAAAAGCAGGTAATATGCCTATGCCACCTTAAATATTTTCCAGTCCACTGAAAGGCAAGGAAGATGCTATCATCTCTTTAACATGAATGTTTATAAAGCATCAAACCTGAGTAACTTGCATCAAGAGATACAGCCAATTACTTCAATCATCTGGTGATGGTACAGTAAAAAAGAAAAAAATGGGTTAATATAGATAATCACCTTGCTAGCCTGACATATGTCCCTTGCAAAATGAGAGAAAAACTGAAACAATATTTAATTAATAAAGATGTAACTAGAGATAAAATATGCGAATATAATTTCATGACAGTCAATATGATGCTATTAAAAAAATAAATCTTGTCAGAACAGCCTGATTTTATTGGGAATTACATATTTGGCTGATAAACACTGTTGTGTAGACATAAAAGATTTCTATGGTTTAATGTGTTCTGTTTGCTGCCATAGGATAATCTGAGTTTTTAAAAAATGAGCAACTGCATGGCAAGGTTGCAAAAATGAGCAATTAGTGTCAATAAAGCTTGGATAAGATGAATTTAGAACTTGCTAAATAGCAGATTGCAAAGCTGTTGCTAACATGAAATTTTCTCTGAATGAGTCTGTTTCTAGTGACGTCCCATGGTAGTATGTACTAGAAACAATGTTGACCAACAAATTTCATCAGTAATCTGGAAATAAATGCAACATTCCTTTTGATTTAAAACAAATCTGTGAATATCACATATGCTGATGGAATAGAAATAATAATGAGGACATGACAACTGTATGAAATGGTGATTGGGTCTATGGAGTCTAATCAAATAAAGCTTTTTAATACGGCTGAGTTACACAAGCATACACTGTAGGTTGTATCTGCAGAGTTGGGGAAGCAGCAATGCCGAGAAGAGTCTCAGGGTTGCCACAGTGCAAACAGAGTCCCACTGTGATGTTCTGGCAATACAAGCAAATGTAATGCCTAGCTACATAAACATGAGATAAACAAGTAGGAACAGGGAAGTAATTTCACTGGAACTGAAATACTGCCTGAAGTTCTGATGCTGGCATCTTGAAAAATATGTTGGAAAATGAAAAAGGTGCAGAGATGATTTGAAGCCTGATCAGTTTGAGAAAATGTTTTATTCTGAGAGGGCTTGATCTATTTATTGTGAAGTGGCTTGATAACAGCTGAAGTAGGGAAAAAGGGAAGATAGGGCACAGTGAATCCTTAATCTAGTGAGAAGAGTTGAACAAGAAACAAGAACAGGGGGTTAGCAAGCTCACATGTTGGAAGCCAGAAAATGTTGTAGTAAAAGAAGATGCATTTTTTTTTTAACAGTGGGGTATGAATCTTTGAAAGAAATTACAAAAAGGGATGGTGATTCTGCTTCTGGATCTTCATCTCTGGCAAGAAGAAAATATTTTGAAAAAGAGGTTTTAGTCAGCCAGAGGTCACTTGGTGTGGTAGAGGAAAAAAACTCCTTAAGCATTAAGTTGATTACATGGACAAGAGCCACTCTGAGATCTTCCCTCCTATTACCCCTTAGGTCTCTTGGAGATGTCCAGTGGATGGGCTTGTGAGGGTAATTTTATGCTTGTGATTATGTTTTTGGTTTAACTGCCTACAGGGTTTACACCCAGCTGTGGGACTGGCTGCGCTCTAGCAACACTGGTCATACTCATTCTTTTTGTTGCATGCTGTATGGTTATCACAGTCTTCTTTTTCTGAAACAAGAGCCATGTGTGTCTGTTCCCAAGGTCTTCTCTGTGCAGGGAAAAACCACCAGGAAAGTATCCTGTAAACAGAAATTTGTTTTCTGAAAGCTGGAAGTAAGAAACAATTTGGGAAAGAGGTATGAGCCATTGTGTTTTCTCCCTGGAAGAACCCCTCTCCATATTACTGAGACTGGCCTTATTACAGCCATCTCCAGCTGGCAGGAAAGTTATGTATGTACTCAGTAACAGCAAACATCAATGAAATGAGCCTTTAGAGCTACCCTTACTGTGCTTGACTCACCTTTATTGATGCAGAGGGATGCAAACTGCATTTCCAATAGCAACAGCTGATGGAACTCAGGGGCAGTCACGAGACGCTGCCTCAGATCGGGGAGAGCAAATTTAAACAGTTCCCAGGTGCCCCAAAATAACCTCCCAAGGGGCCATGATTACAGGAGGGCAGGCAGAGCTGGTACCACTATGGACATTACCCAGCCCAAGTGCACTTCTGGAGTGGCACTTCATCTGCCTGAATAAAATGGTGATGGGAGTCATCTACCTAAATGTAGGTCACCTGGGCTGCCTAGTGACCAGGGGAGGTCCCCAGTCAATAGTGAATAGAACCCAAAGCATGGTTCAGCCCACCCCAAAATAGGCATCTAAAATAAGGCAGAGGTATGCTCCCTAAAAGTGCATTCTCCCTCTGTTGGCTGTGTAGGGAGTTTGCTAAGTAGCTCAGCTACAAACTACTGTGCTGCAGATGTCTGCCTTCAGTCAGCTAAACCAGCATTCGGGGTCTTATGACCAACTCAATTTCTGCCATCTGTCAGTGCTGGGAAAAGGCCCTGATGGGCCACAGTCACACTTGTCGTGTACCATGAAAAGGAGCAGATGTGATTTCATTGTCTTTTACATGCACAAAATGCATGTTCACACTGGCTGATGAGCACTTACTGCAAGCAGTCGAGGGAGGCAGACCAGGCTCTGATCGTCCAGTCTTCGTTAGTGATATTTGGACACCACTTATAAGTGAAAGTAATTTCTGAATTTTTTCCTGCTTATTACAAATGAATATTGATCCACAATTGATACCAAAAGGTGACAGGCTCATTCTACTTATTAACTGTGGACAAACCAAGAAAGCCAGTTTGAACTTTGCATCAGAGACAGATTGATAACATGGTGGTACATTTTTTCCATGGTTCTGGTAATGTGGCAGCCTTACCTTAACTTTATGATGCAGTCTATAATCAAAAAGCAAAGTTCACCAGTGGCATTATCAGATGGCTGAAGGAGGAGGTGGGTCCTGTTGCAGCTCAGTGCAGGAGGTGATAACAGCATCACTGGAAAATTTGCATAGAGCTCTGGGACTATCGGTGCTCTGTGAGATGCAGTGCTATTTTTGAAAGCTATAAAGCTAGTCAAGTGTCTTGAAAGCATCTCATTATTTCATTCATTGGGAAAAATATCCTCTCCATCAAAGATGGACTGTGAAGCAGTATGAAGGAAGCCAAGATTAGTTCAAGATTCCAGGCATTAGTAGGAGTTGGGTAGAATTTTATTTGTATAAGACTATTCCCTTTCAAATGGAAGACTGTAGTTACAATGTGATGCAAAAGAGGAGGGGAATTTTCACTTGACTAACAGAGCATAATCTGATACCAAAACAAGGTCTGGGACTTGCAGATTTACACAGTTCAAATAAATGATAAACTTCCCAGCATGCCTTTTAAAAATGACAACAGCTATAAAATATTCACATGAATGCCTTACAAATGTGTTTTTATCATGTTGATCTGCAAACTTTGGTGGTCAGTTATGCTGTTCAGTGCTTGAAATGGGCTAACAAACAAGCTGCCATGTAAATAATGACACTGTAGGTGACATCAGAAGCAGCCCTTTGAGAAACTTCAAACAAAACCAGAATAGCAAATAATTTTTACATGAAAAAGGACCTTAGCTTCCTAATACAGAAGTAACACATGGCCTAAAATTTCTCTTTGCAATGTACAGCTTCTGCCTTCCACTGTGATTCTTGCTTTCACCTCTTGGCTAAGATCAAAGGAAGAGTTAGGTGTAAATATGCTTCCTCTGTTGTCACATGCCACACAGGCAAGGAGATGATGAGTGAGCACTATGCTTAAAAATTTCTTCATCTTCTGAGACCAGATGAGTGATGAAAAGAACCCAAATGCATGCATTATTCCTGTAGTGAAATAAGGCTATAACCTGCAGTAGTCCTACTACAGGGAAGCATCCTGTTGATGGTATCAAATAAAAGGGGACAGCTATATATGGCAAGTACAGTATGTGTAACAGAAATGTGAAACAGACCCCTTTGACCCACACTCTGTAATACTGAGACCCAGCCAGCAGGTGATAGAGGTTACACACAGGCAAATCAGCAGTGACGTGTAGGATCTGTTCCAGTGGAAGTGGATATTGGACTGGGCATTGTTACATGCAAGCACAACTGATTAATCACAACTGCACGGTTGTGAACTGTGGAAATTGCTAATGGAACTCAGATGCATGGCCTTTACCATTTGAGTTTATTCCCAAACACATTTGCTGGAGCCAAGATGCTGCTTACACATCTGTGATGCAAAGGTAAAACCTTTTTCCCTGGTAATTGGTTTACTTTTAGTTCATGTTTCCAAAGCCCTGCTCTATGTGATTTCCTCCTCTACCATTTGCCCTAAGTGTATTCTTCTGTTTCCCCCAAGTTTTGCAGTATTATTGCTGTGAGATCCCCAGTGTGATCATATCCCACATTATCCTGTTTTATATTCCTTACTGCCAGTCACAGGAAATTCTCACATGAAGGAGGATTTGTGAAGAGACCGTTGCCTCTGCATGTTGCCTCTGACTTGTTCTTTTTTTTCAGTTCCTGCCACAGCTCCTTGCTGCTCAATCTCAGTTGTCTGCTGAATCTAGTCTGCATCTTCCCTCACCTCCTTGACTGAAGGTACCTTCAAAGCTCTTGCTCAGCATAGAGCAAGGGAGAGAACTCCATCTTATTACCGTCTTTTAAAAGCAATATCCCTGTGTATAATGTTTTCTTCCCTTTTAAGTCACTCCTTCCTTTGCAATTTGAAACGGGGTCCTCATTTCTCAGCCTAGCTTTGGACCCTGTGGCTTGGAGAGAACTGACATTGCTGTCACCTTCCCCTCAGCCACCAAAGTCACCTGTGCCTTGATCTGGAAAATTTATGTTCTCTATCCTGGTCAAATCCAGTAAATGCCTTTAGCCTGACTGTAAGTGCATGTCCATTTCCAGTGAGGTAAGAGCTTGGTGTTAGGGGTCAGACGATTCACCAACCTGCCCCCACATGTATCTCTTTCCACCATGAGACTCCAGAAAGTCCCACGTTTTACTGCAGACCCACCCCTAGCCTGTGGTTCCTCTAAGGTCAACTGGGCTGTGTCTCCAGCTCCTCCATTTAAAACCCATGTGTTTCATCAAAGGGTTTGTTAGCACGAGTCAAACAAACCCCTTCAACACCTTCTTCAGACTACTTCTCACTGAAGAGACCTCTTTTTTCCTTCTAAAAAGGAGATGCCACAAATATTCTTTCACTTCCTAATGCTGCAGCCATTGCTGGCAGCCACTTCTTCAGAGCCAGTGTGGCATTTCCCCGCGTAGATGTGAGGGGACAACCACGCACCTTCGGGTCATATAGCTCCCAGCCAAGGTGTTCAAAATCCCCTCTCAGTTCCACTCGCATTCGGAATCATACATTACACTTTCAGGGAGCTGGGAGTCAAGTAGCAAGGGGCAAAAAACCTGCTTAGTGAGGTGCTCTGTGAACAAATTTTCCCTGAAACAAAGTGGAGAAGATGCTGAAATGTGAAATGATCCTCGCTGCTCCTACTAGGGTTCACAGTGTATCTAGACTTTATATTAGTGCTCTACCTCTTTTTTTTTTGCCACTTATTATTTATCTCACAGCTTCTGAGACATCACTCTTGCTCATCACTCTCTGAACATTCAGGTAGTCAAAGACTTCAGCTCATGGCTTTCCCTGCTTCGATTAGGGATGGTCCAATAAGCCTGACTAATGCTGGCAGATTCCCAAAGCTTGGTTTGCCAGAAAATAAGCCTAATGCCCATTATTTTGTCCCCAAAGTACTTCAGGTTTCCAGAGAGCTTTCAAATTTGAGATTAGGAGGCATGAACAAGCCAGTTGATTAATTACAAGAGGTATTTTATACATCAGATTCCATTTTTCAGCACTAAGGAAGTGGGAAACCTCCTCATCTGCCAGAAGTGTGCCTGTTTCCTCATGTGGCTACTTAGCACAGGAGCAGGCTACTCTCTCTTTAAAAATCCTGTTAACAAAGAGGAAAGATTTTCCAGTATTTTTCCCTCCTTTACATGCATAAGAGAGCGTTACACCTTAAACTTACAAGCACTCATTCCCTCACATGTGTGCATAGGGATTGGGGAGAAATTACACCCCCCATTTTCTTTAGTGGGAGCCAAGCTCTTCTACCCCACCCTAGAAAACTAGTTTTGAATTTCTGGTGTCAGTAAGTGTGCCACATCTGCCACAGTATTGAGGACACAAGTCAAGGTGGACTTAGAAGGAATTGTATTTTCTGGTATTTGTGACCTCCATAAAAGATGGATGGTTTGTGGTTCACTCCAAAACACTAGCTAGCCCTTGGAAGGAAGTTTGCTTTACTTTTCCTTCCTAGTCTTTTACTAGACAGCGGAGACTTAGTTCAGTACCTGGGCATCTCTAAAATAAAGCATTTTGAACCCATACGCAGAAAGGCAGCATTCAAACACTGCTGCCCCCTCTCCTCACCCTTCTTTTCCACAGCAGATTCTTCCCTACTCACAAGCACTAAGCCCCTATTGAGTTGACTTTATTAAAACCATAAGAAATATCTAACTGATTTGAGGAAACAATGAAGAATGAGCAGCATGAGGCTAAGGAGCAATATGCGCACCTCCACTGTCCTTGCCTGTGGTTCTTCACCTCTACATCCTGGATGACCACCCAATGAACAAATGTACCTTTCGCACACTGCTCTTTATTTACTTCAACTCAGTTTGTTGGAGGCTAACAAAACACCAGTATCAAATGAGCACAGACAGAGTTCATCTTCACCAGAGGGAGGATGGGAAAGCCAGTCTCCTGCTGTCCATGAAGGGATGCTAACCTGTAGCTCCAGCAGTCATTAGCAGAGTCTGTGTTGCTCCCCTGCTGCTCAGCCTGCCCACACCAGTGGCAATCTCAGCCTAACCATGGCATTAGCTATGGCATCATGGGCATCCTTCCATGTCTGCCAGATTACTCTCAGAGTTGCTGAGGTCCAAAGCTCTCTGTCCCTAATGTGGGTCTTCATGGCTCCTGCTAGTACTGCCTTCATAGGGTTGGGACACCCTTCCTCTTCACGCAGGAGTGCTACCCTTGCAGGTGCAGTCTACATGTGCTGCCCTTCCTCCATCTCACCAAAATGCCCCCCTCTCCCACCAACCCCGAGTCCCAGGCTAAGAGATACAGAAGGAGAAGGGAGAACTATGCCTATAAAGGGTTTATCTGTGGCATTTCCCTAACAGCATTCTACTCCTTTGATCAACTTTGTGCCACATTTCCCCATGGACAGGCTTTTAGTTGGCTTATAAGAACATCATTTTTTCACTAAAAGTGAATTGATCTAGCTGCCTGAGGGCAGAAAGGCTCTACACAGGGATCTGGACAGGCTAGATGGATGGGTCAAGGCCAATTGTATGAGGTTTAACAAAGCCAAGTGCTGGGTCCTGCACTTTAGTCACAACAACCCCATGCAGTGCCACAGGCTTGGGCAAGAGTGGCTGGAAAGCTGCCTGGCAGAAAAGGACCTGGGGGTACTGGTGGACAGCTGGCTGAACATGAGCCAGCAGTGTGCACAGGTGGCCAAGAAGGCCAATGGCATCCTGGCTTGTATCAGGAATAGTGTGGCCAGCAGGAGTAAGGAAGTGGTTGTCCACCTGTACTTGGTGCTGGTGAGGCTGCACCTCGAATGTTCTGGTCAGTTTTGGGCCCCTCACTACAAGAAGGACATTGAGTTGCTGGGGCATGTCCAAAGAAGGGCAATGAAGCTAGGAAAGGATCTGGAGCATAAGTCTTATGAGGAGCAGCTGAGGGAACTGGGGTTATTTAGCCTGGAGAAGAGGAGGCTGAGGGGAGACCTTATCACTCTCTACGACTACCTCAAAGGAGGTTGTAGTGAGGTGGGTGTTGGTATCTTCTCCCAAGTAGCAAGCAATAGGGCAAGAGGAAATGGCCTCAAGTTGCGCCAGGGGAGGTTTAGATTGGATATTAGGAAAAATTTCTTCACCAAAAGGGTTGTCAAGCATTGGAAAAGGCTGCCCAGAGAGGTGGTTGAGTCACCATCCCTGGAGTTATTTAAAAGAGGTGTTGATGTGGTGCTTAGGGACATGGTTTAGTGGTGGACTTGGCAGTGCTAGGTTACTAGTTGGACTTGGTGATCTTGAAGTTCTTTTCCAACCCTAATGATTTTATGATTCTATGATTTTACTACCAAAGCATATGTGGTGGCAAATGAATGACATGTGTTAATTTCCATCCCTATGTAATTCCCAAGTGCTTAGAAGCTCTGAGTGCAGAAGCTAGCAGGGAAGGGGGCAGGGCAACTGAGCAATGCCATGAAAAATGAAAGCTATCTTGATACAAAATATTAGACTATAATTGAAAGCAGCTGTACTTTTTAATTTAACGCCCATCCTACATACAAAATGAAAACAGTAGCTACATTTGTAATAAAATAAAGCCTTAAAACAGTCCTGTCTAAGAGTGAGATGTCAGATAACATTACAGACCTGGTCTTCTGCTGGCTTCTGAAGAAAGAAACCAGGGTCACTTGGCAAGTGCCAAGTGATGTCATAAGAAAATCTAGTGCTATAAAGCTTAACACTACAATAGCTACAAAAAGCTGTCTGAAAATTTTATGAATGACTAAGAGTTAAAAGTTGGAGATCTCAGGAGAATAGACTAATGGTCTATACATAATAATGAGGCATACCTGCAGAAAAATCAAGTACCTTAAAAATGATGTTAAATTAAATAAAAATCAAAATCAAAGAAGAGATTGTACTAAAACACACACTCCCCTCCACTGCCCCAGCCAGCTCTGCTGACATAAATGTCAGAAACCCATGCACTAGAAAAAACTCCCTCTGTCCTCTAAAGCAAGGCAACAAGTTAGACATGGAAGACTGTGCCAATGAAGACACCGCATCCATATTTCAAGTGTTTTCATGACTGATCATGATAGATCCTTTCCTGGCTATGAGTGGTGTAAGAAAGAACTAATTTTCTTTGGCTTTCTTTGGGCATACAGAAAACAAGGCAATGAAGCATAGATAATACGGTTGGCAAGTGTCTTCTCTGGATATTCAAGAGGACAGATCTTTAGCTTGTATATATCAGCATAGCATCATTGCCTTTATATTAATTAAGTATCTGCCCCAATATATTAATAGACCTGTTATTGTTCTTTTTTAATGGACATTCATATATATTCTAACAAAGAAATCCCCAGAAGAGATGTCTTAAACCAATGGACCAAAGCAACTCACCCCATAGTGGAAAGAAATATTAGAATGGTATTCAAGGGCTCCAGAAACAACTTGGATAACTCAGCCTGGGATTTTTTTGCAAAAAAAAAAAAATTGGAGATTCAGGGCATGGTTTATTTTATATCTGCCAGGACATGCCTGCCCATTTTTGCACCTCTATGCAGCCATGCCTCTGTGTACTAAACAAAATCCAGTAATAGTATTCAAAATCACTCCCCAATATGACAGGACCAAGGGAGTTCTTAAATTAGATTAACCATCACAGAACAAGCATGTGTCTAATCCTTTCCTTGGGTTCTTTTATTGATCATAACTATTTCTTTTTTTTTTTATTGTCTCCAAATATATTCTAAATATAAAATGCTGTGTTTGGCAGGGACAGATGAGGACTCCAGAGTGGAGAGTAGGGCTTGTTGTACCTCTCAGTCAGAAACTACTAGCTCAATATGTTCCTGCCCATCTGATTGCCTCTCCTTGGGCCTGAGAGCATTGCCTCCCACAGGCCCTGAAACTTGGATGTTTGGAAGCCATAGCAATAATGTCTGGGAATAAACCCTTTTATTATTTTTGGGGTATTGAAGCTTGCCTCAAAGATCCACATCTTTCTCTCCTATTTATTACCTACTTAACTATTGGCTGTACCTTGGCTTTCCCGTCCTTCAGTCCACTGGAAATTCATCTGCTCTTAATGACGTGTCAGGAATGATTGATGATGCCTCTGCAATTATCTCTGTCTGCTCTTTAAGAACATTCAGGTGAGACTATCTGTCCTTGCTCATATATGAGCATTTAGTTTGTCACCATAATTTTCTTCATTCTTTTTTACCAGCCCAAACAACTGCTTCCTTAATTGTTTTCTCTCTTTCTCACCAACTATATTGAAAGTACAGCTTCAAATACAAAGCAACAAATTCTGTTCTTGCACATAGCTTGCTTGTGAAGCCTCGCTAAGATCAATGATAAGTGAAAGATACAAATCAGAGCATGCATTAGCCTTAGAGAAATATACTCTTGTATGCTTCGATCTATTACTTCCAGTTAATATGTCTGAATCCCAAATTAGCTTTGAATCCTGTGCTTTCATCTGATGTGCCAGTCTGCAGGCCAAGTTTCTGTACTAGCAGCCAGATTCTACCCTTTGAGGGATGCAGTTTCACTCCTGAAGGCTTTTTTTCTGAACTTTATGCACAAACCAGATGGTAAAGTCAGATTTACAACCCAGGACCTTAATTTGGTCTGGATGGAATGTTCTAGAGCACTGAATTTGCAATGAAAAGATAAGATTATTTGCTTTTGAGGTAGGTAGGGAAATTCTATCCATTTATTCAGATTATGGTGGCTAGGAAAACACCATTATGAATTAAGTCAGAGTCATGAGTGGGGCTGATAAAGCCCATTTTCACTGAAAATGAAGTTTAAAATAAATGTTGATGTATAGGATACCAGAAAATTTATTGTGGGTCTTATCTTCATAGGAAGGTGGTAGACATTCAAACACAAATCTATTTACTTCCATTTCCCCTGGTTGTAGGCAAGAACCTTATGACTGCATAATTTTTTCACTCAGTTTTTAGGAGTGTTTATCTCAAATAACTGAAAAATTAAGGCATTGAAGCTGAACAGCGAAAAGTACATGACGTAATTTTAAAAGCATCAGGTCCAGTTCTTAAGAACTCATTAGGATTCTTTCCACTGATTTTAGTGCACAGGAGCATCCATCCAGCCTATATGTTCATGCATAAACATACCAAGGCATATGTAGTGGGCTCTTCATCTTGGTATTAGAAAGGAGGCTTCACTGATTAAGTATTTACCATGTATTCCCCAAGGAGACTCGCCTCACCCAGTTTTAGACATTTAAAGCATAAACATCTATAATAAGTAAGTAACTCACTGTAGTGTTTCTCCAGTCACTGGAATGAGATAGGCATGGCCTATCTGTCACTTAGGCATCACCTTCACAAGAGGAGGACTCATGCCCTCAAGTGTCTCTTTCTCTCCCACTTGGTAGATAACTCCATTTGGTCAAAGGATCCCTTCAGAGTCTTCCTCCTCTGCATTCACTTGGATTTGATGTAAAATTTGGGCTGGTCATATAGAGATAGGATTTTCCTTGGTTGTTTCAGAAGTCTGGTTAGGGTCAGAAGAGAGACCTGGTCTTCTTTTTTATTGTCTTACTTGTGGAATAGGAGTGCTTCTACTGGTAAGAGATGGAAACACAGCTCTTAGCACCCTTGCTGCCATTCTAAAAGGGAATCACTATTACAGTGTGTCCTACTGTTTCTAATGGCTCAACCCTAATGAAATGTGCACTAGAGTTTATTGCATTGATCCTTCCCTCTGTCCCTTTTAAGATCTGTTTTTGCAGTTCAGATGCAGCACTGTGAAGAATGGCTACAGTTTCGCTGCCATCATTTTTTCTTTAAATTCACCCACATCATGCAGTAATTGGGTTTCCTGATTTAGAGTCCTGAAGGTTTTCAAGGTTCTTTCAACCTATCAGTCATGCTAATGTCCATACCCAAATACGGCTTGTCCGGCCACTGACACAGATCATTATGCACCCTGCACTTCTGCCCAAGGCAAGTCCCTAAAAACCTTTTCTATCCTAATCTGGTTACCCCTGGCACAGATGAATCCTGAAGCTGTTCTAACTACCCAGCGGTACGCAGAGAAGGATCTAACATTGACAGTAATGTGAATTTTGTACTTACCACTTTTTTCCCCCCGGAATTGGAGAATGCACATTAAACTACCGTTGTTTGTTGGAAGGATGCCATCCTGAAAACAGTATGCCGCTATGCACAATGCTCTGCACAAGCAGGGGAACCTGCCCAAAGTGATCAGCTTCCATTTTGGTAATTTTTGTGATGACAGTGATGAGCTTTATAACAGTTATCCATGCTGCAAACATAAACACACATATACTAGACACTGAAAAGGAGTGTTTAGATGATTTTTCAGCACATCTAGTGATATTGACTTGTATAAAGGAAAGCCAGAATGTTTTGTTCACATGAACATGCTATTTCAGGACAGATATTTTAAATACTACTTTTATGCACAAGTTGGGTGGTGGTTTTGCTTTTTTTTTTTTTTTTTTTTAAAGCACAGAAATACTCAAATGTTCATTGAAACTTTTAAACCACTTAGCTTAATGCTTAACTTAAAGACTTTAATGCTTTCTTTATTCACTTCAGGTTTTGCTCTTGAAGCAGGCATCTTGAGAGGTGGGAGATCTTTCCAGGTGTTTTTTGAAAAGATTTAGATAAAACTGAGACCAAGCACGAAGAGCCAGTTCAGGTTAAATTGGTCTTATTGTATCTTCAATAAAGGCAAGAATTTTCTGGAGCATCTTAGCCACAAAGGAAAAACTGTTAGAAACCAAAGAAATTCCAAGTATGAAGAAAAAAGATACACACTCATATCAGCACAATGAATCCCTCCCCACACACCTTGTTCACTCAGCCTGCAGCAACTACAAACTACCTCATGTTTGCCACTGGTCAGAGGTGCTGATAATGTATGTTCAGAAAGCACCACCTCATTGAAAGTGAGATTTCAGGTCCTCCGGCACTGAGAACCCCTGTGGGGGAAAGGTGGCTGACAAGGACACAGAGGCACAGCTCTGCCGCCTGCTTTTGGGCATCCCCTTGGCCTCTGGTTGTTACACGGCACTGTGACTGCAGCTCAGTGGAGCAGAAGTTGCCAGGCATTTCTTAGGCCTGAGTCCTCAGTGAATTATTATAGATATTTTTGAGGTGCAAACAAAGCTTCCTCTCTGCTAATTGCAAATTATTTAGCTTTTTGGCAGTTTGTTGCTGCAAAAACAGGCTTATATTACATTAGCAGTAGAGTAAATAATGCTGAGAAGGCAGGCGTGTTACACTGGAAAAAATAGCATGTTATTCAACTATCTGTGTGACTGAAATGTTGTTTAACTTCAGCACTTTCTTGTTTTAATTAAACATGCCCCTTTCTTTCACAAAGAGAATGTCAGCTAAGAAGCAAAATGATTAAAAAAAAATTAATTATTCAGATTTGCTGAGGACAAAGAAAGATTTCTTTCTCAGTCAATTTACAGTGAGTCAGTCTGCCAGGGCCAAGAATTAGCACTAAGTGAAAAGAAACCCAAGTGGATAATTAACAGCAGTAACAGCAACACTAGAAATGGGAGCTCAAAACACCAGAAACATAAATGTTCTTCAGGTGCTGCCTTTGTTCAGACTGGCTGGAAAATGCACTTTTTCTTCAGAAACTCAAAGTGAACCATTTACCCTTGCCACATAACTCACTGCAACCTTACTCTCAAGTCTTAATCTTAGACACACAACTTCACAACCAAAATTGTAATTGCATGACATTGCTGTTGAGAAATAGGTAATTATTGACAACAGTCCTAACGTGCCAAAATCAGTGCCATATTTGGGAAGAAAGCTTCAGCTATCACTGGTGAAATTTTATGCCCATTACTTATTATTTCATTCCTGTTGTCTTCGCTGTTCTTTACCAGGGTATTGGATGTTCATTTCATTGTGGGATCCAAGAAGTCACGTTAAGGCTGGCACAGCTCAAACCCCACAGGAATGACACTTTATTAGGTAAAGTGAGCCAGAATCAAAGACATAACAACAAACTGATAGCCCTATTTTGATCATGGTAAAAAACAGACTGACTACTGATGTGGAGAACCCTGATGCTTGAATAGCCTGAAATTACCTAAAGTATACTGCAACCCATTCTAGTATAATAGCAGATTTTTGGGAAGAGCTTCTGTTTCTTGATATGTAAGTTTCTTTGTGCATATGAAGTTACCCCTATAAACCATATTGGAAATAGATTTAAAACCATCCACACTTGTGAGTGATTCTAGTTTTACACTGATACAGATATATCAGTAATGCTTATTTTTAAGGATAAACCATAATAAGTGAAGAAAAAAATACACTGCACAAATAAAGCCGTATATGACATATAATAAACTAGGTTAGAAAAGGTCAGATGATAACAAATCCTGAATATATGCCAAAACCTCCAAATACTCATTCAGATATTAGTTGGGTACTTCACACAGAAGTGCCTTGGCTCTTGGCCATTACACTTGACAGTACAAACTTGGTAACTCAAAGTGAGTGTTTTTTGAGGGTCAGATGGTTGCTGCTTTGGTTCACTTCCCACTTCTGTCACAAGCAGCCAGTCCTACTGCAGACAGAGACCAGAGCCACATCCATGGCTCCTCCCGGCTCCTCCAGCATCTGATCATGCTTAGCTGGCAGCTACCTTGCGAATCAAGTGACTTCTGTCAGCCCTTTCAAGAAATGCAGAAGCTGGAGATTAGGAAGGGAAGGCAGCCTTTTGTGTCCCTCCTGGTGCTAAGGTTCCCTCCTGGAGTCAGGCAGAACCTGGCTTTCCAGTAAATACTCTTTTAAACAGTTTTGCTCTTGCCAAAGGTTGCCAAAATAATACTTGCACACACAGGATTCAGAGTAAGATAGGATCTTACCATTTATCACCTCATTTAAAATGGAAAGTATCCTCCCTATGTGCTTGAGGATTTTGCCTAGGCTGGGGTTAACCTATAGGTCTCCCGCTAGCATTTTTTGCTCAATTAGTTCTTTCAAAAGGACTATTGAACCTACATAGATATTGTGTAATCCAGCTTAAATCAGGAAATAGTATAATGAGAAGCAGTTATGCATGGAAGGGAGGTCAAAAAAAGCAGCAATAGGAACTCAGAAAAGATGAGGATATAAATAAAAGGACAGTTGCTATCTTCAGTCATGTAATGTGATGGGGACTCAGTAATTGACCTAAAAATAGAGAAGACTAAAAGAAAACATTCTGAAAAGCACAGTAGAGGCCATAACCTCAGCTGGTACAATTCAACGTACTTCTACAGAAAGGAGTACAGAAGTGAATCACTACAGCAGAATAATAAGAACTTACATATTTATAGAAGAAGTGGCAAAAATAGCACTTGTCAGAAAACATTACTCAAAGCTAAAGAAAAATGCTTATTGAAGTAGACCACATTCTGTGAACAGAGCTGTGATTACTATATTATGCTTACAGTAAAGGCAGGCGATGCATAGACTAGGTTAATTTTAAATACAAGTTAAGCAAGAAACATTTGGTAACTATGATACAGATGGTAACAATCCTAAAAAAGAAGGGATCATGTTTATATTTTCCTCCATGGCAGTATTTTTGGAATGACAATGGCTAAATCAGAACAAATACTTAACTGGATCATGCTCAGCTGGATATATATCTGATCAGATTTCAAACCTTGCCAGTTTTGCCTTGGATATAATTATCTCAGGCTCTGGAGAATTACTGAAGGAATTTAACTTATTGGAGGCAACTGGTGATTTTAAAGGATGGGCATTCCCCATCAGTCTATGTACAAAAGGACACCAAAGGCTAAGATTGCCTTAGACAACCTAAACCTGAATTTTAGCTTTCTTTCTTTGAAGTGAGATATTAGATCTCCATTTTTCCCTGTTTCAAAACAGCCCTGCTCAGCTTGTTCTGGATCCCATCCTGAGCAATTTCACTGTTGAGAAACCTTGAGAGACAGAACACATGAGGAAATACTACTTTTCTCTTTGGTTGATTTTTTTTCACTTGAATAAAAAACTTTCATAAAGTTGGAGAAATTCTGTTCCAAGAGGAGTAAACAGGAGGAGAAACATGCTTTCTGATGGTATCATGCAGGCCAAGAATACTGCTAAATCTGTGCTTTAATCACTGACATTTTATGCAACAGTCTATAATTAAAAGCAGAGTTTTCACCCAAAATGTATCTTATGCAAGCAACATATGTTTTGTGCAATTTAGCTTAACTGTTCCTACCACTGAAGGAGCAACTTCATTCCTTGAGATCTGAGACCAGACCGTTTCCTTACCATGCTGCTGTGCTTCAGGAAGCCAAGCTCAGCATTAACCATTGCCACGGTCATAAAGACTGAGCATTATACCCTTGTTGTTGTAAATTAGCGTAGCACTGTGAACTTTCACAGTACTGCAAAGATTTAAGCCTACTGAGACTGTGACTGCCATTTAAGCAGGACCATTTGACTGCTGAGACTTCAGGATAATTGCATCCAGAAGTGGTTTTGTCCCACAGTGGCTAAATGCAAAGCCCTGTAGCGGAGCCAGCTCCTCAGATGCATTGCTGGGTCATTGCATCCATTTTGCACATTCATAGGTGAGCAGCTTTGTATGAACCATTTTAGAATGGTGTACTTTAATACAATGGAGTAATGATGAATGGTAGAAAGTGCTCTATTTTCTGTTTCAATAAGGCTAAGGAATAATTCGATAATACAAAAATCATACTGTTTAATTGAAACTTTTAATAGCTTTGAAAATATGTTTATTCATAAAATAGAGTTCCAGCCTTCCCAAAGATCAATGAAAGCTGTACGAGTGTATTATTTCTTTGAGGACTAGCACAGCCAGAAAGCGTTATGGAAGCATTACGGTTATTGGCTTTAAATGGAAGCCAACAAATTTTAAACCAGCTAAACCAACAGCTTTGATTCACTATGTTTGATTTGCAGCTGAATAGGCTAAAATGAAATAAAATTAATATATATGCCTGAAGGTTACAAGATAATTTTTCAACTGAGCAGTAAACATACACAGTTTTCTTCAAACAGAGGAACAAAAAAAAGGCAGGAAAATTTCAACACTACTTGGAGCTGTTTGCAAAACATTAACAACATCTCCAGAAAAAAAGTCCATTTTTTTCCGCACCATTTTGAACCAACTCTCCTCAAATGCTTAGAAGTCTCTTTTAAGAGCCAAGCAGAGAGTTGGCACCAGCTTGAATTCTGTGCTGCAACATCATGAAACACAATGCAGTAGGATAACATAATAATAACCCTTCTTGTTCTTCTTTTCTTTTCACCTTGGTTTGTTTTGCCCAGAAATGTCCTAAAGATTTTTTTTTCATTATTTCCTTTTTTCCTGAAATACTGATCTGTTGCTGATCTGTGAACACACTACCTTATCCTCCAACAAATGTGTCATCAGCTATCACTGCAAAGCTCACAAAATGGTGCAAAGTGCTGTCTGACAAGCAGCAAAAATGTATTGATGGTTTATCTATATTTAATGTTTTTAGAAATATCTGAAATAATGCAACTAGTGACACACTGTGTCATCACTTTTCTTTTATTACATCCTATTAATGTAGACTTTGTTCAAGTCTTTTCTAGAGTGAGCCTGTACATATGTGCAGGAGTATACTCTGCCTTCTGTGCACAAGATTCTTCTTGTTCCTCACTGGAAACTCTGCTATTAACCTTGCAAGTGGTCATGAGAAATGTGCTGAGGATATTGCAGTGGTACAGACGTGCTAAGGGAGCCTCATTGTTTGTTTATACTCTCCCAGTAGAGACAGGGGTGTCTGAGGCTCTGCAGTAATACAAATTGCAGACCAAGTCTGCAGCAATGGATTAGCAAATGTGTGCAGACTTCTTTGATTAATAATAGGCAAACTCTTTCTGACTGTTTAGTGAAAAATATTACAGTTGGATTGTTTGAAATCCCCCTTATTACATATTTACCAGTCTGTGTGTTCTCCATTTTGACAGAAAACCCAGTCATAAATGCTAACATTGGTCTAGAACAAGATTATCTAGCAAAGTGGCCAGTGGAGTTTGGGACGTTTTGAGACACTCTCAAAACAAGCAGTTGATTAGTAACCAGTGCTCTCCTCTGTAGAGATCAATATTAGGAGGATGATGAATACTATTTGTCCTCAAAAGTTGAAAACACTGCATTCATTTGAACAGCAACAGCATTGTTTTAGCTGTCATAACATAAGGCCCCTGGCAAGGTATGTGGGAGGAGCTGACATGTTTTTGTAGGCCAGCTGACATAATTGGGAGAAAAACAAACAAGCAAGTATTTTTTGCAGTTTCTGCATTTAACAAGAGCTTGTCTGCTGGGTTTCCCCCCCCCCCCCCCCCGCCTTTTTTTCTCATCTATATCCACCAGTCTAAGAAAAGACTGTTCGTTTTCACTTTTATAACAGGCACATTAACAGGGGAGAGAAAGTGCAAATGTGCTTGAGGACTTAGAGAAATGTAAGATCTTTGATAATTTAATTCAAAACCAACCAACCAAATATAAATCCTTGTGTGAAGTTTAGTGTTCCTTTATGGTAGATAGAATCAGAAGGAGCATACTGCATTCCCCTTTATATAAAGTTTTGCTCTTGCTTTGCTCAATGGCATACCTGTAACCAGCAGTGGAACACCTTAGCAGATGTTCCCAACATTGACAGATCTTAGGGGAGAGAAAATAGTTTAGACAGCTGGATACATTAGGGGACCACATAAAATCCAGTTTATCTTAAACCTGAAATTCTGCCACCGAGTGTATTTTTTATGCTAGTTAAGGTTTTCTGTTGTTTCCCCAACCTCTTTCCCAGGATAACTGCGAAAACAAGAGAGGAAGGTGAACTCAGAGACTCACACACCATGTAACAAGCTGCAGAATTTTGCCTCCGAGCAAACAAGCCATTCTGTCGTCAGCTACTTTTGAAGAGCTTGCAGATGCACAAATCTTCATGCTGAATTCGATGAGCAAAATGGAAGCACTTCAGTATGTCACATATTTCTAAAGCTAGACTTTCCTGGCCAGCTGGTTAATACATACTCCATTAGGATATGATGTCTGACACCAAGGCCTTTAGTTGTAATGAGTGGCCAAGCATTCAGATACTCTGAGCCCTTAATCCTCATTCAAGTCACTGAAGTAAATGTAGTTTTCCCCTGGAGACAGTCCTAGAAAACATTATATAAAAGCAGTGTCCTCTCTTTAAAAGTGGACACTGGCAAGCAGCATGCATTTTAGAGGAGTTCTTTAGGTCTTGTTCTCACAATGCCGGAGCCCCTCTAAGCTCATGCACAAGAGGTATAGCTAACACGTTGCATTTAGAAAACAATGTCCTCAAAACATGCAACTCCTTTTCCAAACACACTTCCTCTCATTATGGGTCTGGCATGAATGGGGAAGACAAACTGGTTTGCAGAGCTTGGATTTGCATATATCTGCAGAACCACCCCCAGCCCTTAGACCCTACTGGGGCTTGTCATTGTTCTGTATTGATCCAGAGGACTGAAACTTGCCTTCGGTGACTGGCAGGAAGAAACAAAGCAAAGTGAAAAAGGAAGAAACATTTGTCACAAACATCCCCACACCTGGGGGTGATCTAGGAGATGAACTAGGTGAGCTCCATACCAGCCCCATGCGTGGTGGGGAAGGTTCAGGGCATGGAGGCAGGAGCAGTGCCAACTCTTGCTGATGACCAGGTTGACAACCCACCACACTGGCTGAGAGAGCCCAGCCCACACCTTGCCCTTGCCCCAGCTGGAGCTAGAAAGAGCAGCTCCTATCTGCTCGATTACCATCCTGCTGGCAGCAGTATCCCCGTAGACCCTCACTCAGCATCTGTGAGCACCGTAGCTAGGAACAGCAAGAAGGCATCCTGGGCTTGGCTTCACCATCCCAGGCTGCCCTGCACTTTTGAAATGAAGATTGTTTTTATTATTTTAAAGAAAGATGATTTGATATCTGTCTTTTACCTTCTTCCTAAACAGGCATTTCTAAACTTAGGTTATTTATTAGGAAGATGCTAAAGGAGCCTTGTTCTTTAAGACAAGTTTCTAATCCCCCCAATTTCCAAAACAATCTGAATAATCCAGCTCTAAGTCTCCTCATTAAGGCCAGATTTATAAAATCTCAGTCAGGCTTTTGCTTGAGGTTTGTAAATCTGGTCCTAATACAGATACTTAGAGCTGGAATGCAGATCAGCTTGAAATGTTGGGGAATTAAAAGAAGCAGATTAATTAAAGCAGCAGATAAAACCTGTGCACCAAATATTCCTTCCATTGTAGCTGACATGAGAGAACATATATATTTTGTATGGAGCTTATCTTCCTCATCTATTTGGTGGCTAAATTACAGCTGCTGGGTAAAGGAAAGTTGAATAGGATAAAGCTAAAACCTTCTTGATTTTCTTCTACTTTTACTTTAGACCTATCTGAAAGATCTTGAGTTTAGACTTTCAGACTTTCCAAGCCTTGATAAAGGATGCATCAAGGATGTTTATTTTGAGTTCTTGCATCTCTGTGAAGAAGCAAAATTGTTATTAAAGACTTTAAGATCTCTTTTACCTGATGCCACTGAAAAAAAAAATTACATGCTAGCAGAGTTTGAGGTAGTCTGACTTAAAAAAACTTTTTCCTGTCCCTTATTAAACATCATTTCATTTGGCTGTGGTGATTCACCACTTTGCTATTTCTCCAGTCACTGCAAAATTTTGCAGCCCCGGCAGGACTTCAATTTCAAAAGTGAAAAACAAGCAAGGGGGGAAAAGTAAAACTGAACCATCTGTTTTCTGAACACCTTTCCAGGCATCCTCCATACATCTTTTCCTTCACAGGTGACCTTTACCAAGGTATATTTGTCTAAAAGTTGAGCAACATTCCTGTATTTCATCTGGAGTTTCTCAGCCTTTGTTGATATCAAGCACCCCAGCAGACAGGTCTCCCATCCATACCATTCACATCTAAGAATGATGAGGTCCTAGAAGAGGCCAGCAGCAGGAAATAAGGGTTTACATTTAGTGTACTTGACTATATTTCATGGAATTAAGGTGATAATAGCCTCAGAGAAATTCTCATTTCCTTGACAATGATAAGGCTCTTAGGTAAAGACAGAAGCTGTATCTAAACCAAGTTATATATGCCTGCGAAACAACGTTATTTTTAAATGCAGGATGCCTGCTTGCAAACTATTCCTTTGTAAATTCCTCATGGAAGCAAGGGATATAATACTAGCATTATAACCATTAGAGTTAATTAACCTCTGGTTCAAAAGTACAGTTTTTAAGTTAAGACGAAGCCTGAGACTGATATTTTAAAAGTTCAAATTTTTTAAATCTTTTTGGGTGAGGGAGGTACTTCCAAACTGGTAGGGCAGTGTGTCTTGAGTCAACCAAAGAACATTTTTGTGTCTTAGCATGAAAGGTACAGCATCTCACAAGTTCAGTATTAGGAACTTGCTAATCAGATCCTGTTCACTGGCAATCAATGTGACATGAAAAAAGTTCAGGAAAGATTTAGGTACAGCAACATGCCAGGAACTGGTGGGAGGCTAAGAAACTTGGAGAAAAATATCAGAAAATATGGTTCGGTACATGTCATTTTGCACTCACAAGACACCACTCACCCTGCCATGTATGTGTACACACACACACACACAGAGACATTTTTATTTTTATATATATATATGTATGTATATTAGGGTGGACTAATTGCTCCACTGTCAACTTTCTTAGAGGATAAATAGCAAAAGTAATATTGTCATAATCCTCCATGTCTTTGTGGTATACTAGCATGCTCTTACAAGAAGAAGGAGCAGAGACTCAAGTCTTCACGTGTTCCTGGTACTTTCTAGTCAGATTACAACTCCTCTTTCTTAGCCCTGCTTTACTGCCCTTAAAGTGCAGCAGTGACATTTTTAATATTGTTCCACATAATTCCAAGGAAAAAACAAAGTCATATTGGACTCCCAGGCTTTGGGCTAAGAGCCAGGAGTACTGCTACCTTTAAGATGGGAGAGGAGTTCATGTAGGTGCTCCTTGTCCTTCTATGCACTGAGGAAAGAATATGATCTTTTCAAAATTCACTGAAGATCATAATTAAAATTAGATTCTCTTTGTTATCTACAGAGCCTTGAAGCTCTCATTATTTGAATTCTATTCTTCTTGATCTACTTAGCCGTGACAGCTTAAGTCAATGCTGAAAGAAACTTGTGCCAACCCAAACCCTTGTATCTCTGATAGGAACCCCTAGGCACAACTTAAATAGGAACAACACGAACCTTTAAACTAGACAGGACAAATATTCCCCCCAAATTACAATGGATTTCTTTCCCTCATGTTCAGTGAGGATGCTGGCAGTTAAAAATGCTTTCTGCAAGAGGACCTTCACCATGATAAATGAGACCAGCTCCTTTGATTTTAATGGCATTACATTAAACTATTGCAGGTAAGGATCTGATCCTCTACACTTTTGGATTTCACCTAGGAAGACATTACAGCAGGGTAGGTGGTCTCCCAGTTTATGAATTTTTTAAAAAGACAGACAAAGCAGGGAGAAGCATGCCAGGGATGACTTGATTTATATAGCCTGCTCCCTTCTTCACTACATCTTCCCTGCATTTTGAAAGACACATACAGCTGGTTTAAACGCCCTTCTGCGGGAGAGCGGAGCATGGACATTATTTACAATTTGCTGCCTGAAAAGAAAAACATTTTTCCTCTTCAGAGTCCCTAGTCAAGCATCAGGCGATCTGCTGGGGTGGCAATGTGGCAGTGGCTGATCAAGTCAGCAGCCACTACAGTGGCTGGCACCTTTTCTCCCCCATCCCACTTAGTGGGAACCGGCCTCGCAGCAGGAGCAGGGCCAGCACTGGGATGCCTCCTACCAACCCAGGTCCCCATTCCACGGAGGCCTCAGAGGCTGCAGATGGCAAGGGAGAAACACTCCAGCTAGGTCGGGTGGGGCTGGGCAACTGACCTCCTCATCAGGAGCACAAGCATCCTAACATCCCTCTCTCCCAGCTCAGCCTTGCTCCCAAACTGTCTTTCCTGAGTGGGGAGTAGCAGCAATGGTGTTATGGGAGGTAGAAAACAAGTCGTGGTGTCAGCAAGGGTTATAATGACTGAATAGGGGAATTCCCTCTGCATCCCTCTCTCCTTCCCCGGCAGCTCCTGGAATGAATGACTATCCCCATGCAGAGCATCCTCTCCAGGTAGTCATCTTACCTCAGCTTTTCCCACCCCTCACTTCCCTCTCTGCAGAGAGCTCAGGGCTTCTCCCATATACAGACTACCAGGTTTATGGGTTTTACTGGCTTTTCCAGGCATTCCCGTAACTCCTTGCTTCAAACCAGGACCTCCTTCATCCACCTGAGCTACTCCTTTCTCCCTATGAGCACAAGGAGCAAATTCTCACCACCCCTCACCCTGCCCCACTGCCTGACTCCTTCTCTCTGATAGGAAAGGAAGCTTATGCGTGGAAATGCACAACATCTGACAGGATAGTTTGTTGTGTCCATGTTGCCGCTGAAGGACATGGAGAATCCCCATGAGTATAGGTGTCAGGTGAACAAGGTGTGCTTTGCTCAGAGGCAGGCACCCTGTGGTCAGGCAGGGATGCACTGAGAACTTGACTGACTCCTTGCCCTGGGGAAATGGCCTCAGGCAAAAGCAACTTGGCAGGCTCTGATGTGACATATAACAAGCAGTAATTTAAGTGCTTCTGCATTATGGCAGTGATAAAGAATGATTTAATTACTCTGCTTTCATTTTTACAGAAAACGTGCCAGTAATAGGCCAGTAAGAGAACAGAAGACAAAATAATCACGAACCTTTTATATCAATACTGGAATAGCACATGATCATGGCAAGCACCCTCTGACGCTCCAACAAGCCTGTGGATAGCTTCCCAGGGATACTGCTGCCGCCCAAGCCATCATCTGTATACACACTAACACACAGTGTTGGGCGTATGAATTCCCACTCTCCTATCAGCAAGACCTAGCTGAGTCAAATGTTACTGCACCCATGCAAGTGTGCACACATACACATGGGGACAGGAGGCTGGGAAAGCTGAAGTCCACGTGAACTGATGTTCCCCACAAGGGATGAGAATTGGTGTTTCAAACCAAGTTCATCAGAAACAGCTTCATCAGGCCTGCAGTGAGGGATGCCATCTGCTCAACTCTCCGAATCTTCAGCCAGACCATGCAGCACCTTTCGCCAGCATCTTCTCAGTTTGTACTGAAGAGTTGGTTATCTACCGTGCTCGATCCAACACCTGCAGCAGAAGGACCACACCTGTCAGACACCCAATACTGTGCTCATGTAACCTGAGCAGTCAGCACCCATATGCCTCTACCAGCTAAAACTGACTGCCATACCTATAGTCATCGCCATTGCTGTGTCAAAACAAATCGACTGGCATCAGAAGGAAAAGCATTTCAGCACTGACTAATGATTTGCCTGCAGGATTTTACAAATGCAAAGCCTATCTAACCATTGAATTTCTGTGAGTTTTCCGGAAAAGCAGCTCAGCTCTGAATGACTCCCCCTTCGCAGCCCAAACCATTTGTTCTCTGTGCTAAGTATGGCATCTATTTACTCAGGCAGTCAGGGGCCAGGCATGAAATGTGTGCCAGGTTTCTTCAGGTTCACAATTATGTACTGTTGTGTTTTCAATTGAGGTAGTTTCCATGAATGACCTTTCCTCCACCCCCTCAGGAGAGCCTGAAAATTTAGAGCTTGTTCCCTCCAAGACAACTTTTTGCTCACCTCCACAGTGGTGCTCACAGAGGACACAATGGTGCAGAACAGCAGTAATTGTGGAAAAATACTGGAAAACAAGCATTTAAACAATAATGGTGGTTATTTTCCAGAAGCGTGCTGACTCCAGCAATTTTGCTATAAAGTAACTTTGTGGTGGTGCTGGCTGAACAGTGACCCATTACTGGAAGCTAATAACATGCATTCAACCCTCTTAAATATCATTTTTTTTACCCTGAAAAAGCCCGCCCTCATACACACACACTTACAGATTCCAGAGGGGTCTATGTACAGCCAAATACAAAAAGACACCATCTGTCTTTTATCATAACAACAATAAGAAGTTAAGACAATTGTCATTGCTGTTTGCCACCAGCATAAGAAAAGGCTAGCTCCTCATTGCCACTCCAGAAGTTTGAGGGTGCACTACTGCAGAGCTGTGTGATGCCATTATTTAGAGGTTAAACCCACATTAACCCCTTCAGTACAAAAGCAATTGCCAGAACAGTCACTCAGTTCACCCCATATCAATAATACATTTATTGCAGAAATGCTGATCCCACGGTAACGGCAAAACTTCTGTTTTACATACAGCCCAAAGTGCATTCCTGGATTTGGGAAGGAAGTCTGCTAATGAAGAAAGCACAAATTCAAGTTCAGCCAGGAATTTTAGTACATCATAACATCAGAACCCAAGATAGAGATTGATTTTCTTTTATCTAAAAATGAATTATTTTCATCACTACAGTTTGCATCTAGTATGATGCTTCCAACTACAGTTTCAAGGTTTCCACAGTTTCAGAAGAGAAATAAATGTTTCAAGGTACTGCAGAGCTTGTCTTTTAAAAGAACACCTTTATACATTACCCAGCCCTTTCAAACAGATAGTCTGTTTTCCTACTTCAGAACGTCAGAATAAAATACAGTAAATTCCATTTTATTCATTTATTGATCAGCCATTTTTTAAAAAGCTTGTGTATACACATCAGATCTAATTTTCTTTGTAAAAAACCCTAGTGTATTAATCAGTTCACAAATCTTGTAAAAACCATGAGAAAAGACCAAATCTGCGCCCACCCACGTATATATTTCCCAGTGAGGTCCACCATTCATATCAATAGGAAATAATTTTTGATAAATGAAAACAAGCTTGCTGAAGATTCAATATGAAGAACTATGAAGGTTTTTCAACCACAAAGGTAATATTAAACAACAAAAGACTAAAGAGAAGAGAAAAAATTCTAACATTTTGAGTATAGCTGCAACATGGCTAGACACCACCTTCTTGAAAATCGAACTGGCTATGCTGGTGTTTTTCAGTTTATATTACCGGAGGGTTTGATGTCCCAAAACTAACTTGTGCCATTCTGTAGAAAAGTAGCCAGATAATTCAGTTCATCAACATGTCAGGCTGCCCAGCCAGAACAAAAAAAAAAAAAACCAAAACGCCCTATGGTTTTAAGGGACAAGCTGTCTGGGATCCTAAGCCGTGGTGTATCTGCTACTAGAGGTAACCGAGTCACTTCAAGAGGGTTCACAGATGTCATCCAAACAGCACGTTTCCTCTTTGTACATGTGGGCTAAAACAACACGGCTGCCAGTGCTGAGGTGGGACTCTGAGCAAACTGCTCTCAGGGTGGCATTTTGCAGGTACAGCATTTCCCAAAGCTCTCAACCTTAGTGACTGCACAAAGAAAAGAGACGACCAGTTTTGTGTTCTGCAATAGCAACCAGACCCATAGCTTCTGAAATAGGGTAGCAAAAAGGTACACACCCTTTTGGTTGCCCTATATACAGCCACATTAAGAATATTAAAGCCAGCATCTACTTGAGATTCTGAAATCTCTCTAGCATTACCTTAATTCAACAACTCTTTTCCTTTGCCACTAAATTTAATTAACAGGGTATAGAAATACTGTCTAGAGAGCTTGTTGCAGTCACAGCTTTTTTTTCAGCCAACTTGATATGCCTCAGTATTCTCTGTTGCCGAGATCTCCATTTTTAAGAGATTTTGCTGAAAGTGAATGTTAATCTGGCTTAGGTATAGAAATAAAAAAATTGGTAAGCTGTAAAATGCAGCACTGAGCACAAAGCTAATCCTCAAAGGAAGAAACAAGAATAGGTTGTGCTAGGGCTTTTTTGTTCTTCTTTTTGTCCAGCTTTGATTTATGAAGAGGACATGAAAGTTCTGGCGTCTGTTTTTCCTTTCCATTTTATTTTTCCTCGCTTTTTTACATTAAAAACTTTCAGAGCATATCTGAAAGAGCATGGTGTCACAGCTACACCTATGTAAAGAAAATGTATAATTTTTAATATATACCTAATTTTTTTTTTTCAGGTATGCAGACAGGCATACAAACAGACCTCAGTGCAGAGGAGGTTTAGCTAATATGTTAAACTTCTATTGCCTTTTAAATACTAGTACTGTCAGGTCAGACACTACCAGTGTTAGGGCAGATGTGTTTAAAAAGACCTATTTTTCCAAATTAAGATGGAGCTATGAAAAAGTCCAGTGATCACAATCTCTTTTATTATGAGGCAGAGACTAATAATTGTGAAGGGTAAAGATATCTAAACAGACTGTTCAACATACGGACTTCTGTTGGGGTTTGTTTTTTTTTTTTTTTTTTTTTCTCCTCAATGCCCAGTTTAATCTGCCACTAACAGGCTTCGGAGGTTGTTGCGTCTTTATGAAATCTGCTTGCAGACTGCCCCACCAAACCAGCAGGATGCTCACAATGTGCATTTGAAACCTCACAGCAGCATTAAGAATAATACAGATGTTTGAATTCCCAAATACTTAACTGCTTCTCAAGTTTCCCTGCAATAGGGACAGCTTAAAACCATCTCATTTTTCATTCTGGAGCTTTTGTTGGATTTAGCAGTTGTATTCGGACTCACAACCATCTCAAGAAATCTTCTCCAAGGAGCGTAACTATCTCCTAGGAGAAAAACACAGCCAAACACACTGTAATGCCAAGAACCTACTCATTAACAAGTGCAGAAGAGGAGAACAGATCTAGGGACGCTAGCCCCATCTGCACATTTTACAAACAGGACTGTTTCCTATGAGCTAAAAAGCATTATATGATCAACCTAACCATTCTTAGTTCTAGAAAATCATATTGCTTTCTGGGAGCCAGAAGGAAAACAAAAGGTTGCTCACAAAGGTCTGTAACAGCTTTATATGGTAACTGACAGATTTGAGTAAGGATCTCAGAAAGAGAGTGAGGATGAGCTGTGCCAGTGTCACCCCATTTTCTCTCACGTTGTGTGCAGCTGGTGCTGGAACCGGGGGGGCATTTTGAAAGGCTGAGAACGGAGGTGTACTTGGCTCAGAAGCAGCATGAATCATGGCTTACAAAGCAACAAAGCAAGCTGTTTCATGATTAAATAGAGGAAATGAAAGAATCCAAAGGAGTTCCTGCTTTATCCGCCTGCACGTGTGTGTACACATATCTGACACACTCATGCACATGACTAACTGCAGGGAAATATGAGTGAATTTGAGATGTATGGATGACCTATACACATACTCATGTATATATTGGTATGCAAAAACAACCTACTTCGTATATTGCCATGGTACAGCACGTACACTCTGTGCTTAATGCTTGGTTTGTTTCACTCTTCAAATTGACTGACTCGGGCAAACCAAAACTACAGATGCCAGGGTATTTCCCTAAGTGGCACTGTGAAGTACTCATACTTTCATTAAGTCATCACACCAGTTTTCACCTGACGAAACAGACGATGAAGGGATTTCTTTGTGAAAAGCAAGGCTTTAGCCTTGTTTTAATGAAGAACCTATAGGGAAATTCCCATCCTTTTTAGATGGATCACCAGGTGAGCTATAAGTAGTATCAAAGCACCTCGGTGAGTCAGGGAAGATCTCTGAATAACTTTCCCACCGGTCTCCAGTGAAAAGCTGTCACTCCTTTAGTTAACACAGTTTTGGCACAACTCAGCACAGAGTGCCCGAACCCTGCCCAGCAGCTAGCGCTGCAATTTGCAGTGAGAAGACACCAAGAGTTAAACGTGTTTTTGCTTCTCCTGGGCTTCATTCCCACCCCATGCATGTGAAACCTCCTTGTTCGCACAACAAATGCTCCCTCCTGCCTCACAGGGAGGGCAGTGCAGCACGCTTTGCATCCCACCAGATGCATGAGAGCATTGGTGCCATAAAATCAAGCCCATCTTCCCCTCTTCAACAAACACCTGCAGCAGCACCTCAGAGAGAATAAGAGAAACACAGACTTATAAGCCCTTCCTAGGGAAACCATCCCCGCTTCCTGGGATGAACAGGGCCTTTCCTTCTTGAGAACTGTATCTACATCAATGTTAGCAGTGTTAAATAACCTCTGGCAACCTTGACTTCCATGAATTTGTGGAGTCCTACCTTTGAATATGTGTTTTCTTCTCTACAGTATCTATTCCCTAAGTATTCTCTAATTTATCATTCAAATGCATGCTCTCTAACAAAAAGTATAAACCTCCCCCCCCAACACTGCTGTCTGGTATTCTTTAATCAGAACTGCTCTATCTTCTCTTGCAAGAAATGGAGATCAGTCCTTCTCAAGTTACGTACTGTGTACTACTCGTTTTTACATCTTCTTCTGGCACCTCATCCCCATGCTTGGGGATATTTGTTGTCTTCTATAGAAACAACTTCATATCCTTGTATCTCATTGCCTTTCTCTACATCTTCTGTAGTTTGGAGACTACAGATCTACTTTTTTGAAGATGAGGAGAACCTGAACTGAATGCAATGTGCCAGATGTGGGTTCGTCACAGATTTTATTCAGCGGTTTATCATGTCATTCCACCACAATGGCTGTCTATTTCCCTCCTAACAATTTCTGGTGTTTGTCATCGAAGAGCTTCCCACTGTGCCTCCAAGATGTGTTTTCCATTTGATTATAGCCAATTTAGAGAATATCCTTGTGTTCATAGCTGAGGATGTGCCATCTGCAGTACTTTGCAATTATTCATACCAAATCCAACCTTCATTTTATCATCATCTGCTAACTTAGAAATGTGAGAACCTTCTGTATTTCTTCACAGTTAGCTGTAGGTTGGACTGCCCTCAATAACTGTTTATCATCCACAAATGTTATCTGTTCATTATTAACTCCCTTTTCCAGATCACTCAGAAATAAGTTGCACAACATTGGTCCCATTCTGAGATCTCTGGGACACCTTCTTAGAAATGTCAGTAACCATACTCCTTCAAGAAAATGGACAATTTCTTCTTACTTCTGTTTCTTATCTTCTAACCAGTAACTAATTTGTAGGATGATTTTTCCCCTTCTCACATGCTAGCCTAGTTTCTTTCAGAACATTTGCCCAATATATCCACAGCAGTCCCTTAGTACCTGATTAGCTCTTGGCCCTTGCTTAGATGGGATTCCTGTTTCTGATTTGCTTAGAAAAAAAATGTTCCCATTTGTTTTGGCCATACTATGGCTTTACATCTAACACCACCAGAATTTACACTCTCTTCTATTTTCCTTCTTCAGATTTCACTCCTACAATTTAAAGACTATGTTTTTAACTCCCGAGATCTCATTTACTCTTGTTTAGCAATGCTAGCTTTTTTCCAGGTGTGGGAGTACAGGGACACCCTCTTTAAAATTGATTTAGATTCACTCCAAGACCACACTGCACATCTAAACATGCTGCAAGACTCCATGACACCTTCAAGCATTTTAGCCTCCAGCTGCTTCTTTTACTCCCCCCCCCCCCCTTTTTTTTTTGCTTCCTTCCTAATGCTTACAATTTGCCCCTTTCAAACTGAGAAACACTGCACTGGATTTTCTGTATGGCATCTCTTTGGTAAACCTGAATTCTCCTCTTTCCTCCCTGGGAAGACCAGAACCTGCACCACCACACATTGTGTTCGTACTTAGCCCCTGAAAGTTATGGCAATTGCGGTGCAAAATCTTGCTACTGAAGATTTAAAAACATAATGTACATTAATGGTGAAGATATCTGTATCTAATTCTGTACAAAACTGAGAAAAGAATAAAAGTATAAAGTATGAGCCTAAATACACACAGCCCAAATGCCCCATCACAGATCTTACCCACAGAACATAGTAACACTAGAAAATCAGCAGAGAAAAATCAGCATTAATTTTAGAAACAAAAACTAGTAAGTTTTTTTTAAAAATCAGGTTAGTGAAATGAATCACATTTAACCAATTGAGCCCTGGCCCTACTTTTCCTGAAGCATCTTAATGAAAAAAAAATTAAGAATCATCATACTATGTATTTCCCTCTTTATTTTCTGTTATATACTATCTCCTGTGAATATGGAAAAATCTATTTCCTTTCATCACATTTATGTACTAAGGTATCCCAGCTAAAAATATACCCATTTACTCATTTTTGAGCAAAACTGTCTTGGTAAATAAAATAACTCCTTTAACTATTATGCAATCATAGTTTAAAAACTTTGTGCCATTGACTTCAAAGGGCAGTGTGTAGGCTTTTCTACAGACAGTAGTTTTGGACAGAAAGGTGTGCAGTAAACATGATAAAAACAAGTGTCTTCATATGCTAAAGGTTTTTACCTTTCTTCTCTGTTTCTTTTCAATGAAACAAAGAGATGAAGCTCAAATATTTGAGTTGTCAGAAATACTAGCACTGTCAAGTCCACATAGCTGATGAATAGTGATTTAATTCATTTTCCTCATCAGGTAAATTCAGCTTGAAGAGTTTGCATCTGTTAGTTGTCAGAGCATTGCCTTGATTATCAGATTTTAAACAGATATTTCAGTACTGGCTTTAAAAGAAGAAAGGAAAAGTTTTGTGAGGAGAGACATTTGATAAAGAATCAATTAAAGAAAATGAGTATGCCTGGAGAACTGATACAAAACCATCCCTCCAGAGCCTTTCTACAGAGTACTGCTTAACTTGGTTTAAATTGTTTTTGGTCAGGATTTAAACACGTGGAGTCAGAAGCTCAGCTGGGGGAAAATTGTACCAGCTCCAGAACCAATCTTATGGATCAAGTAATAAGTGGAAAAATGGAAAAACTAAAGATAAATTATTTATAGTTTTGTCAGTCAGTTTTGGGGAGTTTTTTTAAAAAATGCTGCTTGAAAGCAAATTTTAAAAACCTGCAAGTGTTTTTAAGTGTTTAAGACTGTCCAGATTTTTGTAAATGTTGCTGTTTAAATAATTTTGTCCAAACTTTGTGGAGAAGTTCCTGCATTTAGTTGTGAATAAACAGCACTGGATTCTTGGTTAAGTTAGTACCTCCAGCTCAGTCCCTTCTTTTAGCTAGTTCCCCCTGCTTTTTCCACAAGTAGCCTACCAGCTGGGATTCAAGGTATCACTTGGGGAACACAGCAATAGAAACAAGACAAATTTTACCCTGATGGAGATTTTAGAGAGATTAGGAGAATTATATCAGAAAAGAACTTGGCTCAGCCCACACAGAGGCACTACACATCCCATTCAGTAGGGTTTATTATATTGCCAGTACAATACAACATTTTATCTGCTCTCTTCAGATTCACAAATGTATTTAGCCCTACTGCTTTTGGCTTCTGCAGGAGGCCCTGCAGAGCTTGGGGAGCTAGGGGTGGCACTTTGGCGATGCTGGAAAGTTCAGCAAGATAGAGCTTGAGAAAAGGAAAGTATAAAATGCAAACTGAGCAGGATGTGTAATCAACAGCCTCCTCTCCTTTGAAAATAAACTTTTTACTTAATGGTGGTGGGGGAAAGGGGGGAGGCAGCAATATCAGAGAGCAGATATTTTTTGGACAGCCTATGCCCTTCACAAATGTTAACATTCTCTTAATATGCCAAAAACTGTTCATCAAGATAAAACAATGCAAATAGCTAAGTCAGTCGCAAGAACAGCTACCCAAGCAGGACTCAGCCCACAAAGATGACATAATAAGTTGACTCTATGCACATTTAAAAAAAATAGTCTTTTTTTCCCTGTTCTCTCACTTGCTTTTGAATAAATTTTAGATATTCTTTTAACAATGTTCTGAAAGAAATACAATAAAAAAACCCCTCGTGTCCTCCTTCTCTTTGCAACAGAAATAACAGATAATCTAATGGGAGAGACAACTCTGGAGTTTTCTTCATATTTTAAGGGCTGTACTTTAACACTTGTTTTTGCAAAGCAGCATTTTACACATTTTTTTAATCCACAGTTCTGCAACCCATATTCCAATGTCAGTTAGATTGGATCTATAGGGACCCAGAGACAAATATAATTTTATTATGATAACAAAGGACAAGAGGAATACATTCTTGTGAATTTGTTCTCTTTGAAAACTTTAACCATGAAAAGATAAAACCATCATGTTTTTAACGACAGCAGAGCTTTAAAATATTCATTTCATATTCAAGGCTGCGTTTAACTCTATGGACTTTATATTCTCCTGAGTATTTATATCCATAAAATCACAGAAAAATATTTTCTAAAACACAATAGAATATGCCCAGCCTATATATTCACTTATTTCATTCAGCTTTTTAAAAAAGGCTGCACCCTAGAAAATAAAGCCACTTTTAGTTACAAACCAATATATCGATGAAAAAGACCGATTTTATTTAACTTTTTTGTTTTCTCCATCACTAGTGGTACTGTAGTTTGAACAGTACACTAACTTTGCTCTTGCTTTCTTGCTGTCCTCCCCAGTACTGGGGACATCTGCCTGAAGCTCATGGGAGGCAGTAAGTGCATGTAAGATGAAAACCCACGTTTCCCCACTTACCTGTGTTTGATGTCCTGCAATGCAGCTTCTTCATGTTGGCTCCTCCCCAGTGCTGCCGAAATGCCCTCTGGGTCTTACCCTAGCTTTGGTCCATTACAACTGGAGTCAGGGCACTCTGCTCTCCCCACACTGTGCCCCTCTCCCGTCATGGCAAGCAGCCCCAAAAATGGGCTACCATTCACCAGCTCTTCACCTGGCACCCCAGGGAGAGAAGTGCCCTTCAGGGACCCTCCACTCCTGGACTTCTCACAGCCTACTTCATCATCGCTTCTCTCTTCTACCTCATGAGCACTGATCAAACCAGCATGCTCTGGCACTGGACAGGTTTCTGATCAATAAATTACTCTGTTTTACATGGTTCAAATTTAAGCTTTTATTTGGTTTTTAAATTAAAAAAATAAATTTCGTTATTAAATAGTGGAATGGGTCTAAACTAATGTTTACATATTAATTCACTTGCTTTAGGATACCACCAGAGAAATAATTAAAGTATACCACCCAGACAAAACTTTGTTAGAAAGCTCAACAGTGGCATAATTCAGTTAAACAGAATAAAACCCCAAAAGTCTTAATGTTTACAATGAATGTTAGAAGTAAACCTCTGGTTTTAGTGTCATCCAAATCTAGTTTCCATCACAAAGGCAGTCATTGTATTCAGAATACTATACCACAGTGCTAATGTCATCAGCTTCGTCTGGTTTCTTTTGCCTGCTTGGCAGGGATTTCAAGTACTCAAGGTGCCTCCTTGCATCCTCCTGATTTTGCCGGACGTAATAAACCACATATGAGATCACCATGGTGAACCAGCCAAACATGGTGACCAGCATGGCGTAATCGGTAGTCTTTTTAGGAAGGTTGCAGAGGTCAGCATCGTTGGCAGCATTGAGGAACGGTCTCCCTGCGTGTTCATCCAGCACAGAAGTCTTGCAGATGACGTTGTTGGCCGTCTCGTGGTTGGAGGCCATACTCCTCAACACCTGCTGCAGCGTACAGTCACAGTGCCAGGGATTGTTTGCAATTCTGGCTCTGGCCTTTAAATTGTTGAAAGCATTTTTGTGCACACTTTGAATCCGGTTGTCAGACAAATCCAGAGTTTGCAAAGTTTCTGCCACCCCTTTAAAGGCATGTTCATCTATAAACTCAATCCCATTTTTTGATAAATTGAGGACTCTCAGTTGGTGCAAGTCCTTAAAAATTTCATTGGGGATAGATGTTATCTGATTGGAGTCCAAATAAAGTAAGACTGTTTCTGGAGGAAGATCTCTGGGTATTTCCTTGAGGTTTGCATTGCTACAGCTGACGTTCAGACCTCCGGAGTGAGAACAGAGGCAGCCTTTCGGGCACATACTGGCAGAATGAAAGCACAGTATCATGAGGACAAAACTTTGTAAGAGCAGACACATGGAGAGGGAACGAGTTAACCACAGGTCTACCAAATGCATGCTGGGGTGTCAGCATAATCACATGACCATTTCTCATTCAGCCAACAGTAGTAGGAAAAGGATCGACAACGCTGAAACGTGGCCTCATTTTCTTCGGTGGGATTAGTAAAAACTGACTAACATGTGGGCTTCCTCATGGTGAATACTCTTCTTAGAAGCACACCTACAGAGAGGAAGGAAAACAAGTTCCTTATACCATAAACTCCAATCCCTGTTTTGTTTTAATTAAAAAAAAATAGAAATATCATGAAGTGCAACACTAAATAAATCATCTATTATCCTATCATTGCTCCAGAGGATTTATTTAGGTAACTCCTATTAGCATTAATCTGAGTTTAGTACATAAATCCCCAGGACATTTTTAAGAGGATAGACTACTCTTATTACAGCTTGCACAGGTTTGGGCTTTAATACTTATTAGAGGAGGCACTGGTTTTTTTTTATCACAGACTTTTCTAAAACAGCTATAAAACTAAATCATATTTTCCCTTGCTAAAATAGAATACGCTTTAATAGGAGGCAGGAGTTGCATGTCCAGCAACAGTGACAGGTAAGTGAGGAATTTGTGGTGGTTAATGTGAACTTACCTCAAAATAACTTATGCTATTTTAAGTCCAAATCAAAGTACTTCAGCAAGGAAATATTTTTACTATATCAAGAGACAAAAATTAAATAAACCAAATGCTGCTGCAAGACACCACAAACATCCACCATCTCCTTGTTTGTCCTCACCTCCTTCTCTTCTGCTTTTGATTGCTGGATTTCTGGTACCTCCCAGCATTTTGTGAGACACTGCTGTGAGACCCACATAAATAATTTCTACTTCCAGTTTTCTTGAAAATTTTATTTTCATTTAACATAGAGAAAAAGAAAGAAATGTAAGAATTGCCAAAAACTCACACCCCCCAAAACCAAATAAAACTCACACAAACCTATGTATGAGCCAAAAAAAAAAAAAAAAATCTTATTCATGGCATGTAATTTGCTAATAGAACACATGAAAAATATTGTTTCTGCTTCTCCCCTGTCAAGTTGGCTTAAAAATACTAAATATCCAGAAGCGTTTCCATTTTCTACTTTAATTGGAGCACAAATACAGAAGTCTGAAATGCTGACCTATAGGGTTTCAAAGACAACCTCATTTATTTTTTTCCCCGTATTATGGTAAACTATGAATTTTCTATCCACAACAGGTCCATTTGTTTTCATGTACATGCCCTCTGTCTTTGCAGCAGCCTGGATATTTGCAGCCTCCAGGTTGTATTTACATATAAATGAATATATTTTTTCCCAAACCCACAGTGTAGTCCACTGAACAACAAAATCCCTGCAGGTAGGATATGTGTGATTTTACAGGAAAAAAGAAATTGCATTGCAATCATTTTTGCCTGCAGAACTCACATACTAACTGCAGTTTCTGGCACATCACAGTAACACGGATCAGATGTGTTATGTGGTAATTCAAATCCATAGCTCAAGTTTTATTTAGCCCTTTTTCTGAAGCTTAGTATGTCAGTAAGCCCACAGAAAAAAACCAAAACATCTTAATAACATGTACATTATATGTGATTACTCCATTGCTATGGCTTGGGAACGGCAAGAGCTCAGCACGCTCTCACTACAACTACTGCAAAGAGCAGTAATGTATCAAAACTAGTCTTCAACTTAGCTATTGATCGAGAGAGATGGTCCTGGAACCTAAACAGAAAGTTTACACTTGGACTTCATAACATGGAAATCTTCTACTCTAAAATTAAAAAGAAAGGAAATTGTTTGCAACAAGAATTTGTGAAGTTAAACCTGGAAACGTAAACCATTAAGAAGGGAAGTAAGCAGAGCATGAAAAGCTCCCTCTGAGGAAATGGAGGTGAGGTACAATTAACACAATCAGCAGAGAGTCTGGCAGGACCTCTGTGGAAGAAACAGGGTTTACATGAAAGCAGCCTGTTGCACTGGGTGCACCCTTGCCATTTCTCCCTGCAGCTCTTTGGTCACTGCAGTGCTTGGTCTTCAGATCAGATAGGAATCTGCTACAGAATGAGACAAGTTACAGAAGTTGTTTTTTCCCAGCCTGCCTAAAAGCGCTAAGTACTTGCTAAAATGTGCAGCCTATTCGGAGGCCAAGCTGGAGCTGGCAGCTGCTCCCCCTGGCAGCTCTGAGCTGGCAATCTGTTCTTCCCTCCCGCAGCTCTGAGTGCTGCCACAAGAAGGTCCATTCCCTGGAAAAACAGCCACCTATTTTCTTTTCCCTTCACATTTACACGTCTCACTACTGTGCTGCACCAAAAGAGTAGATGAGTGGTCCAGCTCATCATCACAGAATAAGCATCTCATCACTGACTACTTGTATACAGTGGCTTTCTACCAACGCTACTGGAGTCCTACCACAGGAATGGACCGGGGTGAAAGAGCAAAGAGCTGAAGTAGATGCTTAATTCCATAGAAGCATAAAAATCACACTGTTCTCACCAGAGTGTGATGATTACATATCATAGTCACTTCGTTACAGGCTAAAAAAACCCTTGCCAACCTGGAATTACACCTGGAGTCCTCCACAGCACAGCTACACCACCAAAGATCATGCATCAGAGGCCCCATGCACTAAAGACAATGCGGAACATCTTCATCCCACTGAAGACAAATGAAGCACTTTTCCTTTAATGTATTAATGTGTTTAGAGTGGAAGAAGCAGGATCATTACGGACTAAGCAAGGAAGTGTTTAATGAAGCAATGCCTCTTCAAAAGAGATAACTAAGTAAATGGATGAAGCGGGAGAAAAACTCTGGATGTTTTAAGTTATTAGAAAGAGCAAATACAAGTTTAAACCTATAATTAACAACCCAGTCCACAAAACTTAGCTGAGCAAGAATAAAGCTCAGCAAATTCTCAGTGAATTATCTGGAAGCAACCCAACAGGACTGTGAATCAGTCAGGGGAAAGAGAGCTTTTATACTTCCATAATCAGAATATCTCATCTAAGGGATATCTGAGGTTTGGGTTTCACCAACAAACTTAACAGCACGGACTTTCTTGACTCACAGGCATCCTAGTGACTGCAACAAGAAAAAAAGAGAACTAGGATCTTCACATCTGTAATACCAAAAGGAAGGTTTTTTGGCTTCTTGAGCATCCAATTTTCTCTGCTTGGAACACAATAAAGAAAGAGGAAAGTAACAAAGTTGGAATAAAGACAAGAGATACACACCACACATAAACACTAAAGACTACAGAGAAATGGATGGAAGACATAGAATTAAAACAAATATATGAATTAGAAATCTGCAAAGAAAAAAATCATGAAAAATAAATTAAAAAGTATATGAAGGCACAGGGAAATGACAGCCATACTACAAGCACAGGTAACAGCATGGTATAAAAAGACATTTTGTGTACATTTCTCAAATAAAAGTACAAACATAGAAAACCTAACATACAAGTCAAATATTGCAAGGGCAATAAAACTACAGAGAGAAGATCGCACAAAATAATTCTTTACAGTCTTGCAATTTAAACTGGTTTTCAAGCTTTCCTCTTCTCATGCTCCCCCAAGACCATTCACTCAGTACAAACATCCAATAGTGCAGGAAAATGTACAAATCCTGAAATCCTCAAGGAAAGCACATTTGCTTTTAATACACAGTGAGATTCCTACTGAGCTTCAGGTGTCAGGTACTTGCAGATGTTTGCCTTCTCAGCAAGCAAGGTGCAGAAACTGTATCTTAGCACCTGAATGCAATACTACTAAATTAGATATTTGATTAATAACTCCTCCCCACAAGAAGTGAGTGATGTAAAGAAACATTAGTTCCTCCAACTACCCACCTGGAAAAAAGGGTCTGCAGACTTAGCGAAGTCACACAGAAAGTCCATCACAAGACTACTTTCAATATTAACTTAGGCTGTTGCGTCCTCAGAGCAAGATACAGGAGTATAGGCATCACAGAGAACAGCATAAAAGTGACACTGTGAAACAGACTGAGAGTTTTTGTTGTTTAGGACAATGCTAAAACAACAAAAGATGCATAAAAAAAGAATCAATCATATACATAAAGATGTCTGATTTAACAGACTTAGCAAAAGAGAAGGGCAAGGGGAAATAAAAGCGGTTTCTACTATGGTATAGAGACTTTCAGAGTCCAGATGGCAGCTCTTCAGTCATCACCCAAGTGCTCACACGTCTGTGAGTAGTTCATCACATTGCCTCTGCCCCGTAAAAAAAGTCAAGGATGGAACAGCTTCCAGTCCTTTGTACTTGAAGGCCAGCCAACGCCAAGGACTCTAAAGCAGAGACCAAAATCATCCTTAAGAGGTATCCTGCCTATAATACTTCAGACACAGACACCTTCAACAGTCAAGATCATCTTGCACGTCTACCATGATGAACTCAGCAGAGCCCTTTGTTGATGACACTCTTCCTGGAAAGTTTTATCCTCCAAATGAGAGAGGAGGCATGCACAATGCGGGCCACAAATAGTCTGTAGAACAGTATCACACAGGTCCACGCCAACCTAAACCCCCATAACTCACACACAGCATCTCTTTGCAGTCAGTGCCACACTGGCCTTCGCTTTATCACAGATCATAAGGACTCTTCAGTGATAAGAGACGGGAGGATTTTTAATTTTTGTTGTTGTTGTTATCATTCACAAACAAGCAGAAGTAGGAAAATGAAGAAAGAAATGATCCTAAAAAAACATTTTGGTTCCCTAAGCCAACCACCATAGGCACTGGGCAGAATGTGCTCTTCTAGCAATAACAACTGGATAAATATTGCTGGTGGTTTTGAAGATGCTCTTTCTTTGGGATGTGATGTCATGGGATGCTGAGAAAAAAGAAGGTGCTATGGCATCAAGCTGCAGTTGAAGAACGGTCTCTTTTTGAGCAGAGGAGGCATGCTTCTCCCTATCATGTCCCTGTCCCTGCCCCCTATGCAGTGTTCCCTCTTTTTTCCCTCTTCCTACTCCAGGGGGCTGATGGGCTGATCACAGATATCTGACAGATAACTGATCAGGCCAGTCAGATGCATCTGCCCCCTTGGAGCCCAACCCCAAGAACTGGAGAGTGCAGCGCTGTCAATGGGCAGAGTACAGTCCCAACTGTACAAGAAGTTTTTATCCCCCTGGTTAGATTCATGGGATTACAAAGCCATGGCACGAAATGAGTTACAAAAAACAAAAAGGTGCAAGGTATGCAAGGTGCTCAGCAGATGAAGAGGGACTGCAGCGGTGTCCTAAAAGCATAAGTGATGTTAAGGGCAACTGCAGTAGCACTGGGATCCTGGGGGAAGCATTGAGGGCACAGGAGCAAGGCAAGCTTGTGGAGTCAAGTCTGGGAGCACAGTATGAAAGTGAGAGAATAGCTGTCAGCCACCTACAGATTTTTATGTGGCTTCTACGGTCAGAAAGTCTGGCTACAAAGGGGTTTCACTGCCTATCTCTTATGCCAAGTGGTATTTCCATCTCATGCATGCTAATCTATGCAGGTTACATAAGGTAAATTATGTCTTCACTGGCATTTGAGCAACTACACCATCATCTTGTGTGCAAAGAGAGCTGCATGGCACATACGTCTCACTGTGAAGGAACTTCCGTGATAGCAACTCCATTTTCCCTATCAATGAATGTAAAGTACTAGAATAATATCTCTTCTTGTCTTCAAAGCTGGACCCCTTGATGAAAAAGATTGCATTTGTTACTCCAGCAATGTCAAAAGGGTCACAGCTAACTAAAGATGCTCCGCATATGCATGCAGAGTTTGTACTTGTGGTTACTGAAGGTGCCATGATTAGAGAGGAATTTCTTGCTACTGTAGCTTACGTGCTCAAACAAGCAAGCAAAGATTGAGGCAAAAGGAAGAAGCCAACAGATCAACCACAGTGGGTGGCCTCTTGGCTGCGTCATGATTGCACTCAATCTGTCTGGTCTGTCACTTTTCGACTTCCAGAAAAATTGTAAGAATTTATATACAACCCAGGTCCCAGGAATGTGCATCGTAGGCTCTGGTGTACAATTCACCTGCCCAGCCATACCATGCTTCTGATGATGTACAGCTGGAAAACTTAAATGACCTTGTGACTCACTTTAGGCACAGTACCTGGAGAAGCCCTCATTTGAAAACAGATCCCAAATGGCACCACAGCGCTCCACATTCCTTGGGATCACAGAGTCCACCACAAATGCCACTGTTTTTTCAGTTAATATCAAAGGTGACCCTGTGAGCAACTGTTGGCCCTCCACAGCGCAGATGGACTGCACACGTCCTCCTCATGTACAACCACACAACTCACACATAAGTCTATAAACTGTTCACATTCATGTGTGCAGCTCTACCACCTTCAAATGAAACACTCAGCTTCAGCTGCGCACCCAATAAGCCTTCGAGAGATCCCCAAAAAAATGGACTTTTCAAGCCCCGTCTAAGGAAACTCCTAACCTTCAGAGTAACAATGTTCTTGCATGCAAACAGCAGAAGTTTGATCCAGAATTAGAAAAGCCCTGGAAATAAAGACTCCTACGGGGCTCTTTTTTTAGACAACCTTTAGAGCAAACTTGCATTTTGAATAAATACTAAAATTTTATAACTAAAAAATCCATTAAAAGAGAACACTGTAAAAACATCACTGTTTTATCTGACTTCCAGGCAATTACTGAGATGTTTTATAGTTTCGAAAGACCTGACATTATTATAACTTCCCCCACCCCCCACTCTAAGACGTTGACAATGTTGATTTATAGAAAAGATGCTCATTCATGAATCTAGTCTCCTATTCTCTATTAAAATAGGTTTTAACTTTGCTGTATTGAATACTTTTGTTTTAAATCAGGTTTAGCAAATTACCCACTGAAATAGAAAATACTCCTCTTTTTAATGGATTGTTTTCCTTGAACTCTTCTTCCTGTAATGCCAGTCTGTTACTTCACACACACAGACCTGGCTTACTCTCCACATCCATAGAGATATATTTTATGTCTTTGTACTCTTTTTTTGCCATTAATATTGTACTAAAATGCCCTATACTAGCTTATCTCTAAAAATATTACCTTGCAATTATTATTGACAAGACAGTCGCAAGCTGGAGACTATAGGCTAAAATTCACAGGTGATTAGCCCATCCAAACAGTCCAGTCTGCTAAAGGGCTGAGGTCAGGACAATTCTACCTGAAGCAAGAAACCAGATTTGCCACCACTACTCCCACGTAACTGCAGATGGCATATTTATGAAGAATCAAAACAGGGAAGGTATCCATGGGAAGAACTATTTCCAGACATCCCATCCTTAACCAATCTTATACTACCAGTTAGTACAGACCTTCAAGTAAGTCACACGTTGGATTCTCCTGTACATCTGTGTGCTGAGTCTGTGAGCAGCTGAGCCTCTGGAGGTCAACCGAGTCTGTGGACATTGGGGGAAAAACCTCCATGAAATCCTGCCTGGCTCCCCCAACACCTGCAGGCTGAATCTGACCGCAACTGTTTAAAAAGACAAGAAGATTGATGTAAAAATGCTGAGCTTCCTTTCTCTACATCTTACTCTAAATCTGTTCCAGGATTTAGATGATGGCTCAAAAGAATCAGTATAAAAATAACAATAATTTAAAAAAAAAAAAAGTACTTTTGTTCACGTCGCTATGGACATATGATAAAACTACACCACGGCAAAGTGACTGACTGAGTGGGTACCAAGCCAGAAAGTGAAGATTTGAGAGCTGGAGCTCAGCAGGAGCAGCAGGACCCAAAGGAGAACACAACAGCCGCTTCAGATCTCTGTGCTGTCTGCGTGCTACAGAGCAACAAATGTCATGGGTACCAAGTGAATTCCTCCAGACAAATACAATCCTTTAAAAAACTGCCGCCTGTGTACTGTCAGTGGGGAAGACACCGTGGCACACCGCAGCTAAGGGCAATCTCACTAGCTGCACAGACAGACATCGAGTTGGGCAACTTGACCCTCTCTGTGGCTCCAGGACACCATCAGGAAATTCAATTTAGCAGATGAAACAACAGTCTCGGGACCCATGGTGCTGGCAACCTCTGTCTTTCACGCATCTCCCCCTGGCAATCCTCAAATGCGGTGCGGCTGCCTGGCTGCTTCACAGCACAGCTACGTTGAAGGCAGGCAGTTAAAATGCTATGAAACACCAAACCAGAGATGCTAAGACTTGCTTGCAAGGTGCCAGGTGATTTAAATTCCCAGATGAAAGTCTCTGGCAGTGGAAGACTTTCCGGATCTCAGAACACGGCAAGACGAAATCCTAAAGCAGTAAGGAAAGAAATTAATAGAAGCCAAGAGCAAATGAAGTGGGGAAAAAAAGGGGTGCAAAAGATCACCGATTCAATGAATAATTGAAATGTCATGATTAATCAGGGTGAGCCTGAACTCCAATTACATAAAGGATTCATTATCTAATGAAACACCAAATGTACTCAAACTATAATATTCTCCCCTGAGACAGGACTCAGAATGCCAGTCGACATTTTGTTCCCAAAATCCTTCCAGTATAGACATCCTTCTAACAACTGCTCATGGCAAACCACTTCCAGTTGCAGAAGCAAACTGAATAGGTAAAAGTTTACAGATCTTAAGGTACAAATACCCTCTCTTAAGAGTCACGGAGTAATAAAATGGTTGAGGAGAGCAAAATAAACATTTTAAGCTATAATTACTTTCTGATTGTGAGATCACTGAATGTATCACTACTTATTACAGATTAACAGTTTACCTAATTAGACTGTGTGGGCAAATGAATGAGCACTTTAAGACTGATGAGTTGGGTTCATGTTAAAAAATGTATTTGACTTTTCTCCCTTTTCATGTCAAGTCAGGAATTATTTTATAACTCTCAGCTGATAAATAATTGTGTGAAGCTTAGTAGATTTAGTAACAGATCAATGACAGCAAAATATTACCAATTATCTCCTATCTTTCCTATGATGCTTTGCTCTTGGAAGTCCTCTGTGGCAACACATTTCTTGGAATGAAATTTGATATACTTGATGGAAACTAAAGGAACAGCTGTCGGGGATGCTCTTAGACCTCTTTCTTTGAAGCCCTAACAAAGACTGAATATGGTTTTATTCTTCCACTGTCACCATCACTTGCTTTTTAGAAGATGTTCAGTGCTGCCTACTTTTCCCAGTTATCTCCTGCATCCTCTTCATATGACTTAGACTACAAAAGTCTCCCATCCCTTCCCTGAGCAGTATATCCTGCTGGGAAATATACAGTATTCTGTATGCTTATCTATGCCATTTGAAAACGGAAACAAAACATTACATACACTTACAATGAATATGTAGTGGCAACATGAACTAAATTAAAAATGAAACGCATAAAATATAAGATAAATACCATAATCTCCTGAACATCATTGACCAATTATTTGCAAGAAATTGGCTTGACAATCTATAGAAGAATGAACAAAGGCTTAAGATACCCTCAGCAAATATATCTGCAAAATGGATTTTTTACCACTATATAAGAACATGAAGAACCATATTAGAGATGCCAAAGGGAAATGCTCCACCACAGACAAATGACTGTCTGTGAAGAGTTCTCCAAAGCTGTATCATTTGTTTCTAGATTAATTATTAGTGTGCAGTAAAGTCAAAAACATTTTTAGAGTTTGGGATTATAGTCTACCGAGTCTCGGTCACATTTTCTGTGACAACATCAACAACCATTCTGTTTGGCAAGAAACCCCCTTTCCAGCAGCAGCTGAGTCAATCCTCCATATGAACTATACTAGAAAAAAAATATACTCTGAAAGCTTAAAATAACCTGAAGTGGAAATACTTTGTCTTCCTTCGGTAAAGAGACCCAGACTAAAGTCTGTTCTAAAGTCTGGTTATGAACTGAAAGCCCAGGAGCCTTTCATGATTAGGCAATGCAGTAGGTTTTCAATAAATTTGATAGAATCCAATGGAAAATGTTTTCAACATAAAAGGTCAATTTCACAGTATTTGCTCATCTATTTTCCTCCCATATTATAAAATAATGTGATCAAAGTGAAAAAGACAAGTGGCTGGTTTGAGCCATACCCTGACTCTAGCCGGCAGCTAATGATGGATGCTCCTTCAACTTAATTCTGCAGTACTATATCAGAGAAAATGTCTTCTTGATCTCACGATAATTACACTGATCACCTCAATGATTACCAGCATAATCACTGACAAGTCCTGCAATTTAATCTTGATAACTGCATCTGCTGACTGCAGATGGTGTCCCTGTCCAACTGAAAATCTCATTCTTATTTTGCAAAGTGTAAATCTAACCCCTGGAAACAAAACTATGTTATCAGAAACTAATGGGCCTTTAAGGTACCACCTTGCAAAGATAAGCAAGATTCAGACCATTCAGAGACCTTTCTTCTACTTTTAAGGGTACTTGCTTGGTTCTGCATACTGTTATCTTCAGGCTCATTTGAGGTTCATCCAAACGTTCCTGCAACTTAGTAGGCAGTGGGAAGAGAGAAGTTGTAATTAGGCTGGGGAAGCTGTGCTGATAATAAAAGTCAGCAAGGCAGAAATAAGTATGCAAACCTGAAGGGACCATTCAGCAAGGAACATGCTAGTGGCTTTGTAAAGTTGACAACAATTGCACGAAGCAGCCAGTAAGACAGCTGCTAGCAGCAGATACCTGGGCATTAGGGAGTCCTAGAAGAAATATGATGTTTTACAGACTCCAAAGTAAGACAGGGAAGGGAAGAGAAGAACGAAGCAGAGCATGACAAAGTTGCTTCTTCCAGCTGACCCTCTGCCACAGAGCAGGTTCCCAAGACTGCGACAAGTCACCATAGATGAGACCATCTCTTGGGTTAGACGCCTCAAAAGGAAATACAGATGAGAGCAGTGGCAGTGCCACAGTGGCAGTTTAGTGTCCACTTTCACATACTCCTGCTTTTAACTGGGATCTAGATTACCCTGTTGCATTACACCACAGGACTCCAAGGCTGTTTCTCTCCATGCACAACTGCCCAGTGACATAAATGCAGAACAATAATCTATGGCACAAGGAATTTGCAAGCTAAGAAGCCAGAGCAGTAGAAGGTACTACTAAAATGAAACAATATGATTAATATCCACAAAATGAGACCACAAAGAAAAAAAGCTTACTTCCAGAGCAACTACTCTGTATGAAAAAATCTGAAAGGGGGGGGAAAAACCATAAGATAAATTAGCAATAAAGGACAGCACTTTAGAATAAAGTACCTCAGCAGTTATTAATTCAGCTTCTTGTGCTTTGAAATATGCTAGTTGTATAATAACAGGAACTTTAAGAGGCATGCAGAAGTAGAGTATCTGATTTCGGAAAATGCAAGAAAAATAAAATGTGTAACATTTGTATATAAAGAAAACCAATAAAGTTTGAAATTCCCGATTAAAAGCTCTAAACTTAAAAGTGAATACTCAATACCACAAAACCACAATCTTCTATTAAAGAAATTAAAATTATGGTGTATCAACGCATTTCAGAAAATAGCAAAAAAGACAGCAAGTATGGAATAATTATGAGATCAATAAGCAATTAAGCAACTTTAAGAAGACATTCAAGTGACCTTGTGAAATCAAGTGACACACTGAGTTAACTAAAAGCCATTTGGGCTTGCCGAAGAAATTGGTTGATCAGTGATGCTGATGGTTTGCTGGGTCAATGGCTATTAAACCTGCACACTGCCACTTGCATAGCTGAGAGAGCAAAAAGCACATCTACAACAACACACACCTCTATACTTCCCATTTCTGCACCAAAGGTGTCCAGCAAAGATATCATAAAACCTCTACTGTATCAAACCACCCACCACTAAAACCACATCCCCACTTTTAATATTTTAATCCATGAGCAGCTTCAAATAACTGTAATTTCTTTTTCATCAGCTCGCCAGAGAAACTTTTCTTCTTTTTTTCGATGAATGCCATAGTACTGGGCTAATAACAAATTTTATCTCCATAGTTAGATATCATTCTAGCTCTAAAAGCTGAATGTGTGACAGTCTGGAAGAGTTAGACACAGGGCTTTTGTACTTCCATGAAAGCAAGACTAGCTCTTTCCCATCAGGACTTGCTTTTAGCTCTGCTGGCTGCTACCGGCATTAGAGGCTGAGGAAAAGACTAGCCCAAGAACAACCTCGGCAGCTCCTGCTTCAGCTGAGGATCTCCCAAATAAGTGAAATCTAGCGGCATAAAGCTTCAATGCCATCTTGTGCTGGCAGCATTTCCTTAATTAAGAGCTTAAGGCCAGATGGAGCCATTAGATCATGTAATCTGACCCCCTGCCTATCACATGACGTGTCGTTTTACCAGTAAACCTCATATTGAGCCCAACAATTTAGGTCAGACTGAAGCATGTCAGAACTGAGAAGACTGCTGTGTGCCCAAGGCAGTACCTTTTGCACCTGCTGTTCTTGTACCATCCCGTACTGGGAGGCAACTGGATGCCTTCAGCAGAGTCTGCATGCACCCAGAAAACTCAATTCCATCAACATCTACCAAAATAGTTAAACTACTCTAGCAGAAATATCTGCTCCACCAGGATCTAGACACCCACCAAGCAAGAGTGTCTGTTTTCAAAAGAAAGTCTATATCAAAAGATAACGTTAGATTGCTCATCATAAACAGTTGCATGTTACCCCTTGTCTCCAAATGAGAGTTAGAAAAAATGGCTATTTTTTTAATGTGCTGGTGAGTTACATCAGGCCCTCAGCTGCCATTAAAGGACTTTGCAAATTACATATGTTCCACCTAAGCAACAATCAGCATGTTTTCATTTAGAAATGACTGCTCTGGAGCATCCCCAAGGCTTCCCAGGAAGTCAGGTAAAATCCTATTTTTTTTTTTTTAAAACCATGCAGTATTTTTCCAAAGTCATAAAAAGCTTGCTGTATACGTTTCTCTTCTAAGGACATATGATCATAGCAAGTTGTTATTACAACTGATGTAGGAGGCTGAAATCCTTTAAGGGTTCTCTGACCCATACTCAGCAAAAATATTTAGCCTGGTTGCAACGCAGTAGCTTGGTGAGAGGCGAGCCTTCAGTATTCAGGGGGCTGAAATAAAAGTTGTTTATCAACAATTGCTAAATAATAGGAACAGCTCTAAAGAAAAAAAAAAAAAGGATCGGCATTTCTCAGTGGAAATAAACACCAGTCTTTATGAGACATGAAATCTAGCTGTGCTAAAAAACAAAAACAAGGCGCAGCTGCTCGATACTGAGTGAGCAGAGATTTTCCAGTCAGTCAGTCATTCTTCCCAAGGAGAAAAGAAAAGAAAAGAAAAGAAGAGCCAAAAGAAAGTGTAGCAATGGCTGCCTCCAAGATGAGAACAAACCATTGAGGTCACATTTATTCTAAGGGAAAAGAGGTCTTTATTAGCAGCACTAGAGCACGACAGGAAGAGACCAAAACTCAGTTCAATAAAACCCTTATTTTAAAGACAAGAATACATCAGCTCCTTGTATGTCCCCACAGAGGTTATACAGCCAAGTTGACTTTGGCGGAGCTAGTTGATACAAAAAGCAGGAGTGGTGAAGAAAAAAAAAATCTTGATTAGCTGGGCAATGATCCAATGAGCAAGACACTGAAGGCTGCAAGTTCACAGCTGAAGAAGCTCAGGTAGAAATAATTTATAGAAATTAAGTTAGGTCATGATAATGAAATTTAAAGACAAGTGGGACATGATGTATTTTACTAAGACTTGTTGAAAAGTGAAAACCAAGCAGAGCTAACAGGAGGGCTAATTTTACTCTGGTTACACTTGGTACTGACACCAAGATAAACTTAACTTGACATATATAGAATCAGAAAGAGAATATAAGAATAGGATTTTGAAAAAAAAAAATTTTTACACCATTTTTCCAAATTGCAGGGGGGAGGCAGGGCAAATTCAGTCCTGTGAATCACTGCTACTTGTTTCCCAATTTTAAAACATCCTAGCACATAGCCCTCAATGGCAAACGTGGTGGAAATACCTGATCGCAAGCATTGGAAAGGGATGGATACCACCACCTGTGCTGCAAAGCCCCTGCCATCAAGGAGCAGGAGGGAGGATGGAAAACCTTAATGGAAGAAGCCCTCGTGAGCGGTGCAGTCACCTCTCAGGTGACTAGAAAGCGGCAGCCATGGCAGGAGGGATGCTTTTATTGTTGAGGGCTTTGAGAGTTACCTCAACAGGTTATCTGGCAGCAGCCTGGGCTTTGGCTTCATTTGGCAACAGATGCGGTACCATTATGTCCTCAACTGTCCCTCCTGCCACCCACCTGCCTCTCCCTCCTCACGCTGTAAAAAACAACAGGCGAGGGGAAAAAAGAAAGAGCCACTTTATAATGGATGAATGCAGTAGTTTGCAGGGGGGAGGGGGGGCACAGAGAGAGAGTAATGAGAAAGCATTAATATTAAAGTAATAAAGCTTGTGGCCATTTTTCAGTCTGAAATGCACAACACCATAAAACAATGCTTAAAGGCACTTGCTTCTGTTCCAAACCACCTGCACGCTAAGGCACCCTGCTATTAGCACAGAAGTTGTTTACTACCAGTCTCATTTCAGCCTGATTCCAGGAGAGCCATAAAGCTGAATTTTCTCACTCAGTACAAGAGGCCATGTGTCCTCAGGTTTTCTTTGGTATGCCAAGCCCCACTGTGTCATCTGTGATCCCTGCCCGGTCACTAACCCACTCATTTCTAATAAGATGCATAAAAGTCATGTCAGAGCAAAGGGAATCCGTCCCTGGCATGTGACACATGTACGCCCTCCTCCTCCTCCTCCGGTTCCTGAAACAGCAGCTACTGCCGGTGAGGTGTGTTGAGCATAACTATGATGGTGGCTTTGTCTGCCAGCACATGTCACTTGTGTCCATACACTGCCCCAAAATGGCCTGGGTGGTAGTAGGTAAAATGAGACTACTACTTCCTCTCCTGAAACAATTCCTTCCAAAAAAAGAAATGGAGAAGCAATGAAATATAATGGCAGAGAAAATAAAAAATGGAAATTATTTTGAAATTAAGACTCATTTTTACCTGCTGGGTTTTTTTACTTGCTTAACCTTTTTTTTTTTTTCTTTTTTCCCCCCAAATAAAAGCATATGAATTCAAAGCCACTCACCTGCTTTTTTTTTCTCTGTCAGAAACAAACATTAAGATTTAGGGGCTCTTTATAGAGATGGCCCAGCTACAAAGAAAGTCTTTGTCTCACTGGCAGGACTACTAATTCAAGGACAAAAGGGCAGAGGGTAGAAGAGCAGTGATACCTACGGAAACATTCAAGGCTATCAGAAAAGCCTGTGGAATTGGAGGAAGAGGAAATAAGAATGAGAACCAGAAATTGTTGTCATGCCTGTGCTCTCACTGTGAAGGGAGGAAGCCAGACATGGGAGTTTCATGTGAGAGACCATGCTGGCTCATGAGCCGATGCGTGAACCTGCAACCTGGAGCCCAGTGAAATTGCCAAGCAGGAGCAAGTTGTATAAATTATACAATCTTTCCAGGAGCTACATAACAGGCCATGAATCGGCCCACCACCAGCAGCACCAGCTTCCCATTGACTAATACGGCAGGAAGAGATGCACTGATACAGTAAACAACCCATACAGTGGTATAGTTTTACCCTGTATCTACTACACACTTTCACTGAGAGAGTAATGAAAAGCATCCTGCTAATTGCCCCCCTCTCCCTCTTTTTAAGAATCATTTAATTTCAAAGGCACCTTTACCTCTTTTATGCATTCAAATCTCACATCTGAATGCAAGTCAACAGTTCAGGACAAAGAAGTCCAAATGGGCTATGCAACACCATTATCAAGTCCCAGTCTACATACTATGAAGAATGGCAAAACAAATAGTAAAGCAAACCATAACACTTGAGAGCGGCATTTTCAAATCTCTTTTTCTTCACACTCCCCATCACAGGAAATATTACGTTGCTCCTTCTCCTTCCCTTAGTTGCCATAGATGCAGTGCCACAGTGCTGCAGCAATGCTAGTCCTATCTCCGTAAGATGGTTCACAACTGAGCATCTTCTGCATTCCTGACTCCTTCTCTTCTTGCTTTCAGTCAGCCAAAGGTACACTCCAGTTCCACCCTGCCCTCCTTTACTGGACTGTGAAGTTTACAGACCAGCTCACGCACAATAAAATGGACTAAACTGTCACAGCGCAGTGGTGCCATACACACTTTCAGTACCGCTCATGTTCTGGTCCAAGGAAAGTTTCTCTGCATCCCAAAAGGATGCTTCCCAAAAATGTCAGATTTTCCATCTCCAGCTGCAAAGAGGAGCCCATCCTTGCAAACCTGCGTTTCAAACCTTGCAACCTTTGTCAACCTGAGGAACAGTCCAGTATTAAACCTCAGTCAACGCAGTGCTGTCAACCAATTTTCAAGCTGATCCTTGATAGATGATCTGAATTTGAAAGCAGCCAGTGTTCACATAGCCACGTGTTACTGCACCACCAGGGCTCTCCTGGTGCTTTCTGCTCAAAAGCATCTCCCCAGAGCATAGAAGGGAGACACTCATAGCCATGGCATTGATAATCCCCCTGTATTGTCACCATTGTGGGCACGTAACCTCAACAACAGGGCTGCCGCAGACCTCAGCCTCGTGCCTGCGCTGAGTGCGAAGAGAGAAATTGAGGTAGCCTCCTGACTTCCAGAGCCACCACAGAGAATGCGGAGAGCGTGTGCTAGTGGCCACACCACAACTGCGCTATGGCAAGCCAGGAGACTGTGTGCTGGCAAGCACGTGGTTACACAGGGCACGAGTCTCAACAAGTCCTAAAGAGCCATTATGACGGATCACTTCACCTGCTTTCCTTTTCACTGGCATATACAACTTCTCCTTTCCACCAAAAGCCCCATCATCTTGCAAATAACCATTCTAAAATTCTTTGAAGTTGCAACACTAAAATGTACCTCTGTAGATGCAAACAACTCTGCAAACAGGGAGAAGTGTGAAAATCAACCATCAGCCCTGGAGGTGTCTTATAACTTCATTTGCAATATTAACCCACCAGACCATTTCATATTATGAAGTTACTTTTATGGTTGCACAAACAACTTTGTTAAGAATGAGTGATTAGTTCTCTATCAGTAATTTTAACAGTTGCCTTAATATGACAATCATTTATTTCTAACAAAATAAATACTAGCCTTCTCTTAGAATGCATGTAGTAGCAAGATGAGAGAAAAAATAGCTTATTTATAACATGCTAATAATTATTTTACTTAAAGTTATTACAGTATTCCCCAGGCAGAATTCTACATTCTACTTTTAGTCATTAAAATGTGCACATGGCTCATAACTTGATGGTGGATGAAGAGAAAAAGAGAAAAAAAATAATTTCACATCTTTCCCTTTACAGTGGCATTCTTTCAGTTAAGTCATTTCTTATTTCTGCTGCATTTTTCATAGCGTTTGTATCAAAGGTGTTATTGACACTTTAATGGATTTTTTAATGTTATTGGAACATACATGTTTTCTTATTGAATTTTATGAAAGTAATTTTTATAAAATACGACTTTTTAAAAACTTTAAAAAACCTTTTAAAACTCCTTAGAGAAATCAATTTGTATAAAACATTATACAATACGAAAAATTTCAATCAAAATACAAAATTTAAATAACATCAGCATTCTTCTGCCTAACTATAGAGATGATATTTTTCTTCAGCAGTTCTTCCACCTGGAGCTTTCAGTCAGCTCTCTTCAAAATGAAGAGGAGGTGCTTCTTCAGTGTGCTAATGGTTACAGCCCCTGAAGAACAGGTGAAAGTGGCCCCATTGGATGCTGCTTGGCAGAGCTTGCACTCAGGATCTCAGTAACGATCTGAAGCAGAAGCTCAGATGGTTGTGGTGAGATTATATGATGTGTTTCTAAGATGAGACATGTAATATGGGGTATGTTATGAGTGGTCTACTGTGAACAAGACACACACATTGCAACCCTGACTTAACAAGATGCATTAACAACAGAAGATACGCTGAGGAAAATAAACACCCTTTTTTGTGTAACAGTGCCAGCAGAAAGCAGCCCAAAAGATGGCACAGCTACTCTTGGGAATAATTACTGCAACATCTGCAGCCTCCCACTACTTTTCAGGCAGTGCCACGGTTCCCACCCAGAGCCATTCTCGCTTGTGTGCAGGACGAGGAGCGACCCTGGCAGACCCTCACGTGATGCTAGGCTGAGCCCTCATTGCTGCGCAACCCGCCAAGAGCTGCTGGCTGTTTAAGGAACCCTAAAAAAATGAAAGGCTCTTTAAAAGTTATTATTAACTTAAAGTTGGCGGAGCCGCGCTGGAAGAGTAGATGAACACTGCCAAAGATGGGTGGCTCCTCAGCTGTGACTCCACTCAGTGGGGATGTGCAATTTCTCTTTGGAGGACAGGGCTGACTAACCTGTGCTCCCCAGGCTGCTGCTGCAAGGGCTTGGAGCTTGGAAGAAGCTGGGAGCCAAAAACCTGCCTCCCACCAACAGCCACATCTGTACCCTGCAAGGCAGCGGCTCCTGGCACCGTGGTTCTGTTGAGCTCAGGAGCTGTCAGGTTCCTGCTGAGCTGAAAACAGCGTCTTCACTTTTCTTTAGTCTCTCCTGTTCTCTAGTTGACGACTGCACAGAAACGCTTGTAAATTGGGACTGTTACACCCATGCAAGCTTAAAACAACCTTGCTCAGGCACAGATGACAGCTCTTGATGGCAATGTGAACGTGACTGCAGCCTAATCCACCTTGTTGTTCTGACACATTAAACCACCTCTGAAATCCCTGCACTGCCTGTTGTCACTCCTGTTACACACCTCTGTGCAGCCAGCACTCAGCCAGGCCAACACAGGAGAGAAGCACAAAGAAAAAAATCCACATTTTGGGTAGATTCATACTCCTTTGTGCACTAAACTTTTCTTTTTTGGTGTAATCATGGAAATATATTAATAGTTTTGCTTTAAATATAGGTCTATCAACAAACTTTAAATCTGTTTAATACACACATTCTGCAAAGAACTGGTTTGCATTTAAAGCACATTAAGCGTATCTCTCATAGCTAGAGGGACAGACTACTACCAGAAAAAAGGCAGTCAATTTAAAAGCTATTTCTTCCTTGAATATTCTGTTCTTGGAAATCCCCGGCCCCTGCGACCAGTGAGAAATTCTGGAGAAACGAAGACTTGCCCTCATCAGAGGCGGCTCAAGTTAAGCAACATTTAAACAAACTGGACATACACAAGCTTGTGGGTCCTGAGGGGATGCAACCATGAGTGCTGAGGGAGCTGGCTGATGTTAACAGAAGACCACTCTCAACTATCTTTGAAAGGTCAAGGGCATCAGAGGAGGTTCCTAAGGACTGCAGGAAAGCAAAAGTCCTATTTTCAAGGAGGATGCAGTAAACTACAGGCAGGTCAGCCTCACCATCAACCCTGAGGAGGTGGTGAACAAATAAATCTGGGAACAATTTCCTTAACATATAGAGTAAAAGGTGATCGGGAGTAGTCAGCATGGATTTATGAAGGCAGAAATCACATCTGATCAACCTGATAGCTTTCTGCAATGAGATGCCTGACTCATCTCACTGAGATGAGAGAAGTGGATGTTATTTATCTTGACTTTAGCAAAGCTTTTGATGCTGTCTCCCATAACATCCTCATTGACAGACTGATGAAGTACAGACCAAATAAGTGAACAGTGAGGTTCATACCTGATCAGGAGGAATAATGAAGACAGAACCCAACCCTTCTCAGTGGTGCCCAGCAAAAGGCTAAGAGGCAATGGGCACAAATTGAAATACAGGGAATTCCATCTGAACTTAAGAAAATAATCTTTTTTTTCTTTTTTTTTTTTTTTTAAATTACTGGGAGGTTGCTCAAACATGGAACAGGTTGCCCAGAGAAGTTGTGGCATCGCCATCCTTGAAGATACTCAAAAGCCTGCTGGGCAAGGCCCTGAGCAACCTGCTTTGAGCAGGGGGGTTGGACTAAGCGATCTCCAGAGGTGCCTTCCAGCCTCAGCCATTCTGCGATTACTTCCGAGCAGCTTAAACGAGACATCTGCAAGAACTACAATTCAAGAAAGAATACTCAAAAGCAGTATAACTTAAGACAGATAATTCTAGGCCTTGCAGCAAAATATTTAAGAGCTACTGAAGCACATTTTATTTCCTGTTTATGTTACACATAGCTGTACAATCTGTGTTCTCGGTAAAGATGAGACTTCATGGGGTGCTTTGCTTGCAACAGGGGAGTTATAAACACATACCCCAAAACCAGAATTTGGTTGTAGATGTTTGCTACCACTTAGGCAGGGTTTATGAAACATCTCACCATTGAGCACAGTTTCCACTATGATTAGGGTGGATAAATAAGTCCAATTACAGATGTTCTATTTTAAAAATATCAATTTTAAGACACATAGTGTAAAACATTAATTAAAATTATGCTGGTTTCCACAACAATCCTTCCTGAGAAATGGCTATATTTGCAAACAAACATTAAGATATGCAATTATTGTATTGCTCTGTGACATTATACTCTAAATCAAAATAGTGCTCTTCCTTTTTAAGTCATACCAACATCTAAAAGCAAAGGACCAAAACTGGAAATATTTATTGATTTATGTCACTGAAATGCAGTCAACAAATTGAATTACTGAACTGACAGCATGACAATATCCCAAATAAATATGCATAAACTTATTTGGAAACTCTTGAAAGGAGAAGATTTTCAAATGACAGCCAGTTACACATGGCCAAACTTTTGGTAGATAAATTCATAAGTACCTAATGAACCAATTAAGCGATTAACTGATTCCAATGCATCAAACACTAATTTGGGTGCCTACTTTGATACAAGCTGTTTTAAGAAGGTTGCCCTTGAAAAAAAAAGAGGGAAAAAAATTTTTAAGCCTTTTTTAAAATGCTTTTTGGCACCAAAATGACACCCAAGCTAGCCAGAAAACAAGGGCAAATTTTCATTCTGTTTTCTGCACCCAAATTACAGAACAAAACCCCATAAATTGTAGCTAGAAGGCTTAAAAACAACACAAAACAAACCCACTGAACTCTGTCTGTACTTAAGTATTCTGTAAACTGCCCCAATGATTTCGGAGGGAGCTGAACTGAGCCATGTTAGAAGAAGCTTTCTAAAATTTCACCTTTGTTATTAATTTTAAGAAGTCAGCCAAATGGGTTGTAAGAGGAAATACATATTTCCATCCTTCATTTATAATCCTGTCTTAGAAAATCTGAGGCCAATTCCCATCCCTAAACAGAAATAGATACAATGTGTGCCAAGGGAAAAAGAACTCTGCAGGAACAACCCACCAAGGTTTTCCCTGAAGCCTCCTGTTGGGGTTTATAGCCTTTAAAGGAAAAAAAGCTTTTATCCTGCTGGCCCCAGCTTGCCGAACCAAGAGCCTCCTGGTCTGCCCTGTATCTTGCGACCGCTTTCAGTCAGGGGAGTTCTCTGTGGCCTTTTCTTGCCATCTTCCAGCAGAGCCAGCACAACTGTTTTCATCTCCTGATACCAGTCAAACTTTCTATCAGGCTGTTTGCTTAACATAGCAATCCCAGAGGTTCCCAGGAGGCCAGACTCTGAAGGAAAGTTCAAGCGCTGCAAGTTGTTGGAGAAGCAAGGCATACCACCTCTGCTCCACCCTTCTACAGGTCCAGACAATCTGCCGGTGAGAAGGGGAGCACTACTGCTGACCAGCTTTCTTCCAAAGCCACAGAGGGAGTCAACCATGGAGATAACCTCCACATGGAAGCAAAGGAGCTACATCATGGGATCACGTAGTTCATGCCTTGAAAAAAAAGCAGCATCTCAATTTTCAAGTTCACAGTAACAAAAATAACTTTAAAATTCAAGGACTGATAGCACTGATAGCAGACAAATTCCTTTTAAATGCCCTAAACAATCTGGTTCTACATTTCAAGGCAACAAGCTTAATTTCTATTTCTGTTTTATGCTTATGAGAAGTTTCCTTAGGCACCAAGCCTAAAAAAGGCATCCCACCACGTACTTGCCCACAGTCTTTGCCTTTGAGCGCTGGCAACCACTGCTTACTCACTGCTGCTTATGGTTTTTCTCACGGTGGGAAAGGGCTGATGGCAAGGAAGCAATTAATTTTTTTTTTCAGTTCTTTCTGGTCATAAGGCTAGATTATATTAAAAGCTGCTGTTTGTATATTTTCCCTTGGGGTTTCACAACTTTCTCTTAATATGTCTTTCACCCTTCTCCACAAAAATGTTCATTCTTTTCTGGTTAGCCTTATTAATTTTACCAACTGGAGTAACCCACTCAAAAAGCTATTTCCTAGACAAGCTTTCTATGTTTCTATATGTTAACCTATTTCTCTGTTTATTTCACTTGTAGTATCTTCATTTCATTTAATTTGATCCATGAAAAAATGGTATATGCAAACATTAATGCAGAAAAGAACCCTAGAGGAAATAATACCAGAAAGCTACAACAACAGAGGCAATCTAGGTATATTAAGGAAAAAAAAATACAATTAAAGTATCTATGCAAAGGAACCAATAATGAGTTACTGATATTTTAATTTAATCTCACCTGAAACCATTTTTTCAAGTAGTGTTCTTTAATTCATAGGTCCATGCATAAGAAATTCAAATGTCCAGATAGCTCATAAAAATACCACTTAATTTGGTGTATTCATGCGTGACTATATAAAGTAAGCAAGATTCAACACTATGGTAAAGAGAAGAAATGAAGTATAAAAATTTTCCCTTACAACACCAAATGGAAGTCACACTTATTTAAGTAAATATTTTGCTATATTGATAGAAGCTAAATCCATGCTTTTTTCAAAGCCTTGCTTTGGTTGTCGCTTGTAAGCTACCGTGCTTTTTTGGTCTGCTTCATATAAAATGACGTAAGAAGTTTGTGTTCACAAAACACTATCGATGAAATGCTCTTTGCTTTTTACAAGCTGTTTGTAATGAACATTTTACCTCTCTCAGAAAGGTGAAGAATACAATCAGCCAACGTCTTTGTGCATGTCCTGTGAGGGTACTCATCCTCCACAGAAACTAATTTCACTAACCTGAGGCAGCAAGCTGCAATGGCACGTGGTAAAACTATGATACGCACCAAAACCTTACAGACTTGCTAATCAGTAGCAAGTTACAACAGAACACGCTCTCCGAAAACTACCGATTTCCCAACAGCATTTGGATGGCTTCTCTTTTTGAACGGGGACTTAATGTTTCACGTTCAATCCGTGCACACCATTTTCTCCTTCCTCCCTAAATTCTAAACATTTTTCTTATATACACTTCTTCTGAGATTCAGTAGTGACAGTTTCTTCCTTACACTCCTACATAATTTTGCACAAGCTGTTAAACAGAATTAGTCCACGCTCCTCTTTCATACCAGTCACCATTGGCCAAAAATTTTTCCACAGAATCCGGTACACAAGAATCCAACTGACTTCACAGTTGCAAAAGCTAGACAGCAGGCAGACTATTAAATAAAACTGAGAAGGGAAGTTCTTATAAGTGATACTCCAACATGCAGTGTGATTGAAGGCTGGTTTTTTGTGCTCTGAAGGAACCTAATAGACCTCAGAGAAATCCCAGTTCTGACTTTCACCACGCAGTTTCTAACTTGTGCAAACACAGCTTGGCAGCCAGGCTGAAGAAAGGTTTCACAGACTGTGGTCAAGCAGACCCTCCAAATGGCCACAAGAAGTGTTACTAGGTGAAGACAGGTCCCATGTGGCTAGCAGGGAAGGGGTATGAACACAGCACTTAGAAGACAGGTTGAGTGTGCCCACTGTAAACTCTTTATGCTGCCTTTAAATACCATAAGGGCGTCACTTATTAGCAGGTAACAACAAAAGTATTGCCTGGTATCACTCCGTTGTTGCACTCTGCACAATGCAATAATCCAGGTTAGTTCAAAAGGACACCATCAGCAAGAGCACTGGCTGAGATCTTTACCTAAACAAGGAAAGAGATTATTTATTTACCCCGAGCATAAATGTACTCTCCAAATTCCATGACAAGTCTCTACTACAACTTCCCCCTTAGCATTCAAAGCCTGCAGAGAAACACTCGAAAAATAAACAAGTTAGAATTACCTAGAGAAATTAAAACTTATTGTTTTCACAGACATAGCAAAGCAGAAAGATTAATATAAGGCAAATTCCCCCCGCCCCTCCCCGAAGGCAAAATTATACCCTGGTAATTTTTTCAGTTGCAGTTCACTAATACATCTTTTAGTAGTGAACAGAAACAACCAGTTTTAAGGTAAAAATGTAAATTCAATGTTCTATTTTTTAATAATTAAATAAGAATACTGGAAGAGATACCAGGAAGAAAAGAAGAGTGACACTGGAAAACTGACAGATTCTGGGACATGAAATAATTCAAGTCTGAATGTCCTTCCTTCACCATGTGTTAGGACCACATGGCATGAAGAGAAAATCAACGTGTGCAGTATCTGAAACCTGTGTCAAAGAACAGAAGAAACTGGTGGATAATAAAGAACTGATCTATTATGCAAGTGCTGATTTCTGTGTAAGTCTAAATCTGGAGGCACACTACCCCTTCCTGCAGAGCTTTCTGCTGAGTACAGGATCCATGGGGAAAATGGCTCAATCCCCAGTAATGACGCAGTGTGAGGAGCCTATCTGGGACATACTTAATGCTGTCCTCCGTGCTGAGGGTGCAATTGCAGGAATAAAGAGTCAGTCACCGTGTTTCCCTCCACCACTAATCTTTTCATCTTCTGCATATCCTGCGCTGCAGAGACAGGCATTCACACCTATGGGATGCTGCTAAGTCGTGTGGGGACATGGCATGGAGGAAGCTGCTCTTCTACAGAAAACTCCTGCAAATACAGTGGACATCCCACTAGGATTTCTTTCTTTACATGGATTTCCACAGGCTGAGATGGATGTCTCTGGTGGTTTTGCTACACCCTGCTCCTGAATTGAAACACCACTGTGCTTCTGTACATCCTGACTTTTCCCATGCATGCTAGAAAGTGGCAGAGCATCTTACATTCTTTGCATGTGCTGTGAGGCCCAACAGAGGCATAATAAAACAGATAAAGGATTAAAAAAAAAATTTGTTTAGTTACAGCAACCCTTTTTTTTTTTTGTAAAATAAATTTCTCTGTGGAATTGCAATTCACCATGAATGCTGTAAACATTTCTTGTTAGCTCGCTACCAAAGCTCATGTAAGAATGGGATAAGATCATGTGCAGCTATCTGGTGAAGCAAAGGAATGAGTCATCAGTCTGCAAGCTGAACAACAGACAAAATCGTAGATTCAGACCAAGGTAAGCACAGTAACGAATGAAACACTAGTTTCTAAATTACACCTCTGGAGAAAGCAGTCTAAGATGGCAACTCATAAACGTACCTAGCTAGCCTAGCATTAAAAAGCATATAGGGAATCGGGTGGGCCACTTATAGAAAAACTCCATAGAATTCAAGGGGGGAAAGAATCTCCCTGAAAAATGTTTGAAACAGCTGAAGCAGTACACAATTACATATCAATTGTATATATATTAATTATATATATATCAATTACAGCAGTATACACCTCTGTAACCAACTTGGTCAAGTCTTGTGTCCTATGTTCTTACAGGTTGCATAAATATTATGGATTAGGAAAATGTCATTTTTTAATAAACTAAGTACTTTTCATTAATTTATAGTGAACTCTATTAGTTTTACTCCTACTAAGATTAGTACAGTCTTCCCCACAGAAGGAAAGAAAAAGACAATAGTGCAAATGCTCTCTCATTTTGTGTTCAAGCAGATTCTTCTTTGACTAAACAAAGATAGCAGGCTCTCATAAAATGAGAGTACTTCCCACCAACCAAACTGACAAAAAAGGCTCAAATTCTGTTTGCAGTTTTGCGGGTCTAAATGCAAATAATCTAGGTAGTAAGTTTAGATTTCTACCAAAGCAACTGAAAGCAAACCACGTCCCTGTAGATCTATAGCCTGATTACTGATGATAAGCTGAGATAGCACAGCCCCAGCTGCTCAATATTACACAAAGAAAGAGGTGGGCAGGTTCAGAGAAAGCTGCACATATTGGTTTCACTCCTATTCACAATCTACCCCTACTGTTTCACTCACCCACTCTCTCTTCACCAAAGCATGAAATGCCAGTTGCTTAGATTTAAGCCGCTCAATATTCTGCCATCACAAATTACTAAATAAATTAACAAAATGCCACCATTCCACACAGTACTCCCAAACATGATGCTAGCCCAATGTATTTTCAGATGTTTCGCTCTCCTCTCTAACTCTTCTGCCCTGCCAGCACCTAACCAGCCGCAGCACCTGCACTGAGCCGCAATCACAGCTCCTGCTCCCTCCCTGCCCTGAGGCAGCATACCCTTCACTGAGGACCACTGTGGGTGCAGTACACATCAGGGTACTTTTCCGCTAAACCTTCACCTATACCTCATGGAGCAATGCATTCCATGAAGTACCCCTTTAGTTACTGCATGCTACAGAGATTGCAGTAACCACTCTCCTGTGAACCCTATCCACAGCCACTGCACAGTTGCCTGAGCTAGCATAGCCCTCAGTAAGAGATGGAAAGAGTGAGAAGAAGGAGAGCCTGGGAATGGAATAGGGCCTTCAGCTCAGCTCTTCAGGAAGCTTCCCTGCCTGGAGACTGCTGGCTCAGGTACAAGATTCACAGGTTTAGTTTTGGTGGTTCTCTTCCTAACACTTTATTGGAGGCCAGACGTGTTGCAATGTGCTGTGCGCTGACTGCGCCAGCCTACACAGGGTGAACGTGCTCAAAGCGTATGGCTGAGAAAGGTGAGGACCTCATCAAGGAAAATAAAACTGAAGATATATTAAGAGGAAGTGGGCTCAAACTGGGGTATTAAAGGATGACATGCCAATTAGGGACTTCCAACATACACCAGCATGTCCCAAAGAGGGAATACTACTAAATTTTAGTATTCATACCTCCAAACCTATGCCTCAACAGCCTAACAGGAAGATAATTTTCAAGGCTATAAAGACTTCTTTCCCCCTTCTCCAATCTGGACCTGCTTCTTCACTTACTGATTTTTTAAGGTAGCTCATCTTCCATGTATGTTTCATGGCTTCCAATTAACTTATTTCTCATTTCAAGTATTTACAGCTTGGGAGTAGAAAAAGCAAAGGGAGCAGAAGGAACAAAAACTGACTGTGCAGGAGGCCCACTCCAGGAGCTGGACCAGCTTACCTGTGGGCAAGATGGAAAACAGCTAGGGGATGTCTCCTTCCTGTTCATGAAAGAGTAGTTGCTTTCCCACCAGATTGTGGCTGTATCACACCTACCACGCAGTGACCCAGAGCACCCCTGCCACACACACAATTAAATTCTGTCAAGCCAATACTGACCACCCCTAGTGCACAGCACATGGCACGCTTTAATTTAGCATTAGCAAAATACCAATAGGCCCTGGAGAGACTTGGATTTAATTCTACTCCAAAAATATGTTCACTGTACTAGAAGCAAAGCAGCAACAGTGAGTAATAATTGTTAATTGTCAGCTCTTTGAACATTTTCATACCTATACCAAATGTCTTGGAAAGGATAGCTCCTCTTCCCCAACAGGAATGCCAGAAACAATACTTCTTCTGAAAAGGAAGACCATTTCAGATTGCAGATGTTAACTCTACATTTCCTTTCCAACTATTCAGATTCCAGAAGCAGAAGAAACAAAAATTCAGTGTGTAAAAACTGCAGCTCAAATATTTTCAGCAGCCCAGCAAAATCCTCTTGCACACATTCTTGGAAGTAAAAAGCCAGATCTGCTGTGAGACACAGCATGTACCTCATGGCAACAGTGTAGATTTATGTTTCTGCTCTCTGGGAAGTCACTGCTGTGTGAAAGGATATGACTGGCTTTACAGGTCAAGGTAAAATCTATCGCCCTGAAAATGGAAAACAGATCTAGCAGCCTAAACACACAGAGCTATCAGAAGGGGTTGAGAGGTAGGATACACCACAACTGATTTATACAGTTTAAATAGCACAGTCGATGCCTTTCTCCTCCATTTGACAACTTCTCTTTCTGCTTTATATTTTCCTTGCTTTTCAGCCCTTTGGAAACCTCACTCACGATAGAGATGTCACATTTCCCCTGGAACAAAATTGGCTTATGACACATTGTATAATTCCAAAAATACATAATGCATTAATTTGACACACTCCTGTCATCAAGACCTTAATTACTAGTATCTTCTTTTCCAGAAACAATTAAAAAATTTCTCTGCCTCAGCCATCTAATTCATAACACTTTAAGAAGGAGAGTTTCTTCCCACCCACCCCAAGATCCTTCACATGAGAGATTCCCAGACCTCTGGGGGAAGGTCTGTTTGAGTCTCTTGTTGAAGGCACTATGTTCTCATCCTCGCAAGTGACTACTAGTGAGCTGTTTTTCTCAGCCAACACTTCATATTTTAATTCTTATCTTTTCTTGACTGATCTCCCCTCTCTTTTTCTGTGCACTAGTTTTCCCCTAACCTTGTATTCCCATTAACTCTTACCTTTCAACCTGGTTTTGCTCTCTGGACCTGTGTGTCCCTCTTCTTCTTTACCACCAGACTACCACGCATGCTACAAGTTATCCAACATTTTGCAAAGGACTACAGCAATACTCTGTCAATACTCCACAACTTTAGGAGTGCTGTCTGGCAACTGATCAGGTAGATCCCTAAAACATAAATGCGGCATTTTCTGTAAAATAGGTGTACTTCTGCTGTATAAACTTTACGCCTTCCTACCTTCTCTGGAATTAGAGTTGCTTCTCTTTCGATGTAAAAAGGGAGGGACACAGAGAGATAGGATATCTGAATATACTGAAATGCTTCACAGTGTCTTCTGGTGGACAATTAACTGTAGCCTGTGGGTCGAAGAATTGTAACAGATCCACCTGCTCACAGGTTTGTGACCTTTCTGGTGAATTCTAGGAGTTAAAAGTTACCATCTCAGGTAAGTTGCCATGTCGTCTTCACAACAGACCTCACCTGGTTAAATATTACATGTATCTTGCATAAAGCAGAAGAATTATTGGCAGAGCCAGTATTAAAATGGAACAGACCCTTTTTTTCTGCTTCCCATTACACTGAGCTACCTCTGCAGTGACCTAAGATGAGGAACCAGCTGACTAGGAGGGGACAGAGACACAGCATTGTCAATGCCACCACAGGCAGTACTGTCACAACCTGACCCAGCATCTGTCTTTCCCTTATCTCCCTCATCATACATCTTTTTTCTCACCCTGCACCCCCAAATCAAATGACCTGGTGCTATGTTTTTTTACAGAATGCCCAAAAAGTCAAATTCCCTAGTTTCAGAGTTTGATGGTGCATAGAATAATGGGAACAGACCCCAAAAACCAGAAACCCAACCCAAAGTGTAGACTGATGTTGCTGACATCAACCTTGCCTCTCTCCATCAGCCCTAAATTAAAATATCAAAAGGAAAGGATGCTTCACAGAGATATAAATACTGGTAATTATTTTTCATAGCCTCCAATACATAGCCATTTGCACTTGTGAAAGACAATCACAAAACATTATTCTGACTCTATGCATCAGCAAATCAAAACAGTGAATGTAATGTACCAGCCCACTCCCTTTGCACTGCTCTCTCTGACTCTGCAAAGATGTCTGCGAAAAACACAAGCCAATATTCATGATTTTAAAGATTCCCTTTCTGTGTTGTCTCCCACTGTTTTCTGTTCAATCCCCGCGTGGTCTCATCATTGAAAATCAGAGCACCATTCACTGCCGTGAAGCTGCATATCCTGGACATAAAGGAAAACCAAATCTCTCCTTTTTGGATCAAATCCCTTAGATGGGAACATTGCTTAAGTGAAAGCAGCCTGGCTGAGCTGTGTAAGAAGTCAGGAGGCATAGGATGGTATAGCAATCCTACGATTTCTGGATGCAAGGTAAGGAAAGAGAAAGCAAAGGCAGGTGCTGGTAGCCGCTGAGGACACCTGTGGAGTCACTCCATAGCATTGCACACGTGGGCCAAGGCTGATCTTACTTTTCCTTCCCACGTGCCTGGGCAAGCAGCCCAGCTAAAATGCACAAAGCAGTGGCATGGAGACTCAGTTCTTGAATGTGCTCTTTATACCATATATGTTGGCCAATTTGACCAAAAATACCCCCCAATTCTGCCCAGTGCCAAACATATGAATGGAGCTGAAGGGCCACTGCCAGACTGGAGAAAATGGCCCTGACTTGGGTGAGCAGCTCTAAAAGAAACAGAGGAGGGAAGGCTGGAAGATGTGTCTTCATAGGGTTAAACAGACTCTTAGCTGTTTCTTTGTCAATAACTACTGTTTTTCTGCTAAATTTGTATAATTTTTTGTACAATGAGGTACATTTGACACATGATTTTTTAAAAATATTAAAAAAAAAAGAAAAATCTTTTTGCAGATTCAATTAGTAAAGCTATGAAGGCTAAAAAACTTCATATTATAGATTTTACCCTGGCCTACTTCATTACACACCTCATGTGCAAATTTATTACAGGAGAATTTTACCTTATTAAATTTATTATGCTTTGATTTTTTTTTTGCTAACTTATTTAATTAAAAACTTCTCGATTTATGTAATTTATTATGACATGACCATTGTTAATGAAGCTACAAAAGGTACTGTTGGACAAATTCATGCAAAGGAGATGAAGCAGAGCAGAATGAGGGATTATGTTCTCAGACTTCTGAGGCAAAGAAGCCTGAAATAAATGCAAGTTGTGAGTGTTTGGAGCAGAGGGTATATTCATTGTAATTATTTCAGACTACATGCTGATTGCAAAAGATTAACATAAATAGGAGTTGTTATTGCAGATGTTTCTATTCTTGCTAGGAAATCCCTTGAATATAGGAAGCACAGAATAAAAAATGTGAAGTTGCTGTACTACAGCATTGTAAGTTTTGTTCTATTCTTTTTTCTGTTCTGGACATACCAGAAGAAACATAAATAAAGCTGATCATCTTCAGGCCTTGAAGGAAAAACACTGCTCCTCTCCGGTAACAAGAGAAAACACTGCTCAGCAGTGAGCGTTTTGTCACATTCCCTCCTCCCTCCCAGAAGTGCCCTTAGACTGCACGGCACTAGTTACCCTCCGGAGCCAGGGAAGTGTCAGACCTAAACCCAGTTTTCTTGGCCCGGGAAGGACCACGTCCTCGGCTGGCCGAGACTCGCTGTGCCGCAGGGCCAGTGTCCACCAGGATGGGCCTGGGACTCTGGATACCTCCCCTGCCCAGCCCTGCCAGCAGATGAGCCTGGTTCCTTCCCAAAAGAGATCAGGCCATGGAGGAGGATGGTCACATCGTGACCAGTGGTTTGAATCCTGCCAGGAACCAGAAGCCCATGGAGCATGTCTGCCTCACAGCACAGACACTGCTACAGCACCTAGCTAAGACAGTTTTAGCAGCAAACTCCACTGACAGCACAGCACATCTCATACTCCAAATCTGTCCCTCTATTTCAGTGTTATGAAACAGTATCATCGACTGCAGTTCAGGTATGGCTTTAAAATAAAATGTACTAGCACAAAACCAACGGCCCTATCTAACATTTACAGAGCGACTTTAAGTGGAGTGGATCTCATGGGATTCCTTAAATCTTTCCAAGCCAGTCGTGTAATGCCACAGGTTTTCACAAGCGTAGCTAAGGGCAGAGTTTGGGTCTCTGTATATACGATTTCTTCTATTCACTGCCAGCTGCAAGGGGTCAAATGCTGACAAAGTACAGAAGCAATTCTACATACCAACGCTGCAGAAGAAGGAAAGCATGGTCTGTGGCAGTGGCAGAGGGAATTCACGGCAAGCACAACGCAACTGCTAGGGTTTGAAAAAGAGGGAACAAGCAAAAAAATAAGATAGAAATGCCATTTCCCCAACACAGAACAGTAGAGTTGCAACAGAAATTCTACCATACTTGCAGGGGGGAGCGGGGGATTTATGGGCACAATTACAAATTCTGCAAATCCTTTCCAAAGGACTGTCCTTAAACGACTGAAGCAAGATCCCAATCTCCCAAACTAACTACATAACAGGTCTCAGCAGGAATGAAACGCATTGTATGACTGTCACTTCTCTCATTTTGAGCAGAATCTTGTTTCAGCAGCCTGTCAGATGACAAGGGTAGATATGAATTCAGTAGATAATACTGAAGTCCCAGAAATAGTTATTTCAAGATTTTTATATCGCAAGTTAGGAACAATACCTCACTTCCCGTTTGGACATATGCTTTGTTCCAACCAGTATGAATAACATCCATTCTTAAGGTGTTTTCATTATGATTTTGCATAAGTCTATCACAAACTGAGACAGCATGTGCATTATGGACATAAAACTACTATGGCTTACACCCACCTTAGTCAAAGCAACTTCAGTGAGCTCAGATTTACGCAGGTTTACCCCAAGTCTTTAAATGTGAGTGATTCTCAAGCAAAATAAACAACAACCCACAATACTGATGTTTCCAAAACAAACATCAACCTAATCACTAATGGGAACACCTCTGTACCACCTTGGTCTCAGATCCGAATCTACGCACATTCCTGTGACTCCTTCTCCTCATAAGAATCTCGCTCCATCCCCAGCAGACCCATCCATTAGCTCTGGCAGGGGTACGGGAGGACCAGCTCCAGGCACCTGCGCTGGAAGTCTTTTGCTGCCCTGCTCCATGTAACCCTTACCCCACACAAGGTGTTAAGCTGGTGCATGGGAAGAGTCCTCTATAGCTGACACCTCTAAGGGAGGGGAAAACATAACTTTCAAAAAGCAGCAGCAATGAAAAGGGAAGAGAGACAGTAAGATAAAAAGAAAACAGTAAAAAGTTTAGGGACTGTAAACATTCTCATTAGCATCCAAATATTTGCAAGGAAGATTACACAGTTTACTCTTTATTAACTCGCTACACTGCTATGCTATAATAAAACATTTCTCCACCCTTGACTGGGAAATGCAGAGGTGCTGTACTTGCTTAAGCCTTTTGAAGACTCTTCTAACCTATCACCTGAGAACACCTTACGTTCTTACTTGGAAAGACCACCTTCCCCTGAGAAAGGAACTGCCTCCCATTTCAGACCTGCTAAGCTGACTCACATCTTCTAAAACTCTTTTTCTTTGTTGTGCCAATATCTCTAATGGACTTTGTTCTTTAAACATCATTTTGGTTCAGAGAAAAATTAGAACAAGGTTTTAAAAGTGCTGGGGAAGGGAAAAAAAAAAAGAAAGGAAACTGCTGGCAAGTTAGAGATTTTTAAACCCACATTGCAAAATGCCACATGGGACTCCCCCATTGCTGAGAACACTGAAATCTCACCTACCCACCCTCCCCTAAACCGTGCCACTCACTAAGGGAAAAGAATTGAGCACTTCTTCTCAGTAAGGTTTTGAAGAAGACCTCCTGAAGTCCTGAATCACAACCTTGAAGGCCTTATGCAAACCATGGCAATTAAAAACATCTCCAACTCACACTGACAATATTAATCTTAAAAACTCAAATGGTGGTATTTTAGAGCACAATAAGCATAACTATGTTTGGCAGCACCAGGTACTGAAAACTTTGTCATCATTCCTTACACCCTGGACCAGCCACCCATCCTATAAAGAAACTCCTCTTCTGTAGAAAAGCTCAGCTCTTGAACAGACTTTTAAGATGACAACTTCTGAGGGAAGCCCATTGCTGCTGATAGCTACGAGCCCTTCACACAGATGCCCAGAGACAGAGCTCCTGCCTGATATGTCTCCCTGGATGATCAGGAGCTCCACGACTTGCCCTTTCTACCAGTGTCCGCGTCTCAGCCCTGACAAATCCCCATGTTCTGTGCACACCCAAAATGCCCATTTTCTCTGGGCCCAGGAAAATGCCTCCATCAGGGCAGCCAAGAAAGTAATTGTAGGCTGAGCCAGGATATGCTTTAGCATTAGTGGGAAGTCTTATCTTTTACCTCTCACCAGAGGTACAAATCTTAAAAGAAATGTTTCAGCATGTTCTGATCTTTCTGCCCTTCATCTCTTCAAAGGACCCTTCTTACACAGGTATTTTACCTGGTACATCCCTGCCAGATCTTTATAAACAGCACTTCCCTCTCATGCCGCCCCCAAGCCCAAACTGAGGAACACCAACCCCGTCACATCTGACGAATTATTGCTGACAGAGGCTGGCACTTTTGGTTGGTTTGTTTGGGGTTTTGGTGGTGTTGGTGGGTTTTTTTTCGGATGGGCAAGAAAATCAAGTTCCTCCTTCAGACGAGCCCAGGGTGAAAGCCCTAATGAGAAATTAAAAGCTTTCATCAGCCAGGGGAACTACAACACAGCATAAGGATGCAAGGTGAACTTCACAATGTCCCACAGAGCCCCTGAAGTAAAGAGGTGTGCCCCAAAGCCGTGGTCTGATGTGGTCGTAGGTGTGCCCTGCCCTTGCGGGGACGGGGCTCACCAGGAGCCTGCAAGCACCCGCTCCCTTCTACGACACTGACGCGGAGACGCCAGCAGCACCACTGCTGCAGGGCAGCAGGGCACCTGACTTTCAGCCCAGTGTTTTCTTTGCTTGTTATCACAGCCACTGAACAGTAATATTCTCCTTACTTCATCTGAGGAATACAGGGTTCCTCTCTAATCTGAAAAAAATATAGGATATGGCACAGGAAGCAGGTTTCAAAAGGTTTACACGGATGGGCTTTTTTTCCCCCCATTCTGGTCTGAAAATGATGAAAATATAATATAATTATGCTTTTTTTTTTATATTGAATTTGTTTTAGGAGTGAAGACACAGAGCACTCACTTTTAATTTCCTTTTTCCAGGTTCATTCTTTATTTAGTAAGAACTATAAAAATTCTTTTGAAGAAGTAATATATTCAAGACTAACAAAATTCAAGCGCAAAATATTTTCAGAGGCAGCTTAGGTACAATTATTAAGTTGTCAAATAAAATCATCTAGTCTAACTTATACTGGAGAAGGGATAAAGTTTATAGCTAATTTCTCAGATCGAAAGGGAACCGTTTCCAGGAGCAACCCTTCTATCCAAGAGACCGCTAGGTAACTCCAAGAACAGTCAGGTATGTGGGTGAAAACAGTGAACCTGAGTACAGCATTAATGTTAGCAAGAAGTCCACCTCTCACCCATCTCCAATTTTCACTACCATGAACTTTCCACCTCTACAGTCAGCCTACCTCTACTCACATCAAGTGACCACAACAAGCCCAGTATCTCTAATTAAAAACAAACATGCTTTTTTTTCCAGAAGGCAATAGTGAAGTGCACTTCCCTGGTAGCTGATCCTTAGAAATCAAATCTTTCTCTGTAAGATGTGGTATTTAAGTCACTAAGAAGTTACTGTCAGTGCCCTTTACCTGCAACTGACTGGTCCAAAATGAAGAAACAACGTCAGAAGGGCTGAGACCGAATGCTTTTGGAGCTCCATTAGCTCCTGCATACACACATCACATCTGCAGTCACTAAAATGCCATTTCTACTACAGTACAGGTATTTATTAAATTCAACAGTCTTTTTAACCCCTTGCCTTAAGTATTTTTAGAAGGTAATAATAATAATATTCTTTTTTTTTAAAGTAAATTGAGGAAACTATGATGCATAGGAAATTGAAAAGGCTACTTGCAGTAGCCAAGCAAATGGAAGAACACACGTGGTCACAGAATCAGCCCCCAGCTCCCCACTGCTTTGCATTAATGAAGCACTACTCTGCAAGCCTGATGACGGTATTTTAGTCTCCCTTTGCAGAAGCCCAAGTGATTACTCGGGATTCAAAGCTGCGCTCCACAGCTTCTAGAACGAGAATTTAAAACTCGCAGTTTTAGCCCACATGATTAAAATTGCTTCATTAAAACAACAGCCAAGACACAGTAACTCCAGTCAATAAGTCTCTTTTTGGGGAGCCCACAGAAAGCCAGACCTTACCTGCTCTGCAACTCCACAGCAAGAGGAAAATAAAGGACCTGTGCAACCTGCAGTGTCCTCATTCACCTCATGTTTTTCTAATGATTTCCCAGCTGACTCAAACATCCATAAACTTTTTAAAGCAATTTACTTATCATCACAGCATTGGTTGCCAAGTCACGCATGCCACAGTGAAAAAAACACTATGACAGTGCATGGAGCTGAAATTGCATAGAGAGAGTTTCTGTAAGGGAAGGCTAGGTTCTTCTCTGGAGAAGGGGCTGAGTCTGTAGAAGCATGTTTGTGCTGTGATAACACAGCCACACATAAAGTCCAAATTGGAATGGTATTTTTATACAAACTAATCCTGAAATTAATGCAAAATATATTTTATTGGATCTGACCTGCAGTCTGATTTCATATCAAGAAAGATCCCCAGCATGAAAGCTTTTTGTATGTAAAAAATAAATACACATTTGTGAGCTGAAACCAGTGGCAAAGGTGTAATAGCAAATATCCCTATGGTAAGCTTGCACGAAAGAGCTGTTCTCGGACAATAAAGAATGAATGCGAGAGGGTACATCAATTATTGCTGCACAAACCAGATCAAAAGAACAGCTCACAGCTGATATGTTCATAGTTGTTCATGCAGCATGACAATGAGAAGGGCTGAGATGATATTAGACAACACAACAGCATGCATTCAATTTTTAACAGATTCATGCAATTTTTTTTTTCTCACAACTAAGGGAAGTTGCAATGCTACCGACACTGCACAGTTCACTGTTGTTGTTCAATGTGTTAAAAAAAAAAATCTGCTATAATTAAGGAATTGCTTGGCCTCTGTCCATTTTGTTCCACACTGCTGCCTCACACTTGTTTAAAGAACTGAGAAAATTTGTTGAAAATGTGGCAGATAGTGGGAAAAAAAACCGTTAAGGTTGACTGGTTCAAATTAGGCAGTATTTGTACAGATGGAGCACCTGCCGTGACTGGCAAGAAGAACAGTCACGTCGCTTTGCAAGAAAAGTTTTTGGATCGAAAGTTATTGAAATACCATTTGTATCCATCAGGAATTTTTTCTGAGCCAAAGAGTTAGGTTTCTTACATGTCTAAATCCTGTCTTCTCCTACTCTAGCAAAATAAGTATTTATGCACGAAAGCTGTCAATAAGCATACCAAGTAATTGATGAAAATGATGAACATATTACATACACAATGTCTTCTGTCAAAGGGCAAAAACTGTGAAAGATTCTGGAAACAGAGAATGATCAATACATTTTCTTAACAGACGTTATTAACCCTTCAAGTGACAACAGTCTGTTTAAAACCAAGAATGGGATCAGAAATCTGGTCTGTAGGGACATGACACCTCAGCTTTGCAGCCTCAATACGTACTTACAGGGAACGGATTGCCTGTTTACTGCATGCTGTCATCCATGTGCTGCTTTTAAGTTGAAGCTGAGATGTTCTTATCCTATTTGAATTGGTGTGCTTCAGTTATTTGCGGTGTGCGAGAAGTGACAACTGAAGGTCTGAGAAATACTATGATCTGATGTTTTGGGAGTTGTTTCACTCTAAGTTCAAAGATCCTAGAAAACAACAATTTCCCATTCGTATCCCATTTTATAATGTGATGTAGACCATTTCCTTTGAAATCGTTTGGAATCTCTCAGCTTTAAAAAAGAGGAGATATCCTTGCAGCAGCAAAGTGAAGACTGATACTCTTACCTACAGAACAGGTCCAGGCACACCCAGCGAACAGCAAAACCCAAAAATGAGTACTTAAAAGCAATTCTTCTGTGATACATGCCTACCATTTTAGTGCTTGCGCAGATTGGGACCGACACGTATTCATGAACAGTAATACTCTATTACAAACTTTGTTAAAAATAGACTGTTCAAAAGTCACCAATTCTCATCTCAGTGACTCGGTGTCAACAAAGCTGAAAACAAGGGCAAAAAGGACGTTTAGAAACACTCTCGACTACTTGAAGGTTGCAATGGCAGTTGTACTCTGTTAACTTCATTTCAGGAGGAACGAAGTAAGGGTTATTCTCTCTTTTGACATTAAAAACAATAAATTATGTTTAATAATACAGAGGAATCAAGATAACTTTTAAAGACTGTTTGCAGTACATCTAGGGGGAAAAAAACCCAAACCCTAGCCAGACTTGTTATAACAAGACTGACCCCTGGATTTAGTGATTCCCAGTCTTGTGAACAGCCTCCTGCCTTTGAATATTTTCCCTCTTCTGGAACACCTACATTTGCACATATTGATTCAAGATTTTTGTTCTTGGCAAATACATTTTTGCCTAGATAGAGGAAAGTGTAACAGAACATCACCATTTCAAAATAAAACTTCAGACTAAAAAAAAAGCATTACAGAATCTGCTTTTAGAAGTGTATGAAAAGGTTTTTTGGTTGATTTTTTTTTAAGGTAAGATTATATTGAAAACAATACACAAATACTGCTACACGAAGAATTAAAAAGAAAAATAATTTAAATGGAAGTCTAAATAGATTGTGCCAATTTTCATTACCCAACACAAAATAAAAAGGGGAAGAAAGTCAAGAATTAAAACACTGGTAGCTTAAACTTATTTTGGTTTTAATATCCATAAACTGAAGTTTCATCAATAAGATATATATAATCACCATTGCTTGCTTAAACACGTATGACCTAGCAAGCAAGTTCATATAAAATTTTTGTTGTAGTTCCTCTTCTAAGAGGAAGAAGTATTTGCCTCTGTTCTTAAAGGAGGAGGAATACTTGCATGAACTGAACACCGTACACTCAGTGCTTTTGTTTCTTTATAATTATAATGCCTTTAAAAAAGCAAACAGCATAGATTCATTTGAACGCCCAAAGGCTTCACCCTTTTGCTGCAAATTATTCACATTCACATAAAAATGTACACTTTGTAAGTATTACAAAAATACTTTGCAAATTCTGCCAAAGCAATACAAATTTGTAATCTAGATGAGGGAAACAATGCTCACATGCTTTTCACATGTTCTGCTAACCCCCAGTAGAAGCATATTAAATACTCAGCCGTTCAAGCACTCTAATGAAATACTGAATACTCACGATCTTTACATACAAAATACCTTTGGTTAGTACAGTTGGAAAAGTATGTAACCCAGTTTTGGAAAACTGCAAAAAAACCCCTCCCTTTAAAATCAATGCTATTACTTGTTGGAGGAAGAGGCAACTTTCACTACAACTTTGACAGAAGAGAAAATGATAACGCCATTAAAACTAAGAACATCCACAAAGTATACCTCTTCAGACGGCCTGCCACTAAGGCATGTGACCTTTAAGAACACATGCCCTATTAGCTGAGGCTGTGCGTCCAAAGGATGACGTAGGAACATGAAGTGAGCCCCCCAGGAGAACAGTCTGTGTCAGACTTCCACAATTTGAGTAAAATACAGGTTGTTATGCAAGCACTGCAATGTAGGGATTTATACAGATAATATCTTCCAATTGAAAACTCCACAGAAATTTTAAATCCCTCCCCTGCCCCTTTGATCCCTTCCTGTCCACCTTCTACTTTCTTTATGCATTGTTTCCCTTTCCCAACTTTCTTTTTATTCTGTTTGTCTCTCCTTTTACTGTCACTTTATAACGAGACTTTTCATTTATTATTCCTTAAATAATTAAATAGTCTCCATTTGCTTTCCTGCTTCCAAGCCAAAGTAGTATCCCATTTATGTGCTATCACTCACTTCTATCACCTTTCACTTTCTCTTGTTATCATATCTTTATAGTACTATTTGGCAGGCAGAGATGAACTTATTTCTTCTCAAAGGGTAAGTTAGCAGCTTTATGAAACTCTTATTAATGTAGGGCAAAATTAATTTAAAACACATACCAGCTAGTTGAACTGACCCTGAAAAGCGGAAGTAAACTTTAATCAAGTACAATAAGATCTGTAGTGCTAATTTTCATCGCTGTTTAAGTAAAAATTCCAATTATGCAGTTCAATGTATCTCCTAAAAGGCCTTTTACCAGCCCCATTTACTCAAGTGGCATTTTTATGTCCTTTCTCTCTGGGGAGTTGAGACACAAAAAGCCAAGCTCAATTCCTCAGCAAGGCTTCTAGTCCCACTGAAATCAACCAAAACATCTTTTCTGAAGTCCCACAGCAAGCCCATGGCACAGCAGGGAGCTCACCCAGAGGGCTATGGTGCAACCCCACAACCCCTTCATCCTTCGGGAAGTTGACAGAGCACTGGAACAGGCTGCCCAGAGAGGTTGTGGACTCTCCTTCTCTGGAAATACTCAAAACCCGCCTGGACGCGGTCCTGTGCACCCTGCTCTCGGTGTGCCTGCTCAAGCAGTGGGGTTGGATGAGATGATCTCCAGAGGTCCCTTCCAACCCCTACCATCCTGTGATTCTGTGAAGTCAAACTACCCAGTTCAGCCACTACCTCTCTCCTTGCTGTCTTTTACTTTTTCCCTATTTCGAGGGCATCTGGCCTTCTTCAACTGTTCCCATTTCCCTCTCTCTCTTTTTTTTCATCCCTGTAAAAGTTCATACCTTCCAGAGAGAGAAACCCCATTTTAATTCGGCTACCATTGCCTTTTCCTTGCTGATGGAAAGAGGAACTCAGGAGCTCTGCCAGTCCTTTACCGTAAAAGGCTCTTCCCATGTCCAGTGTTGAAGTCAGTGCAGAAAGAAGCTAATTTTTAAAAAAATTCTGCTTGCTGAAGGTACTCAATACAGCATTTAAATATCCAGGGGGAGAGGAATAAAAGTTATTTTCTTGTTCAGTAGCAGTAAGCATTGTGTTTATTCTCCAAAGTTCAAACTAAGTGTCTATGTAAAACAAGCCAGCACCGGCTACAAATGCTGCTTAGTCTATAGGGGTAAGCAATGCAAGTCATCAGTGGCAAGTACGGACACAGACACCAATCACCCACAGAAATCTTCATGAAGCAGGAGCATACATCTTTAATCGTCATTAAAAAAACGAGGTCCTCCTCCACAGTGGGTTTGGTAATTGTTTATCTAAACCACGAGCTCAGATGAAGCAGCGAATAAAATCGATACGACGTCATCATACTGCTTTTTCTCTGGGATGCACCCACATGTCCGTTGTACATCCAGACTAACCAACTGCACCAGAATGACAGAAGCACAGAAACTGCTATATGAAAAGAGCTGGATTAAAACTAGAAGCAGAGATTTAAATTCACCAGGAGAGAACAACTCTAAATTTGATGCTACCTCACCCACAGCACATTGGATTTAAGAGCAGAAGGCACACCTTGCTCATGCATGTATTTACAGACTATAATCCATTTAAAAATAATGAATGAATGTGCTGAGAAATTCCTATATCCTTATTGCTTGTAGTTTCTGCAGACTTACTGACATTTGATTCATACCAGCATTGAAGCGCTCTACCAAAACTGCACTTTCTCGAGGTTACTTTCAGTTAAAAAAAAAAAAAAAAAAAATATTTAAAAAGGCTTGGCCAAACAAGCCAAGGTAAATGCTACATAGTCCATGAACCCAAATAATTTATTCCTGGCTCAAAACACCATCACTTAAAAATAAGATTCTGTTTAGCATTACTATAAGTTTCTAAATTTCATAGCTCGGTAAGAGTTTTCTCTAAATTTACTGACAAATTTTACTGGATGAAGCCAAATTATAAAGATTATTTTGCCAGCCACAGAACACTAATTTAATCTGCATTCTCAAGTGAGGGTGGATCCGAAGACCACGCATGCAGATGACAACAAGGACACTAGTTACATGTAAATCCCGTAAGTCACTGCAAATGCAATATTCTACTGAGAAAAAGTACCTTCCTTAGTTCATCTTCTGATTAACTGAAATGGTAACAACAAGTATTTCTACACATATTCCTTCTTTCTTAAATTATTCATTTCATTAAAAAGTTTAAAATCCTCCTGCCAGTGAGCCACGTATCCCTTGTATTACTCTTATAAATATTCCTAGCGAAGTGACAGGAAATATCCTTAAAAGCAAGATTCAGAAGTACCTTATTATTTAACTGAACATCTAAAGGTGATTTTGTAATAAAGCAAATACATTTTCTCTGGGTTTAGACACCCAAGTTAGTACTTCTGAGTAAGGCTGAATTTTATAAATTTCAGTTCTACTGCTTGGAGGTTATTTCTTGAGCTGACATAGCATGCGTTTGCTCTGAAGTTACTCTAACACAGCTTCAGTGTGAGCAGGAAGAGTTTCCCACCTCCCAAAAGATTTGAAATACGGACCTCGTAAAGCACACGGAAGAGGCAAATCACAAATGTATCCTAAAGTCTTGCTGTTCTTTCTATCTGTGGCAAAGCTCTCATGGACTTTATTAGCACAGGACTGGATCCGGAGCATGAACTTATATGCCTATTAAATGATACTTCTTTTTCGATTGATCTCTCATTTGAGGCAAAACACATTAACTCTTGATAGTTGCGGATACAATCCTCCTTCTCATTCACTCAGGCCCTGATCTCCAAGATACTGAGCAGCTTCAACTTGCCCTAAAGCAATGGAAAACTACAGCCACCCACAGGAGCTCATCTTAGTTGGACTGAAGTTGGCACAAATTTTACAGCAGACCTCAGGGAAGGCAAGATCAGGGCTCTGCGATTCAACCAGCAGTAGCTGAATAAATGTAAGAGATCTGGACTCAACCCCAAGTTCTTCTACCGACGTCAAAGACCCCTCATCAGCGCCAATGGGCACATCCCCGCGTAGTGCCGTATGCTGCAACTATCTGACAACGGGCCCAATCCTGCTGTCTCGAGTCATCAGAATATTACCTGTAAGAGTAATCCCATAGAAGCCCACGGCAACCTGCAGAAGTAAGGGCTGCAGAATCAGCTATGCAATCACACTGTTACAATTAATTCCAAGCAATTTTACTATTTAGAAATGAAACCAGAAAATTAGACTCTGAACATAGCAAAGGTTTTGCAAATTAGTTCATTCTACAGCTCAAATACTTTCTTTCCCTCTAAATCAAACTAGAAGTCCATTGTGTGCCTGTCCTTTTTAATTAAATTACCAAGAATAATATCAACGGGTAAGCCATATGAACACCGTGGTGCTCTAGGTCAAAGCGTTCAAGCTACTGCTTTCACTAGGGCGTGACGCACACCTTGCAATTTAAATGTACAAATTATCAGCTGGATTACCACAAGAAGAAATTGTTGCCAGTTATTTTTCAGCATTCAGAAAAGGCTATCCTAGTGAGAGTTTTCGGCTCTAAAAGTACTCATTTTCCTTTCCTTGCCAAATCTGTAACATTTTCTCATGGTTATTATTTTTTTAAATAATTACAACCATCTCAAAAGCATTCGCTTATTTTGTCATTTTCATATATACATAAATAACTCTGGGCTCACTTCTTTGAAAGGAGCACTAAATGTTGTTTGCCTGGTTTTCATTCTGACTCTTTAAGTAGTTTAATCATGCTTTTCAAGTTATTTAGCTGGTTTTATTCTGTAATCACACCATTTCTGCTGTCTAGGGACATTCAGAAAGACTGGGTGAAAAGCTGCAGCCTGAATCACTTTGCAGTTTTCTAAGAGATACTCTAAAATCTTCTCATTTTTGACGGCAGAAGCCAAGAAGGAAAGAATTCCCGCTGGCACATCTGAGCCATTTTCCAAAATTTTGGAGAGGGAAATTCTGGATGCGTAGACTGCCGGAGAGGCGAGAGAAGAGCCTGCAGTTCACACATGCACACGTAGAGCACCCGGTACCCGCTTACTGCAAGCGATCATGACATTTCCGTGCGGTCTCTCAGGTGGCGGCCGTGCCCCTGCTCGGGGCGCCGGGCTTAGCCTTAGGCTTAGGCTTAGCCCCCCCCGCCCCCCCCGGGACCCCGCCGGGCGCTCTCCCGTCGCCCCGCCGGGCCGGGGGTCGCGACACACCCGCGGGGGGCTGCACGTGCCACCCGCGGCGGCCCCGCCCGGAGCCTCACCGGGCAGCGGGGGCGGCCCGGGGCGGTGCAGCTCACCTGGGCGCAGCGGGCACCGCCGCTGCGAGCCGGGCTGCCGCCCGCTGCCATTTGTTGCTCGCGTTCCGAGGGAGCTGCCCTCTCCCCATCACAGCCGCCGCCGCCGCCTGCTCCAGTAGCAACTGGTCCTGGTAGGTCTCAAAGTGGAAAAATCCCACGGCAACACGCACGGCGTCTTCCCGCCGCTCCCCGCCTCCCCCTTCCCCGCCAGCCCCGCGCCCCGGCCGCCGCCCGCATGCTGATCAGCGCGACCTCCGGCAGCCCGCCCCGCACACGGCCGGCGAGCGCAGCGCCCAGCCGCCTCGGAAGCGGAGGCATGGCGGGGGGGGAGGGGGGGGGAGCTTTTTTTCCTCCCCCTTTTCTGATGCTGCTCCGCTACGGGATCGGCGGGCGCGGGTCTGAAATCCCTCGCTTGCTCCCAAGCGAGGGGGTGGCAGCCCCCTCTCCGCAGCTCCCGCCGCTTGATTCCCTCCCCACCGCACCCCCCCCCCGCTGCCTCGGGGGAGCCCAGACCCCGTCCCCGTATCCCCCCCGCCCAGCACTCACGGCCAGCACGGGCCGGGGGAAGGATTATGTCCGCTGGCCCTCGCCGATCCGTGCTGGGCAAGGTGGCACGGCACGGCACGGCACGGCGGTAGCCCCTCGGCAGCAGCAGTAGCACTGCTCGCCTCCCTCCCCCCCTCCCTCCCCGTCGAGTTTCCTCCCGGCGCTACCGCCCCCGCCGCGCAGCCCCGCAACTCACATCGCGGAGCGGCGCCTGCCCGCAAAACTTCGCGGCGCGTCGCCGCCGGCAGCTCGGCTCGGCTCGGCTCGGCTGGGCTCGGCCCGCGCCCCAGCGGCGCAACAGGCGGCGCAGCCTCACCTGGCGCGGAGCCGCCGCGCCATGGGAGCGACGGGCGGAGCCTGGCGGCGGGGCCGGGGCGGCGGGGCCCGGGCGCAGCCACCGCCCGCCAGCCCGCCCGCCCTGCTGCCTCCGCCGGGCGCGGGCCGGGCGGCTCTGCCTGCAGCCGCCGCTCCCTCCTGCCCCTGCGCTGCGGCTGCAGGCAGGGAGGGAGGGAGGAGAGACGGGGAGGGAGGGAGCGAGGGGGGGAGGAGACTCCCCTCTCGCTCCCACGGCACAGCGGGGAGCTGCACCCCCGGGCGGGGTGATGGAGGCCGCCCCTCCCCGGCACCGATCTCGGCGCTCACCCCCTGGCTCTAGGGGCAGAGCCGGGGGCCGCCCCGGCGGAGGCGGGGAGAGGCGCTCCGGGGCCGGGGCAGAGCCCAGCCTGCCGGGAGCACGCACCGCCGGCCCACGGCGGGCGCCGAGCGCCCTCGGAGGGTGCTCCTGCTCTCCCCGGTGCCTCCCAGGTTCCCCAGCAACATATGAGTACGGTGACTTGTTTTGCCAATCTGAATGAAAAGCTGTTACTGCCGGCGTATAATACTTGATGTGGCAAACTTGCCACTGCTCGTGTTTTTGCTACAATACATGAACTTACTCTGCACCCAACCTAACCAACCCTTTGAACTGGTCTTGCGTAAAACCAGTTATTCAGACCCTGCTTTGGGTTTACCATGATTCTTGCCGGGGTGACTTTCTTCTCTGAGAGGTGCTTCTGTGAAATGTGTTATGTTGCAGCAGATGCACGGACTGTCAAAATACAGGCTTAGAAGGAACATCACCAGTTGGTTGCCTGTCTCAAAGATGCATTCTCTGTTGTGCGCTTTTCTACTCTGGCTTTGCAAAGTAAACTTTCTATTTACCTGGTGTGGCAAAGGATTCTGTTGCCTGTCTCCGGCTGAGAGCAGCTGGCTAGAAGGGTTTTAGAAAGATGCATCTTTGCTTGGTAGCTGGTTTGCTTTAAGGTGAAAGCGACCTAAGATGCTACACAGAACAGAAAATGAATTGGCTGTGATTTCCTTGGGGCTTTTTTTGCCTCTAACACTACAAAACTGTTCTATCTCCATATATAGGCCATTGTTAAAAAGAAACTGCTGGGTCAGAAGGACCACTGCTATGGTCACAGAGAGGTGGTCTTTTTCGGGGTGGGGGGTTGGGGGAGAGGGAGAGAAAGAAAAACATGCAACTAACACACTGCTAAATGCCATTCTCCATCATTAAGCCTCAGTCCTGGGATTCTCTGCCCAAGTAAATACTTACCTCCCTGAGTAATCTGTCTGAATCATATTAGCAAGATAAGGTAGGACCAGGCCTTTGTATTATATAAAAAATTGCTTTTTTGCCTCTAAGAATATTTGCAAATTGCCTCCTGAACACTTTTATGTATGCCTATCATTTTACATTCTTATTAGTATAAGAGGGAATAGCAAATATGAGGAAACTTGATAAAAATCACTTTTGTCAGTTCCTTACACATTCCTCACACTGACTGACTCAACTCAGCTTTGAAGTCATAAGCAGTTAAAAAAAAAACGTACTACATGAGCATGCGTTTCTGTTTACAATGTGTTGGATCATGTCACGAAGTCAGTGACCAGAAGAAGCCCTGACTGGACTGCCAGCACTGTATTATTTGCAATGGGAGATGATTTTCAGGCTTTGTGAGTTTTATTCCTTTAACAGAAATAAACTCAGATTCATTTTAAGGCAGTAGAAAAATATTAATCATTGCTAAGAACCCAAAATCTAATGTCCAGGAGCCATTTCTTCAAATTCATCTTGTGTTTGTATTTTCACTGTTTAGTATATAGGCATCTGACAACTGGGTATAGCACCCAGGATGGATGCACTTGGTTGCTCATACTCACCGTACTAATATTCGTATGACAAGCATTGCAGACCTCCTTGGAGTGACTTGCTGCTGTTAAATATTTTTATAGTGAAAAAGAAGATTAGCAGATCTGCTTTTCATTTGGCTCAACAGTTAAAAAAAAAAAAGTTTATTTGATTAGATAAAAATGGGTATCTTCCATGCTCTAATTTCCCTTTACAATTGAACCTTTAGTTGTACTTTGTGGAGTGAAACATTTGCATAGTTAAATATCATAACAATATAAGGGAAGAGTGATCTTAGCTTGCATAACTTAACATACTGCATTAGCCATGATGTTATTCATCCTATTGATTTAAGTCTTATTTCTTGTGTTAAGGAGAAAAGAACCTCACAAAAGATAGAAGTAATTATTTCTGTTGCTGAAATTGCAGCTTATAAAAAGTTTTTTGACCAGCTGCACATGAGTAGCTGGTTCGTAGGTTTGTATTCAGAGACTCACTCCTGCGAGCAGCTAAGCATCTACAACTTCAGTTGAAATTAATGGGTGTCTAGTATATCTTTGAAAAGAAGAAAGTATTTTTTCTGGGGAAAATTACTGTGAAGGGATGCGCAGCTACTTGCTGTTAAAAATTGCACAGATTTTTTAAGAACTGAAATACAGCTGATGTTATGCCCCTGTCAGTTGGCTGTGTGTGCAGTAGAAAGAATATATTATTATTATAGGTGGAAGAAACTTCTTAGCTCCATGAACAAACCCACTAGCAGATTTGCTCATTAGCTTATTGGCATCGCATGTCCATTTTACAAGATAAGTAGAAGTGAAAGGATTAGTCCTGTGTTAAGAATGAGCATAAGTTTAAAGGAGAAGGAGAAGGTCATTTGGCTGCCCTCAGATAAGAAAGGAACTGCTCACACTTGCTGACTTCTATGTATAGTTATGAAAATTAGGGAACATAAAAGGTGATACCAGATGGTCCCTAAGTTTACCTCATAAAATAATTTTGATAAGCATTAATAAATATTTAAGGGCCCAGTGCTACCAACCTTTACACAAATTATTTTTGCTAATGCAAAAAACCCTACGTAATTCAGCGAGACTGTTTGACAGTAAGGGTTATTCACACAGATAAGACTTTACAGATTGGATCCTTAAAAATGTATAAACATTAACAAAATATTTCAATGGCTAAATTAAAGAATCATCTGGTACCATCTATTCCTTTAAGCTTCCCAGATTTTAATAACTTTGTACAAAAATCTGCAAAGAATACCACTTGTTCCAGTGTTGAGGTAAACTGAGTGACCTTATCCATTAACACTCCTTTTACTAGAGGATCAATTCTTTTCATAGCCAACAATGGTATAAAATTCATATTCTAGATGTTGGTACATTAAAGAACTAAATCTCACAATGGTCTTACCTCTAGCAGCATGTGCTTAGGAGTTTAGAGGGAACATTCCTTCTGTTCATGGGCCAGAGTGTGAATTTTTTGTAAAGGACAGTGCAAAGATGTGTCAGCAGCAGATTCGCCTTGGGATTACTCCATGCTCAGAGGGAGGACACATGCGGAGCCCAGAGCAGTAGTCTGTGCTCAGCCACAAGAGCAGTGAAAAGCATGAAATTTTGCATTCTGGGAATATTAAAAGCAACACAAACTACAGTGTTCACATGATAGCCACATTCCTCGATTGGATACTTGCTTCTGCTGTCTCTCTAGGCTTGATGGTGCCAACAGTCCTCATGCTCCTCTCGGCCCATAGGTACTGCCACAGCATGTGGTGATGAGGTTTTGCCCCAAGAAGATTAGTAACGGAGAAAAGCCATCTTTGCAGAGGGCCAGTATAAATCCTTTGTGTCTCTTGATCTCGCTTAAGCCCTGTGCTAGCAATGTGCAGACCATCTTGATTTCTAAGCACTGCTACTCTCACAAGGGTTTGAGGCCTGGGCCTTAAACACTCTCTTCAAGAAGTACCAGTAGCTTCTGTTTTCCTGTATTTGACAGGTTCCGTCATTTTGAAAGATTTCTGTAGTTTTGCACGTAGTCCCTTTTCTACATAGCTAAGAGTTGCACTGTGTTACAGAAGTGAGTTTCTGCTTTAAATAACAGAAAATCCTTAGACTGTCAATAATTCATTAGCTCCAAAAGAGAAACAGCAGTTGTAAATAAGCTCGACTAGTTCAGCTCATACTCCACCTAGCTCTGATGTAGAGAAAAATATAAGTAAGGAAATATGTTCTTCTGCTCTGTGCCATCCATTCCTTGAAATTGGTGTTTTGGGCTACTCACAAAATACCATGCATTTCCGGGATACTTAAATATTAGAAAAAGAACTGGAGAGTAAGTGTATTTCATGCTAGTCAAAACAGAGTAGTGGAAGTTAGGTCTTGTCAGACACACTTGTTGTGGAATTTTTGGTTATTTAGAAGATTTATGTAAAAGATTACAAGTCTGCATATGAAGAGCAGCTGTATTGGTAGGACATACTTGGATTTCTGCAAGGCAGTTGACTTAATACCACATGACATTTTGATTTCAAGTCTTGCATTACATGGAATTAACAGGTCACCCATTACGAGCATTACAAAGTGTCTCACTGACAAATTTCAAAATGTAGTCTTTTACTGGGGAGGTTTCACCCAATGTGGGGAGCTTTCCCAACAGAATCAGAAACAGTCTTCACCTAACACTATGTTATATTGTCTTCAGCAGTCCAGGCCATGAGATAAAATCTTTGCTTTAAAGGCTTGCATATGACACAACGTGTTTTAGCACAGTAAATAAAGAAGATATATTACTTCTGCAGTGATTTGGTTTGGCTAAATGATCACTGTCCAACAAGCAGCACACTAAATTCATTTTGCTACAGTCAAATGCAAATTAATACCTCTGGGAACCAAAAGCTTGTAGGAATGGACGCTGTCTCAGAGTGCAGAGACTCAAGGAATGATAAAAACCCATTACCCTAGATAATCACCCCTAACATGAGATCTCAGTGCAATGCTGTGGAAAGGACTCGGGAGTCCTTGCTTGTTTGCAAAATATCAAGCACAGTTCTGGTGCCTGCACTTTAAAGAAGATGAGAAAATACTGGAGAAAATCCAAATATTTTGCAAGTCAAGCACAAGTCTTGAGATGGGAGGCTTAAAGAGCTGGACATATTCCACTTACTCAAGAAAAGGTTGAGAGGATACAAGGAAAAGATAACAGATAGCGGTGAGCTTTTTTGCTCTTGCTGACAAAAGCACAAGCAAATCCAGTGACTGGAAGTTTGAGGTTAGATGTAATCAACCTTGAAATCAGATGCAATTTCCTAGCAGTATAGGTAATTAAACTCTGTAAGAGCTTATGAAGGGAGGTGGTGCACTCACCGTTTCTTGATCTTGTCCTAAAAACTGTCTGTCTTTCTTAAACACAGGCTTTACTTCAGCTTCTGGGAGAACTTCTAATGGACAGAGCAGCCTCAAACAGGCAGGGAAGGAGAGTCACATCAGGCCAGATCCCCTGGTGATCCCTCTAGTCCTACATCCATTAGAATGATGCATCTGTGCGATTTCTTCCATTATGGCTGAAACAAGATGGCTTGAACTACACCCTGCCCACTCAGACATTTGCAGGTTGGCATTAAGGTAATGAGTATAATCAAATCCCATAATTGAGAGCTCCAGTTAGCTGCCTACAGCGGTGAGGAAGAATCCCTTCCCCATTCCTCCCAGAGGATATTTGGCCTCATATATTCTGCAGTAGAAGTTTTTGCCTTCCCTTGAAGCATGTATTATTTATTTTACTGTAGCCAGGAAGAGAGTAAACCAATGCAGAAAATTATCAGAGACTTCTGATGCTTGGATCTGATTTAAGCCAAGTCCAGGAGCAGTAGAGATTTTTCTAGCTCAGATTGGCAAGGATGGTGGATTTTTTGCATGGATTGTTTTTGTGATTGTCTGGGCATGTCACGCCTAATCAGTTCTCAAGTACTGCAGGGATCTCAGGTACTGCTTTAGACACCTAACAGTTTGGTTGCTCAAGGACTGAAATACTATGGGCTAATGAAAGTAATTGTCTCAACCTTGAGGTACATGTACAACAATTAATAGCCTCTGATACACAGGACATCAGACTAGACAATCTGATGATCTCTCTTGGCCTTAAATTGTGAGGGAATGTAAAGCTTGTACATAACATAATAACAGCCCCTACTTTTCCAGGGCTCCCAGGAATACAGGTAGTTACACCACGAGTAACAAGCGCCAAACAGTCTCCAGAACCACTGGTCAGGGAGAGACAAACCCATGGAGAATTGAAAACCAAAGCAAGTCCCACCAAAATTAAAAAAGACGCCAACACAATATATTGCCATTTGCTTGCAGGTGTTTGCCTTGCATGTGAGGGAAGAACTTCTCAGAGGTACCTGCCTTTGATAGGAGAGACCTGGCCTCAGAGCTTCTGCCATCCACAGTCCCTTCCCGCCTATGCTGATCGGACAGGACTGCAGGACAGCCAGACAGATTGGTCATGGAGAAGCCCTGTTCAAAGCAAGTTTCTGAAGACTTCCAGCCCTAAGCTATGAGATGTTTCATCTATATGACAGGTGAGGGAGCTCAGCATCCCTGCATGAGACCTCAGATATTTAACACCCTCTCTGGCTAAACATTCACAAAGGCACCACAGTATTTTGATACGGTTGCGAGGTGCAGGTGGCTCCATCCAGAAAACCGTTAGTGAATAACCATAAATTAGCTGTTCTTCTATATAGACTAACATAACTAGTGGTAACTGGTTTTTAACCTCTTACCCAGAGAGTCATGGAAAGGAACAAAAGAAAAGCAACTCAGACTGATGAAACAAGACAGAAAACGTGTACGTGTATCATACCAGTATGGATGCACATCTCCATGACTTATTGCCTCTGAATAATATACTTATGACTGTTGTATTAATCACTAATAACTGCACTGAATAGTGTGACACTGCAAATTATTCATAAACAAAATTAACAAACCACAGTATTATAGATCCCAAAAATGTTTGCACCTGGCAGCCTACAAGAGCACAGTAGGAATAGCTTCCTATAATGCTTATCTTCACAGGATTGTGGATACTTTTTGTTGCTGCAGGATAGGAGGAAAGGACATATTATAGCCTCAGCTCATCAAGATATTCTTCTTGGTTTAGATTTATCACAGGTTTCTCTTAAACTACAGTTTTATTTAAGAAATGGACTTGTCTCATTGAGTGTATGTACAGAATACAAATGAGGTTTTCCAAACTAATCCTCTATTGCATAATTTTTGCTGTCATTTTTAGTAGCTAGATGAAAAAAAAAAGTTTGCATAAAGAATCATTGTTTATGATGGGACGTAGAAGAAACTACCAGCACTATCCCAGAAGTAGTTTGCAGGTCATCTGGGCAGAAAATGAGAAACTTTGGTGGATTTATTATCTTCCTCAAACAGAATAAAAAGAGATTTTAAAAAAGTAATCTAGCAACAACTAACTATAACTTAACAGGTATTCATTCCGGCCATCTGAGACTTGGACGTCTGAGACACTGTTCAGAGGATATTGAAGATATTTCTTACTTTATGTACAATATCGTGAGGACTTATAAAAACTTGATTGCTCTGGAGGAACTCACATGGAACCCAGGATCTGTTATCTTGAGTCTTTCAGAATAATCAACTTGAATGATTAGGTTTTAGGTTGAATTTTTTTAATTATATCTATTATTGTTATGTAGAAAATTGTTAGCCAAATTCACTGCGATATTGTGCGTATTTACTGAACGTGCATACTTTGCCATACATTTACATGGTATTTTACATTAATAGAAAGAGAAGTATGATGTGCCCCAAAGAAGCCGCCAACCTAAGATCCTGATCCTGCAGGTATTTATACATCTGCTCAATAGTATGCGCCAAGGGTACTGCCATTCACTTCAACTGAGCCTTTTAAAGGATTTAAAGTTAATGGTGTGCCTAAGTCTTTTGCTAGTGACACTTTCAACAATACCTACGGACACACTGGGAGAACAAAATATATAGGTTAAATGATCCCTTATGCTTAGGCACTTAGTTTCCATCTAGATAAAACAGGAAGGTATATGCAATTTACTTTCAAAGTGAATCTTGCTCACAAGATGGAAAGTGCTATATAAAAGCTGTTATTACTATAAGATTGCTATTTGTCTTTCCTGCAGCCATTTTTTTGAAAAAAAAAGTACTTTCATCTTCCATGAAATTGTCTTGCAAAACAGTTATGTTATGGTGTAATAACAGGTGTGTTATGTTATGGACAAATATGTTATGGTGTAATAATAGGTTTTACAGGGGCAATGACATGATCTGTACTAACATAAATATATATAGATCTCCTATGTGTGAAGATTTCCTTCTCTTCACATGTATCAGACATCCCTTATTACTGTTCTTTGGTGCTGGACATCAGGGAGGACCAAGGCAGAAACTGTAAGAAGATGTGCATTTTTCCCCCCCAATAAACTAAACTCTGAAGAGAAGCTGACGGATATTAACATAGTCTGTGATTTTCATAAATATTCTTCAACAGTCTCCTTTTCTGGAGAATTCTACAGAAGACAGTCCAGTGTGAACCCCCCATTGAATTAAGCTTTGCCAGTGGAACCTGGATGGAGAAGCACCATGAAAGAACCAGAGGTCCTGGGAAAATGAGAAGCATGAACACTGTCTCTCTGTTTTTGTAGGAACTGGGACAAGTATGACTTTCTGCAAAGAAGCCCAAGGGATTTTGTGTTGCAAGGCACTGATCTTAGGCAAATTGCCAAAGCTGAAGTTATTGACTCCTGATAGATACACAGTGATACACAAGAACAACTGAAAAAAAAAAAAGATCAAGTAAGGAGAACATTTGAATCATAATTGCTTCCTTTCTTCTAGCTGTCAATAAAATCAGATTTTTTGCTCTTGTTTAACTAGTTAAGTGCACAAATTCTGACTAGAGTTCTTGTTAACTATTGGGCTGAAAGGCACTAAAGGCTGTCATCAAGACAGTCTTTAACCTGAATAAACATTAGACCCCACTTAAAATCAGTGGTCTGCCAAGAACTCTTTCAGGCTCAGTGGAGTATCTGAAACTGTTAGTCAAAACTGATCATTAATCGGAGGGGAATAATTGCCCCAGATACCCAACAGGCCAGAGAAAATCCATGATGGGTGCAGGGTTTTTCTGTTTGCAGGGAATGAACCTGGTCACAGGGTTTGTCTAAGTTGTCTCCCTCTCTGAAAAACAGCTGGAGCTTAGACCCTCTTTATTTTGCTATTGTATTTTAAGGGAGCCAATTATCCTGTGGCATATTCATTTAAATTCATTTAAATTGTAAATAAGTAAAAAGGATTAGACCAAGGATTTGGCCTGACTCTTGTCAGCTTGGGGAAAACAATGAGACGAGGTCCCCAAATAATACTGCTGCCAGCTAATGACTTGGTTCACTAAGAGAACAGTCTTGTGATGATAGTCATATTAAAAGTGCCTAAAATAATTAGAATTAATTTTAAAATGGTCTCTGGGAAGCAGCTGGGCAGGGACTTAGAGGAAGAGAATGAGAGAGAGAGAAAAGTAAGGACATGAAAATGGACTCATTAATAAAATATGAATACAGACAAAGCTGTGCAGCTGGGGTTTTACACTAGCGTTTAAAGATAGCCGTACACATTTTTCTGCTTCTGGACCTATATCACTTTAAGTCTTTTAGAAACATATTAAAATTACTCAAAGAGGAACCATTTTGAAAAGCTCCCTAGAGTTATGCATGATAATTAAAAAGAGGTTCATTGTAAATCCTTCTGTCTAGTTCAACAGTATTATCTGCTTGGAGACAGCTCTCAAAGGGCAAAGTCACAGCCTTGATGTGGCAAAATTATTGTCCAGTGATGATGTGTTGTTTGTGCTTAGAGAAATACAGCATGAGCACAGTAAAAACAGATCTTTATATATGGGTGCTACAGGTCAGGAGAAAAGCATCAACTACATCATTGTTTATACTAATGAGACATTTCTGAAATAGTATTGTTTGTCTAAAACCAAGGACAGATCAATTTCAAAAGTCAAAGAGAACAGGTAAGGGAAGAGTCAGCTGTACTTCAATTTTCTGTTTTAAGACAAATATCATTCTCTAGATCATACAGAAGCATTATGAAAATAAGTGTAAAAATGAATTTGAGGGAGATGAGTGGTTGAAAACATTTGGATCATAAGTTCTCTGTATATATAAGTTCAGAAGATCATGATCTTAGAAATAATATGATTCAGTAAAAACAGGGTGGAAAGAAATCCTTTAATTCATCTGGAACTCTATACTGAAAAAAAAAAAAGAGACCTGAATTTGAAGTTCTTATTAGTAATCACTGAGGCAAGACATGTATCTGTATCTGACCTAGAAAGAAGCAGATTTTTTAAGCAGCGTACCACTGTTCCCTGTTGGGCATGCAAAACTGCGCTGCGTTTTGGAATAGTGTCCACCCTGATGCAGATGGATGGCACAGGCCTGTGCCATTTTCTTCCATTTAAGCCTTCAAGACAGAACTGAAGTGAGATCTTGATCTCTTCTTTACCCTAAAGTCAAGGAGTGATTGTCATCCTATTCCTTTTTTCCTGTCACTTACATTCACGTGCAAGAAGGGGCTGGGCAGCACTTCCTAAATGCGCTGAGGAATCTGCTCGTGGAGAGGTTGTGTGCTCAAATATTGTGCGTGCTTTTGAGGGTGAGTCAAAATGTGGCCCTTGTTACCACAGAACAGTAATGAAACAACATATTTGTTTTTATGAGAGATGCATAGAGCCTTCCATGCTTCTTACAGTTTAGTTTGAATTGTTGCTTTCATTATGAACCTGTTAATTCAGGGTTTTAACAGAGCCAAGCAGCTCTGCTTCAGGCTACTATTTGGCACACAACACCACCAGTACAAGAGTAATGGTTTATTTGGACAGTTTAATAAAATTCAATATCTCAACTGTTGCCAGGCTCAAAGACAAGCAAAAATGCACGTCGAGTTTTCAGATTTTACAAACCCTATTCAGATTGTACAAGGCATCTTTGCCTTTAAAAACTAACTAAACAAAAAGATGAGAGTTCCTAATTTAAGGTAATTGCCTTGCCAAATTAGGCAGAAAACGTATTACAATATTGGCTGACACAATAATGAGTAAAAATAATGCACAGTAAATAATTGAAATTCCATGGAATTTGGTTTTATATATCTGTTCATGACTGAATAACAACAATGTGAGTCATCTGACATGGCAGGGTATAATGATGAATTGCACACTGTGCTCCTTTGTAGGTGTTTTGGGATGTGTCAAAGAACGCATGCTTCACACCTAAGTACATGTAATTGTTATTGATGAAGAAAGATATAATTCAGTAACAAAGTAAACATTTATTTTTTGTCATTACAGAACTTCAAAGAACAAATCTTCTAAAGTATTAATTAAGCATAAAATTATTTCACGAAAGAGGAGTTGGAAAACTGTTGCAATATATATGTAAGAAACATCATATACTGCATACACTTGGCTAGAAATGCATTTTCCCTTCTTTTTTTTTTTATGTGGCAGTTATTCCCTACATTTTCAGAACTGAGAACGAAGCGTATTGGGAGCTGTAATACTAAAAAGCTTGCAACTGAAAATTTTAATTTAGAGACTTTGAATTAAATTATTGGATGACTTGAGACACTGGTAATAGGCTATATACTCCTTAACCACAATACCACTTGTCCAGGGTTGGTCTGGGTCCCAGGTGACCAAACAGGCCTTGCAGTGGAATCACCAGCCTGGGCTCTAAGTGGCCACTTCTCCACATTGCAAATGAGTGGTCAGATCTTGGGGCTATTGTACGATCATTTTCCCAGTCTCAACAAAAGCAGAGTAGTGAAGAACACCAGGTAACCCTCTCATAAGCCATGCTTACCCATTGCTCATTTATGCAGCCCTTCAAACTACATCATTTGTGGCTACGACAATGTATGTACGTACTAACTACTTAAGTATTCCTGGGCAGACTTTGCACTACAGCTGTCCTGGCTCCCATGCCATCAGCAGCGCCCAAGCTAGTGACTTTAAAGCTAAAGTGGCTCTGTCTGCATGAGCTACAGCCGTTGTGAGCAACACTATGCTCTCACTAATGCTCAGGGTCTAGCATGTCCTGCTTGCTGCCCCTAAGTCATCAGGGGCTGCTCATCCATAGGGACAGCAGGCACAGAGAGACAAGGGAAGCATTTTGGTTGTCTCTGTGGAACGTGACGGTGACTTGTGAAGATCAGGATCATTTGGAGCAAAAGAAGGTAGCAAGGCTGCTCATTTTCTTCCTTGTCTTTGGAACAAATAGAGAGCTATAAAACCATCTTAGTTCCACTGACTTCAGGAAAGCTATGAGACTCTATACCAGTGTCTGCAACTGGTAGCTTTCATAAGCATTGAAATACATGCACAAAAATGCTGCATTTGTGTTTTAGAGGAAAATTCTGTATTGAAAAATGTGGCATATGTTTTATGAAACTGCACCATTTCTGCTGTCCCTTTTGCTGCAGATTGCTGGCGGGGCTGTACTGCACCATGCGTGGACACACACTCTGCTCTCGCATCCCCCCAGACAACATGTGGGGTGAAGGAAAAGGAGCTACTCCAACTCCACTTTTTCAAAATGTATCTACCTTCAAATTTCTTTGGCATTCACAAACAGGCTCCTTTACAAATGTCTGGCAATTACACTCATACCTATTTTTAGAGTTGTCTAACATACTCCAAAAAGCAGCAAGGAATGCAGAACACCAGGACTACCATGTGTCACTTTCTTTAAAAAACAACACTTGAGTTGCCATGTCTTACTACTTTACTGCTTGTAAGATGGGTGGTGTTATCCTTGAGATCTTTCCAGGCACTGATTCTGGTGAAATTTAGTCTCTCAAACTATATTTATTTCAGTTTCTTGGGAATGGGAAACCAGGAAATGGTGGGACAAGAAAACCACACTGTTAGACAGAAGATGGAATATATGAGAAGCTTTAGCTGTGTGATACACTTGCCTGGGACAAATGTATGACCTGGAAAGCAATACCTTGTGTTGTAATGTATTACACGACATGAAACCCAAAAAGGCTGCTGAAAGAATGTGACACTGCACCACAGTTTAACAAGAATTATTGCATTTTGACTATTTCTCCTATACGGATGGATACTCCCCATATTTAACACACAATGTGTTGTGCTCTCTGTGCTATCACTTCTTGATAATTATAAACATGGTTTCATAGATACCCTCAAAAGTGCTTGTAGGCTGATCATTAATATCGGTTTTGTATATACCATATTTTCAAAACCCACATTTCAGTGTAATCAGCACTAGTGAAGGAACACTTTTAATTTCGTGTGGCAACCTCAGTCTTTTTTTTGCCCTGTGAAAATATACATTGGGATAGTCCAGACAGTCTTCCCCTTGAAGTGAGCACAGGATGAGGAATAGCTGTTCTGCATCTGTGGAAATTCATGGCATTTTGATCATATGAGAGAAGAGGACTAACTAGGAAATGAAAATGGGTCTGTAATGCAGAGGAGGTACTTGGAAGAAACCCTTAATTTTCATGCTATCCAGGACGATAACACAGCTTGGCCATCATTTGCAGCTGTTCTGGGATATATCACAATGAACAGAGATTAGCCATTATTATTCAGCGTCTGCTTCAGTGTCCTCAATATCCTATAAAATTCTGAGCTTTACCTAATTGGGCTAGAAGGAGAAACAAACCAATAAATTCATTTTTATTATGATTATGTTATACCAGTCTGGGATTAAATTAATATTAAATATAATGCCTGGGAATACCAGCTAATCATCTTCCAATCACAAGAGTAGGTATTAAGAAGCAGACTGGGGTATAGAATTGTTGTTCAAAAATATTCTTTTTCTTAATCTTATAGCAATTAGAGTAGCCATTTATTATTAGTCATTAGTGCCACCCATCACCACCAGGGCCAGAGGTTGCCAGTGTAGTTGAAGCCATGCTTAGCCCCTTTCTTACATAGAGCAGCAATAGAAAATGCATTATACCAATGCCCCAAAACCAGTGTTGGTTTCTGATAAGCTTCCTGATGGGACTAAAAGGGTCAGCTTTAACCTAGTATGCCCTAAACAGTTTGGGATTTGAGAAATGCTCTTTAATTCCATGTCCTAGTGCCCCTGGGGAGACCAGCAGAGATTCAGTGTACCCTTTTCATAAAGGGAGGTTCTGGCTGAAATCCTCTATAGTAGGTTTAGATCTTGCTCTTAGCCATGAGCTTTGTGAATGTTTGAGGCATCCTGCTCTGTGCTCACTTTCCCCCTCACAGTTAAGGCAGGGTGGACTGCAGGATGTGCATTTATGGGTAGCTTTCTTCTATGCTTATCCTGTGAATTTTTATTACTGATGTTGGGACAGGGTCTTTGACCTATTTTCGGAACTGGACATGTAGAGATGTATTTTTAAACTGTGAACCTAAGTAAAAACCATGCATGATTAGGAGAAAGAATGAGGACTGCAGAAGAAAAAAAAAAGCAGCCTCTATTTAGTAGACTCCTTGTCTCTATCCTCAGTGGCCCAAACTGAATCACTTGGCAGGAGACCTACGCTGTGGAAAGCTGCACTGGCATGTAGGCAGCTGTATGGCAAGGTGCCTGGCATCCAGGCAATTGATCTCTCCTTGCTACCAACTGCATCCACAAACTGGCCTCAGCCTAGAGGTGGAAGGGCAGACTCACTCAGTCCCAAAATCTGAAGCCTGTGGTCTAGCAACAAAAAACCTTAGTCAACATTATACCATGTACTTGTGACAGAGGCACAACCCTCCATTTTTGGCTGGGTCACTGTCCTATTTGATATGTCTCTTCACAGGCAAAGACATGTTCTGGCTGAATTAGGCAGGTGCAGGTGGCCTAGGATTATCTTTGCACCATCCCTCACTCTTTTCTCCACAGTAACTTGTTGCATGTAGGGTTCTGTAAGACACTATTACTACTTACAAATAGCACCATAAGTAGAACAGATACTGGGATACCAGCTACAGGAGGAGCAGATCTGAACAACCACTTTATGTTTCTAGCAGAGAAGGAGGAAGGTTTTGAAAATTTTTTGTCACTGAATATTGGGATCTCTCTTTTCCAAAGACTAATCATGGCATACTATAGCATAAGCCTTCCTTGGAAATGCTGCTGAGAAGACAGCTGAGGATGGATGCCTCTCTCTGCATACCATTGTAATAGCTGCATACAAAAGCACAAACACATCACAGCTTGCATATTTACAACATTTAAATTCACTGACCTTATATTTCTAGAAAAAAAAAAAGAGGGGGGAGTCTTCCAATATTGAGCTTTCAAGATGACTATTTTCCAACGGTGACGCTGTTGTGATTTTTTTAACACTGATATAAGGCAAGTTGCCTGACAGTATTCTAGGCTAAGCTGTACAGAAGAGAGATATATTCATCCCTAACATTGGTGGCTGCCATCTCCATTCTGTATGTTCAGTAAATTATTGCATAAAACATTTAATTTTCAAAGAGGCAGGTTGAGGACAATTAATTGTTTAAACAATGTATTTTTTAACATATACTCAAATATAGACTATATTTCATAATATATATATTCAAAGCTCAGAATTAATTTTAAATGTTCTCTCTGTTTTTTCAGGGCTGCCCTAATTATCATGTGCTTTTTGTTTTTCCATACATCTATTATAGAAATAGTAATTGACAGGGAAAAGCCCCCAGTACTCATTCTCTCAGAATTGTCAGAATTTATGGGCTGATGCTAAGCCTGTACTAGTTTTTTAAAACATAGGGCATATTTTCAGACATAGTAAAAAAACTCAGAAAGATGAAGTAAAATATGTTAATCACCTGAAAAAAGTAAGCATATCAAATGGGGTTTGTCTTGCTTGATATATGTAAACTGTAAAAATTCAGTAGCATTTCAGGCATTAAACTTCATTTTTTGCAAGCTGTAAGAGTAGAGAGAAAAATTTCAGGTTGAACCCTCCCAAAAACCTCTCATTCATAATATAAATAGGTTCTCTAAGTAAGAATCTTTGCAGATAGTGACTGTTAGAAACAATCAGTCATCAAAATGGGGTCATGAAACACAAACCTTCAGAGAAGGCATCGGTATGCTTCACTCTTGCAACAACCTCCCAGGAAACCATGCTGCTCCGAGTATTTATGTCTGAAAAGATATCTGTTTGCAGGCTTCAGATCAGTGAGGAGGAACTACAGTGCCTTCTCTTTACAGCCCTATCTGGCTGCCACTGCACCTGAGCTGTCAAGGAACAAATGCTCTGACTTCATCTTGTGTGCTCATTCCTCTGCATTCTGACAATGCCTCTCAGGTTTGTAGATGTGTCAACCCCATTGTAATGATTGCTGCTAAAATGGATGCACTGAGGAATTAAAACTGGAGATGTATGTTAAAATTGCCTTTCTTATTCATCAGAGGTGCCAAGCCCCTGAAAGAAATTTCAAAGGAATAAGCACATCTGTAATGGTTGGGTTTTTTGGGGGTTGGTTTTTGTTTTTTTTTTTTGCTTCTACAGATAATATTTCATATAAAGCAAGCCCTCTTTACTCTGGTTTTCTTATCTGAGAGAGAGGCACAAAAAAACTGAACTTGAAAACTGACAGAATCTTACCATTAAAACGGTTGCAATCAGAAACCTAATTGCCTTGCAGAGGAGCAGTGGGATTGCATAAAAAATGATCACTCCATTTCTAGTTCATCATCCTATCCAAACATCTTCAACATTCCCGTATTATTTTCTAGGTGTTTGCACCACCTACATTTATTTCACATTCAGGAAGCAAAAACCAACGTCTTCAGGAGGAATAGTTTCTTATGAATGGAAAATGTTTAATACATATACATCCATCCCAGGGGTCCAACACCTTTCCTCAGGAAGAGCTTGTAATTGGTTTCATTCAGGAAAGCCTTTGGGATCTCTATTAAATTAGTTTTAGTGGGTAGGCTCTGTCAATCCAACAGCTTCCCTAAAGTAAAAATTTTAACCCCTCTGTTGCGTTCAAAGGGATTTGGTTATTTTTTTTTTTAAAAAGAGAGACAAATGGGATAGGAACTCATGCCATTTAAATAAATGTCAGCTCCATATGACTTGACCTAGACCACACAGGATGATTCTTTTCAGAAGGCTACTTTACAAATTTCAGAACCTAATTTCATGAGCTCATGTTTGGAAACATTTCAGTAAATTATTCTAGTATGAGCGCACAATTATTTCAGTAAATTATTAGTAAATATTTCAGTATGCTATCCCTCACCATCCATAGTTCATCTGTAGTCATATGCCTCCTTAGGTGCTCCTGACTGAAAGTCCATTTGACCTCATGCCTGTCCAGCAATGTAAGTGCTACTCTGAAAGGGCATGGCATGGGGCTTGCTCTAAGCTCTTGATGAGTTACTGCTTTTGGAAGACAATTTATCTGAGATGTGTTTTAAGCTCCTGACTTTGTTTTTCCAACAATTCAGTAGTAGTCTGCCATGGTCTCTAGGCAGGGATTTAGGCAAACCGGCTCTGGTCCAGAGGAGTCTGTGCCTGAGCTGAAAACTTCCCTTGTGCAGCATCGACAGCTTAAACTCCTTCTGACATAGCACTGGCCAAACTCCAGTGCTCTTTGGAGAAGAGCCTATGTGTGCCTTGCTACCTGGTCAGCACGGCCCAAGCTGGCAAGAGCATGCTCTAGCCCAGCCTGCCAGCAAATATCCTGAGTTAAGCAGAGCATGGCTGCTCCAAGCCAAGGCTGGGCTACAACCAGCAGCAAGGAAAGAAAGAGCAGAGATGACAGGGTTCAGTGGGATTATGCCTGCTCTCAAATCCTGGCCTCTGTGAGGACTACATAGCTATTCTGGTTGGAACCAGAATTTTCTCTTAACATAGCAAAAGGACAAGAAGGAGTTGGTACTGTGTTTGTTACCCAGCGACAACGTTGCAGTAGGAACTCTAAGCCTTTGTCCACTACCAGGCTAGAAGTCCTTCACCACTTGGACTGAAACAACGCTGATCTCTATTGTACTCAGACACAGCAGACAACTTTAGATGAATGAATTAATGTTTCAAAATAGATGTAGTATTTTACATTCTTGCATTTAGTCCACCCAGATGAAGTCAGTGGAAGCTGAATTAGCTCATGCACTTTCAAATGACTCATCACTCATGCATTTGCTCTATGAAGTGCGTCTCCTACAGCTCTATTCCATGGAGGCACAGTGCAATGAGGGCAGTACTCAGAAAAGAAGGCATGAGTCCGAACTTCCCATGCCCTTTTCTCACTACCAAATATATCTGGGCTAGGATCTTGCCCATGCAAGTTACTGCAGTATCATTGATTGCAGCTGGTCTACACTGAATTACCCAAAACAAAGATATAGGGAACCTCAGGATAAATGTCTGCCTGTAATTGTCTGCATGCAATTTTTAACTGAAATGTTAATGTAATCTCCTATGCAGCAGACAACATTTAAATCAGATTTTCTTCAAATTTGCTGTTGCTGGAAACATACACACACACACCCCCCCCATAAATAAGATCTTGAATCTTAACTCAGATGGGAAAATTCACAGGCCGTTCTCTTTAATTAATTTAAACATCACTAATTTAAATGTCTAAGCTCTCCTGAGTAATTCCGGTAACAGCACTTAAAAATAATGCTCCTGTGAAAAGCTCTGCTAATTCAGAAAATGATCAGAATTAATGTTGCTCATTTCACAAAGAAGAAAGAAGATTGTCTCTGTTGTGGCACATGCAGGAAGTTCTAGTCTATTAGCAAACAAGATCAAAAATGAGATCATTAATACTGGCTGAAACAAACAAGATTTTTGTATTTAAATATTGAATACTAGGTCTTATGAGAGCCTGAAGGGGAAAAGAAAAAACAAAGCAAAAAAGATGTGTACCCACAAATGGGAGGGAAAACTATCCTTCGTGATACTAGCAGACAACTAGTTAAGTAACATCCACTTTCACATTTTATCATTGCTATAAATACTTCTCTAGTTTTGATTAAATTGATGTCTCAATGGCCAAAATTCTCTTCCCATCATGACAAGCAGCTGCTGGTCAACTTGCATTTTTAGTTTCTTCCTCAAATTTCTCAGAGATGAGCTTCCAGGCTGCTCTGATTTAATCCTACACATGGCAAATGCCTCTGGCTTTGGTCCAGTAAATAGAAAAGTTTTTTATTTAACCTGCTGCATTTTTTTATTTCCTATCAAATGCCATTGTGTGGCTGCACTTCAGTGAGCCCCTACAGGAGTACAGTTTCTGCAAGTTCAATGCCATGCAAAGGGGAGCTAAAGCATTAGAAATTTTTCATGCAGAGACTGAAGAGATATTGAAAGCACATCTTTCAACAGCAGTCTGTACTCTTTTGCCTTTACATCAGTTCAGCATATCCACTGCAACTGAGTCGGTGATGTTTTGGACTCTTTTATCAAGGGTCTGTTGTTCTTCCCAGAGTGTAATTCAATTTCATTGGTGCATTGGGGAGAGCCATTCATGCAAGGAGCCAGCCTGTAGGCATATATGATTAGATGGTCTTGGCTGACTGTCAATGGTATTTGTTTGTGAGATAAAATATATAGATTTACATCTGTAAGAAGGGTTGGTTGTTCTACAAGCGGACTTAATAAATGCAACCAGCTAGTTAAATGACATTTCAGTTGCACACACTCAAAACACTAAGTATCAAAAATATTCCTTAGCTATATTAATAGTAAAAAGTTAAATCCATTGTTTAACAAGTTAGTTTGCAATGAAAACAAGAACTTATCTAAAAATAACTCTTTTATATATATAATAATCTAATGACTTTGCAGATGACACCATCTCTGCAGAGGGATCTGGACAGGCTGGATCGATGGGCTGAGGTCAAACGTATGAGGTTTAACAAGGTGCACTTCGGTCACAACAACCCTATGCAATGCTACAGGCTTGGGGAAGAGTGGCTGGAAAGCTGCCTGGCAGAAAAGGACCTGGGGGAGCTGATGGACAGCTGGCTGAACATGAGCCAGCAGTGTGCCCAGGTGGCCAAGAAGGTCAACAGCATCCTGGCTTGTGTCAGGAATAGCATGGCCAGCAGGAGCAGGGAAGCGATCGTGCACTCGGCACTGGTGAGGCCGCACCTCAAATACTGTGTTCAGTTTTGGACCCCTCTGTACAAGAAGGACATTGAGTTGCTGGAGCATGTCCAGAGAAGGGCAATGAAGCTGGTGAAGGGTCTGGAGAACAAATCTTATGAGGAGTGGCTGAGGGAACTGAGGTTGTTTAGCCTGGAGGAGAGGAGGCTGAGGGGAGACCTTATCACTTTCTACAACTACGTGAAAGGAGGTTGTAGTGAGGTGGATGCTGGTCTCTTCTCCCAAGTAACAAGTGATAGGACAAGAGGAAATGGCCTCAAGTTGTGTCAGGGGAGGTTTAGATTGGATATTAGGAAAAATTTCTTTACTGAAAGAGTGGTCAGGCACTGGAGCAGGCTGCCCAGAGAGGTGGTTGAGTCACCATCCCTGGAGGTGTTCAAAAAACATGTGGACGTGGCCCTTTGGTACATGGTTTAGGAGGCATGGTGGTGTTGGGTTGACGGTTGGACTTGATGATCTTAGAGGTCTTTCCAACCTTAATGATTCTATGATTCTATGAACTCATGCAGCACTGTAACTACCTGTTGACCACTATAACCATGCAAACTCAACGAAGCACAGGTGGGGTCCTGCCTTCTTGGATGGTGCTCGTTTTTTGTCCCTGGTCTTTTGGGGGTTGGTAAAATGGGGTTATAATCAGTTTTACTTAGAGATTATCACCACCACAACCATGATTAGACCTGTTCATTTATTCTCTATTTCTGTTCATGGGCTCCTGGTATTTATTAGCAACCTTGAAAGAGCCTAGACTACACAGTGGAGTAAGTATCCCAGCCAGGAAGAAAGTATGTGGGGTTCCAAAGGGAAGAGCAAGATGGCTAATTTTAGATATCTGTATCATTAAACATGTAAATATTATATACAAGCTACCTGTCTGGCACTTCTTCCATAACTTACAAATCAAAAGAGAAATCTGACCTTTATTTGTTTCTGTAGAAATCAGCAAAAAGTCATAAAGGCACGTGTGCGCGCATGTGTGTATGTGCATGTGGAACTTTCTTTTTTTAATCTGTGTTGAAATCTATGTAGTGTTGAAAATATAGCATTTGGAAAGACAAGAAGGTTTGGGGTTGTTATTGTCTTAACATATTGCAGTATTTCTTTCGCTTTCTTAATTTACTTCTAGAATTGATTTTTGTTTTGCTTTTCTTTCTGATGTCAACTAGAAAAGTAGATGCTATGGGGGAAGCAAGATAAGCAGGAAGAACTCTGATCTTTTTCCTCATTTAGACAGCTGAGATTACATTTCTGTTGGTTTGCATTTGAGATGTGTTGGTTTTCAAGAGCTTCTTAGAGCAAAGAAAGAAACCTAAAAAGTAAATATCTTTCCAAAGCACTTCCTTGCAAATTGGATAGCAGTACAAGATTTCTACATTAAACTTAGACACAAGTATCATAAAGAAAATGTAATATAAAAAGATTTCTCTTTTAACTATGTTTATATCTAGATCTTGCCAGGAACTTTGGTCCAATTAAACAAATTTGACACTACAATTCTCAGTTGACTTAGACTGAAGTTGATCTATTGCCCTTCATTTAAAGAAAAACCAACTGAGATGCTGGAAAGATGAATAGCATATCCCTGCCTTGTTGTATTAGAATATATGGGACTAAGCACTCACAGAATATGTTTAGATACTAATTTTTGGAAGGATTATCTAGAACCTAGCCTTTCCTGGTTTGCACCTGATTAATTCCAAGGCTGAATACTGTAATGCTGTCTTAGGCAGGCAAAACTCTCCTTAACATTTTCACTAAGTTCTGAGATAGTATTTGCAAAGGCATTTAGATACTTAAGATGCAGATAGGCATCAAATAAGATTTGCAAAAAGGCCTGCGCAGGATCTATGCCTAATTCCCTTTGAGAAGTAATAGGTATTAGACATCAAACAGACCTGGTGTTTTAGAAATCCCATTGGGCACTTCCATACAATGTTAGGTGCCTAACAGTCTTCAGAGTTTTTACTTTTGGCCTTCCATCTGGAATTACTTTAAAACCTGACTCTTCGATTTAGAGAGAAGAAAGAGCAAGTTGTAATTTTATTTTAACAGATAAGAGAAATGAACATGTAAAATAAAAAAAAATGTAAAATAAAATAAAAAACCTGTAAATAACTGTTATGTAAGTTCTGGATGTTCACATTTTAAACTACTATCTAAGCATATCTCATGAGTTATGAGGCCAGGAAGGTGTAATATATAACTAACAGAGAATAGATGACCTACCTTTACAAGGCTGTTTATAAGAACATGTCTGATTTGTCTTGGCATTTGAAATATATATGTAGCACATGAGCTCCTTTTTCATTGGAAGCCGAGTACAACTATGTGAACTATTATATTTTTCTCCTGCCGAAATCCAGAGAAATGAAATTGCTGCCTTGAGCCATGTTTTGAACTACTAACCACTGTCACCTGAAGAAAGCGAAGCTTTAAAACTTACACTGCAAAACTTCTCCAGAAGCTACAGTATCCCCTTCCAAGCCTCTGAGTCAGCTGCTGATGGGAACAGGCTTTTTTCAGGTTGCCCCACAAGGTATTTACGTTTCAAGTCAATCACTGCTGAGTTCATTTTGTGTCAGTCTTACCCGAGTACAACAGTAGGTCCCTAATAAGTATTTACAAGAAATGCTAGTGTGCCTAAAATGTTAGTGTGCCATGACCATGCATGTAAAACAGCCCTGAGCATAAGGACCTGACAGTTGAATCTTGCTGTGTCCCTGTGCAATGAGATAAACAAATATTTGCCTTTCAGGTTTTTTGATCAAACAAATAAAACAAAGAGAGATTTCTTTTGTTCTGTAATTGTATGTGTGTCGGTGCCATGCTTTTCGCAGTTCATTTGTTGTGATTTATATTTTCAGAAAGCGTATGGTTGTGCTGCATGAGAAATGTCTCTGTTGAATTGAATTCTCTGACTGCAGTAACTCTAGATGAGCTCGGTGTCTTAATCTGATGATAATTTCTTGTTTTTGTAAGACCACTGTGTACAGTGCCTGCATTACTTATAGTAATTAATTTTAGTCTCATCCTGCAAATTCTTCACTGCGTGGGAATTGCCGGAAAATATTTTTTCTTGCATGTAATAAACCAAAATAATACACTACAGGCGAGTTTCTATTTAAAGATTGTGCCATAGGTCAAACTCTGCTTTAGTTGTATAAGTTCAGATAAAGCATCAAGAAGTTCAAAAGGAACAGGAAGATTTTCTAAAACTCCAGCAAGACTCCTCTAAGCGCTGGCATCAATACACCAAAATATGACTGAATATCCAAGGTGGCTGGAAGACCACTGTTTTTATCTGCAGATCTCTCTGGTGAAGGAATGATGTCCACGGAGGACATGAGAAAAGCAGAGTACAAGGATTAAAGGACCAGAGGTGCCCTGAGTTCCTTTGGCTGGAAATCTAGCAAAGCTGGGCTCTGGGAAAGTATAGCATAACTGCAGTGTTAATACTAAATGCCAGCAGCAAATGGCCAGCAGACAGTAGTTGTGTAGCAGACCAGGGAAAAAAACCCTAAACTCATGTATGGCCAGATGATAACTACAAATGTGTCAGCAGCACTGTATCTTTTCTACTAGGGGACTCATCACCACCTGAAACCAGAAGCCTTCTCCAAAGTAACTAAGCTGGGATTAAGGCCTTCAGGATTAGACCAAATGTAGGCAATGTGTTAGAAGCAAAATATACGTCAAGAAAAGCACGTTATATATGAATTTTCCTTATGGACTTCAAGAAGCAGGAGATGCAAAAGAATTAACAGATCAGACAGTCTGCTTCCCTCTGATGACAGGGACTGCTCTTCACCCATCCTTCTGAGTGTTTGGTACCGGGCAGTCAGCCTTATTTTAAGCACATCAAACAATGACACACTTAGCCTTTCCCTTGCAGGACTCCATTCCTAACCTTCCAGCCCTCTATAAAAGGAAACTTTTTAATATACATGCTGAACTAATGCAGCAACGTGATTTTGGGAGTGTGCCATTTTGTTTTTCAAATTGGCAAGAATTACTTTTGTTGTGGTTTAGCCCCGGTCAGCAACTAAGCACCACACAGCCGCTCGCTCACTCCCCCACCCTTCTGGGATGGGGGAGAGAATCGGAAGGGCCAAAGTAAGAAAACTCATGGGTTGAGACAAGAACAGTTTAATAATTAGAATAAAACAGCAATAATACTAATATAATGAAAAGGAAAATAATGAGTGAGAGAGAGATGAAACACTGGAATAAGAGGGAAAAAAAAAAACCAAAAAAAAAACCCAAAACTAAACAAGTGCTGCAACCACTCACCACCCGCCGACCAACGCTGCCGGTCCCCGAGCCGCGATCGCTGCCTCCCCCAGCCAATTTCCCCCGGTTAATATACTGGGCATGACGTCACATGATATGGAATACACTTTGGCCAATTCGAATCAGCTCTCCTGGTTGTATCCCCTCCCCTCCCGGCTTCTTGTGCACCTGGCAGAGCATGGGAAGCTAGAAAGTCCTTGACTAGTGTAAACACTACCCAGCAACAACTAAAACACCAGGGTGTTATCAACATTATTTACATACCAAGTCTAAAACACAGCACTATGCTAGCTACAGTGAAGAAAAATCAACTATCCCAGCTAAAACCATGACAACTTTTAAATTCAAAATAAAAAAAGAAGGAAAACCTTTCCAGTTTGAAGGCAAGATTTTACCTAAGGGAAAACTCATCTTACAGTCCAGTACGACAAAGATATCTGCTGTCTGCCCCAGGTACTGGATTGGAATTGGAAGCACTGCCTTCCCACACCTCTGAATTTTTGAAGGTGATGGTAACAAAGTGACCCAGTTTATACATTTAGCTTTAGCATCCTCATGTTGCTGAAAGTAAAGAAATTATGACTTTGGCAGCAGGAGGTTGGAGGCACAGCCCATAGTTAGGTAAACTATGTTGGGATATTTTTGGCTTAGCCGATGAGATTTTACATTCATCTTAATGGTCTTCCTGAGGCTGGCTGTGTGGGTGGGGGGTCGGGATTTCCTGATTGGGATGAAGAGGAAATGGAGCACAACGGGAGCCCCTGAGAGGAGACTGGGAGTCTACTGTTCAGACATGATGAAAGTGAGAAGAAACAGCATGTTTATAACCCTTGTCATGGAGGAGAGTGGCTGATCCTGACCCAGCAGCAAAGAGCAGGGATATGTGAAGGCCTAGCATCAGGAGGATGTGCTATTGCAGCAGGTGCTGATAATGAGGGCAGAGAAGCACAGCACACCAGCTTCGGGGAGTGGGAGGGGAGTCTCCAGTGGCTGCAGGGGGAACAAGGTCCTCTCAGATCTGCTTTGTGTGAAATGCTTACTTGTTTCCCAGCAGTTCACTTCTGGTTTTGTACAGTTCACTCGGCACAATCTGCACAGTCACCGATGGTCACATTAGCCAGGGAAGCCTGTGCTGTGTACAGAAGCTCTCTCAGTGCACGCACACAGCAGTGCAAGCCAGGCAGTCTTGCCATTTTCCATACAGCTACTGTTACAGGCTCCCAAAACATGTGAGTTATTTACTCATTATTGGCTGCCCAGTCCCAGGCATGGTGCTTTCCAAATAACATGAAGACACAAATCTCTCCCTACAGAACACAATCCAAAATAGGAAACATCTTGTTGGAACAGTGGTAAGGGACATCAGATACAAGCAAAGGGCTCAAGGCAATTAGCAGTGATCACCCTCTTAAAATACTTTTGCTACTCTTGTCATGACACAGCAACTTTCCATGCTCCCATTGCCTTCATATCACATCACCATTCAGTTCAGTTATTCCCCCCTTCCATCTGTTGGAAATCCCAACTACAGTTTCCCAAACAGCTCAGACAATGATTTTATTTCTCATCCAGCTAAACACAAAAATCCTGCAGTAATAACATCTTTTCAGGAAAGCTCATGTATAATATCAGCTGGATGAGAACTTCAGAACTCCTGTACAAGGCGGTCATCCTAACTGTTTTACGTGGCAATGGATGATCTAAAGGACAGAAGAGATTTCTTATTTGATTATATCTCTTCCTTATGCATAAGCCTCTGAAAAAGAGGAAAACCTCTCCTTTCTACCCATCAGGAGTTACTACATAGCCATGGCATGAGCAGGTCCCATCCCACACTGGCCGATGAGTGAACCGCCCATCCATGGCTAATGTGTCGGGCAGTGCTCAGCATATTCATAGGGAATTGCCTCTTGAAAAAAAGTTAATGGGCCTCACTGTCTGAAATATGACCATTTTCTCAGTAGAGGTAGAAAAATGTGCTGCAAAATATCTCAGTAAACAGACTGACCTATTCTCCTGGGTAAGATGCTGAGAAAGTGGGTTAGACACTGTGGCTTGTCAGATGTGTTAATAGATGAGACGTATTCTCAGTGCTGATCCAGAAGAACATGCAGAGCAAATGTCACTTTTACAGCCACTAATTGAACATGACTATGGCTGGTAGCACTTTCTTACCTTCTCTGCCTATCCTAAAAGACTATGTTCCATTTGTTTATTGGAAATATTCATGCTTCCCCAAAGATTCACCAAGGACTGCATCTCTCTGCCAATGACGCCTTGTATGTAGAGTTATTATTCTGCATTTGCCTCTCATACTTGCCTGTTCCAGCCAATTTGAATCATCATGTTCATGCAGCATTTCTGTCAGCAGATGAGGGAGAGCAAATCATGCCTAACTTTGCATTTGGTTATGCCACCCCTCAGGGTCATCAAAGCAACACCAGGGATGTCTATATTCAAACTAGGTGACCCTAGGTAATTTTTAGTTTTGCATATGCTTTCAAAGCAACAAACAACCCTGGGTAAACTGTTGAACAAGTAGTGTTCACAAGGAGATGGACAGAAGGAAGGAGACAGCAAGGAAAAATAGCATTGGTTGAAGTGAAACGTGTTGGGAAGACATCCCTTCACAAGGCCTGATAACATGAGATGAAGATCTTCTGCACTTTGTGTTATGACTTCCACATATTTTTGTACGTGGACCTGCCCAGACCCAAGCTCATGTGTCAAGACACCACTCACCTCTCAGCACATCAGTGACAGCCATCAGAACCACAGAAGTTAGTCTTAACAGAAGGTAGGCTCAAGTTTACACTCTAGTTTAAGTGCATCTCTAGAAGTGAAAGATAAAATTTGCTTCTAACTGCAGACAGCTTTTTTCTAGCCTGCTGGAAACTGGCTGACAATTATTCTTGTGAGGTTTTTGTACTGCAAGTAGCCCCAGAAACACCACATTTCAGCAAGATGGCTGCCACCAGCAATAGGTCTGTAATGCCAACTGCAATTAAAACCTTGAAAAATAGCAGGCAGTATCTCACAGTTTATGAATAACAACAAGTACGTTATTGCTCTTAGACCCTTGAGCTTAGTGCAAACCTTGGGTAATTTTTCATTATCCTGCAATCCTCTGCACTTTCAAATCAATCACAGTTCTGCCATGGACTTCTAAAAAGGCAGGATAAGATATCTCAGGACATGCAAAAACCCACCTGCTCTGAATACACAACAAGGAAAGCACAGCTCATGCTGTAGCAGCAGCACTAGCATAAAGCAACACAACCTGTATCAGCCCAGCTAAAATACACCCACTGTTGCATGATTTATAACAAAGCATTCTCAATGGTATAGTTGGAAGAAATTAATTCTGGAAGGTAAGACACAGATTCAAAGAAGCTGTTTTTCTGTTAAAAAAAAATCAAAAGGCTATAATTCCTGTCTTCTTATTTAAAAAAAAAAAAAAAAAAGAAAAAAAGCCAGCTGGGAAGGGCATCCAAAGTTTCCCTTACGCACAAGCAAAGCCAGCCATGGCCTTGCACATCTTCAGGCTGTATGAAGCAGCCAGAGAGAAGTGGTAGTAGCACATGGTCAGATCCTTTTTACCAACTGGTAGCTGAGACCTGTGTCACTAAACAGGTCAAGATCCCTGTTACTTCTATATGAAACTAATAGGAGTTACATATATGCATATAGAGGTACTAACTCAATATCCATATTCTTCACAGTATGTTTTGAACAGAGCATTATTCTGTAAATACCTACACTCAAAGGGATGGCTTCAGGCCCTGCTAAGGCTATGCTGTAGCATCAGGGGCTCAATAGCTGTGTGGTGAGACCAGGGTGGTGCAGGGCACCCAGCTGGACGGTTGAGTATCTTCTGCATATCTTCTGGGGGATTCCCATAAGCACACCCACGGCATCCTGGAAGAGATGCCACAGGACTGCTGCAAGCAGGGGGTGCGATATCCTGGCAGCAGTGGATGAAAGCCTGGCTCCCCTTCGTGATGCAGCATTTCTTAATTTCCCTGTAGCCAGAGTTTTGATGAGTGACTTTGCTAGATCACAGCAAAGATCAAATGCTACCTGTCTTTAAAACAGCCTCCAAAGGCAGTTCAATGTACATGGGTAAAAACAATAGAATGATGTAACCCCCTCAGTCCACTGGCCTTCAGCTTGTAACTACTGCTGGCACCTTACCAGGCTGTGTGTGCACACAGTCCTTGAGCCTCCAGCCCCAGCTCAGAGGTGACCATAGCGCTGGCCTCCCTCTGTGACTGCCCCTTGGCTGCCACCTACACCTCTCTGTCCTCACTCACACACAGCTGCTTCTGCTTGCATGCCTCAGGCCACGGTTCCTTCCCTTTCTTCTGCTCAGAGGATTAGCAAATTAAGCTGGATACTAACCCAGGAGGCAACACACTGCCCCATAAAGAGCTCTGCAGTGCATGAGTATATTCATGAGTGGGTCTGAAACAACAAAGAGCGTGTCAAGCCCGGTGCCCCTGGTATCTGACTTGGATCCATGTAAATGAATGATTAACAACTACTCAAAAAAACCCACCTGAACCATACAAAATGTTTTAGCTCTGGATTTCTGGAAAAGGGAGTTTTAGCACTCACATTTGTACCTTTTATTGCAAAACCTCGGTTCACCACTTCAAGTCTAAGTTATGGGCAGAGATATGCTAGGTAGGACCACAAAGCATGAATATTTTGGGATTCAGTTTGCTTGGGTGCTATGAGATGGACATTTGAGCAAATGTAGTGCATAGCAGGTAATACTGCTAGTTTTTCCTTCTATCCACAACTTGTTTAACTCCAGCAGCAGCAATACATACTTCAGGCTACGGGCCAGCTGCAAAAAGATGGATCCATATATCAGGAAGAACAAGGTGGTCTCTGAAAGTCTCCTCTTTCTGAAACTGCCTCTGGACCTGGTAAATATTACAGCCAGTAGAACTGAAATACAGGAGGCATTTGTGGTACTAAAAGGCTGTTAGATTAAAGACTTCAGAGGAACGGTTTAACAGAGAGGAAAATTTAACAGTCATTGGGTTTATTAAAGGGGCGAAGGTCTGGGTCCAGTTCTCTAAAGAGTTAACATCCCTCAGGGCCTCAGATGCTTCTCCTGCTGCTTGCAGAGACCCATTAGATACTGCAGCATGGATGAGAGGTACAAACCCTGCTCTGGGTCTCTGGCTAGAGGAGGAAGGAAAGGCCATGGAGCAGTGGGAGAGAGCAGATGGGGAAGACAGTTTTTTCTGCAGCTGAATTACCAGGGTTTTGAGGTATTGTCAAACCGTGATGGTGGTGAGGGTATCTGTCCTCTAATTCAACATTACTCCAGTGTATTACAGGCTGGACTGAGGTCACTAACTCATTTCATATGATCAACATAATGTGGACATCACATCTGATTACATGAGTAATATGATGGCCAGCAGAGGTCTAAAAGTAAAAGGTTCTGTGGCATTTTATTTTGTCTCTGGGTTCTTGGAAAGATAAAATGAAACTAGGAAGCAAACACCTGAATGAAAGAAATCCAAGTGGCATTTATGGATTGTTTTGCTAGGCAAATGCCATTACTAAAACAGACTCTCAAATACATGAAATGCTCTTAGGGCCCTCCCTATTCCCCCAAGACTGTCTATTCATTGGTGTATGCCTCTGTGTGCTTACCTTGTTAAAACCACCCCAGCAGCATGTTGTTGAGCTATGGAAAATGTAAGTCTATGGGAAGCATTCAGCTCTGACTCATTATCTGTATCTAACTGCAGGATCGTGAGCTCAGAAACAGACAGCAACTCTCACATCAACACAAGTAGCCTACAGCATTCTTTTCTTCAGTAGTTTTGTCATGCAGCATATAGTTTTGTTTGATTTTTCATCTGAAACATGGTTACTGTAACACTATAACCCGGTTGCTCTCCTCCACATTTCTGCACAGAATTCATGAATGAGCGAAAGAGCATGGATGAGAGAGGCAGGCTTTTTGGCAACGTCCTTGTTAAGCTGCTGGCAAGTTGCCTTGCTCAGGATGAGGAACAGCAGCTGAAAACAACCAAACACCAAGTCTCCATCATGATGCCTCAGGACTGCAGTGCTGTTGCTAGGGTCCCTGCTTGCAAAGTGCTATGGTTGAATAAAGTAGGTCAAGAAAATTACCATTATAATGATACTCTCCTTGCTGTTCTCTAGCCTGCCCCCCACCTGTCCTTGGGCTGCTGTAGGATCTTCCTCATTTCTTGATCTTGCTTTCCTGCACAGTGGCCCATCTGCACAGAAATGGCAAGAAACTCCATTTCAGCCTAGCCTTCAGCCTGGTGGGAAAGACTCACAGCTTAAAAAAAAAGGGGGAGCTGTTGGATGGAAGCTCCCAGGCCGAGCAGAGCCCACATTTCCCAGGTGAGCCCTGCAGGCTATTGCTGTCTCTTCCCCTTCCGTCAGACAGCTGCTCTCTGATATAGACTCAGTACTGAAAGGATCGATTTAAGGATGGGTGTATTTAATGTGAAGCCCTGATTTAGATGCCCATTAAGATATACACCTGTCTTGCTGTTTCTCTTTGGCTGACAAGCATCTCCTCCGTTACTCCCCATGGGCATTGAATATTTTCTGTGGAGGTGCCTGGTCTTGTTATACCATCGACCTGAAAGACAGGTACATATTTCTGTGAGAATATACTAATTTAATGAGTTAACACTAAGCATCTGACCTAGGAGGCCCCAGATGCCACACATCTGCCCTATTACAGCCCTACTGGTACAAACTTGCTTTATGGCTTAGGACAATTTGCTTAGAGATTGCCTTATGAACCAGGCAGGGTTCAGGACCAAGACAATGTACCCAAAAAGTACCAGCCAAGAAGAGCCTCTGAAAGGCCCTGTTAGCCAGGAACAGGTCAGTTCCTCCTCTGTTTCCTCCTGGGAGTATACTTGTTAGCTGGCCTATATCGTCACTGCAGTGTTATCTCAGTAGTCCAGAGGGTAACAAGTGTTTTGGACAGCAAGGTGGAGAGTGATGCCCAGGTTTGATTCATTTCTGCTCTTCCCATTTTCAGAACAAAGATACGTTCTCTCTGCTCCTGCGCTACTACACAGGAACACTAAGATCGGGTTGTTTCGTCCATATCACAGCCCAGCCCTTAACCCTACCTTCCTAGCCAACCATGCCTGAGCATTGCTAAGCAAATGACCCAATCCATGGCATGAAGAAAGAAATGGCTCCTGTCTCCATTCTGTCACTGAAATTAAAATATTAATAGCTACTTACTTAATAACTATGAATTAGATAGTGTTTGTACAGTGCTTACCTACCAAGAAGAGCTAGGAAGTGTTAAGTGTTTTAAAAAAAATGCTAAATTGGAAAATTGCATTAAAATTAACTCCTATGAACACAATAAGGCTTTTATGCTTGTACAATGACTTTTTATTCTTCAGCAGTGTTGCTGTTGTTGAGCTTTTCCATTTCCTTCATAAATGCCAACTGTCTGATGAGAAGGCTATTTACTATGGGTGCTGGTGATACATAATCTCTATCTTTATCTCAGAAAGGTCTTGGGGAGGAGAGAGAGGCAGACGTATGCCCTCTGATAACAGCAAAGCCCAAAGTGAGGAATATAATTACATGTGTATTTTTGTCATCCTTTTGCCTGAAGATATAGACAGTATTTTGGATCTAGCTCTCTTCTTTTCACGTCAAAGAGATTATGCTAGTCAAGTACTTTCTTTGGTGCCCTCCTCTTTATTTACAAAGACTGCATGGGATTGCTATTTCTATGAAAGCAGCAGAAGCAAAACAGAATCAATCATCATGTTCAGAGATCCCTACGTCTGCCTTTCCAAAGGGGTTCATTCTAAATATAACTGCTCCCATTTCCTCTGATGGAGATTCTCGCTATTTTGTTTTCCTTATCTGTTCTGCTTTTCTCTTCACACAACCATTCTGGAGAGCAATTCCCAAAACTTTGCCACCTGCCTCAGGGAACCCTCCTCAGACCTGCAGCTCCATTGCTGCCAGGATGCCTGGTGAGCAGTGATTTGCCAGGGCATCTTGTCGTGACATAAAGGTCTACTTAACTGCTCCATCTGATTAGCTCAAAACCCCAGGATATGGTACAGCTGTTCCCTGTAAGTGGGTACATAAGTGTAACCAAAGACCTCGTTCACAGCAACCATAATAAGCTTTCAGCATAAAAGGAGAACTCCAGGAAAGAAAAAAAAGTCTATGAGTTTCAAAGTACCAAGTTTACAGCTAGAACAGGAGTCAGATGGCATCTGTTGTGCTCTGAGACTTTGTCATCTTGTTTTATTTTATCTCTCGGCAGTTGCAATTGACTTTGATTTTGACAGGCTATTGTGCTATTTTCCTATGAATTCTATTTGGATTTATATAAAGGGTTTCATTGGACCAGATTTCTTATGTATGTTAAAGTGTTCGTCGGTCCTGCTGTTATTTCTGTATTTCTTTCCTGGGTTTTTTAAGTACCTGACAAGAGGACTCCAGGTACTGTTAACTGTCCTTTAAGATACTTCTTTGACAGAAATGCCAGTTCCAATCAGATCAAACAACCCAATAGTGAAATCAACCTTGTACATGTTTCCCATTTCAATCCTGTCCAGTGGTGCTCTCCTCATGAACTACGCCCTGCGCTCATCTCCTAAGGATGAGGACAATTTCTTTAAGACCTGCAGGAAAACAGTACCAGACGCCCACACTTTCACGTTTCAGAATGCTCCACCACAGGTACTGCTGCTGGCTACAGCTGTTGCAATGGCAAGGACAGCAGGAGAATATAGAGGGTGAAGTTGTAATGTGTAATTTCCTTTGGCACCCTACGCTTTCTTGCTTTTCTTTTCAAAGCTAGGGCATTTAACACAACACATCCACTTTGTACAATGCTAGCAAGAAGTCTCTGTATTCGACAGTAGTTACAGGTGATCAGTTCTGATCCAGCTGCTGGCAGGAGATTTTGGAGACAGAAGAGAGTGGTCCTATGTTAATAAGGGATTGTAGTAATGAAATTCAACTACCAAGAGTGCAGTCGCTACCAGTGATAGGAAGCAGCGCTTCCCACCGCTCCCCAGCCATTCTGCTCCATTGCAGCTGCCAGTGCAAAATACTTCAGAATACTAGTGAAAGCAGGGAATTAAGGAGTCATATATAGTGCTTATAGCCACAGACTCTCCACAGGAGACAAACCAGGCCAGGAGACTTGTCAGAGACAGGAGATGAGGCAGCCCTTTGCTGCTATAAGTCTAGAGGAACTGCTGGATCAGGATTAGAACAACTTCAGGCTGGAAATCAAACCAGCCTTGAGCAGCCTCTGCATATAAACACCTTCTTAGCATTAGCTAGGGCATGAATAAGACCAACGTCTTCTTGGCTGGGTCAAAGTCCTGCCTGCCACATCTGGTGTTACATTGGAGAAACAACTCTGATCCACTAACTCTGAACTCATCACGTGTAAAGGTTGCCATGGGGACATGCTGAGATTGTGCCATTTTAACATTTCTCTTCCAGATTCCTCAATAAAGTGACTATGTAGGCTTCCAACAATAAATATGCATATAAAAATGCAAATATACAAACCAGCCCATCAAGCAACTTCAAAGCTGTAATATACCCCCACCCTGGCAGACTTGAATATTAGCTGCTATTTGCACAGTAACTGTAGGACCGTTCACTGTCTCCAGAGAGTGCCCCCAGACTCCTCTCTGCCATGAATGCAAAAAGGAAAAATGTTTGGGTGAATGGCTCATAAACACAGCTCTCTTTCACAGTAGGCCAAGACAGGGAAGGAGGGAGCTGTGAAATGTTTAAGAGAAGCTTCTGAACATCATCTGTAAAGCTCTACCTGTGCTTTACTTATGACACCTTTTCAGCAGACTCAAATTCTTTAGCCTATAGTAAGATGACAGAATTGATGTAAAGAGCAGTAATCTAAATATCCTGCTGAAAATAGGTAGGAGGAAGGGGAGACAAGCCTGAAAGCTTACCCAGAAATGCTTGTGGCTTTTCAGTATTCAGCCTTTTTTCCTTGCCAGGCTTTATCTGGGGGAGGATTTACTGAAAAAAAAAAAAGGAGATCAGGATGTAGGAAATGAGGGAGAAGGGAGAGAAAGATGGCAAAGAGGCAAGGAAAAGGGAGAATAGTGCTGCAGTTAACATTAGCTGATACAGCATATGATCCATGTCCTGTGACAGGAATAGGGCTGAGTGACAGTACAGCAAGTGGCTCTCCCCCAGCACCCATGTCGCTGCTAAATATGACTCTGCCAGGAGTTCAGGTATAAAGAATGGAGGAGTCTTCTGGGGAAAATTAATAATACCATTGGAGTCAGTGAAATTTCTCCAGGGATATTGTAAGGCAAAACAGTGCCTGATAAGGATGTCCTAGCTAAGTGGAAAATGGTCTGTGTGGATCCTCAAGCCCAGAAACTGAGGGTGTGTTCACACGGCAGGCTGCACTGTGGCACAGAGCTAGCACAAGCTCAAATCTTCATGGCAGCTTTCAGTGCTCTGCAACTGTCCTCCAGCGCAAAGTCTTGTACTCTCCCTGTTGTCCTAGCCTTCAAGCATGGGTGGCAGCATCTTGAGAACATCTCTAAAGGGAAACATTATGCATATCCCCTTTCCCACCACTACCCAGTGCCCTCTGACCCATGGCCACTCTGGAGATGCTCACTCTAGGTTACGCAGTGGGGCAGTTCTGCTGGCAGCAGAAGCTGATGTAAACCTTCCTTTAAATCTAGGGTTCAAGGCAGGGTGACTTTAGGAAATGCTTTCTGACTGTCCTCCTTCCCAAGGGATCGTTCTGAGAATGAAATTGAGAAAAACCTCCAAGCCAGAAGAAGCAGGATATATAACTGTGCTACTTCATGCATCCTGCTTATCAGCACTCTGATTGATAATGTAATCTTGTAGATCCACTTCAATTTTTAATATGTAGATATTTTTAAACAGGTATTTAAGTTGTTAAGGTGAGCCTGAGTCAGATGAATAAATATTTGGCAGGTTTTTGATGGCTGAATAGGATTAGAATACAAAATGGTCTTGATAAATTGGAGAAGCTTCCTGGAGAAAAATCAAGATGGTTCTCAGTAAGGATGAGTGCAGTGTACTACACCCAGACAGGCACAGTCAACTAGGCAAATGACTATACATTGACCTGGACAGCAAGTTCTAGAATAACATTTAATATTTACAAGGGATGATAATGTTTGCATGAGTCAACACTATTGGGAAGGGAAAACATCACCCTGGATTATAAAAAGAGGAGTGAGACCTGAAAGACACTGTACTGGTCAGACCTCAGCTGGAGTAGTATGTCCAGTTTTGGGCAAAACACATCAAGAGTGATCTGGAGCAGCTGGAGAGTATGAAAAAGAACACCAGAATATCAGAAGTCTACGAAACGTCACCAGTGAGTAGTGACTGAGATAATTTGTGCTTATCCCAAAGGAAGCCTTAAAATAAATACAAGGCAATTGCAAAGAGGGAGGGAACAACTTGTTATTGCCTGTTTAGATAAGACATAATGGGCCTAAATTGCAACAAAGAAGATTCAGAGGCAAAATTAGAAACTATTCTATGTCACTAAAGATAATGGGGCACAGGAATAGTTATGATGGATCTCCATCACTGGAGCCTTTGACTAGGAATTATGGAGTCTTTTGGAGGGTGGGATAGGAAGGGAAGATATATAAATAGGTCTGATATGCTTTTTAAGCCCAGATAATACTCATAAGTATATTTTATTGGGCAATATTTCTCTCTAAAAGGTTCTTTATTTTGTTTTTATGCAGAAATATGACATAGAAAAATGAAGAAACCAGAGACTCAAGAGGTCTTCAGCTCAAGTGTAGGTTGGTGCCTACAGGTGTTTGTATGAAGACAAAAGAGGAGCAATTATCGCTAGCTGAGTTTTGCCACTCTCTAGGGGAACTGTGTAACAGTGCAATTACAGCAAGGAGTGAAATACCAGCATGACCTGAACAGGCTCATTATCAATGAAATCTCAAAATGGCAACATCAATTAATAAAATGCACCATGCAGTATGAAATTCTAGCACAAATTTAAGCTAGCTAGAGGGGAGAAATAGAAAGTAAGAGGGTTCTTTGATTCACTTTATCCGAGGAGCCAACATAACCTTTTGACATACAATAAAACAAAGACTCTACCATTTGAAAAATTTTTTACTGTCTTGCATGTGTGGTATGTTTAAGACATTGGGTTGGTTCAGGTAATAAAGTAATTCAACAGATGAAGTTATATTAAAGCAACTCCCTTATCAATCAGAATTAATCCTCCATATCCGACATTTGCAGCTAAGATGTACAAGGAGGTAGTGTGATACGGCAATGAGAAAACACACTGGCTGGAGCTAAAAATACCATAACCCACCCATGAAAGTTAGCTCTGAGATGAGCCAATTACCCTTTAATGAAGTGAGAGGCATATATTTGACTATCAAACATAATATTAGAGTATTTGGTACTAAAAGAGATCCAGATGTCACTAATAACATATTTTTTTTTTTCTCCATGAAATCTAGTACTACATAGATAGAAAGGATAAAAGTCAGTACAGTGGAAAGATTCCTACTAGCTCCAGTGCCTAACAGCATCAAAGGCCAGATCAGTGAAACAGCACTAATTGATGCTAGATACAGCAGCTGGGATCAAGACTTCAGCATGTCAAACTGCATTTCTGGTTTAGAGATCGTGAATCAAGGAATGACAGTACAAGCAATGTCCGTAATGCCTCACTGAGCTTTCCAGGGTTTACAAGTCAGCTTGATCTAGTAGGGAAAATACATCATGGCTTTATCCACAAAAGCAAAAACATCAGTGTATGGTTTTCTGCCCTCCCAGCTACCTTAGCAAGGGAAATTACTTGCATCCATGTACCCTTTTAGTATTTCCCAATAGTGTGTCATGTTAGACAACATAGGCACCAAACAACATACTTGCTCAACAGCATTTTACTCAAGACCAAAGCACTGTGCTGATGGCAGAAGGGCTAGCTGCTGTGAACAACACCAGTGGGTAGCATCACCATGCACGACTCCTGAACGCAAGCCTACACAGGGCGGCACGCCCTGGTTAAACATCGTTTGGACTGCGAGCCCTGTGGACCAGATATTCCCGTTTCTTCATTGAACTCACTTTGTACAGCGGCTTTAGCAAGTGAAGTCCAGGCAGCTTCGGTGCTGCGAGCTCTCACGACACATTAAACTTTCATAGTCACCAAGCTGCTGTAAATTGATTCTTGTTTCCTCTTTTTAACATAAAATGCAATTTATTTCTCAGAGGAGGAGATTTGTGACAAAGAAGAAAACAGTTCCAAAATTAACTTTGGTCAAAGAAAGCAAAATTTTAATTTGTAGTTCAAAGCTACCTATTAGTCAATGGTACCCAGAGGAGGAAAAGCATACAGCTGCCTGAAATGAGTTCAGAATCCAAATAAAATGTTTCCAGGTAAGCCAGCCAAATTTATCATAATTACTCTTGGGTGAGCAGACCAAAGCCTATAATTTGAGGACAGCATCCTACAACTATTATATGTGTAATCAGATAAATACTGTAGGCCTGGACTGAGGCTCACTTTTCAATAAGTGCCACAAATAAATAAGGCAAAACATTGTGGGTTGGTGGTTTGGTTTTTTTTAGAACAGACTTTTTTTTCCCATGCAGAGAGAGAATTTCATTTAAATTCAGACATGCAGAAGCTCCATTATCAACAGCCGCAATGCTGCCTTTTACGAGTCCTTTTAGAAAATACTTGTGTGTCCTAGATGTGTAAAATATGTTTTCAAAAGCAATTTATGCCACTGGGAACTGGCTGTCTAAAGACCTTTGAGGATTTGGGGTTTAAGGCCAGATTTTTGAAGCCTCAGGGCTTAGGTCACATTTTTAAAAGTAAAACTCCAGCACCAATCATTGAAACAGTTTTTGAAGTGCTACATTTCGTTTCCTAAATCATTCCTGTCTCCTTAAAGAGTTGCACAATACTGATGTTCAGGTTATGGTTAGACATGTTACATCCAGGAAATCATTAGCTGAGGCTTCCCCCGCAAGGAGGGTCCCCTCAGCTCTCCTCGCAGGGGAGCTGGCAGGGGCCAGCTCACACTGCAGGCAGTTGGCAACTGCCTCTGGCCCTGACCGCTGGCAAGGAGGATGCAGCCTTGGCCCCACAGTGTGCCAGAGCCCCGGGAAGCCATGCTGCAGTTCTGTTAATCGTAATTCAGCTCCATGGACATACTGTCAATGCATCTTTTCAGCTCCATGGACATATTGCTAACACACAAAACTCCTCTGCTTCCCCCCAAATGGGTTATCAGGGCTGTACAGGGAGGAAATTGCATGAGAAGACACAGCTGCAGCACACAGGAGAGCGGCCCATATCTTCTCAAGGGGCAGTTTTTGCTCCCTCATCCTTGTGGAGACCACGACACATGCAACACATGCGTATCAACGGTGAATCCATGGCACTGAGTACAATGAAGTAAAGAAACGCACATGCTAGATGGCAGCACAGAGAGCCCTTCCTTACAGCATGTCCTTCTGACATAGGGAACAACCACACCACAGCAGAGGGAGCAAACCTGGACCACTTTACTTTGTGCTTATCAAAAACCCAATCAACAGAAACCTACAGTCACTGTTGAAAATGAAATTACATTTGAAGGAGTAATATAAATGTAGGCTACCCCCCCTTGGCCATGGCAAGTTTGTTTTATTCAGATTGTCCAGTTTTGCAAGGAGGGTTTATTGGATTATCTAGTTTCACAGAAATTGCCCCATTTAATTTTGTTATAAATATTAAGAAAGCCAGTACTTAAAGTCCTGAGGCCAGAGGAATAGGAGTTTTCATTTGTTCATCCAGCTTTGATGAACACCGAGTAGTTCCATTTTCATACTGCAGTGATAACTCTTCAGCCAGCATTATAACCAGGAGAGCTGATTGGCAGGCATTTAAAATGAAGGATTATCCTGTGGTTGAAGCAGAGGAGAAGGACTCTGGAGACCTGATTTCTGTTCTTTGATCAGTCACACAAACCCTGCATGACACTGGGCAAGCCAATTAATAGCTCTGTGTCTCCGTTCTTCAGCAAAAATTGAGGGGAGGAATGGGGGTTTTTTTTCTTTCACTTTTCCTCTCTTTTCTCTGCACAGATGGCCAGCTCTTCATATTGTTTCTTATTGTTTGGTACAGTAAGGACCTGATTTCTGTTATGCCCCTCAGTGTTTCCAAAGTACAAAACAAAAAATCTTTTTACATTTTCAGGATCTGTTTTTACATGACTACTGAACAGTGACCAAGTTCTCTTCTCTTTAAATTTGTCTTAGGGATTTCATCACCATTTTTCATGACTATAATTTGCTAATATTTACTTGGCAATGGTTATAAGCCTCAGAAAACACCTGAGAAAATGATTTTACAAACACGATCTGTAAAAATGAACTGTACATGTGTGTGGGTGAGAGATTGTTTTTGTGGATCAAAGTAACAGTAGTAGTTTTGCTGCAGCCATGATGGTCAAAGGATGTAAGTAAAGCAAGTTTTCTGGAGAGGTAATATCTATTACTAGCACAGCTATGTGAACTAGACAGCACAGGTAAGGTGCCAAATACACAAGCCCTAGTTCAAGTATATGCAGGTACGCGCAGTGCTCAGGTTGGGAATTCTGAAGTACCTGTGGAAAAAACAGAGGTCCAGCCTTCTGCTCTCCTGCCCTCTTCTCCCTCCACAAAAAGTGCCAGCATCTGTGCTGAAATACCAGTGAACGGGCAAATACCAGCTCCTTTCACAAACTGCATCTCTGCACATAATATTAATATATGAATAGCTATTACAGTGGTCAGAAGAAGAGTTTGTTCTCATTTTCCCATCCCCACACCACAGCTGACAGCTCAGCACCTGAGCTGCAGTGATGGACTGTGACTGTGCCACAGTTTCCTTTCAACTTTGCTTATACAAGATGCTGATTATTTGGACAGCTCAACATCAGAGAGGAATAATTTACTGCTGTGCTCCTTGCTGTACCATATCAGTCCTCCTTTAGCTGCAGCATATGCTACTGAAAAGAAAATCTATTCTTATTTTAATTTTCTGCATGCTTACAGGAGAGAATCATTGTTGCAGTTATGATTTAATAAACACCAACTTGGACCTGGGCCAGGTTAATAGATGGGTACTAGGCATAACAGCAGGAGAGGCATAAGAACTTCTATTTTTCAGTCGTAGAAAAAAAGCTTAATACAGCAGGACATCAAACAACATGTTCACTTGTTCCTAGTTTGCTTGTGATGAAACAACCCAATTACAGATTTGCATCTGGAGTCACACAGGTGCTCAGGTTATCCTACCTGTCATCACACACCTGGCCCCTGTTAGAAGGAGACATCACAACCCATTTACTGTTCCTTCCAACAGTATTTCAGAGGAGCAAGCCATCTACAGAGTGTTTTACTAATGGAAAAGAAACCAAGCCATTACTAATTGGTGTGAACCTGTGGCCACTATTCATGGTTAGATTTCAGCCTAATTTGACAATGACCTTTTGCCTAATATTGTTAATTTTACTTCCTGTAGTTTTTCATTAAAGGAAGATAATGAAGACAAGCTCCTTGGTGTAAATCATTGAAGACTGTGACTAGCAATGTGATAGCAAAAGGTAGATCCTTCCTCTCCTATTTTTTTTCTTGTTCATATTTTGACGTACACTTAAAAATCCATATTTTTTGAAAGTGGAAGACTCAGTGGCCTGCAAAAATAAAGAAATCTTCATAAGACACCATACTGTGTTTCCTGAGAAGCACCTGCTCTATCACCACTGGTAAAATACAGAAAGAGTAGTGTGTAAAAAGATTTCTGAATCAAGAAAGCATGTGCAAACAGAATGGCACTTTGTGTCTGGAAAGCCCATGCTGTCAGCCAGGACTGAACTGCCCCAGCAGTGCTGGGCATGCACGAGATCTTTAGTCACCAGAAAGCTCCAAGACAATCTTCACTACTAGCTTTTTGTAACACAATTGCTGAAACAGAGGGTGTAGCGTGCATTGCTTATTAAGGATTCATTTGCATGCGCCCTTTAATGCACTGCAGTCTAGCCTGCTGTTCAAGCAAATGCATTTCACAGTTGTGCCTCACAAGCAATCTGTACACACATTAGATGGGGAATTGCAGTGGTTTTGAAACTGAAGCAGTTTCATGCTGCATTATCACTGTCAGATATGCTTTAAAGACCAGATCTTTCTTCGGCAATTCCAGAAAAAGTGAGTTTTCTCACTTACATTCTTCACTTGGAAACAGTGAATTATTGGAGTCTCTGCTTCTCTTTTGAGCAGGATCAGCTTTTGTCTATTTTCTAGACTAGGGAGTACTTTTTCTGTGCTTCCCCGAGAGCTATGTTGCTCCTCGATAAAGCAGCAAGGGATTTGGATTGGTTGGGCAATTTGACTAGAACAGTACTGTTGGTGCTAAACTGAAATGTTTCAGCTGTCCAACTACTTTGCTTACTCTAATTCCTTCAAAAGGTAAAAACCTAAACTGAAAATAGTAACCCAAAAGAAGAGAAAATGACAAAGCTGATTAATGTAGTTACTAGTTTATTAAAAAAAAAAAAAATTGTTATTTCAGAATTCTGGTCATCTATAGCAATTGAACCTTGGATACCCTACTGTGAGTGAAATGGGCTAACCTGAGCATCCTGCAAGAAATAAATGAATTAAACTTGAACAGTAACCTTAAGCTGTCCTCCTCTGACATGCTAAAGTTCACATTCCAAACACATTTGTAAACATCTCATACCTGTGAGGCAATTTTATTGAGGTTAAAAGTAGCTGAAGATCTGCAAATTGGGCATGAAGATACAGCTTTGTCCTTTGAGAATTGTGTTATATGATGAAGGTGAGTTAGTATTCAAATGTGCATCATAAAACCATTCAGGGTGTGGACTGCAGGAGCATTTTGAGTGTCCTAACCACTGCCACTGCAGCAAGCAATAACACTGGCAAACTTGAAGCAAAATTTCAGCTGTTGTTGCCGACACCTAAGGTTCTGATGATAGCTCTGGACCTTGCCTACGCTACTGCCATGGCTCGTTATTGATTTTGTGTTGTTTTGATTTCTGTATGGAAGATCTTAAGTTTATGAACAATATTGGAGAGTGTTTTGTGTATTCTGTTGCCTACAGGGTCACCATAGGGTACGTGTCTGTTACATCGTCGTCAGTGAAGAAAGAAACTGGATCCCCTGACACAGCACGTATTTCCAGCCCAGTGTTCCTAGATACCCAGGGCAATGCTAATATTTCTTAAAATCCTCTCCACAGGTGTTATGAATAGAAAGTAATAAATAACACAGATGTCTGTGATTTCTTAAATATTGTGTGGGCAAAATGCTAGACCCTTCCTTCCTGATCTTCACATCCTACTTAGGCAATGCTTTTGCTGAAATCTGTGGCAGTTTTGATTGAATACGGGCAGCAGGATTTAATCCAATGATAATAATATAAAAATCTGAATTCCAAACAAGGTGTATGCAGGAAAACTCACAGAAATCTTTTGTATGAGGAGTTTATAATCTTTTTTGTAAAGGAAGAACAACATGGCAGAGAAACAGACTGTCAGATACTTTCATAGTCAGTGTTTCCAGTACAACAAATACCCATTTTATACAATGGAGTACAAAGCTATGAATTTTCTTGTATCTGAAGTGCAAAATCAAGAAAAAGTCATTAATATAGACCGTTACATGTTGTAATCTCAACCAGTTCTGTTCAGATTCACTACTGAAACTAACTCCCATGTTAGTTTCATCTTTGATGGTCTAACATTTTTTCTTTGTGTGTGTACAAGGAATATCTAGTTAAATAACATAATTTGATTATGGGTTTATTAGTTATGATTTCTTTATTTCTATCTGACTTCAAGTATTACAGCAGCTATAAGCCACACAAAGCAAGAATGAAGGCATTGCTATAACTGATCAAAGCCCAGTGCTTCATCTGCTCCATTGCCTTACCACGAGTAACTAGTAGTTGCTGTGACAGGGAAAGACACAAAAAACCCTGATTACTGAAAAACTAGAGAAAGATTCTCTCAGTTTTGACTGAGACAAGGCAATAAAGCTGTTTTGTAGGCTTCATTGGCTATCAGGTGGAAGCAAGTGACAAAGGCCACAATCAAGACAGGTAAAGATGAGGAGCTGAAAAAAGTCAAAAAGACATCACTTCAAAGGGTGAAGTGGATGGGAATGCTTCCAGGATCATCAAAACAGGTGTCAGAACAACAGGGTAGGCTCCAGGAAATAAGTGGGCAGAGCAAAAGCAGGATCATACAAGTAAAGAGTTTGAATGCACTGCCACTTGACTAGTGTCTAACAGTGAGATCCAGACCTGGGCAGAGTAACCCCCAAGTAGCTGCTGCCTATGGGGCACTTGAATTCCTGCAATCTCATACTTTCTCACCCTCTAGAGGGGCTGGTCTGTAACCAAAAGCCTCAGGAAAATTTTCTTTTCTTTCCCCTCTGCCACCCCCCCCCCCCTTTTTTTTTTGGTTTTTTTTTTTTTCTTTTAAAGTCCTATAATTCTCCCTGGCATTTCCTATAGGAAAACAGCATGCTGAGAGTTTTCTTTTTTTTTTAAAGGAAATTATCTTGCTGACATCTCCTTGACATTTAAAGTGAGCTATCCAACCACAAGGCATTCCTGCATGAGGACCCCGCAGCGCAGCGGGAGGGAGAGGAGAGGAGCTCTCTGCTCCTCTCCTGCAGTGGCACCAAAGCTGGGCTGCTGGTCCCATGCTGTCTCGCCAGTAACGCGCGTAAGGCCACCACATACGCACTCAAAGACGTAAGAAGGCAGACTCTCTGAGACTTCCCAGATGGGTAACACACATCAAGATCTCATGGCTGTGACAGAAACAGCTGTTTTTAAAATGAGGACTATAATCCAAATGCAATTTTTAGGATGAAGTCTTACTTTTCTATTGATCACAGCTTTAAAGCCTCAGTCGAGCATAAGACACGGACAGCAGTGTGTGTTCCTGCAACTGCTGAAAACTTAGCAGGGGATGGGCTACACAGAGGTGCAGGAAATGCCAAATCAGGATTAGAGTTTTAATCTTTAATTACTAAGGAAAGACAAATAGTATAATAAATTTTTCTTCTCTGTGCATGGGTGTGCACACATACACGTTTCCCTTCCGGTGAGTAAATATCACACCCTGACTTTGGGCCATCATTTGCCATATGATGTGTGAGAACATTTTGTTGCTCTCTTTTAGGATTTAGTCCTATTTGGAAGAAAATGGAGGTTAGCTGTGAGCAGTGCAGTGCTGCTGACAAATCTGCTAAGCCAAGTGCTTTGTTCCTCATGAGCAAGTAAGATGAAGTGAGCTGTGCAGAGTGGGTGCTGCAGGCTGAGGCCCTGAATAGGTGGCTGTTAAGAAAACTATTCATTTGAGCTTTTGGAAGCATTTCTAACCAGGCTGCCCCTGTGATTCATTGCTTATCTTCTAATCTCTCTCACCTGCAAGTTACCAATCCATCTGGCTGACCGCAAACTGAAGTGTAAATCTCATAAGTAGCCTGGCTTTTGCATTCCCTGGTTTGCCCTGAAGTTAAAGAAGCTTTACAACACATTTTTTTAAGCATTTTGGAAAGGAGTAAATATGACATACTAAATAATCAGTGGAAAATTAAAAAAAAAAACAACAAAACCCACCAAATTTTTTCTTCTTCTTTTTATTTTTTAATTTAGAAAATATAATTAAAAGCTCTTGATAATTTTAGTGCAAACCATGTAAGAAAATATTTCTTTGTCATAGGCATGCTGAGCATCAGCCAGAAGTAAAGCTAATGGACTGGGGAGAGTAGCTATAGAGATTTCCATCTCTAGAAAAGCAGTGTCAAGAATTAAGTCCTATGGTCATGAGTAGAGCTAACCAGAAATTGCCTCATAAAGCATAATTTTGTATGTTTATTTGTAAGCTATTTCCCAAAACCAGAAAGTTTCTAGACTACCACTCAGTTTTGATGAATTTTGACACTGGTGGGCAGGTTTTCTTACTGCCTCTTAGCTCACTCAGGTGGTGCTCAAGGCTTGGCACAGGAACCATGGGGACTGTGGATTTCATGGGTTTCTCCAGGCTCTGTGGCAGCTCTGCATTGCTCGGGGGCTGCCTCATCTGGAAGCTGTGAAAGCCTGACTGGAAGCAATGCCTTTGCTTTAGGAAAGCTTCACAGGTCTCCAGTGCTTCTGCCAAGGGTGAGCACCACAGGCTTCCTGCCAATACCCATCTCATTCCATCCAGAAACTACCAAGGGAAAATAGGGCATCAGGCAGTTTGTGTTTGAGTGTTTCCAAAACCACAGCTTTTGCGTGTCAGCATGTCCTACAGACTGCGGACTTGGCAATTCAGCCAGGCTGACTGGTGAGCTGCCACATTTTCTGATCTTCAGGCAAATCTGTCACACCTAAAGGGAGCCCATCTGTATATGCTGACCATCCTGAAACAACATTTAACAAACTTACTACTATTCCTGCAATGCAGAAGATGCTACTTCATTACAAATCAGACCCAGAAGCCTAATTGAACAAACATTCTTGGTGAAGAATTTCATCATTTCAATTTGTGAAATGTTACACAACAAAGTAATAATCACGGCCTTCCTTGAAGGACAGTTAGGTAACACATTCATTAAAGCCTAGCTGAAGGAACCTCTCAGAGATCAAAGACTTCATCTGCAGAATTCAATGATTCTTGCAAAAGTGACATTCAAGACCTCTGGATATTTTTAAATATCATGTTTACTATTTTTCCTCACAGAAAAGGAAGAAAATGACATTCAAGACCTCTGGATATTTTTAAATATCATGTTTACTATTTTTCCTCACAGAAAAGGAAGAAAATGTATGCAACAATACCCATTACTGCTCCACTACACCTCCTTTTCAGTGATCTCAAGTTAAAAATGCAAATATTCATATAAAAACTCCATGAAACTACATACACAGATTGAACATCTGGAAAAAATTATAAACAACAATATTGAAGTGTGTGGCCGACGCCTGACACCACAGCAAGGATTTCCTGTAAAATTCAAAGACCTGTGAGACTGCACACCTCATCTCTTTTCAAAGGATGCTAACGTCATTAGATGCCAACTTCACTGATCCTCTTCCTACAGCTTTCATCTACCCCTGCCTGAGTAGCAGCAAAAGAACTCATTTTTTCTTCTGAAATAGCTCATTTTCTGCTGAAACTGACTGAAAAAGACTGCATATGGTATGGGATTGATAATGCCCATTCAGCAGTGAATAGGTCTTCCACTGCTGGCAATGCTGTGGGAATATTTCATAGGTAGGGCAAATGTAATTTATCAATAGGGATATCCACTTGTCATAGGAAAAGGATGTGAGCATAAATGTGAGGGAGAGGATTGCAAACCAGTTCAGCTCTCCCGCTACCTTACTGTCCTCCCCCTGCCACGCAGTCAGGGCAGCATGAGGGAGTGTGCGGGAAGAGAGGCGCCCACCGCACCGCCAGTTCCACCTTCTCCCTCTAACCAGTCAGATGGTGAAGGCAAAAAGCTTTTGTTAACATTTTCTCTCTTTCTTATATTCAGGGGGACAAATAGAATCAAACAGTGAAAGGGCAGCCTCTTTCCAGCTTGCCAAGGACTGTGGCTGCAGGAGCTATCCCAGGCTATCACTTGTCAGACCTTTCTGCCTGGTAACAGTAGGATTTATGAATGAACCCTTGGAGAAAAAACCCAGAAGGACTATGCCTGTTATTTGACGATATTTTTCAGAGAACAAAGAGATTTTTTAAAATAAAGCAATCTGTATATGTCACAGCACCAAACACAGACAGCACAAGGGAACTTGGAAAAGACTTTTAACAACATGGTCATTATATTAGAAGTCTAGAAGCTGCTTTATGCAGCACTTCAACAACTCATAATAGTAAAAAAATGTAACATAAGAGAAAGATAAAGTCTTTTGAACAACACAAGTCTTTTCTTTCCATTCTTTGGATGGACAAAATAATGTCTATCTGGTAGTTTTCCGGCTAGCTGGAATCATATCCTTCCCTTGCAATACACATAGCTTATTGTGGTTCATTTTTTCCCAGAAATCATGTGACAGATCAGCATCCCATTCTTCTAGGTGCAGCAAAAACACAAAGCAAAGAAGTGTTGTTGCCCCACAGTGTTAATAATCTGAGGAGATAAGATAAAGGGTGGGAGAAAAGAATTATCACTTATGAGAGACAAAAGAGGGAGGGGGCATACATCTAGCTGCAGTCGTGACTGCAGGTGGTAGGTGTACGTACTATTCTGTCTGGTGGAACTTGGGGAGAAAGAGAGCAGTGAATCCATACCTTTGATTAGTCCAGCTTGAGAGAGACACAAAACGCTGAAAGAAAATAAAACCTTCCTGAAATCAGATATGCAAAACTGGAGTTTATCCTCCACAGAAATACTAAAAATAAAATGAAATGCCTTGGTGCACACTGCATCAGTTTGGGAAAAAACACACAAATGGAATCCGAGAGTTAATCTGGAAATGATTTTTCTATGCAGATTTGTTTTTCACTGGAAGATACTTCAGCATCTCTTTTAGCTACATAGAAAACATCTAACAAACCAGAGGACTAATTTTTCATCTCCTTACCTTGGGGGACTTACCTCAAAAAACAAAGTTTACAATGAATTTATCTTCACAGGTGCCTGAAAACATAACATGCCTCAGCACTTTGATGGCTGCTGGGTCTTCCAGCAATGTGAGAGCTATCCAAGAGAAGAAGGTTTGCCAGAAATAATGGTCCAAGGAAGCTGGTTGCAGCTATGTCAGTTCATTTTTATAGGGTAATGCCAGAACTTCCTCCAAGGTACTATCGTTCACAGAATAGCCTGACAGAAGTCCACATTGCAGAAATCACAACCAATACCCTCCGACAGTACTGGTCAAAAACCCCATAACTGCTCTGTTTCTCTTGTCATCTTCCAGAACATAGCGCAGTAGTAATAACGTGCTCAAAGCGCCACAGGCATTGCCATCTTAGTATTGCAACACTGACTCCTATCTCTCTAAAGCCATCCCTACAGGACATTTCATTACCAGTACTGTTTTGATTCCACTGAGTGGAATAAAAAACATATAGCACATGTTCTTCAGGGCCTTCAGGGTTTTTTCAGAATAAAATAAAGTTTGAAGAACCCTTGTCCTCTTGTATGCAAATACTCCTGTTAAGGTAAAGCAGTAGTTTGCATTGCAGCACACAGAAAATGCATATATGCCTGTATATCTGGTGAATAAGAGTAGGAAGAATCTAAAGACAGAGAATAATACAAAGCAATAAAAGCTGTTGAGGAAAGTGGGAATGAAAATCCTGCCTGAGAAGATACAGGATATACAAATAAACCAAAGAAACACACTTCTGTTTCTTGACAGACTAGTAAAAACAGGATAAGGGAACAACCCCATCAACTCTGAGATGCACTGAGTGCATTCTTATGCCGAACACCCATTCAATGTTAGCAGGATTCAGCCTCAGGCTGAATAAGGACAAAGAAAGCTACATTTTAGATCCTTTTCTGTATACATATTCTTTTTCAAAAGACAGAGCTTTTCAGTAGTTTCTTCCCACCTAACTTTAGACATTTGCTTAAATAGTCTATGTTGGAAATATATGTGGTCCTAGCTTCCTTCATAGTCAAAAGAAAGACATTGGCTTGCCCAGAGTATGGTTAAACTCTGCAGGCACCTATGGGGATTATCAAGGAAACCTAGGCCAGGTATGGCAGCATCTCAAAGGCAAACAGAGACATTGGGCAGGGCATGGTATGCCTGGTCATCCTCACTATGCAGATGAGAAGACCTGTTTGGTGGCTTATACAGGTTTCTAACCCATGTATCAATATGCCGGGAAACAGGGGAAGAGAGGGTGGTGCATGCCCAGGTCTTGCCTGAGCAAACAGGGATGCAGCCTGGTTTCTCGCTGACCCACAGACACATCCTACACCCCTAACCTGAATCTAGGATAAGCACCAAAACTTAGGCAGCCAAAACTGAGCCTTTACATCTAATCTGTATCTAGAGCAGCACTGCACCACACCCACTGACCCCCATTTCACCCGCCTTAGGTAAGGATCTGTACTTACACCCATGTAAAGAGGCAGGGATTGAAGGGATTAGATGCGTACACAGTGGAAAAAACACAGTAAAATACATAAATAAAGTACATTGCCTTTCAAAATCTATTCTAAAACCTGTGTGGGTTTCCTCTGATCTTCTCTCCCCTTCACCTTTTTCCCCCGTTAGCACAATTTAATGAAGAATAAAAAAACACGCAAAATTTCAAATGTGTCATTTTAGCTGCCTGAAGCACTTTTACTGTGTTTATGGTATAGCTAAAACAGAATCTGATAATGCCAAGCAGTCTATCATCGTAGGTTGCACCAAAGGATTAATTGAAGGTTTATGCTGCAGAGTGCTATGCTATTCTTATAAACAAAAACCCGTTACCTCAGTTACTGAGGCTGTAAGTTTTTGAGTTCAGCGATTTGCATTTTTCATACACTTTTAGTGACTAAGAAGGGGGGGTTGGAGCAAGCTTTAGGGGAGTTTTATGCTGGAATCATTTTACATTTCATGGCAGATTATTTATATCCTTCTTAAAAAACAAAAAAGTAGAGGTAAAACTGAAGAACAAAACCCGAATCAGTATCAGTGATGTGTTCAATGCTGTGTTCATTTTGTTCTCCTCCATCTCTATTCCTTAATCCCACACAGACCTCCTGGCAGCCTTTCTTACCTGGATTCACAAAATAGGCTCCCTGTTATCACTTCTAAATTTTGCTTGAAGACTTGTTTTAGCTGCAGTGTCCACTATGTGTTAATCAACAAAGCCTGTGGAAGAGAGAGCATAGCAGCTTTCACACTTCATGCAGAGCCTTCGCTTTTTCTCTTCCAGTTGATGAGCCTGAAAACATTTAGAGATGGGATTTTCTTATTCTGGGAGTTTACACCAGGCTGAAAATACCACCATCAGTCAACAGACCCTAATTATTGAGGTTATCAGTGAATGCTATTCAGAAAACTGCTGAAATCATGCTGAAATGTAATTCTACATTCACAGTTATTAGGCAGTAAGTTTGGAGAAGTCTGAATCATTTGTTGTTGCTTTTGCCATGGTTGCTTGCTCCCTTACTTGATTGCAGATACAACTCAAAGAAGAGAGAATAATCCCAATAGGATATTTGTACTTTTGCCTATGACAGACTCAGACTACAGGAAGTCAAATAAAAATTATTTTGTTTGAGGAGTTGCAAATCAATACTATTGCATGCATTTGAAAACATACAGTTCCATTTAATAACTTTTTATCTAGGACAAGTTTGTCAACTTTTGAGTAAATTTAATTTGATGCACACTTCAGAAGAGTGAGGGAAAAACACACTAAGCTCTCTGGATTTTGTAGTATTTTGGCCTCAACCCCTGAACCATTCTGTTCTTGGGCCTGGTTTGGGATAGTGACAGCTAAAGGAACACAGCTTAACACAGAAAGCTTAGTGTATGAAGGTATTTTCAAGAAATGAGAGAGTAACCCACAGGATTCTGTAGTAACCTGCCAAAGTCCTGATGTGGGGAGACCTACACACTAGCTCATGGGATAGGAGAGTGTGATCTACTGCCAGGCTGGCTGGAGTATCCTGGGAAAGCTGAGCCAGCTCAAGCCAGGCTTGACAAAAGGACCAAGCCTATCCCTTTCTTCAAGCACACATTTGCCTGCAGAGAGGCCCACTTGTAATGGATCACCAGATTACCTCTGGAAGACCCAGCTAGACAGGTGCTAAACGATTGCAGCAGTGCTTGACATTGGGGCAGTTGCGCTTGTGAAGCACCTCAACTTATGCCCTGACTACCACAGAACTTCACACTTTGCCTCTACTCCTGCCATGCAGCAGAAGCAACTGGTGGGACTAATCTTCAACTGGTAAAAATCAGCATCATCCCATTCATTTTGCCAGAACAGTACTAAGACACAGAATACAGCCCTCCTCCCACCAGTCTGTCACTAGCAATAACCTTGCTAAGGAAAAATAATTTTATATTGGTCAGGGTTTTCCAAATAAAACATAGGCCATTCTGATAAAAGAAATTACATCAGTGATTAAATGAAACCTGAACTGCATAGTTATAATCTTGTCACTACTGTATATAGAAATGGAGCACAAGTGCCTGCCATAAGATTATTGTATAACTCAAGTGCAGTGGGGAATTCCTAACTATTTAGTGTACCACAGAGGCAGTTTCCTGGATATATAGCAATTGGTCATGGGAAAGGCCTGCCTCTTGGGCACAATGATACCTGGCAGATATAACTGAGAATTTTCTAATAAAGCCTATATTTAGGACTGCCACCTGCCCAGTGTGCCGTGTTAGTGATGATGGAGCTGGCAATGCTAGTCATCATTTTTGTGGCTTTTCTTCTGCAGAATCAATATTTGGAGACAGGGGAAGAAGAGCAATGGCGGTTTCTGGGAATTTGAGAATTACTTCCAGAGTGTCACCACAAAACTAATGAGAGCCACATCCTTGGTCACCCATGGCTACTCTGCCATTGGCTCACTTCATTGTGAGGAAGATCATCAGACCTAAGGAAGTTTGGCTCTGCCAGGATAAAAACCAGCTATAAAATCTCATGGTGTGGATAAATTTGACTGGACTTAGTGCCATAGAGGCTGATTTCACTGCTAGAGCATATTGGGATTAAGTACTGATCACTAGTTCTGGCTGATGTGAAGAAATAAAATGAAAATTTTAATGACTTTAAAATAATGGGAGGCCAGGAGTGATGTAAGTAAAAAGGAGGAACAGTAAATAGAAGTGGGAAAAATGAAAACTCAAAATGCCCTGGTCAGACTAATAGAATTGTGTAGATAAGTGAGTCAGCAATTAAACATAACAAAATAATGAAATAGGGAGAGAATATGAAATAAGAAAAAGCTGAAAGTTAAGATTTTTTTTTTTTTTAAAAGAGGCATTATGGTAAGTGCTGCTTCCTTTTAGTCTAGCATAAGCCAGGAGTAACTCTATTGCCATTAGTAAGGAACATGAATGTCAGCAAAAAATTCAGATTTTATACCAGTGCAGCCTGTGAGCACATTTTGACTACTGTAACCCAAAGGAAATTATTCTAACAGAGTGGAATAAAAATTAATTTCAACCACTGTCTACATTTCTGGTTGCTTATATTATAAAAAGAAACAGGTTTGTTACAGATGTGGAAAAGATAGAACTGAGAAAATTGAGGGATTTGAAATTAGGTAAAAACCAAAATCATACCAAGGAGAACAGAGGTGGATGCAGAGGAGATCCATGGTAAACGCATGTGATTCTGTTTTGTACTTCTAGGATTTTAATCTTTTTAAACTAATACAAAGGACAACAATGATGCTAACACAAGATATTCCTGATACAAAGTAGTTAAGTGAAAGAAGCTAATATTAAAACCATGGGTTCAGGGACAAGAGAAAAGAGGGAAAGGCATAAGAAGGTAAAACAGTTATGCAGGGGCCAAAAGCATTTTGATATTTATATAGGTAATGAAAGCATTGGGACTCCTTAGAAAAGCATTTTCTAGATAAAAAGTTACTGCACTCCACATGAGGACACAATACCATGGAGCAGCTCAAAGAGTAGAAGAGGAATGTCATGTTTTAATACCGTTCCTAGAAGAAGGGAAAGGACAAACCAGGGCTGGCAGAATTCATCAGGTCCTGGAAAGTAAAGTGGGTACCTCCTAACCAAAATCAGGGCAGATTATCATAATGCCTCCTGTCTACTACTTCGCTCAGTAAATTCTGATGAATAAAGAAAAAAACAAATCAAAAGGCTTTTCATGCTATCTATTCTCAGACTGAGGGCAACTGAAAGAAGTATGAGTTGATATGAAATCTGCTTGCTCTGATTAATTTACCATGTAATATAGTGTTTTCCTCAGCTTTGAATTTACTAATAATGTAAGTAAAAGCAATAGTAAATTATTAATATACTGAATAGCTATGAAAATAATATTTTCAGCTAGATGATCATCTAGTACCAAAATAATCTTTAATGTATTCTGCGATTGTATTTGAAAGGTTGAAGACTAATGAGGTGAATTGAGCAATTCTTTGATGTTATAAGTTGAAGACTCTTTCCAGAATCCCATTATTATTTTAAGGGCAAAATGACACGTCAATCAATGTATTCAAAACTGAAGTCATCTGGCAGGCTAGCTAATTCCAGTATAATGCCATAGTTTATGTTCAGAGCAGTATAATGGAATAGACAATAGCTACTGTAAAGCTATTTGAGCTTTATTGAGCCAATTCACAAAACCCTTTCATAAATCTCCAACAAGATTAAGTCAGAGTGACTTTTACTCAAATGTGAGTTTGAAAACAGAAAAAAGAAATCATAGGTTTAGGAAATAAGAATTAGAGAGAGTTATAATCATGAAAACCAGTCAAAGTCATCCTGAATTTCAAAGTGTTGGCTCACACTACAGTGTCAGACTGAAGAATGGTAGGGCAGAAGAGAAACCGAATACTGTTATGTCTGGGAAGACCCTAGAGCTGATGTACCAGGTATGCAAATTTGTCTAGGCGGTGGACTTGTAAGGTGTTCAATGAAAAAATGTCTCCATCCTTTCATGCAACTTCTTTGCAACAGGAAATATCATTCAGACATCTTGTGGTTCTTACATAATTTCAAATGGCCAGAGGAGTCATCTGCAGAAGTCTAGAAGGCTGATACAGTTATCTTTATTCTCTGGTCAGACCTATGAGGAATCGTACTGTAGTGGCTTTGCACAAGTTCTCTGCTCTGCTTCAAATTGCTCCCATACTAAATAAATCACACAAAGCATTACTCTGAGAGATAACTCCTCCCTGTATTGTTGCACTTTCTTATGAAAGCTTCAAAAAGATGCCAACATTTTCTTATTTAGCATTCTAAATACCTGTGTAAACCTTATTTATCCATTGCTTAAAAAGACTGTATCTTCTCTCTTTTTGTAATCTGAAAGTCTACACAAAATTAATATGCAAAGAATATGGCTGGTCCTCCCTCTTTAATAAGTAAAAGATAATTCATTATCATGCACTGTCTGTGCTTAAATCTCCATCTGTTTTTCTCAGGATGACACGTAAATATTGAGGAAATAAACAGTAGAGTTACTCCCTCTTAGATCCTCTGATTATAATTCATCCTTATCTCAACTGCTGTAGCACCCTTGCAATTAGCTGAGCACGATCCTTTTTTCTGCAAGCCAGTCCCTGTCCCAAAAGAGTTACAGTCTAAATGGTCAAGGCAAAGAGATGCAGATAAAAATACTCCTTATACACAGAATGAATAATCCAGTAGTGGCAAATATCGTTTGACTCCATGCTATTTTTCTCTTTTTTCTTGTATGTGTTAACATGATTGTATCAGGGACGGCTTGTTCAGGAAGCGGGTAGAAGATGAAGCATGAAGGTTTTGGGAGAAGCTGGAGCAAACAGTCCATGGGCACAAGGGATGTCATGTTGAGGGTGAATGATCAGGGAAAAACCCAGGCAATGTTGTCATTGTCATTGCCAATACTGTGCCATATCTCATTGGCTTCTTCTTGCAGTTTCTGCACATGAAAAAAACATGTTAACTGCCAAAATAATAACAGAATCTATGGGCTTTGCAGTCTGGATTTATTCAGCTGTCTGCAAACCCAGCTGAAAAAATGGAAATAATTGCTGAAAATGCCAGGCAAGAAGCCACTCTTCTCTCCACCAACAAAACATCTGCACATCTGTAAAAGAGCTTTTGCACTCTTCAGTATGACAAGGTGGGAGATGGCAGATTGCAGAGTCTGACCCTGGAGAGGAGGTTTCCTCTGCAGTGACACTGTAGAAGTAGTTTCTCTCACCATAACACAGTACAGGGAGCATGCCCCACTCCCAAAAAGGCTGGTGCACCATGCTAACCTGATGCGATGGGAAAAATTTTCTGAAGAGGACAAGCAAGTTTTTCATGGTATATTACATTGGCATACTTTGCAAGAACTGCTGGTAATCACAACTAAGATAGCAGAGGCTAAACTCTCCTTGTAAAATGTGAACAAATGAAAAACCAGGTTTGACTCTTCTGACAATACTCTTTCCATTTTGTAATAGGCTCTATGGACACTAGTGGACATAAGTAGTGCCTTGCTAGACTATGAAAAATAGCAAATTCTCTCACACCACATTGGTAGAACAGTATTCAAGTGTCTGCTGCTATATTTCCTTATGCTTTTATCAGACTGAGCATAATGTATCAACAGAATATCACAGCAGGTAGAAGGAGTGCAAAGTAGTTTTGTATAGACCTGCTAATGTTTGTGAATCTGTTCCTTTTTTTCTCTGTTAAATAACAGTCCTGGTGATTGTGCTTGGCAAGATTCTTTTTCTTTTACACTTTAAACTCATTAAATTTAATGAATGTATTAAAGGTCAGAGGCACAAAGGGAGCATTTACCACTACAGCACAATGTGAGAAAGCTGAAAAATATCAGCAATAATGAACACAGGCAAGAGACCTCTAACGACATTGCATTATTTAAGGTCATTTCTCCACAGTTTGAACTGTGTGTTTTGCTGAAAGTACAGCTAAGAAAAGCCTAAAACAAGGACACATAGCATACATTGCAACTAACCCATTATTAGAGGAAATCTAGAAGGAATAATTCAAATTTTTAGACTAGAAAGTACCAGTAGCAAGCAGTAAGAGAAACAAGAAAGTGAGTGTATGTATTACTACACAATTCTTTTTTTTTATTGCTTCCCAGTCATGGCTTCTAACATATTATGCAGTCAAAGACAAAAGAAAGTTAAGTTCAGAATACTAAAATGCCATCTCTTTGAAAAGAAAATAATCTGTAACACCTTGGAGATTTTGCTTGAGCTTATGAATTTGACTCAGCATGGTCTTCCAGGGTGTTTGCATAAAACTGCACTCTTCAGTTTGAATGTGGAGCTGGTTATCTTCTCCGCTGTGCTTTGCTCTTCTGTACAACTTGCGGTCCATAGGAAAGGATGTGAAAAATATTTTTGCATAGCACAAGACTAGCTAAAATGTAAAGCTTCAGTGATCATCTCTTAGTCAGAATAGTTAACTGATGGCAAACCTGCTCAATGGGAACATCAGGGCTAGTGATAACTGAGCAGTGTACTACATGGTGGGGATGCTGATCACCTGCAGAGACTAACTTGATCAGAATTCAGTAAGAAACAAAACTGAAAAGATACTTGTGGAAGACAAAGATATAAACCTTTCCTTTTTAACTCTGTGGCAGACAAGGAAAGAAGTTCTCAACAGAAAGGAGAAGAAATTAATGATTTGGGGAAGAAGTTATGTGCAGGAAGGGACTTGAGCATGGCTGTTGTCTCCACTAAGGGGACCAGGATCCTGACCCAGCTCCAAAGAACACTCAGGAGTGTGAATGGTAACAATGGTAGAGAAGGATTGCTGCTATTTCATTCTGAAATACACAAAAAGACCTTACAAAAATACAACATACTCAGGTCAAGGAAAGCTTATGGGCACAAGAGTTTAAAATGGCAAGACTAGGAACCAGCACCATAATAATACATCAGATAAGGGAAATTTTACCAATGATACAACACCATCCAAGTCACAATGATAAAAGCCAATGACTTGCAAGCAGAAAAATTTACTTCAGTTGTCTCTATGCCCTGCCAGGATGAAGCCCGTGACAGCTTCTGTGGTTCTCTTGTTGCTTTCTGTGTCCCCCACCTATGGTGCCAAGCACAACCAGCACTCATCAACATACTCAACCCTGGCCTTTGAGAAGTGAATGCCCTAAATGATTGTGTGAATCTTCTAACACCTTATTGATATTACAGCCTCTTCCCTGCTCTGCTATGTTGTGAACATGCTGCAGAGCACAGTGAGAGAGAATGGAGCACATGGGGACACACCAAGGGCTGTAATGGCAGAAAATTTTGTTTAGTCCATAGACGTGGGATCGACCTTGTCTATCTTTAGTCAGCTGAAAGTCAAGTGGCTAATCTAAGCCGGTCACTGAAATTGACCATAACTCAGTGCAGCAGTCCTTAGTATATTAAATAGCATAAGGTATAATAGTATTAGTATAAAGTAGCACTAGAAATAGTTTAAATCAATAGAAACATGTTTCACAAAGCCACAGTAAAACGTAAACCCCAACAAGGCTTTAGACATGATAGGCAATAAGATGTTTGGAAAAAATTTGAGAAGAGAAATTAGGAGCAAACACTGACCTGGGTTTTCCTGTGTAGAAAGTCATAAGCCAGATGGCAAGGCTGACTGGAAGCTCCTAATAGATATATTTGTCATTATATGGATTAGGATAACCTGATGTCAGTAATAGCCACTAGTCTTATTTAAACAACTCTATATTAGAAATAAAAAGAACAAAAGAAGCACTTTGCTCTGCCGTGCCATTTCTTTTGCACTGATGTTACATCTTTATGAACCTCTCCATCTGCAGATGCCCCATGGCTTTCCATGACAAATCAGGCTTTGAGTTAAGATTGCAAAATTAAGAAGAGATTAGTTTGGTGAGATGAGCCATAAATGAACAAGGTAACTAATTTCCAGTTAACACCCCTCTAGCAGATTACTAAATTACTCTTGAAATTGTTTTTGAGCAATGGGATTCCAATAGCTACTCTTACAAAGTCAGACTCTTCATAGAAATAGCAAATAGCAGATAGCAAATATAGCAAATCAGATATAATCCTCAGACTGTAATGTCTGAGGCCAAACATCTCTTTTAATCTTCTTGATTCTCCTTAGAGCCAATTCTTTCTTTGTTCCTCACAGAACAGTCAATGCTTTCCTTCCTCACAAACTCCCTCTCTTCCAAAATACTTCTTCCCATCATAAAGCAAGTTCTGATATTTTTAAAACCTAACCTCTAACACTGGACCAACTGCAAAGAGCATAATGGCAGGAAGTGATGAAGATAAGCCCATCATTTCCAAAATCCTCAGGATTTAGAAAGGGAACAGCTTGCTTTGTTCAATATAAACATTTCACATTTGAAACTACTGAAATAAGACAACCGTAAAAATGCCCACCTGAGATACTTAGAAATTCTATCCAACCCCAGAAAAGCTTATACCTATTGCTATCTTAGAGTGCCATCATCACCTCTTTAACCATGCTTGATTGTAATCTATGCATGTGAAAAACTCTTTAGAGGTTTGAAAGCAGCAAATTAAGAAATAAAGAGGATCAATACACAAAGCATCCTGGACACTGAGTGTGACTTCATTCAGTCTGAGGCACTCCAAAGGCCCTCCTTACCTTCTGAAGTATTTTTAATAGTCAGGGATAAACTGTTCTCTCACGAGAAGACTCTCTGGTATTAGTGGAGGCAAGGAAATCCCTGAAATGTCTCCTCCTCTCCAGCTCACATACCAGACTCTGGGGTCTTAGAAGCTAGATCGATTCAAGAGAAAGTTCTTAGTACTGATGAGAAACCATTCTGCTGAATATTTATTTCTTAAAAAGTAAAAGCTATGTTCTCTTTTATTTCATAATAAATGCATGTTTCCCCATGCAACGCTATAGGCTTGGGGAAAAGTGGCTCGAAAGCTGCCCGGCCAAAAAGAACCTGGGGGAGCTGGTTGACAGCTGGCTGAACATGAGCCAGCAGTGTGCCCAGGTAGCCAAGAAGGCAAACAGCATCCTGGCTTGTATCAGGAATAGCATGGCCAGCAGGAGCAGGGAAGTGATCGTGCCCCTGTACTTGGCACTGGTGGGGCCACACCTTGAATACTGTGATCAGTTTTGGGCCCCTCTGTACAAGAAGGACATTGAATTGCTGGAGCGTGTCCAGAGAAGGGCAATGAAGCTGGTGAAGGGACTAGAGAACAAGTCTTATGAGGAGTGGCTGAGGGAACTGTGGCTGTTTAGCCTGGAGAAGAGGAGGCTGAGGGGAGACCTTATCACTTTCTACAACTACGTGAAAGGAGGTTGTAGTGAGGTGGATGCTGGTCTCTTCTCCCACGTAACGAGTGATAGGACAAGAGGAAATGGCCTCAGGTTGCATCAGGGGAGGTTTAGATTGGATATTAGGAACTTCACTGAAAGGGTTGTCAGGCATTGGAGCAGGCTGCCCAGAGAGGTGGTTGAGTCACCATCCCTGGAGGTGTTCAAAAAACATGTAGATGTGGCCCTTTGGTACATGGTTTAGGAGGCATGGTGGTGTTGGGTTGATGGTTGGACTTGATGATCTTAGAGGTCTTTTCCAACCTTAATGATTCTATGATTCTATGATAAGTGACCTGTGTTCTGGTTAAGTGAAGCTAAACAGCAGTATAGAAAAAGTATGCACCTGTGGCTAACTGAAGCATTTCTGGAAAAGCTCAAAGCCAGGAAAGTATATGCAGTCAATGTTAAAACCTACAGGATGCTGTTAGATATTCAAGATGACAAATTGCCCCTTACATTGCTTTCACTGTGTTTTTGAAGAATTGATTGCATTTGCAGTCAAAGCTATTCTCATAATTATAATGTGAAAGATCTAAAAGTGTTTGTTTATTATTATGAATGGGCTTAATATTCAACAGATTATTATTTCCTGTTTTCTCTGTACTATTGCCTGTAAGTCAAGTTCTTTTTTGGAGACTTCAGAAGTCTTCAGTGACCAGCTTATCTGTAAGAATGACATAACTTTTGGAGCTGATAAAAACACAGAATGACAAGAATTTAAATAAATTTGAATGTTCTAATTAACTGCATACATAAATGGTTAGAGTTCTCTTGCAGTTCTGCCTTTTATGACTTCTCAAAAGTTGTAAAAATGCTGGCATAACAGAGCATATGCAGATTGTCAGCAGTGTGTGATAAGGGCAGCGTATCATCTATAATACACTGATGATGAACCTGTTACAGGTTCTTGGTTTCTTGGCAGAAGGTTTTCTGAACAGGCAGGATGCTCTGGATCAGAAGTTGCCATTTCATGCTTCAGGTCTATAGCAAACATTTTGCAGGGAAGCAGCTGTCTTCCTTCTTTCTCGGAGGAGGCTGATATGAAACAAAAAGCACTTAAGCATCTCTCTGTGTGGTTGTTTCCCAGTTGGCAGGCAAGGTTATCACTTTAGTAACTGGGTCCAAGTCGTTGCTGCCCCTTCTGTCTCAGACAGCGTTAATTCTCTTGCTGATCGGTGTTCAGTGTTTTAAATGGAAAGACTTAAATCCTTCCTAAAATCATCTGTTTAGGAAGGATTTTTTTTTTTTCCTGAGGATGACCCCTTTAAATTTGCAGTGACTCACTGAATATCTGTTAAGCACCCAAGCAGTTTCTTTATCTGCTTTTTAAAATATTACTACCTCTTCTGGTGTCTCTGCAGATAGGATTGTTGTTGCTAGACCTGGCTGTTTGTCTTAAAGCTTGAATCTTCCTACACTTCCTTCCTATCTACACTTGAACAGTTTCCAGTGCTGAACTATTCCTCTGTAACTAATACACGAACTGAACCACCTTTCTTAACCACTCAGACACTCGCTTCTTTTTGGCGTGATTTGATAGTAAAGAGGATCTTTAGGCTATCCCAGTAGCAAAAAATTGTTATGAGACAGGTTTTCCCAATAAAGAAGGTGATGCTACATGTGCAAAGCACCAAACTGTGTCATTGCCTATCAAAAGGTATTAGCTGAGGAGGGATGGGAATGAGAAAAATCAGATGAAATAATTTTTTTTTGGTTGTTTGTTTGGGGTTTTTTTTGTCCCTTTTTTGCATGACTGCAGTGTAGCTGCACAATTACACTTCACAGACTGTGAAGATCTGACTCTCTAATGCATCATTAATTTGACAGAACCTGACTCAGGATTTGACTTTGTACCGCTTCTAGGCTGTTCCAAAGTATGGTGAAAATAAGATTGAAAAAATTTCACAAGGAATAGACAGCCTCTCCTTTGCATCCTTCTTCTCCCCTACTCTTTAATTTCCTTTAAGATCTCAATTTTTACTTTGGTGTTCCTTTTCTCTGATCTTTCTCCCCTTCAGCAATCCAGGTTTCCTCTAAAGCTCTGGACATCTATTGTAATGGCCCATTCACAGCCACTCTGAAAATTGCAATTTAGCAAGGAATAATGTGAAAAGTTCCAGTATGCCTCATACTGAGAGCTAACGAGCCCCTTATTAGGTGTGAGGAATGATCTGAGGGCAATGGTTTGGATAGGATTTCACCACACAGCAAAAGAAACGCTTCTTCAGCTACATGTGCCTCTTCTATGACTCCACTGGGAACTCTGTATTTATTCCAAGAAAGCATGATTTGGCCTTTTCTCTTTAGTAAGTTAAAGGCAAACATCACGTACCATGAGAGGACACGCACATCCGCCTCTGAGGGTGTGCTTCTGGTCATCGTGCTTCTGATCAGGCAATGGGACCTGACATTTGGTAGATGTTGATCATCTATCACCAGTAAGTCTGAAAAACTATGCATCCTCAAACTTGCAGAGTAATATTCGTATTTTTAATACAACCTTTATACTTCTAAGCATGTAAGTGGGTAAACATGTCCTCTTTCTCCCCATACCACTACAGTACACCGCGAGGAGCTGCTGTGCACCCAGGGTAGAAAAACCAGGTATTACTTCTCTGCATCAGTGTTTGTTATACAGGGACCCAAAGGGCCAAGCAGGACCCAGCCTTCTAATTCAAACAGGACATGAAAAATTGTTCCTCCTACACAGCAAAAAATGCTGTCCCACAGTCTCTCATGTTCTGGGCCCCTCTTTGGTAAGCTCCTTCCTCTCTTACCACTTCTGCTCTGCAAGTGTGGATTACAGGCAGGGAGAGAGTCGTTCTGTGAATTAGGGAATTGGTCCATGATCCAAGCCCTCATTCAGTCCACCTTTCTCCCATGAGATTAATGCCGCTTCTCCAACCACACACAACTATTGCAGGATTTCTGCTCTTGGTGGAAACTGACGGACTTCACAGCAGCTGCCAAGGGGCTGGAGGCCCACGCTGTTCCTGGGGTCAGAAAGGGTTTTTTTATGGCCATGTTCAGTGTGCTGGGCATGGAGAGGGGAAAGGAGAGGGTTATGTATCATTCGCATCCCAGATCCCCATCAGTCACATATCATAGAATCATAGAATGTCTTGCGTTGGAAGGGACCTGCAAGGATCATCAAGTCCAACTCCTGTCCCTGCTTAGGATAGCCCCAAAATTCACACCATGTGTCTGAGGGCATTGTCCAAGTGCTCCTTGAATATCGTCAGCCTTGGCGCCATGACTACCTGCCTGGGAAGCCTGTTCCAGTGCTCCACCACCCTCTGGGTGAAGAAACTCTTCCTAATATCCAACCTAAACCTCCCCTGGCACATCTTCCTGCCATTCCCTTGTGTCCTATCATTGGTTACCAGAGAGAAGAGATCCGCACTTGCCCCTCCTCTTCCCCTTGTGAAGAAGCTGTAGACCACAATGAGGTCTTCCCTCAGTCTCCTCTTCTCCAGGCTGAGCAAACCAAGTGACTTTAGCCGCCCCGCAGACAGTTTCCCCTCTAAACCCTTCACCAACTTCGTGACCCTCCTCTGGACACTCTCTAGTAGCTTTATATTCTTAATATACTCTGGCGCCCCAAACTGCACACAGTACTCGAGGTGAGGCAGCACCAGCACAGAGTAGAGTGGGAAAATCCCCTCCCTCGACTGGCTAGCAATGCAGTGCTTGATATACCCCAGGACATGGTTGGCCCTCTTGGCTGCCAGGGCACACTGTTGGCTCATGTTCAACTTCCCATCAACCAGAACCCCCAGATCCTTCTCCATGGAGTTTCTCTGCAGCCTCTTGTTCCCCAGCCTGTATGTACATCCAGGGTTGCTGTGCCCCAGGTGCAAAATCCAGCACTTGCCCTTGTTAAACTTCATATGGCTGGTGATTGCCCAGCTCTCTAGTTTGTCTAGATCTCTCTGCAGGGCCTCTCTGCCCTTGAGAGAGTCCACAGCTCCTCCCAATTTTGTGTCATCAGCAAACTTAATTAGTATTCCTTCCAATCCTGCATCCAAGTCATTTATGAACACATTAAAGAGTACTGGTCCTAAGATGGATCCTTGCAGAACCCCGCTAGTGACTGGACACTAGCCCGATGTAACCCCATTTACTATGACCCTTTGAGCCTGACCTGTCAGCCAATTGCTCACCCATTGCATTATGTGTTTATCCAGCTGTATGCTGACATTTTGTCCAGGAGGATACTGAGAGAGACAGTATCAAAAGCTTTACTGAAATCCAAAAAGATTACATTGGCTGGCTTCCCTTGGTCAGCTAGGTGGGTAACCTTGTCATAGAAGGAAATTAAGTTTGTTAAGCAGGACTTTCCCCTTGTGAATCCATGCTGGCTGGGACCAATGACTGCATTTTCTTTCAGGTATTTTTCAATAACTCCTGGAATAATCTCCATAATTTTGTCAGGCACAGAAGTGAGACTGTTGGGCCTGTAGTTACCGGGGTCATCCCTGTTGCCCTTCTTGAAGACTGGGACAATGTTTGCCAGCTTGCAGTCTACTGGGACTTCTCCAGATTCCCAAGAGCATCGAAAAATCATTGAGAGAGGTCTCGCTATGACATCAGCCAGCTCTTTAAGTACCCTCGGATGAATCTCATCAGGCCCCATCAACTTATAGGGATCCAGCTGGAACAGCAAGTCCTGCACAAGTTCAGGGTTGATTGAGAGTTTGTCACTCCCACAGTCATGGTTGTCTAGCCCAACCATCGGTTTTGAAGACTGAGGTGAAGAAAGCATTAAACATCTCTGCTTTGTCTATGTCCGTGTTTGTGAGGTGACCATTCTTATCAAGTAACAGGCCAATGTTATTTCTGGCCTGCCTTTTCCCATTAACATATTTTAAAAAGCCCTTCTTATGGTCCCTCACACTACTGGCCAGCTTCAACTCTAATTGAGCTTTGGCCACATATATTTCCTCCTTGCAGTGTTGAACAGCATCCCTGTATTCTTCCCATGTCGCCTGACCTCGCTTCCACTGGCCATACTCTTTCTTTTTTTGCCTTATTTCTAGAGGATGATCCCTGCTTAGCCAGGCTGGCCTTCTGCCTCGCCTACCTGGCTTCCTACATTTTGGAATTGCCTGCCTCTGCGCTCTCAGGAGGTGGTACTTAAAAGGTGACCAGCACTAATGGACCCCAGCACCTTCAAAAGCTTTTACCCAGGGGACCTACCTTACTAAGCAGTTCACTGAGCAACCTGAATTCTGCTCTTCTCATATCCAGAGTTGAGGTCTTGCTGGCAGTTTTCCTCCTGTTACCATAGATTTTAAACTTGACTGCTTCATGGTCGCTGTGGCCAAGGCAGCCACCAATCTCCACTTCACCCACAAGAACCTCTCTGTTAATGAGCAAAAAATCAAGGAAGGCACCCTTCCTGGTCGGTTCCCTTAGTACCTGTACCAAGAAGTTATCGTCCAGACACTTTAAGAATCTTCTGGACCTGTTTGTACCACCTGTGAGGTATTCCCAGTTGACATCCGGCAAGTTGAAGTCCCCCATAAGGACAAGGGAGGATGACTTAGAGGCAACCCTTAGTTCCTTAAAGAATAACTCATCAGAGTCATCATCCTGGCTGGGTGGCCTATAGTAGACTCCCACAACAACATCCACTTTATTTGTCTGTCCCTTAATCCTTACCCAGAGGCTCTCAACTGTGCCATCTCCAACTCCATGCATTCCAGCTCCTCCACTACATACAATGCCACCCCCCACACCGCCTCACCTGCCGTGCCTATCCCTCCTGAAGAGCCTGTAACCATCCATCATGGCACACCAGTCACAGGACTCATCCCACCAGGTTTCACTTATGCCAATGATGTCATATCTCTAGGACTGGGCCAAGGCTACTAGCTCCTCTTGCTTGTTCCTCATGCTGTGTACATTTGTGTAGAAACACTTCAAGTGTGGTTCATTGTGCCCATCATCACGTGGAGCCGTCTAAAGAATGTCACTAGCATGCAGCTCCTCAAACTTTGCCATGTTCCCGTTGCCTTTCGCTGACTAGCCTGGTATTGTCCCTTTCCCCCTTCCAATCTAGTTTAAAGCTCTATCAATCAGCCCTGCTAGCTCCTGAGCAAAAACCCTTTTCCCCTTCTGAGAAAGCTGCATCCCATTGGATGTCAGTAAACCTGGTGATGAATAGACCATCCCATGATCAAAAAACCCAAAGTTCCGCCAATAACACCAGCCTTGGAGCCATGTGTTGATCAGCTGGGTTTGCCTGATCCATTCAATATTCTTCCCTGCTACTGGAAGGATTGAAGAAAATACTACCTGAGCCCCTGATCCTTCAAACATCCGCCCCAAGGCTCTGAAATCCCTCTTGATTGCCTTTGGACTTCTCTTTGCTACCTCTTCCCTGCTGACATGAAGATTCAAGAGTGGGTAATAGTCGGAGGACCTTACCAGACTAGGGATTTTCCTAGAGACTTCTCTTACCCTGGCCCCAGGGAGGCGTCAGACTTCCCTGAGAGTTGGGTCTGGTCAGCATATAGGACCCTCTGTTCCCCTGAGAATGGGGTCAGCTATGACAACTACCCTTCTTTTTTTCTTAACATGAGTTGTTGTGATGTGGGGGGTGGGCTGCCTAGATGACCCCTCCATCCCAGAAGGACCTTCATTATCAACTGCCTGCCCTTCCTTCAGGGTCTCACACCTGTTGTGTACAGTTGCCTGGGAAGGTGAGGCAGGCTGAGAGTGAATTCGCCTGCTGCCCTGAGAAGTAAACTTCTTCCATTCTCACCCATCTCCTGGGTTTCCTCCTTCTGTCTGGTGGTGAGGGGGTAGCGGGACCTTTGTCGCTTGTGCCATGGTTGGCTGGTGCTAGTCCCACTGAGAGAGGGATGGTAGAGTACTATTCCACCAGCTGATCTCCTTCTCTGACTCCCTGATACTCCTCAGCCTGGACACCTCCTCTCGAAACTCTGTCACCAGGCTGAGCAGCTCCTTTACCTGGGTGCATCTCCGATAGGTGAACTCACTGCTGTCATCAGGTACTGGCCTGATACTCAGGCATGCCCCACAGCCCGGGACATGGACAGCTGCATGTTGTCTTGAAGGCTCTGTTTGGGTGGCTGCATCAGTTCTTGTAGCTGGAGGGGCCACGAGGGATGCTGAGGCCACAGCTCTTTGCCAGGTGGATACCATGGCTCCTGCTGTTCTCAGCTCCTTGCAAGTGGATTGCAGCTTCCGCTTGAAGTGACAGGGCCCTCCCTGCATGAACTGCTTCGCAAACTGATGCACCATGCCCTGGCTGATGCGCAACACCCTGTTTGCCCATCCTGCTCGCTTGCTCTCCCTAGGGGCCATTTAAATTTCCTGCGGTTGCTCCTGGCAACGCCCCCATCGCATCAGCGCCGCTCGCTCGTGGGATCTGCCAGCTCCCATGGGGTGTCTCTGCACCCCCGTGGGTTCCCCTGGCTCCAGGAACCCCCCTTTTCCTCATTAGACACGTACTCAGCCACATGAGTTACCATTACCGCCACTGTGCCCCTCACCGACTCTCCTCTCTATTGCCCCTCGCAATATCTTCAAATATCTCTTGCCTCAGTATATCTGAATGCTGGCAGTGCAACACAACTAAAATGAAGTGAAAATGTGCCAACAAATACCAGCTCCACACCAGCCTTGGCTTTACAGCCAGACTCTCAGACCCAGCATGGTCCCAGCATTTGAACTATGGACCTGGAGGAGATAAATCTGTGTAGAAACCATACATATTCATTATGCTCCCCCATCTGGAAGTTCAATTTCCCTACCTGTTCTATAGAGGCAGTCACCGAAAATGGGGGAGGCTGGGGGCATGGTCTGTGGGACAGAGGGAGCACAGTCAGTGCCCCTGAGCCCTTTGGCTACCAATTAGAAGTGCAAGATACTGGTACTGTAGAGACTGAAATACCTCTACTATTATTCTACAGGAGAGTAGGCTTGGGGCAGAGATTCACTCTGCATTTTGCACAGTGTTTCTCTATGCATAGCCCTCTTTACTCCTGTCATGAACAGGAAGCAAAACCCAACTGTAAGTGATTTTTCTGAGGATAAAGGGCATCTGAGGGGATGTGTAAAGACTGAAGAGCTCAAGAAAGCCTTATTAATTAATCCTGAGCCATAAAATAAAGAAAAGAGGAAAAACAAGTTCTAAGAATGAGGTACAGCCCCAACATTTATCATGCTCGATGCACTGCTCAGGAGCAGAGATTTATCTTAGGAAATTTAAAACAGTATTTCCAAAACCATTTTTCATGTATTGAGGATCAATTTGTTTCCACCAGAGCTGACAAACTGCCGACATTCAAGCTTTTCAGAAGTTTTCAGAAGAAAAGTCGTGACTCAAAGGATGCATGTAATCTCAGTGACTCCTGCCAACTGCTTTAAAATTTGAAAAAGATAAGATGTCCTAGGATACAGAAAAAAAAGTCTTATAGATTTTTGTTTCTCATTTCTGGTATCTAACACACATCAACTGTTTTCTGTGTAAATTATCTGGGTAAGTACTTGGTTTCTTAATACCACATATATGAGAATTTTTGTCCCAGTACTAGAGAGTAGGACTCAGACCTCTTAGGTGTTAACAAAGCAAAACATAGTCTTTATCTACAAGAAAATGCGCTGTGATTTTTCCTCATGAAAAATGTAGGATTAAAAATAATATTACCTTGTGTTTAATGAAATGTTTTTGAAAATGTGGGAGGGGAGAGGGCTTGCATCAAAAAGTCTAAAAATAAGACCTTCCTAGGCAACTAATACAGAGATAAAAATTAACTGCAGGAAAAATAAAAAATAAAAAAAAAGAAAACTACAAGAAATAACTGTAGGTCTTAAATAAGGATGGGTGGAAGGACATGTACTGAGATAGTTATAACACTTTACTGCCTCAGACTTTTACTCAATGAGCCTTGACAAGTGCAAAGCTATGAAAAGTAGTCTTATGAAGTATGTTTGCAGAGAAAGAAAATATTCATTTTCACTGCACCTTAAGGAAAATACTGCTGACATCACTCCACAGGCCTCTGTGAGAAGGTCACCCCATCTTTTTGTCACTATTCCAGAAAAAAAAAAATAGCTCCAGATGGTTTTGTTTTCTGTTTCCATAAGAACACATACTTCCCAGTAACTTCACTTTAATAATACGATGGGAAACCTGAACAAATAATTTCTGTGAAATCTTCAATCTGACAGTCTGTGTGCACTTTATTTCCAAGCTTTTTTCCCACAGTGCAAGACGCTCAGGAAGCCACACAATTTTTTTCAGCCTCCAAGTCATTATATGCAGTACAATAGAAGAACACCAAAAAAAGTAAACAATAAAAAATGATGTTAAACACTGAGCAAAAAAATGGAGAATGAAAGACAGTTGAGCTGAAACCTCCTGCCAGCTTCCAGAGTATCCTGTCTTTCTCATTTAGTCAGACTACAAAGTGCAGCCCTCTTCAAAATGCTCTGCAGGAATAAATGGACAATTTGAGTTGGGTTGAAGTCAATGGTATTCAACTAACAGTTTGGCCCATCTGTCTTCCAAAGCTTTGTATTCAAGTAATATTCCCACTGCTGGATATCAATCCCACTATAGGTTAGTTTTTTAAATGAACTAATTAGGCTTCCTACATAAAAGACAGGTGTTACTGTCAGCCTCTAAATACACAATACTGATTAAAATACCAAAAAATAACATTTTAAACATTCAGTTGCTCTCTCGTCTGAGCGCTTCAGTTTTTGCACTTGCTTCATGAGTCTAATATTTTTTCTGTGCAATCATAAGAGCTCAACATTATTTTTCTTTTTGAGCTGACAGCTAATGTTCTCATGTAGATCAGCTTACTGCTGGATCAAAAGGCAAAAATCTCGCAATAGAAGGATGGGAGTCATCAGTACCCTGTGAAACACAAAAATCAATTCTGCACAGTGGGCTTGTCTAGCCAGTCCCAGGCAACACGTTTTTACTCAGAAGAGAAAGTCAGACAATTACATTTAAAGCAGAATATTTAGGAGGACACTCTCAGGAAGCAATCTCTACAACACTAGAGGATATACTAACAGTCTAGACATATCTTTTGCCACAAAGAAACATTACTTCATGCTGTTGAAACTGTGTACGCAGAAATCACGAGGAGGAACTGAACATTTAATTAAAGCAGAAATGTCAATCTGAAGAAAAAGAGAAAAGTGGCAGCAGAAATGAGGAGATTAAAACATACCCCTCTTTTTCATCCACAGCTTTCGGTGCTTAATGAATCCAATAAACACTTTAGATAATGGGGCACTGTTAACTAGCTCAGCAGGCTTTCTAGCATGTGTTTGAGATCAGGAGACCTTATTCCTCCTGTTTATTGACAGAAATCTAAGGCACAGCAGGATTTTGGACTAGGCCCTTCTTATTGTGTGCTACTTGTAATGAAGTGGTGCCTCCACACCAAGGTCTAACCCCCACTGTTCTAGTTTCTGTGTATTCACATAGAAAGCTAGCCCATGTCCTGAACAGTCTATTCTCTAAATAGATTAGCTAAAGACATTAATATTATTAATCAGTTTCACAGATGAGGAATTTAAGCAGATGAGGAATTTCAGCAGGGAAATTGAAGGACATGACAAAGGCCAAATGGAAAAATCCATGATTGAGCCTAAATATATTGAATCCGGGGCCTTTAATACAATACATTTTTTGTGTCTTTATGTTGGTAAGGGTTCTGCTGCATGTAGATAGCTTCCATACAGAGCAAATTAACATTTCTTTTCAGTGTTGTAGACAGAAAGGAAAACCACAAGGAAAGAAAGAAAAAATATTCTTCTCTATAGAGGGATTGCAGTGATTCTCATTAAGATCTGCTGTCTTGAACCAACTCCTGGCAATCCTCTGACTCTTTCTGGCACAGAGACAAGAATAATGAACAATCATCAAAGATGTTATCGACAGTAAACAGAACTGTATTTCCTATAATCACACCACTACATGCATCGTTGCTATGTTGTTACATAGGCACATGCTGTGTGTGAATTCCCAAAGGAGTGAGCAGAATTATTTTTCTCCTACAAACAGCCTGCCTCTTTAGTGCTTACTAAAACATCATATGTACAAAAATCATATGTATCTATTAATTTAGATTTATAGTCAACATGTTAGTAGCCACCCTTCCAAATAGCTATAGGCACTCACATATGAGCAATCTGTAGTGTTAGAACAGTAACAACAAAATAACAAGAGCCTACATATTTTATTTAAATGCATTTATCATTGAGAAAAATGAACATTCAATACTGTATAGTACTCCCAGCCCAGGAATATCAAGTACCCAACCCAAAAAAATGCTTGGAGGGAAAACCTTATCATATACTACTTCTCATTTAAAACAGAAGTCTTCAGGTAAAATGGTTCAGGTGTGTGGGAAAGACAGAATCTCTCAGGTAGATTATTTGAAACATCATGGGTTAAAACTGAGACCCTGAACTCTAACTGAAAAACAAGGAGCAGCCTAGTCTGACCATTTCCTGAGGATGAAATCCTGTCTCAGGAAATCAGTCCCTGTGTTTTTGTCACCATCAGCTGTAAACAGTATCAAAGTGAACCCATCCATTGCAATGAAATCACTAACGAGCCAGTCTTCAAACGTGTAGCAAAGATGCAAATCTTGAATAAAATGACTGTGGTATTCTTTCCAGATAACATGTTAAAAGATGTGGTTTTAGCTGAAGTAACTTCTTGGTTATCTAACAGTAACTCTGATTCTCCATGAGAGAATTGTGTTTGAATACTCTTCTCCTGGTTTTGGCTGGGATAGAGTTAATTTTCTTTCTAGTAGCTGTGTAGTGCTGTGTTTTGGATTTAGTATGAGAATAATGTTGATAACACACTGATGTTTTAGTTGTTACTAAGCAGTGCTTACACTAGTCAAGGACTTTTTCAGCTTCCCATGCTCTGCCAGCAAGGAGGTGCACAAGAAGCTGGGAGGGGGCACAGTCAAGACAGCTGACCCAAAGTGGCCAAAGGAATATTCCATACCATATGATGTCATGCTCAGTATATAAACTGGGGGATTTGGCCAGCTGGCAGTGATCGCTGCTCGAGGACTGGCTGGGCATCAGTCTGCAGGTGGTGAGTGGTTGCATCACTTGTTTTTCCTGGGTTTTGTTTCTCACTCTCTTATTGTTTTCCTTTTCACTACAATTTTTTTATTATTATTATTACAATATTTTATTTCAGTTATTAACTGTTATTATCTCAACCCACAAGTTTTCTTACTTTTGCTCTTCAGATTCCCTCCCCCATCCCACTGAGAGGGGAGGGTGAGTGAGCAGCTGTGTGGTGCTTCGTTGCCAGCCGGGGCTAGACCACAACACGTCTGTAAGCAGAAACTTTTACAATGAAGACAGATCTTGTCTGGAAATCTTCAGGAATAAAATAATGCCTTGTATTCTAAAGAATGTTACTGTTCAGTACAACAATAAATATTTTTCCTAATTCCCCTAAAGTGGATATCTGACTGTACAACCAGGGCAGCTACCATAATTCATACCTCTTTCTCAGACTGCATTTGCCCTGCCCTGCTTCAGGAAAAGATAACTTTCCACCTTAAAGCATCCCCAGTCACCTAGCTTATATTCCCACCATCATGTATGGGCCATTCATTCACTTGCTTCCAAAATGTCTGAGCACATTCTAGAGTTTTTGCATTTTGACCTATACAATCATTTGTGTTTATTCTTCAAAGTTGTGACTGCAGCTCCTGGATGCATGCTCAGTCTTGCTTTAAGCTAAACCAAGCCTGTCTAAATAGTCCAATGAGAAGCCTGTGATGCACAATGAGACCCATGCTGCTGAAAATACCCTGTCATTGGTACCCAAAGTTGTCAACAGAAAGCTGGCTTGGATACATTTATAGAAGCTACAGCCACATCTCACAGTCTGGATGCCTTCCAGTACCGCAGAGCAACTCAGTCTCTTATTAACTCAACATTTTATCTCCACTGAATCAACAGGATTTATTAGCCAGGCATACTTGGAAACACTTCATGCTCTCATGAGTATGTCACATGCTTATATCCTGGTATTCTGCACCACAGGAATGTTACTAGAGAGAGGGCTCAGGAGAGCATAGTTTGTGTCCTTGCACAAGGGCAGGCAGTGCCAGTGGCACCCTACAACTGCCCTCCCTTGTCCAAGCACATACCCCCTTCTGCCTTCTTGCTGCCTCTGTTTCAGCAGCCTCATAGGTCAGCACGGCCTTTTGTTCAGCCACAAAAGGGACAGGGAAGTCTTCTGGCTCCTGAATATGGGTCCCTTGTTTTCTGTTATTCAAGCTATGGCCCTTGAACAGGTGCCCCTATGAATGCTAAAGTCAGATGGATACCTTCAGCTTAAATCCTGCTGGCTGACATGCTCATGTCACCTCATGTAGGTGACACACCACAAAGAACATCTTTAGACTTTATTTTCAGTCACTTAGCAAAAATCTTTGATTCATAGTGACTGGAGGATATCACCATACTTGCACTCCATTAACATCAGGAAGTCTAATGCAGCACCTATAATTTCTGAATGTTTAACATTGCCACAAAAAGATGACAGAACATTGTACTGGAAAGAGATGATCCAGAAAAACCTTACTGCATTTTATATAACTTTCAACTGTTTATACAGCTCTCCCACAGTTCTTCATAAAATGGGATGCTGTGTTCAACATGATGCCCATGAAAGAAACCTTGCCCCAAAGAGGAGGTCATGCTTATCCAGCTGAAGGCTTCTACTAGGGCTGATAGCTAGAGTTGATGTTTGTTGAGTCAAGCTGGGGCCTTGGCAGAGCCTGTTCATGGTTCTTAAACTCAGCTTTTCTACTTCAAGAAAAATAAAGCAGAGGCATTATCCTAAATGCTTAGTTTGTGTAACACTGATTCAGCCTCTCTGAACTGATTGTCCCCTCAGCTTAAGTTTACTTTGCCATTTCCTCCTTCTTGTCTTTATTTATTGCAGCGTTACTTACTTAAACTGTTTATTGGAACCACTAATACAAACTCCTACTCTACCACATCACTATTTTTGTTAAATTCATAACTCTTCTCTTTGTCGTACTTATTTAGGACTTCTTTAGCTCTTTTTTAATCCTTGACTTTGTCCAAAAATGGCTCATCTACCCAGCCTGCTAAGTATTTCCCAACCTTTACTCAACCGGATAATTTAACCCTCACTCACAGATTTAACTGCTCTCCTTCTGTTAAAAGGTATTTTTCTTTCTCAGTCATGGAAATGGCCATATTGTCTCCTTATTATCTGGGGGGAAAAAAGACTTGAAATCACATATCTATGAAAAACTGCAACAGGAACTGAGTGCCAGGAGTAGCAGGCAGCTCCTTTTCTGTTCCCAATACTTTTAAATTTGTACCTGTTACTACAGCCACAGTTTTATTTCCTTTTCTTTAAAGAGAAAATGGATGTGAGTAAAACAATAAGATATTTCTGGCATCTGATATCAGTCATTTCCCTTCTGAGGGTAAAGATTTCAGTGGTAAAACTGTCTAGCCTGTTGTCCCAACAAAACCCAACCTGTTACTCTCCTTTGTTAATAGCCTGTCACCAGCTGCCTCTTACAGGCCGAATACCAAGCAGGTCCCCAACCATCCACTCTGTTAGCACACATAACACTTACAGATGGTAATTCATCTGGTGGTCATATGTGGAATTGTCTCATTTTGCCTGCGCACATCTGTCCGTGTACATGTAAATAGGGGCGAGAGCAATTTTGACAATACAAAATCAGAAATAATTCTGAAGAATGATCTCTAGTAATTCAAATTGCTTCTTCCAGAGGTGCAACCTCACGTTGCCTAGAATCACTGGCACACCCTCTGGCAGGCAAGAAAGCATACATCTCCATACTCCCAAGGTCAGTCTTCACAACAGATGTATGCAGGTATTTAGTAATGCCTTTAGTGACTGAGCCAATTCTCTGCTCTAAAATAGCTTTATAAAACCTTAACTCTCCAATAATAAAGCCATCATAATGTACTGTATTTTCTTGGAAGAAGAGAATACAACAAATTTCAGAATTCATAATTCCCCCATTTTGGAGCCTTACAATAAGAAAGCAGTGTGCATGATAAGATGTATTGTAGATATATGCTACTGCAAAACCTTGATAGTCTGGAAGAGAATTCATTGTCCAACCTATGTAAAGAAAGAAAAACTGAACTATGAATTGAAAAAGCACTAATATACATGTTTCTTATTCAGGCCCTGAAAATCTCAGGTCTGGGATTAAATGTCATATCCAAGACATAAAAAGCTTTGGACATTATTGGTAGGACTCAGGTGTCTAGTACCATCTCAGACACACAGAGGAATGTCACCAAGCCTCAAGCTGCCTCTCCAACCCCAGGCAAGGGCCTAAAAGTGTTTAGTGTCAAACACCTGTGATTAGGCAGCTGAATTCCCTGCTTAGGAATGGACACTTCAAATACCAGGGGGATACAGGATGCTATGAATTCTCCTCAACTCTTCTGCAAGAGGACCAGTTGGTGGTGGTATCATCAAAAGGACTTAGAAATGCATCCCCAAGACCTCCAGTGTATCCAGGCATCAAACTCCCTCAAACAACCTCTCAAGTACTGCACACAATATCATCAGTAGGTTCCTCATTCCTATACTGATGCTGCAGCGGTAGAGCTTGAAGGGACTGGGGCAAGGATGAGCTGAAAAACTGATACTCAGATTGAGGTATGGTACTGGAAACCTACAAATGAGGAAAGCTATGTGGAAAGGCAAGACAGATTGGGTATTTGTCCTCTGAAGGATGGAGTACTTTGGGTACTTGTTACCCAAGATGCTGATTTCAGAGAGGTCAACAAAGGTTGCATCCAAGTGTGTAACTCACTACAGACCAGAGTAGAATTAATATTAAAAAAAACCCTAACGTAATATGAAAATAAGCTTTTCCTTCAAGACACTACCAGTACTTAGCTGAAGCAGAAATGATTGCAGAAAGCAAATGTCAACATTTTTTAACACCAAAAAGATACAAAAGGAATGTTTTCACTGCACTAATTTTAGTCTCTTCAAGGAGAATTCAATATAGTATTGGAGAAGGATATTCTCCAGCAAGTAGAACTTAAACCTATTTATAGTATCACAGTTTTATATTTCAGTTTGATCACAAACACCTTTCCCAGCCACTGCTGGAGACTAAGAAATGACTCAAAGGAAATTTTTGAAGCTGATCCTTTGCAGGCTGTCAGTGCACACCGTAGTGTTTTGAAAAGTGCATGTGTGAGCACCAACGGACATGTGGTTGTGGGTGTGAATATCATTCCTTGCAAAGCCTCTCTCCTCTTCCAAAGCTATCTGACAAAGGACAGGCACTCTTAATAATAACTCTTGTTGCCAACATCATTTTACACCTGTTCTATTTCAGGGTATGTACAACGTGTTGCTATTACACTACTTGATGGATTTCAGAGTGGTTCTACTTTGGAAAAGAGGCAAAAGAAACAAAATCATTTTACTACTTTCACTTGGCTGCCAGAAGATATTTTGAGACATTTTGTAACCAGATAGTCTGAGACGTTTAAATGAGGAGAAGAAAGAAAATAAATCTTCAATGAAATGTAAGGATTGAAATATCATTCAGGATACTTTCATACATCAACTGAGCTTATATGCACGGGTGACTGAAAAAAGTCATTAAAAAGGTGGACCTCAACTGTCTTATGAAGTCAATAATTTTTTTTTTCTGTCCATATGTTTTTGAGGATAATAACAGGATTTTCACTGTGATTTCAATTCTCTCCAGCTGGGTAATTTGTGTGACACACTTTCAAGGCACCCACAAGCTAAATAGCTATAACTTCTGGGTTTTAATGCATCTCAGAACACAATTGCATCCATCACAGTTCATGTGCTAGAAAGCAGGAGAAAAATATTTTCATTTGACAAATCAGGCAATGCCTCCTCAAAACAACCTAATATTTATAGACATTCTGACAGACTAATGAATAGATAGACACATTTGCATAGAAGGACAAGTACTAGTTTCTAGATGAAAGAACAAAGCAATGTGATAAAACATTAAAGACAGACAAATATGTCATGTAGGTTCTGATTATACCATCTGACTGTCAGGAGAAAAAGAAATAACTTGCTAGCCACATCTTAAGCAGACAATTCAGCAATCAAAAAGGCTTTGAAAGTTTCACCAGAGCTTGAACAATTTGGATTTTTGGACTCTGATGGTACTACTTATATTTTGTTGTTGCTATTGGAAAGGTACCTTTGAAATGATCACTGAAAAACATCTGTATGTCTTCAAGAAATCCAACATCCTTGGGTGAGGTCAAAACATGCCTTAATTTTAAACAGTAGCAAAGAAGGATATCCAATATCTTATCTTTGCTATTATATTATTATGTAGGAGAAATCTGACCTTATTGTTATTCTATTCCATCTCCTCTTATGCACATTTGTACTGCCATCATCATCAGGAAAACTGATATAATGAAAACTGTAAGAAGAGAACATTTACTTAAAAAAATCTGTCATCTAATCAGTAGTAAATAAATAATAGAATATTTAAAAGTCTGGCAGGGTACTGTGTGAATTAAGGTGTCAGTATGTTTATGTGAGAGGTGAGCTAAAACAACTTTTTTATTGCTAGGTCTTTTTATGAGCTCTAACAAAATACAAAAAAGTGAAAATAACTTCATAAAGAATATGTCTATAAGATTACTTGGAGACCCTGGCTGTGAATAAACAGACTTGCTAGGAAGGATGTAGAGATAGTAGCTTAGGTATTTGGTCTGCAGGGATGCTAAAGGTTTTGATTAGCACCATAAATAGGAGTTCCTGTCATAGATGTTATTAAGCTGTTTGAGGATTTTAAGGAACCTTGTTTATCAAAGATAGAAATCACAGCTTTATAGAAATGGCTGTCCAATGTTAGGACAGAGATAAAAATATAACATTAAAAGGTCTTTGAAGACTATTCTACAATCCTTACTTGCACTGAGTTGCACTTATTTTTTCAAGGAGGTCACAGTGGGAGAAACTTAACATGAGAACAGTTGTAGAAATATGCTTAATACCACAATAAAATATAGCAGGTGCTTCCCCCTTGGCTTAGGGCAACTGGCTTGAGTTGCCTACAAAGTGGAAAGAGTGAACTAGGAGGGTAACTACCCAGGTGATGCACTAAGCCATTATTCCTTCTCCTTAATTTCTGCTGGGGGACAAAACACTAGACTAAAGCCAGTACTTAGTTTTCAGCATGTAAGTAAGGAGTATCAAAGGAGAAAGCAGAACTATTCCCTCAGAAGTGTTGCATTTCTTAAACATTTTGGCAACTGTAGGGGGCTATGGAGGTAGAGATGAAGAGCATCACAGCAGTGACTGGGTTTGCTAAGGTGATTTGCCCTTACTCCTGCAATGGAAGGGAGATATAGCTGGCCCAGTCGGGTCTCAGAGTAGAGCAGGACTTTAACGCAGTCCCTATAGCAGCCTTGTACTTCCCAGAACAGAAAGTAATTTTCTCTTAACAGCAAGATAAGGGATTGCTCACATAACACACAGAATCACAAGAAAATAATATAGCTATTATTTGCTATCAATTAGCAAGACAGGTATTGCACAGGCAATCCTTTCCCCATGAGTATCTTAGGCCAGAAGAACATGGGACATCCCTAGGAGAGATGCGGGACCTAGCAGCAGACTGCCCTTCCACAAGTCTATGGAGCAAGTGTAATGCTTAGGGACTGATGTGTGCTTTCTATATTTGTTTGCATGAAAATCATCCTGCAGACTTGTTCTCAATATCTCTGGAGTCCCCTTTAGTGAAGACCTCACTTTCCTGTACTGGTGACTAGACAGTTTTTCTGGTCCTTATCATGGGCTCACTACATGAACAGCCCCAGCACAACTTCTGAGTTACTGAAATAATAAGCCTTTCTTATTCCTTTCCCCATAATCTTTTGCACTGCTCAGAAAACAGTATAAACATCTCTTCAAGAACTAGTATTCTAATACCCCATCTTACATTGTCTATCTAGCTATTTCCCCCATACTTTATTCTCTCTTCCTGGTTAATCTAACTCTTATCTTCCTAATATGTCCCTGAGACCTTCTGCTTCCCAAGCACAGGCCCTACCAGTGGAGCTCTTTTAATTAGACCTTATCTATTAACTCAGATAAGATTTGTGGTTGAATATTCTTGAGCAGCTCAAACATCCATAGATCATAGAGGTATATTACTGGGTTCCACTTCCATTGGCTCTACAGTAGAGATATCTCGTGAAATTAAATTTCCAGGACAACTGAAGCTTAAGATGAGCTGAGATATTAGCAATTTAAAACACCAGTGAAAGCGAAAGAGAAGGGGAGAAAAAGAAGGTCCAGCCATGCTGTTGGTGACACAACTTTGTAGCAAAACAGACTTTAGATCCATGTGTAAATATTACACTGAATAAGTTATGGGAGTCACTGTGACTTTCAAGAGTGAAGAGTGCTGGAGATCTGAGGAGGAGTTAGGACATCATTCTGGACCGAGTTCAGTCCCACTGTTATAGCTAGTCATTGCAAAGACACCACAGACATATTAAAGCAGAACATGACACTAGGTAATGGGTGGTGGAGGTTCTAGCTTCAGCAGGGAGGATTCCTTCCAACGGCAAGAACTGAAAACTCCTCCAAAGTTAGCCTTCTAGCTTTTATTTGATTACTTCTCTACATTTTGAAAATCCATGTCTCTACTCTCCTTGTCCAAATAATTTCATTGTTTTTCAGCTTGATACTTATTTTAATTTTATTACATCTTTCAAAATATTGATAAAGTGATCAGAAGCCCAAGCCAGAAAAAGGACGTGGATACAAAGAGTCTTGCTGTTCTGTGGAAGGAAAAGCTGGCCTTACTGCAGAAAAAAACCCCACGTTTAATTCACCTTCTGAGCTGCACAAATAGCAATACACTATAAATGTAGGGTCTATGGTAAGCTGTACTGCTGGTAGGGGTGATACGGGGGCAAGCCTGTCCTTCTTCCCCTCAAAACCTCCTTAGCTCTCAGACCGTCAAGTTGCAGAACTGCCTGTATCAGTCTAAACTATTGCCTGTCTGAAGCTAGTCTTCCAAACCTATCAGCTGCTCTCAATCCTCTGTTGATGTGAAGGGTGTGAATAGATCTGGAGACTAACTGGATAAGTTGTGAATGTTTTCCTTCTCTGTATACTTGAGGATTTTTGCATTTTCTTTTTTACCTTTATTTTCTCTTGAAACCCAGGATGGGGCAGGGAAATAAAATCAGTGGAATTACAAATATAATGGAAGTCTAAATCACTTGACTTGAAGTTTGATGCATACTAATGTCTTGACAGAAGCTTCACACAATAGTACAACACAGGATATAGAAATAAACATGCCACACACACCCATGCCTTGAACACCAGCCAAAACATCAGTTGTCTTGCAGATTCAAAAACTTTTGGGAGCAATCCTGCAAATGCTGACTGAGGTCAGTATCCCTAACACACCTACCTATTCACAAAGGGTGGTTTGTAATTCAGCTGAGAATTGGTAGGTGAGTAGTTATGGGGTTAGACTGAGTTTTTAGTTACCCACTATAGGTAACCCCTCTGAATCCTGAGAGCTGTTTGGCTGAAGTCTCAAAGCACCCCCAGTTTGGTAGAGCCTTTTGGGTGCACCTGGACCTTATTTTGGATTTAGGTCTTTGCGTGCTCAGGTAACATAGGCACAGCCCATGCATTCAGTGCTGCATGCAGGCACGAGGTATGCGTCCAGGCACTTGCCTTCCACTCACACAGGTGCAGCAACACCTTCTCCAAGACAAAGGCAGAAGGCCAAGGTGGGCTGAGCCTGGGGCAACCCCCTCTCTCACCGCACACTGGGAACAGGGGCGGTCCTTAAGGAATTGTCATCGTTCCTTAGGTCTACAAATAGGATTTCCTGAATCACCAGCTTTGTGATCATGGCAGTGTTCTGGGGGAAAAAACCTAGCTTCCATGCATGTGGCTTAGGACCCAAAAGTTATACCTTTTCATCAAAATCTCTAAAATCTCAAGACAAATTGGGTGACAGTAAGTGGTAGCAAGTAAAACTGTTCCTCTAGCACAGGGTGAAAGCATGGTCATTACACTCCCAAGATGATCATCTCATATTCCAACTCAGACAGAATGGGTTTGAGACCAAGGTCAAATGCTATGTTATGATTATAAGTGCATAGGCAACGACTAGCCGAGTAATTAGCCTTTCCATAGGTTCCATTAAATATCAAACATATAAGGTTGAGCTTGTGAACATGCTGTGTTCAGTCTGTACTTGGGTACAGATTTCTAGGAGGAACCCCAGGTGCAAAAGTTAAGCCTGCAAGGCTACATGTCATCAGCTGCTATTCCAGTATTGCTGCTGACCTTGAGTAATTCATCTTCTTTGACAATACAGAATGCATACAGGCTGTGAGTTCCAAGAAAGAATCTGCATCTTTATTTCTATAAAAATCTCCAGCAACTGTGCATATGTTTTTAAAAAAACGAATACTTTAAGGGTTTAAATTCACATCTTTGCAAGTAGGTTGGCAAAAAGCCAGAAAGTATCTACATTGGCTTTTGTGTTCAAATCACAAATATCTCACAAATCAGGCTCTTCTGTTTCCACGCACAACTCTCTTTGTTTGAGCAAAGACAAGTTAACTCATCCTGAAAACTAATTCAACGACCTGTCATTATCACATACATAAAGCGCTCCAAAGCTAAATGAACTATCATTCTGGAACAAATAATCCCATTACTTACATGTACATGGTACCTAATTCTGTCCTCACGGGGAGCTGGCAGATCACAAGGGTATTTTATGCCACTTTAATAAATTCTGAAGAAAACAAGTTTTCAAAGTGTTCTTTCCTGTGTATGAAATAACATAATCTCAAGCAAAGACAAGACAGGCATCTTACCCTTATTTGCTTCCCTTAAGATAATTTTAGTATTTTTTATATAAATTCATTGTTGATTAAGGACTATGACCACTGCCTTTCATGGAGCAACTCAGCTGCTGGCAGATCTGTTCCTAGATCTAGACATATTTGGTGAACTAACCTGGTTATTCTAAACTTCCCCCTGACTTTTGCATCTTTTGCATGAATTCTTCCTACTTAGGATTTCTGTTACTCTCTGCAGCTTAAATGAGATGCACTGGAAACTCGTGAGACTATGTGTGTTCCCATTCGATTTCAAGCTAGCAAGCGTGAACAAAAAAACTCCATTATGAGCAGCATATTATACAGTTATGTATCTGTTACTCTATATGGATAAAAAGAACACACACACATTTATGGAGAGATATTGGTGATGGTTATTAATGATACAGCCAACTGACACCCAACTTGACTGCCTCCTTTGATCTTATCAGGATTTGAAAACAACAACAAGGCAGACCGAAACAAACTCTGTGGATATTTTAAGTATTTTAAATCATCATTTAGCAAAAAGAGTTAAGCTTTATTGGCTGGCTGGATTCAATGTTTGGAATGTCTGGGTTCATTTTCCAGGTTCTATGCTTGCTTTCAACCCCTATAGGAGCCAAAGTAATGTAACAGATGGAACTGGTGGTGAAAAAAGTAAAGATTCACAGGCAATCTGTCAGAAATAAGACATTTCAAGAGAAAGTCAACCCATCATTATAGCAGCAAGCAGGTGACAAAAAAAAAAAAAAAAGAGGAAGTTCATGACAGGGTTTTGAGCAGGAAATTTGGTGGAGAATGAGAGGAAATTACATTGGTTTCTACTATAGGAGCACAAGAGAATAACTTTCACATTTATTTCTTGATGCTGTTGTTAAATGCATTAAAGGTAGCTGTACAGACAATTACTAAGAATCCAACCCAGAATGCAGACAGATCAGCCAAGCTGACTGCATAGAGACTTTTGTTAGTTTGCATAGAGCTGCTGTGAAAAAGGAAAGTCAAAGCTATCCAAACATGGCTCTATCTTAGCATGACGTTTACAAAAATTGAAAATGTAAAACCTCTGCAATTTGCTAGCTCCCTGCTGTTCATAAAAAATAATTTTAAAGTACCCTTGCAGTTCTAAAGATGAAAAATATAGTGACTTTTGGTATGTATGAAAGCACTAATGGAGACAGCAGAAACAAGATGCCCGCTGATAACACCAAACGATGTGCCCCACACATCGGAAAGATGATGGCAGACACATGTTAGATGACAGTAATTTGCAATATTTTTCATTCCTCAGAATGATATATTGCTGCCTGCTCATATTCCACAGTGGCCTCTTACTAACATACACTGCTTGTTTTCCAACTACTTTCAAATCCCATGCATTCAAGCTAACAACATTGATACCCCAATGGACTTAGTCAACAGTACTGCATTTGCAAAATATACTTCTATTTTATTTTATTTTCATTTTTTTCTTTTCTCTCTCACGTTGTTTTTTTTTTCCCCACCCCCCCTCAGGAGGCAGGTACAAGAGCTTGCATTTTTATATTCTGAATAAAGAGCTCAATTTCCACACTGAAACCATTTCTCAGGCTGAAGTTCTGTATTCACTTCAGTAGCTATGCTATGTATAAAACAGGAGATCAAAGTGAGAGGGTCAGTAGAGCAAGCTAAAGCAGTAAGTCTGAGTTCAGTTCACAGGGATTGCACTACAAGACTCTGACCAACCCACCCAGAAAAGCAGAGTGTTGCTGCCTTGTGACCATGACATTACAGTGAAGATATTTTAGCAGGCCCCTGAGGATATTTCAGAAGGCGTGCAACTGCATCAGAGTGCACTGATGAGAGCCAGAACATATATTGAAAAACGTGGACAGTCAGACACTCCTACCTTCAATGGGCCTCATAGGGATTTGCTTTGCAGAAATATAAGACTATACTTTTCCAAAAAAACAACTAATAGAAAAAAAGAAACAGAAAATAAGGTGTGGAGCAAGGTAATTTTGTCCTTTCTCTTACCCCAAGGCAAGATCAACTGCATCTATGTCATCTTGACTGGTAGGATGGAGACAACGATGCTAGTCAGCTTTTATGAACCAGTCCATGAGAAGCTGTGCCTGTGCACAATTATTTTCGCATTCCAAAGGTAAAACGCCACCTCATTTCTCCTTGCATGTATCCAACTTCAGCTTCAAAAATTAAAGGCTTACTAAAGCCTTTTTCCTGATGAATAAAAGAGCAGTCTGTAGCTTGTTTTCAACTGTTTTTACCTTATTTTGGATAAACCAAGAAGCTGGAGCTTCTGTAATCTCCCACTATATGACTTATCAGGATGGCAAGCATTCTTGTAGCTCTTTGAACCTTTCCTACTTTTCCAACCTCCTTTTTGAAATGAGCCCACAGCTTTCCAACCTCATGCTCTAATCCCACACACCAAGGTCACCTGCCCACCCTCATCAGAGTTAGCCATCTCCCTGCTGTTGCTGGCGTATCTGATGATAGCAGAAAACAGACTAAGATACTTTATAGCCACAACTTTGCAAGAGGAATAGATGCTCTGGCACTATCTTTTCTTATGAAAAAAAAAAAAAAAAGTAAATCAAGCTCTTTCTATACATGTTATGGCTTCAGCAGAGGTAAGCAATGGGCTTGATGCAGAAATTAACTGAGAGGGGTGCATTAGTTGGTGTTTGTCAGGTCAGCCTGACCTTTTGTAAAGAGGTGTGATGCTGAACTTCAGGTCAGCCCCTGAGAAAGCAAAGCTGCTCTGTCACCTGGTAGCGTACTGCTGCAGCAAAATCTTCCCTTAAAAAGTCCATGGCTCTACTCAGCCACTTAACCTCACTTCCTCTCAGGTGAAGAGGAAAACTCTCGTTATCATCACTTGTACAGATTAAAGCTGTGGGGCACAGTGGCACAGTTTTCCTGAAGAAATAGGAAGTGCTGTACTGAGTGACCTGGTGACAGAGCAGAGCTTGCCTGGGAACGGGTGGAAGAAAGGATGAGAGGCAAATGCCACATCTCTCCCTGGGGCATGGTTTAGTGAGGCAGTGAAGCCTCCAGTCCCCTGGCCCTAGCAAAGTTCTTGGTACAAAAAGCATCGTTCCCTTTCAAGTTTTGTGCCCACCACCTTTGCACTTAGATGAAACATCTCTCAGGGTCATCCTTTGCCTCCCTCAGGTGTTACAGTGGTTTCCGGTGAGGCAGCACTGAAGGACTCACAGGATCAAATGGAGGAGAGGGAAAGCAGGTAATGACATCTGCCCTTTCTCTCTCTTTCCTTTCTCTCCAATTTCTTTACCCTCCTGTATATTCTTGTGCTCACAGTGCCCTTCATTTCACTTCCCAGTTGGATATTTCCCTTCCCCACTGCCTGACATGAATTCAGTCTGTTGGCCTCCAAAGTAGACGTGAAATTAAGTGCTCAAAATTCTAGGGATTATCTTGGAGCTCCTGGGACTGTAGAAAGTATCCTTTCCCAAAGCTGTGCTTTTAGTGAGACCCTCAGCCCTTCTCCAGGAATATTAAATGCCTTAAATTCTATATACTGGGTTCACTTTCAGAGGTAATTAAATCTGACTCTCAGCTACACTCTGTCCATGGATCTGGAGATGAATAAATGTAAAAATGAAAATGAAGTGTTGTGTTTGCTCACCCTTTGTGCCACTTCTGTAAAGTAGTAGAACGAGCCTAGCCTATTTGGTAGAGTTTCATAGGACACAAGTAAGAATATGGCATTAACTTTCACTAAAAGGCACATATTACAGGGACCTTTCAAGTCTTTCTAATGTTGAAGTTACTGATAAACGCTGCACCCATATACAAAAGCCATACATAGGCTTTAGCATTGAGCCTGAAATTAACACAGACTACTGAGTGGCTCCTCTCTGCTGTGCTGCTGCTGCTACATCAGATAGGGGCAGGGGGGAGAGGAGGTTTGGATAATTCCTCTTCTGGCTTCAAAAAACTAATTAAGACCCTACTGCAGAATGATCTTATTTGCTGGGAATTATTTCTTGTGAGCGGTGCCAAGTGTACTGTATGGTTGCTTTCCTTTATAGCTGCAGTGCTGATGCACTAAACAAAGCAATGGAAATCTTGTAGTACAAAATTAAGGAGTTGATTTTACTTTGATTTCCTTTCTTACACTGCACAATTTCAAAATTTAAGGTTTTGGTTTCCTAGAGAACCTTGGAGAATGAAAATAACACCTAGCTTATTTTAAAAAAAAAAAAGTCTGTTTTGTTCTTGTTTTAATCTAATAGGGCCAGTAGATAAACATTTGAATATATGACTGAAATTTTGCCTTCTTCATTTTTTCTGTAGGTTTCTGTCCATGTGCCTCTACAGAGCTATGACAGTGTTGACGGAGTTATTAGCAACAGAAGCACCATTCAGTGAATTCTACTTCCTTTTAGGAATGCAAAGCATGTACACAAATTGCATGCTTGGATTTTTTTTTTTTTAAACAAATTTTTGTGGGTGAATATCTTCAGGATAAAATTCATCTCTAAGCAGATCCTAACAGAAATCATGGATAGAACTTTAACGGTGTTTCTATATTTAGTCGGCGCTGTAGTACGTTCATGTGGCAACCAGCTTTATCACTATTCAGTCACATATGTAACTGTGAATCCAGCACAACACAGATTAAAATTTTGTAGTAAATCATTATACCCCATAATTCAGTCTACGGCTTTAGCTGCACTAGTCTCCCAGGCCAAGAACATGTGCAACACTGGGTGATCCAAGTAGCTCACCGGGCTTGCAAGAACTACAAAAAGATAACTACAGCAAGCAATGGAGTGTGGTGCTGAGATCCCCGCACTGGTGCCAGTGGGGGTCCTTCAAGCTGGAAGAGGATGGCTGTGGGATACATAGCTTCGGGGACCTGTGCTAGCCTTGTTTCATGACGTTGTACTGTGCCATATTGACACAGCTGACTGCTTGAAGGCAGCCTGGGGATTTCTAACACAGTGCTGCACTGCACCATGGAGTTATGATTGTGATGTGTACTATGACTAAAAAGGGCTGGGAGAGAATGCTTGCACTGAAGTTGGACTTTCTGTGTTTTTCTATGCTATATATATTAAAAAACCCTTCACCTTAAACTTGGCCTTTTAAATGTGAAAAGCAAAAGCAAGCAAATTAGAAATATCAGCACCACCAATTCCTGACACAAATAGATTTCTTCTTAACTAGAAGCGTCTATAGTTGTAAATTGTTATTCATTTCAGCTCTAAGAAAACACAAATATGTTATCATCTGCCTTAATATTAAGTGGGCTTTCTGGAGATGTTTTGCATTCATGGTTTAATAACAGCGGCTCTAATTTTTGTACTCACAAAAGAACAGACTTATCAGTTCTGTCAGACAAGACTTAGTTATGAACTACTGGACTCCACACTGGTTATTTACAGTTGGAGCTTGAAGAAGGTGACTTTACCCTTTCCTGGGAAATGCTCTGTTCCTCTGAGAAGTGCATGAAGAGCTGCACTCCTTAACAAATCCAGCCACATACACGTACGAGAGAATCATCCGCAGAAGACCTTCTGCACTTTCTTTGACTCAGAAGTCTGCCGGGACTCAATAAAGGCATGCAATAAATATGTATTTCCCTCAGGTGTTAGATGTACTTAATCTGTTCTTTCAGTTAAAATCAGATGCAGACCTTACCATTCAGTATTGCTTGTGTTTCCCAATAAATAGATTAGAATATGTGGAATCACCTGTGTTTTCCATTCATGAAAATTGCCTTTTTCCTAGAGGGGTGGAATTCAACTCTCCTAACTTGAGCACTCTCAGTTTAGGCATCTAGTCTAGCCTAATCTAATCAAGCTGCTTTGCTCTCTCTGTAGTTAAAGGCCAGTGATGGAGCCCTTCAGAAGGCAAACCATCTGAGATGCCCACCTTGGGACAGGACAGCTTGCCTTTGGGAGGATGCAGGATGACTGGTTAAAACCAATTGCCTAAACTCAGGAAAAATGAATCCTGAGTTCAGAAACACCATGGAGCAATTTATATGTCTTAAACTGTTATTGACATCAACAGTCAACAATATCCAATATTCTGTGACTGCAAAATAAAATGAAGTGACAATGAGGTAAAATGTGACCATGAGGTAAAAATGAAGTCAGGTATAAAAAAAAAATGCAAACAAACATTCCTGCATCTAAGTTATTTTAAGTGACTGTTGATTTCTGTAGCCTAATGTGGGGGGTGGGGAAACACTAGCTAGGCTTTCCAGGATCAAACTCCACTGCAGATTTATGCTGTTTAGTGTTCATCCTGTTGGGCACTCAAAAGCTAAATTGATCGAAAAAAGAACACTGGTCAGCAAAAATGCACTAAAGTAACACCTTTTCAACCACGATGGCAAGCAGATATTTACACCAGACCCTCTTTGCCACCTGCTCAGATATGGAGCATGCTTTCCATGCTGACAGAGAAAAATCCACAAGTATGACAGGGCCCTTGACCACATCAGCAGGTTGAAATGCAATCGCTGTTCATTTTCCTTTCAGTAAGATAGCCTCTCACCAGCTTCCTGGCAGACAATCAAAACACTGTGTAAATGATGCTTTAAGGAAGAGATCAGAGGCATCCAGGAGCTGATGGAAAAGAAAAAGTCATTTGTTCTTCAATGGGGAAGGGAGAAACCCTCTTCTGCTGATCCATGTAGCCACCACACTTCTTTATGTAGAGAAATTCTATTTATAGTGAGTCATCCTCTGGGACTTTCACAGCTATGGATAGCAGAAGACATGCTGTATTTGACCCTATTTTTCCTAGGTCTTGTCTTTCATACGACAAGTGTTTATGGGATAAGATTTCTCACCATTAGTTTCGGCCTTCAGGCTACTTGTCAGCTACTTGTTGTTTTTAAGTTTGAGCCAAACAGCGCAAAACATTTTGTTGCCTGGATATTTTTCCCCCTCTGAGCAGGAGCCAGATATAGCAGTAGGGGCTCTGCGCTGGGAGTCAATTAACATGAATTCTCTTCAGGAATAAATTCTAATGGCTAATAGCAATAGTTTGGGCTTGCTGACCAAGAGTTTTTCTGTGTTTCCTCCCCCAAGTTAAAAGTAATTTAGAATCCAGCAATACATGTAAGCAGTTCCAGTTATTTTTCCAGCAAAACTGTTTTTCAAGACTTACTTTCACTTGTTATAACCTGTCTTTTCATACAGCTGTAGAGATCTGGTTGGGAAAACAGGACAAAACCAAATATGTAAACAAACAAACAAACAAACAACAACAACAGAGCAAGGAAAAGGCAATATCCTTGAGAGGGAAATTTATCAGTTGTATAGTTTTCAACAACAAAAGTTGGCCAAATTTTAAAATTTAGGAAAGCACGGGTCATTACCATATTCAGCTTCATTATTTCTCTACAATTCTTCACGGCTAAGGCTTAGCTTATCCCCGTGCCTGGTCTCCCTTGTGGGCCTTTTTTCCAAATCATGAATAACAGTTTAGACATGGGTTTCATCCAAATTTCCTCCCCCACTTTGCACTTTCAATTTGATCTAAAAATATTCGTAGTTGAAAGTTCTCTATAAAAGTCTCAATCATAGAGTGACTAGCATTATCTTTCTTAAGTGTAAGATTAAGTTGTTTGAAATTTCCTCCCCCAAGTGTCATCGTTTCCCTTTTGAAAGGCAACAGAAACTGCATCTGTGGAAAATCCACCTTCCAAGCTGCCGTGGAGTTGTAACACCTAAAAGCTTGGACTGATGCAGTCCTGGATAGGCAAATGCAATGGAAAACTAGATTTCATTAGACCACCATCAGATCAAATGGCCTCCAATTAATATTTTTAGTCTGACAGACTAGGAATTCCTTCTTTAAAAAAAAATAAAATCCCTCCCTCTTCCCCACACCCTGGCAGCTTTAGTAATTACATTGGGGCTTCAGATATCAGCTACAGACCTTCAGTCATGTTGAAAACTAGCCACTTATTCAAACAGTTTTGCACATCAGAATTTTTCTAGTGCCTCATACAAATTTAGTTCTCACTCTGTCACTGTTTAATTTCCTTAATAGCCTCTCATGATGGATATGCCAATGAAATTAAAGTCAAGAACTTCAGAGCAGCTTTTGTTGCTATTTTTCTAAAAGACTCAAGAACATTTGGAGTAGTGATGTAGTAAAGGGTACAGCTGGTTCATGATTGAAATCAACAATAAAAGAAATACAAACACATTTGATTGATAGCCTGATTTTTATAAAAATTTTCTAATCTAGATATTTTACTTAAATCCTAGTCCTTGAATATTCTCCATGCTGACAAGGCAGTAGGTGTTACAGTGTGTTAAGCTCTCCTGTATACCAAGGACAGGACCTAAAGAGGCAGTACCTAAACACAGAAAGATGAGTATATGAAGAGAATAATATGCAACTGATACCTTCTTTCCCCAATTTTGGAACTCCAAGGATGTAAGAGGAGGACATGAGCCCCAACTCATCAAATTAAGAGGATTTACTTATGTTCTGTCTATCCTCTTATGCCATCCCTTTAATAAACTTCATTTCAGAGCCTGCTAGTGGCTGATTCAGCTTCCACTGAAGCCAAGACAGACTCTGCACATTTGCTATAGCCATACCCTTTTAGCTGTAGGAACAGCCTGGGAGGGATTTGCTGTACAGGCTGACTGTGATTCTCTAACATGCAGCAGGTCTTTTGCTCCAACAATCAAAAGAAAGGGATAATAGAGGGGCTGAGGCTTCTCAGGCTTCAGAGAAAGAAATCTCCTTTGTACAGAAAAATACCTTCTGCAGTCATCTATGATCTAGAAGGAAAACCTCCTGCTTGTGTCAGAAGTGCTCAAATATATTGGTGAATTGTTTTATCAGAGATGTATCTCTCAACCTTTGAAATTATAAATAACTAAATCTTGCAATTAGGGAAGACAGTACTATCTCACCTACAACTGAGTGTTTTATAGCACACATCAGCTAAAAGTATTTTTAGATCAAATTGGAAGTGTAGTGAAAGCCTGAAGCTGACCAGAATCATAATGCAATTGAAAACCTTACACAGACACCTGTTTCAAAGTGATTCCTGGCTCAATTGGCAGATCAAAGTGTGTCAGCTACTGCTGATAAGCTCAGATAAGCCTCTGGAATTCTGGATGCTTTGCAGATCCCAAATCTCTTAATATGAGAGTCTCACTTATCACAGTTTCTTTTGGATCTCCTGAAATTAACTGACAAAATTTCACAGCATGTAAAAGAGGATAGCTTGGGAATGAGGGCTGCGTTTCTTTTTTTCCCAGGCTGGCATGCTCCCTCTCATAGGCTCATCTCCCAAGTGCTCGGTAAAGTAAATTAAAGAGTAAATTGAATGGTTGTTTGTATTTTTATTTCCCCAAGAATTAGTGAAATAACAGCTAGAATACATACAGACACAGTTAGCTAGAATGAGTGTAATTTATCTGTGAAGTAATTTCTGTGTCTCTCTCTTTCTGTGACATATGCATACACTATTTCCTTCCCGATGACAAGACTGACCACAGTGCTGATCAGCCACGTTGCTGATATTGACAATGACAAATCTTTTTCACAGCCTAGAACCTTAAATAAATTCTCCTAAGACACTGGCAGACATTCCCCTCCTTGCCCTGTCACTCATGGTGAAGGCTGAAAGGATGGTTAGAAATTAAGCAGGGGTACTCTGGAATGGAAAAATCTCGCTTGATGGGGAATAAGTCAAGAATATAAAGTGTATTTAATCCCTTTCCTTTCCTCCTTCGGTTTTAATTAGGATTAAAATGTCTCTACCAGATATTTTGGGATTACTTTCATTTTCTTACACTATGTATGAGCTTATCTGCTTCACATTATCTTAAACAATACTGGAGAATTAACTACTGGAAATAAAACCGTTGGAAGGCAAATACATCCCAACAGAAAAATCCATAGCTCCCTTCATTTCCCCACCCCCTCCAGAACATATGCATATCAAAAGTTTGTGCCAAAACACCAACCCTAACATCCACATCCTCTCCCACAAACATATTGTCATTTCATTTTAATGAGCCTTGTTTCTGATGCAAATGGCAAGGAAAAGTGATTGTAAGAAGCAGAAGCTCTCTTCCTCACAGGTGAAATCTTGACTGGTCAGAGCCTGTCAGGAGTTAATGGATTGCATTCAGCACTTCTCAGAACTAGGCACATTGCCTCTCAATAATATCTAATGCTTTATAAATACTACAGAACAAATAAAAAAAAATCAGGTCACCATGAAGAAGAACCAAGTCCAACCTCAACCCAAAGCTCACAGTGTTTTTACATGCACAGCCGTTCAGATAACTCCTTTCTCCCTGCTATCCTTATGTTTTCTGTTCCTCTCCTAATAGATTCTGCTTGGCCATTGGTGCTTTTCAGAGTATGCGGGTACAGGGTACCATTTAAGACCCAAAACTTTGGGCCACAACCTTGCAGTAGCAAAAAGCAGTATTGGATTTTAGCAACAAACAGGGCAAAGCCTAGAGCGGCTGTGGCATGAACCAGCAGCAGCCACAAGCACGTCTCCACACAGCAAAGTACTCGGGCTGTGATGAAACAGAAGTGCTGAGCAGCAGAAAGGGAAAGTAAAAAGGAAAATCTTGGAAGCAACAGTCTATGGATGCATAAAGGAAGAAAGGAGAATTTTATTATAAACCTGTGGGAGTGACACTTCATTTTAGACAGTCTTCACAGTTGGGTGTAACTGTCACATGCTGACAGCACCTTGAATTAAGTTTAAGAGAGTACAAGGCGATAAGTGACATTAATATTCACCTTCAGGAGCTTTTAATCTGCCACAATTATACAAAAGGTCCGTGATAGGAATTGGTCTTGCACTGGACCCTGTAAGGAAGGTTGGGGCTGTGCCCCAGACTAGCCTTGTGTGCTGCATGGATTGCATGCCTGACAGGGACCACACTTGCAGTGTCCCTTCCAAAGCACAGATGACTCCATATACCTCAGTCAGCTAAGATGTGTACATCCTGTCCTGTCTGACAGAGACATACGTTTAGTGGGCAGGACTCAATAAAGGGGTGGAAGTTACACTGAGGCAAGTAGGTCCCTTCCACAGGAATGTCGCTGGTGGATTTCAGCAGGATCAATATCTAGAGGCAGTCAGCATAGTGATGGCTGTAAAGCAGCGTAGGCAGAGGCAACTCTTTGGTCCTCTCAAAAACAGAGAGGGCACCAAATATGTTTGAGACACCTTCACACTTAGGGTTACTCAATAAACTTGTTTGGCAAAATGAGGCCAGGCACAACAGGTTTATAGTATCCCATGATGTGCTTTCATGCAAGATACTAAACAAAATGGAAAAATGAGTCTACTCCAATGTGACAAGTTCCATGTTTCTCTAGATTTATCATTTTAATAAGCAAGATTAACTTTTCAAAGCACGTTGTCCAGAATTTGTCATGATGACTGATGATGCTTCTGTTGATTTAATAAAAAATTTTGCATTTAAAAAGCATTTTATAATCTCTTGTGCCAACTCTGGAGCTATATATTTACCTACACAGCTACAGCTAATCTTTGGGCAGCTGCAGCCCCAAGAACTGAGGCTAGTTTCCCCAAAGGAACTCATCTGATTGAGTTATTTTGAAAATATTTCCCCACATCTGTGGGCAAACCAGATCTGCTGGTTGGGTTGCCTCTATGCAGCAAGTCATTATTGTGAAGCTCAGGTTGGTCCAAGCCTTCCTGTGAGGAACATCTTAGAACAGACAGAAGGAAAGAGGGAGGGAATATTCAGTGTTTGTCTTTCCAGATAAAGAGTAGAAAGCTTTTTAATTGATAAAACTTCCATTATAACAACACACAGTACATCCTATTACTGTTGGATACTAAAATCCAGTTTTTTATAAAGTAAGATTTTGCTCCTTGACAAAAAATCATACTATCTACTTTCTTCTTCTTCTTCTTCTTTCAGTAAGGCAACATTAAAACAGTTTGCAACTGCAGAAATTCATTTTAAGAATATTGCACAAGACTCAAAAGGTGGAGACTGAAGAGGGAAGAGGAGATTATGAGACAGTGGAAGAAGGTGTCTGAATTGGGAGAGAGTAAAATCTATCCACTGCAAAAACATTAATAATAATTAATATTTATACAGCAGAGGTGAATTCCCTTGGACATTCTCTTAATTTTAAATTAAACTGTTAAGCCGGAATTTAGATGATGCATGTGGCCTGAAAAATCCCAATACAACTACGTAACAACTCTTTGGTTGCTCACCATAGCTGATGCTGGCAAAAGCTTAAGCACTGAAAAACCCAAACAGGATGCTTTTTGATCTCTCAACACATGTGTTCGCCACAGGTGTTTAACTGTGATATGTTCCCAGTAAAAATCTCATTAACCTAAATGCTAGCAGGAGAGATCTGTTTGGAAGCGTCCAGCACACTAGCTGTTTTCCTCAGGATTGAAAATTTGCAGTTGTGAATGTGTGGCCAGTACTACTTAAAAATATCAGTGATTATACCATCAGCGTGAGATGTCTGTTTCCCACGTTGAGCTCTGCTGTCCCTAGGTTCTCCTCCTAACCAATGAGGGCATCACAAACCAGATATTTGCTGCAGAAATCAAACACAGACCTGGAGGAAAGCAACTTGACAACAGGCTGCTGAATAGAGGAGCTGTTGAACGAACAAAGACTCTCAAGAAATATCTGCCATCAAGCCATGGCTCCCCAGTGGCACATCTCTGCTACAGCTATTTATATCCTGTGTTTCTGCAGGGCCAAGCGCAGGAAAGTTAAATCAATTTGACTTGAAGCTGCTCTTTAGTCTAGGATCACACTTTATTTAAAATGAAAGAAGCTAGTAATCATATGTTAGGGCATTTTTAATCCATTGTTCTTAGTATGTTTTAACAGAAATGTGAAGCTATTCTCTAGAAAGGGAGAACAAACCATAATTCAGAGAGGTCAAGACTTAAATGCCCAATGGCTCCAGGGCTTTTGGTGTTTAATGAAAGATGCTTACAGCTCAACTTTCAAAGCTTTGGAGAGCTGGTACTGTAGGGCATATCCAGGTATGCACAGCCAGCCTTCCTAACCCCAGAGCATCGTTCTAGTTACTTGGTCACACTGTCTCAAAAAATTAGGTGTTATTTTTCCCTCCGCCAGCAGTCCTGACTTCTGCCTCACCAACACATTATTCAGTCAAATTTCCAGTGCAAATTCATGATGGTTGTCCTGGTTTCAGCTGGGATAGAGTTATTTTTTTTCAGAGTAGCTAGTGTGGGGCTATGTTTTGGATTTATGCTGAAAACAGTGTTGATAATGTGGAGATGTTTTAGTTGTTGCTAAGTAGTGCTTACACTAGTCAAGGACTTTTTCAGCTTCCCATGCTCTGCTGGGTGCACAAGAAGCTGGGAGGGGACACAGCCGCGACAGCTGACCCCAACTGACCAAAGGCATATTCCATACCATATGACATCACGCTCCATATATAAAGCTGGGGGAAGAAGAAGGAAGGGGGGGACATTTGGAGTGATGGCGTTTGTCTTCCCAAGTAACCATTACACGTGACGGAGCCCTGCTTTCCTGGAGATGGCTGAACACCTGCCTCGCCCGTGGGAAGTAGTGAATGAATTCCTTCTTTTGCTTTGCTTGTGTGCGCCTTTTGCTTTGCCTATTAAATGGTCTTTATCTCAACCCAGGAGTTTCCTCACTTTTACTCTTCTGATTCTCTCCCCCATCCCACCAGGGGAGAGTGAGTGAGCGGCTGCGTGGTGCTTGATTGCTGACTGGGGTTAAACCACGACAATGGTATTGACTTTCCCTTCTTATTAGTGCAGAAAAATTAAGGTAAAGCACAGACTACCTGAAATCCTTAACAAATTATTAAAGTCAGCAGGCTTGTGCTCACCAAGCAGCTTTCCATTGTTTATCAGCAGTCCTGGCTAACAAGGGAGGTCCCAGTTGACTGGAGATAAGCAAATGTGATGCCCATCTACAAGAAGGGCCAGAAGGAGGATCCAGGGAGCTACAGGCCTGTCAGCTTGACTTCGGTGCTGGGGAAGGTTATGAGGCAGATCATCTTGAGTGTCATTCACGCAGCATGTACAGGATAACCAAATGGTCTCACCCAGTCAGCATGGGTTTAGGAAAGGCAGGTCCTGCTTAACTAACCTGATCTTCTATGACAAGGTGACCCACTTAGTAAAAGGGGGAAAGCCTGTGGATGTTGTCTACTTAGACTTTAGTAAAGCCTTTGACACTGTTTCCCACAGCATTCTCCTGGAAAAACTGGCTGCTCATGGCTTGGACAGGTGCACTCTTCACTGGGTAAAAAGCTGGCTGGATGGCCAGGCCCAAAGAGTGGTGATGAACGGAGTTAAGTCCAGTTGGCAGCCAGTCACAAGTGCTGTTCCCCAGAGCTCAGTGTTGGTGCCAGTTCTGTTTAATATCTTTATCAATGATCTGGACGAGGGGATTGAGTGCACCCTCAGTAAGTTTGCAGATGACACCAGGTTGGGTGGGAGTGTTGATCTGCTTGAGGGAAGGAAGGCTCTACAGAGGGATCTAGACAGGCTGGATCTATGGGCTGAGGCCAACCATATGGGGTTCAACAAGGCCAAGTACAAGGTCCTGCACTTGGGCCACAACAACCCCATGCAATGCACTACAGGCTTGGCAAAAAATGGCTGGAAAGCTGCCTGGCTGAAAAGGACCTGGAGGTACTGGTGGACAGCTGGCTGAACATGAGCCAGCAGTGTGCAGGTGGCCAAGAAGGCCAACAGCATCCTGGCTTGTATCAGGAATAGCGTGGCCAGCAGGAGTAGGGAAGTGATCGTGCCCCTGTACTCTGCACTGGTGAGGCCACACCTCAAATACTGTGTTCAGTTTTGGACCCCTCGGTACAAGACAGATATTGAACTGCTGGAGCATGTCCAAAGAAAAGCAAAGCTGGTGAAGGGTTTAGAGAACATGTCTTATGAGGAGCAGCTGAGGGAACTGGGGTTGTTTAGTCTGGAGAAAAGGAGACTGAAGGAAGACCTGATCACTTTCTACAACTACGTGAAAGGAGGTTGTAATGAGGTGGGTGTTGGTCTCTTCTCCTAAGTAACAAGTGATAGGATGAGAGGAAATGGCCTCAGGATGCACCAGGGGAGGTTTAGACTGGGTATTAGGAACTATTACTTCACTGAAAGGGTTGTCAGGGATTGGAACAGGCTGCCCAGGGAAGTGGTTGAGTCACCATCCCTGGAGGTATTTAAAAGTCATTTGGGTGTGGTGCTTAGGGACATGGTTTAGTTGTGAACTGGCAGTGTTAGGTTTATGGTTGGACTCATAATCTTAAAGGTCTTTTCCAACCTGTACTGATTCTGTGTATTCTGTGAAATTTTCAGATTACTTAGCCTCTTTTGTAAACCAAAGGCTAATATATGACCCAAACAATTACAGTCTGTGGACTTTCACAGACAGCCTGAAGGCATCTGTAGAAGGTAGGACAGAGCAACAATCTGGAAAGAAGAGCAGGCAGTCTAGCACTGTCTGTCAGGATAAAGCTTCTCTTAGTTCATTAGCATCAAGAGGGAATAGATAATTGGAATGCACTCTCACATGTATTCAGCTTTTGAAAATGCATTTGAGCTAGGGTATTTTCTCCTGGGCATGGTATCACACTGCTAAAATAAATAATTTTTTCTAGTTCTTCATCTTAGTGAGGGAGGGGGGAAATAGGGGGAGGTAAGTTATCCCTGCAACATCAGCCCACCTGCACTGGAAACAGTCCTAAGGACCATGAATGAGAAGTGTCTGGGTTTTCATTTACCTCTGCTCAGCATTTTGAAAATAGGGAATTAAAAAAAAATCAAAAGCAACAGTGACTAGGAAGGGGCAAAGCAAGGCAATGGAGACTGGACCACAGGAGAGGGTGGGAAAAATCACTTCAGACTTCAACAAGTGTTTCTGATGCAGTATTACAGCTTATTTAAATCAAAGCTTTTGAAGGGCTTTCTGTCAAATGCACCATGTCTTTTCTGTAATAGTCAAGCAAAAGTTACTTTAAAAAAAAAAAGCAGCCTTTACAGTCACATAAAGCCAGACCCAAATAAACAAGTTGAACAATAGAGTGATTGCTTCCAAAGCAAATTAAATGTCTTTTTTTATCCCCTGTATGCTGTTTAACTCAGGTTTAGGTAAAACAAAGTTGAAAGCTATCTGATCTGCTGTGGTTACAGCATAAATCTGCAGGGCAAAGAACGAGTTTCTGAACTTATCCTAGAAGGGGACTGGGGAAAGAAAAGCTAAGCAGCAGCTCCCCCAGACAGCTAACAAGGGCCAGATAGATCTTAATCCACACAAAACCAGTATCATGAGAAAGAACTTGCTAATTCAGTTTAGAAACCTGGTGCTGACAGACAGTGCACTTGTTAACACACACCAAACCAGATCAGAGAAACAGAGGAAGATGGTGTGGGGAAAGTAAAAAAAAAAAAAAATTCACACTTCTTTCTTTTTAAATAATACATATAAAATAATACTTCCATCAATATTTTGATTTAAATATACATATAAATATATTCAATAAAAGGAATAAAGCATTACTCTTTCCCCTTGGGGCCACTTCTCTTGCACGCTTATCCTCTTCAGAGGTGGGATTCAAGAACCTAAGATGAAATTGTCCCAGTGAAAGCTCACCACAGATGTATCTGCATCTGGAGATGCAGTTAGTCATCCAAAAAACCTCACTGAATCAGTCTACAATCCCAGACCAAAAATCCCATTTCACTAGAAGTATTTCTCAGAAGTTTAGCTTAATTCAGTAAAGGTCAAAGGAGATTTTATTTTTGTAAATATATATTATGTGTCACACACACACACATATATGCACAGCAGGTGGTTTCATCTCACTGCCTCCTTTCTATAATGAACACATCTCCCTCAGAATATATCAATGGCATACTGTGATTCACACTGTCTCTGATCACAGAATAGTCACTAAAACTTATTTTCCACCAATTTCCCCCACAACTGGCACAATAGTTACAGGCAATAAATAATTAACATACACACCTTTGACACTAATGAGCTAAAATATTATTTGCTTACCTATATGGTCTCTAACATATGAGTACCCAGGTCCTCCAAAAAACTGGAATGATTTTCCCAGTAGCACTAACCAACCAAAATAATGATGAATTCTTCAAATTTACACAATATAATTTTCTACCTTCCTCTGCCAGGTATTTCTGGACAAAATAGTCTATTTTTTCAGTCCAGAAAAGTCAAGACAGTGCAGCATCATTGCATACAAATGCCTACTTATAGCACATGAAGCTGCAAATTCGCATACGTTTAGAATATCATTACAAAAGGGAGCCATGGGATGCATCCTGCTATCAACTAGAGTGGTTTAAACCTGCTATGGGCCCAAATGGAGCTTCTCCAGATTTATGCAGGATTAACACAGCCAGAGTATGGCTCATTTTCTTGATATCATTTCTACATGGTGAAATTAGCATAAGAGGAAAAGTTTAGGCAAATGTCATGCATAATAAATTGTATTTTTATTTCTTCCATAGAGAGATGCTATAAGAAAAAGAGTACATTTTATATACTGTACTAGCGTGGGTGAAATTAATAATTTAACTGAAGAGTAATTGTGTAAAACAACATTAAAACACAGATGTATGCTCAGACAAGAGTTTCAAAGGGATACAATAGCATAGTATATGGAGATAGCTTGCTCTTACAGCCCATATATCCCACAGGACTTGAGGATGATTGCTGAGGGCTGTTTTTCTTAGCTTTTGTACACTCTTGTTGTTGATAGCCTTCAGGTAGATACACGGGGATTCCCACAACACCTAAAAAGGATTGAATACCTGGGGTATAAATGAACTGAAGCAGGAATCAACAGAGATGGGCTGAGTTCTCAGCTCTGCCACCAGCAGCAGTGTGATTTTGACCAAGTCACCTCTTTTCCTGTTTCTGGTTCCCCTTCCATCTTGACCATCAAGATGGTCAAGAAAACGGGTCCTTGTCACTGTGGGTCCTGATCCTGTTGACACTCATTATTGTTCATTAGGTAGCTAAAGCTGACCCTGGGTGCGCACAGTGCAAGAAACCATAGGGATCACCAGTAAATAGGGATCTATGAGGATGCTCATGTTCACATCTGGGAAAGCTAGATGTTTGTAAGGAATCCAACCAACTAGAAATATATGTTGCTTCTTTGTATTGTGTAGGTAGTAAGAAGAGATGTGTGGGAAGGACTTGCTCAAGCCAAATGGAAGAGAAAGGGAGATACTAGGCATCAAGACTTTCTTTTTCAAATTCCTCATTTTTTATTGCAATAACCTAATAGTCTTAATTTGTACACAGGCAAATAAATTAACTTTCACAACAGCCTGAGGTAATACCTGCTTTCTATCAAGGAAATGCTAGAGATCTCTGGCTTTTCAGGTTTCCTTTTCTTTAAGCATGGTCACAAACGTCCCAAAACCCCATTGATTTACCTCTTTATTGATTGCCTTTCCTCCAAAAGGCAGCACATACAGATCTACCTCAATGTCTTTGAACTAAACACAGGTTAAACTACAACCTTCCTTCTACCTCAACTGGATTTAAAAAAAAAAAATATCTAAGGACTTCCTAAACTGGATATGTTGATAGCTTGATTGCTAAAGGTTGCTTTCTAATGTTACCTAGATTACACGCACTTACAGAACATCTTCAAGACTAACACTATAGTTGTGTATGGTGGCAACATACACTGTGTTAGGTCATACGCTATAACAAGAGCAACCTCAAGCAATTCAATCCTAAACTCATTTAATAGTAGGCATTGAATGCCCTTGTTGGAAGATACCATCCATAGTCAATTTCTAGCATCTTACAATAGCTTCAACTGTCTCAGAGTGGTATATAACTATGATAGATGCCTGAAGCCTGGAAGAACGAGTACTCAATGGAGGAGCGGTTTAGTTTTCAATCTTTGGATACTTCTGATGAAGTACTAATAAAAATGCTGTAACACAGGTTTCACTTGCAATTCTTCTACTATGGAAATTCACTTACTGACAGTTTTATTAAGAATATCATGAGCTTTCTTTACAGCTTAGATCAACCTCAAGATGAAGTGCTTAAAAAGAGAAAGCCATTTTCTTACCTGGTTATAGGTTCAATCAAATTTAGATAATTAAAAGTGGGGAGTAATTAATCCTGAATTCTTTTGCACAGTTTGAGGAAGGAAAAAAGTAGTGGTAAATTTATTATTTAAACTCAAAGCAACAAAGCAGTGCAGATGAAGAGTTCAGAAGAACTTTCATAAACAACAATTATTTTTTGGTCAAGAAGGGTCTGGATTATACATTGTGGAAAAAAATCCCCAGGAAAGTCCAGAACTGCGCAATTTTCACATGATTTACCTTTTGTGGGTTTCTACACAATGAACAAGATAATCAAAGCCAAAGATATAAAGTTATTTTTATTACTGCACCTGGCTCTCCTGAAATATCAAGACTATATTTCTTTTGTACCGCATCTCTGTTTCGACACAGTGCCTTTTGGTGAAGTTATTATCTCATGGGATCTCTATAACTGCTTTTGTTCTGCAGTGAACATCACGATTGTTCTCTAGTTTGCCTTTGTTCTATTACTCCTGGCAAAATTTAAAACAAACATTTTTTGTTTCTTTAGGAAAAGAAAAAATGTTATTAATATATCTTTGAAATATTTGTATGTGATTATTTGATATTTCATTTTTCAGTATCATTTACAGTGTATTGCGTTATTATTTATATAGGTTTTTAAAAAAAAAATTGTAGTTTTCTTCTTTTCACAGAACTTGCACAAAAAGGAAGATAGACAGACATTTCTAGTTCCAGGGTAGGACAATTAAAATATATACCTCTTAGCACATTTTAAGGAATACAGATAACAGTAACAAAATTTCCACATTGGCAAGTAGATTTACCTAATGATATTGTGTCTCCAGATTTATAAAATAGGATTAAAATAAACTATTATAAATTAATACAGCTGTGGCTTTCTTTTTCGCTACTGTGGGGTGGTTTATTTTAGTCAACATACGTAGTTATCACTGTGCCCTGAACCAAAATGCTCAGAAAGATCCAGTTTGCCCAGAGCTGAAGAAAGTCTGCACCTGTTATACCTCTGTAGGCCACTCCAGGGACAGATCCTCACCAAGGAGCCTGGGTCTAGTTGAGAAATGACATCGACATTTCCAAAAACATCACCAGTCTGTGGGAGTGGCACTGCTGGATGTGGTAAGGGATGGCCCTCCATGAGGCATCTCACTTACATTCTTATTAAGATTGCTAGAACAGAGTGAAAATCCAGAGTAGATAGATTTTAATATCCAAGTAAATTTACATTTTGCTTATGGGGGGCGGGGGCGGCGGCTGGACAGGGACGGACACACCAACCAAAAAACCAAACCAAAGCATTTACAGTAGGATTTTTTTTTTGTCAGCAGGCAAAAACTATGAACTATGAAGAGAGATGTATTCATTGTACAGATTTATCTTTATCTTTACTGTTAATGCTTCAACGCAAATACCATATAAATATGTTTATCATCCATTCATTAATACAGATCATTACTATAAAATGGTGTGTTGTGCTCTGTTAAACCATTAGTTAATGTTACATCAACATTCTCTTACATACACTTTAGATCAGGTTGTTGAAAACAGTTGCAATAAATTCCTAAGCCACAAGTGGTCATAAAAGTGTTTACACACAGACAGCCTATTCTACTGTTCCCGGTCCTCTAAATCATTCAGGTCATATTTCCTGAACCCTAGAAAGAACACTTGTTAGTCCTAAAGTGTGCCCAACGGATACATGTCATTTAAGCTTTAAAATAGTCTAATTCATTATGGTGGCAACATATATTTTATTTCTAATGGGCTCAAAGTGAATCTTAAAAAAGATTTAATTAATTAGAGACATCTGAATTAAAACATCACAAGTGTAGTACAAGACTGAAAGTCACTGTGGTTCACATAAACCCTGGATAACAATATTGAAGAATTCCTTTATTTGAGACTTGAATAGATAATGAGAGCATTACAGAAGCTTCCCTTGTATGTTTTCAAAGCTGTTGCTGAAAATGTTCCCCAATTAGAATAAAAAGCTAAATTTAATTAAAATTCAGTCTAAATGTCCTATTTACTTCTAGCTACAAAGCTTTTGCACTATAAAGATAAATATAGCATACCATTACCAAAAACAGCTGCTTTAAAATTTATAAATTGAAGGTGAGAATAGGCTGATATACTCAGAACATTGTGTTTCAGATTTATTGCTATATTTTAAGGCTATAAAAGAATGATAAGGCATTCAAGCCATCCAAGAGGTAATTTGCAATTCAGTACATTGTATTTTAATCAATAAATAATCATGAACAGAGGAGGACATGATTTCTCATGTAACTAGCCACTGCTGGGTTCCAGGGAGCAGCTTCCCTTCATGGATGCTGAATATCATAAAAAATAAAACACAGAGAGCCTTGCAGTGGGAGTGCATTATCCTGCTGTTTTGAGGTGAGGCTCTGATTTGCAGAAAAAAAAAAAAGAAAAAAAAGAAAAAAAATGTATAATGTTTCCTGATAAATTTTAACTTCCTGTCTTAAACAGATTTATTGCAAGCTGTTGGGAAAAAAAAATAAAGCCATATTTGTTTTCTCTTACTACACTGTCAGTTTAAGTAGTGTCCCATACACAAGCTACCTCCAAACTGGCGATCAGCTCAAGGAATTATTTTTTTGTAAAATAATGGTATTTGACCACTGCATGTATTTTGCGCTATACCCATCTGTGTCTTCAAACACTTATATTCCAAGAATGAGTTAGCCTTGCCTCACTCGTGTTACATAGAAATAAAGCACTCTGGCAAAGTGAGGAACCGCCTGTGCATCCAGGCACAGCCTTGAATATAACATCCTTTAAATGAGAAAAACACCCTCCCAGAGCAACATCTTCCCCAGGGGATACCCCTACAGCATCCTCCCAGAAAGTTGCTCTGCTTGTTTCATTCAACACAAATCACCTAAAATAGATAGCTCTGCTTCTCCTGGCAGTGTTGCCATGGTAGCTCCACATTCCCTGCCATCCTGCAACCTACCCAGGAGGGCAGGGAAGTGCTTACACAGGTAACACGGAGCACAGAGCAGGATGCTGCAGAAGCTTTCTTCAGGCTTTCCACAGAGGTACACAGTGTGGCAATACCCAAACTTCTTTCAGAGAAGATGCTGTGCACCACCTTACTCCAAGACATATCTGGACTGAGCCTTGGCCACCCAGCCCTCACCCACCCACCACCCAGCTCCCTGCAAGCACCAAGCCATATCTGTGCCTCCAGCAACAGTGGGCTGAAGGGACTGCGTATCACAGGAAGAGTCCTCACTAAGCTGCCATCGGTGGCAGGACTTCAACAGAGCCTGCATTTCACTTGTGCTCATGGACGAGAGGTGGGAGGACTGAACAGGACACAGGGCAGATGAGTAGTTATCAACAGTTACTCTCTGGGCCTCCCACATAAAGAAGCAGCAGAGCTGCTAGAAGGAGTCTCCATCTGCTCTTGGTAAGGAGCACAAACATAAATAACACCGTATGGCCAATGTTATCCAAGGCAGCTGTTAGATCTAAAAGAATCCTAATATTACAGTAGTCTGCAATCTGCACATAATATTTATGCAGAAGATGATCCTAAATAATTTCTAAATTTAGTTTTTAAGCTAATGTAAACATGAATATTTTGTCGGTAGATATAGAGGGAGGGAAAGCTACTGCAGTACTTTGAAAAACAGCCCTGTTTCGTATCACTGCATAGTAGCATTTTACCAGAATGGATCCACATATCTGTACACAGGCAGGCTGATCTAAGTAGGTGGCAGAGGGCATTTCCCTCATGCACCTCGGATTCAGCCTCATCACTCAGTAACCTCTTTGCACAGGTTGTTTAGAGCAGAGTGGCAAGGAAGGACTCTAGGTGATGGCTGAGAATTTAAAGTCAGCTTTGTTAATCTCCAGGCTCCTGAACAAGAAAAAAACCCAAACCAAACCAAAAAACCCATATAGTATGCAAATATTGTTCCCTTGGAACCACATTTACTTAGCTGTTGAGGACCAAGGATAGAAAGTGCCATTTCTTCCTGTTTTTTTTACGAAGCAGCACAAATCCTGTGCTGCGATTCTTCCCATAGCTAGCAGACTACAGCTGTGTCAAATGCTGGGGTAATCATTTACTCCAAACTCTATGAATGATGTAATGGGGGGGGGGGGTCAGGGAGGGAAGAACCCAGAAAGAAAGAAAAAAAAAAAAAGACAGCATTTCCCCATTTTAAAAGGAATAACCTGCAGATTAGTGTATACGAAAATATCTTAAAACAAAGATTGCTTCTAGAAGCTATCCAGGTTTTACAAAGGGCTGATAAATACTGTTTCATGTTCTCCCATCCTGATAAACATGACACGTCAGTCTATAAACATCACTTTGAAAGAATTCATAATATAGGCTTTGATTTAGCAGAGTGGTTAGGCATCCAGGAGCCCATAGGTGTGTTCGTAAGGGGTGGGCTTATTATTGAAGATGAAAAGGACGTACAAACAAGTGTTTTGCTGAACTGCAGCTGGAATGAATTCTTTTCAAAAACTGCTGCCTAAGAAGAACATTCAGTGAGTGATCTTTTTCTCTCCATTTCATAAGAATTTATCACCTTTGATTAGTGCTGAGTGACTAGTGTTTCTTTGACAGGTTTAAACTTTTGCTTTATATGACTAATTTGTATATAGCTTCTATTTCTCTCTTCTAAAAGACATCCATTATTTTTTTAAGTCCCACCCAGGGAAAAAAAAAGAAGAAGAAAGAAATAATCACGCTCTTCTGATTTCTACTGCTCTGTTCTTCAACTGCAACTACCAGAAAGAGTTGTGTAAACAATCATTGAGGTCACTGGCTGCTCAAAACTTCTTTGCTCTAACTGTGGTCTCACATACAATATGGATGTTATCCAATTAACTCAAAGGAATTTTTAAATTTTATTTCTTCCTAACTGTTTGATTGAAGCCTATGGGAAAGAGATGCGCTCTAATAGCTATTGAACTGTAATTGTTAAGTAGTTGTTGTTGGTTGTGCCTATTCTAGCGACCAAAGATGACAACAAAATAAGGCATTCTGTGAAGTACATCCAGAAGTTTTGTCATGCATGACATGCTCTCTTAGATGGTCTTTGAAACAAGCAGAATCTGCAAGTGATGCAGTACAGAGCTGCTGACTTCCCAGGAGAGGGGGCTGGGAGCATACCACTGTGGTGGTTTTAGACTCCGATTTCCATGCTGTCTTATATGACATTCATTTCCTTTATGTGGGAGCCCCCTCCACCAAAAAAAAACCCCAAACAAAACACTACTCCAAACAAAAAAAACTAAACCAAATACAAACAAACCCCCCATCCCCAACATATTTAAGGTCAATAGGGGTTTTCATCACTCTCCCAATAGATATTTTCCATTGAATTTTACCCCAGAAGCCCTACATGCAAGTCCAGAGCTACTGACAGACACATTTAGAAGTGTTTCACAAGCATGTTTGTAATTGGTTTTGAGGTATTTTTAGTTGTTGATGCACTGTGTCAGTATTGCCTTCCCTCACTGATCCTCTCCTAGGGCTATGATTTTCATTCTCCACTGTAATGACCAAGGATAGCAGTATAGTTTCTTTTGTTCTTTTTCATTTTCTTCCTAGAAATTACCAGTTGAATTGCAGTAATTCACTATGTGAAATGGTTATTTTTAGTGTTGACCCTTCTAGGGCAAGAACATTTGCTCAGGCACAATCAAGAAAAAGCAGCTGATGATGCGCTCAAGACCTGTAATGGAAGTACCTGTTTATACACTGACACACTGCAATTTAAAGATGCATTGACAGTAATTTTTGACCCAGGGTCACTCACTACAACAATGGAGCTAGTGAAAAGCAATGACCGAATCTAGACTATGAGGCCACAAAGGAAATGCTCCCAATAATACTGAACATTAAATCTTCACTGTCTTCTAAAATAAAAAAAGTCATTGTATTGTCTAATTTGGATCCCTAGAAGCATTAGAAATAGAGTCTGCTACTTCTATTAGTGCTGACATCTCATCGTCTACAGACACCAGCATCAGAAAAGGAAGGTACATTTGGAAGGAAGCCAGCAACTAATCAGGTGTCCCAATTTAGACAGAACCTCTGAATGAATGCTTCAATGAGAAGACTCAGAATGAACTTCTGGAAGAGACAGCTAAGCTACCACTAGCGTTAACTGCCCAGATTGCTTTCTGAAATTCTCTGACCTGCTAAAGCAGCTCAGTTATACCTCAAAGTAAAAATACCCCAGTCTTCCCCTTAACCACCTGTCATTCAATTTCCAGGTTTATTAGCACTAGCAAGGAAGATCTGCACTTCAGCAACACAAATCTCAGCTTGGTCAAGACAGATCCACCAACAGATGCAGGAGTAGAATCTCACATCTCCTAAAAGCTCCACTCAGTATTTATTACTGAACTGTTTATGCAGTCATGGCACACAAAGGCTTGGTGAAGTACTTATAGCCACTTGAATATCTTTATAAGTTAAGTAATCAGATGTCATCAGAATGCAAACAAGGGAAATGATGGAAGCTCTCACTGAGGGATTTTGTCTTACCTCTCCCTTCCTCTCAAACACTAAACATCTTGAAAAATACTTGACAAACTGTGATGTGATACTAAGCTTCTTCCTCCTGGGGATGCCATCAAAAAGATTAAAACCCAAAAGTAACTGTCTAATTTTATCTCTTTTAGATTATTAAAGCTGAGATCTATTTTTGGCTTCAGCTGCTTATGTGAAAAGAGACATTCAGGAAGTTTTCTGTGTGAGCTGTTCCATCTGAAATATTCAATAAGATACTGCTATTTTTATTTCTCTCAATCTCTTTCTTCACCTACAACAGTGACTTAGGTAAAGCTAAATGAGTTTCCCAGGAATGATTCCACATTCTCAAGAAGGCTTTCCCTGGCGAGGGTACCACATGCCCTTTGCTTCCCAGGCACAGCCTCTCTTTCCACCCTTTTATCCCAGGTCTATCTGTTTTCTCAGACAAATATGGGCAGGCAAAACACTGGTAAGTGTGGCCTGGTAGATCTCAAAGTTGCATCTGGGATGGGATATTTTGCAAAGAAAATAAAAATTAAAAGATAATGTCACAGAAGAGGAGTTTAATTCCTGGTACCCTGGTGTGACACTTGTTCTCATCTTGACCCAGGGGAAAAAATGTACTTATGGTCATGGGTCAGAATACTGATTTTTTTATTTTTAAACAAATTCCAATAAAAACTCCAAAAAGCATAATTCATTTAATTTCTGGAGTCTAAATTGAATCAAAAGAATTTGTTCAGCTGAGCTCCTGACTGGTGGCAATGCCCCTGAATGCTTGGTGTAAAAAATTATTCAAGTGTCTTATACCTCATTTTCTTCTATCACTTTGGGCCCCAAGGTGAGCTGTCAGGGTCTTGGGCATTGCCGAGTTGCAGCAGTTGGCATCCTGCACTTTGGGGAGCTGGTCTCCAGCCCATCGAGCCAAGGACTCTGACGAACTCTCGGTACCAAGCTGCCGCAGGCTACAGCCACTGTGCTGGCTTGCTGCCTTACCTCTGCTGCAGGTTACTGCCCTATCTCCTATCCTTGAGGACAGTGGGATGCACAGTTCCTCAGGCCCTGCAGTTTCCTCTTTCATATTCACCAAAATTGCAAATAAAATCATGCATTCCCTTTGGCCAGTTCAATGATGAGTGCAGGAATCTCCAGTGAAGGGACAGTAATAAACAGCCAGCCGGTGGCAACGCTTCAAACCACAACAGTCTTCAACCTGTGATTGCGAGTCGAAGCCTGCAGAGGTCGGTCACCACCAGCTGACTCTCTCTGGAACAGTTCAGCTCATTTTGTCAAAATTAGTTTTTTGATTTAGGAGAATCTGCCCAGAGTGACATGCAGGCTTCCTGATTTCCACCCCCACAAAACCATCAGATATCTATCCAGTGGGATTTCCAAGCACTGCTTTCTGCAGGAAACTTATTCTCCCAAGCAGCATCATGGTTCCTTTGCTTCTGTTCTTGGCCAGAGCACTTGAAGTGCTGAGGGCAAAATGAGATTAATAAAAAGAAAGAAGGTCAAACCTTCCGTCAAGTTAAAGAGTTCAGTTTTGCAGTTGAATGAAGTTAATTTTTCATTCCCACTTAAATGTCTTCCTCCAGCACTAAAGCTTACTAAATACTTAAAACAATCCTGATGAAATCCTTTATACTTTAAGGATTAGAATATCAATTCAATTAAACAATGATTGCAATATACTGATTTTTCTCCATATCTTTCTTGCCAGAAAAAAATTCTGCCTGATGATGTCAACTTTAAAAATATATTCAGCCAGTTATTTTTTACTGAAAGCAAAAAACCTTCTCCCAGTTATGTTCCTGACTTTTACTGGTTTGGTCCCTACTGCAAAATAGATACATCATAGGGAAAAAAGTCAAAAGTGTAATTTTCATTGATGGAGCCAAAGCCTTAATAAAAGATCACGGAATTCCAGACTTACAGTTCCTAAGGAAGTGTTGGTAAAAACTAGCAATGATCTTTTCCAGAATGGATTTCTTAAGCCACTATTAGACATTACAGTGTAAAAGCCAAATAAGAAGGAGGAAAATATCTTGGCAAGTCTTTCATCTTTTTTGACTTAAAGCAAATAAAACACTCGTTTCAGAAGATAGAGCTACAGAATTATTCAAAGCAACTAAAACTAACATTTTGATGTTTTCAAACAATACATGAAGCTGAAAATTTTTCTGCCTAAGGTTTCTTGGTACGTTGTTTTTTTCTTTTTTTTTTTTTTTAAACTAGTGAAGAAATGAAAATGAATGAGTGCTTATTCAAGGCAAATATTTTCTCTTGCCTTTGGCACCTACATGCAATTGCATGTGAGACTTCACATTAGACTGGTATAGATTAAGTACTAGCCTCTCATTAATGTGCAAGCTGTAACTTCAGCATTCAGATCCTCTGCAGAGCTATTCAAATGAGGAAAAGCAAGCATTTCTTTATTTCCTTTCTCAGAAGCACCTCATTTAAAGAGTAAGTAGGTTGTGCCCAATTACAAAACATTTTACTTACACGAACAAATTCACACTCAGAAAATGATCCAAGTCTACCAATATACAAATTCTGCCTAATGTAATTTATAGTAGCAGTTTCAAAGGCACACTTGCATTAGAGAGAACAGTAGCATAGGTCTTCCAGCTAAATGCACTTAGTTCATCACTCACTGCAGCACCAAATGTTTAATCCACTGAAGGACAGGGATTTGCTTTACTCTTACCAGCCATCATTACAACAGTAGGCAGCTTGAATTACTTGCTCATACACAAATACTTAAAAGTGCCAAAGCCATTAATCTGAAGACAGGTTTCCTCAGAGCCAACCAACACTTACTTCTGTTGGACATTTATGTGGCTTATACGCCCACTTTAGATTTAAGTTTGCTCATTATGATGGTTGGACTTGGCCTTCAAGACACGTCATCTTAATACAGGGAATTATGTGAAAAAAAGCTGCTGCAGATTTTGCCGTTATTAACTTGTGAATGAAGAATAAGGTGATGCAGAAGAGGGAACAAGTTGGCCTGCAATCAGTCAAGTGCCTTTCTAAGGTGCACTTTGTTAATCTTTCAGGAGAAGCTTTTGTATTCCTAAATCCTCTACTTGGAATCAAGTAAATACCACCAAGGAACTCTACAGAGAGGTCATAACTTACCCTCTTCTAGTAGCAGAGAGCTAGTCTATGAGGCCAGAAAGGTAGTGTTCTAAATCTGTGCAACACTCAAAATTTACAGTGTAATTAGCATGTAGTAGTCATGGGCCTGGTCTGTGGCATACCAATGCAGTGCAAGTTTTTCACCAAACTGCCTCAGCTGCTGTTGCGAGGGTGCATGTGAGCCAGGGTTCAAACTAATGCTCAGATACAATGGTTTTCTTCTGCAGCAACAAATATGGCCTAGATTAAAGACCCCTTTACTTGACTTGCAAGCCTTATCTATGTTCTGCACCAAAAGAATTGTATTCCTAGAGAAAGTCATAAAGAATTCCCAACACATCACTTCCTATGCAACTTTAGATTATAAAGTCTTAGCATCGGACAGGAGGAACTAATGTTGCCAATGCACTGCACTCAAGGATTACACTCCACACTCCTGAAGCAGAAGCCCGAGAAAATTACTTTAAATTCTAGTCATCATGCACTAAAATTTGAAAACAGCAGAAGCCTTCATATGCTTTTCAGGAATCAGGGGAAAGTTATCTGAATATCAGGTCCCATAAGTTCTTTCAAGCAATCAGACATGAAGATTGTGCATTCACTCTACAGCATTCCAATGTGTATTTTGATGCAGGGTAAATTAATTGTCTCTGCTAATTTACTCCAGTTACTTCACAGCCTTGTTAATTAGGCAGATCTGTGCAGCATTATTGTTCCAATTTCTTCAGAATAATGGCTTCCTTTGCTGTTTTTTAACTCATTGAGCATATAGATATGTACAGCATGTCGAAGTAAATCTAGATATACTTGTGAGAACAAATTCATGAATATCTTATTAAGAAGCAAGGTTTACTTCTCACTCGTCCACTAGCATGATTCCACAGATAGCCACCATGGCTGCACCAGTGCCCTCTGCTCTTGCAGATACCTCCCTGCTTTCTGTGTCCCTGTCCAGAAATGGAGCCAGGGATCCAGGGCAGCAGTTGCCCTTCCTTCCCTCTCCAGGCTGGGGTGAAGGAAGGAGTCCCCATTTCTACATCTATATCTAAGACAAAAGGGAAATGAAGGGAAGCAAGAGCTCTCCAGCAAGCCAAGCATAGGCAAAACATGGCCCTGAGTGAGCAAGTGGGAGGTTACCAAGAAGAGCCTACTGTGATAGTAGTAAGTAGTTTAACTGAGCTGCCTCCAAAACAGCCTGCTTTAACTAGGTACCTAAGCTAGCTCAGCAGGGCTCACAGCTTTACAGATGCTCTCTGCAAGTAGGAACGAATCTACTCAATTCAACATGTGCTTTAGCTGTGTCTGTAGTGCAACCACTGCTGCATTTGCAGCTCAAGTATGCATACTCCATTTTTACAAGATCTGTACAAGTTAATACAATGAGCACTTTCAAGTCATATTTCTGCAATACACAATAACTACAAGTATTCCAAGGTTTTATTCCAAAATGTAGCAGGGAATAAGAAGATTGCTCATAAATCTTAGCCTCTATCCAGAACAAAGACAAATAAAGATACAGAGCTATTCAGTCCAGCCTTGAGCAGACAATACCCATCAGTCCTCAAGAAAAACTTTAAAGAAAAAAACCTGCTTCCTCCCCTCCCTTTTAACTGAGAAAACCGGAGAGGAAAGAAACTAAAACAGCCTTTGATAAGCCCCTATTAGTTTCTGCCTGGTTGCCAGCTCTTCTTACCTGCAAGGGAAACAAAAAAGAAAGTAGCTTCCCTACTCGGCTCAGCAACAGCATCCAAAGAGCAGGACAGCACCCCATATGGGAGATAGCTCAGTCTGTAAGACTGATTTCCTCCAAGCAGCTGAGCTAAATGAAGGCATGCAAGCCCTAATTAAGGAGATTGGGCTAACTTCTGCTTTAGTTAGCATGAGCTAGGAAGCATATTAGCATATAAACTTTTGTATGGGTAAAAAGTGGCCCTCACAGAAAATGGATATCTGTCATGTACAAGAGAGTAGAATAGAATCAAGAAGAATTGTGTTAAAGGGGAATAACTCAAAAGAGAATGTCCTCTAGCTACTGAAGCTCAGTTACTTATGTGTATCTTTTCTCTGCTAACTGTATACAACTCCTCTTGCCCTGGCAAATCTGTGTAGGCTCAAGGCAAGACCCATATGGGCCCAAGTAACAAAAAAAACCCCTAGTTTCTGGGGGTTGGCACACTGGCTTACCTTTTGTAAGGAGTCTACAAAAAAAGCTGTGAAGAAGATGGTCTCTGGCACAGGTGAAGTTGGAAGAGTAGAGATTCCTTAACGAGAAGGTGTACCCAGGGGGAAAAAGTCATGCCACAATAAAGAGAAGAATAGCTGGGGCAAACTCAAAGGTTTGGGGGCTTCCAGGAAAAATACCAGCCTTCTAACATTGCAGAGAGATGCAAAAGAGGTCCCATGCAAGTATTTGGTGCTTGAGTCCTCCTTCCACCTTTTTGTGCAGAGGCACAAAAATGCATGGTAATGCTGTAATACATTTAAGCACTAGTTTTACATATATGTGTGTTGAGCAGATATTTTAATGGAAAGGTGTTACACTTCATGTTTGTGCAAAGCTTTTAGTTACCTCTGCATGTCACTTTAAGGCAAAATGACAAAGCAAGACTTCATTAAGGTTACAAGGTATTTGTGGGGTTAGACCATTCTGCTCCTCGGTGCTGACACACTCCTTTTCCAGCTGGAATCATACAGGGAAATTAAACATAAACAAGAAGAAAAGTATGGAGGGATCTTCCTTACAATAATACAGAACTATGAATATAAATCATATATATTTCTACACCAAATGAGTATATACTTTACCATACAAAATAACATAGAACTGTGGACTTTTCAAGTAAAGTTTCCCTTTGGTTAGAACTATCTTATAAGACTTAAATTTTATCACATATTTACCTCTGTGTTATTCTGTGTTGCAGTTGTGGTAAATCTGCTATTTAGCAAGGAAAACTCTTGCATTGTACGGCTGGTTTAGAGTTTGTGTTGCAAGTTATTTTATAAGTAAATGATTATAAGATAAAAAAGAAAGACTTGTTCTAATTCCCTTACATATTAGGTCAGAAGTTTGTCAGGATTAGTCAATTATCCATTAAAACCTGGAAAGTCCTGTCCCAAGAGGAGGGGCTGGCTGTGCCATAAGGCCCACATAGAGAACAGGCAGGCGGTCCCAAAAGCTGTTGCGGGACAGGCTACGAGCTGCAGCGTCATTGAACGTATACAGGGAGGTCTGTGCTTGAGGACAGCATGCACACATATCTAGGATGGGCAAAGGAAACACAGCCCAAGCCAACCATCTCTCTGATCCTGGGTATGTCAGGAGAAAAAGGAAGCAAGGCCAAGACCTCTCCAGCCTGGTTTCTTAGGGACACGATGGGGACTGGGCAGACCAGCCCAGGAGTGGCGGTTTCCAAGCCCCACATTGCTCCCAGCTCTGAGGGGACTCAGCATACCTTAGCACATCATCTGAATTGCTCTCGAAACAGCACCACCACCCAGAAAGGAAAAGCAGCCTTTTTTGAACATCTGAAGACTGTATTGTTTCTTTCACCTTAAAAAAAGCACTTCAGAAGCTTTCTAGATAGTTCTCTACCTCCTGCTTCAGCTTTTTGTTTCAGAGGATGAGCTGGAGGCAGGCGATAATAGCCATGAAGATTAAAATTATCTGAGGATTTAAGGTCTGAATAACAATACAGAATTGTATTTATATTAGTATTTCCCACCTAAGAGCTAGAGGAACATCTTTTTGGAGGTCTTCTGCAGCTGGTTGTTCACATATGTTATTTAAAACTAGTTTGGGCTATCAGTCATTTCAAAGACAAAATTCCCCAAAGTACATTGCCCCTCTCTTACTCTTTTGCCTTTCTGACGATGCATCATGCACATACATGAAGATTCTTGTTCTTCTCCAAAAATATTTTTCTAAATATTTCTGGCAGATAGGTTGCATGAACTGAAACCTCAGTATGAACAGATTTTACATTTCCTCTTCTTTTTTTTGCCTGATAAAGACCTTGGTAGATCCAAGCCCTACTTTAACGTTATACAGTCATAATAAGGTTGTAATAACACAGTGGTGCAAAAAATTTATTATATGCCAAACAGAACTGAATAGTCTGCTGTACTGAATATAGCCCCATTTAAAGGGATTTGAATAAATACCCAAATAACAAAAGCAGAATTAAGCTTTATTGTTTTTACGCTGAACATGCTTTAATGCTTTAGAATAACAAATGAAATATTGCTAAAAGAAAAAAAAAAGATGACCCTTCAGACATCTTATCCTTTCCATTTTGTTGAGAGATACAGGATATTTATTTGGACAGAAGGATTAACAATGCACTTTCTCAGGGCCTGACTCCTGTGGACAGTGCTGCTGACTGTTTATGCTGTCTTTGCCCATGTGGATCTTCAGCTCCCCCTGAAGTCAGTGACGGTCTGTCAGTATGTTTATTTGTGCACTGAGTCTCCCTAGAAGTCAGTGCCTCCTGGAAAAAGAGAAATAAGTGAAGTCCCAATCCAGACCAGGGGCCAGGGCCAGCATTAGGGTAGAATGCATGGCCTCAATACTCTTGCTATGGTGCCAGACTGCTTTCAGGATGCATTCTCTAAGTCAAGTCTTCATATGGGTGGCTCTGTTGACAGGTCATTGGCCATCCAAAGGAGCACTGTCATTGATGTGTTCATCCTTAAAACTGCATCAGGATGTAGGGAAGAGTCAGGGAGAGGCTAGAGGAAGCATAAGGAAGAAAGATTTAGAAAGTGTCAAGCAAAACAAGTGCAAAATAAAGAAATACACCCCTTGCAAATGTATTTGACCTAACACGAATGCACTGGGACACAGTCCTATTCAAAATAGTGATGCTGACGCTGCTGCTGAATGTATCCCGTCCCACAACCATTCGTCAGGCAGCAGTTTCAGTCATTGCTCAGAGCTCAGGATGCAAATTCTCTACAAGATTATTTTAGCCCCCAAAACTCACTGTAGTGTCAGAAATTACGGTAGTTCCACGTATTTATGATCTCCAGCTCTATGGCAACCTTCGTAAAGTCATTGCATTGATATGTGAATATGTCATTTTATAATTACTCTAATTTTATTTTAGAAAGTAAAGTTCCTCATTATGCACTAATCAGACTTCTAATCCCTCAGCACTCCCTTCTCTCCCTTCCTTAGGGAAGCCATAGAGACTTATCAAATATGCCACCTTCTTTTTTTTTAATGTGCTCATAAGAAGTCATCAGCTAAGAGGCACTCTGGCATCAGAAAACTGATTAAGCTATTAACAGTGAATATGCCCACAAATGAAGATACTATTAGTTTGATAAAACCTATATTAAAAGATCTATTTTTGAATAACAAAGACTCCTTCTCAGGCATTATGCATTATGTATAAAAGTTACACTCACATTACTTCCTTGGCATGTAATAAACAAAAACAAAATTCTTGTTTCCTGATGAACATAAGAACAGCCATGATGGGTAGAATCAAAGGCGTCTTCTCTACGGCACTGAAGAGAGCATATGGTCCCAGATGTACCATCCAGCTTTTGGCAATCAGTAGCTCAGTAGCTCAGGAGCCTGGCAGGCTGGGAGCTTTATGAAGCCTTATAAGCCACAGATGACTTAAAAAAAAACCCAAACAATCACACCAGACCTGGCCACCCATCCATATTAACTGCAGTCTGTAGCCAGAAATAGATGCTTGTGCTGAGGCATGTAAAACCTAGATTGAGGCAACAGGTAGCTGGTAACATCTGGCTCAACTACTTAAGATTCAGGAAAACATTTGAATATATGTAGAAGTTCATCTCTCCTGGACGCTGCATGTTATCATAATGTTGAGTGAAGCATGTGCCAAAATGCTGTCCTGAAAAGGGATGTCATTCAAAACAAACCCAAGTATTATTTTTTCTCTCTGACTAAAATATGGATTTCTTTTTCCTTCCTTATTCTTTTCTTTGTTGTTGTTCACATTCAGGTAAATGTAACAAAAATCTCTTCAGATGTTTGTAGCTATGGGTCTCCAAATTATTGGTCAAAAAGGAATCCGTCTTTGGATTTGCAGCTTTTTAATTTCATTGAGTAACAGTTACTTGTTCCTGCATCCTCTAGAGGGTGAACAGAACTGGAAACATGTCCTCCATTGTTTATTGATTGTGTCCCAGAGATATTGTTTCTTCTTGCTTTTAATCTTTTCTTCTTTTCTCTTCATCTAAGGAAGTTTTGTGTGCTGCTAAACATGCTTGCTTCTCTGAGTGTCTTTTATTTTAAAGAAATCCTTTCTGAGACACAGTAGTAGAACAGTACATGTTGTTGTTCTAGGTGAGACTATCAGTGACATGCCCAATTGACATAATGACCTTCTCATTTGCAGTGTTATTTCTCATCTTACTCCCCTTAATCATCTAACTGTTTTAACTTCCTTGTGTCTATTTATTCATTTGTTTGGTTTTGCTATTGCTGAAAAATATTGAGCAAGGATGCTTTTTCTGAACCATTGGGTATTGAAACAGGGTCTTTGTATGAGCTTTTGTAGTTAATTTAGTGACCACTATGGACTTTCCTGTAATCCTTCCTAAAGTGTTTTCAGACAGATGAAGATTTTTTTCTACATGAACAAAGGTAATATTTCTAACTTTCAGAAAAGAGTGGAACTTCAACTTGCCACAAATCAAATACAAAATATAATTCATCCTATATTTCAGACCACTGTAATTTCTGGAGTATGTGGGTTTGTATATGGAAGGTAAGAGGAAACATTTCTTATTACTATTTATGTAAACATGGATTTTTCTGTCAAGGATGTTGGAGTGCCCCAGCACTCAGATTTAACATGCAAACAATTGCCACATGAATCATTTCCTGACCTCACCTCATTTTTGCTGGGTAAGAAGTTCATAATACCTTCATTTACACATTTTCTAATTCTTTATCAAGTGCCTTTCTCCACAGGTATGCAAACATAGTCATCCAGGAACTCCTCTCAACTCCACAAAGTAGAGTACTTTCCTCATATGAACTGCTGTCAACACAACCAAAAGATAGTAATAAGTTAGAAAATCCCTTAAAGACTGATTTTCTGGGACTTCCTACTGCTCTACCCTAAGATCACAAAAATTTTACCTTTTCTGTGTGGAATAACAGAGAAGACAGTATGCCTGGATTGAAACAACACAAAACTCTTCAGGGCAAAATAATCACTTCAACCTTCCCTGTGCACCCTATTCAAGATGGCAAAGCCTCTGTATTACACAGTCCCAGTAAGACAGCCTGCAATGGTTTGGCTTAACTTCATCCTCTGATGATCCAAGGACTGACTTTCAAACAGGATTTTATAGTACTCAATAAATACATAATGTAGCAGTGGTTCTTGTCCCTTGCCATCTTCCATTAACAATGCAGCTATTTGTCTAACTAATCTGGAAAATAGAGTGTAGTTCATAACATTTAACTAAGTCCAAGACAATTAATTCAATGTGCCTTTAGTACTCGGTGACAAAAATTACTGACTAGCCAAGAGGGAGGTCCCTTTCAGCTCATACTGGCCACATTGGTGTGGAGCGCATCAAGCACCTTAACCAGTCAGACATGGAAAGACGTTTAGCTCTGGCACAAACCAGTGAATCATGGGTAATATTTAAACTTTTCTGGTTAATTATAGAAAGTGTCAGGCAATGTTATATGAAGGAAGAAAGCAAAGATAAGAACAATAATTACCACGAAATTCATTGCCCAAAGTGTCAGACAAAGTAATAACTTGGATTCTTCATGTTAGGAGAACAGGTAAAATTGGCAACATGAGCAAATACTTTATGAGAGTTCTAAGGTCAAGTGAAAATATACTAGACCAATGTAAAACTTCAGTGTTTGAACACAGAAAGCCTGTTATGAACTCTGGATTTTACTGCACCACTTTCAGCCAAGAGGTATATCAAAGCTTAGAGCAGGGTAGTTTAGAAGTTAAATCCTGTTCATAAATAACTGGGTAGACAGCACCATGAAATAAAGCACAGCAGGACAGTTATGTATTAAAAGCAAATAGCAAAACTAAATCACATCTTGCACCTTTAAAGGCTAAATCATGTAAATTAGCCAGTCTCCGGAGCAGGTAGTCAAGGGCAGGATAGTCCTGCCTCTCTTCAGCCTGCTCAGCAGCATTATTAAGGGGGCTGTAATACTGCAGAGCAAGTGACTGTACTCAGGGTCCCAACTTCTCAGAATTGCCCCAAAGCTTTCATGGAGACCACGGCAACAGCCAGTTTGCACCCTGACATACCTGGGCTCAAGCACTGGTTTGGGTCCCCACTCAAAACACCACATATGGAATGGACTTGCTGATTCCCTACACAACTGGGGCTGTTCAGTCCCAGATAAATCCTCTGCAGATTTCCATAGAGAGGATGGTCAAGATACAAAGAGGTGGGCTAGCTCCTGATGGCAAGGGACAAGAGAGCTTTAAGAGGTGAGACCACTAATATGATGGCTCTCATTTCCAGAATGGCAAGAAGCAACATGCCTGATTTCTTGGGATGGGAGAGGGATTTGACACAGTTTTGAGACTTCTGTTTTCAAACACACTTTCCCCTGATTGCTGTGGTTGTCTCCAGAAAGCTAATAGTTACAGATAACAAACACAATCACCTTCAAGATTAAAAAGATGACATGCTTTAACAGGTATCAGAAGATTTCCTTTTGACATGACAAAGTTGTTTTTACTTCAGAAAGCATTTTTTACAAAGTCACATACTCAAGGTTAATAACAAAATCTGAGGTGTGGGAATCATTATATGAATGGAGAGATGGCCTAGAAAATTTAAGACAGAGTTACATGAAGCACAGGGAAAGGACTGAAGAAGAAGCTGCATCTTGCATGAATAAGAACACTGGAAGAATGAGTACCAAAGGTAAACAGATGCAGCAGAGAGATGTTGAATAGCTTTGATCATTCAAAGCCTTAAACCTGACAGTATTTAATGCTGATGGACAGATATGAAATGAGGATGGTGAAAAGGAAGGGATGCTAAGCAATAACATTCAACTTCATGAAGAATGACAAGTGAAAAGGGACAAAAGGGTCAAAATAGTAAAAACAAGATGATCAAGCAAAACTAATCCTGTCTGGTACAAACACCTGATGGAAATGGGCTGTGAAAAAGAAAAGACAGCATAGAGGAGGATAGGGAAGATCCTAACCAAAAAACACCAACATTTGCATCATATATCACCAAGAGATTGAAGAATATGCCCCAGTGGGAGAAACACTGCTCCTGAAGATACACCCAGATCATGGCAAGGCAAAGGAATGTGCTTATCATCTGTTTGCTGCCTAAAGAACACTAAGATTTTTATTGCTCTTCTCAACCACACACCAAAGGAGCAACCTTGGAAACCAGCCTTGGAGATGTAATATTATTGCTGCATTGCATTTGCTTTCACATTATTCCCATACCTGCATGAAATTTGTCACACTGATGATAAGTCTCAGACGTTGTCAGATTTATAACAGCAGGGATTTGTTGAAAATAAGAATTTTATGAAGGACAGGAATGTTAGTATTTTTTTTACAGTTCAGTAATTTTTTTTCTTTTTTCCTAAAGGAGGTTTGTGTAAAAATTCAAAACAGAATTTCTGTCTGTTTCTTAATATACTTGCAAGAAATCATTCCTCCTCCATGCCCAGATGGAGGTAACTCCCATGGTCACATTCTTGGAGCATTGCAATATCCTCTAATGTTAGTTTATAATTTGTTGGTTTATGAGCATTCCTGCCAGTAGACTCATTTCTTTGAATATTCATGGACAGGAAAAAACAAAGGAGTGCAAACAAATGCAAAAATATGCAATTTTTGAAATGTAACCAGAGCTTCAGAAGCTGGAATACATACATGAGCTATGCTTAACAGGGAATGCTAACGTCTTGCAGAAGGAAAGCATATTAATGCTATAAAACTGTTACCTTGTGCCATACATCATATCTAGTGACATCTGCACTCACAACTTGCTGAAAAATCAGCTTACCTGCATTTCATGAAAGTTGCCACTTAAAAAGTCTGTATTACAGCCTGTAATGTACAATTTTCCATACAATTACAGTGCAAGACTGCCTCTGATTTTAGGCATTAGACTGATTCAGAATCAGACAAATCATTGTTTCGTCACCCTGAAGTTAATTGCCAAGATTTAGTTCTGCCAAACAATCAAAATGCATTGTCCTAGAGCAGGCATCACTCCTCCCATTCTGGCCTGGCAGATTAAGCCTATTTTACCAAAGTTCAAAAGAATTAACCTGTCTTTAATTTTGATGAGTGTGAACATAAACAACAATAGAGACCTGGAGCTTATTACTGGCCTGCTCACTCAGCAGCTGAGCTACAACCCTCTGAAGGCTGCTCTCAGCAGAAATGCTTCCACAAAGCTGGGGCAGCCTTACCAGCGAGGTTCTCCCCGCTCTGAAATTCGCGCCCTGTGCCTAAATTTAGGCTTCATTTCATCAAATTTGTGCAGGGGGCTGTTGCAGACAAGAAGCCTTCTTCAGTGACTGCTCTGAAATTGCATGATTTCAAGAACTCAGATTTTTTTTTTAACTGTTTTAGCTCTAATCTGTGCCTCCCAACAGAAATTGTAGATTAGTACCTAGAGTTCACATGCTATGGTCACAACCTAAGCATTCCCTTTCAGGTGTGAAACTCAAGCCTTCTTACTGTTTAAGGCAAATTCACTGGAGCCAGAAGTACTTTAACTAACCTTTCTATTGCTGTTGCTACTTTCAGAACTTTTCCATTTCACTAAGGTTAATAAAAAAAAAAAAAAAATCACAAAAATTTCAGATGGAGAAAAAATTGCTGCTGTTTGCCAACATACAGGGTTACTCAGTTTGGTAGCTAAGAAAAGGGCAGAGTACTGTAAATCATCCAGTGAGAAAACTGTGCTGTATAGCAGAAATAATAATGTAAAATAAGCTGTTCTTAGGTCAAGGATTTTTTGGGGAGGTGGGATGGGGAAATTCACATTTATTTTGCTGTTTTGAAATTTACTTACCAGCAGCTGGGAAAGGCTTATTCCTACATAAAAACTCTGATCTTTTACTTGTTAATTTCCCTAGTTATTTTCTGGAACAGAAGCCCAGAGGTGAAATCTTAATATCCTTTAAAATCCTACCACCAAGGACAATGTGTAAGCAACATTTTCCCATGCATGCACAGAGACACACACATCAGAAAGAATGTATTGATTCCTTCCTATAAATGAATGCTCCAGTTAACAGCCCTTTTGGGATACTAATGGGAATCTCAGTCTAACCACAGACTAACAGGCTCACAACATACAAAAGCTATGGAAAGATATCCTAGACTACTCTTAATTTACCCCCCAGCAAGAAAAAAAAAAAATAATTCATTTTTGCATGTTGACTAATTTCAGACTTACTGATTAGCTTCCCAAGGGTGCAGCTTATTTTCAGTCTTGCAACCAGACTGTAGTACAAGGGCTGAGGGTAGAGAAATCCCCTTTCTTTATAACCTAGCAATGGAACAATGTATTTATAGGAAAACTAAGCGAGGCTGATAGACTTGTTAACAGATCAAAAGAATTTTTTGGGCAGAGTGCCCCAAGAGTAAATTGTTATAGCTGTACCAGCTCTTGGAAACATCAGATATTCCTGGTAATGCTGTTAGGATCTTCCTTGGAGATCATGCATGTTCCCTAATACCACCTGCACGCCTGCTAACTTTTGCCTCCAAAAGGTACTTTTCCCTCTCCAATCTCTGTATAAGAAGCTCTCAGGCCAGCTTGCACAATTAAGCAGAAATCCCTCTTCTCACCTTCAGAATCTGGGAGAAAATGGATTATTGTACTGGTTATTGTTAAAGTATTTTAACATCTTGATTTAAGGATTGCTGCTCCCATAGAGAGGGAAGGCTTTATTGCGTCAGGTTGCCAAGAATCAGCTTTAGAACTAGGAAAAAAATTGTGAGGATAGACTAATATCTAGATTTGCTATGATGAAATACATATGCAAAAGTTAGAATAATAAATTCATTATAAAGAATTTTAAGAAAGTGGAATTTCCTTATGTGCTCCAGCATCTCAGCTAGCTTCTCAGGTCAGGTCAATAGCAAGTGGGCTGGACAGCTTCTCCTTTTTAACTTAAGATCTGAATTGCATCTCTTGAGAAGTAGGAGTGGTATGTCTGGAGTGATCATGTTTACTCTATTATGTTGTTCATTTACAGCCTGCCTTGACATGCAAACATTAAAAAGCTGTTGTGAAGATGGGGCACAGGTCCTACCTTACACCTTCCTAAATTCTGGAGAATCATATCACAAGCATATTTTCACCCTCTGATGACCCATTTCACAGGAGAAACAGGAAAACTGCTTGTTACACTATCTTCCCATGCTTATTTACAATGATGGACAGTGTTTCCACAGGAAATCTCAGCACTGGTCTGAGCTCACATGAGCAATTTCCCCAGTGCCGCTGCCTATGCACTGTAACATGCACAGAAGAATGGTAACATGGGACCTATAAAGGCAGCAGGTATCTATCTTTCTACCAGACATCAGTCCTGCCTGCCACTTGCCCTTGCCTCAGTAGCTCTTTCTCCTCTCCCTCTCTCCATATATAGTGATTATATATCACTGCACATACAGACCACACATGCACATATGCCTATCTGAGCATTCAAGTTCAACAACCCATACAAAAGCTATTTATAATAAAGCCTTAACCATACTTACTTTTCAGAAGCCCCTTAATTATTTTATTTAAGAAGGTCAGCCTTGTGAGAATATATTTAAATTTTTAAGCATCTTTTTGTCATGTTCGTTTGTATCATAATTGTGGACTTGAAAATGAAATTACAGTTCCGTTGCCATCAGAAGCCAGTCTGTGTGAAGAGGCTCAGGTACCCTGCCCTAGCTTGTGACCTTACACAAAGAAGCCAAAGTTTGATCCAGTGTCCACTTTTGCCTGAAGAAATGCAGTGATTTCAAAACTTTCAGGTACTTTCAGATAACTGCAAGTTGTTATCCCACCGGTATGAGGGCCACATGAACGCAAGGTACTCAAGGTTAGCCAAGAAAATGACATGGTGATTGAATGAATGGAAGTATGCAAGGTCACACTAGTAATAAGTCATTGTTTAAAGATACTGTGGGTCATTATCAAGGATTGTGGTGGTTTCTCAATAACAACAAATGTCTTAGTCCAGGTGTATCTCCTACAAGACATGCCATTGCACTCAAAGCAGCAAGAGACAAAGAGACCTGTGTTACACCAGAGGCCAGAAGTTTTCACAAATAATTCCTCTTAGTGGGATAGAAATTGTCACAAATAGTTCCTCTTACCTCCAGATCCAAGTAAGGGATTATAGGCCTTTCCTACAGCTACTCAAGTGAAAAGGAGTTAATTACTTGGATTGGGCGAAGGAACTTGGAAAAGGCAGTGGGATCTCTGAAGAAACCTGAGAACAAATCCTAAATGAGTCAAGCAAATCTCCTCCGGGAACCTGTGCAGTCAGCCTGCCGTGCTTTTCTTGTGTACCACAACTTCAAAAGTTCTCCACTCTGCTGCTTCTGCTGCCGTACTGTACATGGGGCATGCCAGCTAAATACCTAGTTCTCTGATGATGCCAGCTGGCTACCAATTAGTTATACACTGATTATTGATGCAGTGCAGAAGCAAAATCTATGTGAAACCACATTTACCATTATTCCTGTATCCAGTATTTGGCTTCTGGTTTGATTTCAACAAAATACTTCTTCCAGCTATGCAGAATGCCAGCAAAGAATGCAATTAATATCTTTCACATAGCTTGAGAATCATGACCCACTGATGTCATTGGATAACCTCTCACTAACATCAATAAGATCATAACTTCCTCTTCTGCCAGTGATGTAACCTGTTAAAATTCACAGATACCTTCAGTAAAATTAAAAAGCAGGGAGGGCTCTTCACATCTACATGCTACATAACTCTGCTATCCTCAAGGCCACCATGGTTGAAACATCACATGTTTACTTTCATTGTAACCTGTGCATTTGTAAATGAAAAAGCACAAACTGATTTGTTATCTGGGATAGAAAAGGTGCGATTCTGCTTGCAAAGTCATTACACAATCAGTGTGTGAGGAGGCTCTTTCTATGTAAAATTTTGAGCAGTTTTAGCAAATTATGCTGGGATCAAAGAACTATAAAAATGCAAATTTCATTTTGCTGTTGCAAAATTAATGAGTGGACCTTTTTAAGGGAATATCTCCAAATTGCTGTACTCAGTTGTTAAAAATGGCACTTACAGCTGTCTATATCTTTGGGAGAGGGGAGAGCAAACATAAAGGGAAACTGGCAAGCCGGTGAGTGCATTGCCCTTGTCTGTCCTTCCCTAGAAGAATTAGGCTAACACATTCTGATACTTAAAGGAGGTTGTAGGAACATTTAATGGCTCAGTTAGAGTTCTCTGCCTCACAGTTATACGTTGGCAGACCACATCAAATCACCTGCACAGTGTAAATACTTCTACAGAGGATCACTGAAATAAGCCAGGCATCACCACGTCGTTAATGCACAAACCAAGGCGCAGCTTCTTTCACAAGGAGGATATTGCTAAACAATCTGCCAAGAAGGGGAGCTCTGAAGTAACATAATTTTAGCTTTTCAGTTATCATTTTCCTGGTGTTTCAAAAAATTATGTGTTAAAATAAACCAGGCACAAAAGCAATTGGATAAATGATACTTAAAAGGCACATAACTGTAAAACTCATTATCTTTTGAAGGAAGATCATATTAAATGTATTAACTGTTCAACAGTTGATACAGAGGTTGATAGGAACCACAGTATAGGAAGTATATGTGTGGCAGACGTGAAGTTTGGGCCCTACATAGAACTAAGCCAAGAAACAAGATACTTCCCTGGGAAATCAAGCAATTTCTTGTTATTGCAAATAACAAATCATGAGTGACATAAACCAGCAAAATTTTTATAGTAGTACTAGATCTAAGTTTTAGTCAACAGATGTGCAACTCAAAGCTGTTCTTAGCAAATAAAACTCCACTTTAAAAGAACTCCAGTTCTCTAAAACACTTTGGAAAACTAAATGGAGGGTTGTTTGTATCATCCACAGTGTATCAGTGACAAAATTCTACTCTATGAATATACTCTAACTATATTCCCTATGACAAATAAATCTCTGACTTCAAATATTAGGCCTATATTTTCAAAAATAACTAGCCATTTTTTAGTCCTCAGCTTCTGATGCCTCAAAATAACATGATTTTCAGAAATATGGATATTTAAGCCTCTGTAGAACAGGTTCCCCCAAGGCATCCTAAATGGACATCTCAAAAATGGCATCTTTTAAAAATTTAGATTTAAATTTAGGAAGTTCATAAAAGGTCCAGACACAAGGACTGAAATGTCCAATTTTTTTTCACAGAAGACTTAATAGTACAGGTAACCACAGAACAAGTTTTACCACCGTACATTTTTTACGGTCATCCAGACTGATGTGACAGGATCAGTTCTAAGGATCAGGAGATCATTTAAGCTTCAAATACTTTTAATTCATGGCTTCTACCTACAATTGAAGGAGGAAGAATACTTAAATTCTAAATTTGGAGTTGTTAATAATTTTTACTAGTTTTTATTTCTCACATTTTCAGGCTTCTGTTTCCAGTGTGGTTTAGTGATCATATCATGTCAAAAAGTTCCTTCCACAGGAGGTAAGTAGTAGCATTTACTTCAGTGACTAAATTATATTTTATTTAACTGAATCATACTGAGTTTAAATTAAATAAATGCATTGCAAAAGAACCAAACCACACTTGCACTACTTTGCACCTATGGATAGTTACTGGCCTTTTAAACATGATATTTCAGCTCTTTCTTAATTATTGTCTTGGGCTCCAATCCGGCTCCTTCTAAAGCACAGCTAGTCCTTCAGTGGAATTGAGCTGAACTCTATTTTATGGGTAGGCAGAAAAAAATGCAGTTTTCTAAACATTATTTTAGGCTCCACATTTATATGAAATAATAGCCTTCTGATTTTGGAGTACTCACTTCAGACACCAATTTTATTGTAGATGATAGATTTTTCTCTAGAAATAGCCCATATAATTCAGTGATTTTTTTTTCTCCCAACTTCTGAATAATTTTTATTAATTGAAATATTTTTGGATATAAGAACATCCACAGAGTCTACATCTCAACTCCTCCAACATTTTGTGATTCAATAAGTTGAAGAGGTCTGCAGTGTCAAACCAACAGCCTGTAATTTTGAAACTGATAGAAAGACTTCTCTCTCATCCAGAGTCAATAGGCTTAAAAAGCTGAAACTGTATGCTTTATTACTACAAATCTAGAAAAACTTCAAAGCCAAAAGACTGTTTGGAGCTTATCTCATCTTAGATGCAATATTTGACTTTCCTTGAATCTTCAGTTAAGATATATAAGTGAGACTTGCAAGGTGAAAATCTGAGTTTAGTTCTCATTCCCAATTTAAAGTTCAAGGGGAAAAGAACTCACTGTCTTTCACATCTAAAATCATTATTCTAGGGGTGAAGTCTTACAGAAAAAAGAAATGTATTATGTTTTATTCTTCTATTTCAAGTGTATCCATGCAGTTTGCAAAATAACTGATTTTGCTAGGGAAATACTGGGCATATTTCATCCTTTAACTGTTTTTATTTGGTCCCGCATTTTTTCCCCATGAAAAATTAATCCTCTGTTTATCCTCAGAAATCTCTCTCTAGCAATGTCTTGAAAATGAGCATCTTATCCATGAGGCATGCTACCGATGTGCTCTCAAATAAGAAAGGGAATACAAGACCTTCACATCAAGTCTCATTTGCCTACAATTCATTATGCTGTTTTTAGCGGCCCTCACCTTCCACAATGCCAGAGGTGACATGACTAGAAGCCTCTCAAAGATGGTGTAACGTGGGGATGCACTACCTAAGCATCATTCACACGCTTCACTTCCGGGCAGGGTGCAAGGCACATTGTACCAGAAGAATATTGTGGAAGCTGAGAATAGTGCTGTTATGTTGGGCTGGCTTATGAGCTACACTGACAGTTTTATGGAAGGATTTACCTTCCAGATTGTAGCACATAATTTAACATACTAAACTATTGTCTCCAGCACAAGGCAATAGTTTTATTTTTAAGGGAAAACCACGATAGTACAGATTGACTTATTTCCTGTCAGTTGACACATGTCTGGGGAGCTCTTTCCTCCCCACTGCTTTTCCGCAAATAAAATATTCTGAGCAACTGATGTTTGAAACCAGCATGCCAAACCCAAATGCCTCAGTTATTTTTCAGCTTCTCTATGAAAAGCAATATCCGGGTAGCTTTAGGAAACTGCCAGATTATTTTTAAAACCAGATTCCTGACTCACTCCCTCCTCTTGTGCTTGGATATATGTGATTTAGTGGAAAACATGTCCTGAATAATATTACTCTTGCAGTAAATACACTGCATGGGAATAATGGATGATAATCATTACATTGAAAAGTTAGGTCAAAAGATGAGTTGGATAAGTGTTACTTTCCTCCCAAACTCAAAATAATTTTGTTGTCAGTCAGGAAAGAGCTGCTATGTGGCAGTGATTGGTGCTTATTTAGCTACACCCTCTTCAGAGCTGAAAACCTCACACCCTTTAAACAGTACAGTACAGGGGTAAAGGAGGGAAACAGGTCTGAACCTGGGGCAATAAGGAGCACACACTCTCTGCTCACTGCCTAGCCAGCATTTCTGATCAGCGATGCAGCCAGCAGCTGCTCTGGATGAGGCAGCAGCCCCCAGGCTCCCACAGGGTGCCAGCGGGCACTGCAGAGCAGGAGCCACGTGTTTCTGGCAGCAGGACCAGACACCTTGCAGCCCCAGCTGGGAGCCAACAGGAGCCAGGCAGGGTTGGCACATGGCCCTGGAAGGGCAGAGCACACACTGAATTCAGCACCATACCCATTCATCTTCTCCCAACTTCAAACACTCTCACTCTTGACCGGATTTCCCAAGAATTCAGGGGGAGAAACTCTGTTTGGTTTCAGACTCAGGTGGGTCTGGATGCTGTCTCCTGAGAAGGAATCTCCACCTCTACTGATTTGCACATGACAAGTTTATATGCTGAATTACATCAACAGAGGCGCCTAATTAGGCATTCACTGTTGTCCTGAATTTGTCTTGAAATGAAAGCCTATTGCATTAAAGTGACAGGAATGTTGTTTCTATATGCAACTAAGTTATCCTGTTATGAAGTTCCCCTGTACCTTATCCTTTCACTAGCCTTCTGGCAGTTCTCTTGCTACAAAATCCTTTTTCCTGACAAACAGGGCTCCACGGTCAAAAGTACAGGCACAACATTGACAAATTTTGGTTCCATGTAACAAAAATATTTTAAGTTTAATATGAGACAAATAACCCCTGCCATCACGTTGCTCAATCCTAACCCTTGGCTTTCATTGTCTAAGTTGCAATGGTATGTCAAAATTTCTCCAGTGGGTTCTGATTACTACAACTGGAAATGTTCCCACTTCCCAGATGGCCAATTGTTTGGATTGGATGGATTATTAATGTAGTCATTTCTCTCTCTGTTACTAATAAATGTATAAAATAATCCTGCTGCACTGTCAGGAAATTCCATGTCCGCCTGCTATTACCTCTTTCTGAACTGAGGAGAGGGGAAAAAAACCTCATAAAACCAATCCTTTCTTCAGTTACTTAATGATCTTTTAAAAGTGTGAAGAAGAGAATACATGACCTTCAGCCCCTGCCAAGTCACTGAAAAAAGTCAGGATTATCCTTTTACTACCTCTTTGCATAAAAGCTCATAAGTATGAGATCTGCTTTGATCTATTTGAGGCTGAATTTGGTACAAGTACACAAAAGCATAAAGACAGGAGAACTTGGAAAAAAAGACAAATCAGTCTTTCCACCCCCATACACCTTTTTCACCATGAAAGCTTTTTTTTTTTCCCCCTCTCATTTCTATGTCCTCTTTTTTCCAGAAACGGAATTTTAAGAGGGATAGCTTAAATTTTAAAATAGATATCTTACAATTATTCATATTAAAATTCACACAAAACAAGAGAGCAAAACAAACGCTATAGCACTCCCCCTTCTACAAGGTGAATAAAACACTTCTTCAGAATAATTTTGGCAGCACTCCCTACATTTAGTTCCCCATATGCCAATATGGAGATGCCAATACATATTACACAAATGTCTCTCTGTCATATCAGTTCCCACTTATTCATTTGTGAAATGGTTTTACGGCAGTGAACAAGACGGGACTGAAAAGACATGTCAAGTGTTGCATGGCTATTCTCTAGCTCTGTCAAAGTGTACCCCTCCAGTAAGTTTGCCCAGCTTTTCCTATCCTTAGCAGCTTTAGCAAAGGCTAATCAGCTACCAAAAGAATTCTCCCAAAGAACTAAAACCCACAACAGGAAAGAAATCGCACCAAATGGCCAAAACCTAACTACAAAGAAAAGGCCGTTGTCCCCATTCTCTCTCTCAGTTCTGCTCTGGGAGCACAAATGGGCATAATGACTCCCAAGGGGTAAATTGAGGACTTGTCAGTATACATAGGAAAATGCTCACTCTAGCAATACTTCTCTCTTCTTACCTGTAGGGAGGAACAAATTTTCCTCTTTTACGGAGCTGTTGTCCACCAGAAGCTCTGGATGAACATCCCCATGATATCCTTTCCCCATTCCCTGGAAGATGGAAACTCCAACCTCCTTCCCTCAAGGGAATTTCTTCCAAACCACTCTGTAGCACAGGTCCAGCCTGTCCTGAGGTTTGTCTGGACTCTAGGATGGGACCAAAACCAGCACTAAGAATGGGACAGGAATCCTGGGGAAGAAAGAAGGAGCATTGATATGTGCAGAAGTTTCCCAGTCACTGTTGCCTGCTGCTTCAGCATCTCTCACTGCAGTTTCAAGCTACTCGGACAGGTCTCCTTTTCCCAGCAGCAGGGGCCTCGGGACAGTTGAGTTTCCCTGCTCCAAGGAGCTTCTCTGGTGGCAGTAGCTCAGAAGGAGTCTCAGTTAGGGTCATGGGTTAAGCAGGCAGCAGAAGGAAAGGGGAAGCCAAGGGGGAAGCATCTATCTGTCTTCAGGCCAGTCTTGTCACAGCAGAGCATGCACTAACAAGCAGCTGGGCCCAGGTTGCATTTAGATGCTGTCTTTCTTTCAAACTGCAAACTCTGCCCTCCCAGTCCTCTGCAACTGGGCACCTGCATGAACCAACAAGCGAGTCACGGTTCAGACCAGCATTTGCTTCTCTTTTACAACTGTCATGAAAGATGGTGCATAAGCACAGAGAGGGCGGTGAGGGGCCCAGGAGCAATCCTAGGAGGTCAGGCAGGATCACAAGCAAAAGATACAATGCTATTGTGGAAAAGCAAATACCACGCTGCAATGTATAAACTGGAATACATTCTAAGATACACATTAAGGAAGACCTCTAATTTACACTGATAAGACCACAGTAGATCCATGTCCAGTTATGGGCAATATACAACAGGAAGCACATGAGCTAAACTGGAGAGAGTCCAGAGAAAAAAGATTCATCAGAAAACTGGAAAACAATACCTGTGGCAACATAACAAATTGGAATTGCATACCTTAACAGAGAGCTAATTAAAGGGAGATGCAGTAACAGACTTCAGAGGGCAGACATAATCTATTCTCTATGTTGACAGTGGAAAGAACAAGTAAAGCATTTAAATTTCCGCAAAAAAGACTTAGACATGAGGCAAAACAGACTAACAATAGGGGCAAGAAAACACTGGAATAGCTTGCTTAGGAGGTTGTGAGATCTCTCTCACTGGGAGCTGTCAGAAAAACTAGTGTGGCTCATCTCGTCTTGGTGCAGGGGAATGGACTACATGATGTCGCCAAGTCTCTTCCAACCTGGACCATTTCAGAGGATGCCAAACACAGGGGGCAGAATGAGCATGTTTTCCTCTTGAAATATGGTTTCTGAAGACAGAAAAGGTATGTTTACAAGATCCATTGCAATCTCACAGTGACTGCTCCCCTTTACTGTTTGGAAATGCCAGATTAAACGCAACAAGATTTCCTCAGGGAGGAAAAAGATGGGGAAAGGTCCCCCCACAAGGTTTAATGTAAAACACCTGCTTCAAATACCTCAAAATAAGGGGGCAAAAGGGTGGTTCATTCTGAAGGCAGCAGAGAGCAGCCCAGTTAGGAGCCTTCCTCTTGCCACTGTCTGTATAGACAGCCTGAAGCAAGACAGGGCGAGCACCGCTTTCTGCACATGTGAAGCAGAGCCTCCTCCTGGGCTTGGTCGGACCTGAGAGGACCTGGAGAGCAGGGGCTTGTCACCCAGGGGAACACACCATGCACAGGGGCAGCTGCTGACAAATCACAACACTAAATATTTTTACACTGTGTTGACCACAACACTGTCTTCTTAGCACTCTCTCCAGAGCTTAAGTCCTGGTTAAAATAGAAGTGGAAAACCTACTTTGAGCCAGTATTTAGGAAAAAAAATTACCTACTTGCTGTACAGTAGCAAGACGTGAGTGTTTCCTAAATTTCCTACATCAAGTGGGATATTCATGTGAATATTTCAGGATTTGGTTCATCACACCTATACCCTCAGAGGGTTCAGAATACAGTAGTTCCTGGTGCTCCCCCCTATGCTACTCCCACTAGGCCAGAAGATCAAATGTTTTGATACTTGTTTCATTCAGAAACATCAGTATAGAAAATGTCAACAAGTAAAGTCAAAACTGTCTTTCTAGAAAAAAAGACTACTTTGTAAGTGCATCGTGGCTGAGGCTCTGGGTTTCCTAGTGGTAAGTTTGACCTAAATTCTCTCTTTGGGCTTTTCAGTGGTGAAAATTCAAAGGCACCTTCAGTAAATTTTGAAATGAAGAGTGTTATTGAATAAAATAAAAATGAATAACACAATCACTACAGCATCCTTTGTGTTATTTAATTTGATATTTATTTCAGTTATTTTATACTGCTACTACATTCTTAATGTTTCTGGAGTACTGTGAAATTTTACATCACGTCATGGAATTTATCAGAGAGGGAGAGAGAGGTAATTTTGAGAATGAGATTGAGGAGAACTGCGACTTTTATGGGTAGAGGAAGCCATTTAGATCTATGAAATTATGCATATTACTTCAGCTCTTAAACCATCAGTACTGGAATTATTTGACATAGAAATTAACACTATTAAATTTCAGAATCCACCTCTCCCCTGCTGATGAATGGAGCAATTCATCCTTTCCCCAGTGCTGTTGGCTTAGGCTGCGCTTCTTGAAACAATTACACCCTTGCTTAACTCAGTCCTTGATTTAAGTGCGTAACTCACCTGTTTAATTAAACATGCATGGAAGCATTAGTGGGCTTGTACAGATGGCAGTGCTGGTTTGAGCATCATTCATTAGCAACTCTTAGGACCAGGGTCCACATGGAAATAAAAGCTGAGCCTCAGGAGAAAAGTGCTGCAGCAAGAAGTGGTATTAGTGGCCAAGCCCTCACCACTGGGTGACAAAAACAGAAAAGGGTTGAGGTTAGTGTTTATAAAATCTTTAGACCTCAGCATATAAAAGCAAAAATCAGAACACCCAGACAGTGTTCCTACCAGTTGGATAAAAATTATCCCACTTCTTAGGCAATTTTAGTCAAATATACTACTGTGTCAGGAGAGCAGTAATACCTACCACATATGAGCCAGAGTCTTTAAATGAGTTTGATTCCATTAACTCTACTAATATTTGCTTTACATAATAATAAACAAAGGGAAATATTTTCATGTTGTTGATGGGCCAATTGTGTAACTATTTCTGTCCAATGAATGACACAAGACAGCAATAAGAATTTAGTGAGGTGAAAAGAAAATTGCCATTTAAAATCATCTCAACTTTAGTTTTCAGCGACAGATATTCTGTTACCCCTGTTTGGCACTGAAGGGCAATTATTTTTCTATCTGTCTGGAGGTTTGCAAGCTGAGCATGGATATTTTGCTGTCTGGCACATCAAAGCTCCAGGCTACCAGGTAGTACTTATAAATGTACAGTGCACCAGGGATTGCTGGAGCAAATATTATATGTCTCTCTCTCTCTGTGATCTTTCACTTTCAGGGCTCAGGATTGCTGCAGAGGGAGCTTACCTGTGCCTTCTTTTTGGCCTTTTCTGTTGCAACATTGACTGGGCTACAAAGGGGCAGCCTGTCTGTAGCCACCGTTGTACTGGGAAATAAAGGGGTCAGACCTGGTATATTCTGCAGAGTTCAAAGGATGCCTTTCTCCATTAAGTGGAACCCAAAAAAAAACCCCCAGCTGCAAGAGCTTGTTTCTGTCAGACATTCAAAAGTGGAAACAACTGCTTGTAAGTAGGAAAAGAATCAACAATATGAGAAAAAAAAATATGCTCTTTCTGTACCTGCCTTAAATTTTCTCTTGTTCTGTTTTATATTGAGTGGTTTTGTGTCCTAATAACCATACTTATGTATGTTAAATATAATAGGTATCACAATAATCCATACAGGAGTTATCCCCTACAAAGATAGCTGTTACGTGTCTATGCCACAAATCTTTGGCTACAGTCTTACCTGCATTTCCATGCCTGATGCATATGAAATTATATGACTTCACATATTAATTATTTACTGGCAGAGCCTCCCATTTCTACCTTGCAGGATCTATCCTGTATGCCACTTATAATACCTTGTCACAAATGTTGAAAAAAAAAAAAAAAGAGAGAGAAAAAGCAGTACTTAAGTATCTAAAGAGCTTTTTATCTCTGATCCTCTTCCACTAAACAAGAAAGCATCTCATATCACAGGGGTTATGGATGACCTCTATGTGGAATCCAACTTCTGTCGGTGTCCCTGCCTTGTGTGGTATACTGGAGGTTGTAACGCTACTTGAGGCATAGGAATTGCCATGAGCAGAGAGTAACCCACCCAGTATTTAACTTCTGACACTGATCAGCAATTTCTGCTTCAGTAAAAGGAAAAGCATACTCCTGATAGATAGCAGTCACAAATATACCCCTGGGCATCAGGGGAAGTTTATTTTGATGCAGAGACTAGCCCATACCCTGAAGAGTAAGGGGTTTTATAAAATTTCCAAAGTCTTGGCTGTATTTCCTAAACCACAAAATTACTTTGAAATATTGCATTTATCTTTCTTTCTGTCTTTATCAATTGCCAGCATCCTCTGCTTGAATTCATAAAAATGTAAAATTCCATGAGGTAAGATTCCACTTCTTAGAGGGAAAAGCCTGGAAAAGGAAGAGGTAACATGGCTAACAGTGCTATTACATTTCTTCTTTTGATCAGCCTGTATGATTTATGGCAGACATTTGGTCTCACAGAAATACATTTAATAATTCTTAAGAGGAGGAAAATAAATTCAAATAAGAAAGACAGTAAGTATAGTCAACGGAGGTAATGTCTGGATTCTTAGTGTGTGAATTTCAGTTTTGCATTTCTCAACTTTTTTCCATTTTTGGCCTTAGTAATGTGTTGCTTAGGAACTGCATACATAACAACAGCTAAGTTAACTCTTTTACTTCTATGATATTTTAATGATGTTGAAAGTTTGGATTATCATTATGCATTTAAGGCTCACTGGAGGCTAAGGTTGATTCATAGCTCCAACATAGGAGGTGGCTCATTTTCTCAGTGGCACTAATGGTTTAATCACTCCTGCTATTCCCTGAGTGCTTTTACATTCTTTGAACTTTCTTTGAAGCCAAGATTTTGTACTTTTCTCTGATCTAGTTTATTTATATCCCCCTCATACTTTCCTTCTAAGCAGATCTTCTACTGTACTTGAACCCCAGGGAACATATACTGCATAGCATTACAGTCCCAATATTGGAAATACAGTGATGTGAATGATATAAAATAGGATTATAATAGGCATAAAAATGGAACTTTAATCACACTTGTGAGAATTCCCATATGGAAGGGTAGATTAATTCAAAATTGTCAAGTCTTATGAATGAAATCTGACAATGATATACAACCTCAGGAACAGGGATTTCAGCCTAATCTATTATTTTGCCCACCCACCTATACATAATTGATGTGGGATATCCATAATACAGATACTTTCTCAGGGGACTTTATCTATCCTTTCTGGAAGACTAGGAAGGGAAAAACTTGCAGGAAAATACCAGGAGTGGAGTAATGTCATTTAAATCTAGCCAACTAAAAGTTAGTCATCTAATCTAAACAAATTGCTTAGCCTCTGTCTCAACAGCATGTGTTAGACACTTCTTAAGGGTAATTCATCTCATTCTAAGTATGAGTCTAAGACAGGTAGAAACAATTATCCCCCGAAAGCACATATCCCCTATATATAAACACATATGTATTTGACTATACAGAGAACCTCAAAGATTTTCTTAGACTAGGCACCTGCCAGACAGGTAACTAACATTAGATGAGATATCCACTGTGGGATGCAAGCGGTACTCATCACACTGTCCTATGGAGCAGCAACACCAGTAGCTGACCAGGTGGGCTCACTTAAATTTGTTGCTGGCTCTGCTTAGTTTGGACAGCTCAAGCTTAGAGCCTCACACCTCTTAAGTTAGGCGTTCATAAGTGTGCATGAATCTTGGGGATTCAAGCCCTTTCATGTTGGTTCATAGTGGAGATAAGTAAGCACACTAGCAATTATTAGCAGGATTGGTTCCTTCTAATTTTTTTCCACAATCATTGCTTATATCAGAAATTAATTTGTGTTTGTAGTACAGTACAGGAAGAGATCATAAAAACAATATGCATCTGTCATTTTCCTTTGTGTCTCTCTCTTTTTTGTCAAAACACTACATATATAGCTAACTTTTCCCTAATGTCTGATCAAGAACATCAAGTTGTCTTGGGAAAGCTGTATAAAATAATGGCACTAAAGCATTAGTAACTACTGCAGAGTAGATGTATATGACCTAGTAGACTCATTTACATACTCTCCCTTCTTTTTCCTGTGTAAGGGTGGCCTAGTTTTCTAATTCTTTCATTTCCAGAGCTGACCTGTGACTTGTTTCACTCCTAGTCCATTTACTGAACATGTGTATATCTTTGTAAGTTATACTAGCATTTATGCTATTTGTGATGATTGGGATGATGACAATAAAACTGAAGTTACTTTTGTATAACTGCCTCATCTGGCTCTTCTCCCCTAGAGAGAGTGCTCACTATCTTTACAGCAGCACAAAAGGATATTCTGTGCCTACTATTGTGGAGCAGGCAAGGGGCAAACCACAAACCACAGAGTGGATTGCTGTAGAAGGATGCACAGCTCAATTTAAAAAAATATGCCAATTCACATATCCACAAGATTCCACTGTTTGGAATTGTTTTAATAATAGGTATTGTAGATCACCAAAATCTGGAAACTTTTCACCTCTGACAGTGATTGAAAGTAAAGAACAACATGGTAAATGTCAGTTTCCATTGTGAGTGTTTCTGATCAAAAGACTCCATCTACTCTGTAATTTGTTGAGAAGTTTTGATCAAGGACAAGACTGCATCCCAGAGGAACTGTTTACAATAATGACAGAAAAGCATTACTGACTCTTATAGATTTGGAGTTTCTGAATATGTTGTTAAATTAGCATATTCTGCCCTCTCCACTTTCCCACCAGCTGACAGATTTTTTAAGTCTTTGTGATTTATGTCCACTTTGGTTGAATCTGCCTGACTTGAGTTATGAGTCATATTTGAATGATGAGCCAGCCAGACTCCCCTTTGCACAGCCACTTAGGCAACGTAAGACAACTGGAAAGGAGAATGGCAAAAACCCACAAAATGTTTGTTGAGCATTTCTTGCCCAAAAAGCACATATTTCACTCCTTCTATGTTTCACAGTGTAGAGCTGGCCTGGAATTGGAAGTGGCAAGGTGGTATATCTAAATTTACATCCTTCTTGGTAAATTGAACACTACCAAGGAATTATTCCATGCTTTGGAACTCAATAGTCCTACTTGGAGAAGGATTTGGGGCATGATTTTGGCCTTGGCCAAGGAGCACTATTCCCAGCAATTGCTGGACATGGACCAGGAATCAGCACAGAGCAAAGAACAACCCTGATAGAGACTGCAGCCATCTTGTCTGGGAGACAGGTTATTCTGGGCTAGCTGGTCTGAGAACAAGAGAACAATCAAGGTGTCTTTAGAAGTTGTAGCCTGAGGACCCTTTTTATACAGCACAGGGGTGAGAGCATAAAGTTTCTCCTTCCTAAAAGAGAGAGCACTTTTGGTTAGCTGATATTCTCCTAGTTATTCCCAACAGGACTCATACTTCACAGTGGGAAGTAGTGGCAGGGCTAGCCTTAAATGCACACTTGTAAAATGTAATTCCTGCATCTGACAGAGCCAATCTACTTCCCAATAAACTCAAATACAAGGAAAACTAAGTCATCGTCATAGAATAATCTTTTGAGTGCATCAATAACATCTATGGGCACAGAGACAAACCTTGAGTATCCAGCTAATGTACAACCTTTCAGACGTCAAGGGACGTTAAAGAAATGCTGTCTGACAGGATGATAAAAGTTTACTGGATTCATCATCTTGAACATCTTTAACACACATATTGATGACACCAGTGATTCAAGAGCACTGAATCTCCAACATGATCACCATTTGATATTTTTAAGATACTTCTGAGAATTATTGCACACAGTCATTCCTCAGGATGAATCTGAAGGCTAGAAGTGGACATAAATACAAATATTACATCTTTTTTCTGGTCAAATGATTCCCTGTCCCATGGTACAAAAATCCCCACATTACAAGATGAATGAAACCATCAACATGATTTGCTATAAAAAAGTTCTTGGATGCTGCCAAGCTCTAAAACATCCTTATATTGAAAAAAATAAAAAACTAATCCAGTGGCCCAATTGTAGAAGTATTGGTGAAGCACTGAAGTCTGTTTATGACTACTACTCTAGACAGAGTTTTTTGTTTCACCTTATTTTATCCATGCACAATGTTTTCCTCAAGTAACCTGCAACAGAAAGTTACTAAAGGCAGCATTTCTTCCACCTCTGTCTGTCTTATCTGAAGATTCCTTTAGGCCAATCTACTACCACCCTTTACAAGTTAATATTTATGAGATTGCTCTGGGAGAGCTCTGAGTCAACTTATGCTAAAATATGAAGAACAGAAAAAAAAAATTCTTAACTTTACACAAACAGGAAAACAAAGGACTCAAAGCAGTGAAAATATCCAGTCTTCTATTTGCTGTCTTCTGATACTGGCTTTGCCTATACTAGAGTACCCTGCCAATAAGCAGCTGAGCTCACATGCAGATGTTCAATGCTTCCGAAATGTTATGACTGCCAGTCCAGTCTTCATGAGAAAATGAATGATAATGAACCCCCACAACACGAAATAACAAGAAAATTCCAATCACATCTTTTATCTTAAGGAGGCAACTAGCTGGCACAAAGTGTAGATGCCACCACTTTTAACAGCAATAAATCTTGTTTGTAGAGATGAAAGAGCAGGACACGTACGAGTCTCCTGACCTTGCTGAAAGTAACTCATTCCTTCCTTCTGACTGAGGTACTGAATTTTAAATAGACCATCCTGATTTACTCCATACTGAAAGGGCTAACTTTCTACTTAAAACAGCTACTGACAAACTGACAAGTCCCAATAAAGTCAATGAGTCTAACTGGCAAAGTAAAGGGCCAGCAATTGTGACTCTATTTGTCATACTCACTGTAAAATAAACACAAGAATGACTGAGTTCTGTTCAACTCACTCAAACCTATGAAAGTCTTCCAAAACAAAACTCCTAAATTATCTTTTTTTCAATAAAAGTCAGTTTCATACCTCTATTGAACTAAGCATGCCAAAACTCACATGAAGAATTCACTTCCGCAAATGTTTAAGGACACTTCATCAAAACTAATCTACAGTCTCATAAATACAACTTCCAGCCATATGTCAAGTTAATATACAATTAGCTATGTACCCATATGAGTTTTCTTGTTGGACACCTGTGCATTTCACTAAAAGCATGTGTGCATGTTTATGCACATACATGTGCATATAGTGCAGGCAGGGGAGGGAGATTTGCATTTCGAACACTGAACAGGCAGAACAGGATTAAATTTAAAAGAAAACTGAATAGCCTTTGAAAATGCAGTCCACATAATTCAATCAATTACCTAAATATCCGTTTGGTCCCTTTTCTGCATCTATACTTCATTCACTATAACAAATTCCTCTGAGAAGATTCTTAGACACCATGGAATAAGAGACAGGACAGGATGTGCATATCTCAGCAGGGACGTAACCCTGGGAAGGGCTCAGCTGTCACAACCAATTGCTCTTGGTTTTAAACCAACCCTGCTGAAACCTTTTGGAATAAAGAGCACTTTGGTCTCTTTCAGAAATTAAAGGCTACTTAAATCTATAAACATTTCAGAGGAGAAAAGTCAACTTTGAGGCAGCAAACTGCAGGGAAATATTTTTCTTCTTATTGACACACTATTTACTGCTCAAGAGGTACAGATGTTTGATGGGAATGTAGAAAATAATTGCAGCAATGCCCCTGTATGAGACAATCTCTACCAGCATACACTATAGAAGATTCCAGCCTTGTAATGCTGTTTTAAAGGTGTGGCTAATTCCCAGAGTTGCTCTCAAGGAAAGCATTTTCAGAACTCATGCAGCTGGGAAAGATGCTGCTGCTTAAGTTTGGTACAGAAAGGTGTTGGGATGAGTTAGATTTTTCAAGGAAGAACAGGACAGTGAAGTACCAGCAGTACCCTGCTTTTTCTGCTGTGTATCAAAAAATTCTAGCTATTCCCATGACAAAATTACAGAGGATTCTCAAATTCTGCTTTGCTGGGAAATGGATCGCTATTTATGTTAGAGGAACTTCAGTGTGCTCAGCATATTAGCAGATTATGAAAAAATTGCTCTAACCACACTTGACAAAACACTATCAGGGCACTAAAATTAAGAGGAGAATAACTCTTGCTCCTTATTATTGAGAACTAAAACACTCTAAAGGTCTTCTATAGCTAACATGACTTTGGCTATTCACATTACAAACACAAAAAGGGAGTATACAACCAATAGTCTTTGGGCATGTATGCTGTGTCTGCTAGCCTTTATTGCCCTGAACAGACTAAATATAATCAGAAATTAATTTACCATGCAAATCTTAATGGTATTTGAAATCATAGATAAATGCACTGAAAAGATGACAATGAAACTGTCACAGTGTGAAAACATGCATAATAGCAGCATTAATATGTCACATTCCTTTAAATGCTACCTGTTTACATCTGCAATCTTTTGCTGTCTTTTAGAAGTATGCTGTTGCATTTAATTTTTAATCTTGGCTTTGCTCATTCAGTGCTTCTCAAAGACTTGGTATCTCATCTTTTAGGGAAATACTTTTTAAAAAAAGACTGTGTCCTTTGATGCCCTTTAACTAAATATCATTGCGTATGTCTACATCCTCTGCTGCAGTGAGTACAAGATATTACAGGCAACTTTTTTTTTCTCCAAAACTGGCTTAAAATTTTTGTTCTAATATAATTGGAACAATTTAAATCACGCATGGAGGAAGGAGTACTGAGGGGTTATTAAGGGCAAGGGAAGCAGTTAAGTATCACTTTGTTTGTGAAACTCAGGGCAAAACCATAATTCCTGCCTTAGTTCATAAATAGCCAAAATAACTGTCACACTTGAATTCATGATTTTTCTTTTCCCAGGTCAACTATATTATTGAAATAAATTCAGTGATTTGCACCAGAAAATTCACCATCATTTTTATTTGTTCATTCCTTAAATAGCCTAATACAAAAGAAGCTTCTTCCAACTTTGTGGTCTCTGAGCCATATCTAAACCCCTTCTTTAAAGGACTTTATTTAATAAGAAATAGTGGCTGGGTAGCAGCATTAGATTAAATTGCTTTTCCGTTATGCTGGTGCTTTCACAAGAGACCATAAATATGAATGTAGGAACAGAGGAACAGGAAAGCTGTTCTGTTCTGAAACCCACAAAGAGTTTCCGGAGTAAAGATTTAACCAGCTGGCTTAATATGAACATGTTATACACTCATCATACACTGCTGTCCACTAGCTCTTCACTGCTAAAGGTTTAAGAGACTCCACTGAGTTGAGTGGATTGGGGATGCATCAAAACATCTTACTCTATTTCTTGCTTACTGCAGGTAGCATATATACACCAGGGAAGCTCTAAAGGGAATAATACTAGCAGCCCATTGTGCATTTGACCAGTTTTAGCTCAATGTAAACTGAAAATAAAGGGAGGTGTGGAGAATATTAGACACCAAATTCTTTGTGTTTGGGTCCCTGGTCTAATCTGCTGCTTGTTATTTGATTTCAAGGGCATGGCTGGGATGCCTGTTAGAGAGCATAGCGGACTCATTGTATGCCTATGTGCACCAGTTGAGCAGTGGTGGTTTGAAACTCCATGCAAAGCCCAGAAGCTTTCAGCGCATATGCTAGGAAAACTGAATTAAGAAATACAGACCAAAGAGTTTGGAGAGCTAGGAACAGCTCCACCTCAGCAAGGATAAAACTATGGGTATTAGTAGTGGTTTTGGTAGGCAAATAAAGTTAGGTCACAGGTCCACAAAGGAATAAGAGAGAGTTGGTATAAAGCAGGTGTCTTATACAAAAGGCTTAACCCACAGGCCTGAAGAATACTGAAAATAAGTTTAAGCTACAAGTCCAGAACACTGGGATCTGAAGACAGACATTTTGGTAAGCAAGAAGAGGGGACGTTGAGGATCGTGTTGTAATGAAATAAACCACCACCACCTAATTTTTGCCTTTGAGAGTTTTGCAGTAGGAGTTTTAACTCTTCCACAGTTGGAGCTCTTAAAAAAAGTATGTGTTAATATACATTTTTATAACAGAAATTCAAGTACAAGTTTAAACTCTTATCTCACAGTCCAACTTTTCAATGTTTTAAGCACCACATGAGAAGTACCACAGAATTTGTTGCAGGACTTGATTTTTAAGGCAATAGTGGGGGAAACTATAGCTAAGGAATATCATTCTAGGTAATAGATGCCATCAGTCTAACTTTATATCGCTGACAAGATTTACAAGGTTGGCTGATGAAGGCAGTAGCATCAATGCAATATACTAACATTTCTGCAAAGCAGTTGATTTGGTACATCAAAACCATGCAGCCATGAGCTAGAACACTACAAACTTAGCACGGCAACATTAAATGGATTAAACACTGGATAACCGGTCTTATAAATGTAACTGTAAATGAGAGAGCACCAAGCATTCTTTCATGAGGCTCCAAAGAGATTCATTCCTTACCCTGGACCCTTTTAATACATTTATCAATAGCTTAGGAAAAAGCAAAGAAAAATTCATACTGCAGATGACACCAAAGGTAAAAGAATGGTATCTGTCAGAGAAAAGGCCACTGATACTGAACAGTCTCAACTTAATAGATAGTGTAAGCACAAGCAAATAACCAATGTAGAGTCAGATATCTAAGAGCAAAGACTAGGATTTCTGAGAGTCCCATGGAAAGCAGCACTGAATACAGCAGAGGTGGGAAATCATAGCAGATGATCAACAACACAACTTGCAAGTGCAATTGGACGGACAAGAGTTAGCTTGGAATAGAAACTAGTGAACTCAGTGCATGTAGAAGAGACATTACTGCTGTTTGACTCTTCTATGATCTCTATCAGAATAGCTTGTCCTCTTCTGTATTCCCACTTCAGAAATTATGTTAAAAAAACTGAGAAGGGGGTGGTGAACAGTGAGAGCATGGAAATAACTACCAGAGCTTTTCTTAATGAATATATCTAGGATAAGGGTAAAACCATCAGACCAGAGTTTCCTACACAAATAATTCAAGGGGCTGCTAATTGTAATAAATCAAAGTACAACAAGATCCAACCAACACAGCAGACTTCATGAACTCAAAATCAAAACAACAGCTTTTAAAAAAAAAAAAGGCAAATATGATTTGCCATCACCTGTTTTAATCACATCTTAGAAAAGGTGGTGGTATATCATTGTGATGTTTAAATTAATAGTGGATGTTTTTCCCCTTTTTAAAAAAGTTCCAAGCAAGAATTACTTCAGGAAAGTTGTCTGGGTTATATGGAAGGTGAGGATAGAAGACCAAAATGATTCATCCTGGTCCTATAGTAAAAGTATGACTTTATCAGCATTCATAGTTGAAATTAACACAGCAATAATATTCATCAGATTGGAAAAGTCAGTCCTCAAGTGTACTGATTCATAGAGCTTGCAACATATCCTGAAGACCTTCTGATATAACTGTAGTTTTTGGACATTTCTGGTACCAAAAATCAGGCCTGAAATTTATGCACTAGGACATTTCATGCTACCATTTATTTGCACTTTGATTTTCAAATGATCAGTGAATAGAACATATCCTCCAGATTGGACATAGAAAGTGCATGTGGATGTGTTTACATCCACCTTAAGTTGATTTTTGTACCCTAAACCAACAAATATTTTCATGAGCAGCGAAACTAATCAAGAGAGGTTTCCTGCAAATTTCTCACCTTGGTCATTCTCTCCAGCTCCCTTTCTGAATTACTCCAATTTTGTCCACAGTGTTGCAGGGGGATGCACCACACAAGGCAAAAGAAAGCTTACATGTGTGCTGATAGGCCTGCTGGTGCTCACAGGCTGGTTGGTCAGCCCGCAAATGCCAAATAACTGCACAGCAGCCATGTTTACCACATTCCCTCAGCGTGAGCACTAATTGCATCTCTCTCTTCTACCCACATTCCGCTCTTGACAAAGTTTTTAAGAACATGGGTCTAACTGACACTTTTCCATCCATTTTCTAGTTTAGTTGCACATGGCCAAACTGTCTAAAAGTTATTGAGGAAGACCTGACAGATGGAGAGAAAGGCAGTGTTATCGTATAAACTTCATTTCCTTAGGAAACAAGGCTAGAAATTTAAATGGGGATTCTAAGCTTGATAGCGCCCTTTCAATAAAAAGAATGCAGCAAGAAGATATGCTTGCTTTCCTGCCAAAGGAAATTGCTAAAATAGGCATTTCTTTTAATTTAAAGAATAGACCACGTAGTGTTGCTGTTTGCTAAGATGCTGTCAGAAAAGGTCATTGACCTGCTGGTCCAATAACAACAAGTAGAAAATAAATTACTGACTATTTACTAGGGTGATCCCATAGTATCAATCCTTTAGCCTGTTTTAATTATTAATTGTAAATTAATTACTCCGCAACCAGGAATCTGCAGCTTGTCTGTTAGGTTTAATTAATTTGTTGACCTCTTTTTTATCTTGACTTCTTGCTGTCTATTGCAAAAGCCTAATGGCCTTACTATTTTTATTCTCATCACACAACACTTTTACCCATGGTAGTGAATCTTGTGGGGAATGCTATAGGTAGAATTCCAATAGTTTTGTCTGTTCCTGCAGCTACCTCATACTAATATCACCAAAACAGATGTTGAATTTAATCACCATCAAAAACTTCAATGTATTAACCCACATGGAGAAAACAGAAGATGCCAGGATATACTGATCAAAGAGAGTTTCAAAGCACTGGAAAGACCACAAGAAGCATAGTAATACAGCCAATATGACATCTAAGAACACTGACCAGGGGCTCTTTTATCCTTGAAGAACAACTTGCCTCCTTCATTCTGCATTATTCACAGGCTCAGCTAAAAGCTGACATTGTAAAGAACAGTGACCCTAAATATAAAACTTATATAGAGAAAAATTTTTGTACTCAAATATAGATCTGAACAGGTTTGTACACATTGCAGCTCTAGCAAGGGAGGATCATTAGAAATTGGGGTGGGGAGTTCTGTTTCCCCTTTGCAGCTGTTGTTCCCTAATTTAAGGCTAGCTCACTCTCAGTAGCAGAATCTGAGTCTTGCTCATGAAACTCTCACTCTGTCCTCTGGGAGATTTGTTATACCAAAACCATGCAATTTAAACCAACAGAGGAAGTGACAAGCTACACCTCTCCACCACTGCAGCAGCAGGGACCAGAAGGATCAGGGCTCCTCCAAGAGCAGGGATGAGCTGGGAGCCAATGAGGAGCACAACACAGCCAAAACCTCACCAAGAGGTTGCCATCTCACCAGATCTGAACAGTGGCAGGATAGCAACAGGTCCCACTGACACCCCTAGACAAGGCATGGTGATGAACAACATCCAGGGCCCAGTCAGGAGCAGGAGGAGACAAGGCTCCAACATAGATTCAAGGTCAATCCTGGAGGCATGGCTAGAAGCAGGACAGGAGACAAAGCTTGGAGGCAGCATAGCTTTAGAAATCATCCAGTTAAATAATAAAAAAAAAAAAAATTCCATAAACCAGGACAGCAGCAGATATGAGTGAGCACAAATACATTTCTGATCAAGCTCAGGCCAGGTTTGGGTGCCAGGTGTGAGCTTAAATGGAGCCCTGGGGAGTGGGAAGGGGTTGTGTAGGTGGGGGTCCCAGCTGAGACTACTCAGGTTAATCACAGCCTACAGGTGCCTTCTGGGCCCTGATGTGCAGATTGCATAAAAAATAACAGAAGAGGGAATTCCTGCTAAAACTGTTAATTTTACACTAGTAGAGGAATTAAAACCTTGAGTTTTTTACTCAGTATTTTAAACCTGAGGCTTGGGAGTTTTAATGAAAAGAACATTCCTTTCCTGAAAGAATAAATTCCTGCTGTGAAAATGCTCTTAATCAGAAACCCAGTTTTCCACAGGAAGTAATTTTTAATGGAAAACACTCTAATGGAAAGTTTTCTTTAATGGAAAAAATCGGGTCTTTTCAGTGTTGGAGGAAGTGAAATACAATTTTTTTTCTAGGCTTAATCTCCATATTGTGCCATTGTGTTTGAATCTTTAGGACCCACAGGACTCATCAGTGTTAGCATCTTGCAGTGAAGAAGATAAACTACACATGAAGGATGCACTGTAGAAAGGACGTCTCATTCCCCAGTGTGTGATTTCCTTCCTGCTACCAGTGAGAAGCAAGATACACTTGCTTCAGTCTCTGCTGATGAGATGGTACTTTAAGCAGGATTAATGCAAGTGAAACGATGGAGGGGAAGGATTTCCTGTGATTAGATTTATTTAGGTGCCTGGGGCATTCAAAGCTGCTGTTGAGTCAATGAAAAGTTGGATATCCTAAATCAACAGCAAAAGAGATGTAGCACCACTCTGCTGATAAACACAATTAGACTTGTGTGCAATGCAGTTAGGGCCCCAAGACTTCCAGCTGATTTGCTTGACCTCTGTACTTTATTTGGGTCAGCTCTTAGAGGGTCTACAGCAGCTGCAGCTCCCATTGACTTCAGTGGGCATGGTGCATGTTCAGTAACCTTCAGAACCTGTCCTTTAATTTGTGTTTTGAAGTATACTTTAGAGCAATCATGAATGAGACACATTAATCTGCTACCCTTTAATTTCTCCATCAGCATCATACAGGCTAAACAACATCTTGGTTTGGCATCAATGAGTTACAGAGATTTTCCTGCTGTCAGACTTGCTATGTGTGATGCTGCTCATTGAAGGCATCTGCCTTCAACACAAAGAGACTGTCCAGACATGAAGAAAAATGTCTGTCAGAGGCAAATGTTCATTAAACAGGTAGGTGCTGGGAGAGCACCACTAGTTATACCACTACAGTAGCCCAGTGGCCACATGCTAGTTTTGTGACACCCTTTTCCAAAGCCTGCAGCCAGCAGTCAGCTGGTTTGAACCTCATAATATGGTCACAACAGAATTGCCTACCTAAAACGCATTATTTATCTCCCTGTGGGATAGCAGGGATGCTTTGTGATAGCAGTCAGCTCTTTGGAAAGCCTAAGTTCTGCCTTGAGTTATGCATTTTCATAATAACTGCAGTCAAAAGAAGAAAAAATAGCTGAATGTGAAAAGATATGTTTTTGTCGGGTAGAAATTTGCAAAGGAAATGCTTCATTTGGGAATTAAAAAAAATCATAAAATGATATTTCTGAACATATTTAGCAGAGCATAAGTATTAACAATTTTCAGCCAAACACTTTTGGATAGCCATCTTAAAATCAAAACATTCATATTTTTTGATAAAAACCATTCACTCATTATTAAAGGGCATTCTTCATGAGTAGAAGAAGAACAAGAAACAGTATCAACTACATATTGTAGAATCATAGAATCATAGAACGGTTTGGGTTGGAAGGGACCTTTAAAGGTCATCTAGTGCAACCCCCCTGCAGTGAGCAGGGACACCTTCAACTAGATCAGGTTGCTCAGAGGCCCATCCAACCTGATCTTGAACATTTCCAGGGATGGGGCATCTACCACCTCTCTGGGCAACCTGTTCCAGTGCCTCGTTATCCTCACGTAAAAAATTTCTTCTTTATATCTTGTCTAAATCTACCCTCTTTTAGCTTAAAACCATTATCACTCATCCTAGCACAACAGGTCTTACTAAAAAGGCCTGTGTAGAGTAGAAAAAGAGAATTTGTTCCTGGTGATCCCCTCCCTTCTTAGCTTCCCTGCCCACTTCCCCCCACTTCCCAGTCAAGAGCATAAGGACTGCACAAGCACATTTCCCACCACAGAGGCCATGTAAAGGAAACAAGTTGATATTAAATAACATCTCCAGACTGTGAGATTCTAAAAGAAATATTTTGAGGTTCTTGCCAACTTCTTGCAATTTTAGATCCATAATTTTTTAAAATCATGTTCTATTATTTATTTATCTTAAATCCTAGGAGAAAAGGAGCAAGATGTTTACCACCTCAAATATGCAATATTCTGTTGCAATTCCTACAGTTGTTAAGCAATGACTGGGAGGGAGCCCTGGGTTTTCCAGCATTCTTGTCATATTCATGACACCTCTTCTCATGCACATACTTAGGACAAAGATCGATTCAAAATCTGTTTGCAGGCAGTAACCAATATCCATTATTTTGATTCTTTGTGTGAGCAAGGGAGCTTGTAGGTTTGGTCCAGATTTTTCTGTGTTATGGAGGAACCGAAGATTTCTGACACTACTAAATGCATACAGAAAAGTTTGGAAGAGACCATTTCATTTGGTTTTAATAACATTTGATACTATAGAGTTCTCCAAAGTGTTTCATCTTCATTCAGTTTGATAAACGTTGCCTAATTAATCATAGAGTGCCCTACCTTGTTATCTGGGAGACAAGCCAACAGGGCTGGGGTTAAAGCACTTTGATGAAAAATTATGATCCTTCTGCGTCTACCACCGTGATTGTTCTGTGGATGCAGGCAAGAGATGAGTTTGCAATTCAAATACTACATTCACTTTAAAAAGGTTTATAAAAGACAGAATGAAAGGCAGCTATCACTACCTATTAATTTTTTTAATAAGCTTATGAATTTTAAAAGGCATTTCATGAGAGAAAAAAAGCCCACAACAACAATCATTTATGTGAGATTAAGGCTGAGAAATAAATCAGAAAATCAGAAAATAAAAGTTAGTTTAAAAGCACAGCCTTTTTTCTTCTGCTGTTATGTACTTATTGCTAAAATGGTGGTCTATGTGCATGAACTATTAGTGAACTGATACAGCACATAATGCAAATTGGATGTGAATACTGTGCAGAAAAAGGCAAATGGAACTGTCTGCAATTTACATGTTTACAAAATGATTCACATTTCATATTTATCTTCCATTTCACATTTAAAGTGCAAAATAAAAACCTAAAAAAGGAAGATTTTGCCCTTTATGAAGGAAATATTTTAAATTATCCTAAAAATACAGAGCAGCCACTTAATGGGTTTTCTATAAGGAATTGCCACAATCCATCAGATATATAATGAATGCAGCATTAGAAGCCAAAGTAAGAAAACCAAGACAAAATACAGCATTTTTCTGTCCTGTACTTTGGGAAGTGCTGTTTGTATTTTCAGGGTTTTCCAGACTGAGGAGTGCCACAGACGGGACGGCACTGCACCAGACAGTCTTGGTGCTCAGCAGCGCACCCTGAGCACCTCTGCTTTAACCCCCTCTGCTCCTTCCTCTGCTGTCATTATCTGGCTGGCCAAGCCACTGGCCCCAGACTTTGAGGTTCATGTTTTCTTAGATATAGGAGGGGTCCCTCATGGTCCAGGCAAATGTGCAAACCACCATTTGCTCTGCTGAAAACTAGCTGGTTAATTGGAGCCAAGGACATTGATAGTAATTGACTTTAAAAGTCAATTACAATTGCATTTTTGGTGGCAAAATTATACACCCAAAGAAAATTTGTCATGCCCTGTTTTAAGAGGCTAATTTACAGAGACACTGACCACCACCTCCTGCATTTTAGTTGCTTTGATCCTTTCATACTCAAAAGCCAATCACTGAACAATAAAAATTAAGATGCACGAAAGTAGAGATCCATTTCAAAAAAGCAGCCATAGCTAAGCTTACAGAGCATAAGAACCAAAATTAGCATAAGATTTTCCCAGTAAAACCTAATGGTGCTATAAATTGGCAGTGAGGACAATACTTAAACATGTGTTATCACTTTTCCAAGTGATTAGTGAAGAAACTACAGTAACTAGCAATTTTTTGAAGTTGTCTTTTATTCTATTGCATGTAATTACATGGTCATTATAGGTCTGGACAGCATAGAGTTTTCTTGATCAAATTAAATCATGTAAATCGGAGAGAAAGACTATGGCATTTTTTAATGTTAATATTGCAACTAATGATAAAGAAATAGCTTTATGCCTTCTGAGCGATGCCTTAGGTCAGGGCCTGAGATATTCAAGCCACTCAGAAATATACTCTAACAAACCTTGATCTTTTCATTTTCTTAACATGGGAAAGTCACCATGATGATTGAGAATGCAACAACAGGCATGGATAGTACAATCCAAAATAAGAGTGGAAGACCTGAATATAAAGCAATGTTGAAACACTACTGTACTGAGCAACTTAATTTTAAATAATTCAGTCAAAACCACAAGAGGAATGACTATCTCATCAAGAAGGAGTTCTGTTCACCATGCCAATTTAAGGGACAAATAAAATGGATTTATAAAATTAATTATTAAATCATCCAACAGAACAAGTAGGTCCATCTGGATATAAGAGTTACTTGTGATGTTTTTAAACTAAAGATTAATCTCATTTTTTAAAGGACAAAAGGCCCTTTATATATATTAGTATATATATAAAAATATATATATTATATATATTATGCATAGATAATATACCTATACTAGTTAAGCAGGCAATCTCAAAACTGGATTTAGTTTATGTTCTTTCACAACTGACAATAAGCTTGGAAAATGGTGCGTTGCTTACAGTGAAAATCCGTGAGGAATGATTCAGTTCAATAGATTGCCCTCAGGAACAGCATAAATTCCTGCTGTTTGATAAAGTGTTACAAGGAAAGCATAACAGGAAAGCAGCTTTATTTGGATACAAATTTCCAAGTGAAAAAGTGATGCAGAGCAGCAAAATCTTTTATGTGAGATACCCTGAAGTCCTTATACTGTTGTGTACCTGAGAAAATGGGAAATGGACATTACTACAGCTCACATATACCAGCAAGCTTTTGAGAGAGGTGGGAGGCTTTTAACTGACATTGTTCATGCTTAATGACCCTCCCTTTCCTTGAAACCGGCTGCAGAGGCAGACGTATCAAACATTTTCTCTTGCAGCTGTTGAATACCAAATCTGTTTTCAGTCACTAGAACACTGAGGTGTGTTTCTCAGTACACACTGGTTTGTCATTTTTGCTCTTATTGTGTCTGTAACATCTTGCTAAGTGGTGTAACTATCCACAAGACAGAATTTTTTTTTTGCTTGACCTTGAGACCACAGATAGCTGCAGAGGAAAAGATCCTGTCATTTATAAGAAATGCCATCATCAAAAGAAGCAACTTATTGGTAATGTGTATGCCCACTGAAATGGCCCCTACGTTCCCAGGACTTGGCATTCTTTTCAGTGCCCGCTCCTCACACCACCGCCTTGGGGAAATTATTTTTTCATTTCTCAGCTAGATACATATCTATGGACATCAGTGTCTCTGATGATGGAGTTTTTCTGAATATGATCCTGAGCTCTTTTGAGTCAGCACATTGTTTAGTTTTCCACCAGTGTACCCAGCTGCAAAGATGAAGCCCCAAAAAATCTTTAAAATTTTCTGTTACTGAGGCACAATATGATATCTGTTATGCCAGCAATAATTGAGACAAGGACTTTATCTCCAGCCCTTGTCTGCAGTTATTTAATACTTCATTACCATCTGTATGTACAGCAAGAGCATTTTTTTGGTCAAGAATCCAGGCCCCACTGTGATAAGTGCTGTATAGATCTGGTCAGGAGAAACATAATTTTCACAAATACAGGGCTTTAATGGGAGCATCTCTTTTTTTTTTTTAATATGAGGGTACTTAAAGAGGTGCCTAAATATGGATTTAAAAGCCAAACTTCAAGCTTGATAGATAATTCACTAACAGCTTTTAGCAAAACTTCAGCGTGCCAAATAAAAGCACATACACACACACACTGCACTGCTCTCTCTCTCTTCAAGTTAAACTTTGCTACAAAGTTCTGTTTCACTGCCCTGGCCCAGTTTTGCCTACATTGCTAAAAAGCCCTTAGCACAGCCTTTCAAAGGGTCATTGCCGTTCTTGTAGCCTCCTTCAGGTTTTCCTTGGAAGGATCGGAGATACAAACCTACACAAAGTCTGAGCCACCTAAATACACACAAACACAGCTTGCAACCGTACCTGCAAAAGCACTAGCAGGGGAGACCTGTTACCCATTTCAGCCTGGAAGGCAAAATCTTTTCCTTGTTTAGGGCAGCCATATGTTCACAGTCTGTAGGATGTTGGCTTGCCCCTGCTGCAGTGTCTAATATCCTGCAAGGATATCTGGAAGGAACAGACATCAAGGAAAAGACATCTTCTCTCTGTCAGCTTGGACATAGAGCAGAACTGATATACGAACACTAATTAAAGGGGTTTCTGCCCACATTTTTCTGCTTACTTTCCCAGTTTTGGTCTTTGAATTTTTTTTAACGGATTCATCCCCTGATGCTGCCTTTCCAGCTCCCTCTTAGCAGGAGCACAGAGATTGCAACATCCTTATCTCTGCGAGGTTAGGGAGAAGGTCTGTCTATTGAAAGAATTAAATCAAGGTCTCTGAGAGAAGAAGCAAAAGTAAATGAAATATCAAAGTGATGGAAAAGAAATTGAGGGAAAGTCTGTGAACATTTATCAAGAAGCAGCAAAGAACTGGTGGTTCTGCCCAAAGGCTTTTCTGTCTGCTTCATGTGTTGCTCAAGGGGTTAAGGAGAACTGAAGACCTGTGCTACACTCATACCAGATGCACAAGTGAACGTATTTGTCTTTTTCTGCCCTGTTTGTCTTTTTCTGCCCTCTTCATGTGCTTGCATGTGTCTTCCTTACAGTTCATATACAGAAAAGTAACTTTAAAGGAACACTTAGGTGCATACCAGGATTACTGATGCACAAGAAGTCTTAAGTCAGGCCATTTTGTGTATACATTGGGATGTGTTTTTTAATTACAAGCTCATGTACTATTTCTTCCACAGGGTGTCTGCCTTGTTCAGTGAAGACTTCTTTTTATCCGCAACATTCAGCATGTGGCCTGCAGGCCTTATTTAAACTGCACATCCAAACCCTGTACTGAATACAAAATTGTGTCACTTGTTCCTAGTGCTCCACAAAATTTGAATACATCTATTTTCATGGCAACCATCCAAGGAAAACTGATAGCCTCCCCCTTACAGGAGAATTAAAAGAACTAAAGCCACTGCTTTCTAAGTCTCCCCAGCACCACACAGGTTCTTGGCCTCTGTAATTTTATTTTTCCACAGACACTTCTTCTCTTTACCTGCATAATTTGAGTAAGAAGGTAGACACAGAAATATAGAAAGATGGAGATATCTGTTGTGAAAAAAAGTAGAGGCACAGCTACTGACATAGATAGGCTAGTTCCTGCCCTGCTTCATTTTCCCCTCCACCAAGGTTTCCAGGTCTCCTACCCTAGCTATGGCATTGCACCCCTACCACTGCTTCCCAGTTCCCTCTTCCCATACTGCTCTTAGTAGTTTCCAATTTCAAATTCAGTGAAGTGTTAGAGTTTCTCATCACAATTTTTGTTTCAACATTACAGAATGACACATCTTCCCCTGAACTCCATCTTGGAATCAGACCATTTTGGCTAGAACTTGTCAGATGGGAAAAATAACAATTCTCTGAGGGACACGGAAGAGACTTCAGCTGGACCTGTTAGTGTGGCAAAGTTACTACTGATAGACAAGGTAGTCTATCAATACATCATATAAAATGATGATGAGGGGCCACTGCTGTGGCTGTAAAACCACACATTCAGAAGTTAGGAAATGGTGGAGTGCAGGAGCTGTGTACAACCTTAAGTCAGCCCCATAGCAAATCTGCTTGGAAAAGTCTTTTTAGCTGCCATAATGCTCTCCTCTACCCAAATGTTACAGCTAGAGATGCATGAACAGCTAAGCCATTTTGCCTACTGCAGTATGCAGGCTGCATGAAAGTTTTCACTTTAAAACAAAGTCCTGGGATTTTATAATTGTTTACCACCTGCCCTCATTTTAGCTGCCCCTTCAGTGATTCCTATAGGAACCTGCACTTGCGCAGTCTCCTGTGCTTCACTAATGGGGGAAGCCAGCGGGGAAAGCCACTCCTGGCCTGCCGGGAGTCATGCTTGGTGGCCGACTGGGCAGCGGGGAGGCGAAAATGAAATCCAAATGGTTTGTCCCTTTCACATGCTGTAAAAGCATCTTGAAGAGCTTTTCCAGCTCTGCCACGTTCCAAATGAAATGTTTCATTTTTCAAGCATCGTAAGCATTATCTTTAAAAATAAACACCAGAGAAACTGCAGTAGATTGCCTGCTGTTATTGATTCTGAAAGGACTGCTGACTGAAGCGCTACACACCAACAGAGCAACAGCAATTTAATGTTCATTAGTGTTTAGAGCAGTTTCTCAGTGAGAAGATTAAGAGGTCAAGAAATCCACTGAATTTCTTTTCTTTGTTTGAAATTCAAGGTAAGAAAATGCATGCAGCATTTTCCCATTCAGATTCTTGAGGAGGCTTGCCCATGATGGGAGATAAGCTGTCCCCTTAAGGACTCACAAATTCTTTTAAAGGACAATTTAAAAATAAAATATTGGGCTGTGAGGGTTGAATCTTGATAATGCAGCCTTACAGTATCTCTCACAGGAAACAAAAGAAAAGGTGCAATGCTGCTACAGCTCAGAAATTGCTTTATTATCTGACTTGCACTTGGAGCAGAGCAGTCTCCACTCCTGGCATCTATCACAAAACATCAGAACAGCAGCACTGAGTTTCAATTTTAAAATTACAATGGAAAGAGGCTATTATTTCCACTTTGTAGGACTATGTTAGAAGCCAGCTCTCTGCTATCTAGAATAGCTATTTTCCCCTCAGTCTCAGAATGTGTCTGTTTGGGGCTCATTAGACCATAATTTTTTTTTGTCCAAATATTTTTGCCTTCCTAGAGTCGCAAAGAACAGGACTGAAAGAAATTCAGCAACTTTTTTTTCTGTTGGTTTCCCTACTGATATATTTGCTAATACAGTAATTAAAAGCAAATTATACTCCTCTATAGCTACAGAAGTAATTATGGGCCATGTCTAATAATGGTTGCCAAAACAACTAACAACTCTCAAACTATCTCATAGAGCATTTTCTCCCCTGTGGGTCTCTAACTAGCTCAGCAGCTTCTTTCCTTTCCCAGCCAATCTCTCTCAGCACTAGATGTAAAAATCCAAATACCATCCTCAAAACAGAGCTGGTATATAAGGTTTCATTGTCCTGTGGCTCCCCCCTACAGATCAAATCTTAGCTGATGGCAGAAGGTGAGATGCCCCAGAGCACAGGGACAAGCCAGAATGACAAAGGAGCAGAGTAAAGCCTCAAACTCCATGGCAAACTGCCTTCTCACTATATTTATCCAGCTCCACAACTTCACACTCCTGATCTTCTCAGTATTACCTCTCTTTAAAACCTCCATCCTTCCACACACACCCCCTTCCTTCCCTTGCCTAGTTTTTCAGCGTTAACCAGGCAGGCCAATCAGTGCACAGATCTCCATTCTTGAAGAGTTCAGGTGTCTCAAAGAATAGCCACATTTGGTAGGAGACACCAAACTGGTAACAGGGCCATACCATGACCTTACTGCAACCCTGCTCTGTAACAGCACTGAGGGACAATGAGGGAGCACCGTCCTAAGCTTCCTCACTCTTTTCCAAGGAAGCCACCACTCCTGTTGGGTCCCTCCTAGACTTCTGCTCCTGCAGAGCAAAGTGCTGCAAGTAGTTACCAGGGAGGATTGCTGCACCTGCAAAGAAGCAACAGTCATTTATTGTTATACGATGCAAGTGTGTCCCAGACATGCACAAATTAAAGGGACTAGCTCCCCTCCTCTGATGGAAACACCCTCTCTGGAACAGTGGAGATCCTACTGTCTGATTCTCACACTCATAACATAAAAAACTGCTTTCTGTTTTCCTTAGTGACTTTTAGCCTAGGTACTAAAGATTATGGTCATTTGTTTCCTTATAGCAGGTGCAAGGCATTACCCAACACATGCAATAAGAATGCGCCAAAGAGAGAAGCTGTAGAATATTTCTGGTGCTGTATTAACACTGAGAAAACCAAGGAAGTAAAAAGCAGACTGAAAGACAAGTACTATAAATTTATTTCATTGGTTTTCTGACTTTTTAAACCAGACTTACGAGATACAGTATCTTAACTTTCTTTTCAGTCAACATTTCAAGAGAAGAAGAAGTTACATTTGGGCAAGCTCACAGTCCCTTTTTATTTCCAGATTGTACCATCTTTTACCTCACCTCTGATTAAGCCACTTAATTTGAAGAAGATTAGCTGTTAGGTCACATTTAGTGTCAGTGAAAGGTGTCTGAATAACAGCCCCAGAAAGGGACTAAACCTCTACACTTCCAACCTCCTAAGGAGCCATGTCTCCAGATGAAAGTTACCAGCTTAGTGCAACACACTCAGTTTTTGGCTACTCTCATAGAATGTGCTACCAGGCACTTCACTTGGATAGCACTGGGTGCCAGGAAAGAGCCTGACTGCTGTGCAGCTCTTCCTAAAGGAAGGACCTCAGCTCTTTTTCCAAATTCCTGCCACACACAGGCATTGAAGAACTGATGTATTTCTCAGTTCTCAGATGAAAATGTTTCCACTTTTGATGCAACCACCATCTGTTGGAAAGTAGCCCAAGAATGCTGAAGAAAATTATTAGAAATTAGAAAAAGAAAAGCATTTTTGCATTACTTTCCATCTATTTTTAAGAAAAAAAGTGTTGAAAAACATCTGCCCATGTTGTTGGTTGGATTTCCTCTGTAATAATGAGCTGTGCAGACCCATTCTGGCTTGGCTTTTCTCCAACAATGCACTACTTCATCTTAAAGCAGGAAAAATAAAGTTATTTCGCTGGAATAAGCCTGGAGTAACACAAAACTAAATCAAATCATCGCCTGGGCTTTTATGGATTAGTTACGTTGTTATAGCTACTATTAGGATGTTTGGGACAGTCCTTGTCTCATTGAAGTTCAGAGAACTTCGCCACTGATGGCAAGAAAAGGAAGAAATGTTCTTGCTGTATCCATATCACCATTTTTCTAATTAATATCAACACATATTGTTAAGTACATCTAATATTTCTGCCAAGGGAGCAGAGGTATATATTTCCATGAGGCCATATATGTAGTAATTTTCAGGCATGGCTGAGGCTCTACTGTTGGTAACAAGCTTCCTGTGTTCATAAGAATTTCATTTATTCTACATTTTACACTCTGAGTATGCATTATTTGTTGCAGTGGCTTGTTTCATGATCCATGTTCCCTCTTTAGTACAATTTAGTACAATTCCCCAATTTATTTGGCTCCAGAGTCAAATTTATGTCATCTTTTTTGCCAGACAGTGAAAGCACAGTCTCATACAGGCATTTAAATCAATCAGATCATAAGATCTCGGTCCTGGGGAGCAACTCTGTTAAAAAGAATTTATTACCAAAATACAAAAATATGTATCTGTAGAAATAAATCTGTAGCTGCAGTACATATATCAGCAAAAGCAGGCAGATCAGGTAGCAATAGTACAGTGTGAACAAATGTTTTGAATTAATGCTTATGCTATCTGAATTAGATTTTACAGCACTTCTAAAAGAGTCCAACAAATTCTTCTTAGTACTCACCATTATATTTTTGCTTGTTTCCTTCTACCTTACTACGACCGCAGTCCTCAGGGTTATGGTGCACCTGTCATTATGGTGAACCTGTCATTATGTCCGACCTAGGTTGTTTTTCAACCCTAACACTTTAAAAGTCATCAGAGATGGACTAAGAGACTTCTGTGACTCAGGAGCCTGAAAGTCTTGTGATTCCCATCTATGACCTTGGTGTTTGTTGAAACTCTTCTAAAAATCTACCCTGTCGTTGCCAGCCCATCCTTAAATCCCAGCACCAGCAGTAGAAGGACTGATGTTCTCCTGTCCTAGGCACAAGACCCCAGCATCACGCTTGCTTGGGCCTGCAGGGGAGCAGGGAAGAGCTCCCCAGGGCAGGCAAGGGCAAGTACACAGGGACTGAAATCACAGCAAGGAGCTTGGAGAACAGTTGCCCAATGGGTCTCTGACTCTGGCACTTGAGCTGCTCAAAGCCAGATTCACCTAGCACACAATTTTCACTTTAAGCATGCACATAGGCTCAGCTCTAGACCACATTTGAGGGAGAATCCCAGCAACACCTAGAAACTTAGCATGACTGTATGTTCTGGATGAGCTGAGCAAGAATGAGCGCTCAGCCCAACGGCAGACATCCTGAGCCCATGCACAGCATGGTTGATCTGAATCTAAGCAACTGTAGAGCTAACATCCAGAAATAACCAGCAGAAATTGATCTCAGCTTGCTAAAGCCTGTTCTCAAGCCATTCTTAACTTTTCAAGGTAGACAAGGACTATGACTATAGAACTGGACACTACTCCCTTGCATAAAACTACATACGTGAATAGCTATTGGCAGTAGTATTACTTTTCACTTTATCTCTCTCATAGCAATAGAAGACTCCTCAACGAAGATAAATTTGAACTGGAAGAGGTGCAGTGAAAAGCTAGTAGGACCATTAGAAGAAGACACTAGAAGAACTTAGCATACATACCAGCAAAAGGAAGACTGGGCAGGGATACAAGAGATGATTAAACATCAGCAATTATGCATCTAATGAACCTGCAAGGCTATATTAGCCCATGAACAAAAGGATATAAAACAAGCCTGACTAACTCAGGCTGCAATTTAGGAGAAGGTTTCAAACTCTCTCAGTGGTGTAGTTCTAGAACGGCTTTTAAAAGGAAAAAATGCAAGCAACAGACAACGCTGGGACTGAGAAATGCTTCACCACCTGTGGCACATGGGACATGTGGAAGTATTCACTACAGACTGTTCTGTGCAGGGGTCTAACTGCTCATGACAGGGGACAGCTATCTGCTTTCCTCTGCAAAACCCTGATGATCAAAACATTGATGGTCAAGGACTGAAGTTATCTCAGTTGTTGATAAAGTCAGGAGCAGGAGCACAAAGGAGTCAAGGTGAAAGCTTTACTAAGAGTGTCTATATCAGGGTTCGATTTATAGTTTACAACCCTGTCCTATTTTGGACTTAAGCTGCATAATTAGCATTCAGCCTAACAATGTGTGTGCCAGCCAAGCCATTTAGCTTCAAAACAAAATTATTTTTCTTATACTGTTGAGGAAATAAAACAAGGAATAAATTTTGTACAGTATTTCATTAAAAGAGCATCTGTAAAGGTACATTGTTATTGATATTGGACTCAGTTCAGTATTGGCAGATACCAGGTGTACCACCAGGGCTGGATTTGGCCGAGTATGTTAACTATTTAGTGGTAATTGGTTTAACCTATATCACTGAACATGGCAAGAACAACATGACTTAATTATGTTTTAAACCTATGGGTTCAGTGAAGCCTGACCAGACCATCGAGACAGGGAAACAGATGCTTAGTCATCATGTGTCATCTGATTGCAATGGTACATTACAGAAGAAAATTGTTCACCTCTTAACCAACTTCTCAGATCTCCTAACAAAAACTATGGTAGATGCAGAGCAACACAAACATTTTTAATTTTACTACAGAATGACAAGGACCTTTTCTGCTTTAAGCTAACCACCTTTCAGCTGCCTACCTACAGATAAGAAACAATGGCGTCCTTCCAGGTTTACATCAGTGTAACTGACAGCAGAATATGGGCACTAAAGTAAGCACATTCAGCATGTCAGAAATAATAAATGCATGAGGGCAAAGACATATTTGAGGCAATTCACAGAAAAAGATTTTCTGAATGAAATGTATCTGGAAGAGAAAAGACTTGGATGGAAGAGGAGTGGAAAAGAGTAATTTAGCAAGAAGGTATAAAAGCTGCAGTTTTGGGAGGAAAGGATTAAAAAAAAATAAAAGAAAAAAAGACCAGTACAAATGACAGAGAAGTGCAGGGTGCAATGCGAAGGAAGAGAGAAGGCAAGGTAAGTAAGGCCCAGAAATCATGGAGGGGGACTAAGACCTAGAAGAAAAAGCAGCCAGCTTAGGAAAGGTTTTGCTGGCATGAGCTCAGCAGAACAGGACTTCGACAGGAATTGCAGAAGAAGAGGAAAGGGTGAATGGTCCGTGAGCAGAGGGAGATGACACTCTGCCCCAGCTGCATGGCATTCAGATTTCTCTCTGGGTGAAGAACCATGTGTCAGGAGCTGCCCCTTCTCTAACCCATCCCAGGAATTCGAAGTGCTGTATGATACCTCGCAAGTGAGCTAGGTTTCCAGGATGCTGGTCACATATCTCACCCCACTCTCATGCCAGCAACTAAAGCAAAGCAGCAGAAACCCTGTCATTCCTGGGTAAGGCACAGGATCTGACACTGCAGGAGCTGACTTGGTGTCTGACCCTCTCAGATAATCACCCTCATCTACCAGCAAGTGACGCAGAAGGTCCCAGTCCGTGAGACAGACCTGCCCAAACGTGTTGGGGTTTGTTAAGCCTGGAGGTATCACATGGACCAATTCGCACTTGCATGACAGACAGTAAATCATAGTCTCTCGCAGTCAGAGTGATACCCAGGTCAAAGAGGAGATTAGATAGTACAACCTTCGTGATTTATAGGTGAAGTGCTCCGCACCGGTACAGCAAGGAGGCAGCTTCGCACTGCACATTGTGATGCACTGGCACGAGCTGGGGTGGAGATTGGCAAGGGGAAAGCAGAAAGCTATTATTTTTGAGATTGTACTGTTCTGGGACTACAGCTACTCTGCAAATTGAATTCATATTGATAACATGTAGTAAGCAAACTATTTTTCAGAAAGAGAAAACTTCCAGTCTGTTCCCAGCTATGTAGAGAACAAATGGTATTACTTTTCATTCTCCACCCTTAGATTAAAATAGGATTTAATTCCATGACCAGAAAAAATACCATTAATAACTCTGGCTTATTCCTTGACACTGTACCTAATTAAAAGATACTGGCTGATTTTTGTGTTTTCATTCTGTCTGTACCACAGGTACATTTGGGAACTGGAGTCAAAACATCTGACACTGATCAAATAAAGCTATGCTATCTTACAATTATCCCATGCCATGGGGAAAAAAAACCCCAAACCCAAACCTAAAGCTTTACTTATCACCTGCCTTACCCCAAGGATTGCATTTTCAAGAACTGACTTAGAGAAACCACTTTCCCAGGTTCCTAGAGACCTTCTGCTGGCCAGAGTAGGAAATTAATGCAAAGGAGATGTGTAAAGAGAAGAAATTAAGGTTTTCCTTCCATAGTAAGGTGATTGGTATGAGTGCAAACATTGCTAGCGACTATGGTTCCTGGGGCTGAAGGTTGCATGTTAATGAAGGGCTTGAAACACAGCTCAAAACTACTGATTATTTTAAAAAAAAAAAAAAAAAAAAGGAAAAGTAATGACTCTGTATTATTTTATCACAGGTAAATGTTGCTGTAATGACTCTATCTACTTAGCATTAGTCCCTTTGCCACCACAAACAGTGGCCACAATCCAATTAAGTACTGCAGGGGAAGATCTGTGACTGCAGCACAGCAAAATGCAAGCTGAGCTAAATGTTCTCCACTAAATCAGTGGAGAGAATTCACTTCAGCCAGAAAGAGATGAGATTACAAAATGCTAGAAATTTAAATATAGTTCAAATTTGTAGATATATACATACATGTTTTGTAAAGAATTTGAACATTATCAGAGTCAACTTTACAGGATTTTAATTGAAGTTGTGACATTACACTACATATCCAAGACTGGATGCTCCAGTTGTACCTATGGCAGTGAAGAGCTGTACTGGTAACGGAGCTCAAAAAAAGGTAAATCTGTTCTTTACAGGCACAGGCATTGGCATGTCTGTGGAGAATGAAACCTGTATGAGAAAATGGCTTTTACCTGCTAATTCATTCTCCTGTAAGTGGAAACTCCTACCACTTGTAGGTCTGGAAGCATGTGACAAAAAAGAATCTTCCAAAAGTTAAAAAACATGAAGAATAATTACATCAGGTTGCTCTGAGATATTTAGAAATACTACTGCTCTGTGTGGGTCATATGGGAGAAAAGATGGAGGAAGTCTTTTTTGGAACTGTAAACTTCAGTTTTAGGAGATTTTAAAAGATCAGAAGCATAGCTTGATATGATCAAGGACAGCAGTTCCTTTGAGTATCAGCATCCTTGCTAGATCATAAAGCAGAAATTGAAGAACTGGACAAAAACCCCCTTGGGTCCAGTTGAACGAAACTTTTCATTATGATCATCTGTAATTATTTCATCTTCATTATAAAAGGCTAAAATGTTTTTACTTGCTTTTTGTCACCCTGCACTACATTTTTCACTCTACAATACATTTAAACAAAGTAAAAAGTAATTTAAAGTTGAAAAAATTTGAAAAAGTAACTTATATTTAAAACATGACATTATATGCTTTGATAATTTGCAAAAAAACCCCTAGGACATATGTCAAAAAACAGTCCTTTATCAAAACAAGCCTCATTTTTTATAAATAAAAAAAATAGAAAACAAAATTAAAATATTTAATTTTAATAAAAACAATTGTTGGTAAATATCCAGGTCAGTTTATTTTAAATGAAGAAGATTTGTTAAAAAAATATCCTTTTTTCAAAGTTAACTTTTTCCAAAATTTGTTTTTAAAAGCATTCATATTTCACATTTGGTATACACTTCATAGTATAACTACCATTAGGCTTTTATAAAAAACTGAACACTTTAAAAATTATAGTTGCCATTATAATGGTAAATGTTTAGGGATACTTTTAAAAAAAATTAATTTGGAATACAAATTTTAAACCAAATTTGTTAGAAGTAAATTCTAAAATTTTAGTTATATAACATGAAATCAGTCCTGAAATTATGAAATCTGTAAGGACAGGTTTAGTTGAACTGAAATTCTTCCTCTTAAACTTGCCTACGTAGTATTTCCATTAAACAGACTGGATTATTTTTCTTTAATATTTCAAATGTAAGAAAAGAGTGCTGAATCAAGGATATAAGATGGAGTGCCTTAGACTAGAGATTTAAAGTTAATAAGTGCACGTTATACTTTCAATCTTCATCTATGTACATCCTATTTTAAGTTTTATGCCAGGTAAATGATTCAGGAAAACAAAAACAATTCCCATTTCATTACTGTACTGAAGAAGCAAGTCCATGTAACATAAGATCATAATTAAAATCTTCATTCAAAAGGACAAGCCTTTTTTAGTGATACCCTTGTGTCTTAAGGGTATCACTTAAGGATCGTTAGCCTATAATCATGGAAGTGACAGAGCACAGCAAAACTGTGAAATTTCTTGTATAGCTGTCATGTTTGGGTGCCTGCATTTTCACACCAGAAAAATAATGTGACCTTTTTTACAAAACCATGGGAGGGATTATAAATGCTGTGGAAACTCACAGCTGGAGCCGTACCATGCCAGGTAGGTGAGGTCTCTTGCATCACTGATAAATACATACCCCCACGTTTCCCCAGCAGAAGGACATACGGTTACAACACTTCTCCCCTAAGATTCAGGGAGGTTTCTGCATTTAGAGCATCCTCTTCTCTCAGATGTTAGGTTGAGCAGTTACAGAGTGATTACAGCAGCAGCTGGTTTTTAGCAATATCAGGACAGCAGGCCAAGCTCCTCCCTGGCATAACTCCATTGCCTAGCATTATTTTGCCTTCTATTTTAAACAGAAATGGCCCTGTCACCATGCTTTCCAGGCCATGTTGCTGCAAGTTCATGCAGAGACCAGGAAGAGATAAGATGAAAAGCAAAAATAACCAATAAATATGCTATCATTGACAAGATCACCTCTAAATAAATCCAACCAGTGAAACAGAAAGATGACGATGCTGAGGAAAAGACAAACAATGTCAGAGCAAGGCAAAAGGCATCCTGATGCTTTGCTTTTATTTCCTTTGTATAGGGAAAGAATGTTATATACTTTTGGATACTCAAAGAACTTATTTTAAAAAAGAAAATTTCTTCTCAGGTGCCCATAAAAACTACTAGGTCTACTTGAAAGTGAACCAAGCTAAAAGGCACAAGGACTGGAGGGAGCCTTGGCTTTTCTCCTCCCAGTCAATAGCCAACATAGTTAAGTAAGGAATTTATTTCTGGTCTCTGCCTGTATTGCCACAGTGCGATGGGGAAATGCTAACATGTGGTAAATCACATTAGCTTAGCCACCAGTGAGACTGAAATGGAATGCTTGCCAGGATTACCCTGCCAGCGGGTTACAGGTAACACATAGTACCTGGGAATGTGGTTAAAGATACAACCAGCACTGAAACTCATAGAAAAGATGGGAATAAGAGCATTCCTGGCAATGCCTTGTCAAGCCTTGAGCAGTTTGTGGTGCCATGGGTGGGCACTCTGCGCCTTCCAGCCACCCGGAGACACAGGCTTGCACCCTGGTGTTTGACTGAGTGCTTTACCAGCTCTCTCTGTAACTGCAGTAAATAAGAGAATCAGCAGCATTTTCTTCAGAACAGTAGGGGACAAACCGCAAATTGAGTGCTCATTGCCAAAGGTTTTTTCCAGGGGAAGGATGTATTCACCTGAGGGTTTCTACTTTTAGATTTCCTAATGCTTTACATTGCTTAAATTTCCTACTGCTTAAAAGAATTCTTATTTTACCATGTAAAGAGGTATCTCTACATCCTCCTACTCCCTTGGAGTTTGTAGGTCAGCTGCACACTCTCCTTTCACCTCTAGCAATCATCACTTAGCCAACAAAACCTCTCAGTTCTAAGTTTTCCTCAAAAATCAGTCCTGCCAAGCCTCACTCATCATTTTGCTATTCTTTCTGAACTATTGGCTTCATTCTAGTCATCAGATTCCCAAAACCAAAAACCTGTATTTGACATATGGCCAGCAGCCAATGAGTGCTCCAGGAGGTATTTTTTCCTCAATGCTAAACAACCCTTTGGTGAGGCGAGAGAGTTTTCTAAACAGAGTACGCGCTTTCAGAGAAGGCTTGAGAACCAGACATATATTTAGAAATCCCAGTGAATGTAAAATGTTGCACCATGTCAAGTAAAATTTAGTTTGCAAAATGTATAACCTACCTTCTGATCAGTGATAATTTGTGGGATCAGTGTTTAAGCAGGTATCATTTCTTCTGGTATTTCTGAAACCTGCAAGAAGCTATGGTAAACATGTTGTAATAGGAGAATTTTCTCTTCATTTTGTGATTATCTTTCCTATTAGTCTACCAGCTACCAACTACCGAACAAGTAGATCTGACAGAAAATTATGAAAATGGCATACAGCTGCCTATCCAAGAGCTGTGTGCTGTTCACGGCACAGTAGTGGCTGACTTTATTAAGCACCTCCAAACAAGGGAACAGGATGCAGAAAACACAATAGCCTAGAAGGAATGGCATTGCATAGTCCAGTCCATGACAGATCAGCATGGCATGATACAGGACTGCAAGAGTCAGGAAAAAAATAATTTGCATTTTGCCAAATGGAAACAGAAGAAACAAATCCTAAGGTTTGGGGAATACTCTAGGGAGGACACTCTTAGTTTTCAAAAGCATTAACACTTTTCCAAAGCTGCTTTTCTAGCCACAGAAGTGGATTTCAAATCTCAGATTACCCAGACTGTCCATTTCCAAAATGCAGTCCCAAATACAGAATGTATGGAAAAAGAAGTAGAATCAGTCTCCAGTAAGTAAGGAAGGGAAAAAAAAAATGTTAGTCCAGTGTTTTGAATCGCCTAAGTCATCTGAAGGAAAATCTCTGATTTTTGATGGATTTACTCATAAGTAGCTATTACAAAAATATATGCTAGATGCAATTTTCACCTACTGGTGTGAACTCACTCACAGCAAAAGAGGCTCTGGAAAAGTGACTCTCAGAGCAGCTCTGAGCCCAGCATCTTTCCTCTTCATTTTCTCTCTCCTGAACGTGGCTGCTTCATGGGCAGACAGCTCCCTGGCTGAGGGCAGCATCTCCAGGAGTTCCCAGCGGTACATTAACATGCTGGAAGTGCAAAGGTCCCCAGGACCTTGTGAGCTCCATTGGGTATGCATTAGGTGTGATGGAAGTCATTATTTAAGAGTCATTCTATAGCTGTGGCAGATTTTTAGAGTGGCCACTGAGGGTCTTCAATAGTCACATACATATGTCCTTGCAGTCACGCCTCTGTCCCGCTACTGCTTATGAAAATGGTTGAAAAATGCCTCACAAGCTAACACCATAGTGATATAATAAAGCTGCCTGAAAACTGGCTATGCTACTCTCCGAGAAAAAGCCCTGCACAAAAGTTGTAATGAGAAATTTTAAATGGGAGATAAAATAGCCACACAAATCTCAGAGAAAAAAATCAGTTAGGCTCACTGAAATATTTGTTTTGACAAATTTTTTTCTGAACATTGTTAATTCAAAATGAAATATAATTTATTTCTAAACCCCTGAAATATTTCATGCCACCTATGTCAACCTCTTCAATAAAAATGTCTGTTGCCTTTCTACATGTCACAGAATCCATAATTTTTGACTCATTTTGCTTTTATAAAACCCGACATAAAATGTTCTGGCTGAAATTTTCCAACCAGTTTTTTTCTAGGAGAAGCTGAAAGAACATAGTAAAGACAATTTCAACAAGAAATCAGAGCACTCAGAGTGGAATCTGTACAGGGACTGCAGGCATGAGAAAAATCACCGAATGAATGAGCTGGTATCTGCCACAGAGCACTAAATGCCCGTCTAGGAAAAGATCAGTTTAGGCACCCTGTGGTATTCTTGTTTCTCTGCAGTACAGTCAAGCACAAAAGCCATGACAGCCTTAATCAGATAATTGCCGCAAATCTAGGTATGGTCCTGCTTAAGGAAAATCCTGTTAGGAATACTTTTTTAACAGAGAAAGAGACTAAAGAGACTTGGATGTAATTATCCTTACTGAAATGAAGAGAGTTCACAGCTCAATACAATTGCCAATCAAAATATCTATTTTGATCTGCCTGTACGATGGAGTTTCCTGTTGAACTGATGTATCATTGCAATTGCAAGCTGCAATGGCACTGGTGTCAATTTAGGGCTGGACTCCCCCCACACTTTCAGCTGTGGATGTTGTTCTTCCTTCTGTGCACAGCTCCCCACAGCCCTGCTAGGGCACGGCATCAATAACTCCACCCCAAAGCCCAGAGAAACAGCCCCGGAGCAGCTGCCTTCCCACCCACCACTTGGAGCAGCATCAGAGTGGCCAGCTCAACTTCCCACTGCTCCCACATCAGCGGAGTAGGATGTTCAGGCAGGAGAACTGGTTTTCTCCTGCTCAGGGAGAAATCTGGAAAGCCCAGACTCCAGAATATTTCCAAGGCATAACCAATTGGTTGGTTTATTTACTTAATGTCCTTACCTGTTTTCTCCACTCTAAAGTTTCACTTTGTTGTGTGTGAGTGGGGGGAAAATGACACCAAACCCAGAGCGCCAGCCTAAGCAAGAGCTGCAGGTTGGCAAGTACATGACATGAAAGATAATCTTGTCCTAACATCGCTCACTTCGGCAGATCGCAGTATTCTCTTTACTGGCAGTGAGCAGCTGTGTCCTCTGACATCCCTTTGTGCTTTTATGTTCTTATTAGGATTCAGATGGATGAATTCAATGATCCTAATGTATTTAGTCATCACCTTTAGCTATAAGCAGTTCTGATGGCAATCTCTTTAAAAAAAAAAAAAAAAAGGTTTTCAATGCTCCCTATTCCTTCCTACCAGTCACCATCATTCATAAAAATTCAGTTGTTTGCCTCTCTAGCTCAGGCCAAGTATTTTTTCTAAGTTTTAGATGAAACAGCAACACAACAAGATTAGGAAGGGATGATAGACTCCCACTATTGATCCATTTTTCTGATGTTTAAGAACTGTCTGGGGACCAAGAAGAAATTTGGCAAAGTCCCTCTCTTACCAAGAGTCTGTAGGTGAAAACAATACATTTCTGAGTACTCCTCTGGGTGAAGAGTCTCTCACATTTAGAATGGGTACCTCAAACGCTGGTGGTTATGCCAGTTGTGAATAAAAATAAAGTGTTTCTAGGGGAAGAGAAGTACTAGAGGTTGAAGCCAAATTTATCAGCCCAGAAAAGTGCCTAGTAAGAGTGGATACAGAACTGTACTTTTCTCCTGAAAAGAGCCCAGCTTCCTTAGCAATCTGAACACTTGCAAGGGGCAGAGGACAGGCAAGACCACTCTGGCTGTTTCGCTAGGGCAATCAGCATGCAGAAGATGCAGCAAAGATCAAAGGCGAAGACAGCACAGTTTTCAAAGGACAGAACTGCAGTGTTAGCTGCATTTGGTAGGCAAATGGTGCAAGCAAAGGGCCAGGAACAGGTCCTCAATGTGGAAGAGCACTGCCTGTCACGCAGGGCCACTTCTACCTCCCCACCCTATCCGAGGAGCCGCAACCACTCTGCCCAAGCGGTCATGAGCAGACCAGCAGGCTGCAGAGCCAGATGAAGGAGGAATGCACAACATCAGGAGGCTACAAATCCATCAGGCTTAAGGATCTTGCTGCGGGATAAGACATTGCTGGCATTCAGGAGCTTGATCCTTCTAGCAGTGTCTAAATATCATCTTTGCCAATCCATGATGAAGAGACAGTAAAGAAGTCCCAGTACAAAGTTTCTTTCATCAGCAGAGAGGGAGGTAAGGTTTGGGCCCAACAGCCGGTAGCAATCTTTAAATATTTTTCAGCTACCTCTGTTGTCACCTGGATTTTCAGTTGCAGCTGTTGTAACCAACAGTGCCATCTGCCTTAGAAAGCCTGGCCAACAGCCCACTTGTTTTGTTGCCTTTTTGCTTGTAATTTTTTTTCCTCCCTGATTTTTTCCACCCGTTCCTCTGCCACAGGCTTGCGGCTCTTCTTCCTCTTCACAATGAGAGCAGCTTCAGCAGCATCTGCTCCTCAGGCAGGGACAGATTTGCTGCAGCCACCTGTCCTTTACAGCCTCTCATTTTAGCTCCAAAACCAGGTTGTTATTTCATCCATCCTGCTTGCCTTTCGGTGGCTGTCCCCGTGGCTCCCCTCTGGCACACAACAACATCAATTTGGATGATTTTGAATTTGTTTTCCACCCATCCAAGCAGTTCATGCTAGTGAAGTCATTAGCCCAAACTAAAGAATTGCTGCCCCAAAAACACTGTAGGTTTCTGTAATCCCTCTCTTAGGGGGCATTGACCAGTCTCCAGGCAGGATAAAAAGACAAAAGAGTCTGGTCTCACGTGGCTGCAACAAAGGTTTGAAAAAGAAGGTATTATCTCATTATTTCACCATGGAGAAAAGCACACAAGGCCCTGACTGGGATAGCCGAGATTGCCATGTAATGCCATCATTAAATCCTCCCTTCAGAAATAAGGCTAGCTGTCAGCTACAGAGATTAGTGGTCACTGTGGCATATACATAATCACATTGATTCACCAAGCTGTGCAAGCACGAGTTTAACACTTCTGAAAACCAGATGTGACTTAGCTCAGAACAAAATCCTTTCTGCATGAGAGGTAGATACGTCCTGGGCAATCAGTACAACGTGATCAGAGCTTTTGCCCTGACCTCTTTACATCTGCTGAGGGGGACAAAACCAGTCTGAGCTCCACACCACTGGAATGTCAGTTCTCGTTACCTACAAGAGCTAAATCTCACAACAACAATTTTAAGAAAGTCACAAAGAAGTTGTTTATTATTTTACTGGGACATTCAGGTTGAGTTTCAAAACACCAAGAACTGATTTTTCGACATGGCACTGGAAAAAAAAAAATAAAATTATATCAAATCAACACTCAGGGGAAGGGAAAAAAATAATCAAACCTCATGAAATCATCTCAAACTCATGCCTCCAAAAATCAAGCACTCAGATGCAATAGTCCATTGTAAAAACCCCATCAGAATTAGGAGCCTGGGGCTCCAGTTTTAGTTTCACAGTAATTAAGTAACCTCTGGCTAACCTGAAATGAACATTGCTGAGTACATTCCCAAATAATCAGCTGTTTTTTACAATAAAAACTACAATGAAGAATTCAGAACTGATCCTGATAGAGCAGTAGCTAGAGTTGTCAGCAGGCTTACACAACACTATGTTCATTTATCAGTAACCAAGCTAATGGAAAATAAGTCTCAAGACCATATGTGGACATGACTTATAGGAAAGCTAAATTACTAATTCATTCAGGTTGATTTTGATTACAGTAGGATGTGTGCACAGTTGACACGTGCACTAAAAGTTCTTCAACCTCCAAGACAGCAGAGCTAGTTCATAGCTTCCAAGGCAAGACTCATCTGCTCACAGCCATGTGCTGGGAGAGAAAGGCAAAGAGCCTCGTCACTGCCAGCAACACTCCTAAAATCCTACAGAGCAAACATACACAGAGCCTCGTGGAAGCTAGTGCTTGCGCTTCTTTAAGAAGAGGGCAAGTTGCTAATTAGCAACTGCCTTTTAACTTTCCAGCCAACAGGGAGGCAGGCAGGAGACACAGCGTCTTCCCTGGAAACATTTGTCCTGTCACAGTTGAGGGGAGGAATCCCCATTGCTTTGGATGGGGATTATAAGGCTTTTTTCACTGTGCATAAGATGGCACCTCCTGGAAGAGGGCTGTAGACCAAGAAGTACATTGGTGGAGTGGATTTGTAAAGAAAGACCAACAAATATTTTGGGAATAATGTTGCTAAATTATATGAGGCTCAGAGACACTTTATGACGCATGCAAGCTAAGCAGACCCTCCAGGGGAAGAGTACTGTAACCCTCAAGCCTAGTGTAACCCAGATGAAGCTGGCAGAAATGCACCAGGGAGTAATATAACCTGCTTATATAAAAAATTTTTCAAATTTTTCAAGATTTTTCAAATTACTCTCTTCACAATACAACATTTATAAAACAGCTTATGGATTAGTTCTTTTCAACCCTCACTAAAGCAAGGCAAACAACTTATCCTATGCAACTAGAACATCTCTTCTTTTCCAAGGCATTATCAAAACCAGGAAGATATAAACCTCTGGGGTTTTATGCACTTTATAGGTGTTTTTCCAGTTAATAAAAGGGCTTGTTGCTGAGTGACACTGAGATAATTGGCTTTTGTCTTTATATTCATCCATCCACATCATGTCCTCACTGGTGGTCAGTCAGTCTGCAAGAATGGCTTTCCTCATCACAGCCTGCATTTCATCCCTGCATGAGAAAGACAGTTTCACAGAGCTTGAAACAGATGAGCAAACAGTCCACTCCCCTCTTAAACTGCGTGAAACTACATGAAGCTCCAGTCAGTTTGCATTAGAAGGAAATAAAACTGACCGCAATTTTTGCCCTTTGATTTTCCAAATGGTCCCTTCTCAGCAAAAATCTGCAAGATGGGGATGAGCATGAGCTCTTCTGTGCAGCTGCTGCTGGGGGGGCCCTGGTGAGAAGGGGCATCCAGGCCACAACGCAGGCATGGTCCTGCTCCTGCAGGTGCCACACACGTATATCTGCCATGCCTCACGGTGCTGATGCATGCAAAATGGAACCGAGATCTACATCCTTGCCCTGCTTCCCCTGTACCTCTGTCCTGTTGCATTTTTTCCACCAGTGTTTAGGCACACAATAGGAAAGGAGGTAACAGTGCTGAGGAGTTTTCCTCCACAACCGCAAAATGATGGTCTTGGCTCACAGCCTCACTTACAGATGTTGAATTTTATTCCCACGCCTAGACATAGAGTCATAGAACAGTTTGGGCTGGAAGTCCTACCCCCCTGCCATGGGCAGGGACCTCTTTCCCTAGATCAGGTTACTCAAAGCCCCATCCAACCTGGCTCTGAACATTTCCGGTGATGGTGGGGCATGCATAACTTCTAGAAATCTTGTGTTATTGGCAACTACAAGAAAACGCTTGCCTCGGTGTAATGAGAGCTTTAGAAATAGGGCTGCGTAGAAGAAGGAAATACAGTTTCACAAAATATTTTGGTGTTTGGCTTCATTCCAAATTGCACTTCCAGTTGCATAGCGAGGAAGCATTTCCAAATTACAAGGACACTCCAGTCCCAAAGCAGGCCAGCTGGTTGGGTGCACCAGGTCCTAAAACATGGGGTTTTCACACCCTCTAACCTCTGATGTCATTGCCACAGAGCCTATTCCAGACCCTGAGCTGGCCAAAAGCAAAACCAGACACAGTCAAGCTGGTACAAATTTAGGCAGGTTTTGCCACCATCCAACTTTGTTTCCTTTTGAATTTTACCCAAATCTAATTATTTCTCTGAAAGACTTGTTTCAATAGAGCAACAGATCTCAGCCAACATCTCCCAGGAAGTTTTGTGCCCAGCTCCAGCCACGCTTGTTGACAGCCTCCCCCATGTCATAGCATTAAATCACCAGCTGTCACACCTACTGCTGTCCTGTTAACACTGTCCTCTTCTCATGTAGGGCTGAAGTGACATGACCTTTCTGGATGGATCATTTCCACCTACCATATGACATAGAGATGTCAGTATAGAGTCAACTGAGAAAGTCCCTGGGGATCGCTGTCAATTCAGAGACCACAATCCTAAGAAAGTTTGTTTGTATGGGGAGAATCTGATTTATCTGTCTAATACTGTAAGACGTCTGCACCTTTTACCATGATTGCTTTTACTGACTCAAATATTTTTAAAAGAAAATAAGTAATTAAATAAAAGCAGCCTTCTATCAGAAACCAAGTAATAATTTATAAGCATTCACCAAAACTTGAACTGATTCTGACACTTCTCTCAGATATTAACAGACGAGAAAGAAATTCATATCAAATGTGCTCTGAAATCTATTTATAAGGGCAAGATAAACAGAGAAGACAGAGAATCTGAAACACAGAAACATTTTATGAAAACCCCAAGTGGGAATAAAACTATTTCCACTACCTTCCATATTGCAACATTTTACCAACAGTAAATACAATATATGGTTTTGCTTAAACCAAAGCACCTTAATATACATTTCCTCAAAACCAAACAGTGCATTCTTCTTCACTCATGTTCCATTTATATATATTTAGCCATGGCCTTGAAAGAGAACTTTGTCATAATAAGCAGAGATTTAAAAACTGGTATAGCTTCATTATAGGGGAATAATGAATAAGACAATTACCTGAATTGCAAAAAATTGATTTTTACATTAGATATTTTCTGATGAATTTTTGCTCTTAGTCAGTAATATTGTCAGTTACTCTCCAAAAGACTTGAATATTAGTTAAGAACTATGAATGACTGCCTAGAGGTAGCACAGCAGCTACGTCATTCCTGTCAGTTAGACAGGCTTTTCTCTGTCATCCCTGATAATGTTTTAGAACAGTCTGTAAGTAGGACAGAGCAGTTATCCAATAAATTCAGTTTTAAACAGAAATTATCAATTTCTAACAGTTAAACAAAAGCTTTTTATAATCCCTCACAGAGTAGGTTTTATAGCATAGCAATTATCTTACTCCCTTTGCTCATGACTGCAAGCAAAAACTACCATTTGACTACAATATGGTTTATATATTTTATAAACACACTAATGTGCTTTATATGATATATATGCATAATGCATCTCAGAAATATCCTTAATTTATAATCATAAATTCCTTAATAAAAATCATAAGAATCCATTGTCATAAGTATTAAACCATAAATCTCCTGTAAGGAATATATGAAAATATCATCTAAATTACAAATACCTGATTTTTACAATAAAATCTAGATATAATTAACATACTTAAAATTCATCTTAAAAGCTGATATAAAAAAACTTGTAAATCCCAGAAAGATTCAGGACAATGTCAATTTTAGAAACCAACCACACAAACCAACAGCCAGTATCACAGCTTCAGAAGAGGAAGTCTAAGACCCACATGAAATTACTGATTACTGGACTTTATCTCCAAATATAGCTGCAAACGATCACACATGAAAAGCGGGTAAAGATGAAAGGAATACTGAATTTGGAGTGTTTTTCAAAGGGATTCTTAAGAGTCCTGGCACACATTGGGTGGTGTGGCAAACTGTGATGGCTGTGGCTCTCAGCACCCCAAATGTTTGCCTTCCTTCTGCCCCCAGAGGGCTACACTCTCACAAGGACATCCGAGCAGCACATTAGTCTGCTTCCAAATAGGTTCATGTCCCACCCTAGTAAATGCAGTCATCTGTCATCTGGACATTCTTCGTCTCTGCATCCCATTTTCTATGATAATTCTTTATCATTTCTTTGATCTTTGATTTGCTGTCATGGGCTGATCACAAGCAGGCAGTGAAAACAGCAACCTGCTTTGGCCTTCCAGAAGGTCTGTATCTCCACCGCATCACAGAAGCAGAACTGAGAAAATATTCCTTCAGTAGCCTGATGTATACCATATGAATATCTGTCCTTCTCACACTGGTTTGAGGTTACACAGCCTGTCTTGTGGTGCCTGCACCTCTGGCACGCCTCCTCAGAGCAACCATTTGTTGGATTACCTGTTTTGCTGCCAGCTACTGCCAGCTGTCTTTGCACTTCTCTTTCTTATTTTTGTTTTTGTCCTATCCGGTTTGGTGTGTAGTTTCTGGTCTTCATCCTTTAAGTGTAGGCTGTTGCTCTGGCTCAGTAAAATGCTGCTTTCCATGTCTAGCAAGAATGTACACTTTAGAGAAAAGCCCTCTAAGAAGCAGTGGTTAAATGCAAGTCTTTTCTATTTTTACTTTTATATGATTCCCCTATTCTTAGACATTTCTACTCTCTATACGATTTAGCTAATCCAGAGTTTAAACATGCAAGACAGCCCATAAAATTAAAAGCAATTTTCATGCATCAACAGAAGCAGGCATTTTTTAATTTTTTCCCTCTAACATTTTGAGCTGAAATCAGCAATATGTAGCCATATTTTTTAGACTGTAGGAGCCTGATCAAATGGATGTTAAAAAATAGTAATGAAACCTCTGCTGACGTATGGAGAAAGATGAGAACAGGAAACCAAAAAGACTAATAAACGAAAGCTATTGGTGTAGCAGCAGCCATATTTTCCTTTCCTGAGGTCAAATGTCATCTCAGTAGAGTTAATGGAGAAATCAGCATCAAATTCAACGGAATCAGGATTTCTCCCCTCTTGACTTGGCATACTGGGGTGTGCCATGATATCAAGAGATGATTAGTGTCTCAACACTAGCTCTTCTGTTGGCAGCCCTCAGCATTGCAGGTTACTGCAGCTACAGAAGGTAATGATTTTCAGCTTTTAGACTTTTAGAAATGCAAATGAGATACAGTCCCACCTAAGAAATTCATGTATATGGATTGCATTAGGTTTTGCCTTATTTAATCACTCGTTAGGTATAGTTTAGAAGGAGCTGGAAATGACTAGAAAGCTTTTAGCATCCTAATTCAGGTTCTTTTTGAAAGCCTCCACCAGCTGACCATGGCACTTTTCCATTTCACCACTCAACATTAAGATGGTGTCAGTGACTAAGTGTCTCGGGATGTATCACAGAAGTACTATATTTATTCAAGTTTGATCTCATTTTGTATCAGCATCTTTACCATGTAAGCTCTAAAGGAAAATAAATTTAATAAGAGCCACCTGTGATATAAAACTGCAGGAGCAATAATTAAGATTAGTAGTGGCCTCAGTTTCTGAATGAAGATATACAATGTATAACCCATGTTTACAAATCCACTTTATCCAAATGATTAGCAGCTCACTTTTTTTGTTGGTAGAGTATAGGGCGTGAAAAATCATGCTGGTGTATTAACCATTTGATCAGCAACTTGTACAATAGAAAAAAAAAAAGTACTATTCAATGCTCCAACTCAGACAAAGACTGGAGGCATGCTATAAATTTCACAGGGCTGGCCTCTAAAAATATATACTTTTAACAATTTTGACATGATAAATGGACAGAGGGAAATCTTCACATTCATGCACCTTAGTTAAACCTTGTTCTCTGGAGTCTCACAGAGTGTATTTAGCTTTTCATTTTCCCTTCAGAAATTTCATTTCAGAAGCACCTTAGGAACAGCTATTTTAAGCCTGCACATATCATTGTAGGGATGCCCATGCTAACCCACTGACAAAGCCACTTAAGGATGCCCTGAAATCAGGCTCAGCAGATAAGAAAGGCAGGACAGAGTTTCTGTTAGATGCTCATCCTTCAGGAGATGTTTAAGCCTGTGCTATTCAGTGAGTGCTTTCAAACAGTTCATACTACCTCCCCCACCTCAAAAATTTTTTACTGTATTCGATTTTCTATGTGTATTCAGCCACCTTCTAGTGTTTATGAGTATACTTTCCACATGGCAAGCAGCCAATGAAATTCAATAGATGAGATAAAAAGTGATTAGAGTCTGCAAGTATTTGCTCAAAGATCTCCTCCATTCTTCAAGAACGTTCAGAAATGTGTTTGCCCTTCGTACGTCCAGTTATCAGACAATAACATCCTCCATAATTTTATGCTCCAAAAACTTCTGGCAGCAGTACAGAACAAAGGACCTTGTAATTGGCTTTTAAGAATGATAGAATTACAGCATTGTTTTACATATGAAAAATGAAGGTTATTCTTCAAGGCCATGTATTTCATCCTAAACTGTATTAACACACTATAATCAACATTGGCACCCCAAAAATAATGGATCAAAATGCTCTTTTGTTGCACAAGGCAGCTCACTCGAATTGATCAAACATTATAAGCTACGCGTGGTTTTGATGCTACTTAAGAAGCTCAATTATTTGAACATCCCCAAATCTAACAGCCTACGAGGTGCCTGAAGCTCCTCATTCATATTAATATTCATTCATATTTAGAGGTCAGATGAAATACAAATTGTTCAAACCCAGCAAACGCATTCCAGAATATCTCCCCTATATTCACATAATGTTCATCTGAAGGCAACATAAAACTTTCCCCTCCCTTTATTAGGTCTGTTCTTTTTCATCATTTACACTTGTAGCTTGAGTATCTAAAGGTTTTAATTCAGGGCTGCTACTGCTTAATATCAGTAAAGCCAAGAGGCAAAGAAGTTGATTCAGACTCTCTGTAGGCTGGCAGATACATAAATTAAGCTACATTTCAGCAGTTCTAGACTTCAGAAGGATCACCTGCCATGTGAATGAAGTACTGCTGAAAGGAGTTTGATAAATCATCTGGTGAATATCTATGGCTAATGAAGCTTAAGAGAAATATCTAAACCTATAGCTCAGTAGCCAGCAGGATTAGCCTGAAAAGCATCTCCTTCAATAAAATTAAATAAAGCTTTATCTCATCTATTTAAATATTCTGCTATGCCACCAATCAGCATTAGCAACAGAATCTTACAAAAAAAAAGGCAATTACAGATTCACTGGTGCATTTTCTCAGTGAGATCTTTTTTTTCTTATTTAGCAATTTTCTGGTGTTCCCACCACGTATCCACTAATCAGTCTCTCTACAGTGGATTTATATGGATGAATAATATTTGAGTAATGCTCCAAGTTCTCTTTCAGACACACAGTGTGGTCCAAGTGAAAGTACTCCAGACTGGATCTCAGCAGACCATGGGTTTTAGCACTGACTTTGCCACTGCCCATGATTATGTTCATTTATCTCTTTGTGTCCATTTTCCTTGTTTCCATGCATCTGCCCAGAAGGTCAGATCATTTGGACAGAAGCCATCCCATTTTGCGTGCCCTCCTCTCACTTTGCACAACAGAAGTCTAACATCTAGGCTCTGCAGTGATACCAATCTATGTAGCAAAAACTTGTTCTTTTCCCTGAATTACTAGTGCCTGAGTGAAAGTTTGTGTTTCCAGAGAGCAGCCAATTCAGGATTAAGCTTTTAAGAATAAAACAGGGCTTTTTAGGTCACTGCTATGTCTACTATGAACCAGCATACTCTATTAAGGTGTAGGTGCAGTATATGTCATTTTTTTCTTATTTCATCTTTTTCATTCACTTTTAACATGCCCTTACCAACTACACCAAGTTTTATCTTTCGTGGTGTAACAGTTTGCACAGTTTCTTGGAAGCTAAGAGTTCTTGCCTCACACCTGCCCCAATAGAGCATTTGTACCTGGTTTCTCTAGGATGGATCATAGCACCCTTATTTTGAAATCAATCATCCAAGTTGCTTCTTGCAAAAAGGAAGACTTACTAGGCAGAAAAATTCATTATGTGAAAATGTAGTTGCCCAGCTCAGACGCAAAACTGCTGTGTATTTACACTGAAGCCTGTGGCACCTCCAGGAAGTTTGTCCTCCGCATTAGTCATTTTTGTGCTGATCCATAGCAAGGATCCTCTTTAGGGCCAGCTAACCTGTGTTATCCTTTTTCCTTGTCTCCCTGGAAACATGCAGACTGCAGATGAAAAGAAACACCCTGACTGCAAATGAAGGTAGTTTTGGATAATAACACTGCTTCAGTGTTTGTCTATCAACGTGTGGCCTGTTTTGCGATACCAGATACCCAGAGCACTCCTTGCTTTCGAACAGAGACCAGGTGCTCAATAGTTCTCAAGATCATTGCCAAAAATTAGATTTATCTAGCTGGAGCCTTGGAAAAGGTGATGTATCCAATACTTTTGAAAAGTAACACTTTGTCTGTTTTAATATCACCTATATAAAATCTATGTGCAATCACACAGTGCAAACAAAAAGAGCCCATGTAAAATTTTGCTAGACCAGGCCTTGCCAAAGTGGAGGCTCACCATTGCTATTGCTTAAGGTGTCATGCATGTCATGCAGTGTTCCCAAAAAGTGTTTGTAAAGCTAACAGCAAAAATCATTCACGTGAAGTTATTTTCCCTGCTGCAACTTGGACTATATTTTGCATTCCTATTATTTAAGAAGCAGATAATGGCTGGATTTGTCTATTCAGTTTATTCACCTCTACCTTTTCACTGCCTTCTCTCAGAGTATAAGTGAAAGTGTATTTGCCCTGGCATTGAAAAATCCTACCATGCTGTCTGACATAATGGCACCAATAAGAACCCCAATGAAAATCACAACTTTGATCAGTGCTTAATATTTAGTTGGTTTTGGATCTGGGATTGAACTCAACTGTTGCAGTCCATCAACAGTATTGATAATTTACATTTATTCCATCCCACCAGTACAAGGTTAAGAAAAATTCAGCATTTAAACCTCTTCATTCTTACAATGCCAGGAGATAACACCAGATAATACAAATGCACTGAAGTCAAGAGGATTGTACCTGTGCCAGAAGGTCAGGGTTTGGCTTTTTTTAAGCTGCATTTCCCATCTTCCCACAGCATGAATCTGTTTCTAGCAGATGTGCTTATACCTTTTTGCAGGTCTGCTTCCTCCTTTCTTTTCACACTGGTCAATTGGTGGTTCCCCTTGTGCAATTGAATTTGGCAGATGCAAGAACATTTGTTTATGCTGTGCAAAAGCTGGGGAATGTTATTTTGACAGCTGATAGGTCTGCAGCATCCTCTGAGACTTTTAAAAGCATGTTGAAAACTTCATTATTTACAAAGCTTTACAGCCAGGATGCACAAATCATCCATGGCTGATTTGTCAACGGAATATTTGACCATATTTTTAAGTATCCACCTTGTATAGGCTCTGCACAAACCTAGAAAGGGATTTTGTCTCACCTTGTTATTTTGGGAACTTGAAAATTCACATTCCTTCATTCTTGCTCTGTGCTTGATTTTCTTTTTCATTAGATGGTTTGAAGAAGGGGTGGCTGTGGTGTGGTGTTTATTTTTTTGTTTTGTTTGGCCATTTCCCTGCTTTGGTCACTGCAGCAGTTAAAAGATGAAATCTGGGTTTTCCTCAGCTCCACACAGCATCAAAAGACAGTCACAGAGTGGCTGTGATCACCTGAACATGTCCAGGATGTTGTGTCATATTTCAGCCTTTCTTTTGTTCTGTGCTTGCAAAACCACAATTTCTCCAAGGCTTTAGCAGCATGATTTATATTACTTCTGATGTCTGTTTCCCCTTGATCATTACCACTTCAGGCTATGCTGCTTTTTGCTCTTTGTCGTCCTCCCGCAGTCAAACAACATTTTATGTTCAGCAGTAATGTGAAGCTGCTAATGTTTTCACTTTCCCTATATCTCCATTCCCCCTACCCTCCCTTAACTTAGCAGAAACATTTAGGACTGATTTTTCGGGAACACCCACAGCCCATATAGAAATCAGCAGGAGCAGCAGGTGTTCACATCTCTGAACATCAGGCCCTATCTGCATATTTATGCCATGCTTATTGCCCAAGGAGCTGAACACCTGCACCAGGCTGGTGTTGCCAACTCTTGTGATTTTATCTCCAGTCTGAGCCTATGTGGTGATTTTAATCAGTGCTTCTGGAATCATCCCATTGCTTGGAAATCTCAGCATTCATCACAGAACTTTGATCCTCATGATCCCAGAGAGAAGCACAAAAACACCATCCAGGTGCCAAGGCAGGTCAAAAACGTATTCCAAAATTCATTGTTTTCTGAAGTATTAATTTAAGCCAGTTCTAGCTAAGGAGGACACAACTCATAATGCTTAAAACTTGCAGTAATGCAAAACTTCAAAGCGATTTATATTTTTTTTCTGTATGCCAGTAGAAAGTATACAAGGTCTGTACTATAGAAACTGGGAAAATATTCATACTGAGTGGTGACTTGTTTTATTTAATGCTCACTTAAAATAAGCCCATAATACTTATGTAATCAAATGTTCCATAAATACTCTAGCAAGCCAAGATACTGACAGGAATGTTCACTGGTTTCTTCTGAAAGGTCTATAATTTATCACTGACATAAATCCTCCCCAAAAGCCTGATTCTCATCCAGCCAGGAAACTGAAGCATGCCGTCTGATGTACAGACCCAGACAGAACATCTCAGCTCTTGAGTATGGTATATTCATAATGAGCTGGGCATATATAGATTTATACACATACACACAATATAAACCTAATTTTATTCATATCAATTACTTGGAAATTAATTTCAGGCAGAGAAGGTGTCAGGTTTGTAATCTGTTTGCAGACAACTTGTAAACAGAAAGAGGTTGGGTTCACCAGATATTTATTTGCTCAGCTCAGTTTTGTCTTTAATAAATTATTCGATTTTTTTCTCTATAGGGTTCTTAATGGATATAAACAGATTTCACAAGGTTGATCTAACTGCAGAATAAATCATAGGAGAATGAAGGACCTTCAGCAGTTTCCTTAACAACATGACAATAGCACAAACACAGCAGTGAAGTTTCTGGCACTTGCTATTTTGAGAGGTTTCCATCTCTGTTGAAATGAAGAACCCAGTGGGAAACAGTTGGGCAAAGGTTTCTTGTGAACAAATATCGGTGCTGCCAGTGGAGAGGAGCCTCACTGTGCCTTGGGTAGGTGTGCATCAGCCTCAAGCACTTCACGTTCGCTGATCTGCCTTCCCCTGATCCTTCATTAGGCTTCTCCTGGGGCCACCGCTGCCAAAAGCGGCTACTGGGACTTGCCAAAGCAGTCAAAGCTCGTCCAGCTTTGCTCGCCTCTTGTTACCATGAGTGGGACTGCACTTGGGGAAAAGAAACGAAAGGACAAAGTGCACTATTGCATCCATCTCCTTCACTGGGAAGGCATGAGATATGGATAGCTGGGAAGGGCTGCTCTCTTCTGCTATGGCACTGCAGGGTTGTGCTGAGACCTGGCCTTTGTCTAATGTTTAGTTACAGCTGTTGTGTTGGTGCCAGGAACAGCCTCGGCCAAATATTTCAGATGCAAATGTTTAGAAAATGTACCACAAGTCACATTACATGGAAACATTTTTTCCTGGACTTTTGTTATCGTTGCTGATCAAAATGTAAAGTTGAGATGGTTTACAGGGGAGTTGGGGTTACCCTGCTTTGTGGTACACAAGTCTATTTTTCTCCAATTCTCTATTTGACCTGCAGATAACTGATTGTATGTAAGACTGTAAATATTCTGCTTCAGTTGTGTTTTCCAAATCATCTTTGGTGTAAATAGCAGTTCTTGTCCACATTAAAAAAAAAAAAAAAAAAAGAAAGAAGGAAAGAACAAAAAGCTGTTTTTCTAAAACCTGTTTTTTCCTAGAGATTGTGTTTGATATACTTCCTGATGAAGTCCAAGCTATGGTTTTGTAAATCAAGGAACGTGCAAGTCTTTAAAAGCAATTGTAAATTATGTAGAGTGCTTGGAGAAAAACTTAAGTCCAGTATATTTCCTCACTGTCTCCTGTAAGGAACGGTCCTGCAGACATAAATGCACATTGAGTAGGAGACAAATGTAATCATTCACTAGCCGTCCCACCGTGAAGGAAGAGTGATCAAGGAAGAGAAGTTATGTATTAGCAAAAGGTGACATCTTTTTTTTCCCCTCTTCTTCTTCCCATTTTTCTAAGTCAAACACATGCTATTCCCCACTCATGAATAGTGAGACCAACTGCCCTGCGTCTCTCGGGGCAGAGATTCTGCTTTGCAGCTCATCATGCACCTGCATTATCTCCATCCTACCCATGCTTAGAGGACCCCAGAGTTTGGCAGGGCAGAAGTGCAAATTGCTCATCCTGCCTCAGTAATCCTACTCCTTTCTGACTACTGTAAGTAAAGAATAATTAAAAATAAAGACTAAATAAAAGACATTCTTATGCAAGAAGCAATTATTTTTTCAGGTGATTTTAGCTAAAAAGGGACGTGGTTGTCAAGAGTCCTCCATTTCCATTTCAGTTGCTGCTTCTTTTTGTATTGATTTTTTGTAAACATTGTGACTTGTAGCAATTAGTGATACTTGCCCTGCAGCAATGTACATTAAAATAGGTGTTTTCTGAAATAGAGTGGGTGGGGAGGAATGGTAAACGTTATCCATGAAGAACACAGCCTAGGTTTTAGCTGAATATAGAAAGCCTTCTGAAAGACTGTATAAATGAACTGAGTTTGATCATAGCAGTGAATATTTTTTTTTCTAATTTCTGCCCCAAGACACGAAACACACGAGCAGCCAAGGACCTCATGGGAGGAAACGTTCTCCTCAAGCAGTGTCCCACCAGGTCACGTCCCCCGAGAGACACGTCCAGGTAAACCCCTTCCTGCAAACTGGCTGGATGTTGCACTGAGCTGGACATCAAGCTCTGTGGCCTTCAAAACAGGGAAAGGATCCTGGGCATGGCTATAGGAACACTTTTAGGTACAGCAAACCTGATAAATACAACAGGGACAAAATCCCCTGGAGTCCCAGTGACAAGTGAGCTGGATTTTTTGAAGACCTGGATTTAGAGGTCTACATGTGGCCAATACCAGTTCAGACATCTTAATCATTTACCGGATCAGAATCCTGATCCAACTCCCTCAGCTTTCATTAGTCTCCTGAGGGGGACTAATGTTGAGTAGCCAACTCTGTGGAACAGCAGAATAAATCCGCTTAATACACTTTAGAGACCAACAAATGGTAGCAACTGCCATGCAGGAGATTTAGATAAAGTATCCCGTGAAGGTATTTCTGGGAATGGATATGTTAATACTCAGGCACATTTTAGACTACTGTGATCACTTAAGTTATATAGAAAAGTTAGTTTATGCAGAAGAAAGAGGCTTCTGTAGAAAATGGAGTATCCAATTGTGATGATAGCTACAGAAAGCAGTCTGCAGTGCAGCCGATTGCTGCCGTGCGATGCAGTAATCTGTGACCTGATTAGAAAGGCAAGGTAGCCATCAGCTGCCTTTTGTTACAGCGTGCCAGTGATTGCAAAGGGGAGAACTCAAGAAAACCAATTGTTCCATGTTGTCATTGAGTACCTATTATCTGCTGTTAAGAGGGGTTCAAGTATTATTGTGTGCACTGGAAGAGTCATAAAAATATTAGGTTGACCTATGTATGGTGCTTTTTCTGCTGGATACGCTTCCCAAGATTTAGCTGTAACCCACCCATTGATCAGGAGCCCTGTGCAGTATTAGGAGACACACATGACCTTTCTGTCTGGCCAGGGTTGGTGAAGAGAGCCTTACAGATGGTTTACACCTTCTTTTATCACAGCCAAACAAATATGGCCCTTTTGACAAAATCACTCTTGAAATAGTCTTCTCCCTCATTTCCTTGAGGTGACTCTTCAGTGTTTATGATGGAAATTTTTATTCCAACATGGGAAACCAGACAGTTTCTTCAGGCTTGCCTTTCCTCAGTGCTCTGCTGGAGGACAGAGGTGAACTCAGGAGCTCCATAGGAAAGGAAAGCACAGCAGGGCACAGGAAAAGGTGGCAGTGATGCTTGGAACTTGCAGAGAGTGTGCCTGGACAGGCTCTGGGCTAGCTTGAGTGCTTGGGTGCCTTTCAGCAGCTAGGGGATATGCCTGAGTATGCAGACAAAGACCTACAGGATCCTTCAGAGCACAAAGGTATAGATACACAGAGGAACCGGACTTTTTATGCCTGTTGGTGGCTTGCAACTATTTTGCAGGCTGAAGTAGTTCCACTGAAAGCATTTGATGGTATCCTTTATGCCTAGTTAGGGGGTTTAGAGAAATGGTGAGACTAAAGTACACCCAATGATGTCTTTTAAGTCCCCCTAGCCCTAGAGCTTGTGCACTGTGCTCCTGCCCTGGAGACCACTAAACTCTCTGAGGTCAAAAGGTTTCCTTCCTGCATCTCAGCACCTCTCATATCTCACAGCTCCCTCTCCCACAGATTTCAGCTACAGACAGTTGCAGCTGAGCTATACTGCTGCATGGGTTGCCATTTGTCAGCTGAGCTGTACTAACCATCCATCTGCTTGCTCCTAGCTTTGTGCAGAGCCACAAAACCTTGAGTCTTAAACCATCCTCAGGGCCAGAAAAGGTATCACTTAACATTGTGGTAGGTGAGGCTCAGCTGACAAGCAGTCAAACCACTTGCAGTCTGTCCATACCTGTCAGCTGGGTTACATTAGTACTGTCTTTTATTTTGAATGTCATCTTTCATATCATTTTCAAACTAGCAAATAAAAATGAGTAATCTATAGCTGTGTCAAGGAGGCAGGCTCAAATACTTTGCAAGCAAGGTCCGGAAGCCCAGCAGAAAACCTCTGTCAGATCTGTGTTGGCAAGGTCGGCCCAAAAATTACTGCTCTCCATTTGACCTCACCTCTGGAGTGAGGGAGGCAGCTGTTAGGAAGGAGAGGGTGGGAAGGAGGGTAATTTCAGTCCGATGAAGTAAGTAATAATTTCCATTTTCACCCGTGCATTGGCTAGAAAAATAGGCTGGGAACCTTGTTTGGAGCCAGCTGCACTTCCCCTGCATGCACCACCACTCTACTGTGCAAGAGTTATTGTGAGCCAGCTGTAAAGCATCCTCCACATTAGCTGCCTAATCCCTGAGGGTACAGAAAAACTGGCTCAGCATACACATATCTTCCATTGTCAGCCAGGAGAGGGAGTTCAGAGAAAGAAAAAAAAAGAGCTTTTAAAACTGTCTCTACAGCAAGTAATCAAAGACAGCTCTCTCTAAAGGATTCTCAGTTGGGAGCACAGAGCAGAAGCAGCAGTGAGCGCAACAAGACAGCAAAGCTGGTCTCTGGTGCTGCAGCTGTGGTGGATGCCTGAGCATGGCAGCTCTGGGGCACCTGCCCAGTGAAGGCACATTCTCCAGTGCTGCTCTTCAAGGTTTGACAAAAATGCTGGGAAAAAGAAGGGAAAAAAAAAAAAAAAAAGACGCAATCTGCCCCTAGAAAATACGTGTGGTACAAACTGAGCTCATGACACTGGCAGGCACTCCTTCATGTTAGAAAGATAGATAATAGACAAATAGAAAACAAATACACATTTCTTTCTGCTAGTGTTTATATGTAAAACACACCATGCATAGATGCATAGCCTGTAAATACTAGATTAGAACATATTGCGAGCCAAATTCTTTACTTCTGTCACCAATTTGTATTCACTAGACCCTATAATATGGGGCTTCAACCTTTGCTATGTGGACCTCTGCAAAACTTGCAGTGCAGCTCCTATCCTCAGAAAAAAGGTTAAGCCTTTCTGAAATAGGTTGAGGTTTCTTCTCTACTTTCCGTCACTCCTTAGAAGCAATTCTTGAACCACCAAGGGTCAGTGGACCACAGGTTAAAAAACACTGCCTCAGAAACCCTGATCAAAATCTGAGGCCCAATGTGCTGAGCGCTTCCAAACACCAGAGGTAACATCCCACCTTAAAGGCTTTACAATAAATAGATGAGATGGAGAGAAGAGACACAGGGAATGAGAAGAACTGAGAAGCAACTCCACTTACCTGAAGGCATACAGGTCACTAGCAGAGCCTGACCCCAGTTTGCTTTGATGGTGTGCAACTCTCCTTGGTGTAAAAAAAACCCAACATTTTCCATTCTGGTGTGTGTGGCAGCAGCTGAACGGAAGGAAAGCAGGAGAGATTCAGCAGGCAAAGGCAGCACCGCAGGTTTCAGGGGACTTGCATTCCCCTCTGCCAAACCCTGCCAGGTTTCACATGCTCACCTCAGGCCCTGACCACACCTGGCACACACATTTAAAAGCACTTTGGTGTCTTCTGGGGGCTCCTAGCAATCATTGTCACCTCAGCAACCCATCAGGAACATCATCAGGCCATGCGGTCTCCTAATTGTATAATCACAGTGCCTGCACAGCTGTAAGACATGCCCATGCTGCAGGGGTGCCCAGGTGGAGAAAATGAGGTTTCAGCTGTTTGTGAGGTTTCTGCTCTTGTCAGGTCTCTGCTATTAAATACTGCTAACAGAGAAAGGTAGTCCAAATACCTAGGACCAACTGGACACACTGTGTTTTCTCTAGCCTCACTTGGTGTGAGACAGGAACACAATTTAGTAGTAACTGAAGTAGATTATGCCATGTCCTGCAGAGCTGGCTTTGGGTCCCTCAATGCAACTTTTCTGGTTTTAAAATGCTTTCTTTAGCTGCCTCAGAATTATGTATATATGCAAGCTATATAAATATTAATATGAGTATTTACATATGCACATATAAGGCCAAATTATGCACAAATTATGTACAGATGTCACTTGTGGAAATTCATTTTGGACTACTCTAATGTGAAAAACGCACACACAATCATCAGCTGTGGAGGAGCTGTGTGGAGGGCAGCTTGCTGGGGGTCTGCAGAGCAGGGATCCAGCAGAGCTGTAGGAGTTAGCTCAAGCAGCAGAAAAAAGTACCTGGCAGCAGGCTGTATTCAGAGTTGGAGTGATCTTCCTGTGGACATGAGGGGAGGTAGCCATCACCTGAAAAAAACTGACATGAGAAAGAGAACTTATAAAGATTCCTGAAATGGCAGGCAGAAGAACCCAATGAAAGCCAGAAAAGTCTTTCCCATTTCCAGCAAGAGGGAGTCAATTCCCAGGGCTGGAAAACCCTGGGTGCCATCCTGAGAGTACAGCAGGTGGGTGCCCACGGAGCCACACTGCGTCCAAATGGAGAGTGGGAGAGAGCCAGTGCCTTTACCCCTTCTCCCTTGTACTCCTCTGACTGTTGAGGACAGTCAGCAAGTGAAGCAAGCACTGATCCCAGAGCAAGAATGTAATCGTGGCCTCTGTCCAGCCTTTTCTGGTTTTGTTATACAGTCAGAGCCCTTTTTCATTATGTCTCAGTACAACTCAACCACTTGTATACTTTAATATCCTCAGTCATTCAGCAGTTACCTGACACAGCTCAGTTCTAGCAGAAATAAAACCAAAATGCATTTGTGTTACATGTTACATTTATTTCAGTGGGACAGGCTGATGCTAAGGACAACTTTTTTTCTTTTATTTGATGTGTTTTTATATATATATATTTTTAACAAGATTTTGAAAAACTAGATTATGCTTTTGCAAGGTACTCACAGAAAAAAAATCAAATATTTTAGTCATATTATAAAACATATAGAATCTTTCATGCATGTTTAAACCTGCAACATTCAGATAATGGAGCAACTTTATTAAAACCTACATGCCAGAAGGAATTCTCTGTCTCATTTTTGGACATAAAATGCAGATTGCCTTAAGGACCCAGAGATTTATAGTTATTTACTGATGATCATGAAGAGTTTTAGCAGTTACTTGTTAAGTTAAGCAGCCAAGTTTTAACAGTTAGCTGTTTAGCGTGGTCTGTAGATTTCCAAAGGTACTGTTTTCCATTTAGTTTTCCTTGATTTTTTTCATTTTAGTTTTTCATTTTAGTTTTCTTGGAATAAAATGTTAGAAACCATGCTTAATTTTATAAAACTAGATTAATTATGAAAGACATGGTATTAAAGAGACCTGCATTTTCTGTGTGAAGACTAAGGAGTACATCTGACTGGAAATCAGTTGTGGAATTACACACAAAATATGACAGAAGTACAACCTGAATGCACGTCAATTGACGAAGCAGCAATTTGCCATACAATATCCATGAAGAGAAACATAATATTTTACTGTAGGAACCCTATCAGAGAATGCACAACATAGATGGAGTAGCTGAAAGAATCTTACAGATTGATACAAAGGTTATTTTTACAGTTCCTAGTAATTTTTTACATTTTACTAATAACTCAAATATAATGAAAAAATTATATAAACTGTAAAATGTAATATTAGCTGATAAAGAACAGGAAAGCCTGCGGCAGAAATGTGTCAAATACCTTAAAAATAAGTGTTAAAGTAAATTAGAACATAGCTCAGAGATTGTTATATTTATAAGCTATGGACGTTTTGGCACAAGAAAGCGGTAAGAGGGGCTTTGCAGATTAGTTTCTACCTTAAATCTATTCTGTTATTTTAGGACACTCCATGAAAAAAAACGGTTTATTTTGTGGACTATAATACTGAATGGTCTCTGATTCTATATTTCCTGCATTCAGAGAGCAACCACAGCCAAGCTGAATAACTGCACACAGCAAACCCAGCAGCACACCCATGGGAGACATCAAATCACAGGAAATCACAGCATCGTCATGGAATCATCTCGAGAACAAGTATGTTGCAGACATATTAAAGCACAGTTATAAACAAGTTTTCTACTGCAAAGTTAAAACTGAAGATGAATAGCTAAAACTCATATCCATGAGACTGTTTCTTGAATTACCTATGATAATCAATGTATATGAACAAAATTAAGAGCAGGTTAATATATCCATGTTACCTAACTTGTTAAATAACAAGTACCCTAATAGTAAAGCCAAATAAAGACAACTGCTCATGGGAATACTTCATTGACTTCTTTTGATCCTGTTATCCATTTTACTAACTCTAACATATCAAGATAAATAGATTGTGAGACTATGTATAGATCAGTTAAGGCTTATTTTCACATATTATTCAATTTTTTTCCTTAGTTGAATTAATAATCTGCTACCCTGGTAACACATAGAAAAATTATGAAGATTCTGTCTTTGCATTCTTAAAATAAAAAAGGTGTACTCTCACCTAAGTGGGAGATAAAAACATTTATGTAAATGTTCAGTCAGTGTTCAGATACTATAATACAAAAGTTTGCACCCTATACTTTACACAGTTTTAATTTCAAATAATGAATATTAAATACCTACACTGAATGGTTATTAGTATTTGATCAAATATTGAACTCCAACAAAAAGGATTCAAACATAATTTTTTTTCCTAAATCTGCATTTAAAGTGAGAATAAAAAATTTTGCATAGTCCCCTTGCACTTACATCTGTGCAACCATATTAAAGATCATTCTCCTGCTTGGATTTTGGAGAATGATTTCATATGGCTATGATCACTGTGTATCACACAGTCAGAAGATATCTCTTTGAGCTCTACCCATATTTCTTTGTGGATACTTGTTGTCTCTTATCCTGTATTTGGATTTTATATACTTTGAGGCAGGCTTTAAGTCACGGCTGACCCTCCACCCCCCAGATTAGATGAATTCTGTATTTATAAGTGCATGATTATATTTAGCAATGTATTTTGATCTGCCTTTTGACCTTTGGACTCTATCCATCCCAGGCATGTGTGAGAGATTATTAGTGCTGAATATTTTCCAAAATTTCACAAGAAAGAGATTCCAAGTTGTTCCAGAATCTCTCACCTCTTCATCCATCTTCACCATCTGGGATTGATGGTATTCAACAGTTGACCTGTAAGTTTCTGGTGTAGGGAGAGAGACATCTTTTGCTCTTTTCTGTAGAACACAATGAGATTCCAGTCTATGACTGGCTTTTCTGGATTATGTCTGTGCAAAATAATAGTTTAGGCAGAAAACTAGAAAACTTGTATTTTAAGTATTGTATTTTGACAGATAAACCAAATGTGAATCTGACTTGCAGAATTGTTTGCACATAAACAAGCAGCTTTAAAACAAGTGAAAAGTTAAAAATAACTTTTGGCTCTTATAAAGCTAGAAAATATCCAGTCACCTCTATGTATCAAAATATTACATAGCAAATACAGGTGCTTTAATCTACAAAGATGTTGCCCTGTAGGAAAACAGCAGCCGGCTCTCTCAAAGGCAGACAGTGGATCATAGAGCTGCTGGGGTTTACCTCAGTCCCTTGCAGCCCATCCTTCATTTTAAACATACAGAAATTTTGTAGTAGGCAGCAGGAAAGGTCTCTTGATGCAAGGAAGAGAAGATAGCACTTCACCTCTCAGCAACTTCTAGTACTTTCCTAATAAAATGAAAAATGCTGATAGAAACATTATCACAAGGTAACTTTGATATGAGGAGTTTCTGGGCCAGATAAACTTCAAAGACCAGTGTATTTCATTGACAGTGGCTGAGAGAGGCTAAAGTCTGCCTGAGAATGGACATTGCCCAACTGACTAAGAGGTCTACTTGCAAGGGTGTGTCACGACTCAGCAAACAGTAAATTGGGTTTTAATGCTGCCTGTTCAAGATGAGAATTGCACCAGCCACATGAGGGAAAGCACAAATCCACTAAGGACACGTCCTCCAAGTTCAAATGCATTCAAAGACTTTCATAGGCTAAGTATTTTTATAGGATGCTTTATGGCTGAGAGTGGCTCCAGCAGCCGCTATGAGGCAGATATAAAATCCTTAAAGTCAGCACTATCACATAGCTCGGCTAATTCAAAAGAAATGCAGTCATGTGCCCACAACTGAGTCAAATGTATCCTGCTGCACCCCAGAGGCCAGAGCTGGTATTAATGGTCATGGTGCCTCGGTTTCAGAAGGATGGTATTTCTTAGGGTATTGTTTGAAGCGAACATGGCACAAACAAAGCACCAGGGTCCCAAAACTCACCTTTTCTGTGAAAAGATAGGGAACTACAGACAGATCCCACAATTACCAGCATGATACTTCTAGCTAGCAAGAGAATTTTTCCTGTAGTTATAAGAAACTAATTTAGCAAGTAGCTAGTAAGGGCAGCTGGTTTGTTAGTATTTCTAGAATTAATTCATTCCTGTGGTAATTTTAAGAAAATCAGTATGGTCAGTTATTAAAAGAGTATATACCAGAGGCATTGCACAATCACAATATTGTTTAAGAGTTGTTTTGTAACACAGTATTTATTTCTGGCATCAGTATTGCACTGAAATGAAGACTGAGAACTCCTGTCCAGTTTGGCTATTATATGGAAAAGTAATTTATGCTCTTTTATAGACAGCAACGTTCCTGACTTCAGCCAACAGACAAAGCAAGTGTATTACTGAAGTTTTACTACCACAGTTGACTTGGCTATTATTGCACTTCTTCCCTGCAAAAAGCAGTCTTCTTGTAATTCAGAAAGGAAAAAAAAAATAAAACAATGGAGATCAGGTCTTCCTTTAAGCTAAAATGAAGTTAAGTTATGAAAGCAATGCTTTATAGAATGCAAGTGACATGGGAGCCAGATTATCATATCTTTCCATTAGGGAAGAGAGTAGTATCTTTCTGGTGGTACAGAAACTATATTCTGAATTGATTTGTGAATGTGCCTTATTCTCTTCTACTATTTACTTCAGAAGGTGGCAATATTGTTACTAGGTTTATGTGATCTTTCTCAGAAGACCTGCAACTTTTATCATAAAATCAAAATACAGAGTATTATATATCGTATCTAACAATTCTCAAATCTACAGAAGACAAAAAGAAATAAGCAACCAAGAATAAAAGTTACATCTCCCATTTTACATCTGGAGAACATAGGAAGGACTGGGTACCTGAGGAGTGTATTTCATATCCAGTTTATACAGCATTTCAAGGATGGTTTCTTGATCTCACCTTATATGATGCTTTTTTTCAGCATACATTCCTGCAAACTCATTTCACTTTAAATAGTCTCCAAGGATTCCCTGAGGGACTCCATGAAGGAAGATCCAAGCTCTTTGAAGTCCCTGGCTGATATGAGTCCAACTGCTTCAGAACTGGGAGAGCTTCTGCTGTTTCATATACAAAGTTAGGTTGTCCTAGTCTCCAAAAATTGTTATTTCAAAATACCTTCATGAGTCATGATAGAATCCAAGTGCAAATTTTTGTGTAACAGGAGGTAAAATTATTACATATCACAGTTGAGAATCAGATACTCCTGTATTTGCTGTAAACTGCGCAAACACTGCACTATTCCAGAATGCACATTTTTTCACTACCAATGACACTCTCCCTTCCCACTTTCCAATGTCTAAAATACTCAAGTCAAATTCCAGCAATGATCTCTCTTGCTTTCACAGAGAACATAAACAGGTTTTAAATAGTCATGGTAAGGACAAAAGGCTTAATGATCTCATCAAAAGTTGCATCAGATATTTTATTACTATTACTTCTCCTCCAGCTGGGAGAAAAAGGGAGTTGCAAAAAGAGATGGCAGAACTCCACCATAAGAGCAATATTCCCTTTAATCAGGGAGGAAAATTCCTAGCAATGAGCATTAAGGATTATTTGAAAGCTGTGGCAAAGACAGAAATAGAGAATATTGATAAAAAAGTACATTATGCATTTCAAACTCTACTTCTTACCTACATGTGACCAAAAAACACAAATGTGGCTTCAGCCCATACAACATTCAGAACTTAGATGTGTCCCCCACATCTCTGACCGTCATTCACACATTCTGTTCAGCTCAGTAACTCCCTCTCTCTTTCTGCATAAAGCAGAAGTTCCTTCATTTCACATCTGCTTAGCACTATTTTTGCGTCCAGACCTAATCAAAGTAGAGAGATAATCTGAGGCAAGAGTTGGAACTGATTTCCATCTTACCCTGTTAACATATTATTGAATCAATACCACATCAGTTTGCGCCTCATATTTTACACAGTATTAGTCTTCACCATTGCAGAAGAAAATTGAAAACCCATGAAGTAAATGCACTTAATTGTGGTAAGGCAAAGTGCAACATCCATGTCAGTGGGAAAAGGAATATCAAACAAACCAGCCTTGGATGCTGCCTTCTACTGAAAGGGATAAATGAGAATTTAAATCATCACTGATGGAGAAAGGATTTGGTACTTAGAGAACTGAGCTGTCCAACTAACGGGATATCAGATGAAATTAATCATTTCCCTTTCAGAAGACCAATCTCTGCACCAAGGAATACTCAGGCTACATAAAGCGCACACACAGTTGAAAAGCACTGTGGCTACTGCTCAGCACTGTGGTTACTCAGTAGTGCTCAGCAGAGCATGGAAAATTGCTTAGAAGTCCTTTTCCTTGGCAGTAGAGAATAAGCTAAATACAGGATTGCTTTAACTGCCAGTCACTACTTTGATGTTGGCTGCTGCATAAGTAATGATGAGGTTCTTATGCTCAGAGATTGTTGTTATTTGTGGTTGTCAGATCTCTTACCTAGGATCCTGGTCATGGAGAGAACCCAGCTGTGCTGGGAGCTGAACATGATATAGTTCCTTTCTCAAAGAGCTCACAGTCCCAGCAGATTCTGACATCTTTACTTTGATATATGGAAACTCCATGGAACTACCCTGTAACAACATGTCAATACCACCATGGCTGAGCTTATAGACAACCTACAAGTTGAAAAAAAAGAAATTCTCTAGGAACCATTTCTTGACTTTGTAATTCACTCCTTTCTCTCTTCCTAAGCTTAAAATACAGGTGTACTTACTTCTCCAGAGCCCATCTCCTTCAGCAGCAAAGAAAGCCTTTGGGGAAGCTCAATGCATCTGGGGAGACAAGGAACTGGCAGTTCTGCCATGTGTCCTTGCGGACTACTTGTCTGAATCTGAGTGCTGCTGCTGGGTTTTCTGCTGTGACTACACACTTTCTTTGCAGATGATGGAAAAGGAGACTAAAATTGCAGATGAAGAGAAATCCCCCAGGGGTCCGAGTTTGTTCAGATCTGTCTAATGCATTTTTCACTTTAGCAGTTTCATATGTAAATAAAACCAGGGTGCTCTTTAAACACAAATTACTTTGGATTGCTTAAAGCCGATGTGGCAAACTGACATGGAAGTTGGAAATAGAAACTGAATACCCCTGTTAAGTAGGATCCAAGGTGGGATCCAGCAACAAAGAAACAGAGACTTACTTTTTATTCCAACACTACAAAGGGCGCTTTTCAATCCACGGGCAGCTGGACCCAGCAGGACTTGGGGCCAGTTTCAAAGAGGCTACAGTATTGTCTAGAAGGTCACTTTTGTATTCTTCCAGTACTGGAGACAGCGTGGGCAAGCCTGTCTACATAAATTAGAGCAGGCTGCCCTGTTCAGGCACTGCCTCACAGGACCAGAACAGCAGCTGGAAATCGATGCGGAGGAAGATTGTAGCAGCACAGGGAGCAAATGAAACTGGCTGTACCATTTGCTTTTATGAAGACTGGGCACTGCAGTTTTATCTGCTTGTAAACAGGAGACAAAAGAATAATATAAATAAGATATCTAAGGTAAACAACTTCTGGAGACACATGTTAAAAAGGCTGGGCTGTGTGATGGGGAACTTCTATGTGCTAGGAGCCACGCAACGGTGCACTGCAAGGGATCAGATTGTCAAAGCCACGAAAACCAGAAACAGCACAAAAGGATAAAAATAACACAGGAACTAGGAAAGGGAGTAGTCTTCAGCTGGAAGAGCCTGGCCAAGATGCAGCACGGGTGAAAGAGCAGCAAACAGCTATCTCTCCCAGCCAGACATGGTGATAACTCAGCTGAGAGGATATTACTGAGAAAGACTGGGATTAAAGTGAAAGGATCTGTGGAGATGCTCCTTCAGGCCCAGCCTACGAAAGGTGTGCAGATACACCTCTTCAGCATCTACATCCTCCCATCTCTGCACAACAGTTACCTGTGAGTGAATAACAATTGCTTACTTCTGAAGAAGTCATTTTTGAGTGTCTTTAATCAGCTGCTGTCAGCGCTCCCAGACCAAAGAGTTTGCAGGTGGCAACAACAGCTGGGCCTGTCATGTTAATGTGATCGGTTTTGCATCTCTCTCTGGATGGAGCCACTTGATCTCCCCACTGCTGGATGATTTGAGCAGCAGCTCCCTAACCACAGTTGACATGGGTCAAAGGCATCCATTTCGTTTTTGAACCATGGCTCACCCTGTAATGGTGATAAATGAAGATGTTCCCTATGCCAAGAGCAAGAGCTTTGAGACAGTAGCATTTATATTTCATCTCTACCAGCAGAGTCTTCCCTTGAGCAGGAGTCACACTTCCAGCACCAGTGCCTCTGGTCGGACAGCCAGAGCACGCTCGCAGAGCAGTGCTCTCTCCACACCGGAGATACTGACCCAAGGTCTTCCATGGATGTCTAGATAACAGGGACCTTGAGAGAGTTTCATATCATATCAAATTAAGTTAATATTAACTACTGAATGCCCTTATACCCTAGCTAATGAGCGTCCTCATTGCAAAGCTTAATTCAGTTTTCAGTGTACCTTTAGAGTTCAGCCTGAAAGCCTCTTTTATTAAATTCCTGCTCTGCTAGTTCAATAGCAAGCCAGCAAAACTGCGGTAAAATTTTAAGTCAAATTACATAGGGCAAGAACTGTCCTTCTGTAAATCCATATAATAAATTCTAGTGGAAACCCAGCATATTAGTCCTTGTCAGGGTAATGGCTGCTGAAGAAATGCTGTGCTTTTCATTTTAAATAGAAGACGAGAGATCCCAAGTAATTCCTCACCAGCCCATAATTCTCCTCTATTATGTCGAGCTACATTTATGTCCCACTGTTCCAACTCTTCCATTTTTAAAATGGCATTCTTCAATGAAATAGCATATTCTATGTAAATATCAAAACCTTTTATTACTTCATTACACACAATGTTTCTCTAAATCAGCAGGCATTTTATAGAAACTCACAAGAGACAAAAAAACAATTACCTACCCCACAATGCCAGCCACAATTAGACAGCAGATTTCCAGTGAAATTCAGCTAGCTCATCAGCTCTCAGATACAAACCTACAGCTTTAAGAAACAGGTCATCTTTCCAATTCAGTAACTGTGCTAAGTTCTCACAGGATGCTGAATATTCAGAGATCCCAGAGGTAGCCAGCCAGCTGAGAGCTGACCTTTCATCCTCAGGTGAAACCCTTGATCTGTGGCGGGGCTCTCACTAAGGCAACAAAGACCAAGAGCACATAAAGAAAAATATATGAGCCTCTGTTTATATACTGCTTTTTTTACAGCGCGGTTTGACTCTGTCACCATCCACAATAACTTCCCTACTATTTAGCTCAGTAGAATATTTATTTTATTCTCCACTGCATGAAAGACTGTTTGAAGCCTGAATAGCTAATAAAACTTTTAGCCTTTATTAAGCAACACTAAGTTCTTCCCTCAGGTATGTAAGCACAGGCAAACATTCACGTGTTTCAGGATAGGAATAAAGCTGTCAGGGTGCTGATAGCTATCGGCACCTTTTCTCCATCCAGGTTATAGCAATGTGTATGTAGGACAGACAGCAAAACTAAACAGGGCTCAAACCTACTTGCATCCTTATTTTTTCTACATCAACAAAATTAAGCAATGGACATTAGTTTACCAAAAGTTTAACATTAAAGGGGAGTTTAGATTTTGATCTGTACTCTTAAAAGTAATTTAAGGAAAGGCAGCACTCTATTTCTTGTCCTGCCCCTATTTACTATCAAAAGGTTATTTATTTGGCATCATTAGCAAAAACATACAGGTTTTTTACCACTGGTCTACTAGCTTCTCCTTATGGCTCTGGCATCACATAGGAAAAAAACAGTACATTTTAAGCCACAAAACTTTTAACTGTCAAGTTTCGACTCTGCTACCGAACATTATTTTTTCATAGGAACCAGCACATAAAGATATTTTCACCCAAAGGTGGCTGGTTTTCTTCATGGGAAATACACAGTATATGATACATAAACACAGACTTTACTTAGGAGAAAGAAGGCCAAAAAGAATACAACTTGCATCCTTGGACATACTGCTGTTGTCGTCAGAGGAGGGTGATAGCTTTGTGTGAAATGCTATAAAGAACATGAAGTATTAACTGAGACAGTAACTGAAGTAATTTTGTTTCTATCTCCTCTGCATACTGAGCACACCATGCCTCCCTCAAATGGCTAACTTCTGCCAACTTCGGCACACTGAGTCTAAATATTGCCACGTCGTAGTCTGACAACACTATCTGCCAGCCCTGCAAACAGGGAGACAAAATACTTCTTCCAGGGTGGGCACTATATATGCCAGTCCTCACATGCTGTTTCTATTCTACATCCAGCTTTCTTTCACAGACCCTTGCCAGCAAAAGAAATGGTTCCTTGAGGATCCCACTTCCCTTTTTGTGCCTTTCTTTTTTTTCTCCTTAGGTGCCGCAGGCTGCCTCCTCCCTCCTGCAGCACAGCACAAAGACATCAAGCAGCAGAAGGCAGCAGCAAATACTGGTCCCTAATAAAACTTCCACTGCAACATCACACAGCCAGTGCAAATTCCTCCTGGTGTGGATGGACAGCAGGAGCAGGGCAAATCCTTTACCCAAGACAAGCCTTCTTCCCTGCCGTGTGAGCAGGATTTCCACTGGACTCTCTGCACGGAGCAGTTTCTACAACAAACATGTAGAGCTACACCTTTGTTTTCCTGTGATGCATGGAGGGCAGAATTAGCCATAGGCTTAAAGCTTATGTGTCTATTCTGTCTTTACAGATAGGCAAGTAAAATAGCAAGTGCAGAGAGTCTGACCCTGCAAAGGTATGAAAGGGAAGTTCAATCAAAGACCTTTCTCTTCCCATGTTTAAGGTCCTCTGTGTCTGGCCAGCACCACAGCTCAGTGAAACCTGCTTCCTGCAGAGGAGAAATGAAAGGAAATTTGGTAAAGACAGATTTTGTGCCCACCTGAGTTTTACTGAGAAGTCAGAGAGTCAAAGCAGCAGGTAGAGGTCCTAGACCTGCAAGGGACCACTGGAATTGCTTGATCTAAACTACATAAATCCAGATCCTCAGTTAATGGCTGAGTGAATCAAAATACCTTTTCAAGGAAAAAACTTCCAATCTCTATGCAAGGATGGAGAATCCACCATTTCACAAACTGCTCCAGTGACTGGCTGCTGCTGCTTTTAGAGTGTTTCGCCTTTTTTGATCTGTGTCTAGCATGACCTCCCAGCTGATGGATTTTTTTTATACCTTAGTCTGCTAGACTGGGGAGTACTGCCAAGCCTCTATTTCCCATATAGCTGCTTACAGACAGGTTAAGCATCCTTGTAGCATTCCCTTTTTGGCTAAACTCAGGTGTCCTCCCCAGGCTGGCTCCTATTCTGTCTCCTACCTCAAAGGAATGGCAGATGGCTCCAGCCGACCCGGTCCGGCAGACACCATCAGAGCACAGCAGCTGCTGCCCCAAGGAGCCAGACCTGAGTTACATCCAGAAAGAGTTACTGAGCCCCTTTCAGCAGCTGCTATTAAGTGCTTCAAAGAGCATGGCGTAATCTGCCCAGTCTAACATTAGGTCATTTCCCAACCGCTAGTAGGTTTTGGCTAAACCAATGAAGTTAATTACCCTTCTATATTGCTTGACAGTTGTTCCAAAGTTATAGTTGTTATTACTGAAATCTCTACATAGTCTTGATCTTTATACAGATATCTGATGTCTTCTCTTAACTTTGCTTATTCTTGGCAGAAACAGTATCCTGTGACAGACTAACGTGGCTGTTGTAAAGCAATTTTTTTTAGCACAGCAATAATATTGCCATATATCTGTATCTCCTAATGGACCATTATTTTTGTAGGGGGACTAGGCTGCACTAACAAAACAATAGTTGTGTTTTCCAAAAGTGACACGTTAAAGGCTGCTGATGAAGACCAGAGACCCCTGAGAGTACCAGATGACAGATGCCAAAACTAGAGGAGACCCCAAGGGTGTGAACACAAATCATAAATTGTAAGCTACTGGTCACTAAGCAAATGCACTTTTGAGAGCAGGGTAGCACCAGTTTTAAGACATAACTTGAAAATGTACAGACTTGTGCACATTAGTGCATTCAATGTACATCTTATGCAACCTATTGCAGTTGCCTAAGATAGGTAGCCTAGGCAAAGCTGTCTTCAGATTATCTATGACTGCAATGAAAGCAACTGGCTGTGCAGGATGAATCCTTTGGAACAGAGCTATCTGTTATGCTGTATTGATATGGATGGATTACTTCTTAATTATTAAAGGGAAAATCATCCCTATTGTTTTTGTCTGGTATAGTATTTGACTGCTTGTGTTTGGTCTGGTACCCACACCCTCCCCTTGAGACTTCATTGTAATTTGAATGGAATAAAATACAAAAAAAAAAAAAGTCTTCAAATTATTTTTTAACCTCCTCTCTCTAAATTTCAGTGATTGTCCCTTTGGTCTCCTGATAGTGGAAAGAGAGAATAGATGTGCCCAGTCTTCCTCTTTACTGTGCGTTATCATGGCACAATCTTTTCTTTAGAAAGGAAGCAACTTTAAGCTTACAACCAGATACAGAGATGCCAGAATCATAAAGCACCATTGAGCTGAACTGAAATCAAAAGAACCTTTAAAATTCAACCCATTTGTTCCAAGCTCTGGATCTTTTCCTGAACACACTCCACTTCTTAAACATCCCATGGAAGTAGAGTGGCCAGTGCCATCCAGGGCAACCTAGATCTGATCTGGATCTGATCCCTCCACTAATTCCTTTAAGAGCATGGGAATGCATCTTTATTGCTCATTGTCTTATACAATGGGCTTCCTAACATTTAATTCATTGTACTGATGTCCTGAGCTTTCTGTAGAGATGTCTAGGTCCTTTCTCAGGGGACAGTTGATTTACAGCCCATTAAACTGTCTGATAAGTTGGAGTTGCGTCACCCAGTGTTTACTCCTTCACCTCACAGGAGGAGCAGCAAAGGCTGAGGCAAGAGGGAAGGCAAGACCTGAAATCTGCCATCTTTCCAGTGCAAGGCAGGAAAGCCGAAGCTCAGGAAACAGAGCAATTTTGACCCAGGATTTCTTGCAGTTGCAGCGAGCCAGGTGGCTCAAGGCACCTACTCACCATAGAAGACAAATAGCAACCCAGGAAGCAAATGTTATTAATAACCTAATAGGAAAAAGCCAGCTTCCAAGATTTCTTACAGATAAATGGCTTCTGAAAAGTTCTCAGGTGGCTGCTCATAAACAGAGCTCATACTGAAAAGAAATATGGGCTTTTGCCAATTCTGTAATAATTAAGCCTGTTTATGTTCTGCCCGAATGGATGACAGCATGTCTTCCCGGGAATCTAGCAAATCTGGAAAGGCAATGCAGGTATCTGAATTTTGTTTTGGCCCAGCTGTGCTAGTCTTGCTGCTTGGGGTAAAAGCTTAGTAACGTTGCTATAACCTTCACCTCAGAGATGATCACTCCTGTGCCCCTGTTGAAATTTGGCAGAAGCAGGGTGCATTTTTCAAGGTGGGAATGCACCAGTGTGGTTTCAAGTAAGGATGTTCCTTCACAACCCAAACCAGGCCTTGGAGATTCAAAAGCATTTGACAAAATGTTTCTGCCCCTTTGGGGAATCTTCTGCTGGAGCCACCAAAACGCAGCGAGGCATCCTGTGGAAATCAATGGGAAAGCTCTTGACAGCCTTCGTTCCTGTGATTCCTAGCCCAAATGTGCTCCCTCAGGAGGCTGGGACTCTGTAAACACACGCCTGACTTGCAGCTTCAAAGCACATCTCTTTATATGTCATTATTTCTTTTTAAGAACAGTACAAACTGGAAAGAAAGGAGGTCTAATTTTGTGTTACTGTCATATAAGTACAAATCCTTCAGTTGGTTTTTTTATATGTGCACAAGCTGATCCACTACTTGGATAGCTCTGCAAAGGTCAGCATAAAGTCGGAGATTTTGAAAGGAGGCTTCCAGTTTTTTTTTTGCCCAGGTCTCCAAAATCTGAGGCACCTTTCTCTGTTTGAACCTCTCAGACAGATCACATGGATAACCATTCAATTAACCCTTAACCACTAATAGAAAACCTGTTCAGCTTTGCTCTGTTTTTTAAATGAGGGTCCAGATGAAACAGCTGAGCATACACATAGGAGAAAAAGGTCTCTGGGTTAAAAAACCCAAACAAACAAAAACAAAACAGAAAAAAAAAAAGGGCTGGGGGAGATGAAAAAAACTACTAATCCAAATCACCATTTCGTACCAAAATGGCAATGACAGAGTGAGTGAATAACTAGCCAGTCCACCATCCACACACTCTCCATCATTCCCTTCCTTCCTTCTCTCTTCCCCACAGAGCCCAAATTCTGCACAGTATGTGGGCTTTCAGGCAAATGGCAAGGCTTTCAACAGTGAGGAGTTAATATGGAACATATGCACGGCAGATTATGCTACCTGGTCTGGCAAAATCCTGGGTTTATGTTACAGCCTGGCCTATACTTCAACACAAGTATTCACTTTGGCTTAGCAGGTTTTGGTGCTGGCCTCACACCTTTTCCAATAAGACAGTCTGCAATGACATAACTAATAGAGGAAAAAATGCAGATTCTTAACTTTGAAAGTCAAAAAAACTTCCAGTCCCTGTGCTGCAAAATCAGACCTTCAGAAACCCAGCTGGTGGCTCACAGGACAATTTCCCTCAACCTCCCCCAGCCAAAACTTTCCCAATACCATAAGCCTAAGATATGTGGCCTAAAGCCTAAACTAAGTTGTTCCTGTAAGCAATTTTCAATAGGAAAACAAAAGGAGGATAGAAGGAGGAGACATTATTGTCCTCAAAGCCCACCACCTGCATAGGCTTCTGCAGTTAGCCCAGAAGGTGTTGGCTTGGCATCACATAGCTGCTGAGAGCGGAGTGTATGTGACCTCAGGAGTGACCAAAACTGCCAGTGGCACCCAGCAGAGTGGGTTACTCCAGTCCAGCTCTAGTCACTGGGTAAGCTGCTTCTTGCCATGCACAATAGCACACAGCTGGTGACCCAGCAGAGTACTTGAGCTGGAGTAGGACAGGGAGTGCTTTCAGCAAATCCTCCTGCTCTCTGCAACCTTTGTCTCACAGTCCTAGCAGAAACCTTGTGCACTGGCTTTCCAGCTGTGTAAAGTTTTTCCCAAGCCTTCTCTGCAAAACTGACTGAGTTCTAATGGAAAATGAGTACATCTTAGTGTGGGTGGGTGGATCTGTCCCTGCACGGAGTCGTACCGCCCTTATCACTATGGTATCCAAGCTGCAGTCCTAATCCTTTTCAAATTTTTGTACATAAGCCCAGATCTTCAGCTTTATTTAAAAATAAAACCAAATAAACAAGGCCACTGGAAGGGAACAAAGTAAATTCAAAGTCTTCTGGCTTTCAGATAAGCCTGTGATTTCACAGTTTAATTAGCCCATCTTAAGGTGCTACTGAATCTGCTCCAAAAAATATTCCCAGTGGAATCCCCAGAGTTTAACATACAGGTTCAAACTAAGAGCTAGTGCAAAATATTTGGCTCAAGATAGCAAAGACAAATGAATTTGTGGACAACACATGATAAATAAGCTTTCAAAAACATTTAAAAAGCAGAGGTAAGCCTACTCTGAGTGCCAAGAGACATGGCCAGTATGGTGTGGTCTCACCAGATTTTACTTGTGCATGAAGTCGATAAAATTATTTTAAACTAGTGATAGCACTTATTGCAATTCATGTTTTTGTGAAAAAGTACCCCAGGATGAAGATGATTGTTAGCATTCATCTTGTGCCTACCAAGCAATACTTCCAGCCTCCGCTCTTGCAAAACCAGAAGCCTGGGATTTGAAACAGAATAAAGACAAGAGATGAAACGTGCATTAAGGGCCCTTCAAGCTCATTTTATTTCTATGACTCGCAGATGCATGATTACTGCTTGGTTTCTCTGCCCAGGAGGCAGACAGTTTCACTTTATGCATGACTATTTTGAGTATGGAAAACAGAATGGTATCTTATACACCTCGTTTTAAATTCAGTAGAAATATTGCTAAAATATACACTAGCTGGTTACAAACACAGAGCCAAATTCTTTCCATGGGTTCTCAGAAAATGTCTGGTGCACATAATGAGGAGTCTAATACATGTTACATGGTTTGTTAAAATGGCATCAAATCATGTTTTGTTCCTCCCTTAAAAATATTATAATACAGAGTTTTACAAATGACACATTCTTGCAAAGGAAAAGAAATTCTTGTCTTGTGAATTAAAAAACAAACAAAAAAATTTTACAGACAAAAGCCAGACACTGCAGCATGAAGCCATGTCCTAGACAAACGGAGCTTCCATCAGCTCAAAAAGAAATTCCTATTGCATTAAAAAAAATAAACTAAGCAATGTTAGCTACAGACGAATGCTGCACCCATTTTGCCAAGCAGCTGAAGGTCACAAGTCCAGCCCAGCGGCAGCACTTCATTTTAATGGATACAGTATTTCTCATGCAAGAGTGGTGTCATTCCACTGAAGAATGAAACCCAGGCTGGGAAAGTCAGCCCTTGCAGAGGACTTTGCCTAAACCACTTCAATTTAAATGCGCGTTGTACATAAGCACGAGTCTGCTCAGCTGACTACCCTTAACTACAGTATCTGTGATGTGCAGAGCTGGCATCCAGGATTGCCCCTAGAAGGCAGCTCAGGCAGTGGGATCACCCCTGCAAGGAAGCTGAAATCATTCTCCAACCCAATAGGAATAAAGTTTCCTTTCAGGTTTGTCCTGTTAAAGTGGTTTCTAAGCTACTCATGCCCCATGCAAACATCTTTGATTACACTATATAACATGTAATATCAAATACTGACATTTCTCTCCACCAGCCTGAAATACACATACCGTACTCTGAACTTTTAACACTTCTCTGCCTTTCCATTTTTGAACATCAGGGAGCCTCAAGGAGTCAGTTAGCTGTGTCTAAAGTAAAGCTTGCTCATAAGTGTTTGTGGCTGTATGTTCATGTCTCCTGCCACAACTCTTAAAAAGACTCATTATTCAGACATGCAAAAGAAAAAAAAAATTAACATTACTTTTCATCATGATCAAAGAGCTTGCATGTGGGAACCTATCATCCTGGGGGCTAAACACATACTTTTAGCTGTAAATATACTAAGCAGCCATATCAGGCCAAGTAAAAGGCTCTGTCCAGCTTCCAGCAGAGCATTAGGACAAAGCCCTAAAAAAATGCCTTTTCATCCAAGTCTTCACTGAAGATGGAATATTTTCTCTCAAGATTTTACTATTTAATTTTCCCCTCAATAAAGTATTTTTGACATGTTCTAGGATTAAAATTCTCATCCACAGAAAAAAAAAAAATCCAAATGCCTGTGTCCTAACTTCTTTTCCTTCATTTCTTGTGATTTCACCTCCTGAGCACACTCACCAGTATCATCACTTAGCAAAAGCCAAACATATCTTGGCGAAATGTTTACTAATATTTTGTTCACAAACATTCATTAAAAATACGTTTTCCAGCTAACTCTATCCTTCATTTATGTCCTTGCACACAGCTACAAGGAAAACCGCAACTGAGACAACAGTAGCAACATTTCATCGTAGGGGAGAAAGAAATAGAGGTTCCTTCTGATCTCTGGTATATGCAAGCAAGCATTAACTTAGAGATCTAGTAGTGACCATAGCACTCTGCACAGGCACAGGAGCCAGCTGAACACATCTTGTGACAGGATCATGGTCTTAGATGTTAAAATATCAGTTCTGAAGGAAATAAGTTGAAGTTCTGGTAGCATTGTGTCCTGGCAACAGAATTTTGCGCAGCCAATGCAATGCAGTGAATGGGTTCATTTGCACAGGAGGTCTCAGGTCCAACAGTTTCATTACCGCAAAATATAAGATGTTTTCAAAGTAGGTTCAACTGTACTCACTAATAAATTGGAGTTATCATATATTCACACTGCTTTCAGAGCTGCAGTATCCAGGCTATTCTTAATTAGCTACAGTTCACTGCTTTTCTAATTTATGTTAGCATAGATAGTCTTTCTGCATTTTTTTTTGTTAATAGCTTGCACATTTCATTTTGACTGTAGTGAAACTATGAAATGTCTGAGTACTCAGAAATACATACACTTCCAAAGCTCCCTGAGTTTGCTGTATTATTGTAGTTCCTGGGTGTCACAGAGCATGTATGTTATTTTAACTTATAACTCAGCTGTTGCTTCACAAAAAAAAGTTCATTCCTAACTGTATTTTGAAAGCCAGACAAAAAGAAGTCAAGCTAGAATCCTCTAAACCAGAAAACCAAGGAGCCACAGAAACAAGGAGTTTGATGCATCAGTGCACACTATTCATCTTTGAAAAGTTTAGGACTATGAAGAAAGAAAAGTTCAGAATACAAAAATAATAATATATAGAAAATCCAGCAAAGTATATCAAAGCAATGTGAATGAATAAAGCATAATTTAAGGTGAGGAAAGGGGGAATGACTCATCTTTATACTATGAGAGAAAATTTAAAGCACACATCCTTCTCAGGTCAGCAGCAAAGAAAGATGCTGAGACCTCAAGCACCCAGCCCAGAAGCTGCCTACCCTTCATTGGCAATTGCTCTCTATGGGCAGAAAGGGGAATTCCACCCAGCACGAGGGACTAACCTGCACTGAGATCAGAGCAGTTTATGCCACAGGACCACACATGCCTCTCCAGAAAAAGATCTCAGATACCCATTGTTGCCTGTATTCACTTCATAGTATAAAATACTCTCTGCTGACAACATTTTTTTTCAAGGATCAATATGACATATGTATATATATGTAACACATATACTGCAGCAGATATGTATGTGTATGAGCTGAAAAAGAACTCAAAAGCTCATGTTTCCGCTTAGTGATGCTTTTTCTTTTGAGTGGGTTGTTTAGAGGGGTTTGTTTGGTACAATTTTAGGTATCAGAGCAACAAAACCACTTTTCTCCCAGGCTTTTCATCTCACAGCAGCAGAAAAGAAAAGGCAAGTTCACAGATTTCTTTTGAGTTGTTCCACAGCAGTAAAATGTTCTCAGTTCCCTAAAAAAGCTAGTAATATTTCATCTTTGTTGAAAATGAATAAACTATTGAATTTAGTTAACTAACTGAATGAATCAATGACCATGCAAGGTCCCTTATAAGAGGAATTCTGAAAAAAAAATCTCTTACTTGAAGATTTTTAAGTCATTTTTGCTTAGCCATGCAGAGTTAATATACTGCAGACCTGAAAAATATTACACCTAGTTAAACTAGCTGTGCCATAGAAGCAACAGGGAACTTGAGAATATGACTGATAAGCAGCTAGATAGTAGGCTAATGAACACCCGTAGTTCGTCAAAGGTCTAACAAGGGCTACACAATGTAACTCTTCTATCGCAAGATGAAAATAATCAGAGACAGCATTTAAAGTTGCATCACATCTAAAGAATGCCTAATGCTGCCAGCTGCAGGAGTCTGAGTTTATGCTCAGTGGATAAGTTAATTAACCAATTTAAAATATCATGATGGACGCATTAGGGAAGATAATCACAAAGAGGAGGCTGAGGAGACTGTGTCTAAGGGCCTGATACAACATTTATAAAGAAGAGATGCAGGCTGGATTCAGTACATCTGGGCTCACAGGGAGGGCTGCTTGGTCCCAGGCACACAGCTTTGCATCTCTGACCCAGCACATCGCCCAGGTTAGAAATGTTCTGTTGAGCCCCTGAGCCCGAGCAAGGCACGGTGGGCTGATCCCAGAACCAGGGGGACTGGAAATAGGCAGGAGCTGCCAGTGGTAGTCGTTGCGTGAAGGAGATGCCTCAGAGCAAGGTGAGGTCCATGGTAGCCCACAGACCTGGGGCAGCCAGAAGCCCCCCGTGAAACAGGGTGCCCAGTCAGTTTGCAGACACTGCAAGGTGTAGTAAACAGCCTGCATATGTAACAACCATGCAGAAAATCCTTCAACACTATCTCCAGTACATCTTGTGAATTTTTTATCTGTTGGAAAAAGATGCAATCAGCAGCCAAAATATTGTACAAGAAAAAATTATAAAAACTAAATATGAGGTGGCAGAACAAAAGCAAAAAACTCTCTTCCAGGACTCCATAGTTTCTCAGCCCTAACAACTGCCATCTGATTCAGTTCAAACCAAATGAAAACCTAGATGCTGACTTGGCTGTAAGGAAAGGAATTAAAAGAGGTGACTGACTTGCATTCACTTGGAAACAACAGCTTCAATGTCAACTGAAAGAAGACAGAATAGGTAATGCTGCAAGTACTACTTTCAATACAAAAAATAATGAAGAAGCAGATAAAAAATTAATGTAGGTAATTTTTTAAGAAAGGAGAGTAAGAAGCAGCCGAAGGACAGCGGCAAAGGCTAGAATATTTTGAGGAGTAGGAAATTTGCACCTTTATAAACATGCCCTTTTGCAAAAACCAGATATTGCAGATGTCATGGTTTCTTTGAACCACAGTCAATCTTAAGCAGCATATGTAAAGAAACTGCAGACATAAATATTCACACATCCACAGTGCCTGAATTTCTTTCTTATCAGGGAGTAACCCTGCCTTGAACTGCACACATTTAGCTGAGGCATATAATAACTGAACAGCACTACAGATCAATCAAAGATACAGACAAATCTTTCTTCCATGGTTCTGCAGTTTTAGGAAGAATTCAGAGTCTCCTGGTGTTACTTAATGAAAGGCTTTCCAAACTGTTAAATCTCTGAGACAGAATAAGCTATAGGCTTAAATACACTCCAGAAAAATAATTAACAGGTTTTTTAAAGATGATTTTGTTGTCTCCTGGTTTTACTTAATGAAAGGCTTTCCAAACTGTTAAATCTCTGAGACAGAATAAGCTATAGGCTTAAATACACTCCAGAAAAATAATTAACAGGTTTTTTAAAGATGATTTTGTTTTCTCCTTCCCAGCTTTAGCACCAGACTTTCTGCAGATTTCAAGATTTCTGGTCAAAAGGACAAAATCCCTTGCCAGCTGGAAGATTAAATATGTATTTAAATATTCAATAACATTAAGCCTACTTTGCAAAAGCAGCTATTCTTTCCAAAAAGCACAAAACAATCTCTAACGTCGTTCAGACAAGAACTCCGAATGGATTACAAAGAGAAAGTGAGTATTTTCTAGAAGCAGCCAGGCATCATCTCTCCTGGAATAGACTTAATATGTTTTGATTAAAATCAGCAGGGTGTACAAGTTGTTTCTCACTTTTGAGTAAGAGTCTTAACATCCTGTCAATGGAGTGGAATGACAGACCAAGAGAGTCATGAAAACAAATTGCTACTAGTGATGGAGGGAGAATTAAAACAATATCAAAATATTGAAATGCAACAGAGGTATATAATACCAGAAAATTATTTATTCAACGCTGTAGATGAAACTGAAAGTGTACTTACATAGAAACAAAGAATAAACACTGCAAGAGCACAGTCACAGCCCATGTCTTCTCTATTAACCTACACCGCTAAGCAGCTTGAACTGCTTCATGGTGTTGGTTTTTCTGATATTGATATTCCCCTGAAATAGGCAAACTATAAAAGAAAGGGCCTGAGAGCTTTTCCATGCCATTTTTATCTATCTAAAATTCTTATTAAAAAACAAGAGATGTGTAAGGAAAGCTAGGGTCATTGTGTCATATCTGCCATCTCATGAGGAAAAGCCTCTTCAAAATGCAAGCACGAAATGAAACAAGCCCCTTCCAAACCCTTAGTCTGTCTATAGCCACAATTTGATTTGTGCAAAGCAAGCCTGTCTGAGGCCAGGGAGGATATGAGGGCTAAGAAAGTTAATGATGAGGTATAAATCCTCCATGAAGCCCGGTCTTAAGCTATGTTGAAAATCACTACTACTACTGGCAGAGAGATGAGGTCTCTCCCCATGCTGTTCAGCTTTTCTCCTACTGAAAGCAAAGGCTCTGCTCCAAACACAGCAAGAGCCTGGCCCTTCCCCAACAACTTTTTCTCAGCTTTTTTTCTCCTTATCAGAAGTTCAAACAAAATTAAGCGAAGAATAATATTTATTTAGTTATCTACTGCAAATAGCAATAAAAAGGAGCTCCTCTTCAACAGCCTACTCAGTGGCACCCCTCCATACTGTTTGTGGAACAGAAGCCAGTTATTAAACCACATCTGTCCCACCAAAAGCAAAATAACAACAAATTATATTTTTTAAATGTGAATATGAATATACATGAATCTGTAAATGTTCCTACCAGTGGGATACAACTGCTACTCTGATGCTCACATTTAATAGTACATAAAAAGGATGGATGGGAATCAGTTAATAAGATCAAAATTAGCTTAAAATAGAGGCACAGAAGGAATGTTTTCACCAGCTGCCAAATGTGGCCTGTATGAATCTGTTGTATGACCACATCACCAGTATAGTGCTTGTATTCCCTTCCATACACTCTATATTGGCTGAAAGAGTATGCCTAAATCTTTCCAAATATGGATAAAATATCAAACTTAAAACCAATATAAACCTAGAAACTATATTATCCTGTGGTTTATCCTATGAATCAAGGACTAACAAAGTAGAGCTAGTCTTAGAGGGTTTAAGATCCACATTACTCACTAAAAGAAATCTGATTTTATTTCTTCGTATGCGTGTTCTTAAAATCAATGAAACCAAATTACCACTAAAAAGAAAAAATCAATTAAAAATAGAAAAATGCTACCATAGTTTAATTATTAATAACTTTAACTTAAATTAAAAAATAAACCAATGCTGCTGCCAAATTTAAAATCAAAACAAGGGTCTAATCTCAGCAAAGAATCAAGAGTCAATTACAGAAAGAGTTAAATCAACAAAATTACTTCAAGAAATAATCTGTCTAAATTCTAGAAAGTAACAATCAATTTTACTGAAACCCCAGCTGAAGCCAGCATGATTTAAAGTGCACTCAGCAGTGAAGCTGAGTTTTCTATTATCTGAACTGCAATCTCAGGCCACTTAAGCTTCCTTCTGGGAAGGCTGGTCTTTGGTAAGTGCAAGTTTACACCATACAGTTCTAAGGCTTCTAGAAGTTTCCATATAGAGCCCAAATATTACGGCTTCTGAGGTTATGCTTTCAGAGTTATTTTCATTTGGGAAACTTTTTTTTTTTTTAACCAATATGTGGTTTACAGGAGCTAACAAAGACCCATATGCATGCAAATGCACTGATGGCATAAAACTAAAGCTGGGGTATCTCTCACTCTAATAAAATACAAGTGAATTTAAGCTGAAAAATTATGTTTAAGGCAATCAGGGATTCATAAATGCATGGGATCTTGGAGCCTTCTGGCCTCTCACACAGTAAGTGCTGGGGCAACATCAGGGAGCAAAGCACTTGTGGTGGTGGCACAGAGCGGGGAGACCACAAGATTGGTTACAAACTGCGATTGCTTCTTAGTATTTTTGCTTCTCCTCTCCAAGAAGGCCCAGATGAGGATTTTAGGACGAGTGTTTGTTTTCCCACAAAGTTCCTTTACTTCTAGCCTTTGCTTTTATACCCTTCAAATTTTGTTTGCTGAGCCTTGCAAAGCTTCCCATTAAGGTCTTTAGACAAACAGGTCAGCTTACAGGCATGCACTATGGCCAAGTCCTGTTCAGATTATGCCATCAGCTCAGCTGTAGAAAAAAATTTATCTAAGCATTTTTTAAATTCATGTGATGTTACCAGTCACAAAGACTGAAACCTTACAGCTTTTAAATTTTTCTAAATTACCTTTGATATAATTCAGGATTGGCATAATTATATTAATAAATATTTTCAAGTTACTTTCTCCTATATGGAAAATGTAATTTTTTTTAAAGACACTCTCAGCAACTAGTAATCAATCAGCAAACCTCTAGCTCATGAAAAACACTAAAAGTAAACATGAAAACTTGTGACAGCTTAGCAGGAACATTCCCATTTTAGAACATGAGTTTTCATTTCAAATAGGACTGCAGGTCAAGAAACTTACCACCTAAAGTTTCATCTTGACAGATCAGTCCAAAATATTGTAAACTAAACCTCAGTAAGTATATGAAATCTTTTCTTCTCTGTAGAATCTTTCTTTTCATAGAATCATAAAATCATGAAGGTTGGAAAAGACCTCTAGGATCATCAACTCCAACTGTCAACCCAACACCCCCATGCCTCCTAAACCATGTCCCGAAGTGCCACGTCCATGCGTTTTTTGAACACCTCCAGGGATGGTGACTCCATCACCTCTCTGGGCAGCCTGTTCCAGTTCCTGACCTTCTTTTGCCCTAAGAAGGATTCAAGGACAATTGTATTTGCTGTTGAATGACACAGGAAAGCACTGCCTTTGCTTCAGACTATTGTCTGTTTCAAAACAAAAACAAGCCGGTGATTTTAGGCAAACTGCAGATATGAAGTGTATAGACATGAGGATAACAGTAACAGTATACTATCATGAAAGTGAGTTACATGCTCAGGTTTATTGTTCCTCATCTTGTCAAAGTAATTTAAAAGTAAATCAATAATGATAAGTGATCCCTGACTGCCAATTAACAATGCATTGTATATGTCTTTTAGGCACTGCAGTAAAGATGGTTCAGAGAATGGATTTTGAGAGTGGATGAGGTAGCAGCTCCAAGATCATTTAGAGATGGAAATCCACTTGGGAAGGGATTTCTGAAATATGATACAACTACTACAGAAAACTGCAGGTAAGGGAAATGTACATCATCTTAAAGGATGAAAAGTGTTTGTGGAAGGAATTGTCACAGAAAGCTCTTCCTTTAAAAAGAAGAAAGCTCTCTCTTTTTTAATAACTCAAGAACATCTTTGTACATGCACACCAGAAAGTAACATATGCAGGTTTATGACCTCCCAGTCAAGGTCAGGTTGTTTTAAGGACTGATCCTGCCTCTCCTCCCAGGCCCCCAGTGCTGTTGGGGAAGTGGGATGAGGGGAACAAGGCACAGAGGGACAGCCTCCAGCATCAGAGCTGGTGAGCAGTGAGAAGCTCTAAGACACAGCAGTGTGGGGCAAGCCAGGAGGCACTGACCTGGCTCTCCTCAGACACAGCAAAGTGAAAGAGCTGGACTGTGACTTGGCACCATCACCCAGAGCTAATGGTTTTAAAGCAGTTTTAAAAGGTCAACACGTTGGGGCTTGGCCAGGCCTTTAAGTTTGACCATGATGAGCAGTTTAAACATGGCCAATTTTCTTCAGGGCTTTGGACTCCCTTCAGAGCTCAGTTGGTTATTTCCTGACATTTGGTAATCAAGCCATTTAGTTCAAGAGACAAATAAGGGTTTCCCTCTTTTTTTAATTAAAAACCCATAACTGACTCTAGTCTTCTTTTAAGTAACAGTTAAACAATTAGAAGATTTCTGATCTAGGTTCAGCTGCAGCCCAGATCCATCCCTCTCCTTGGCCTGGACAGGATTCATCCTGCTCTCCCAGACCTTCCACAAGCACTCCAGGCACCAAAGCATGGGCCTTGAGAGAAGCAGCCCTCTCTCTCCTCCTTCTTCCTACCACTCCATTCTGCAGGGGAAAAAAAAGGCAGGGGGCGGGAGGGGGGTGGGGCAGAGGCAGGGGCAAGATTAACTGTGCCAGAGACAGAGGAAGAAGAAAATGATCTACAGGGTTGCTTTTACTACCACTGCCATTTGGAGGAAGCAGCAGCTGCTGTGTCTCTGTGGGAATGATGCATCAGGCATCCTAAGAACAGGCATCCAAGGCTCCCGAGAAGAGAAACCCTCCATTTCTGATCCCAGTCTGGCTATGGCTTCAGCTACTCCAAAGTGCCAAGACCAAACTGATACTGGGTAGGGGCAGGAGCAGACCCTTTGGTATGAAGAAGCCCATAAAATTCCACTGTGCAATTTCTTTATGGCAAGACTGTGGGCTGAGGGTTCAGTATGGATTTTAGTTCAGATTGAGCACAGAGTGCAGAATCCTTCTGATACTGGCGCAGGAAGAAAAAAGAGCCAGCTTTATACTCAAATACAGCAAGACATCATTGTTTTATCTCTAAAATGAATAAATTTGAATCTGAGTTAGAGAGAAAATAATATTATATATTTTGATTTACCACAATTGAATAAAGCCTCTAATATTACCCGCTCTAAGTCTGCAGTGAACACTGCTGAAGGCCTTTAAGAAAATCATATTATGCCATCGACAGCGGTACAATGATCATATACTCAGGTTATTAGAATATGACCACTGGCTATACATAACACCATAAATCAACTTTTCTATGTGAATCCAATAGGCTTATTCTCAAGAACCTGACATTTCCATTCCTGATGATGTAAACTAGTATGTCATTCTCTCCTGAATGAGGTCAGCTAACAGAGTTTTTTTCCTGCATCACTCTAACGTTATAGCATTTTAGATTTATGGAAAGGAGGGGACAATGGGTGAAAGAAAAGGGCAGTGACTCCACTCAAAATGAATCTCAGCTAACATATTCCCCCAGCACTACTAAACTGAAATAAATTGGTTTACCTAAAACAAGCAGACATTGGTGACATTTTAGGCCAGGAAATTAGATTTCAAAGTAGCCATGACAGCATTTATTAAATTCATGAAATGTTAATCTCTTAATAGTAATATATAACCTAATTTCTTTTGTATGAATTAGCCATGAATCACAACAGTAATAGAACCACTAAATCAGAGAGAGGATATGTCCTGTACCACCGGGTAATTTCTTTATTATTTTTCTTGCTCTGAAGAAGTACCTTAAGGATGCAAATGAGACAACAGTCAAGTACTTGAAATCTTCCCTGTGCACTATTGGTGAAGAAGCTCAAATAAGCCTTGCTTTAGTCTCCACAACTATGAGAAAGGACAAAACTCCGACATGGAGAAATTCCCTTTAAAACAAGATTACTTTCATTTCAGATTGGCATAATTTGTAAGTGCTTCCAGACTGTTTATGAATGTTTACTCAAGATGATAACGAAGTACCTTATTAAGCAAACTCATGTTCCAATTTTATTCCTGTGATGCAATCATAGACAATGTAGCAAGATGTTATAGAAAGCAAATACATAATACAGAAGTCTAAAAAAGTCAATGTTTCTAAACATACCTTAAACAAGACATAATATGGTAAGAGGTTAAGGTCTTGAGTGTTCTGCTGAAATTAATGGGCACTGTGTAGCTAAAGCCCCACAGATCCCTTTGCAAATATGCCTATTTTTTACAGTAGCCTACAAGAACAAGAATTAGTCACCAAGTCTTCAAACTAACTGGACCCAGAGTAGAAACTCTATTGCTTAAGGTACCAGGCCATCAAAGCCAGCAATAACGGGCATGCCAAATTGCCTTTCCACTACTGAGAAAAGTTCTGTCCCTCATTAGCAAGTAACCCAGGCTGAGAGGTTGAACATGAAGCGTGTCCTGGGAGCATTGCTCGAGCTGAGGGGACCACGTTGCTCCTATGGCAGGGACAGGCTGAACAGTGGTGGCCCTACAGGCTTATTCCCAAAAGGAGCTTTGTGAGTGTGGCCAGAATAAAGAGCACAAAGGAATGAAAGAGAAACCGTTGCTGTTTTTGCAAGCCAGCTCCAAACACTTCCTGCAGGATCCTGAAGAGCCCAGGAATCTACTCAGAGAGGATTCAGTGCTCAGCTTCACATTTATAAAACAGGGAGTTTTACTTTAATACACCTGGTGCCCAAACTTCCTTCGGGAGTTTGGACAGTTGTCATATTTTCAAACCACATATTACATCTACTCCACATCAATTTTTCCTGGACATATCCAGTAGAGCATTTAGAAATATTCTTAGCCTTAAGCACAGGTGTAAAGTGCAATTGCTAAATCAGGAGTCCTGACATTACATGAATTTCCACATGAGCCTTCTGCAAATGTTAGCAAGCATAGGCTATTTTTGAAAGGTAGCTTGTTAAGAAAATTACAGTTAATGAAAATGAAGACAGCATTTATTTTTATGTTTACCTAACACACCCTTTTTTGCACAGAAACGCAAAATCATGATATTTTAACAAACAGTGTTTAAGGACATTTTCGATTCTTTAAGCTATTACAAAAATGTTGATTGCTGCATCCATCCAATGTGTCTTTTAGATAATATAGTTCTTAAGGCAGTGTTGCAAAAAATTGCTTGCTCTGTTATCAGATTCAGTTAGCCCCTTCAGGAAAGTAATCGATGCCCCACCTGATTTAAGAAAGTTGCTGTACAATGCTTTTATATAATGGCAGCAATCCATTTGGCTTTGGAAATCCAGCACTGTCTCCTTTGGTGCCATGCACCAGCTCTAGAATTACGTGTCCCTGAGAAAAGGCAAGGAAGGAAGGAAGGAGGGAGAGAGGAAGAAGGGAAGGAAAAAAATAGAAGCTGTACCTGACAGAGCTACTTCTGAGTGGCCCTCTAAAAATCCACTGAGCATTTCTGATGCAGGCAGTGGTTGGAGTTGCCCCACTCACTTCTAAGGGTATGTCTGTAGGCAGCAGGCACTCACTCTCTCTGCAAATACTCAGAGTGACCACAGGCAGGTCCAGTCCGGAAGCCATGTAACCTCTTGCATGATCTGAGCACAAATGAACGAATCAGGCTGAATAATCACTGAAGTTGGGCATGGAAAAGCAGAAGCACCCAAAATTATTAGATGTTGAAGATTTTGGCCCTAGTCCTGAACCAGGATATGGATCCTATTACTTGTTAAAATGGTGTCCCATACTAAAGAGCACTTGTTTGACTAGTTAATTTTGGAACTATCATCATGATTTGAGATCTAATAAAGCAGCGATAGCCACAATCGAGCAGTTTGTTACTCAAAGAGGGCACACTAGTGTAAACAATACTTCTCTGTAACTTTAGTAGGCAGAATGCAATAGTTCTGCAACATTGCATAAATGCTAATCCCCTAAATGGACAGGCAGTAGTGCTAAAGCAATCTGTGTACTGAAATACAATCTATTGTCTGAATTAATCAGTATGAATGAAAGGTGACTGCATTTGAGTAGGCTAATGCTGACAGGTGTTTTTACAGAAGTTATATAGCAAATGAAGTCTTGAAATCATTAAAATGCAAAATAACATTAGTATCCAATACTCTATGGCTTTGAAGGAATTTTGAAAAACAGAAGTCAAAGAGATGCCCTTTATTCAACTGTAATTATGGTGGTCATTTGCATAAAGACAGAAATCCAGCCAAAAGTTCTGAATAGCATTACCAGGAAAGCTGAAAAGCAAAAATAAGTGACTGGTGCAGTGCAGTTTTTCAAAATATTTTCAGGATTTTTCTTCATTCAGAAACTTATTTGAGAAACCATACAAGATTAAACCACAATATTTAATGGTCTCTGGGTTAAAAAACCAATTATGATATTCAGTAATATGTCAGGAGTAATTGTATTAAAGACAGCTGAAATGTGAGAAATACAGGCATTATCACCAGGCTGTCTATTATGATAATTGTACGGAGAACGTACAACAGACTGGTCAGTTCAGCACAGTCTCTGACTGAAAAGCCCAAACTATCTTTATAGTGCCAGAGCTTGGCAGGGGGGACAGTATCAGATAGGAATTGAGAGGTATTAACTTCTTAAGCCATGCAAGAGCACACTGGATTATGCTCTGAAGTCTAAAACATTTAAGCATCCAATATACTATGTTGATTGGTGAACACTGTTTCAAAATCATTATAAAAAAGGAGAGACTAATATAACACCAACAAAAGTAATTTGTAAAGGAGCAAGATGGAGAGAGGGAAGGATGTGTTACGGAGAATAACTGTGGAAAAAAATCAGAGGAGCTGAGTCTGCCTACAGGGGTGTCAGGGCAGAGTATACCTATAGGGACCTTCAAGAAGGAAGGATACCACGCCATAGGAGAGCTAGAGGAATAAGAGGACTCTTCAAGGAAACATGCTACTATTACTGCCTAATGATACCTGGGCTACATGAAAAGGTGCTGTTTTTTATACAAAGTTCTTAAAAAGACAGATAATCCATATACAAAATTATTTGCTTGCATTTTCTAGACAGAGCTCATCAGAGCAGAGTAGTGCAGAAATATATTCATCAATATTCCACCCACCAGTATATCTGTCTCAACAACAATAACCTCCCTTCTTCAGAACATGCATCTTTACCCACTCTGAGAATGGCCAAAATTTTCCTATAGCCCATAAATATCAACACACACATATCATATTACAGCTGTGCACATTTCAAACTGGCAGTTAAATACTACATATTTTTTAAAAACGCAAGTGTCTCGGTGATAGACATAGGTGAATAATACTGCCTATTCGGAGTGTTGGAGATACTGGATTGTGGAAGGCAAATGCTGACATATGAATAAAGGAGAAGCTAAAGGACTATATGACTTATTTTTATTTCCTAAGGCTTGTCTTGGTGGGATAAGTAGTATAGCAACCTTGAGTCAAAGCTAAAGCTTTATCTGTCTGAGACTTGAAATAATGATCATTTGTGTTAATTTCTTTCTACAGAACAACATAAGTATTTTAAAACCAGGAGCAAATGTAAGTGTAAGTAAAAAAAAACCAAAAACCACTACTTATTCATGTCTAAATATTCTTGACAACATATCAAGATTCTCCAAGTCTTCTTTCCTTATTGTTGGCTTCAAACACCAGACCTCCCATAGATCTGCTATAGGAAACCACTGGTTGTCTTCTATTAAAATGACCTACTGCCCTTTCTTCTGTAATCATTTTCTCAATGTTTTTTCCAAAATAACTCCAAATAACCTTGATGTTTCCAATAGTCCTTGGGATTATATATTTCCGACAACAGTTTTTTGTCCTTCAATTATTGTCTTTTCTTCAACAACTAGCCTCTTTAGAAATTTCTATCTTTGCACCTGGTGATAATTCTGCACTTATTTATTTCTGACAACAGAGTCAGCTTCTCTCCAGTAAAATTCCTAAAAAAAAAAAAAAGAAAGCGTTTGTCTCTTTTCTGACCAGATCTACAAGAATCTTCACCAAATAGACCTCAAAAGTTTAAGTTCCTATCCTTATCAGTAGTATTAGTTCCCATCATTCACAACCATAACTTGCCTTAAAAAACAGAGCTTCCTAGATGTGCAGCCTCAACACATATGAAATTGTCACTGTTTTGCCAAACTTTTCTAATGATGACCATGACTGGGTCACCCATGCCATGTCTTTTTCCCATGTCTTTGGAAGAAACTTCTTAAATGAGGTTTGTACAAGCCCAAATAAACTCATCTCCTGTTTTTGAGGTTGATAGTTAACTAAGATCTTCATAGGCATCCTATTCTTTATGCAGATCTCCCTGTCAATTTGGAGGATGTTTAAATTCCTCGCATGCTTTAAATGACGATAGTATTCTTTGCATGGAATTGGCAATCGTAGCCATTGTGTCATGATGTTAATGTGCTGGTCCCAAGAACTTCCATGCTACCAGACCTTCCAGGACACTCATTGTATGGTGCTTTAAATAAACCAGTGCAAAGGAAAAAGAAAATATATTAAAAATATATGTTAAGAAATTCTTTCTGACTGGTCTTCTCCAGAGGCATAAGTTCCCACTGAACTTGATCCTAATATATCCCTCAGTGAAGATATGCAAAATATACATTTCTGTATTGCACAGGTGAGCACCTCCAACTAACAAAAATATTGGGGCCATAATGGATCCATTTTTACTTTATCAGAGCAGCCTGTCCTGCCAGAATCTTCTACACAGCTGGATTCACAGGAATTCAGTTCAACAATAGGTCTTCCATTGATTTTTTCTCTGTATTCAATAATATTATAGGCACAGGAAATGTGCAGTCATGATGTTCAGGCTCTAGACATTGTTCATATTGTAAGCACTACTTTAGACAAAAAGGCCACTGGTAGAATGCTGTTTGTCCAAAATCTGGCAGTTGGGATAACATTTTGATAATCCCAACACTAAGCTGTTACATATAAAATGCTGACGTAAATTAGAGTGTTTTGTTCCACCCATCCTATAGGTTTAAACCATTTCATGAACAGAATTTACAAGATTAGGGGAAAAGGCACCACTTTCTCCCATCACTTTCTCCACAGTTCCCCACTTAAACATGTCCTTGAAAAGTCTGGAATCAGCCAAAATCCAATTGTCCTCAAAGACTGAATGTGATTTATATTCCTTTTCTGTCATCTGCATCACCAGATTTACTACATATCCATTTAGGCTCCTTTTGTAAAAGAATGAAACTCATAATGAAGAAGGAGGGAAAGTGTTTATCCAAGGAAAACAGGATAAATTTTCCCTTTTTTTAGAAGCAGAAAACACCAATATCCTTTCAAGATAGCTGACCCTTAAGCAAGGTACTGCCTAATTCTCCACCCTTGGTGTCTTAACTACTCCAAAGCAACTAATATTGGCCTCTTGAGAGACTACCGATCTTCTCTTGAACAGCAATTCCCTATTTTATTTCTCTGTATTTTATTTAAGAGTTACAATCCAACATAATGCCTATGTTTCTTATTCTAAAAATATCTGTATTGTAATTTGGCAGAAGAGATTTTTCAAATACTATGCATTCAAATCTACATAAAATTATATGAAAATAAACCAGCAGAATTAATACATATTTAATGCATGATTATCAGTTCACATAAAATGGGTATGTAGTAGATCATGGAAAAGAAAAATAATTACATACAAAAAAGAGCTCTGTCTCTTTACATAAGAAGATAACAATGCTTATTGTTTTGTCAAGTTCCTTGATAATTACCTAAGTCTTCCAGGCATGCAAATGAATGACAACACAAATCAGCTGTGATTATGCCTGTCAGAAATATAAATATCTGGAATGAATTTTGGTGGTGAAAATGATCATTTTTTCTCCAAAAAAATTTATGCAGTTACATACAGACTCTGTCCAGACCTGTTGAGAGAGTGTAAAATGAATGTCTTGGCCTCTCATCTTTAACTATACAGCACTTTTTAAAAGATTACTGGTCTTGTCCTTTGCTTTCTGGTCCATTTTAACCATGACTAAGTTTACCTGCCCATTTTACAAACTGTAAACCTCGCTACATCTTCTAGAGGGAGGGACACATTACACTGCATCCTGGAGGAGGTAGGGACATTACGTCACTCTGACCTCACTCAGAGCATCTTCCACCCACAAAGCAAAAATGTGGATTGTTGCGTGAAGATGAATGCAGAAGAAAGCAAGCAGCTTCACCAATCCATATCAAAATTTAAGTTCAGAGAAAAGGTAGGTGCAAAACTGGTTCCTTTTGATGTCCTCAGTGATGGAATCAGCAGCCAGGTTTATACAACCTTACTATACAAAGCTTTGTAGCCCTTGGTAAGGATTCCTGTCATAAAAAAGATACAGAGAAAAAAGATCAATCTTTGTCTGAATTTCAAGACTCCTGGGCCATCAGCAATATAGGCTTTCCAGGGATGCTATGAAGATAAATGTTTTCACACGTGCAGGCACATAAAATAACACTTTTAAATAACCATGGTGCTCACAACAGATTAATTTCCAGTGTACATTTCTGAAGAAAATAACTGACTTAGCAGACTTAAAATGAGTCCTTATGTATCATTAATAAGACTTGATCCATTTCCTGACAGTCAAAGGTTGTACAGGTTAATAAATAAATCTTTTTGATTTTTAGAAAGAATCTTTGCAATCTCATCAAGTAAGGTTAAAGATATTAATGATATTTGAATTGCAATGCAGGCATCTTTTTATCATGCCGTTCCTCAGACCTCCTTGCAATTCACAGGATCTCAAATAACGATAGTTCATAACATTAAAGAACACTTTAAAGAGAAAATTCTAAGCATCAGAGGGTGTTGAAACATCACGAGATATTTTGATCAAGACCAGTGTAATCCGTAAGCCATAGTTATAGATATTTGGAGGACAATTTAGAATCACACACAGAAAATTGAATCCAGAAATGAATGAATGCAAAAAAAGTTCTCTGAGTTATTTCAGTAACTTCTTGTTCCCTCAAACACAGTTTGAGACATTCCAAACTCCTATCTTGGAAGCAAGAAAATACTTTCTTCATTTTGGTGTTGCAAAATATATAACTTAAATAAAGCTAACAGCTGTGTGCATCAAATACAAAACAGAGAATATTTCCTGCTGGAAGAGGAAGGTGTCCCACATAACTTTGCCTTTTGTTTAGAATAACGAGTAGAAGAGCATATTGAATGTCATTTTCAAGTATATACTCTACAATCTGTCCCGAAGGTAAAATCCTGACCCCAGCAAGAGTTCTTACAGGAATCTGCTTCAGGAACGTGTCTGAGAGAGCTCTGGAAAAAGCCAGAACATTAAGTCTCTGCAAAGTAGGTAACTTTTGAGAATACAGAATTTGCAAAATGTTACAGATAGAGGAGAAGGACCACTTGTGGCTGCAATTTTATTCTTTCTGAGCAAGAGCCATATACGTGTGGAAATCATTCCCATCTAACTTAATCCAACCCTCACAGGCTGACCAAAGTTGCAGCACAGTAAATCCCCCTAAATTAACAAGGCAATTGAGGGGTGGCAGCTGAGTCACTCCCTTCACTTCTGTGCTTCAGGACTTCTCCATGAGACCTAGGAAGGTTCAGCATCATATGTGCTTCTGTCTTTATTATCAGTACTTAACTCTTTTGCTTACTAGAATAATACCATTTACTCTGAAGTTTGCTGATTAATGACAGAAAACCTGGATAAAACTGAGAAATGTGAGGTACTATTACTCAGCTTTTCAGGGGCACCTGCAACCTGGGCTGTGTGAGTTAGGATATTTCTCCCATCAAACTGCAAGGATCTGTTTCAGGGCTACTATCTGTAAGTGGCAGCTTCAAAGAAGTCTTCCCTGCCAAGCAGAGACCCTCTGAAAGTGAGTGGTAAACTAAGATATGACTCTACGTTATCGCCAGATTGTCATGGCTGACTTTTTCTTACCTAATTTGATTAAAAAAAAAAACAACAAAACACACAAAACCCTCCCCCAGAAAGTTTATAAGGTATATTATTGAAGTTACAAAGTCAGATATTCAAAATCCAAGGAAATGCCAAAATAAAGGTTGCCTGTATAATGGGCGTAATAGTATCTCCTTACCTCTCAAGGTGGCTGTAAGAATAACTCATGTTTGTGAAGCACCCAGATAAAATACTGACAATTGCTGTAGAAAAGGTCAGAGGAAATGAATAATTCTGTCTTCAGAGCTGGGTTTGAATAGGATGTTACCCAACATGGCAATAAAGACTAGCACTACATAGTGAACACTGAGGCAGCAAAACAACATTGAATAGCTGCCGAATAAAGGCAGGATATATCTCACCTAAATTTAGCTGTGTAAAAGGCCCACTCTAATGCAGTCATGTAGACTCTGTTCTCACTGAAGAGATGCAGACACCTCCAGGGACTTTTCATCCCATCCAAGACAGCCTTCTGAGATGAGCAGGAGGATAACTGTCTGTAGCTCCTTCTCTTTTTCCTTTGACTTTAGAGGATAATTAGACATCTGGCTTAAGCTACATGCCTAATTGGTAGGCAGCTAAATTGAGGTGAAATGAATCTGTCCTAAATGAGCACCATCTATCCTGTGTCCTGAAGGACAGAAAAAGACAGTATATGTCCTTGTAATTTAAGATTATTTTACGATATACGTGCAAAGAACACTTCCAAAGCATAGTTTAATTCTGGAGATTTTCCAAATTTTCAAGACTGACTTTGCAGACCCTACTGTGGGTCTTCTGATATAGCGTACAAGTGCATTTGCATGCTATTTCATTGGAAATATAAAAACAACCCAGTGTTTAAAACTACATAAATCCTGCAGTCAAGGCAAGACCCTGTGAATTGCCCTCTAAAAGCCCATGAGGATTTCAGCTCAGCAGTCTAAATTAATGATGGAAGATGTAAAAAACAAGACATAACCAAAAATCATGCTCATCATCTTGGGTTTATTTGCCAAGAAGCTCTCTAATAAAAATAAAATTAGAAGGAAGGCTCCAAAACGTACTTTCAATTATTGCTTCTATGTTTTTTCTGTGTTTCACCAACTACAATTCCCTCACACTTTCTATATGACAGAAGAGAATCTTTCTTCATGCATATTTCATTTCCTTCCACCTTTTTCCATGACACACTAAGAGATTTTCATATTCTAGTGGCCAAATTCTATCACAGTAAATATTGCATATTAACAGAAGCAAAACCCAGTATCTGACAGATCCTCACCATAAGCTCTGCTATAAGGAAACAGAAGTCATTCTTGCCTTTGCCTAAAGGGACATTCATTTGATTAATGCAAACTAGAACAGCATCTGTAAGATGGGATGAGAAAATTTCCTCACAATACTTTAGAATTGGGTTATAAAACAGGAGAGGGAAGATTCAAGTTCATAAAAGGCTCTGCTCTGAATAGCCATCTCTAACCACTGGGAGAAAAAGGAAAGCAGAAATTACTCCCTTCTCTTTAGCTTTCGAATGTCTGTGTTTTCCTTAAGAAAGAAGATGTTAGTGTCCTACAGTAAAACATATTTCTTCTCAGGCAAATAGGATGATTCATCCACCCTCAGTATCTCAGTTTGCCAAAGAAAACTAAAAAAAGTCATTCCATATAGCACCCAAACAAAAGTAGATTTTGAGTTAGCAGTTTGGCTGGGAAAATGATACTCCAGGTAGGGTTATGCTATGCAACGCCTGCTCCTAACTTCAAAGAAATAATTGAGGCAAATCTCTAAAAAAAGAGATGTCTCTATCACACTTCTCAGAAAGCATGGCTGCTTTGTAATAAATCAGTTTCAGCAGCACCTGACGCACACTGACTCTGGAAGTGGTATGGCTCTGGGGAGCAGACTCACACACAGCTGCCAGCATTTCACACACAACTGCTGCTTTACTTGGTAGCCTACCCACACATCAGAAGCAAATGGAGGTACTCCAGGAGAAAAGAAGCTTGTCTGAAACACCACATTTCTGTGTCCATCCTTGTTGGTGTTTGTCCTGTATATGAAGTCTCAGCCTTAGCCTTCAATCTGAGGGGCTGCTCTTAGGTTTACCCATCAGTGCCAAGAGGCAGCTGGAGAGGAGGGGGCGGTTAACCGCACTGCCATCACCCTTGACCTGGAGCTTGGAGCATGACCACAAAGCCATCCTACTGCCCTCCATTTCCTCAAAACAGACCCCCTTTAAATAGCCACACAGCAGAGTCATCAGCTGCCACCAATAAGCAGATAGCAAAGCTTTCCTTCTGGGAACATTGGGGAAGAAGTTTCTCAGATCCTCCCTCTCAGCAGACTCCTATGCTTTCCTCTGGGAAAAGGAAGGCAGGAGCTTCCCAAACCCATTTGCTTTCTCCCCTTCCCAAGGGATGGAAAGCGGAAGAAATACCAAAAGCAAGTGGAGTTTCCCATTCCTGGGAGGAAGCGTCAGTATATGCTGAGTGAGGCTGCTTTTAGGAAAACCCTACTAATGCTCATTTCCTGAGGAGCTACTCACGCTTCACTTTATCTGAGGTAGGGCTCCTAGACAAACCCACATTTCCCTTTGTACTGCTCTGACTTAGTGTCATCCCACTTACCTGGCGCTTCAAAGATGATCTAGGAGGCTAAGCAAAGCATAATCAGGCCTGGGCACAGAGTTTACCAGCCAGAAAACAGTTCAAACCCAGGCTCTGATCCAAGTCTAACAGCCAGGGAAAGCTGTCCTTGAGACAGGAGGAGTTACAAATGCTGCAAACAAAAATAAGTACGGTTAATAATATATCAAAGAATGCAAAAATAGAGAATAAAATTTCAGTTATCCAATCTCAATTAATTCTTTGCACTGAACACACCACTTCAGGGCTTCTGTGATATTGAAAAGCAATGGATTGTGACATTTAGCCACCAGTTACCCAGAGAACAAGCAGATGCTTAAAAGCCTGGGATTATGGCACTCAGAGATGCTTCAGTTCCTACATAATCTGCAAATTTGTTTGTTTGGAGCTCCTCTAACAGGACATTGCCAAACTTGTGAAAACAGTTGTGTCTACCTCAAGTGAAATGAGCGTTAAAATGCAGTCAGATCCCCACTACCTGAAAACCAGATCCTTAATCTCCAACTCCAGGGGTTCACAAGACATTGCTACATTCCTATTGGAAATAAAACTGAACAGCACAATGTAAAGTTGATAAAGCTGCCGTGATGTACAAGTCTGATATTTCCCAGCTTTCCAAAAATAGAAACAAATTGACAGAGGCAGTACATTTTCCAATCACTGCTCATGAGACAAAAATTTTCAGTCACTGGTTATTTAAGATTCACAGAGACATGCACTATATTTCTAGGATATACTCCAGAGATTAACTAACCTTTCCCTGAAAACAAAAATGATGCACAGGCACAGCAAAATTTACCAATCAGATACCAACCAATGGATTTAATCCCATGTTAATAAGACCACTGCTAAATATACTTCAAATCTATCTGCTGAAGTTACACACGTTAGAAATAATGCTGTTCAAGGCTAGTAGTTCATCTTTACATTCTGCAAGAAAACAGGAGCATGAGGACCAGCCAGTTCCCCTTGCAACACCATTCAATATTTAGAGACGTATTTCTGTTCTGCCTGAGTCAAAACCAAAACTCTGAAATAATTTTTTTAAGGGATCTGCAGAAGTATGTTTTCAAACTGAACCTCAAAATTCATACCAAACTTGTCTGGATTAGGATGAGGAACTTTTGTGAGCACACTGGAGATGAGGGTCATAGTCTGAGGTGTGAGAGATCCAGTCAGGTTTCTGCACTGCCCAATCTGAAGCAGACTTTGGGGGAAGCAAAAGATTAATCCCAGTTTAGAGCTGGGAGCTGAAACGCACATCCAAATCTAAGTGCAGCGCCACAAGCACTTCTAGAAAAATGGAAAATAAATGACATTTGCTCCTCCACCATTCACCTCCACCCAAAAATATATCACCAAAGTTGTTACAATCCCATGAAAATTTCCAGGTTCTGTAAAAGATCATATTCTTCACCCAGATCCTTAAAAACTACAAACAGCTCTATAAAAAGCCTGTAAAATATACCAGCCCAAATCAAAGTAGTAGTTAACCTAGCTGACCAAGAAAAGTATGAGTGTGCTGGTGGAGAGGCTGAACTGAAATATTCAGTATTTTCTTTGGAGATATGCAGGAGATATGTTTCACCCTAACATAACAGAAGCCAGAAGAATGAGGACAAACAACTAGCAAAATTACTATAAAAGTCATAGCTCAAAATTTTGAAAATGCCAGCAAGGCTAGACACATAACAGGTCCTGCAAGCACCCAGCCAGCACAAAACCATGAGAAGTCTTTGATTAAGTATGCTTTGTCATGTTTATTTGTGAACCAGAAGGATTCTCTCAAAAAAGCGCGGAGACCTGGCTAGTAAGTTTTGAGCAAAGTGTGATAAGAGTTTGCTAGGCAAGAGAAGACAGAGTAGGATGGCAGTCATACAATGAGGTCAAAGCAGCATCCATTGAGCAGGAGAGATCTAAAGTCAGTTGCAGGTATAATCTGTTTATAATTAATAGCAATAGGAAAGGACAAGTGGACAGATTTTCTTCGACTCTTTGACCAAGGCCTAGCCCCAAAAGGCACCAAAGTAGTATCCCAATGTTACATTCATTTGGCTTACATAAAATCTTACCAGAAATAAACAAATATTGATTCATTAGTATGGGATACATCGTAGGGTCAGACATTACGCCTTAGCTTTATTTCCAAAATAAAATTCTTTTCCTTGAGAACATTATAAAATACTGACTTGATCAGAAATTGGAATTTCTCTTCCATTAGGAAATTCTGATCCATGAGCATTTGTTTCCAATTCAAGTCAGAATAAGATGTTGAAGTACATCCAATTTTCCCCAGTTCTCCCCTCCCTTCCTCGAAATCCGGAGGTGTCAAAACATGTTGTTGGAGCTCAAGCCTGAAATGCTTCTATTGCACATAAAGCCTCCATGGAGATGGAGCTGGCATCCCTCACAGCCTGGACCTTCCAGCACAACTGTATTTCCTGTGACTGCTGCGGTCACAACACTCCCTTGATGCATACAGCACCTGAACACCGGACAAAGCACTGCCTTGTTTTGTACAGAGAGGCCAGGCTATGGCAAAGAGAAGGGACATGCCTTTGCATAGTGGGCTACAGCACTTCAGGCAGACAGACTGACAAATGGATGGAAAATATTTTCTCAGTGCAAAATCAAGATGTTTCAGCCTATCAACATTTTCCTTTTGAATATTCTAGTTTTGTAGAAAACAAATGCCAGGCACCCAAGTTTACAATCTTTCAACAATATTAGTATATAATTATTGTTTTTAATTAACCCAATGGTTCCAGTTAGTGCATAATACAGCAAGTGCAATATTGTAAGTAACAGTATGGTAATGCTGGCACATTTGAATGCAGTGCAAATTTTACCAGTTTTACCAGGATTTTATCCTCAGTTTGAGAAAAATCAAATGAAACCCATTAAAAAAATAAGATGGGAAAAGGCACTATTGGAGATAGGGGTAACAATTCATCTGATTCTGTGTTGTTTTTATAATCCCAGCTTTTGAGCTTCTGTGGCCTTATATTGATTTTCTCTGTTCTTTCTCTCCTTTTTTCTTTTTAAGTTATGGAAAGTGAACACATTTAATATAAAACAGATTTTGCTTTATTTTTTCAGGTAAGCCTGTTAAAAGTAGAAAATACTTCATCTACTGCACACAGAAAAAGCAGTGTTTAAGTATTTGACATTAAATCTTGGTAGATAAATATCGTCTCCATTTAATTATCTGTTCCAAATTGATAGAAGGGTAGCATCAGCTTTTGAAAATCTCAGCAGCAAAACTCCCACTGATATCAGTGGGTCTAGGATCTCACTCAAAATTTTTACAATGAATATTTCTTTTTTTTCTTTTTGAACTAGCAACATCTCTCCGTGCAATAATTGGCAGCTATTAGTGTCAGTTTGGCAGATACAAAGCTGCATGGGTCTGTGGGAAATTTATGCCTCCCAACATGCCATGCTAAATTTAAACCTGTTGCATAATATGCAGATTCATTGTCATGCATGTAATGCGGCTAAAAATATCTAAAGTTCAAGCGAACTTAATATGCTTGCAGACTAAAAAGGAGGGTTTAAATGCATTCTGGGCTTTACCACATGGAATAAAAAGCATTGATTACTCCTTTTAGTAAAACAATCCATTCTTGCAATCGCTTCAGTGAATGTACATTTCACTCACATACCACAGTTGTACAAAGCACCACTGACATTAAAAATAGGAAAACAAGAAAAGAAAGACTTGGTTTTTGACTCTATTAAGCCGTCATTTCAGTCCTAGCTCTGGGGGCACACTGCTCTAAAGTGGTTCTGAGGAACTCTGAGGCCTCCTTTTTCCTCCAGAACTAAAAACTGGAAAACTTATCTCCACGATGCCCTTCCATATCCCATCTTTTTTTTTTTTTTTTTCTCGATACCTATAAGAAAAGACCTTCTTTTCTGCTTGATCTTGAAGACTGTGGAAAACTTCTCTTGTAATTCAGTATTTTTACTTCTGATCTGAACCTGAATGCAAGAAAATACAGCACAGGTACACATTGTGTATATTATCTACATCTTTTCAGAAACTTAAAATATCAGCTTAACCCTAGATGAACATTCTAGCCATTTTTTTTACCAATCATTACAAAGAATACCAATAAAATAAGAAGGTTTGGTGAAGTTCCATCTCTTTGGTCTTCATCGCTAGTGCACATTCTAAAGTGAAAACTTAAACTTCTGAAAACCTTGATAGATAAGAAAGGAGAATGGCCAAAGAACCATTGTCAGTGTTTGGGGTTTTCTGTCGGTTTGAGGGGGTTTTGTGTCATCTAACCATTATCAATAAAACTTTTCTGGAGTAATTCCCTGGAGGTGAGACAGTTCCTAACCTATAGCCTGATTCCCAGGTCATTGTTCTTGTTCCTTTTTCATCTTGAACTTGAGCCATCAAAATGCTTTTAATATTAGCAGCCACACATCCTTTTAATGCACACAAAAATATTCCAGGCCCCCCATCCAAATATTATGCATCACACAAACCATTTTCCACAGAATACATACTTTAAAATTTAGCCTCCCAATTTTCACTTTCGGACAAATCCATATTTCCTTTTGCTCTACCAGGCCACCATATCCACAAGTGCTCTGCACAGGATATTTATTCTCCCTTTTTATCAAGTATCCCAGCCCTATGGAAACATCTCAATGGAAAGCATCCCTAGTCTGTGCTAATACGAAAGAGTACCCAGTGACTATGTAAAAGCATTTATTACCATCACCAGCGTGACATGGTCTAAGAAGATATGAAATATGAGAATATTCTTCCCATGCTCTGAACCATTTACCATGTTTCAGTGAAGTGTGATGCTGATGCAAGGCTATTAAGCCCTCTGAACTTTAGATCTTATCAGTTTGGGAATAGTGCTCTATTACGTGACTTTTTGGTACTAACTGAGTCTGCCTGGATTAAACATAGCACAGAATCACCAAGTAAAATGCTCAAGTTTAATTTTCTTTAAGGAAAAACAGAACCTGAAATCTTTCAAACAAAATGGATCAAAATAAATTCAGCATTTCAACAGCAGAAAAGAAAACACAGAAGAAATATGAGTATTTTGAAAAACATGAACAAGCACGTGGAAAATTCTGCTGATTTTTCTTATTTGTTGTTGTTATTGTTAATTACTTCAAGCCAGAGATAAGGTTGACAGGAAAACCTCAAAGAATTAAGTCAATCATAACATAGGTGCTGATCCAACTGAGAAGACAGAAATAACCAGAGAGGAGGAAGAATAAGAAGCAATCTGAAATATTGGGGATAGTTCCAAGCAGGTACTTAGCACTGGGTGGGCATTTACCTGAAATCGCACTGTTTGTTCAACATTAAAAATAGCGAATAAACAAACAAAAAAAAAAATAAGAAAAGCATATAATACAAGATAAAAGTATTTACTTTTCCTTCCTTAACAGAAAAGCAGTAGGGTTGTTGAAAAGCCTCCTTTTCTGATACTTCAAGGACACAATGCTACTTTTAGAACAAATGCACATGAACTTGCAATGAAAAAGCCATTTTAGAACCTTCGCCTAAAGATGTCCTCTCATTTTATTTTATTCATGTTTACCCTTTCAAAGAATTAAAAGCCAGATCTTACAGGCATAATAACAGTATTCCAAATTCATCACAAGTGGATGTCACATTCATTTTAATCATCGAGAACTGTGAGAAAAGAAAACAGCAAAGAACCAATTGTATCTACCAAGAGTTTCAAATCATGCTGAAGTTTGAGATGAAGAATAAGGTATTTTGGGAGAAGTTTAAAATGTTATGTTTTGAATATATCTATTCTGTAAACGTTTCTAGGCTTTATGTCTTGCATACAGTTATCCCCCTGCCGTGACTACTGTACCCATACTACTGAAAATGAAGTTCTGACCGAAGGCAATTTCTGCAAGCACATAACAACATGGTCTAGCCATGGGTTGAGTCAGATCCCAAGGAAGCAACATCTCCTGCCAGCTGTTTGGGACACAGCTTTGCCGGGGAAGCAGGCAAACCAAGGTGTTTCAGCCATTTCCTTAACCAATCAGCTGCCAAATGCAGCTTTGGCCAACCTCAGAAATAGTTATGCTAGGAAACCTGGTGAAATGGTGCCATTGTCTCATATGGATAAGACCTGAAAAGGACCACACAGCTGAAGTTCAGGTGTAGAAAATCCACTAAGGCACCCACTGAGGTGACTTAAGTCTAACATGACAGCTCCAGAGGTAATTAATATACTGCCTACATTTTTCATAAGAGTAAGGATTCCTTAAGCTTTCTGGACAGAAGCAAAATCCACTCTTTGTGTTTTACAATGTATTTTAGTTCTTGCTTTCATGGCCTGTCATGACTCAGCATTCAAATTATTCTCTGCTAATATTGTTCTTCACTAACTCCCCATGATTTGGCCAAGATACTTGACTTGCCTTTTGCTGTTCTTCCATCTTTCTGACCCACCTTTTAAATGGGTCAGTCAAGAAAAATTCTCTTTCAGCAAGTCCCTTGTTAAAACACACCTTCCAGAAGACAATGAAAACTGTGAATCTCGTTAAACAAATGCTTATAAAAAACAACAAAACCACAACAAAATAGTAGAAATTATGTGACAGACACAAGTCAAGGAATTCTCTTTGTCACCTGCTGCTCTTGCCTCCAAGTCCTGTCTGCACTACTCTATCTGTAGAATGAAATACCTATTACCTCATGCCTGCACTTGAGCTATATTAATATTGAATTGCAATCGTATAACAATAGAGATAAACAGATCAGGGCAAGGATATTTCTGGGGATAAACAACTATTTTGTATATGCTCCTATTAAACTTGTAAATTTGCGTGCACAAGATAAAAAATAGCATTAATGCCCCATTATAACTGATGTCCTTTCCCTCCTTGACACATCCCATCAGGGGTCTTGGAAGTGCTCAACCAAACAAGACCTCCAAAGTTCTACCGCAGGAGAACATGCTGCTTGGAAATCAACTTATTGGACCAAATTCAGACAAACCAAGTCTGAGTGAGGCCAGAGAGTCAGTGATTCATTTCAAATTTTTTAACCATTCAATATGTAATGTTAGAAGGAAAACATCTCAGGGGTAGGTGTAAAAAGTCTCATTCTTGACCAATATATGCCTCAATTTTGTATGGATTATGTGGAGATGCATCTATTGAAGCATTACTTTCCAAGTGTTGGTATTTTAAAGGAATGTGGTTGATCTGAGACAAAGGATAAATACAGAAAGATAGCAGTACAGGTTTATATTAAATTAACCATTGAATTTAGTATCATTTTTTATTTGCACTTGGTAGAACAGTTTTACAGTTACACTTGAGATAAATTTGGACAAATATGTTTTTAAAATGGGATAGACCCATCTGGCTGTTTCATTCTTCAGTTGTTCCCATGTTTGTTTTAACTAGGAGTATTAAGCTAAAAGATTAATTTTAAGCAAGCTTTAAAAAACACTCTTCTGAAATAGGAGAGAACTAGTGTTATGTTGCAGTAGTCTTACATTCCCTGGAGGGTTGAATGGTATAGACTGGTAGACCCTTCAACACCAGCTTTTAAAGCCTCAGTCTACTTGCATCCTTCCATGATTGTCCCTGCAGCTTTCCATCTTAGTTCAGTACCTGCTGTTGTGTTTTCTCTCAGTAACAGTCTAGCTATCAAAAAGCACAGAATTATTTTATTTCAGGAAAATGTATTCAAGACAAAAACCCTCGTAAAAAAAAAAAGCAGTCTAAAGGAATTAAAAATTTCTCAGATCCTACTATTAGGATACCTGTCTAATCAGTACTTTGTTCTGGTCCATGCATCTCTGTCTCAACCTCCTTCACCTTCTTTATTTGCCTGGCCTTTTGTATCAGAGCAGACAAGTTAACACTGTTTCCTTCAGCAAGTATTCCTGACTTGTGTGTCTGGCAAATAATTTATTTAACTGGTCATTAATAAGCAAAGAGAAGAGAATCTGCCACTAAAATATTCTTGGAACCTTCCACGTGTTATAGGTAGTATGCTTCTGTTTCAACAAATACTGGGAATGAACAATTTATTTTGCTGTTTACTTGCTAACACAAACCTTGGGCATTTCATAATGATGGAAAAACCTATAGATGAGTAACTGTAATCCTAGAGTCTCAAAAAAACATATATTTCCAAGTTATCTATAACTTTAGAGCCTAAGCACCAACAAAACCCAAAGGATCAAAAATCCTAAAGTGCTCTTGGTGAGGAGCAATCTGTATTTTAAATTTCATTCTAACCCTTCACAGTAGAATACAGAAAATTTTAAGGTCCTGCTACCATTTTATTTCTCGGTTTGGAGAGTTAATTACTTTGAAAAGAGTCAATAGCACAGTTAGGGTATCTCTAAGCTTTTGAATAGCTCCTTGATCAGTACAAGTTGCTTAGATCTTGGAAAAAAAGAATACACATTCAGCACCTAGCACAACAGTCCTGACCTCATTCTGGGTCCTTTGGCACTATCCCAAAATAAATTACATTCTTAATGAAATGCAGAAACTGACACAACAGTTAACACTTTCCTTAGATGTGGTCTGCCAGTCAAAGACCTGAAGAGAATAACTGAGTACAGGTCAAGGCTAAGACCAGCTCTTCTCATATTTACCAGGATTTTTTGAAATTGCAAATAACATGAAACTATTGCATTATAGTAATGGACCTTATCTACCTCTACAGTGAAGCCAGCCTCTTCTTAGCAAGAATTTGCTTGTCTCCCTGATTACATCTGCCATTTTTTATGATCAGCAACAGGTCCCATCAACCATCTACTGATCATCAGTCAAAGGCCAAAGAACAAGCTGGGGTCCACCACCAATACAGGATGTACAGACAGCATCTCAGGGAGAGCTGTGGACTGGAGTGGCAACACACATACGCTCACATCACACAGCTCAAATCAGATATGGGTGCTGGGTCTGAGCTTAAATGGGCTCTTGGGCAGTGGGCAGAGTATAGGGGTCCCAGCTGTGGGCTCTCAGGGCAATCACAGCCTACAGGTGCCCACAGGACCCTGACACGCACATATGCATAGGCATACATGTTAAAAGAGTTGGTTAGAGCTTAGAGTCAATAAAAAGCCATCACTGTGTCCTGGATCTATTGTTTCTTGTATTAGTATGGAGGGGAGTGGTTTGGGTTATGTGCTCCAGAAATCTGGGAGAAAAAAACTACTTTGCTCTTTCAGTTGACTGATTTTTTTTTTCTCTGAGAAATGCAAGTCACTGTACAAACACTTAACACCTGCAGCAACAGGCAGGTTTCTGACAGCACTGGAGCTCTTGAGCAGAGCAGCAGCCTTATTCCTACTGAAGGCAACTGTAGTTTTGCAATTTAGTGAAGGCAGGGTTTGAGCAAGGAAGTCAGGAAAGGACCTGAAAGCCTTCCTAGGTTGATCTCCCTAAGATGCCTAGTGTGCAGGTGTTGAGAGGCACTGGCTGTTCAAATGGCACCATCCTAAGACAACTGCGAAGCAACCTCGGGGTACTCACCCGCTTTGAGTGTGCTCCCATGTGATGCATGCACACTTCATGAACGGGGACCACCATTGTCTACGGCCTCTTGGGAGAAGGACCTCCCTCGGGGTCCTGCACTGCTTCTGGAAGTGGTGTCTCTGGGTCAGGCAATCCAGGCTTTTGTTTGAGGGGGTCTAGGTCAAGACCGCTGGGGCCATGGCTAGGACTGGGCCTGGCTGCAACGTGGTGGAGCTGCAGCTCTGACAGGGCCAAGTACTATGGTATCAGCCAAGAGCAGCTCCCTCAGGCAGGGGTCGGTCCTGGAGCCTCTCCCTGCAGCAGGATGGGGCAGCCCCTGCTACACCAGCTCTGAGCCCGCCCTGAGCCCCACAGCCAGGATGGGGGCTGCTCTCAGGGCCTGGCACTTACATTAAAGAAACGATGGAAGAAAGTATCTCCCTCTGCCATCAGAGCAGCTCTGGGATACAGTCTCAAACATCTACGGTATCTTTGGGCCCAAATTCCTGAATTTTTTGAGGTATACTTTACCTGGTACAAGCATGATGCAGAAGCAATAACTGCCTTCTTTTTTTTTTAATCTTTTCCTCTCCTTCCTATTTCCTCCAAACAAATATTATGCAGTAAATGTTATCATTTGCCTATGAATGCAATTTAGGAATTTATTTTGAAACAGGTCCCAGAATACTCTTCCTTTCTTTCAGCCTTGTAGGCCACTCCATGCAGAATGGAGATGCAGGGAGATGAAGCCAGGAAAAGAACAAGAGCAGAAAACAATGGATTCTTAAGCTGCCTCAATTCATTTGCAATTTACTGTAGGAAATAAGTAGTCCTAAGACACTTATGAAGAAGGTCCAAAACAAGAAAGCTGAGTCACAACAAATATTGAGCCATCCCAAACATATTTCTGTTTTCAAACTTTATGGTCCCTTGAGGGCTAGAGCCAATACAAACCTCTTCTGCCCTCTGTCTCAGCAAAGACATCCAGGTACTAAAGCATCTTAAAACAATTTCTTTTTCATTAATCTTTTGATTCCTTCCTTCCAGCAAGTATGTATGGATATGCTGCTCAGAAAACATAGAATAATTTCCCCGCTTTGCCGCTCAGCCCATGCTTCTCCTGCCCGATGCTGTAACATCATAGCTTTACAGAGCTGCTGACCCCTCCAAAGTCTGTGCACTTTAGTAAGTCAGTCCAAACATGACTTTTATTCACAAAAAGAAACTCAGATGAGCTTTATGAATGGAAAAGCAAAGGCTGGATGAAACGTGTTTAGAGTCTTTCTTCCATTCCCTGCTCTATTCCTCTGTAAGCAATGGCACGGTGGTGGCTTGAAAAGGAAAGCAATGACTAAGGGTAATCACTGATCGCAGACTGTGGGTGCCCAGAGCTCCTCAGATAACTGAGGTTTTGCTGCCACCCTGTGCTCACCATGATTTCGCCCACGATTTTCTCTGCTCGGGAGGAACCATCGTGGAACAACAGAAAAAAGGGTCCATCTTCTCAGAGGGAGGAAAGAGGTCTTCATGCAAAAACTACTCACATGGACATCCCCTCGGTCAAACCTTAGTCTTGACCCTAAGGCTAACCAGTCAAGCCCAAATGAGTTTGATGCACATTTGGAGAGCAGGAGTGGCTGCTCTCTGTTGGTAGAGGCTCACCAGTTATGCCCAGTTTCAGAAGAGCCTATTCTGTGGTTTCTGATGGCTCTCCACTGGTCATCCAGTGTCATCCATTAGACATGGACAACCAGTAGTGCTTTGGGCAGAAATAGCTACTTTTCAAAGCAGCAGCTTTGAGCAGGTCTTTTTGATTTCCTCCCATAGAATTGACAGTTGATGATGGTTTTAAATGTTTAATACCAGTCATAACTGAAATCACTGGAAATGTTTTAAAATAGCGTCAGCAGAACCAGCTCTCCAGGCACCACATGGCACAGGGAACAGGCTTTAGGTGGTCTGAAACTGTTCTGACATAGTCCTTTGGTCACTAGGTGTACCAGACACAAACACCCTGGTAAGCCATCTCTTCAAGAACATACACTAGCAGTGGAAATGCCTCTGGAGTTTGTTATACTGACTGTGGCTGGAAAATCAACGACACACTCCTCAAGTAGGGGATTTTTAAGGTTTACTCTGGAGACCTACTGGAGTTAAGTGGGAGAGTCATTAAACTTCCTTTCGAGAAATCCTAAAGCACACCTCTTCCTGAAGCTATCCTATAGCATTCCCCTTGAGGCACAGACTGGTTCAGCCCAGTGCAGGACTGGAATCCATAACATCCCTGTACAGATCAGTGTGCTGGCAAATGAACCTGACTGTCAGCCAGTAAACCCCAAGCTCACAAATACGGTACCACAGTGCTTTCTTTTTTAGCTGTTTCAGAAGAGGACAATATTATTCTACAGTGACAGCAGACCAGGAACAAATCATTCAATACAGAAATTAGAATGTCCCAGTGACATGGTGACCAGGTATCAGTTCTTCCTAGGGACCTCGTAAAATTTGAGGATCTAAACAGTAAATACAGGTAAGGTCTTCAGCATGCACAATTATTTCAGGCAAGGTGACCCATAGGAGTGAGACCTTTTTTGTCAGTCCATTTCCCAACAGGCAGACACTCACATTCAAAACAGAACCACTGTAACCAGCACCCTCATTGACAGTCTGGGGAGGAACAAAGAATAATTAATTGAATAAAGGCCAAATTATTCACTCCCATTATAAGCATGATGTTGGCGAGAATCCCAAATGCCTGCAGTGGTAACTTCACCTAGCTTGTTGGATATTACAGTTGCCTCTGAGGGACCATGTTCTGTTTATTTTCAAGGATTTGAGTAACTGTCATTCTGAACATTCTCTTCCACACACATTCAAGCTGCCTAATATGGAACAAAGATGTCCTCTATTCTCATTCCACCTTATATTGCTGACTTACAAAAAGAATGCCTCTAAACCAGATGTGAATAGAAAAACTACTTGTCCTTGACTTAGTTGCAGTGGTTGACTCCCTGTACAGTTTGCTACCATTCTCAGGAATCTGCTTCTCTTGGCACTTCTGCCTTGTAAATCTTTTTTTTTTTTTTTTAATTCATCTGAATCCTTCAAGTAAAGGTCATTTACTCTCGCTCTGTTATTGAAAGAAATCAGATGCGAAAGCTATTTCTATAAACTCCATCCCCACATACTCTGCTAAGAAGGGCATGCATTTGAGTAATTTGCCTACACTAGCATGAAAAAAGCACTGACAAAAACTGACTTGCAACCATGACTAAGTTTCTCATTCTCCTCCTTTCCCAAACAGGGGGATGTAAGCGACTCCCTCTTGTTCTGATCCAAAGAGTGAAAATTGGCAACATTCCCCACTTAGCAGTTAAATTAAGGGTAGGCTTGAAATAAAAATTAAAAAAAAAAAAAAAATAAAAATCAAAGGTTGATTTACGGAATGTAGATCTCAGTTTTATCCAAATTGAAAAACTTATTGCATATCTTTATAAACCAGTTTCAACCTACAGGTAATGAGGTTCCACTCAGAAAATTCAATGGGACAGACAGTGAGATCTAATGGACTGCACAACAGCCAGAGATTATACTTCCAGCTCTGACAGATCCTTTAATCTCTTACAGATTCCTAAACCTTATCTCTATACAATGGAGAGAATAACATCAAGCTGGGATTGTCAGGAGAAAGCAATATGATTTTAATTCTTCGTTTTGTACTAGAGTACACCAAAAAAGGATGGAAATCCTCCTATAGCTGGCAAACTTGCTGCTTCCAGACATCATCTTGGTCAGATAAGCCTGTGCTTCATATCTTTCAATGTACTTCATATTTAGGTAATAAACCTAGAACAAATTTTCTGATTACCATTTGCTCATCCTCTTCTGTTTCTGGAGGTCCTTCCCTACTACAGGTCCTCTGGGCTCCATCTCTTGTACTCCACATCCAACAATGCCTGATACTGTGTGTCTTTTCCTAGCCCCTCTCCCTGTCTTTGTCTGTGTCCCTTCATTCATCCTCTCTCTAATGCGAGGCAATGCTCCCATCTGCCCAAACATGCTCTCACTTTCCTTTCCATGCCAGGTGATCTCTGGGACCCATTTCTTTTGATTCGCTGTCCCACACCAACACAAGCTTGTGCATGTGACTGCCATGCATTCAGCTGACTGAATGAGCAGAGAATTCATGTTTACCCAGTGTCCTTCCAGTCCCAGCACATCTATGGCCTTTCCTTTCCATCCAAGAGAGGAGTCATTTTGTCTGTTGATATTTCAGTAGACACAGCTGAGATGAGATCTATCATTGGGATGAGTTAATAAATGTAAGTGTCCAGGCATTTTTTTAATGTATAAACAAGAGCTAAAGAGCAGCACTGGGACAATCTTGGCTCCAGACGCTGTTTTCTGTGTAGTGCTGCCTGCTGTCAGATGAACCAGATAGGCACTATTTCTGTTTATGCACTCTGGGCCGGATGCAGATACAGGTTTATTAGATCAGGACCAGCAAAGTGCAACTTCAGCTGCATTGGTCTGGCCTCCTGCACAGACGCAATGACCTTAGGCTGGTCACCAAGCTTACAGAAGCTGGCTGTCCTCTGGTGGATGCAATTATGGAGGTGGTTGAAGCTGCTAGTTCTGTTACCCAAATGACATCCAGTTTTCCCAAGAGCCAAGAGAATTCCCACCATTGGTTTAATATATTCCCTGAGCATTCCCAGGTAATTCAAGACAGAATTAAAAAAATTTCACATTAAATACAGAGAGATGATACCAAGCTGCATGTAAGTCTCCTGAGGCTCTACACACCATTACTGGAAAAAACAGTTCTCAGTAAAAGCCAGAAATTATAATGGCGCCTTTAAAAAAAAAAAATTAAATAGAAGATAGAATTACTCTTTTCTGAATCTCTTTCAGAACTTATTGTCTACAAGTATTCCATATCAAGCCCAATATCAGCAACCTATCTGCTGTTTTTTTCTTTCTGTCTTCCAAGAAACTCAAAACATTCTGAGAACTAATTCCTAAAATAACTCCTAGGATAACTTTTATCTCTTGTTTCAGCCCAGAGCACATTTGATGGAGTTCTGAACTCCAGGAAACAGTCCATTGGGCATGAAACACCAACTGATCACTGGTCATAGCAATAACAGTTAACATCATAGAATCATAGAATAGAATTGTAGAATCATAGAATGTCCTGAGTTGGAAGGGACCTGCAAGGATCATCAAGTCCAACTCCTGTCCCTGCATAGGACAGCCCCAAAATTCACACCATGTGTCTGAGGGCATTGTCCAAGTGCTTCTTGAATATTGTCAGGCTTGGCGCTGTGACTACCTCCCTGGGGAGCCTGTTCCAGTGCTCCACCACCCTCTGGGTGAAGAACTGTTTCCTAATATCCAACCTAAACCTCCCCTGGCACATCTTCCTGCCATTCCCTTGCATCCTATCATTGGTCACCAGAGACAAGAGATCTGCACCTGTCCCTCCTCTTCCCCTTGTGAGGAAGCTGTAGACCACAATGAGGTCTTCCCTCAGTCCCCTCTTCTCCAGGCTGAATAAACCAAGTGACTTTAGCCACTCCTCATACGGCTTCCCCTCTAAACCCTTCACCAACTTTGTGGCCTTCCTCTGGACACTCTCTAGTAGCTTTGTATCCCTAATACACTGTGGCACCCAAAACTGCACACAGTACCCAAGGTGAGGCCACCCCAGTGCAGAGCTGAGCGGGACAATCGCCTCCCTCGACTGGCTGCAATGCAGTGCTTGATATACCCCAGGACATGGTTGGCCCTCTTGGCTGCCAGGGCACACTGTTGGCTCATGTTCAACTTCCCATCAACCAGAACCCCCAGATCCTTCTCCATGGAGTTTCTCTGCAACCTCTTGTTCCCCAGCCTGTATGTACATCCAGGGTTGCTGTGCCCCAGGTGCAAAATCCAGCACTTGCCCTTGTTAAACTTCATGCGGTTGGTGATTGCCCAGCTCTTTAGTTTGTCTAGATCTCTCTGCAGGGCCTCGCTGCCCTCGAGAGTGTCAACAGCTCCTCCCAATTTTGTGTCATCAGCAAACTTAATTAGTATTCCTTCCAATCCTGCATCCAAGTCATTTATGAACACATTAAGGAGTACTGGCCCTAAGGTGGATCCTTGCAGAACCCCGCTAGTGACTGGCTGCCAGCCTGATGTAACCCCATTTACTACAACCCTTTGAGCCTGACCCATCAGCCAATTGCTCACCCATTGCATTATGTGTTTATCCAGCTGTATGCTGACATTTTGTCCAGGAGGATACTGAGAGAGACAGTATCAAAAGCTTTACTGAAATCCAAAAAGATTACATCGGCTGGCTTCCCTTGGTCAGCTAGGTGGGTAACATTGTCATAGAAGGAAATTAAGTTTGGTAAGCAGAACAACATCATCCGTGTTGAAGACCAAGGTGAAGAAAGCATTAAACATCTCTGCTTCGTCTATGTCCCTGTTTGTGAGGTGACCATGCTCATCAAGCAATGGGCCAATGCTATTTCTGGCTTGCCTTTTGCCTATTTTAAAAAGCCCTTTTTATTGTCCCTCACAGTACCGGCCAGCTTCAACTCTAATTGAGCTTTGGCTGCACGAATTTCCTCCCTGCAGTGTCGAACAGCATCCCTGTATTCCTCCCATGTCGCCTGACCTCGCTTCCACTGGCCATACTCTTTCTTTTTTCACCTTATTTCTTGAAGAAGATCCCTGCTTAGCCAGGCTGGCCTTCTGCCTCGCCTACCTGGCTTCCTACATTTTGGAATTGCCTGCTCCTGCGCTCTCAGGAGGTGGTACTTAAAAGGTGACCAGCACTGATGGACCCCAGCACCTTCAAAAGCTTTTACCCAGGGGACCTTACTAAGTAGTTCCCTGAGCAACCTGAATTCTGCTCTTCTCATATCCAGAGTTGAGGTCTTGCTGGCAGTTTTCCTCCTGTTACCATAGATTTTAAACTTGACTGCTTCATGGTCGCTGTGGCCAAGGCAGCCACCAATCTCCACTTCACCCACAAGAACCTCTCTGTTAATGAGCAAAAAATCAAGGAAGGCACCCTTCCTGGTCGGTTCCCTTAGTACCTGTACCAAGAAGTTATCGTCCAGACAGTTTAAGAATCTTCTGGACCTGTTTGTACCACCTGTGAGGTATTCCCAGTTGACATCCGGCAAGTTGAAGTCCCCCATAAGGACAAGGGAGGATGACTTAGAGGCATCCCTTAGTTCCTTAAAGAATAACTCATCAGAGTCATCATCCTGGCTGGGTGGCCTATAGTAGACTCCCACAACAACATCCACTTTATTTGTCTGTCCCTTAATCCTTACCCAGAGGCTCTCAACTGTGCCATCTCCAACTGCAAGCTCCATGCATTCCAGCTCCTCCACTACATACAATGCCACCCCCCCATGCCGCCTCACCTGCCGTGCCTATCCCTCCTGAAGAGCCTGTAACCATCCATCATGGCACACCAGTCACAGGACTCATCCCACCAGGTTTCACTTATGCCAATGATGTCATATCTCTAGGACTGGGCCAAGGCTTCTAGCTCCTCTTGCTTGTTCCTCATGCTGTGTACATTTGTGTAGAAACACTTCAAGTGTGGTTCATTGTGCCCATCACCACGTGGAGCCGTCTAAAGAATGTCACTAGCATGCAGCTCCTCAAACTTTGGCATGCCATCCCATTGCTCATCACTGACTAGCCTGGTATTGTCCCTTTCCCCCTTCCAATTTTTTTTTTTTCACTTTTCCTAGTGAATTCTCTTACCCTGGCCCCAGGGAGGCGTCAGACTTCCCTGTGGGTTGGGTCTGGTCAGCATATAGGACCCTCTGTTCCCCTCAGAAGGCAGTCACCTATGACAACTACCCTTCTTTTTTTTTCTTAAGTGGTTGATCAATATCCTGACAATGGCAAAAAGGGGAAACTACAAAATGATATTAACTAACATATGGATGTCCAGTTATTTAACATCTGATCTGCTTTATAGCACTCTAGGAAAACTACAAGACCCACATTAAAAAATATTCTTCTCTTTTTCAATTATAGTTCCTATTTTGCATTTCTCATGCTCTTTATGAACATAGGTCTTTTTTCAATCCTTCTTATTATTGTTTTATTTCACTTCAGTCCTATTAACATATTTTGCCAGAAATCTTGGGCTGCAATGGCCTCAAATACTACCAGTTTGGTATTCCTGTATATTAGCTGTCATACTAAAATTATTGTGCCTCCTACACAGAGGTACTGACTATAAGCAATAGATACTGGCATATTTCTTTACAGTTCAATAACTCCAGGTAGAAAATTGGTTTTCTACCAAGTTAAAATTAATCATCATTGTTACAAAAGTTGGAGTGGTGTCTACTGCCCAAGCAGAAACTATTATACATTTTGCCTAGGTTATAAAACTGCCTTCATCATATTTTTTTCTGTCACTGTTGCTAGCTTTAGAAATCAAATGGCAGCCTGTCTTCTTCTCAAAAAAATGGGAACTAAAGGTATATTTCTAAAATGTGATATATACAGAATCATTTCTAATCTCATATGAGCCAATCTATGCTGATTAAACTGAAGAGCCTATACGATCTGGATAGAAATATCCGGAAGGAAGGAATACTTTCAATGTGGTCTTAGCAGTAGAAAACACTAATTCCAGCTTCAACTTCCTATTTTGTGAAAACTAGCTAGTGAGTTTGGGCCAACCTTACTATAGAAACTAAATATTGAGAGTAGTTATTTTCCCCACATCATAAGAAGTAGGGAGATTTGATTGTGTCCAGATGATGAACAGAAGCCCTGGAAGACTTGTCCAAACTCACAAAGGTACTTAAGGAACAAATGCCTTTTTGTTTCCTGTGAAATGTGACTTATCTATCAAAAACAAGGAAGATAAGAATATTTATAAGTGCATATTTAAGAACTTGAACCTGAATCTCGGTAACTTTATTGAAGTTGCACAGAGAGCCTCTGACACGAAAAGGATGTAGTTTAGGTCTTTCAAGTACCATGCAAGCACGTTAGTCCATTTTTAGTGCTACTGAAGAAGTTGAAGTGGTATATTTTCACAAGCCATTGAACAAAGACACTCCAGGAAAATCAGTGTGATTAGGACCTTTACACGCCCTTAAAAGCGCTAATTATTTCCATTCTGCAGTATTCTCCACTATTTCAGCTGCATTTGAAACACACAGGGCTTGGCTTCTCTTTGGTATCTGCACTTTCATAAAGCAAGGTTATATACATTCCAAAGTTTGGGCTGTTTATTGCTTTAAAATGCTGCACACCTTCATGATTCAAACTGAGAAAATATAGCCAAAGTTGGGGTTTTTTTCTTTTTCAGATAGTAAAATCTAGTGGTAATGTATTATTTACACAAATTAGGAAAAGAGATAAGAGAGTGAAGATGGAAAAAAAAAGAGGGAGGAGAAAAATTTAGCAATTCAGTATGCATTCTTTTCATTCTCTGATACAGCAACATCTATTTTTCACTTCAGAATAAGAAAAGCATATACTGCTGAAGGACCAAAATCTACAGTGTGGAAGAAAAAGGTCTTTGGAAACCTTTCCTCAGAAACTGTCAAAGGTAGAAATGCCCCATATAGTGCTCAAAAACTACCAAAATGCCTCTTCTGCCAATCATATTCAGCTTTGGTCCTGGCTTGTTTCTAACAGAAGACCATACATACCTTTAAATAGAAATATATTTAAATTTTTTTCTGACATCAACAACCAACATGAAGTTTTACTAAGTAAAAAAGTCTGTGTTAAACAACAGATAGCAAAATCAATCTTTTTGCAAAGTTATACCAGTCATTTTTCATACTACCTGAAATGTCGTTCACCTCTGATATACTTCCATGCTCTGCTTTCCAAAAATCCATTTCACAGAAGACTTCCAACCACGTTTTAAAATCAGCAGAGCTTCTCATATCTTTTATTACGAAGATTTTTCTCTGTATTTCAACAAACATACTCCACCCTCCAACTGTCCTTCAAGTCTGCTTTTAACTTCATTAAAATGGAAGCAATCTTGAAGACGGAAAAGGAAAGACAAATTAGGTCACAAAGAATTGGGAGCCAACCTGCTGGAGCCTTTGGTACCAACTAATCTCCCGTGCCACATCTGGTCCCAAAACTCAAAAGGCAGGTCCCACAACGATGCCACCCAAACACTCTTACAGAGCCAAGGGACTTGGCACGGACACCCAGCATGGCTGTCCCACCCAGAGCCCCGGCTGTCAGGCATGGTAGGAAGGGTGACAGGACAAGGCAGCCACCAGCCACCCGTGGTTTTGTAGTATACACTTCTCTTTGCTACAGGCTCACTCATGGCTTGAGAAATCCTGAAATATGATCCAAAGTACACTTAGAGCTTCCATGCTAGAGAAAGGCAAACTATCATCAGCTGATAAGCAGGAAAACATGCTGACTTGCAACTAAACAGTCATTCCATTAGTTAGCTTTTTGTTCAAAAGGATGCTCTATATGCCTTGAAATAATTACATATTCATAATTATACATTTATTCTTAATTTTTATTATCATATTAGAAAACTAGGAATCATACATTTACTGAAAAGAAAACCTTTTGCTCAGGACTTCTTTCAAGCTTTAACTGGATACTGATAGGAAATCATTTAGGAACTGGCAAGACATTATTTTATAAATTCTTTAATCAGTAAAAAATGTGCTCTATGTCTATGAGAAAAGCTTATGCACACTGAAATAAACTAACCTGAGTAAACTGAAATTGAGGAATATATTCTCTCTACACTTGCAGAACAAGCTATAGAAATCCAAAATGAAATGAGGTTTATAAATTTAAGTGGCTTGACTTTTGTAAGATTTCAGCAAACATAGGCTGCTTGCATTTTTTATAACACAACTTTTTATTAGGTTCCTTTAAATAAATAAGTTCATGTATGTTTTCATAATGCCAATTTTTGTTTTAAAGGTATTTATTTCTAAAGAGATTAAGTGAAAATCTTTTATTCAAATCAAAACAATATTTTAAATAATCTATTTTTACCTGGCTTCTACCTCACCAATGAGTAAATAACTGGGACTGAGAGATTTCCCGAAAGACATTCACATTCTTAGTCTCAATGCACATTCCAGCAAGGAAACCTGACGCAATTATCAGTAGCAGCAAGGAATCATAGACTGCAGTTTTTTGTTGAGGGGATATGTATATTCAGACAGATGTTTCTTTTAACATCAGTTGGATTGCTAAAAAGCATCACAGTTTCAATGCTTTTGATACATTCTCCCATAACATCCTTATTGACAAACTGATGAAGTATGGACTAGCTAAGTAGATCGTGAAGTGGATTGAAAACTGGCTGAACTGCTGGGCTTAAAGGACTGTGGCCAGTGGCATGAAGTCCAGGTGGACACCAGACACTAGTGGAGTACCCCAGAGATGTATTCTGTTAACATCTTCATTAATGACCTAGACGATTGGGATAGAGTCTTCAGCAACTTGGCTGATGATACAAAACTGGGAGGAGCAGTTGATACACCAGGTGGGTGTGCTGCCATCCAGAGGGACCTGGACAGGCTGGAGAAATAGGCTGACAGTTACCTCATGGAGTTCAACAAAGGGAAATGCCAAGTCCTGCACCTGAGGAGGGATAACTCCATGCACCATTCCCCACCAGGCTAACCAGCTGTAAAGCAGCTTGGCAGAAAAACACCTGGTGGTCCTGATGGACTGGCTGCCCTTGCAGCAAAGAAGGCCTAAATCATGGTGAGCTGCATTAGGAAAAGCAGCAGCAGCAGCTCATGGGACATGATCCTTCCCCTTTACTCAGCACTGGTGAGACACATCTGTAGTGCTGGGCTCAGTCCTGGGCTCCCCAGTATGTGAGAAACATGGACATACTGGAGCAAGTCCAGTGAAGGGCCACAAAGATGATGAAGGAACTGAAGCATCTGACACACAAGGAGAGGATGAGAGAGCTGGGACAGCTCAGACTGGAGAAGAGAAGGCTCTAGGGGTCTTATCAATGTGTATAAATACCTGATGGGGGGAATGAAGAAGAGGAAGCCAGACTCTTCTCAGCAGTGTCCCATGAAAGGATAAGAGGCAATGGGCACACATTTAAATACAAGAAATTTCATTTAAATGTAGGAAACTTCTTACAGTGAGCGTGACCAAGCACTAGCACAGGTTGCCTAGAGAGGCTGTGGAGTCTCCATCCTTGGAGATAACTCAAACCCCAGCTGGACATGGCCCCGAGCAACCTGCTCTAGCTGGTCCTGCTTTGAGCAGGGGCTGGAATAAGGCAATCTCCAGAGATGCCATCCAGCCTCAGCCACTCTGTGATCCTGCCTGGAGCATTTGGCTCTCACAAGTGTGCTGCACCACTTCAGAAGTAGGCTTCAAAATAAACACTCTACTGGCATTTCCAGTCTTTGCTTATCAGACTGTAAGTAACTCCAAACTTAGGAGGCTAAATATTAAGCTTTTTTAATCCAAACTCTGGACCATTACATCTCTTGATTACCAAGATGAAGGGAAAACATTCTGTTTTAATATAGAATCATAGAATCATTTAGGTTGGAAAAGACCTTTAAGATCATCAAGCCCAACTGTTAACCTAGCACTGCCAAGTCCACCACTAAATCACGTCACTAAGCACCACATCTACATGTCTTTTAAATACGTCCAGAGATGGTGACTCAATGCCTTCCCTGGGCAGCCTGTTCCAATGCTTGGCAACCCTTTCGGTGAAGAAATTTTTCCTAATATCCAGTCTAAACCTGGGTCAATTTGCCCACTTAATAGTTTAGCAACAGAGAGAGACCTATTTTCCTTTTATGTTTGCAGCTACCATAATAAAGCCGTAATTAGCAGTGAGTAGTCCCTGATCAGCTCAGTGGGGTACGTGATAAAAAGAGATGACTCCAAACAAGTACGTAAAAATGAAACCTACACAAACAACATTCAAACAGACAGGGGTTAAACTTTGGCTCTATTCATTTCTTTAAAAATCTTAATTCCTTGCAGGGCACACTATTTACTACTGTATCTAGTCCTGTTAAAATGATCCATAATCAAAACACCTAAAATAACTATTGTCACAAAGCTTTCATGGTTTAAAGGTTACCTGTGGCAGATGATTAAACTGCAATGAGCTGAAGTGAGGAGAAAGATCTTTTAATCATTTCAGTTTCTGTTTTATTTTTCTGTGTGATAGTATAATCTGTCTTTTCATAGTCTGCATCCAACACTCCTGGGGCCACGATCTCTGCTATCAGAGGGAAAGGGAAGCATCTCTCTCTGTCACAGTATTAATTACAGGTCTGCAGCTCTGTAACAACATCAGATGAGTTTAGTTAGACTGTACTTCAGGTCCACAATAATGCCGCACTATCTAGTCTTCCCATATTCCACCCTGGATTACAATCACCTGAAAAAATATTATCTCCAGAAGAAACTCGCTGGATGATTTCTTCCAAATTCACAATCCTGCTGCTAGCTCTCTCCTGAAGGCTGAATGCTTTAAATCAATTCCTTTTTGCATATAATTTGTAGAGAGTAATATTGAATTTTATATTCTGCCTTTTATATTGCATGCAATCCAAATCCTCATTCATTGTACTGCTACTATTAATTATCACAAGCTAAGAGGTTTGTAGGTATTTTTCCCAACAGCAAATTCCCATACTCTCTCTAGTTTGTATGCTTTACATTTTCCCTTTGGTAATACATTATTTTACTTTCAGGCTTATTATTCATTAATCTATTTTGGACTGCACTGTTCTGTATGAGCTCAGCTTCTGAAAGAGTCTTAATCATTCCCCAACTGCATTTTTCTCATCATTCTCTTTAATGTTCTATTTAGTAAAGACAGCAAATGCAAAAATTATGCTGTTCCATATCACCATTCAGACCATTTGTATAAATAATGAGGGTTTAGGGTACTGCTAAGCCTCATGATAGCCCATTAGTAATCTCTTTCCAGAATGAAATTTACTTATAGTATAGCTACTTTATATCCTTTATTTTAAATCCAGTGAGTTACTTTGCCTCCACTTACATGGGTCAAAGGCTAAGACTGACATTTTCAAAAAGAAAACTGGTGAAAAGTCTTTTAATAAGCTAACCCACCAACAGGGATGTCCAACTTCACTCACATCTGCGCTATCGATCGAGGCACTACTCGGCTAAGATGCCGACTGGTGCCAGAAGGATCAGCCAAAGTCCTTTACTTGTTCTTTGCAAGAGACAACCTAAACCACCATCACTATGTCAGCTTTAGGTATAATTTAGTTTTCCTGTTCTCTTTCTTCCCCTTTCTCATCCTCAACACAAGACCCAGATTTATGTCTTGCACATGCTTTTTTGCTAAAAGATTCCTTTTTTTTCCAAGTTTGGCTAGTTCTATTTTTCCATTTTATCAGAACAACCAGGGGTTTGAAGAGGCTTTTTCCTTTCTGTGTAACTATTTTTTTAAATCCTCAGTACCATACTTGAATATCTACCTTGCTATTCTTGTCCAAAATTTCAGAAGAAAACAGGTTATCACCTACTAATTCTATCCCTGTGCCACATGGAAGATGTATAGGCCATGTTGTATGCATCATTCACTGTTACCGCTCCACTCTATGGTTAATGAGGTAGCACAACATATGGAAATGAATAAAGCTGAAAAGAAAATGAACCACTGTCAGAAATCTTATGAACCCCAATATTATTGTCTCCTGAATGTCATCTGTGTGAAAGAATGTGCATGAGTCTATGATATTTGAAACAACTTACGATGAGGAAATAGGCAGAATTATAAATGGAACAGGTAACAAAGAGGAGCTCACTCGTAAACCTTGTATCATCACACAGTAAGTCATCAGGTCACAACTGTGGAGTCCTAACCTGTTAGCCAGCCTCCTTTTTGCATAAATGTTTCCGAGCAATTTCTGTGTCACAGGCATATGAAAAATCTATTCTAATGAGTAAAAACACAGAATGATCAATGTCTCCTCTTCTAGTCAAGAACAAAAACTTCTTCACCACACAAAGAATAGGTCTTTTTTTTATTTTTATTAAAATGAGTAAAAGAAGTCCCCTCTTTCTAAAATAATTACTGGTGTAAATATTAGGGTGAATAAAGTTCTTACATATCAAATGAGCAATTCTCCAAGCTGAGAAAAGATCACCAAGGGTGGCAGTATAGAAAATCATTGTCAGTGCCATTTTTCACAACATGCACAGTGTAAGTTAAACACTTGCAAAGCACAAAGTTGCATTTGTACCACCAAAGCCAAATGAATTTGTGAGCGCTATACGCCGTTTTTCTGTTTTCCACTCCTGAGCTGTTAACGGAACATAATTGAGATCAAACTCTGCCTCTGTTTTCTGTAAGTTTAGAGTGGGTGGCAAAATTCCATGGTAACAGGACAGTGCAGTAAAAGCTGCTTCAATAGCTCCTGCAGCCCCCAAGAGATGTCCCGTTGCTCCTTTTGTTGAGGAAACTGCAATATTACATGAATGATCTTTAAAAAGTCTCTTGATTGCTTGATTCTCAGCAGCATCTCCTAGAGGTGTAGAAGTTGCATGTGCATTGACATATGTTATGTCTTCAGGTTTGATCCCAGAATCTTTTATTGCTGCAGACATACACCTAAGGAAAAAAGAAGACGACAGAATGCTGAATTTCCCATTATTTTTTTGTCACTAACACACATGTACAAACCAAAAACAGAAGTATAAGACATTTTAAATTGTTTATCAAATGTGAAAATTTGCATGACATACTTTACCAGAGATGTAAATGACAAGAGATGGATTCATCTAACTGAACACACTAGCAACTACTTTTAGCCCCCTGAGAAAGACAGTAGCGGTGAGGCCCGCTATAAAATCAGACTTGCTGCTAAAAATTCTGCAGTTGGGAAAAATACAAAGAGAAAGAAAGAAGATGTAACAAACAATCTCTACAGACTACACTAATATATCAAAGACCCTTTTCAATGCAAAACTGAAAACGTGGGAAATAACTACCTGAAATTATTACAAAAAGTAGGTTCCCTCCATTGAAGTTTCTCTAGTGTAGTGACACATTAATGTAACATTCAGTACGATGGTCCAAGAAATCCCTTTCCCATTGTAAGTGACAAGAAGATTCTCCAGTTTTTGTATTTCCCTTCATATTTACAGTATCAGGGAATTAGGAAAAAAAAATTGCTCTATCAAACAAAAATATTGGGAAATGAAAGAAAAATTCTGCAGTCATCCCCCTCATGAGCTTCTTTTCCATGCTTTCCAGAGGCTAGAAGATGTCAAGGAGATAGCACAAATTCCTATAAATAAAATGAAATTTATTGAAAGGCACACTCTTCTACGCTGACACTGTATGTTCTACTCTGACTCCTGATGACCTGTGGACTCTGACTGCCTCAGTAAAACATGCTTTTTTATGAAAACCACAGAAGGATCGATACAGCTTCATACTGTGATTTTCTCACAGATTTCCACAGAAGGAAGATGAATCACACATCTCTCTTTGCACACACAGCTTAATGAAGTATCTCTGAGCAAAACACCACTGACTCTTTTGAAATTTATGCAAAATATGTAAATAAAAGGAAGCTCAGAGAAAAGATAGCACAGGCTGCTGGACAAATTTAAATGTCTCCAGTACAGCCTTCTACCCTCAGGGCATCCAGCTTAGCTTAGGTTGGAGGCCATTGATGCTCAAGGTCACTAGACAGTGAGCCAACATTCAGGCAAAAAAGATTACTCATCAACCATGAGGGAAACAGATACATTAATTTAGTTAAATATGTCAGCTGCAAGGAACATATTTACTTAAGGAGATAACAGATTAATTGTGTAGAACAGATTAAGTGTGTAGAACACACTTTATATCCACATTTCTGAGTTTGGCTTTGCCTCTCCTTTGCTGCAGGTTTACTCCAACATATGTAACCGTCTCCAACTGAAGTAGTTCTTAGAAGATGACAAAAAATATATTCCCCTGAAATTTTCTGATGTGGCAAATAAAATTCCTACAGAAAAGTAAGAGAAGCATATACATTTCAGATTTAATCCATACCCCACTGCAGTAGCAAAATATTGGCTTGAAGACTGTATTAGAATGTATTATCTCATCTCAAGGGTGGAAAGGCTCAACGTTTTGGAGATACCAAGATTAACTTTTAACTACTCCCCACTGTGAATTTAATTTATATGCTACTGCAATCATAAAATATACAAAAATTCTGTTACAATATATTGCCATATCATCTCAAGGGTAAACAAGTCTGAAAACCTGAGACAAGACACTCCTGATACTCAACTCACACCTAAGTCTGCAGAACAATTAAATATGAATCAAATAGCATAGAGGCAAACCTGGTATATTACACCTCTTGAAAAATCTGTTAACCCAATAAAGGTGCAAGCAGAGCTCTACAATACTATGCAGAAATGTGATCCATTTGTGCAGTGATATATTGAATTTTGTTATTAAATATTCACATACATTCAGAATAATGGAAACTAAATCTTTACTAAAGATTCCAGTGTCAGCGATAGTATTCAGCCTACAAAAAGCTCACAAACTTACACGTAATTTAACTGAAAATTTAGTTATGTCAATGATAAAGATTAGATGAATACCATCTACTTGTGAACTGTTTTTGATGAGATTAACAATGATGAAGCTTTACCATCTCGCTAAACAGTACTAAAGTGTATTTCTGCTATGCCCTTCCACCAACACTCTTAGCTGCATCAGAATGAAGTATTTAAACACGATTGTAGCACTGGCATATGATCTAAATACTTTCCCTATGAAGAGCTGAGGTCTTTTCTAAATAAGAATAGCCACAATTAATGATAATTACATGTACGGTAATTATTCTAACAAACTAGATCCTCCAAGTGCTCTACAGCTTTCATCACCTGGGATTTCTTTAGGAACACTATTCCCCTTTCAGACCACAACAAATGACATGACCTGCTTTTGCAGTGGGGTCTCTCTTCTCTATGGACAAAGGGTGAAGGAGAACCTGAAAAGGTTCTACCGTACCACAGAAATCTCGGAAAAGAGGTTTCCATTGAGACTTACTTGTGTGAACAGCTGTAGGCACAAAACGCAAAATATTTTCACATAGAGAAAGTTTTCAAAACTCTATGCAAAAAGGCTGATTCCAGCAAGAACTGGCCTTCACCTTGTTACTGAAAAAAGAAAACTGGGGCAAAACCTCACCAGCTCTTTCATTTTTCAGATTAAGTTTTCAGGCTTTTGGAATATTAATTCAAGATTGAAAAGCATTTCTCTAGGAAAAGCATACAATAACACAAACAAATGTATCCACTGTAATTAATATCTGAAGTAGCCATCATAACCAACATACAGTTCTTACCTGAATGCACCGTCTCCCTCTGGATTAGGTGCTGTTATGTGGCAAGCATCACCAGACAGTCCATAACCTAAAACTTCTGCATAGATCCTAGCACCTCTTTGTACAGCATGTCCATACTCTTCCAAGACCAGCACAGCAGCACCCTCTCCCATTACAAACCCTTCTCTCTGCAAATCAAATGGTCGACATGCCATTTTAGGGCTTGAGTTAAAACTTGTGCTGAGGGCCCGAGCTCTTGCAAATCCAGCCAAGGACAAAGGACTAATGGAAGCCTCAGTCCCTCCAGCCAACATGACATCAGCATCACCAGCGGCAATAAATCTAAAGGAGTCTCCAACAGCATGTGCGCCTGTGGTACAAGCAGTTGACACCGCATGATTTGGCCCTTTCAGTTGGTATTTAATGCTGATGTGGCCTGCTGCCATATTGACTAAAATCTTTGGGACAAAGAACGGGCTGACCTTGTTATAACCCTTTGTTTTAAATAAAGTGGCTGTATCAGAAATCTCTTCCAGCGGAACCATTCCCATCCCAATTGCCACACCGGCACTTAAGTGATCCTGTTCAGACTGGGGAGACCAGCCGGAGTCCTTCATTGCGAGCTCTGCTGCACCGATGGCCATCACAGTGGCAGAACTCATGGATTTGATCTCTGACTTTGACACAAAGCTTTCTTCACTGAACTGACCTTCCTCGTTTCCCCTTGGCACACAAGCAGCCACTTTACACGGGACGCCTGCATATTCTTCCCCGTCTAGCGATGCAATCCCACTGTCTCCTTGGAGAAGGCGCTTCCACACAAACTCAGTCCCCACACCAAGAGGGGACACTAAACCAATACCTGTAACAACTACTTTCCTTCGACATGCAGGCAGTGACTTGCTGAAAGCTCTTCTGTGGTTTTGTAAACACAGATTTAAATTCAGACTGCGGAGATGAAGATTTGCAATCTTTAACAGATCCCGTGAGCACTGTGAGAACATGGTGGAAATCAATCACTTCAAGCACATTCCTGTAACTGGGGGAAAAAACCACACAAACAGAACAATAAAGCAGCCAATGTGAAAAACATTCCAAGTACACTAAATTAATAACCTGCTTTTTACATGAAGGCCTATTTTCAACCCTGCAGAAAGGGATGTAGTTTCTGTGTCTGTAATCAGGAATAGGCAGACAGGGCATGGAAACACATTCACTTTGTGAATGCCTGTAGTGGGCACTGCTAATGAATATGACTTTGCACCACTGTGGACTGTGAGGCACTCTCTTGTTTTGCTGCAAAACTCCCTCTGGGGCTTGAACCACTGGCTGGCTGGAGGCATCAACAATGAGCATTAAATGAGCATTCTTCTAAGGGAGAAAGCATGTGTTCACCTGAAAGTGTATGTCCTACCATTATCGCATTAAGGATGTCGTCATCTCAACCTTTATGTCAGGCAGAATGGTCTAGAAAGCTCCAAACAGAAGGAGTCAAGAAACTCTTCCTGGTTCTGTCACCACAGCAATTACATATCTTGGACAAGACTCCTCATCTTTCTACCTCCACCCACCCTTCATAAGCCTTGGGATATTTAGACTGTCAGGGGAGGGTACCTCAGGTGCATTTGAGCAAGATGTACCACAACAGGCACCTTCAAAGACTTGTAAAATAAACAAAAAAGCATTTCAGATTGCAATCATTCCACACTTAAGGGTAGAACATCACTTATTGTGACGTCTAATTTTGTAATCTAATAGAAATAACCATAGAAAGAAATCACGTACTAAACAATCTTCTGACAGAAAACGCTTTTCCCAATGAAGTGTCATAGCATGCACACCACATCCTGAGATCTGGCTACAAACTGTTAGATTGTTGGCCAGAAGCCATGAAACACATAGCCTGCAGATGTCCCAGGTCATTTGAAGGTTAACACCAACAGAACCCAGGTATAGCAAGTCAAGCAACAGCAGAAGGCCACTGCTGAGCACAAGTACCTCAGGTGGGAAGAGAGGACCGCACCAAGCAGTAACGCTGCAGCGCTGTGCCACAGCCCCACTCTCACACCTTGCCTCAGCCACCGCCAGGTTGGGAGCTGCTCTGATCACACGCAGGCTTCAGCAGGTCGCCTGCTTTTCACCGCCTAAAAATGGCACCGTGGCATCGCCAGGTCTTTGGTAAAATACACGGAGATGTGTGGGGACGGTGCGCGGCCGGTGGGCTAATGCACGCCTGCTGAAATACACAGACCTGCTCTTTCCTGTGACCGCACAAATACACAGCAGCGTTACTAAAAAATAAAAAGCTAAAAATAGTGGTTACTAATGCATGCTTTTTTTAAAGGAGCCTGCTTTGAATCCTGACCCGAATTAGTCATTTTAATTGAGCCAGTTAGCCTGCATTTTATAAAAAGAATGGAGATAAATGCAGAGGCCTTTAAAGCGGTGCTTGCCTAACATCACATACAGCTTGTAACCACACGCTGTTAGTTAGCTGGGTTAAGGCAATTAGGAGGCCTGGTCTGATCCGGGCAAAGCTATGTTACCTACTGCATGCGCTGGTGGGAAAAAACAAATGGGGGGTGGGGGGTGGGGGGTGTAATTTCTCCTCAGGAACAGGAGCTTGTTGGACGTCACCAGGTGTTTAAGGGGCATTAGTGACTTTTAATGTTTAAACAAGGCCTGTTGTAACAGGACAAGGGGTAATGGTTTTAAACTAAAGGAGGGTAGATTTAGACTTGATATAAGGAAGAAATTTTTTACAGTGAGAGTGGTGAATCACACAGAATCACAGGATGGTAGGGGTTGGAAGGGACCTCTGGAGATCATCTCGTCCAACCCCCCTGCTTGAGCAGGCACACCGAGAGCAGGGGGCACAGGACCGCGTCCAGGCGGGTTTTGAATGTCTCCAGGGAAGGAGACTCCACAACCTCTCTGGGCAGCCTGTTCCGGTGCTCTGTCACCCTCAGAGTGAAGAAGTTTTTTCTCATGTTTAGGTGGAACTTCCTGTGCTCCAATCTGTGCCCATTGCCCCCTGTCCTGTCATTGGGCACCTCTGAAAAGAGTCTGACCCCATCCTCTTGACACCCGCCCTTCAGATATTTATAAGTATTGATAAGATCTTCCCTCAGCCTTCTTTTCTCCAGGCTGAACAGACTCAGGTCTCAGCCTTTCCTCATGAGAGAGATATTCCAGTCCCCTGATAATCTTCATAGCTCTCTGCTGGACTCTCTCCAGTAGTTCCCTGTCCTTCTTGAACTGGGGAGCCCAGAACTGGACGCAGTACTCCAGATGTGGCCTCACTGGGGCAGAGTAGAGGGGGAGGATGCTCTCCCTCGACCTGCTGGCCATACTCCTTGTAATGCACCCCAGGATACCGTTGGCCTACTTGGCCACAAGGGCACAGTGAGGCGCTGGAACAGGTTGCCCAGAGAGGCTGTGGATGCCCCATCCCTGGAAACATTCAAGGTCAGGCTGGACGGGGCTCTGAGCAACCCGATCTAGTTGGGGATGTCCCTGCCCATGGCAGGGGGCTTGGACTAGGTGGCCTCTAAAGGTCCCTTCCAACCCAAACCATTCTATGAGTCTATGATAAAACCGCAGGGAAGGGCCCTGACGCCACCAGACTCCCCTGCGCCCCCCCGCGCTCCAGCGGGGCCGCCCCGCCCGGCGCCGCTAAGGGCAGCCTCTCCCGCCTCCCCCCTCCCTCGCCCCCCGCGGTACCTCCGCCGACCGCGCTCCGCCCCGCCCCCGCTCCGCGGTGGTTGGCTCTGCCTCCCCCTCCCGCTCCAACGGCGCGGGGCCGCGCCACCCGGGACAGACGGGGGGGGGGTGGGGCGAGAACGCGACGGCTTTGTAGCCGATCCCCGATGTCACGATTAGTGAGGAGAGGCGTCAGCGAATCGGTAACTCGGCGGTGGACTGCGCGGCCCGGCGGCGGGGCTGGTCCCGGGGCCGCGGGGGCGGGGCCGGCACCGGGAGCTGGGCAGGGCGGGGAAATCGGTTCCTTCCCCAAACCACGCGTGTAAAACCCGCAAAGGGAGAGTAAAAAAAGCCTAAACTCCCCCCAAACAAACGCACGGTCTCCGTGGAACGGTAGGCAAGCGGGTAACGCTCCGGGCGGGAGGGAAACCTTGTCGTTTCCCATCGGTTCCCGTACGGCTGCGGGCGTACCGCGCTGAGCTGGCGGGTGACGTCAGAGCTGCGGTCAGCAGTGGGCGGCCACGTCATTCAATGCCATCACACACCCAGGCGGGAGGAGCTCTGCGGGGCCTCACCCTCTTCAGGCCCATTTTATATCCCACCTGAAGGAACTCCTCGGCGCAGTTTTCCTGCCCGCACTTTGCTCCCTTGCTCTAGTCCCAGTCCGCACCTCACCCCTGTTCTGCCGTCTGCACGCCTCCGACAGCCGTCCTCCGCTGGCTCGCAGCTTTGCTGGCACGTTCCTGCGTACTGTGCTATCGCTACTATTTGTGCTATCGACATCACTAAGATCGCTAATCACAGAATCATAGAATGTCCTGAGTTGGAAGGGACCCGCAAGGATCATCAAGTCCAACTCCTGTCCCTGCACAGGACAACCCCAAAATTCACACCATGTGTCTGAGGGCGTTGTCCAAAAGCTTCTTGAATATTGTCAGGCTTGGCGCTGTGACTGCCTCCCTGGGGAGCCTGTTCCAGTGCTCCACCACCCTCTGGGTGAAGAACTGTTTCCTAATATCCAACCTAAACCTCCCCTGGCACATCTTCAGGCCATTCCCTTGGGTCCTAAATATCGCTATTATATGTGCTATCAGTATTCTTAGATAGCGTGCTATAGTGAAAGCATGCTCCTCCACACAGAGGCTGAAATTCTGGTAGAGAAGATGGAGGTAAACGAAGTTGACAAGTTGATCACAGACTGTACAGGAGTATCTTGAAAATACATGTACAAATACGCCAACAGCACCAATACACAAAAGTAAATTATTTGTTGTTGCTGCTTCCAGAGGCAGCAACCGTAGTGCATGATTTGAACTTAGACCAAGCTGCTAGCTATGCCTGAGGTGACTGTAGGAACAATTAAGTTTTTACTTGAGGAAGACGGTGGCGCCATACTTGACATATGTCCAGAAGTCCAGGAGCTGTCATGGCAGAGCATAAAATGTGTGCCAAAGCCTCATCAACAAAGACTTGAAGGACCTACTGCAGGAAAATGACAAACCAAAACCAAAACCAAAACAAACCAAACCACAGATGCTAAAAAGGAGGGAAATGCAATATTTAGTAAAGAAAAAATAAACACTTTTCTAGATTTTTTTTTTAGTGATGAGTCTGTATTTAATTTCCCTTTAGAATTAATGGACCTTGGACATTTAAGGTGTTAGTAATTTGTTGGAAGTTGGCACTTGCTTTTCTAATTTTTTCACACTGCTTTGCTACGAGCACTTCGAAAGCATTATTTACAAACGCTATACTTACATGTATTAGGTACTTATGTTACATGTGTAGCAATATAGTAATCTTTAATTATGAGAGGGCAGCCAACATTAAGAGCCACATGCCTGTATGAAAAGCATGGAGAGGAAGTTAAAAGCTGAAGCAGCAGCCAAGGAACATGGCATCATCTTAAATTAAAATTTTATTACTTTGATATCAATTCCGTGATTTTGAGGGCTGAATTAAAGTACTGACTTTTAAAGTATGCTAGTAGGAATAGTAACTGTAATCTCAGCAAAAGTGAATTACCTTGGGTTAAATCTCAGCTTTTGTACAGGATAGGTACCATCTTCTTAAAAAATGATAGAAGCTGAGCAGAGCGACCTGTCAGAAGCGGACAGCAGAGCTGGAGCATGTCAACAAATCATCACAAGCCAGCCTGAATTTTAAAGACCTCTTTTACTTGGAACTTTTTCAATCTTGCATTCTTAAGAAAGCAAAGCCCCACGGACCTTTTTGCCCAGGATGCACTGCAGTTCTTTCACTGGTAGCACAAATCAGACGTCTAGAAAATGCAAAGACATGAACTAGGGGGGTGGTTTTTTTCTTCATTTGGACAGACTTTGGTGAGGGCCCAACGAGGTGCTGAGGTGGGGGCAGGTAGCCATGGCTGCATGCCCCTCCTCGTAACCCCGGTGAGGCTAAAAGTGTGGCACCAACCAAGAGCAAACAAGGTCGAGGTGTGAGAGGGGACCTGGGTGCTTTGACACCATCACCGCCCACCACAGGAGTTCTCCAGAGCCCCATGCAACCAGGAGTCATAGAATCATAGAATCATTTAGATTGGAAAAGACCTCTAGGATCATCAAGTCCAACCGTCAACCCAACACCCCCATGCCTCCTAAACCATGTCCCAAAGGGCCATGTCTACACATTTTTTGAACACCTCCAGGGATGGTGACTCCACCACCTCTCTGGGCAGCCTGTTCCAGTGCCTGACCACTCTTTCAGTAAAGAAATATTTCCTAATACCCAATCTAAGCCTCCCCTGATGCAGCTTGAGGCCATTTCCTCTCGTCCTATCCCTTGTTACTTGGGAGAAGCGTCCAACACCCACCTCGCTACAACCTCCTTTCAGGTAGTTCTAGAGAGCGATAAGGTCTCCCCTCAGCCTCCTCTCCTCCAGGCTAAACACCCCCAGCTCCCTCAGCTGCTCCTCACAAGACTTGTTCTCCAGACCCTTCACCAGCTTTGTTGCCCTTCTCTGGACATGCTCCAGCACCTCTGGACAGGAGGTGCCCCCGCGCACAAGCGAGTCAGGGTATCGATTGCAACGCGGTTAAAGTCATCAGGATAAAGTAGTTTAGCAGCTCTTCTAAGACCACCGACTTCAAGGAGGAGCCCGCCGGAGGAGCGCGGCAGGGGCTCTGGCCCTTTAAGGCCCCGCCCCCCCACCCACGGGTCTGAGGGCAGTGACCTCACCGCTCCCACCGCGCATGCGTGCTGCGCCGCGCTCCTGGCGCAGCGCTAGAAGGCCTCGGAGCTGTGCCCGGGCGGGGCGATGGCGGCCGCGGTGGGTCAGTCTTCGTCGTCCGTTTCCCCCGCCGTGAGCGAGCTTTGCCAGAACGGGCGGGAGACCTTCCTCGAGGCTTCGCGGCTGCTCCTCACCTACGCGGACAACATCCTCCGGTGAGGGGGCGGCGGGCGCCCCCCGGGGCCGAGCGGCGGGGGCCGCCGCGGGCTGAGCGCCCGCCCCTGGCTGCGTGTGGCCGTGTCCCGACGGCGGCCCTGGGGGCGGCGGGGCCGGGTCCGCGGGGCTCGGCCGTGCGTGGGTGCCGAAGGCGCGGGGGAGAAAACAAGGGTCCGCCCGTGGACGTGGCGCTCCCCGCGGGGCTGCCGGTGCGGCTGCAGGAGCCGGTTATCGCCAGGTAGCCGCGCGTAGCCATGTATCTCGGGGCTTGCAGGCAGACCGTCTCAAAGGTGAGCCACATGGCTCAAGTCTGTTATGTAAAATCGAATTTCAGAAGCATCTCGCTTCCTTTCGTCGTTACTTAAAAATAAGGTAACTTTTCCCACAAGTGTGTAGCGGCTCCGATTTTTACTTATTTATTTATTGCTGGCTGGTTTGTTTTGAGGGCTTGCTTTGCGTGTTGAATGTAAGAGCCTGCGTTGGCCCGGATTCTGCAAGCATTTGAGCACCTAAAAATTAGTGGATGCGTAGTAACAAGTAATGCTAAAATAGTAACATGGTTTTTCTGTTGCTGTTCACTTCTGACTCAATAAGATTAGTATCGAGAGTTAATTACAGTTGAATTTTTGCAAGGTGGCTCGGTAGAGTATATATACACACCAACGCATATGATTGACACTGATGTCTTCAGGCAACCCCAGGTGTACAAGCTGCCCCCCCCCCCCCCCCCCCCCCCCGTCTGTATCTGGTTTGTCCAACCACTTGCAAAAACTGTGCTGCGTGACAGAGAGCAGTGGGTCCTGGGCTGACTCCTTATAAAGAAAGAGGTGAGAGAAGAAGGCTTGGAAGAGTTGAAAGAGGAGACGGGAACTGAGAGTTAGCCCTTCAAGAAGTAAAGAGACCACAGCAGCTTCACCCATGTACCAGGAAGTTTAGCATATCTTCTGTAGTGGGCCTAAACCCATCCAGCATCGAGCTGAGGAGTTGAATTAGAATGTTATGGGGTGGGGCTGGGTGTGAAGTTGGCTATAAGTGTCACTGCAGAATAAGCCCTGCTGGCTAGGACTACAAAACACATATTTATGAATTTTTATTGCAAACTAAAATTTAGAATCGGTTTTGTAACTCTCAAAGTTAGTTGCAGAAGGACATGAATTAAATCAAAAGTTTTAGATAATTTTCACATTCTGCCTACATGCTATGAATGAAAGTAAACTTTTAAAAAATCTCTTATGAATGACTAATGCTGCTTAGTACAGTTACCCAGCTTTTAATTATGTTTGCAAATGAAGTAAACACTTAAAACTTTCAATTTCTTCAGGAACCCTTATGAAGAAAAATATAGATTAATTCGGATTGGAAATCCAGCATTTTCTACGAGGCTGTTGCCTGTCAGAGGAGCAGCTGAATGTTTATTTGAGATGGGGTTTCAAGAGGTGAGTATAATTTAGTCATTTCTGATGTCTTCATCAGTTTACACACTAAAATTTAAAATTGGATTTTTTTTCTCCTTTCCCAGTTGCAAGGGACTAGACTTTAAGCCAATTGCTATTTTCTTAATTTTCTTTTAATCCTTACTTGCAAGTATCTGCAGTTAACAAACAGAAAATGTAGCTGAGGCTGCTTCAGAAATCTGGTGGAGCTAGACCTAAGCTGATCTGTGATAAGATTGCTTTTCTGCTGTTCAGGCGCACTACTAGTTCACTTAATGGCCAGGTATGTATCCATGCTGGCACAAAGGAAATGGTGTGAAATGAGGTGAAAACCCCTTCGCTAAGTAGCAGCTCGCTATTAGGTGGACATCAGACTGCATCATCAGACAGTGATTTCTATATTGTAAATCTGTGCATTGAAACCACCATTTGCAAGGGGAAAAAAAAAAAGTCCTGCTCTTCTGCTGCTTGTTTCTACCATCAGTAGGGCTTATGTGGCCCCGTAGTGAGTTAGATAAGGGAAGCTGATCTGATTAAAAATTAACCTCCCAAAACAAAAACAGAAATATTTTTCAGCCAATTCACAGTGCAGCTGCAGAAGTACTAGTGTTGTCATGACAGGATTTGAGGGCAACAGTCTACTGAAGTAGTGGGAGGGTGGGACTTTTACCCATTTAAAACAGTTATGAAACGTTATCCTAAAGTAGTCTTGAGTGAATCTTGATTCTGTTGCAGTCAAAACCATGTATTTCAAAGATTGCTTTGTGTCCTGAAATGGTCCCTGCCTTGGGTAGAACTTATACTGCCAAAGCTTGTTAAGCTAAAAGCAGCCTTTGTAATTACAGGAGAGCTGGAGTAAAAACCCAACTCTTGTTTAATGGTGCAAAGCTCTTGCTCTAGCTTTGCTTTAATTTGCCTATTTGATGCCACACTTCTGTATGGGTACGTACATTACGTTATTTAGGTCCGGCTGTCATGAGACCGCTGCCTCCTCTTCAGGTAAAGTTAATTAGTGTCATTGTCCTAATTTAGAAAAAAAAACAAAAGTATGCTGAAAGAAATGGTGACTGCAGAGGGAGAAATGGTCTGTGAATTTATTTTCATGTTGGTGCTCAGGAGGTGACTTTTAATGACGTGTTTTAGCCAAGAGGTAGTCAGTGTAGCTAGTGAAGCACTCAAGCAGTAATAACATAGTCATTTTAAACCTGATATAAAGTGCTACTCCCACTTCTGTCAGATCTTTAAGATAATGTTGGCTCAGTTTTGTGGTTATTGAGTCCGGAGCTCACAAACTTCTCTTCAACTGCAGTAACTAAAATTGTTCCTTCTTTTGTCTCTGCTTGGTAAGCCAACTTTCTCAATTAAAAAATGAGGACTCTTCTGCTGGATTGATACATTCCATTTAGTTTTGTGGTGATTGTAAGTGTTAAAGGGAAGCACTGCATCTGCAGTGATAGGTGACCTAAGGTAACTGTGGATAAACAAATTACTCAGTTTAATAAATAGAAGTGCAGCAGTGGTAGAAACTGAAACTCTTATGGTGTGAAGGCTTCATGCTATTTATGTTTTTAGTAACCTATTCTTCATGCTAAGTACACTGATATTTGCTTCTGTCATAATTACTAACCTTCTATTATGCTACCAGTAATCATGTTACAATCAAAAATAGGAACCCAGAAATCAAGCTGGGTACAGGTCTCAATAAGAATAATATTTCCTACCTGAAAACTTATAAAACCTAAAAGATAGTGGTATAGAAGAGAATTCCCAGCAGATGCTGTTCTAGAGGCTTCTTCTCCCGACATTGGCTATCCTCCTGTGTTGCCTAGCATTTCACTGCTGTACTGTGAGAACTGAGCATTTGTTGTTCATTTCTGTTGTTGCTACCTTCTCTGCCAAACCATAATTGCGTTGTCCGTGTGTGGCTCTGCAAAATAAGTTACTAACAAAAGCATATTGTTATGAGCCCTTTTTTTCTAGACTGGCTGTACGTTCTTGATCTAATAGCTTCTGCTGTAAGGGGATCTACAAGCTTCTGCTGTAAGGGACCTAATCTGAAGGCTGAATCCTGACAAGCCTTAGCATGATAACTTCCAGTAAACGATATAGCTGTTAGCTAGAGATACAAACCACTGACTACCTTAGACATGCATTAACTGCTGAATTAATTTGTCTAAATTTCAGGGAGCAACTCACCTGGTTTTCCCTAAGGAAGCTTCAATTGAGCAGCTACGTAAAATCAGAGACTTAATTGCTGGAGAGAGGAGCAGCAGACTGAATGAGTCAAATCAAACCCACAGATCAGGATCCTCTGAAACTGTGGCCAGCACTCAGACAGTTGCACATCAGCCTTCAAGACCTGCTGACTCTGTTCTTGCCCCTGCCCATCAGCAGCCAGAAACATCGCTTGTGCAATCTCTTAAAATGGTAATTATAACCTGAAAGCTTTGTAGGTGCGCTAATCTTGAATACAAAGATTGAAGAAGAGATAACTGTTGGGACAGGTTGCTCAGAGAGGCTGTGTAGTCTCCAAATGTGGACATCTTCAAGACCTGACAAGGCCAGAGCAACTTGGTCTGACCTCATAGCTAACCCTGCTTTGAGCAGGAGGTTGGACCAGAGGAATTTTTTATTTTTCCAATGGTTTCTGAAGTTTTTGAGTGTTTTCTTTGGTCTCCATGCAACTTCAACATGAAATATGCCATAAATAGAATATCAGCAAGAGATTTTGTTGAAGATGGCCATAAATGTTTTATTGATCAGGGTGTCATGGAAGGAAAAGCTGGTTTGTATTGTAAGGGAACAGCAAGGTGGGGGAACAGAGGGGTGGGTAGGAAGCTAAGATGAGGGCTGTATATACTGTGTTTGGTATTTGAGAGCCAGCAAGAGAACAGGAGCACAACTGTAATGTTTATAATTGTTGGTGTCTCAGTTCATGCATTATGACCTCTATGTGTAGCCTGTGAGGAGGGCTTGCTTTCTTCACATGTGACTGTTGTGAGAGATGGGAATTTAGCCAGGCAAGGACAAATCTATAGTTATTTAGGCTGTGATTCCCTTGTCCAAGAGGTTGAGATCAAGTTCCTTATCAAGACAGAGAGGCAGAGTCCTTTTATCTGATGTTACCTGCCCTGATGGGAGAAGACTTTTAACACCTCATACAACTTTGAAAAATGAAGTTATGCTTTTTGATAGAAGGTTTGAAGGATGCTTTGGTTTAACTTTCTGAAGACTTTTTCCCCCTAAAACCAGTGTCACTTCAGTATTAAAGTTGGTGTACAATGAATCCTTCTAAAAGGTCGCTTCTCATACACCCTTAAACAGAGTTTTCTCTCTCTTTGAATTATATTATCAGTATATTGTTGGAATACCAAACTATGACATACTATTTCTTCCCAATACCTACCCAAGATCAGTGGAAGAGAAATGACAAAGCATAGATTGAAGTGATGGCTTTTGGGGAGAGAGAGCACTCAGTGACCCATCATCACCCACAATGTCCTTTGGGAAAGGAGCTGTTGTAGGCACTTGAATATTAAGCCAATTAATCTAATTATGTTAGCGTGCTAGTAGTTGCCTCTAAAATGTACTGACCGGGTTTATCTGAATTTGTTTGGGGTTTTTTGGTCTGCTTCTTGGTTTTTACTGTTTCAGCCACTTCTACAAGGGTGGTTGGAAGTGATTATGAAACCTCTAGAGTGACTTGCTGCAATACTGGTTAGTACTGGAAGCTTTAAAGCTTTAAAAGTTGCATGGATCTTGTAATGAGAAAAATGTTGCAGATTTTAAGTAGGCATGATGTATTCTGAGGTTAATCCTTCTCATTTGTAGTTATTCTGCCCTGACTTATGCTAGCCATCAAAGCTGTGGATCCATTTCTCTGCAACTATTACTTTTCCATGCTTCTTGAGATTCAACATGGGTGGTGGGACCAAACTTATTACAATTTAGAGACATTGCTAGTGCAATGTTGGTACTCTATTAGAATGCTGTATTTCAGCTGATCTCTTCAGGGAATTATACTGATAGCTCTCTGAGCCATTGAATTTGGACTGTATAGTCTGGGTGGTTGGAGAGAAGTCTATAAAATACCTTCTGGCTATAACTTGGCCATTTTGCTTGCACAGCAGTAGGTGTTTAGGTTTTCAGTGAGTATACTGCAGAGATATAGTTGTATTATTGTTGTACGCGCTGCTGTCAGATGTCAGAGAGATTGAGTGGTTTTTGTAGTGCAGGCATTTTTGTTTCTTGCCTGTGTGTTATACCTGTGATTCATGGGAGTCCTGGCAAGCACAGGGGGAAATGGCTTACTTGGGACAGCACAGGAATATTCATAAATGGCACAGTTCTAGGGAACCTAACCCATCATTATTTTGCCTCATCCGTGTCTCTTCTGCGTTTCTTAATGTAAGGCTTTCTTGAGACTTGGAGAAAGGAAAGCTCTGGCTAGTCATTATTATGGTGGATGGATTCTGATCCCTTCTTGGATGACATAGTGATTGTAAGAGGAAAGAGGTGTCCAAACTTGGATTTGCAGTGAGGTTCACCACACTTCTAGATGTTTGCATAAGACTTCATTGGTATACAGTGGCTTCCACGAAACCCGTTAAGCATTACTGTAACACTGATGGTGTTTGCCAGTGGGAAAATCTGAATTGTCAAAGAATCTGGGAGACTTTCTGTGGTGCTGGGCAATATCTCTGAACACTCTTTCAGGAAGCTGACAGAGCATGAAGATCTATAAGCCACTGGCAGTCCCTAACTTCCCTTATTTCTGTTCTTTCAACTTGCTTTAAAGTGAATCTGAACACAATTGGGTTTATGATGTTAAACCAGTTACCTACAGCTGATGAGCTCCAGAAAGAGCGAAACCAGTTCTGTTCTGTTTCAGCAGTTACGAAAAGCAAGGACTGGTCCTGTAGTATTGTCCAGCATCAAAATAATCACTCTTAATTTAAATGCTCCTTTGAAAGAAGTTATCTTCTGAAGAGTTCTCTCACCCGGGTGTTATACTGCGTTTGTTGCTAGCATCTCAGGGAAGTGTGGGATTTTTGGTGAAACAAAGATGGCACTTAACAAGGCTAAAGACTGAAGCATGATCTAGCAGTAGACAAAAGGTAATTTAGCAGTGCCACAGGCTTCCTCCCAAAATATGCCAAACTTAATTTTAAAATTCCGTTTAACTTTCTGTGTCGTCCCCCTTTAAGTGGGAATAAATAGTTTGCTCAGCTACTAACTCCACTGTTACTAACTTTAGCTATTTATTTTAGTAGATACAGGTGTACCTTATTGGGTGCAACATGTAGTTGCCACTAAGTGACACTTAGAACTCGGCTTCTTCAGTCAGTTATCCTTATATTTGATTTCTAGTGAAATACACTGTTCAGTATATGGTCACAGGGCTATCTGTTCAAATCTGTATCAGAGTTGATCTGTGAGAGAAGGAAGTAGAAAGAGACAAGCAGCCTTCATGAATAAGAAATAGAAAAGCAGCATTCATCCTTAATAGAGTTCTGTGAAATGGTGCAGCAGTATCCAGGAAATAGAATGAATTATAGGTTCTTTCATGGATTTCAGGTAAAAGGTGTCCAAAAGAAATGATGGGGGTGGGGAAGGAGCAAGTAAAAAACTTTGCCGTCAGAGGTGTCTTTAGAAATAGTTTTCTCCCTGAATCAGTACACTTTTCACTCAGGACACCATTCAGAATGCTCAAAGATGACAAGACTGGCTTTACAGTTTGGGTGGTGGTGTCTGCAATTTTTATTGATATCTTTACAAATAAACATTTCACCTGTAAGTAAATATATAATGTAACTGTGAGTATAGAATTATGACTGACATGAACGAAAATAGGAGAGCTTGGTTCTTCTGGCTTAAGGTGGAAGTTCATAAATCATCTTGTTTGCAGGCTGCAAAAATCTTGGAAACACTTCGAACAAAATTTGAGCATCTTGTATTGATGTATGAGGATCCTTCTATTCAGCAGAAAGCACTAGCTTCAATTCCCCTCCAACAATTGGAAGAGAAGGCTCAGAAAAAGCTAGCACAAGCTACAAGACTGGACAAAGGTAATACTACAAAGTTATACTTTATATGAAACTAGAAATATTCTTTCGAACATCTGGATGATGCATATATCTGCTATGCTTTAGGTGTGTGGATTTGGTCGTATGTCTGCAGGTTCCAAATGCTGTCTCTAAATTAGAATTACCTTCTTCCTAATTTTCAAATTTTCTACTCTTTTCTCTACTTCTGTTAATTTTTTTAATTTCATTTTGTCATCCATCCTTTACTGCTTTCATGTAGAAATTTTCACCTCTTAATTTCTGAATTAGTAGTAAACAATGCTGGGGAAACAAATGGGGTGAGCATGTATTGTTATGTTCCTCAAATCTAGAGTGAAATAGCTACAACAAGAGGAGGGGAGCTTCATGTTTGAGTAATCGTTGTTTTGAAATTGTCGGAGCGCAATTTTCCCATATGTACTACAATTTCAATTTCAGAATAAAACTTCCAAATACTTCTTCTCTTTTTAAAGTGATATTATCGGTGAGACTTTGTATGAGACCTTTTCAAGACACAACCTGATACAAAGAATCACCTTTCTTGCTAATGCTTAAGTGAATAGGGTTGTTCACAAGCTGTCCTCTTGGAGCTAGGGTAAAATATAGGCATAAATATTTGTGGCATCAGTGGCTAAAATTTGTATTTTCTTCATAAATGCAAATTTGTTTTGAATACACAAAGTCTTTGTCAGTTAAAAATGACATTTCTATTTTCAAGTGACAGGTTTTTATTTGTTTCAGCAATATAGTAAAATTTTACTTGTACGAGATAAATATAAAAAAAACCCTATTCCAAGACCATATTTAAACCAAAAAATCCTTTTCACTGTGAATCTTTGATAGAAGACTCTGTTTGAAGCAATTCTGCTAACTTGATGGGAGAGCTGTCGATTTGCAAACCAAAAATAAGCTGCTCTTATCTTTTTTATAAAAGACTTCGTGATATCTCGTACAGCCACACACTGATACGTAATTGTGCCTTTGGCATTAAGGAACTTTTTGACAATAGATTTTCTTAGTAATTTCTCTCTTTTTATAAAGCTATACTGGGAAGTAGGAAACCACAAAAGCAAGTACAAAGCATTCCCATTCAGCAGTGTAGGGCAATGCAATGGGGAAAAGAGACTCAGCAGTAATAAATGGAAGTTATTTAAATTCCTTTAAAAAGGAAAATAAAGACAAGCCTACCTCTTAGACTCTGCTCTAATTCTGCTGTACACATTATTAAAAAGGAGAAGGAAGGAGGAGGGTGGTATTTCCAGGTGCTTCTTCACAAGCTGTCAAGCTGATCTATTCAAAGTGGCTTCCAGACCTTAATTTAGATACAAATAAAGGGAAAGGGATGGAACTCCACTGTTCTGGATTGTGACATTTTGAAGGCATTTTTAAAGAGCTTTACAGAAACTTTCCTTTGGGAATGGGCTGTGTATGAGATGTACGGGTAATGGCCCTTTCAGCTTCTTTATTTTATCTGTATCACTGTATTAAGACTGTCATCTGTGGAAATAACTGCTTAGTGCTGGGGGACACTTGTTTTTAGGACTGCCCTTACAATTCATAATAGGCATTTTTGGCTCATAAAGGCTAGGAAGATTACAGTCATTTGATTAGAAGTACAGACTTTTTTTACTGTTCCCTTTACCGTTTTTCATTAGAAAGATGGATTGTGCAGTCAAAAATAGCTGCACATCACAGCCAACTGTTTTCTGTTCAAATAAATCGCATTCGTCATTCTTTCCATGCAATGTTTTCATGAAGGATTTATTTTACAAACCAAGAAAAGAGTATTCATATAGTAGCAGTCATATTTTCATAGATGGGTTCTGGTTTATATGTTGTTATCCAGGAAAAGAGAATATGGCCTGCGCTCATGATCTTCTCATTCAGTGTTTATCAGAAAGTTTGAATATACAAGCATATCTATTTTGTAAGCAATAACTCCTTGCCTGAGTGTTTCAGCACAAATGTTTTTCACATATAATAAGTAAAAATGGAAATTTTACTACAGTTAAAAGTCAGGTTTTCTTGCTTTGATTAACAGATGATCTTCTCTCTTGCACTTCATGGTCTTGGCCGTGTGTGTTTAATAGTTAGGGCCCCCACAGAGTCTTTTGTACCAAAGACTACTTCAGCTTCGGAGGAGGATGTGAATTGAGCTTAAATAAGTAAAACACACATCTTGCCTAGTCTTTCTTCACCATCCTGAAAAAGGAGCTAGTGCACAGATTTGGTGCAACTTCCTTCAACTTCCTTTAAAAAGCATTTTTGTAAATTATTTTTGTGTCTTCATATTCATTAGTCAGACCTGTCTGCACTGTGACTACAAGCAAGCTATAATACTTATTTTAAGTATTAATACCTATGATTGCGGTGTGGCCTAGATGAATGAGTTAATAGGAGGACTTATTTGGATGTTTATGAATCTGAGAAGGAAGAGTATCTCTGTGGGCATTGGAGCAGAATATGCATTTAAAGACTCTAAGGAGTTAGAAGGGATGGATCTCTTTCGGAAGACTGGATTTTTAACTTGTTAATTAGGTAAAGTGGGGTTATTTCCAGGTGGCAGAATAGTGACAGTGTGTGAGTAGATTCTAACACCTGTTGTGAACACAGGAAAACAGGCCAGAAGAGTCTGGTTGGTTTAGTGCGGTGGAATCGGCTAGAGTGGAAAAATAAAGACATCCTGTGTCTAGCTTGGGTAAGCTGACAAAGGTTTTATTTGCTGAATTTATAAAAAAACTCAACTTTGTTTACATGGTATGTGTTCTACAATAATAAAGCTGTGTTTGTAGAAAGTCTGTTTGTATTACACCTGGTTGTCAACTGCTGCTGGTGTCTGGTTCTTTGGGATTATGAAAACAAAACAATTGTTATGCCTAGTTTAATAGCTAAGAATGGGAAAAGAATGTTTAGGAGCAGAAAAATAATGAACAGTCTTATTTTCTGAAGGCCCTAGAAGAATATGAGGGGCATGCGGAACTTTGCCAGGCTTCGCTGTATATCTAACTTGTTTTGCTGAGCAATTCCTTATTCTCACTCTAGCTGTAGTGTTTAGGAGCGCAGTATTTTGTTCTTTAGATATACAGTTTGACATTATTCAGTCTTGAGAATTTAGATTTTCTTTTCATGTGTGCTTAAGTAATGTATGAAGCTTTTTTTTTGTAAAGAAACTTCTAAAATGTTGTAAAGGCCCACAGGTGGTCATTTATGTAGATACTGGAAAGTTCAACTAAATTATTTTTTCATTTGACCTGTGTTGTGTAAATTTTACAGGTGCACATGTGAATGCAGAGGACTTCTTGTTGTTGGAGCTCTTGGACTGGTTTAAGAATGACTTTTTTCATTGGGTAAATAATCTTCCTTGCAGCAGGTGTGGTGGGCAGACAGAGTGTAAAAGTGACTACCTGTTGCCTACTGATGATGATCTAAGGTGGAAAGTCAGTCGAGTGGAAAATCATTACTGCAACCAATGTCAGTTCTGTAATAGATTCCCAAGGTGAGCATACAAAGATTTGCTTTGTCTTTTTTTTCTTGTCTTTCCAGAAACAGCTTTGCAGTTGTGCATTTTGTGAACAAGTGATTAGTTGTTGGTTGAAAGATTAGAGAAGCTGTTTAAGCAACATGATAGGAGAGTTGATGAACCAGCAATTGCTCTATAAGATTAGAGATTTTTTTTATGGCCTTTTTCTGAATACTTGTCTGATCTTACTTTTTTTTACTGTTAATTTGGTAAAGTACAACTTCTAAATAAAATACATTAATATTGGCATAGTATGTAGGTAGGTTTCTGTTATTTCAAGGAAAACTTTCACTTCTGTGGGAAATCACAAAGGGTAATGCACATCTTTGAGTCTGTAGCAAAAGAGCAAATATCCAATTTTTTTGTATTTTTGCTAACTATCAAAAGGACCAGCATACAAAAACCATATTTTAAGATGAAGTCTAAGTCAATTTTGAAAACTGAAAAAACCCACTCATTTCAGTGCTGCGATAAACGTGATGGAGTCGTATGAGTCAAAGTAAAAGTAGCATTCTGCTTGCACTTGTTTTGTGCAGTACAGCAATCATTTCCATTTGTCTTCTGTGGACTGAATGGCACTGAAAACTGTTCAGATCATCACAAGGACAGGCATGATGTAAAGATTATGAAAGGTGAAATGTATTTTCAGTTATTCTGGTTTTGTTTTGTTTTTCTCCTGTAGGTATAACCACCCTGAAAAACTTCTGGAAACCAGATGTGGACGCTGTGGCGAGTGGGCTAACTGTTTTACACTGTGTTGCAGGGCTGTAGGGTTTGAAGCTAGATATGTCTGGGACTGTACAGGTATTGGTATTCTAGAATATCGTAATGTTATTAATACAAACCTATGCAAAATGAGGTTATATATTTTATTGTTCTCAGATTATATTAGCCATCAGGCAGCATATAAAGTTATGTGGTTCAGCAAACAAAGACAATATAAATTCAATTTCCTGTCTCGCCTGATAAGATGAAATATAGTTCTGCAAGTAAGGTTAGATGATTGATTTCAGAATGATACAATCTTTAGTTGAGTCTAAGGGAACATGATCCTAAGATAGAAAGAGAAAGCTCTGGTAATTTTTCTGAATGTAGATGAACAGAAAATATGTTCTTTCACCTGTTTGTTCATTTAATAAATCAGGAAAAGTTAAAATATTCTGCAATATTAGAAGAGAGGATCTATCCTTACAATTCCTTGTTTATTCTTGGCCTTTGTTATACAGATCATGTGTGGACTGAAGTATATTCTTCATCACAGAAAAGATGGCTTCACTGTGATCCGTGTGAAAATGTCTGCGATAAACCTCTTCTGTATGAAGCTGGGTGGGGAAAGAAGCTCTCCTACATAATTGCATTCTCCAAAGATGAGGTAGGAGTAATGATAATAAAAAAACAAATTTGCCCTGAGGGAGGCATGTGATGTATTCCATCTTAGTGTGATTTCCAGAATTGTAGAAAAACATACTTCGAGCTAGCCTCTTTAAATGAAGCAAGATACATGTGGAATTTTTGGTTGCTTTATTTTCTTCTTTAACTTGTGCTTGAGGTTGTTGATGTCACCTGGAGATACAGCTGTAAGCATAAAGAAGTACTCTCTAGAAGGACAGCACTCAGTGAAGCTACACTACGTGAAACAATTAAAGCATTAAATGAAAGGGTATGTAACTTTTCTTAAATGATTTCTTTAAGTGAAACGTAAGTGTCTTTCCAGAATGTGAAATCCTTGAATGAAGGAATGCATTTGGTAACCTGATAGGAATGTCCATGCATTATGGAATGTAAAATGCTGCTAACTATACAGACCTCATTTTACACAGAACACGTAAGAGTCAGACACAGTGCTGAACTTCGATGAAGTAAGATAAAGAATGGTATGTAAAAGGATTATCATATTATCTCTTACATAGTAAGATGTGTGTGTATATACAGCGTGTGTATATGTTTTCTTGATGGCTTTGGAGTAGACCTGTTCATCAACAGATGTTGGGGGTAAACTACAACTGCTTTGTAACTACGTGGACTCTTTGAGGGTGACTGAGCATTTTCCACGTCAATAATGCTATAACTTGAAAACAATAGTATTTATAGTTATAAAAGAAATGTAGGCCTAATTTGTTTCCCCTGACTTTTTACAAGCTCTAGGAAGCGGGAGGAATGATTCACAGGCTGTTTTCAAGACTTTCAAGAAGCGTTGATACCATCAGTAGAGCTTTGGCTCAGAGCCACATATGCCTGGTGTTCCCAAAACACATGGAGCCATTTGCACCTGCATGTCATAGTCACAGAACCTGAGCGCACTCGCACTTCTCTGCTAAGCTTTTTCCACTCCCTGCTTGGGACAGGATGAACTTCTCTTGACTCGATATGCTAGAATACCACAAAACCTTGAACCATCTGTAAGGTTTCATTTTTGTCCCCACTTCCTTCCAGGGCTAATTCCTGTGCATAGAAACTTTAGTTCCTGTGATATTATATAGCTGATGGCTTAATGAACAGATTATGCCTTTTTAGAGGCCTGCTGGCTTGAGGGTTATAGCCACACATTAAGAGTGTGAAGAATTGAGCTGGACTTATGATTTCAAGCCCTGGCCTCAAATGTTTTATCACTAATGAAAAATTGGAGTCACGTAGCAGAGCAGAGCACTGAGAAGGCTGGCCACAGGCAGCAAAATAAAAGGAGGTAAAGGATCAGAAATTCAAGGTGAGGAATGCATGCGCTTTGTGCAGGGTTGCAGGAATTTAATGGTGTCATCTCTGAGCATTGAACCCCTGCTGACTACAAAACTGATTTGAAGGGCCTTTCTTCTGACACACTGGCAATAGAAACCAGTCATGAGACTCTTCTCCTCCACCAGTTGTCCCTAGGGAGAGATAACCTTGGAAATGAGGCACTAATAAGTTGAAAAATTACTCTGACAAGACTGATGGAATCAGGAGAGTATAGGCAACTGACTTACGGGCTGGCTTGCCTGACCTTCTCACCTCAGTGATGTTGCCATAGAATCATGCTCTGTGTCACTTACAGAAGTCTAGGGAACTCCAGCAAAAAAGTGCGTTGCCATCTCAAACAGATGATGCTGCATGTAGGTCTATTGGCCCGTTTCTTGGTTTTTTTTTTGCACCTACTTTATAGCACTGTGCGGCTTGTGGGCTGACGTGAGCACTTTTCAAACAGAAAGAGGACGCATTCTGGTCATGTTTTAAATGAAAGTTTAATTAAAAACCAAGAAGAGGGAAGAAAGCTATAGACGTGCTTCCAAGACACTCTTGTATTTCTCCTATCTTCTTTTGCCTACATGTGGAAAAATCCCAGCCCTTTCTTCTCTATGCTGCACACTTTCCCTACTGCTTTCCAGTATTATTAAAGCTGTCTTGTGGTTCTATTAGAACACCTTTATCAGTGTTTTTGGTGGTATCTTATTCTGAGGAACAATTTACTCACCCTTTCTACAAGGTGAATGAATACTCACACTCCTTCCTCCCACACACACTTTCTTTTGCCCAGCTGCTGTTCAGAATGTTTGATTAATTTAATTTATTCAATTGATAATAAATTTAATCCCTGTAAGTAACTGCTCTTACTCCTTTTTTCTTTTGTCTGTTATAGCTGGAATTGGATTTCAGGGACTTAGATGCAGTTTGCCATTGGATTGCTAAAAAACCAGTTTTTCTTTCATGCATTTGTCCTAGTCAAAGGACCTGTTCATACTAAGGTGACAATGCAGTGGGAATCAAGGGGCCATTAAAAAATTGCTGTCTGATGATCTTCATGTCTTATTGACCAGCTTCTGCGGTCAGTAGAGGGTAAGGCAGCTCACCCCTAGAACTGTCAAGACATGTTACAGCAGGTTTCCATTATGCTGCTCAGTCACAAGTCTCCATTTCAGCTAGTAAGCTGTTTCCTTCATTGTAACCTATTCAGCAGATAACTGATGGAGGCAGAGGCCTCCACAAACTTTCCCTTTTCCCATCATCTCCTAGAGACTGGTTCCCCACTAGGAGGGATTATAGTCTTTGTATCTTTTGATGCAGCACCCAACACTGCATCTTTCAAGCTCAATTATTCTAAGTTACAACTAAAGAGAAGCACAGTATGCAGTACACATTATCACCTAGACTGCAATGTTAGTGAAAATGGAATCTAAGAGATCGTTATTGTGCTTTCCTGCATAAAAAGCAATGGCTCTGGTCATTATTTCTCTGCATGTCTGTCTGTTTAGTTGGCCAAGCAGAGAAAACACGACAGTTCAAAGGTTTCTGAGTGATTGTCACTGTTAAATGGAAAAGAGCCAAGGATAATTTAATCTATTCAGTACACTATTTTACTGCTCAGAAGTACTGAGTGTTTTATTTGGGTCAGGCATTCCTAAATGGGCGTGTAGCGTGCGGATTACCAACCATCTGATGTTATTCTATAGTACCATGTCACACCCTGACTACAAAGTTTTTCTTCACCTACTTTGTATGGGCACTGCCCTGTTCCAGCCCATTGTATGTTACCCCTATAGAAAGTGGGGAGAGGACCCTGAACTTTCACTGCCTTCATTGCAAATTGGATGGTGGTGGGGCAGGGAAACAAATTACTTTTTATTTGTTCCGGACCCTGTTTTTTGGTAGTGATTGTGAAGGATTATAGCTACAGCCAGGTTGGCTCTTAAAAGGAAAACTAGTAGTTTAGGTTGAACTGCAACCATCTTATGGTGATTGATGTGAGATGAACCCGTATTCCTTGCTTAAAGGTTTGAAATTGAATTTCTACCCTCAAATTATCTGTTGCTTATACAGCAGTGGGTCCGCTTAAATCGCAGGTTATCCATCTCTCAAAACACAGTCCTTCAGGAAGCATCAACAGCATAACTTGTACGTGATGCAGAACCAATTTTAAAGCTGCAGTTCTCAACCCCTCTTCCTTCCTATTCCTTTTGTCTACCAAAGAAAGATGGGGCCTGAGCATGTATGTGGAGGGTAATACCTCAAGAAAAAACAAAAGCAGGAAGTATGAGCTATGACAGTTGATAATGGAGTTCTTGGAATCCATTTCAGTATGTGAATGCTATTGATGACAATGTCATTTATAGGAAATGTAGTTACAGGTTTTCCCAGCACAGGCAGTGTTGATCTCTGCAGAGTCTGAGAATTATGCATGTCTTACAGGCTGCTAGCGTTTATATGCAAGAGTCTACTGGGTGGGGGGGAGTTGACAAGGATTAGTGTGCTTGTACTGTTTACACTTGAGGAACTTACTAATTTCTTGTATCATACATAGAAGAGGCCTGTCTTCTGAAACACCCCTTTGTGCTGAAGCACTGTTCTTTAACAGTTTTCTTTCTGATACTGTTACAACAGCTGCAGAGCAAGGGCAACCAATTCTTAGTGTGGCATGAATAATTTCAGGGGTGATGATCCCTGACACTGTTTCCCCACATCAAAATGGCTCAAAGAAAATTGTAGATTAGTATTGCTGATTTAAGATAAGCGATATCAAACTTCCTCTGAGTTGGAGTGAGGTCTGTAGTACTGCATATGGATACCCAAAGTGCCCAGGCAAGTGTTAGATTCAGGAAGGCTTGGTGTTTCATGAGGAACTGCTGGAGTCACTGCTCATTATCCATCAACACAAGCAGAGGTGTATTTCCCCCTTGCTGTGGTAGAGCTGGTATTTGGCAGCTGGAATTCAGCTGGAGCTGTTTCTCATAATTTCTCTGTATCTACTTTCCTTTATGCAGTTCCACATTGTTGTCTGGAACAAAACCCCTTCAAATGCCTCTTTTCTGATCCCTAATAGCAAAACTTTCTGGGGTCAGGACTGTTTTTGAGATAATTGGAATACTTATTGACCTCAAGTTTCAGGTCCTAGTGGGATGAGTGTGCATGCCCTGGGCAATCACCAAAGTAGAAAAAAAAGATGATGTGTAATCATTCGCATACTCAACGTTGAACTTAATTTTCCAACCCAGTTAAGGAACAAGGCTTCACATATCAGCTCTGTATATTTGATGTGAAAATCATGGAGACAAAACCCCAGCCTCTCAATGAATTTTTTGCAAGTTGTGTACCAAAAAAAGTCTGTAGTTTTAATCATGTGGGCAAAGAAAGCGTGTTATGTAATTCTTTCTCTTTTCCACTAATTTACCTGGAAGTGTAGGTGATATGTTTTTCTCAGTTTTCTGATATCTGAAAAAAATATGAATGTCTTAGTTTGTTTATGATAGTCAGTCACTGTGAAATAACTCTTTCAGAGATCAACTGAATCTTTTGTTTGGGCTTAAGCACAAAACCAAGACTGTTGCTAGCCAAATCACTCCACTGTAGGGAAGAAAGATTTTGACCCAATAATTACGCTTGCTTTCTCTTTTCCCCAAATAATATCAAGAACAGCTACGGTACAGAATACATCTGAATAGCTATGAAATATGCTATTGAATTGTTTTATCATCCAAGCAAATGTATTATAAACATAGCACAAACCGTATTTTAAGAGATCCAAATAGTTAGTGCGTGCAAGTTCACAGAGGAAGCACTGATGTCGAATAACCATGCAGTTATGACTGATTTATGTTTACACATGTGGTGTAAGATTAATGTTTCTAACAGTCAGTCCAGACTTCAGATGTTAGTCTGTTTTTTCAATTCTTTTTCCACCCGTTGGTGTTACTCTAGAGCAGAACTACAAATACTGTTTTTCTGAATTTTTTTACTTTTGTTCTTAAATGTATTTTCAGAGACAACAATCTTTGTCAGAAAACAGAAGAAGAGAGCTCTTGGAAAGAACAATTGTGGAGCTTGTTGAATTCACTTCTCCTAAAGCGCCTAAACCCGGAGAATATGGTGGAAGGACATCAGGTTCAATGGCCTGGCGAATAGCCAGAGGTGAAATTGGTCCAGAGGTATTTAACTTTTGCTCTTGTGACCATCTTAGAGGTAGCTAACTAGAGGTTCTATGATTATGGTCTGCAGAGGAATAACACTTATGGCAGGTAGCCTACAGATTTAGTTCAAACAGTGAAACACAAAAACATTAGGTGCAAGTTTGATGTGAATTCGTTAGAGGTCCCTAAGAAATTTTTGAGGATTGGTGGTGGTCCATTGATTCTAAAAATATTTGGGAATTCTTGATCTAAAGTGTGTTTTGCTCTTAGAAGTTAATAAGAAATACTTCTTTTCCTTTTAATTACAGTGTGACAGAACTAGAAAGTTTAAGGCAGTTGAAAGCAGTTGGGAGAACTTAAAAAATAGTTATTTATATTATTAGTTACTATTGGTTAAAGCCTAGAAGCAGGCTTCGAACCACTATTTTTGTTAATAAACCAGTGTGGGAGCAATTAGGTTTGTGTAAATGGAAAAATCTCTTAATAAGCTAAATTGATTTTCATATCAATGTTTTTTACTATTTCTGAAAGCAAGATTTTATTTTTAGTTATTTTATGCTAAGATACAGTTTCCCAGAACCTGAAGTTCTAAAATAGTCATATTTATTTGACATATTTATATGACTAAAATAGTCATATTTAGCTTGAGCCAGCACGCAAAGGTGTGACTTAGCCCGTCACTCTACACCAGTTTTGTAGTGATCCTGTCATATAGAATAACTGACAATCCTAAATAGAACCAGTTAGGTGAAACTAATGAGTTTCGTAGGATTGTTTAAGTTTGAGAAACTAAGAGTTTGTTTCAGTTCTCCACAGTTTAGAAGATTTAATTTCTGCTTTGCTGAAACTCATAAGAATGATGACAAATCTTAAAAAAAAAAAAAAATACTGTGAAGTTACAAAGTTTGTACCTTACGTTTTTTGAAGTTCATTTGTAAACTGTGATATACAAGCACCTGCATATGATAATCACAGAATTACATTTGCTATTCAAAATAACCATTTACTTATTGTACAAGAAATATACTCAACATAAAAGTTCTCTATTCCTAACACATTAATATCTTAAATTTGCTAATTTTATGTTATTTTGTTAATAACTTACTTCTAAAAGTAATTATGTGCAAATTTTAAAAATAAAATTATTGTTCCCCTCTGGAAAAGGTGCAGGTCTATTGTAGGAAACTGGTTTAAAACTTTTGTTTTGCTTAAATGCTTTTGTCCATGACCTCTCTTAGAAATTATTTTTTTTTTCAGTTGGCAGCAAAACTGTGTTGAGAAACCATGGCATGCTCTTTAAAAGTAACATAGTCTTGCTGAAATGTATTGGGGAATGAAGGTGCTTGTGTGTTTTGCCTTTTTCAGAAAAGAAATGAAGTAATTTTTATTCCCTCTGGAAAAGAGAAGACATCTAAACTCTTCCACCTCATCTACAATATAGTAGAAGATAGTTATACACGGATTTCCAATAATAATGAAAAAATAAGTGGCTGGGAAACAGCTGTTTGGAAGGCAGAGTCTATTTGGAGAAAGATTGAAACAGATTGGAAAATGGTAAGGATAACAATTACTAAAAGTGTAAAATCTACCATAAAAGTATGATAACTCCAATGTTTGGCATCAAAACCTCTCTTGGTGCCCATAGAATTTAGCTGATGTTAGTAAAAGTTACTGTTAAGCTTCAGGGAAGACTGTTAGATGATTTAAGAAATTGAAAATAAATTTAGCTTGTCTTTCGGAAAGGATGACCAAATTCTCTGCAGATAGGTAAAATCCTTGCTAAAGCACCACATTTTTAAAAATGGCTTCCTTCTTATGCTTTTGGCAAGCGCACGATACTGTTTTACTGAAAAGCAGTACTTCTCTCCAAAAAAAAATTTTTTTTTTTGTTTTGGAGAATAGTTTTATAGTGTATCATATCTCTTTGATATACAGCCAAAGTAAGAAATTGTCTTCCTACATACTACAGTTCCATCTGCAAGAAGGCAAAAACCTGTCAGTTATCCAGATTAGTGTATACCCTGCCCAGACTCCTTCCCATCTGTCAGGACACTGAGCAGCAGAAGAGTCATATGCTCTAAATCGAAGAAAAAGAGAACTGATGTCTGGAAGATGGGAAGGGGTCATTTACTAGCAAACAGCTTTTCCTACAACAGCTACCAACTGTGGCACTGAGCATTCCTGTTGGGGGCTATAGCATGTTATTGCTTTGTTCTCCTGTGATTTTACTCATCTGAAAGATCTCTGGCCAAACATTCTTATAGCTTAGGCAACAGTTTGCTTTCTACTGATGAAAGACAGAGCTAAGTATATAACTGTCTTCTGAGGTTTTCTGTGCTGGGTATATACATAACCGACTTGCAAAATGCATTGGGGGAATAGCTTGAAGAGGTTATTCTACATAGAAGGAATAAGGGAAGAAACTGGAGAATAATATAAAAGATGTTACAACAGGGTAGACTAATAGGAAAAGAGAAGTAAGAAAAACTCTGAATGACGGACAACTGTTCTCTGCTTTCCTAGGATCTGCTAAAAATCAGATAGCACATTATATCTTGAAATCTCCAATGACCAGTCATCCTCACTTTTGCAAGAAACATACTGTCTTTGCACTGAAACCAATTACGAATCTGCTGTTCTGCTCAGCTCTTCTAATCAGATAAAACAGGGAGGCATAAGACCCAGCAGAAAGGCTTTACCCCTGTATTCAACAACACCTCAGTTTTTCTAGGTAAAGGGTGATAGGGTGGCCTTGAGAAACTAGGAGCTACAGATCCAGGTATATCTCAGGCTTGTGGGTAAGACATGTTAGTTCTACAGGAATAGCATCCTGCGGAATGTCTGTGTATGAATCTTAAAATGGCTTTTCATTGGGGGTTGTTTGTATTATGGGAGACAGCACAGGGAAAGGTGGTTTGGGGTTTGCATGTTCTTTTTGTAATGCCTCTAGCAGATCTGCAGGGTGGGGGTTTGGAGTTTGATTCAGCAGCTGTCCAAGAAACTTACCAGCCAAAGGAGCATTCACAGAAATATTTTGTTTATCATTCAGTATATGATGAATGGAAAGGAATTTAAATGTAAAAGCCACACTAAAGGTAACTATAGGTATTAGCCCAGGAGTAACAGAAAAGAACCATCACTTATGTATGCTATCTTTGCAATGCTGTTGATCACAATGATTCAGATATATGATCATCTTAGCTACTATCAGATTGGCCATCTCCATCATATTTGTGTATTTTCTTGCTATTCAGTGTCACTTGACTTTATGGTGCAAAACTCAAAACAGGTACAAAACACAAATTTAATCAGATTACCCAGAGATAACTTGGGATCCAGGGCTCAAACAAGCAGACCACTGTAGGTGATAATAAGAATGTAAGAACTTGTAGATCTGAAATCCATGGGTTTCTAAAAGCTTCTTTTCCAGAAGAATTGCTCTAGTGGAAGAGAATTTGAATGAGTCTTCCCCACCCACCCCCGAATTCAGACTTTTTTCAAATAACACTGGAAAAAGATTAGCCAGGTGTGAAAGTTAGAGGACAGTCAAAAAGACACAAAAGGAAACCTTAACTTCTGTTTTTCTGATTAAATGCTTGGATATTTTAATGGAAGATGAGACAGGCTAATGTTTTAGTTTTTATCCCTAAAAGCCTGTGTTTAGTGTACCTCAACCAAGTGGTGATTAATGGACTGTTTTGGCTTTCTTACTCAAATATGGGAATTCAGTAGGATCTGATCAAGGGGAGTATCTTGCTAGAACCAGCTGAGGTACTTAAAAAAAATTTTGTAGAGATCAGCGCTTTCATGAACATGAAGATTATATTCACATGAAAGCAGGTTAAATTGTTACATTTTCATAGGTAATCATTATAACACCTCACACCTTTGGGGTTTTTCAACTTTCTTAAATGTGAGAATTAACATTTTTATGCCTGGTGGATAGTAACATTAAAATTCTGTTTTACAGTCTGTCAATGACATTTCTATATTCAGGTGGGATCTTTAGTAAAACATACTACTGTGTTTTATTATAATTTTATTCAGGGTTGGTCTTTCTGGATTAAAAACTAAAGAGCTATCTAAGTCCATTCAGTATGACATGAATCAGAAGCCTGGACGTAGCAGAACTTTGATAAATTTTCTTAACTAAGGGTTCTGAAAGGATCATGGCAGTTTTGACTCTTTAATCTTTAATGTCTGTTATCTTGGTTTGCTGATAATAGATGCTAGACTTGAAAGGATTGTTGGACGCTTATTACAAAATACAAGCTTGTAAGGGTTCATAGTAACTTTAATGGATGTTAACAGGAGCTTGACTCTTCAGCCAGGTGAAGTTTAGAACAGCGTTGGGACTACATTGAATTATGCACATCTAACAGTTCAAATAATGTTAATACAGGATTTATATATGCTAGCATGTATGATTTGCTTTAACCAAGACATATCAAGTTCTAGGAGAAGTGATGTGCTGTCAGATTACACAGTTTTCTTCATCAGCACTACTGAACAACCACAATGAAACTGTGTGTGGGCCTATGCATTTATATAAAAAACAGAAATCTGCTTTTTTAAAATAATAAACTGAGGTATTTTTGTGGCTTAGACTTTACCAAGCACTTTGAAATAGATTAGTGTTCCCTAGTGAAGGACTATGAACATGTACAATTACCTAACTGTGGAATCGATTTAAGGGTTCAGAATGAGATTATATACAAAATTGTACTATGTACAGTTTTAAAGGTTCAGAGGCTTCAGAAAGAATGAAGTGTGTTATCTTAAGATTTTATGTCTTTGTTAGAATGATTAATTAGATGTGTGTCAATCATCTCTGTTTTTGACATGCTGACTACGTCTTGTTTCCATTCAGGTTTATTTAGCCCGAAAAGAGGGGTCATCCTCTGCTTCCATCAGCTGGAAGTTTGAGTGCAAGTCAGTTGGTCTAAAAATAGATAACATTTCAATTAGGACAAGCAGTCAGACATTTCAGAGTGGAACAATAAAGTGGAGACTCTGCTCTCCAACAGCAGAAATTGCTTTGACAGGAGGTAAGTGTGGAATTTAAATAATGAATTATATCATGCAGCAAAGGTGTAACTGGAAATAAGTAGTTCATATGGAGAGAGCACTGTGCAAATACTAAAAATGAAATGCAAATGCATTTTGACTTTTCCAACTCAGTCTTTCTCAGCAAGGTCAAGAAAATACTGTGCATTTAATCAAAATTGGTATAAAAAGCTGGTACAGAGCCCAGTTTTATTATTATACACAGCCCCTACCTGCAACAGAGCGGGGTTAGCAAGAACACAGAGTGGGTACAAGATACTTGTGTGTTCTACCAGGAAGGATAGATGCTTCTGTGTGTGGTGGCTTCAATCTTGACTAGGTCCTCTTAGCATGAGCACTAAACAAATATTAACTAAAAATTTGCAGCTGTTTTTTGGTTTGTTTGTTGGTTTTGGGGGGTTTTTTTGGTTGGTGGTTTTTTTTTTTTCTGCCACTGATTGACAGATGAACTTGAATAGTTGCAACTGAGATCCTTGAACATTCATTACAAGTTACCCTTTTTAACATGCATTCTAGCATTATACCCTTCTGGAGCAGTGGCTTACTGAATTGTTTATCTTTTCCTCCAATAGATAAAAATCTTTGCTCCTATTCAGATTTTTCTGGTGCAACGGAAGTTATGTTGGAAGCAATTCTAAGTGGAGGGGATGGTGAAGCTGCATGGCAACACACGCAGCTGTTTAGAGACAGCTTAACAGGATGTGAAGAAAATTGCTTGGAGATAATTATAAAACTCAGTGACCTCTGAGAACCTGAACTGAAGCGATGTTCTTTGGATTCCTTGAAGACGTTATACCATGGATACAACATGAAAATTTGGTTGGCAGTTCCTGTTCATCCTGCTGGCAGCTTATTTCCTGTTTCACTGCTTCCATTTAGCCAGCTTGAAACTGCACGTGTATTGAATAGGTAAACATCACAATGAAAACCTCTTTGCTTTAAAAGCAAACACCAAAATTAAGGGATTCAACCATTAAATACCCTTTTCTTAAACCTTATGATCAAAAGAAAACAGTTTTTAGGAAGCAAAATGTAATCATAAGAGCACAGAGCAATTGTGATCAATTTTAATTTGGAATTTTGGGGTTGGCTTGGTTGGTTTTTTTAATAACCTACTCCTTGGAAAAACAGTTGAATTCCATTTAGATGCTTGTGATGATTTTAAAATATTTTAAAGAATAATTGAAGCCTTAGACATTTTAAGAGAAGTATGTGATTTTATACAATAACCAAAAGAGCTGAAATTGAAATAAATATTGAAGCAATCTTAAAATGATCTTGTTATATATCCAAGTATTAAACTCGCATTTAATACCTAGAAATGTTTGGAAATATGATGGTGTGCTAGGAAAATAAACTAATTTTGATGGAAGTGTTCACTATGTACCTAAAATTGTCATGGCCTGTGATATGAAATTGAGACTTAAAACTGAGTAAGAACATCAGATTTTTTTTTCTCTGAAAAAATAGATTATTCATTATAAATACTCTTTAATTATATAAATTCAAATTTGCCCACTTTTAAAAAGATTCATTAAGCTTGTAGGTTGAAATTACTTTTTAAGCTATTGTCTTAAGTTGCTTTGAATGCTTTTCCCAAATTTGATGTAAAAGTATATACCGCTTTTCTGTTACTTAATGCAGCGTTTAAATTTCTTTGCATTGAGTATAATAAAAACTGCCACCCAGGAGACATCAGATGTAACAGCGCTGTGAATAAAGTGAATGTTCAGATTGGATAGTCTTTATCAGAGACTTTGAGGAGGGCTATGGCTGGATTATACAAGGAATTTTCTATTATAGGACTGTAATGCAAAGTTCAAACTATAGTTTTATTTTAAAATAAGTTAAAATCGGGTGACGTTATCAAGATCAGTGTTTTTAAAGCTTTTTGTTCCTTTTTTCTGACCCTTCCAACCACTGTATTGATTTGAAATTATTGTCAAAAATAATTTACATTGAAATAAATGTTTGCAGACTTTTCAACAGATCTAAGCAAATATAAGACTATTCAGATTTTATTAGGAAACTGCATATGCACAGTGAGAGTAGGCATCAAAATTATACCACAGACATCTTAAAAAGTGGTAGATAATGGCAGCTCAGGAGTGACAGAATGATGTATGATAGATTATATACTTCAGAATGTAAACTGACAGTTTATGAGGGGGATTAGAAATGCAGAACAACATAGTGACAGGGAACTGTATGGAAGGGTGTTCATCTACACTTGACTAATGCAAAGTGAATATGCTAGTCTCCAAAACTCCTCCTGTATTTAGTTTCAGCTAAATGCTAGTTCTGATATTTTGAGTGGGAACTCAGAAGTATTTTGGACTAACCTGTATACTATGTTAGAATAAAATAGGCAAAAAAGAAGACTTAGTGACACCAATCAACAAAAATGGTTCCACTTTATGATTTTGATAGCTGAAAAAGATACTACTTTAAGACAGAAATTATTTCTTGCGTTGTATTACTTAAAATAGAGGACTATGAGGAATTGCAGAACAGCTTAACTGCGTTCGATAATTTGAAAGCAGAAGGCAGAATAAATTTATAAGTAGTAAGACAAAAGTAGTTTTCTCATAAGTTTGGTCAGAATCTCTGGGGGAAGAGTAGTAGCTGCAGATAACTTAATAAAAACATCCACTCAAACCGTAGAGTAGTTGAAGTCCATTATTAAAATATTGGAATTAATTAAAAAGATTGAAAAATGCCTTGCCAATCTAATTAATCAAGAAGTACTTCTGTACCTGTAAGATCACGTGCAACGAATAAAAGTGTTTATTTTAGGAAAGAATTAATGAGTAAAAGCCTCAGACTGAATAGACCTAATCTGAAAAAGTTAAATGGAACTCCTTCAGGTGTCTTTTGGAATACCCTATAAACAGTGAACATTTTGAATCTCTTCATGCATAAGCTGTTTTAAAGGCACTAATTTTCTTCGTTGATCTCTATTTCAGTGCAACTCAATAAATTTTTTATTATTTTTTGAAACCAGAGGTAATTCCTCATCAATAGTTGCTTAATAATAACTTACAGTATCCTGAATTTTATATGGTGGAAAGATCTGTGCTATAATGTGCTCTAGAAGTATGGGTATCAAGTTATGCTGGCAATAATATGATACTGGTTGAGTTGTAGGAGATGTTGATCAGGGCATATGTAGCTAAAAGTCAGTGCTCACTCAGTTTCTTAAAAGTTTGAGGGAGGGGAGGTTACATGGGGAAAGAACAAACACTGTTGACTAGAAATGTATGGCTTAATGTCAATATAGGTAAAACCAGCAATGTTTTCTAGAATTCAGTTTAGTTGGGTGCATTTTAAAGAATTACTAGCTGTCCAGTGTGCCATAGGCACCTTCCAAAGCTGTACTGAGATGTAACAGCAAAATTTTTTCAATCAAATTTTAAGTAAATACTATACTATCCAATTAATAGTTGCAAACTAATTTTGGAGTGCATGGTTTCCAGCAGAATTGTGTGGGAGCCTCTGCACAGAATTCCTCCTTTCAAACAAATACTTGTTGTACTGCACTGTTGTCTCTCTACAGTTGCTCATACAGCTGTTTATTTCCTCATATCCTGTTTTGACTCTGAATGCTGTGTGCAGAATAGCAACCGCTAGTGGCAGCCCACAAAATTGTAGTATTAATTTCCTACACCCCAGGAAGCTGCTGGGAAAATGTATCTTTAAAACATATGAAGGAAGCCCCTTGTAGGCAGTGTAGAGAGAAAGCACAGCTATACAGGAATCAAGCAAACTTCAGTATAAATTATATACTTGCACTGAGAAGTAGGTAATGAAAATTGTGTCATCTGATCCTGTGTGATAATCTGTTGCCTTTACTCATCAGTTATCCATGGAAGATTTTTCACATATAGTGGCTTAGATGTGAGATACAATCCCTATTATGTGCAACATCAGGAAATGTAGAACACTAAAAATAAAGTATGTTTGTCTCCATAGCACAGTGGAATGAAAACAGATGGTAGGCAGCACATATGGCTGCCAGAAGCTGGGAACACCCATTTGCAGAGTTCTTGCAGCTCAAAACAAAACAAGCCAAAACAAAGGAACTCCAAGGGGGGCAGAGATTGTTCCAGGCAGATATCAGGATCTCTGTCCTCTTCTTCACGCCCACACTCCCCATCTCTTTACCTTTCGTTGCTTAAGCTAGGAATGGAAGTATACTACCAGTTAAGAATTTGATGTACCTTCCTAGTATTTGTCAAAACTTAGCATTTGTTAAGTACAGACTTTATTTAAAATAAATCTCTAATTTCCACCATAAGTTCAAACCTCAGGTTTTAGACAAAACTTAAGATTTTGCCAGTGTTCTGTAAGCAATTCAACAACTTAAAAAATGTGTCAGTGTTGAAAGAACTTCCGTATCGTTGCTTCATATCATATAGAGACTCAAGACGCAAATGACAGGCAGGTGACTTCCTTAAACACAGTTGGTGGAATAGACCTAGGTCCTATTTGTACTTCGAATATTTTTTAGAAGTTATTCAATGTTATTGGCAGTAGTTCAGTTCTTTGTGCTAGCTCTTAAGGTTTTTCTATGGGGTACTATCGTTGCCAGCAGTGCTTTATGCCTTGCAGCTTGTTGCCTCTCTAAACAATAATCAGTGATATTATGTTTACTGAGAATTGGTCACATAGCGTTGTCAATGTGGGCAGAATGAAAGAGCAATAGCACTAATATCTGGGATAAGGGTATGTGCTTTATGCTAACCTTGAATATTTAGCCCAAGCAGAAGGACAGTAAAGAGTCCAAAGAAGAAAAAAAAATGTCTTTAGTAGGTTGATAGTTTCTTCTTCCCTGAAGTTATTAATTTCAGGAGCAGAATTTTGAGACCTCCCATCCTATAATATGGCACTTAGGAATGGTCAAGCAACAAGTCAAGGTCAAACGCTTCAGGTGTCTGTATATTAGGTGTACAGATATTGTGAAATGTGTGAGGGTCTAAATGTGACTGCCTGTCTGAATAAGAGAACAGGTTTTTTTCCTTTGCTTAGATTTTTATGTTTATTCTTTGGCTTTGGTTTTTTTTATGGTAAGCTTTGTAATTAGTCTATTAGCTTCGTTTATGATTAACCTGCTTCAGGTTCTGCAGCTGTATGTTTTCCTACACGTTTCCATCTAATTTAAAATACATTTTAATTTGCTTTTAATTTATATAAAGGATTGCAACTGTATGGTAAGTATACTATGACAAAAATTGTTAGTTTCTTTACTTTTATTTGGTAAGAGTAGACAAAAGGGATAGATAAAAAATATTTAAACTCAGCAAAAAAAAAGCAATGGTAATTAAAACTGATGACACCCAGAAACCAGCAAAAATACCAGCACTTAATAAAATTTAACGGGGAAAAAAAATGTAATAGACTACATAAGCTAGTGCTGGTAAAAGTAACTTCTGTGATTGACCCTGTTTTTGAGATATTTTTCTATGTGCTAATTTATATTTAGGTCACTGAAAATTTTCAGTAGAAGAAAAATGCTCAGAAAAGTAAAAAGCTTTTTTGAAAAGCAGTCTAAGATTTAAAGAATATCCATTTCTAAACATCTTTTATTTTTACTAGTCTAAGCTATAGAAATAATTTTAAAATTAAGAACAGGCTCCTACTGCTTGATATAGATTTATTCCTTTCTGTGTTTGTTGAATAATCTGCATCTTTGGTTTTGGGAAAAGCGTGTTTAGTGACATATTGTAACCAAGGGTTTTAAGAGGACACTGTCTGTAATGATCCTGAGATTTCAGTGTGGCATTGAGCACCTACAGAGACTTGAAGGACCGAGTCTTATGTATTGGCTAGCCTTGACCTTTTCTTAGAGTTCTTATAAATGGGGGGAAAAGATTATTTCACTATGCATTTTGTTTGTAATGTTTCAGTGTATGTTCTGTTAATTTGCTCCTTTTATTACATAATGCTATGCGTTATTTCATATCCTTGGAACTTCAGTAATATAATGTATGTCTTCCATATTGTTGAAGTCCCAGGGGGACATAGGTTCCCCCAGAAAATCATCAACTAGCAGCTTACCTCTGTCACAGTCAGGAGGAAATGCTGGACTTATTTTAGATAAGCACTTCAGATAACAATGTACAGACTCCCTTGTGAAACAGTCATGAGGAAACCAGCTGACGTAAGAAAATGAAGACATCCAAGAGCAATGTTTAAGCAAACTCTTAGTAAAGTAGGCGGAACAGTTGATCACAGCCTCTCAGAGCAGATGGAAACAGCAGCAAAGTACAGAATGGAAAGAGAGAGACTCGCTTCTTCCCTCTGCATTGTCATTGTGATGAGAAGGATGGAAGGTAATGTAATACATGTGTGCCCATGCTTGTGTTATATCAAAAGTCAAAACAATGTAGTTAAACTGCAGCAGTTTTTGCTTTTAGCCAAAGCATCAGGGAAATATATGGTATATTAAAAACGAAGTTCACCACTGGCAAAAAGATGTAAAACTTCATTGGCCAAAAGGGAAGTGCTTGTCTGTGGAGTGCATTAAGCATTCTGGAGCTGTTCTGGTTTGGTTTAGTAAGAAGCATGCCCCAAACTGGTTTTGATTTGGGAGTTTTCTTTTGTTCGGTTGTTTGGGTAGGAGTTTCTGCCTAAGTACACTTACTGATTTCCATGATGTTAGCAATGATGGTTTCAAAGAAAATAGGCCCCAAAAAGTTAAAATAACAGATTAGAATGAAAAGAAAAACTTTACAATGGAGGTACAACAGCAAACAGGAAGTGTTAGAGGCTGCGGTTTAATTTTAACACTAGAGGATAGAAAAAGGTTAATGCTGATAAATGAATGTCAGATTTGCATCATTTGGGGTTTGTTTAGAAAACTAAGCTAATTGTTTATTTTTTTATAAATAAAATGGTTTTTGAAAGGAAGTATTATCATCGTGGAGCCTTACAAAGGCAAACAGTGCCTTAAGCAAGTTCCTGCTCAAGTGTCAGAACTATGTATGAACTGCCTTTTTAAAAAGTCATTTCAGACCCTGACAATATTGTTAGTGGTATCAGTTATTTCTCTACTTCAAAGTCAGTATTTGATAACAATTTCTTTTGTAAAATATAAATCCATTTGATTTTTTTTTTAACAAGGGTGTGAAAACCCAGGGTTCACATTCAGTGCAACAGACATTGCAATTTTTCCTGACTATGCACTGTGACTAGCTATATTCTGCAACTTTGTTTTATAGTTTTGTTTCAGATTTTTAAGGCTTGCCAGGAATTCATATTTGTACACTAGTTTATTGCTGAAAAAGAATTAATGACAGAAAGATACGAATAAATGGGCATTCATCCAGTCCCAATATATAAATAACTTTCTGAAGACACAAGAAGATTTACATGCATTTCTGGCCCACAGAAAGAAAATCTATGATAGGAAACAGACATTAAAGAGAAACAAGCACTTGCCAGAGCACACTTACCTATTTTTAAACTTTTCATTGCATTTACTTCACATACAGGACTGATTACCAGTCCTGTGAAGAAATTCAGTCCTTTGCAAATATTCAGTGAAAAATACAAAATCCATCTGTGAACAGAGCATGGAGGCAACATGTATGCTAGTGAAAGAGTGGTTTAAAGATTGGGTATGTGGAAAAAGAGAAAAAGAAATAATTCATTTTTAAAGGACAGGAGATTTACCGACATGTGATAACAATTCAGTGGAAATCATCTAGAACCTACTATACTCCAAGAATTGAAAATTAAATCCATAACTGGTGAACATTTTATTGAAAAAGTTGTATGGAAGAGGCACTCCAGTCATGTAGTGTTACTTGTGAGTCAAGCAGGAGTCACCACTAGCAGTACTGATCAGTGGATTTTGTATTTAATACATAGTAGAATGAGAAAACCAGCACTGTAACATAGGATTAGTTATATTAGTAATAAGATGGACATATTCTACAGTGCAGCATAATCAGATGCTTTGGCCATCTTTTGGAAGATTCCCGTGATTAACATGTGATATCGGTTACCTTCTGGGGTAATGCTCCCTGTTGTTTTCACTGTTAAAAGCCCTTCCAGATTTCTCTTCTTCTAAACTAGTGTTTTTCATCCTTTGAAGCAGTCTCTGCAGTGGAGATCAAGGCAACTTTCAAGTGAGTCACAGGTAAGATATGGAGACTTCCACACCATCCCTGGATTCTGTCCTTTTCTTGCTTCCTGTGTGTATTGCAGGCTGTTACCCCAGCCCCATACAGCCTCCATCCGTTCCCCAGCTCATGATAGCTGCTGTTGCTGCTTCTCTGGTGGGTAGTGGGAGAAAGCAAGCCGTGAGGATGACAGTAGCATAGTCTGCTGAGTGAGTTCCTTGAATGTGGTCCTCTGGATCTGCCACTGTGTTCATTGCTGCGAGATTTTGTCCGCTTCCTTGTATCATTTTAGTTCCTATTTGCTTTTTGTGTCTGTCCGTCCCCCCTCACACCCATGGTATATTCACAGGACAACTGAATCCTTAGCCTGTATCATTCCAGTATCGCGTCCCTCAGTAATCATCCCTCGCTCTGGTATCCTACATTCCCAGCATCGTTGCAGTTCCCAGTGGGTCTACTGGCCATCAACTGCATCCCGCTGCAGGCCTGGTGACATAGGCCTTTCCTCACATCATTTTGAGACTCGCTGTCATCCAGGAGCCTGAGAGGTGAGGGAGGTGGTGTGAGGGGCCCACAAAGCAGGGGAAAGAGAGGCAGCAGTCGTTCTAAGGGAAGGACATTGGGGCCAACATTAGAACCTGATGTTTTAGTATGTTTATCCTATAGTTCAAAAGGGCAATGATGCTCCTGACCAAATTAAATCAGCAGATTTTACTTAGGAAGATTGTTCCTCACACCTCATAGGAAAGTTACAGAAGAACAGCTGTAGAAATTGCACTGGAGACTCAAAAGAACTGACTGATTATACATTATGTATAATCATAATAATGTATAGTATTTATATTGCCCCATCCCTAGAAACATTCAAGGTGAGGTTGGACGGGGCTCTGAGCAACCTGATCTAGTTGGGGATGTCCCTGCTCATTGCAGGGGGTTTGGACTAGATGGCCTTTAAAGGTCCCTTCCAACCCAAACCATTCTATGATTCTATGTTTGCATGCTATGCTATGGATATCTGTTGTAAGGATATGAATGCTGTTAAACTTTCAATTTAACTCCAGAGGATGACCCAAACAAATAGTGAATTGTGAATAATATTTTTATTTCATGTCTTTTTTGAAGGATTAACTACTGCTTTTTAAAATCTGCGAAGACCTGTAGGAGTAAAAATGCAAAGCGCAGCATCCAAGCCATTAACATGCCAATTAGTTTAGAGGGAATTTAAAAAGTAGTTCCACCTATTCTAGTATTTGCATCTTCATGCTACTCTGTTACAGAACCTGTTAGGCAAGCGTGTCCCTGGCATAGTTAACAACCCTGGAGGGAGCACCAACCTCACAGATCATGGGATATTCTCTCATGAACAGCATGGCAGTAGCACAGATCAAGGGTGGGATGGCAGGTGCTGCAATCCTCATTCTGCTCATGAAATGCAGTATTTGATAAATAATCATAAATTAGCAGGGAAGATTTAAACATTAAACGGAAGCTTGGAAGTGCTGCGTTTTGCGTGTGCGCTCCGTGGGAGTACACCTATTGTAATGGGCGGCTTGGGAGTGCCTTGTGCTGTGCCGCACTACTGAGCCATTTGGCTTTGTGGCTAAAAGCAGTCATGCTGGTTTGGTGAAGCGACTTAGAGCTGGAGCATGTGCCTTGGGTTATGTTGGATTGTTGTAGCTTGTGTTGTGTTTCCATGGGTTGGTTAATGTGCCTGCCTATGTGGCCTATAACTGTGCTCTGTCTTTTATGGTAATCTGCGTGTGGGCACGGTTCCTGCTTTGCTGTACTTTAACAACAGCTATCAGAAAATGAAGGTTTGTTGTTTGCTTTGAGTTCAGTTCTGCAAGCAACTCAAAACTAGTAGTTTTCATTATTTGGGAGAATGGCTGTTCTGATTAGAAAGCTGAGGAAAATGTTATGTTTTATTTTGAAAATTAAATGTCACAACGAACAATACATAGGTAATTGATCTCTTAAAATTTAGCTATTCTGTGACTTTAAGTAATTTCATTATGTTTTCAGTCTTTATGCTACTATGCTCTTGCTTAATCATTGCTCATGTCCCAAAGAACTGAGTCCAGAATATTTTGAGAGAAATTATAGAAAATAATGAGTAACTGAAAAAAGCAGGTTGGCAAACCTGACGGATTCACAGGCATGCCTTTGGAACTAACAGATGCCTTTTCCATAAATTAAGGGTAAATGTAAAGTAAAAAAGGAGCTTCTATGCTTCCCTATCACGAGTCACAAGAGAGAAATGAACTCAGCAGAAATTGTCATGTTCAGTAGAGTGTCCAGTATGTCTCAAAAGGTATGGGAACGTAAAAGAGCCTGTAAGAATATCTGTGTCTTTGGGTGAAGAGCTAATTTCACTACTTTTTAGAACTCATTACAAGATAAATGGGATTCTGATACTTAGTGTCAAAGTTTCCAAAAATACTAGAAAAGATGCTGATACATAAATTGTATTTTCTAAGAGGAAGTAAAATGTTGAATGGGACAGAGACTGATACTATGTTGCAAATTTCTGGATAACGTGTATTGCCTTTCCATGAAAACCTGACAAATTCATAGCACTTACTACGTGGAAATAAAAGAATGTGAGCAGCAGTAACAGCCAAGGTAAAAGAAACTACACTACTTCCAGAGCTATTCCCACTCTTCAAGGGCTGTTGGGTATAAAAGCTTCCAGCAGAAGAGCATATGTGGAATAACAAAGCTCAGTAAAAACCAACTAACTAAAAAAAGGTGTGTTGTTACAAAAATTCTGTAGCAGAACAGTAACAACTTTGGCATGAGTTTACTGTGTGACACAGTACAAGAAAATGTATTCTCTCTGGCTGTTACATAAGAACACAGTGTATCACTAAGTTGTTCTTTGCAAAATTAGTTTTAAAAGAATGTATGGTACGATTATTGTATAACAGTTAATGGATTTGTTGCAAAAATAGATATGCTGGCTTTTTTCATACTTAGGTCTGCCAGTAAGCAGTACTACAAAACATACAGTGCCTTTTCTTAAGGTTCTTTGCTTCATAGTTTGCAAGGAATGTAGGAATATTTTAAAAGAACTGCATCGATGAAGAACACTTTACTATGAGTTAAAGGCACAGTAGATTTCAAAAGAAATGTATAAAATAACAAGGGATACTGCTTCCATATTCTTGGGTTAAAAAACCCCACAGGTATACATATATCAAACCAAGTTACTTTTAACATATTATGTATTTGAAAAACCTTTTTCTAGAACATTAAAATGAATGCACTAAGTATTAAAGCACATATATTCAAAGTCATTCAAAAGATTGTTTTCCTCCCTCGCAGGTGGCGGCCAGGAATCCTAAATCTAAGAACAAAATGATGTGATCAGCATTCAGCTTTCTGAGGTGCTCAGAAAAGGAGACATGCTCTTGGAAGCCATGCTGGCCTGAAGATGACCTAAACTGAGATTCCCAAATTCTAATACATGTGTGCCATAGCAAGGTGCTGCCTAAATAATTCCTGAGTAGTCAAACACTCTGTCCTAGTCAATACCAAAAGCTGCTGCTACTGCAACTTCTGCTACCTCTACCAATGATGGCTACAGTCATAGTGAGCAAGATGCATATAAGAACCACTGATCTGGATGTATTTACTTCACCTGAAGATGGAGGTAATGTGTTCTTACTTTTCTTTAGGAAAAACAGGAGGGCACTAAGGAGCATGAAGAATCTACAGAGGTAAATGGGAGCAACATAAAGTAGGTAGTGGAAAGAGAAGATAAGCATTGTTAGTTGGGGAAAAATAGAACAGGATACCATAACCTAAACAAAAAAACATATTTAATTTGTTGCATTTGGTACTTTATTTACCTATTCTTCTAATAAATACAGCAAGAATGAAATGCTAAGCAGAAACACCTCTATTGAAATAAATAACTGAGGACAGCTGCATGATATCTGGAAAGAAATATTCAAGACCCAGAAATACCAAACTGTTAAAAGATCTAAAGGGATAACAAAAGATTTTTAATGCCTTTCTGATCTTCTTGGCTTAATATTAATATCTAATGAAAACAGAAAAGTGCATGAAGCAGCTAGCAGTGATCACGTTTAAGCACTGCTTGTCTAATCTTTCAAGCTGTTGAATTACACTACTCCTATTGAAATAAATAGGAACGGCTGCTGCTGAGCTCTGTTACAGATTAGGCCACCTGAGAAATTGTTGGATAGCTGATCTGAAACAAGTAATTGTTAGGGAGTTGTAAGTTCAGATAATGCTTACATTTAAGACTAAGTGGCTGAGTCTTGTGTACATTTTACCTGTTCAGCTGTACAACCCTGTATCCTTTTTTTAAACATTTTTTTTTAATTCAACTACCTAGCTGATTTTTTTGTAATCACTTTCTAAAAGACTTCTGAAAAATTTGTTCTCAAAAGCCTAAGAATTGTCTACTGACATAGGTAATCTGAAAGAATGCATTGGAGCAAATGGAATTTTTAGTAAACAGGTTGCTGGAAAGATAAACAACTTAAGTCAGCCAGAAAAGAATATTCATAAATACAATATTATTGTATAAACTTTCTCTTCTAAACTGCTTCGTAATTGTCAGAAGCATACAGTAAACACATTCCCTGGGCTGTGGGCTATAAAACAGTAATTCAAATTTTAGGGCATCTAGTACCAAATCAAAAACATCATGGTCTAGTGGTTCAAAGCACTGAGCCAGTATAAACTGAAGCTGCCAGTAGCAATTCGCTCAAAGGGGTTCCTCAGTAATTTGTTGGGTACGTAACGTCAAACTGTCTGTGGTTCTGCTCTTCTGTGTCTGACTGGACCCTTCATATTTAGGCCAGATTTTTCTTTTTGGTAGTTCCTTCTTTTTGTCTTCCCCACTTTCTGTGCTCAGATGTACTGTTGATTGATGTCCTCACATGTGCCTACCCCCAGCCCTCTTTCAGCCGGATGTTCACAGGACATTCACTCAACTCCCTTTTGGTTGATCTTTGCCTCAGATCTTCAGTCATCCAAATATTCCAAAACTTGTGGCCTCCTTCTCTTTTTCCCTTTGACCTAAGCATAAGCTATATGGGTGCACCAGCCACACCTTAATGACACGCTCTACCTCGGTGGCTCTAAGTGGAGGCTGTACCACCTGCCTTCCTCGGGTCTTCCCTGAGATTTTCCTCTTCTTGGATTACCACAAGAACCACACAACTCACTTTCTCAAAAGGAAATGCAAATGCACATCCCGACATAGTCATCATCGATTCCAATCAAAATCTGGTGGTAAAATTAAGCTATGCAAGAAAGCTTGCCCTTTGTACCCGCCCCCCCCCCCCCCCCCCCCCCCCCCCCGTAATTACTAATCATATATCAAAACAGAGATAATGTGTCAGAGGTGACTGAATTTTAGCTCAGGAGAGCAAAGTACCATCTCTTTAGACATTTCCCAGAACAGTGGGCTTCTCTGTTGGCTACATCAGTCATCGCTTTTCTCCACAGATTTAATATGTCCATGCATGCCTTGTATAGTAACAACTCCTCACCTTCTTGTCATCCCAGGAATGAGTAGACATGACTTTCTGCTATTAGGAAGCACTCTTGATACTCACTCTGGATCCATCATGGATTTCTGTCTGGAAGGCTGGAGAAATACACTGGTAATGGGGACTTTCAATGAGCAAGAAGAGTCTTGCTGGGTAAAAATGGATCACCACTCACATTTTCTTGCCCAAAGAGTCTTGAGTGAACTGCTAGGAACAAAACTATAGGGCTTAGCCGGTAAGATATTCCCCTTTGGAAAGACAGAGCTCCTTTTCAGAGGGATGGGAAGAAAGGAGATAGGTGTTTAACACACAGGAAGGGCTACTCAAGTGAGGAAAGCCTAGCATGCTTCACTGTGTTCATTACCCTGAGCTCAAGGGAGGCAGGGACTTTCTGAATGACATGTCATCCCCAAAACCTTGCTGGCTGTTTTCATTCCTCACACTAATTAACAATGCCATAATGCAGTTGGTGATTTCCAGCCTTCGAAGGATTGCAGCAGTCTGCCTCACAGCTCAGTATGACTCTGCTGATGGCCATTTTTATGCCGTGTATGTTCAGCACAGATCTCCAAAACCATTGCCTTCTCTGTGTTTCTTTCTGTTGCCTTTGTCCCCTGAGCATTTGCAGCTCTTCCCACTGCCACCAACTCTTTTAAAAAACTCAGATGTTATTAGCATGGATGTTCATTTTATTCATATTGAGAATTCCTCCCAGCAGGACCAGCTCAACCTCCTTTGCTTCATCTCTGCATGCACCTTCTCTTGCTGAATGTGGTCGCTACACAAGAAAGCTTTCCTCTAGATGAGGAATTTCAATACAAATGTATTTCATTTCTATGACCATCTCCTGCCTTAGCAACAGCTCTGCTTATGCTGCCTAGCAAAAGTGTATCACAGTTTAAGCCTGAATTGACAGTGAGGAGACCAGACAGACCTGGATACTAAAGCACTTCTAGTCACAGATAAATATTTAATGTTAACAAGTGACACGATTTCCTTTTTCTGTGGGAGACATGGTGCAGTCCAGGAAAGAGGCCGAGCGAGTCAGCGTGACTGTCTCTAACACAACGTGCCTCTCCTGCGGTGGGGGGAGACGGTGCGGTCCAGGAGAAAGTCAGCTGGGTCAGTGCAGCGGTGCCAGCTGTGCAGTGAGCCATCCCAGCACGGGGCCCTGGGCCCCCACTGCTAACCCTGGGGCTTCTGCTGGACCTCTTCCCCAGCAACACCCTGTCAGCAGCGCTCGGAGTCTGCCCCGCTGGGAAGTTCTCTGCACCTCGGCAAGGGCACAGCAATTAATAGGTTAGTTACAGGGGAGTAACTGGAGGGTAAACAAAGCTTAGCCAGTCCAAACCCAACGCCGAACTCTCACAAAGTGGCACGTTGTTCTTGGAGGATTAAGGTGGAGATGGCAATCTGACAATGACCTGGTGTTTTTCAAGAGACCAGCTGTGGAACAGTCTGACTCCAGGAACAACTACTGACAAACATGCCAAGGGTACATCAGGCAGATGCGTAAGTCCTGGACACAGCTCAGATGAGCGTGTCAGGCGGCGCACCGGCAGCGTGCACCTACAGAAAAACACTAGCGTGTGCTCTTGCTAATTCAGCAACGTTGTTTGGAATAGAGTTGTGTAAATATGCATGACCTCACTAAGTGGATATCATTAGATGACCCAGGAACGGGTAGCCTTTTCTTAAGGGCCTTGGAACCATGGCCTGAAATTCATTCAGAATCAAGGCAGTACAGGTGTGTTGCTAACTGTCATATTGCACTACCATAATCCTACTCAATAATTTGATCAGTTATTTCACAATTATGTTAATGAATTATGGTGAAATTTTAAAGTGTGGTAGAATGTGGAAATTACTTTCTTGCAAATGTAAATACTTGATATCAAAATACGTGATTTTTTTTATACTTTATTACCACTATATACGAAGTGTAATGTATAGTGTAACGGGTATCAACTTAGTCATATACAAATTTTAGAACAAAATTGCAAATTACAGTTTTTCCTGTGTAGTTTGCAGAAAACTGAGCGCTGTGATCACTCATTTAGGTGATTGTATCTGAGTATGTTCTCAGAGTAGGTAAATGTACATAGTTTCACAAATAGGCAAGTTTTATGCCCTTTTAAGTCTGATTCCAGAAAAGCCACAGAGAAAGAGAGGGTTTTATTAAACAGCAAGTAAACTAAAATAGAACCAGCAAATAACTTACAATAGATGGGAAGTTTGTACATACGAAGTATAGAAATATTTAAAGACCATGCAGCTGTCTTACTGCTAAAATAATTAAACACAAAGTAATGTTACAATAAATATTTCACTTGCTAAAAACAGTTAAATACTGAAACTGGTAGTGAAACTGGTTTAAGTAGACCATGGTTTTGAAAATCTGTAAGGTCCTTCTATTTATGGTCTCCAACTATGAGAACAAGCAGATCTCAAATGAATTGAAGTAGGAATTTCGTGTATGTCACCTCAAGGGGATTATTAATTTAAAATGTCACACAATAAGTGTAAAGTATTTGACAAAAACTGATAGTACATGTTTGGGGCAGGTGGCATCCAGCAAAGAAAACCCACTCCTATCAAAATGTTATGGTGCTTAAATTTAATTCACGCTTAAATCTAATTCTGTGTTTGTTTTAGCAGGAATCACTTGAAACATGATGAACAGTCTAGTTTCACTTTTTCACCTCTGAACTCCACGGAAGCAGCTGCTTTTGTAGTCTTACAAGAACTGTGTCACACAATCCAACATGGCTGGGAATGCATCCACTCCACATACACATATAAGCATTAAGGATAAAACCAATATAACCAGTAAGCCAGTAACATGCCGTGCAAGTAGCGTAGTGTACAATGAGAATTAAATGAAAAGCAACTTGGACAAAGTAATTTCGAAGAAGGTTAAAAAAAATGCTTGGAGGAACGTCAGCCTTTCCTCCTATATTTACTCCAGCATGACACATAGACTGAACATGCCTGACCACGCACATGTAGAGATTGGCAACTGCCAAGAAGAAAGAAACTCTCTCTGTCTTTCTGTGATGTGTATAGAGTTGGCTGTCTTCAAGCTAGATCGCTATCTACTACTTGGCTCGGGATAAATGAGTGCAAAAGGCGTACTTCCCACGCTAAGAACAGCCAATTTACTAAACAGCTGGAGCGAAGGACAACGCAGTACACTAATGTTTGCGACTTGTTCTCTTTCTGCTGTATGCTTTAACGGTTCTCTACCAATGCAAAAAGCTTTGAACAGATGCACACATGCTGTTTGCTCTGGTCCTCCCCATATTCACTGTAGGAGCTCTGGTTCACGATATATGATTCGTTTTACAGGTCCTATGTATAAATTTGAGAGTTGGGAAGGAAAAAAACCAAACCCATTCTAATCAGCAAGCCCCAAACGCTGAAGCACTAGGCGGAGCCCTACAAGTGTTACCTTCTTCTTGTTCTACAAGAAACACTCTTTCTTCTCTTGCCCAAAGTAGAAGAAAACACAGCTCAGAGGTACATGCAGCTGCAATAAAGCTGGGCTGGAACAGATAACTTGCAGTCCCTTCTAGGCTGATGCCGTTATTTTCCGTAATCCCTGTGGAGCACTTAGATATTAGTTTAATAGGTTTCTTAGAAACTGGCAGAGTAAAATTATGCTAAATAAGCAATATTTACTAGAAGATGTTCTGATCCTTCCCTTGAGGCATAATTGAACATTACAACTGACTCTAGAAAGGTGGCTGCTCCATTTCCAATCCCTTTACTACTTAGGAAAAGCATTTTGCAAAAGGAAAAACCTTTAAATTATTACTATTCAGTTGAAATTATTCTCTTCAGATACTAATTTGTCTACCAACTCGGATGCAGCACTCCTACTAATCCTTCCTTTTGTGACTTTACACTGGGAGTAATCGAAGGAGCAGAACAGGCTGGATGAGGTAGGTCTTTTGCATTTCACACAGCAAAGTGAAAATTACTAATTGAGAAGCTGCGTGTCGTGAAACATTTGTTTTAAGCTTGTCAAAAATCTATGACCATAATATTTATGGTCATATATGTTTTACTTCTGGTGGGAAGTATCTTAACTGTAAATATTTTTCATGCTCATAGCTAAAATAACATTAATTTTAGGCTTCATACACACACCATTTGGGCCTAGGAAGTTGATGCTAAGTTACCCCACAGGATTTTTTTTTTTCAAAACAGCAACTATTTTAGAATGGCGTTGTGTACTGTGTACAGAACAGGGTGCTTTATTGTGTGACCCTATAAGGCAACGTGTCGCTGACTAAAAGAAGACTTAGAGCGGTGATGCTCAAAAGCATTCCTAATTGTAGCAGAATAAAGTTACGTGAGGTATGTAGGATAAAGAACCCCTCAGGCTGATGACCAGGGTCCAGAAGAGGGCAGTGGCTTATAAACATTCTCCTGCCCGGAGGACCGGGACTTGCATCCCGTTGGAACGACTGCAGGGCGCAGCGGCGGCGGCAGCGAGCGGCTGTGGAGCGGGGGTCGCCGACCACCGTACCCCCAAAGGCCTGTCCGACCCACCGCCCCACCTCTTCTCCACCCGCGTATCGCACTCGCCCCGCTAAGGGCTAGGGCAGGGGGCAGCCGTGCCCTGCCCGCCCCCGCGCTCCGCTCCGGCAGACCTCCCCTTGTGGGGGCACCTTCGCGGCGGGAGGGCGAGGACCCCCTTCCCCGGGAGGGCCGGCGCCGGGAGGGCGCGGTTCCTGCCGCGGGGAGGCGGGGGCGCTGGCCCGGCTGCTCCTCACGCCGCCTCCCCGCTCCGCTCCCGCCGTTAACGGCGTCCCTCGCGCCGCCCCTCCCCCGCGGCGCGCGGCAGCGCCCCCGCGCGGCGGCACGGCTCCCTCCCGCCCTGTTGCCACCCGCAGTGACGTCTCCAGGCGGCCGCAACCGCTCTTTCCGCTTCTCCGATTGGACGGCGCCCCTCGCAGCCCGCCCGCCTCCGGCGCCTGATTGGCGGGTCGGCGCAGGGCCGGGGCGCGGGGGGGAGGCCAGGCAGAGGCGGCCGCGCGGCGGCTGGCGGAGGGGGGCAGCGCACTCATTGTCTGAGCGCCGGGTCCCGGCGGCAGCGGCTCGGGGGGGGAGGGGGCGGGGGAGCGGCACCGGGCACCGGGACGGGGCGGAAAGAGCGAGGGGAAGGAGGGCTGGGCCAGCCCCGGGTGTCGGCGGGACGCGCGTGCGCGCGTGCGTGTGCGTGTCCGTGAGGGGAGCGGGGGCTGCGCGGGCGCTCGCGTGCTGGTGCGCGCGCGCGCGCGGGGAGGGAAAGCGCGGGTGGGGGGAGGGGAGGAGGGGAAGATTTTATTATTAATCTATTTTTCCGGGCCTTTGTGGCTGCGGGGGGGAGGGCCCGGGGGCGAGGAGGAGGCGGGAGGCAGCGGTACGGCGGCGGTCGCGGCGGCCGTTGTTGCCGCCGCCGCCGCCGTGAGGCGAAGGGACCGGCAGTCCCTTTAAACTGAGGAGAGCCGCAGGCCCGGCCGGGCCCGCCCGCCGCTTCCCGGCCTCCGGCCTGAGCGCGGGCGGCGGAAAAGGCGCTTTGTGCGGGCGGCGCGGCCCCTCGGCGGCCCTTCCCTCTCCGCCGGGCGCTTTCCTTCCCTCCCGCGGCCGCGGGAGCCCTCGCCCAGCCCGGCGGATTATTTTCCTTCGCCTCAGCTGCGCTCCCCGCCATGAACTAGAAGCCGGGGCGAAGGGTGTGGGGAGCTCTCGGTGCCGGGGTGCCTCCGGCTGCGTGAGGGCGGGCGGGGGCTGCCGAGCGGCCGCGGGGGCTGCCGAGGGGCCGGGGTGAAGCGGGAAAGGGCGGGCGGGCCGCGCCGCGCCGCGCTGCGAGGAGGCTCGGTGTCGGTGCCGGTCCTCTCGGTTGCCTCCTTGCGCCCTCGCTTCGGCTGAGGAGAAACGGGCAGAAAATGGCAAAGTCTGGAGGAGGAGGAGGAGGTGGCGGCGGCGGCGGCAGCGGGGGACTGACCTGGGTGGTAAGTCGCGGCGTTCTGTTTTGTTGTTTGTGGGTTTTGTGTTTATTTTTTTTCCCATCGTTATCATTTCTCTTTGCGTCCCTTGTGCGTGTGGAAAGAGCGCGGGTTGGCTTTTAAACGAGGAAGAAGCTGACGGCTGGCGTGGAAGGGGAAGCGCAGTAGAGCCGCTGGGCGGAGGGGTCCGGGGCGCAGGGGGAGGGAGAAGGCAGCCTAGGCTTGGGCTTGCGTTTGGGCTTGGGCTTGGGTTCGGGTTTGGGGCGGGCGTTGGTGGGGGGGGAGCTTCCAGCCGTGGGGGGCTAGTCGGGGTGCTCGGGACTGTGGGGAAAAGGTTAGTCTGCGAGCAAACAGGTAGGAAGAAGGAGCCTGCTGCCGTGGGGGGAGTGGGTGGATCGGTAGGGCTGTTTTGAAGTCACTGTCCTTCAAAGAGATGTGGGCTGCCTGCCGTCCCGCAAAAGTCGCGGTTGCTGCCTCTCGATGCTAGAGCAAAGCTTTTGCGGGCTACCAAAGCGTTGATCCCAGCTTCTTTCCCAACTGTCTGAAAAGACAATACCTGAAGTTCATAAGTTTCAGAGATGGGTAACAAGAGGAGGCTTTCAGAGGCATTCAGGGGGCTGGAGCTGTGTGCTTTCTGTTGTTTCTTGGAATTAAACTTTATCATCTTCTAAAAGTTATAACTCTGTTACAGGGCCAAGAAGGTGGTGGTGGGGTTTTTTTTGTTTGGGTTTTTTTTTTCTTTTCGTTACTACTTTTCATAGATTGGTCAGAAGTAATGAGATTTAAGAGGGTGCAGGCGATAACTCATTCTAGAACTGGTGAATCATTTTGAGCCGTTTTATTAAAGTCCTTTGAGAGTATTAGCCCTCATTCACAGTGTAGAGGGATGCTCTCCTCGTCTGCAGTAATAGTGGATGCTCTCTGGTTTTGGCAAGACCCGAGGAAGGAGGAGAGAAGATGACCTGAAGGGGCTTGGTTCAGCCAATCAGTAACTTCCCTGCCTTTCTCTTGCTCAGTGTAGGGTTCAAAAGAGGGTAACTTCTTTAATGTTTAAGCAGAAGACAGTATATCTGATAGGTAGATGGTGGGGTATCTGTGTCTTTAATCAGTTGCATATGCTTTACAGAGTTAGGAACTTCTAAGAAGTCTTGTTAAAGAGACAAATAGCAAACTTGTTCTTCTCTTGTGTCTTTCTACATCTTTGAGCTCTTGGAAGAGAATGTGAATAGCATTATTGGGGTGAACAAATCCTGTGTAATCTGATGGTGGACTATTTCTGTGGCTCAAATTACTGCATTTTATGTTGGTAATTCTCTCTTTCATTTTAAAAAACTGGCAGCATGGAAAGGTATATAAAAAATGAGCAAGTTTCTGGGTGTGCCGCTTGAAATTAGTCAGTTTAGGTATGGGAACAGCCTAAGTAGAGAAGCTAAAACTGTTCTCCTTTCCTTCCTGCAATACTGTCTGATCTTTATCAACTGTGGTCTTTGGATAGCTCTTCAGAATTAAGGTTTTTACAGGCTAGGTTGGACCAAGTAATTGAAAGTTTTACAGCTCATATAGAAAACTGCGGAATGAAGTGTGAAAATCACTGAGTAGGCATTTTTAATGAAACATGTTCCTAAATGTAATGGAGATGAAAGTATGGTGAGTCAACAGTTTCCTACAACTGGAAGTAATCAAACTTTTCCTTCTCTAAAAGCAGTAAAAAATAAAGTGGTTTCGTCATCTCAGAGTAGCTGTAGGGAAATAATTAGGTTTTAGTTAAAACTGTGTTCACTTTTTTTTTCAGAAAGCAGTGGGACATTGTTTCTTGCTCTCAAGTGCATTTTAAATGCTGAAGATAGGACTGCTGAGCCAGTTCCTAAAGCCAAACCTGTTCAATGTCAACTGTGGAACAGTGGCATACAAAAAGAGCAATATTGTTGTGGCACCAAAATGGATGGGGAAGCGGCTAGCGATTGTTTTAGTGTGCCAGGCCAAAAAAAATGTTGGTTCAGGTGATGGTTCGTGAGTAGATATCATATGCTGGCCTTGAGGCTGAGAGGTACAGAGCTAGGGACAGTAATAGTTTCAGCCGTCTGGTTTTAATCTGCTTGCCATTTATCTGCTGGATATGCAACTACTTGCTATTGGGTTGTAAATTGTCTTGAAACTACCTTGACTTTTTTAGACTTTTTACTAGTGTGTTGAAACCACTAGGATGCTTGCTTTCTGAGTAATGTATTTTGTATTGTTAGTGGTTTCTTAATAAGACCATGAGCTAAACAATTGAAGGGTAACAGAAGTAAGTCTAGCTCTAAAGATGAGGAAACATTTAAAACTTAGTGGGGTGTTAATTTATGTTTCAAACTATGTTTGCAAATCCTACACACATAACCTGGTGCTCACATTTTAGTAAAGAGTTGTATGTGTAACTTTAGCTTTGGTTGTGATTTAAACAGCATGCTGGTTCATTGCTTCAACTAACTAGGAAAGAATTACATGCAGTTATGAAAAAGAAAGGGTACTTTATGTGCTAGAGAACTTACCTTAGAGTGGATTTCGTAATGAGAACATCATACAAGCATCAGGTGATACCTACTTTTACTTTTACAAGCAAGATGAATTAAATGTTTATGGAAACAAACAGCAAGTCATCTGTGTTCCGCTACCTGTAACAGAACTTAAAGAAATGTAACTAGCAATGGTTAGCTGGTAAGTAGACATGTTTACCAGTGATGGGGGCACATGAGAGTATATCAACTGAAAATGTTTCTAGGGAAAAAATCACTTAGCATTATATAACTGAAAATAAACCAAGATAACTTCTAATTTATCAAATGCACTAGTTATTTTTTGAGGAGCATTTGTGGGTTTTTTTTTCTGTCTGATTCTGCTTTGTTTGAATCAGCTTGCAGCTCCACACTCTAATAGTAGGTAGAAGGTAGAGTTTTGACCAACAGATTGATATTAATTAGTTCTGGTGGTTGATTTCCAAGGGTCACCCGCAACAGTATTAAGCTGTATTAAGAGTTAGTTACAAAAGCATGGATTTGTAACTAGAGGAGTTCTCATTGATGAAACGTGATGGCATTTTCTAATGCTAGAAAAACTTACTTTGAACAAAAGAAGTAATTCTTATCTTCAACCTTTCTGTGTGTTTAGGGATTACAGAAAATGAACTGTCATAATAGTACAGTAGTAGTACTTTTTTTGTAATAAATATGCCTTTTATAGTGAAAGTCATTGGAAGTAACACTGAAGTGTGTTGGTTCTGATACAATGGTAATGCCCACAAAGCTATTGAAGAGTGTTTCAAACAAGCAATACTTGCCTGAATAACTTCATCAGTTACTTCTGTCAATGTTTTCAAGGCTTTCTCCTCGACCTGAAGAGCTACATGAGCCTGATAGATGAAAGCTGAGACTCCTAATAACAATTTAAGACTTTGAACACCACTTCCATTTTTCTGCCCTTTGTAAAAGGGATAGGTTTCAGTCCTAGGAAATGCTAGCTTAAAGTGAATATATGCTGAGTGCTAATGTGACTTTTCTTTAAAAAAAAATATATATAATTACTATCAGATCTGTGTGTTCCTTGAATGGGGCAGAATGGAAATAATGTATATATTTGGTTTATACTGTTCATACTTGGTTTGAATAAATACTGTAGCTGTGTATTGATAAGTGAAAAGATAGCAACCTTTCAAATAATCTAAATTCAGCTATTAGCACTTCTCAGCAGTTTCAAAGTTTACTTCAAAAATAACTTTTAATGTAATGTCTTTTTTTAAACACAGACTATATATATATGTAATAGAGAAGGTAGGACAGTGGACTCAAAAAAAAATGAAACAAAACGCCCCCAACAAATACAGCGCCCCCTAATCCTTCTGTTAAAGCTGCCTTGTCTTCTGTCGTTTCATTAGAGAACAAATACTCTTAACTGTAATAAAGGGATAGCTTTCAGTTTGACTTGGGTTTTAATAATTCATTTCAAGAGGATTAAAACAAATCTTTCTTCTGAATAATGTCTGATAATTTCCAGTGATATGCCATAATTCACTTGTTACAGATTCTGCACTAGGTGGTTTGTAATTTTATGGCTAAGTTTTTTGCAACTGAAATCTGAACTGGGTCTCTCCTGCACCAAGGATCTGCCTGCCATTGCTGTATACTGAGCTTCATCCATTACTCTGATTTGGGACCAAGCGCTTTTGGGCAGGAGCAAGACAGGACTTCCCTTCTGCCAGTACAGTGCTTGGAGGAAGAGCGTTGGGATGTGACAGGGTGCACAAGAATTGTAGTATGTTACTGCTCTGTCATGAGTCTGTTTCTATAAGCTGGCAGAATTCTGGCTGCTGGAAGTACATTTAAGCAAATATGACTAGTAATATGACCAAATCATAATCAAATCTTCACTTTTTAGAAATAAACATACTGTCCTAGAGGTGAACCAAGTGTAAATAGTTCTTCTTTAGTCTTTTTATTACTGTTTATTGCCACTTTATTTGTTTCAAAAGCAGGAGTAGGTGGTTGAAGTTCTTACCCCTGACTCCTCTAGACCTCACTAGTTGCCTCTCTAGACCCAAATTAAAGCTCAGAATTAGCTTTTTGTTCTTTCCATTTCTTTATCTGGATCAGACCTTCTGTTTCTTTGCTGGCTGAAGGTAGGCCTAGAACACAGTTGTCATATATGTAACAGTTGTTACATGTACTGTTAGTTACTGTCTTATCTTTACTCTGCTATATTGTGGTGTCTGCAGAGGGGAGGAAAAAAAAGTCTTGCCTTGTTGCCAAGTCTTGTTTCAGTGCTCCTCTTTTGCTTCTTATAAGCATCTATCTTTTCTTTTGCTATTACATTGACCAGAGAACTGGTGTTTTGGGGTTTTTTTTTGTGCCCCGTGTGCTCTCTCCTCCCCCCTCCTTTTTTTTTTTACAGTTGTACAATGGAAAGTAGGTCAGACCTGGAATAGGTGCCCCAGTGTACTATGTTACTATTACTTTTATTAAAGATAATAGTATGTTACTATTTACTTTTATTAAACATAATGCATTTTTTAGGCTTTGGAGCTATGTAGTGTATTAACAGTTGAGGGGAAGCAGTATTCCCTCTTGCTCTTGTTGAATTTCTGGTTCTGGTGCCCTTAAGGAAACAGTGTTGCAAAGAGATGTGATGACTTTTCTGAATATTCTTGCACTAGAGGGAAATGTTTGTGGCTCAATTTGGCAAGTCAGACACAATGGTTCTGAAGAGCGATTTGTTAGATGTTAATGGCTTGCCTGCCAGAAGAAAGTTGTTACCTCTTATCCTCTACCCTCCACACCACCATCCAGTGAAATACTTTTGTTGTTTTCGTACTGGTCCAGTCTTCTTGTTAGAGAGCTGAATAGTGCAGGGTCAAAGGAGTGATAGAGATGGTATCAGGTAGAGGCTTGGTGACGGAACAAGATCAGGGCTACCTCTTTGACTGCAACTGAGCTAGTCTTGCAGCTTAATAACATTAATCTTCACCCCATGTGTTCTGAGCTGGGAGGAAAGCTTGTTCTAGTGTAGGTGAAAGAATACTGAATGAGTAGAAGTGGGGAACTAAATTGTCATGAACTCTAGGAAGGAATGTATGTCTTGGGGGTGGGTGGGGGAATTGATTTAAAAAAATACATGGCAGATTACTTTAGGTGTTTGGTGGGGGAGGTGTACATTCAAGCACATGTCCTCTGTTAATGTTCTGTCTCTCTAGATTTGTGTGTGTATACATTTAATTTCTAAGCTCCCTGTGCTGTATTAAAGAGTAAGTAAAATACTTTATTTGGACAGATAAAGTAACCTTTCCAAATAAAAGAGAATATAAGTAGTCTAAGGTGGACAGTTTAGGTTTGAAAAAAAATTATAATTTAAACCTAGTATTTTATTTTCATAGACTTTATTTTCTAGAAGTGGGTTTTTACCTTGCATGTAAACTGTCTTGTGTGTCTACGTGCAAAAGCAGTCTTCAAATGCATGTTTATATTTCAATTAATTAAAAGCAGCACATGTGATTCATAGCTGGTGGATATGAGTGATTCCATCCCTGGAAGTGGGTTTTATGTATATTATAGCTTATACAGAGAGATCTTGGAAATGAAAACTGGTACAGAAAACTTATTTTTCCTCATTTAAAATAGTAAATTTCTTGTAAGTTCCCCACAAAGAAAATATTATTCTGCAGTGTATAGGTGGTTTGAAAGTTTTCAGAAGCAGATTGAGCAAAAATATGTAGTTCTAAATATGGATAACTGTGTGAAGAAGCCTGTTTTGAAAACTGTATGCTCAGAGACCTAGTGATGTCTTCTCAAGTACATGTAGTGAAACCCAATTATCTTGGAAGAATGTATTTTAATGCTAATATACCAAATTTAAATTGAATATTAAGTCAAGGCATGTAAAATGTTTTTACAGAACTTGAAAAGAAATACTAAAATTTAAAGTATAGTTTAAGTTCTATCAACCAATGAACACATCAAGATTAAACATAGCAAATGTTTCTTGTTTTTATAAACACGGGAGAAAAGTGTTCCTCAGAAGCAAAATGATAGACCAGTTCTTAGTAATAGTAATTTTTATTCAAAAAATGTTTCCTCGCCATTTTCTTCAGGTAGTTCAGTAATGAGTACACAAAAGGTTGTGTGAAAAGCAGGGAAAGATTCCTCCCCTCGATGATAATTGAGGATCAGATCTGCTAGTTTTAAAACTTCAGTGTGATTTGCAAATGCTTTTACGCTTATGAACTGAGTTCTTTTAAGTTTTGAAGTGTGCGTTGTTAAACTTTCTATGATATCAGCTCATCTAGTTTCATTGAATAAAGCTATTTTAAAATGCTGTCTGCATCTTAATGCAATTCCAATTTACATATCAATAAAGTTTGCCACTGAAAGTAAAGTACTACTTTTAATTTGTTTATTTTGTTAAAATAAATCTGTGTATTTGTTACACTATACACATCTAAGCAATTCTAGGTTTTTTTCAGCAAGTAAGAAAAAAGGGCATTAGCAAAGTTAGTGTAAAGGCTGCTTGAGTTAGAACATGTTTGAAAAGTTCAGATCCAAACATCAGATCTATATTTTCCTTTGTTGGACATAATTTAAAAAGCTTACCTTTACGGGGAAAAAAAAAAGGCATAAAAGAGGATTAAATTGCTTAATCTACTATGTGTCTTTTTCCTGATTTATGAGGTAGAATTACAACTGAGATATTAAGCAGTCCTCCTTTCATGGAAGCTGTGTGTCTTGAAAAGGTACTGATTTCTTTCATTCTTTTAGTGAATGAGTGGGCCTGGTTAGACTGAGGCTTTCCTGTTCCTTCTTTAAGACATTGAACAGCTGGGAGAAGAACAGGTGTATAAAAACTGGACAAATGTCTGCCTTAGCTGGTGTGTGAGGTTTTGGCACCTCGCTATCTCTATCTGTAAAGGAACCTTCAAGGAGAGAGCAAGGAACAATATTTTCTTGTCATGATAGAATCACAGGAGCTATAAGATAATATTGAAAAGTTATTTTCTTATAAAGTAAAAGAAACCAAGATAAAGTTTGGCTGGGGGGGGGGGGGGGGGGGAGGAATCTCTTACAACCAGATAACCTGATATGTAATGTTTCTGTAAGAACAGCTAGAATTCTGGGGTCATTCCCTAAGCAGAGCATCTTTACCTGTAAGAAATTGGTAGTGTGAGCTTCACTGGAGATATTGGAAAGCAGCTGTCCAATCTCTGGTAGCTCTGGGGTATTTTGACTTTTTAGGGAAGATAGTGTAGTAGTGTATGAACGTTTCAGTCTTGTGTTTGTTCCCTTGGTAGTTGTGTACCATGATAGAAAGATACAAGAATGGCAAGGTGTCTGGGGAAAAATAACACCATCTTAGACCAGCTGATTTAGAGGGAGTTCTAGTGCATGTAGTCATTCAGGCTATTGCCTCCATGCATCAACACAGGGCTCTGTGTTGGCTGAGGTAGCGTTTTTCATCATACACTAGTGATCCTAACTTAGTCTTTCTACCACGGTTGTATTACAGTATTGCCATGAAAAATTTGAAGTATTATGTCACAATCTTGGAGTAAAATGGAGGCAAGTTGCTTGGAGGTGAGCAGTTGCAAGAAGTGAGGCAGTTAGTCTATTTTGTTATTAAGCATACCTGGGAGAGGATTTTTCTTAAACTCACAAATGAGACGCTGTATAAGCACATGAGGAATCAGCAAGGGGGGAAGTTCCTTACCTTGGTTTGCTGGTGGAGAGGGAGGGAGGTGGTCCAGATACTTGAGAGAAAGCAAACCTGAAATTGTATCATCTTAACCTGCCCTTCCTGATACTAGTTAGATCTTTTCAGAATACGCCAAGTAGACTTTCTTCTTTGCCAGTTGAGTGATAAACATGCATGTCAGGTAACAGAAAGATGATGAAAACACTGAATGATTTAAAAATTAATCTCAAAATATATTTGAAATTATTTTGAGTCTTTCATATGGTACCTTTTATGGAGGGGTGAATTATTCTACCTGCCAAGATGCAATTCTTAAATTGCAAATTAAAGGGTAGAGTTTTGATGATCTTCAAGATTGTCAGCATTTTTAATGAGCAATCCTGAAAGGCTTTTCATAATAACTTCTGTAGGAATGTTGCTGTGGGAGGATGAATGGCTGAGGAAGGGGGAGTTTTGGAATAGTGCTCAGGCTTTTTTCACTCATTGCTACCTCTGTTTTCCTCCTTCTGAACTGCTGTAAATGTCTGGAACACCACACCTGTGTTCCTTTCTCATGGAGTTTACTACAGGATTGAGGCTAGACTATGTAGTATATTTATGAGACTTGTAAAACATTTCAAGATTTGTAAACTCTCCAGAGGAATAGTAGGTGTTGCATAGTAGGAGTTGAGGAATTAAACTCTAGCTACTTTTTTTAAAGAGCACTGGATTCATATTTACTTTAACATGGCAGAAAAGAATAGATTTTTAAAATATAGAATGCCAGGAAATGTGTCTGTGTTAGCACAGGCGTTTCCAATAATAAAAAAGCAGATGCATATGTTATTGTGGAGCAAACTGCGGTATTTGAGAGGAAGCAATGTGATCATTATTCATAAACTTTTAGAGTTTGTTCTATGTTTGGGACAGTTTTTAAAAAGAAAAAAACCTCCTTAACTTCCATTTATGTGGTACCTTGTGTTAAGTAAATATGTTGCTATTGCTTTTCTGTTGAAGGTTCTAGGGAGCAGACTTTTACTGGTTACTACTAATCATGCTGTGTTCCTTTTTAGGGCACCATATATGTTAGAAGTACAAAAACCTCAGCGATCACAGTCAAGGTGTTTAGTATTTCAATGCAAGGTAGACATGCAAATAACATAAAGGTGTACCAGTCCTAATATACTGATAGCTGTTACATTCATGAGAGTTCAAAAATTTGATTCTTTTGTGCACTGGAGAATTGCTTCCTGTTGAAGAATGCAGTTGGGTAAGTAACCTCTAAGTGATGTTTGGGCTCTCCGCTGTCACTCATGTAACATGACTAGTAATCCTGAAGTTGACTAAAAAATTTGGGGCTTTGGGTGTTTAGAATAAAATCTTCATGTGTGGATTCAGTTACTTCTTCCAGTGTATCGCAGCTTGACTCCTGTTCTGTGTTACTATGCCAGTTACCATGAGCTGGAAAACTAGCCTGTTTGATTTGCTCTCTTTGTGTATTCTCCTGCAGCATGCATGCCTTGAATGTTGTCTTACTTGTGCCTGAAGCTTTTTCTACAGTTAATTTTCTACAGTTAGTGTGTTAATCTGAAGATAGTTCAGCAGAGTAAAAATACCTTGCGGTACAATATGGGTTCAGCTGGCCGTAGAACCCATAGGATCTAGAAGGAAAGATCACAGTGCTGTTCTAGTAATGTGATATTTCACATGCAGCCTTGAATGGGTTTCAAAGATTTTATTCATCAGAAGTATCTATCAGATTGTGGTGTTCCCTTTCAAAGTAATCTTTGCAATTGGGAAATGTAAGTGTCTGAGAGTCTAGAATACTTCCACAGCACTCAAACCGGTGATGCAGTAAAACATTAAAAGAGCAAGGATATGGGAAACACTGAGTTACAAAGAGGTGCTGCCAGATGCTGATAACCTAAAGTTCTGATCTCAGTACCTCTAACTTTGATTTCTTGGCTAGCGGAGGACTTGTGTATGAGTTGGCTGATGAAACAGTGGACCAAACAGATGTGGTCATTCAGCGACCAAACCACTTCATTCAGTGGTTCCAAGCATCACAGTTCTAAGAATCTGTAGGAAAACTGTGTTAAGTTGTCTTAAAGTTTAACATGAGTAAATTCCTGTTCCATGAGAGTCAGGTGTTTTTTTTCCATGTCTCTGAATTTTAGCTGGAAAAACAGATTCTTCAAGGATTAATTTGTTACCAAAACATCTACAGATGTACTTTTTGATACTGGGTAAACAGTATCAAAATTTAGTATTGAAATAGAACTTGTCAGTGGATAGACAACTAAAAGATTTCAGATCCTTAAAAAATTTAACATAAAATTATGTTAAGCTGTCATCATGCATGGGCAGATGTTAGACACTTGCTTTTGAAGAAAATAATAAAGATCAGGATCTGAATGTACTGCTGATTGTGTCCAAACCTGGGCCAAATAATGCAGAACTGTTGCTGTAGTAACTTAATGTAAGTGTAAGTGAATTCATATTTAAAACAATATCCATAATTTTCTGGTCAGAGGTAATTATAGTGAGCATACATATTTGCACAGAAGTGGTATTCTTCACTTTTGGAAAGTCTTGTGGAGAAAGCAAATCCCTAAATTTTCATTTAAATGTAGTGTGCTACTATATTGTGCATTAATAATCCTAATATAAGAATGATGATGCTTTTGTTTAGCTATTTAATAGGAAGATGAAGCTATGTAATTCTAAGAATGTCATTATATGGTACAACTAAGCGATCTAATGATATCTGCTGAAAAGTATGAGGTTTTTTAACATCCTCCTGGCTGTATGTGTCTGCTCTTTTTGTTGCACCAGTACTTGTCTGATTCTCTAGCAAGCTTGTTCAGGAGAATGAGCCAACGGACAACTGATCACTTCTACTTGATGAAAAATGCGGGGAATGCTCCATTTGCTCCTTGAACTGGCTTGTTGTGAGGTCGGTTTGATTCCACTATATGTGAAGGGAGAAGCAGGGGAGGAGAGAAGAAAGAATTTTTCCATTTTGGCAGCAATTAACTGTTGTGTTTTTGTGTAATGGCGAAATCTGACCATCCTCAAGCTATTCTATAACTGAATCATCATAACAAAACTCTATGTAATGTGATTCTTTCAGAGTGCAGAGCAAGTTGTCCAAACCAGGAGATAAAAAATTTAGGAATTTAAAATAAACAGACATGTTAGTCTGTCAGACTAGTTCTGGTTGAGTTTACCAGGAACTCCTTCCTACGATCAGATTTGGGGAGGATACGGTAGAGAGATTTAGTTCGTGCCACTAATGGTATGCAGTGGTCTATGGAAATTTGCTGTGGTAACAGGGAACTGTTACTTTTGTGTGTTTTCGTCTTGGCAGGAGAGCCAAACCGTTTGTTAAACACAGCAGGAGAGTGGTTTATTTTGAAACTCCCTCCAGTTTTGTTTTCATGGTGGGAGGTATTCTCAGCCAGAGTTTTCTTTGGGAAAATTGCAAAATGTTTAGGTAACAATGTATTCATTGTTTAATATTCTAAGGCAAGAAGAGGCTCTTATGGTCCAATATATAACACCACGCTACAGTCAAGTGCATGTTATCCAGCGAACTACTTCGTAATTACCATGTTGCACCTATAAACTTTTTTGAGGTATAGCACATCTTCCTGAGAAGAGGTAGTTTTGTTTTGAACTGTAAGTGGTAGAAAAATCTACCACATCGCTGGATTTCATTACTTAATTAACCTCCCTAGGTGTTACAGCTTAATTACACTCAATTTGCTGTCTTGTACCACTAAATGTGCTTATCCTACACTTTATTTAAGGGAATGTAGGACACATGGCATTTGCTTTTCTAAATTCTTATGTCCCAGGGCTCCATTTGCCTTTCAGGAGAATAATTGTTGCATGTAGTAGTTTTAGGAGTTTAAGGCAGAAAAGACAAAGCCAAACTGAAGGTAACTTCTTGTCACAAACTAATGTCTCTTCTCTGTTTGTTTATGTTTGTCTGCCAATAATAGAAAATGAGCCCTCTTTTGCCATCTAATGCAGGGAAGAAAGAATGGGCAGACTGAAGAAAAATGGTTTTGGGGGTGTTTTGTTTCATTGGGGTTTTTTTTTGTTGTTGCTGTTTGGAGTTAGTTTATAGTGTGGAGGAGAAGATGACAGTGGTCTATACAGAATTAAGTCTCTGTAAGTGGGGAGAGACATAAACATTTTTCACTATTTGCAACTTTGTCGTGACTGTGTGAAGTTCAGCTACTTAAAAGTAAAGCTTCCACTTAAAGTAAGGAGTCAAACTAAAGATGTATAGTCCATTTACGGCAATGTTGAAACTGATGATGAAACCTACATTCCTTGTTGTAGGTTTACATTTTATTGTCTATTTAGATAGGAATAGCTTTTCTCTGGGGCTGGCAAACTGTCCAGGTCAAATGTGTATTAAGATTTAACGTGTTGAAGTACAGCTGTTTGCAGCATGAGTAACCAAAGTCAGCATGGTGACTCAACACGATTTCGAAACGCAAAGGAAGACAACGTGACCCAGTTTTTATCAAAAAAGGCAATAAAAATCTCTGACATAATATGGATGTCACACATGCTCTGTTATATGCAGAAATTTCAATGGAGGAGACTGTAAGAAGAAAAAAAAAACCACAAAATGTGAAGAAAGGAGATGCCAAAATCAAAATGTGAGTTCTTAGGTTGAAGGTAGACAGTAAAAGTCTTGTTGCCGAACTGTCATCTATTAAATGCTACTTGGGTTCTCACTCTTGAGATCACAAAAGGAAAGAATTACTATAGCTTTCACACAGTACTAGATAAATTTATAGCAAAAACAACTCCAAAAGAGAAACCCTGCAATCATTTCAATGATACTGGAGAAAGCAGTTACCATAATAAAACGTGGTTACGATAGCATGCACAATAGTCTCGATGTAGTAAACTGAGCAGCAACTGCTATCAACTGAGAATCAGTATGTTTTCCATACAGTTACCACTATGCTGTGTTTTAAGAGTGTCAAAGATGCTCGTTATATCTGAGGTCACAGTATGAAGTGTAACTGCATGTCTTTAAAGAAGGATGCACATTGCAATAGGTTACAGCATTCCAAACTATTTAAGGATGGTCATCTTGCTGACTTATATGTATGTGACTGTGTATGTTTGTCATTAGTCTGGAAGGTTAGAAAGCCTGAAAGACTATCAAGTATCTGTAAAGTCTTGAATGTCACAAGAATGTTGGGAAGTCGAACACTGTGTCTAAAAAAAGAAAAAAAAAATTAAAAATTGGCAACATTAAGGTTGCAAAGCAGACCCTGAAAATTGGGTAACCTGTTAAACAAACAAAAAACAGACTTACTGTGAAGCAGAAGACTTAAGCCCTTTGTGACACTTGGTTAATTCTCTTTAGGGGTTTTCTCATGAAACAACAGCTGGTGCTGTTTTGAGAAGTGTTATTGGAGCTCTAACAATATGAAGCTCTTTCATACAGGACAGAATACAAAAGCCATTCTTGAGACAATTCCAAAATATACAAGAGAGATTGTCAGTTTAACAACACTGCAGTTTAGTGCTTGCTGAGTTTAAAAAAAAAAAGGGGGGGGGGCCCTTTCCTGCTACATTTACTTGCGTTTTAAGTAGTAGAAACTCAGAAGATGAAAGCATTTTTAAAACTTTTTTAAGTTATCAAGTAAAACATGATAGGAAGACTGTGGAGGATGTTTGTGTCCATAGATCTATGTCACGGACTTGGTGATGAAGATTTTCTATTTTTTGGGATGAGTTCTAAACATCACTTGAACTCTCTATAAATGTCTATTCAAGATGGAGATACAGGGATTCATCGTTGATCTTCTGTTTCAGAGTACAGCACAGCCCAGAAGGTTTGGTCTGGGAAACTGCAGTTCTGTGGGCTTCTGATGCTTGCATGCCTGCATAATAATATTAGTTTATGTACTGGAATGCTTTCTGGCTTTTGTTTTTATGCTTGTGTTTCAATAGTGTGTAAGTTAAATAAGTTCTGAACATGAGTGGCTTTTGCATACAGAAGATATAGAATACTTGGAGGATTGTACAAATACAATCTGTCCGGCTCTAAGACAATGAAACTTAAATGTTTAAGTGGAGCATACTGAAAAGGTGTTTGTGTGATGTCTTAATAAAAACTACAGAATTAAAGTTCTTTAAGACTACTTTTTTCCTTTTTTCTGTGTTTTTTTTTTTTTTTAATAATCACCAACCAGGAAGAAAAAATGTTACGCTGATCCTTTATGTGGTTTTCTCTGTCTCTTAAATCATATGTAATCCTGTTCTAATTAATGTGTTGTAAAAGATAATAGACATAGCTGTCACAGGGAGTAGAATAACAGAAGATCCTTACTACTGCTGAGTTAAATAAGCTCACTGTTCCTCAAGAAGTGACACTTCTGCAGGACTAGCTCTTTTCAGGCAGCAAAGTTTGTCTATTTCTGTCAACACGACAACAATCTGGCAGTAGCATCTCAACAGAAATAGTTTTGATACTCTATACATTTCTTACTGATAAGTTGGAAAGTGTAAGCTCCTCGGGGTTGTCAGGAAGACTTTCACTGGAAAACAGAAATGCATTTCCTAGTGTTGTATTAAAGGCAATGGCTTGTAGAAATCCCTTACTGATAATTCTATTCTGTAGTAATTTTTCACAATCTAGAGGTACTCATTCAGTCACAATAAAATGGACTTTTTCTAATCTATTGACTTCTGCAAACATGTTGTGGGACAAGCAGAGCTATTGGAGATAGGAAAATTGTAGCCTGAATTTATTAGGCAAAGGCTTGAGTTCTTATTCTGTGTTAACGTGTTACTGAGTTGCAATGCATGGTTAGACCCTAGTCCTCAGATACTCTACAAGAAGAAGCATTTTAGAGAGCTGTTTTTCAAACAGCCATAAGAATACAATACTGATGTACATGATAACTGAAAAATCAGTGTGTGATAACTGTCCGTCATGTACTTTGCTGACTGTAAAAATCTCTTGAAACCTAAGAATTGGGAGCAAATAGGAGAGTTCCATTTGAACAAGATTCCGGTGGTCTTTACACCTGTAATTCTTTTGCTTTCTATAGGAATTGCATTTCCTTTCTTCTTCTTTCAACACTTGCTTCTACTTCATCTGAGAAATATTATTTTCTTTTCCTGCTGATCGCTGCTCCTTTTAGAACAAGTGAACATAGCAGAACAGTGCTAACAGAGCTATGGAGCCAGTGAGTGAGCTAAGGGTGACTCCTATGAGGTATGATGTCAAAGATCATAAAGTAAAGCCAGTTAGGCCAGAAAGATACAAAAAACAAAAGAAAAAAAAAAAAATTAGATACACATACAGTGAAGCTCATTGGAAGCCTGGACATCATTCACAGAACTACTTCAGTGAAATAAAATTTACGTTGCAACTATTTGCAATGCTGCTTTAGCAACAGGTCTCATTCCTCCTCTTCCATGTATCAGCATAATGTATCTATCTGTGGAGTCCTGTTTCTTTTCTGCTTGCTTAGCTGATCCATGGCTAATCTTTTTAGGGGGGTGGTGGTGGGGTTGTCACAGTTTAAGACCAAATGACAGTGCGGAGACTAAAGTAACTCAGATACCAAAACACTTTAATCACGCATGCAATTTTTCAACTTCCCTGTTTGGCGGGAGATGTCCTGTGCTCCAAAAGAAAAGTCATGAGCGTTAGTGTTGGGGTTCCAGCTCTGCTGCCTGTAATCCTGGTGCAGGACTATGGGTCCCCTGGATTCTTTCCCCCTCTTGTTTTGGATGCTGTCAGTTACAGGAATGGGTAGTAGAGAATATTTGATTCTCATTTGGCCTGTTCGGGTCTACTTGGGGCTGAACAATTGGCTGTTGTCATCACTGTTGCATGTAGTTTGCTTGTCTCAAAGGTTCTCAAAATATGTCTTTCATAGCATTTCCATAAATAAATGAGAAAAATGTGATCTATTAATCTGGAAGAGAAAGATAATTTCCCTTGTTCTGAATAGAATGAAATGGTTTATTCTTGTGCCTGCTAAGAGGAAAGAAAAAACCAAAAAGCATCAAGGCTTAACTGGTAGAAGCTGGAGAAGACAAATTGGAATAATATGGGGAGAATTGTCCCTGTTAATTTTATGCTATAGGTTGGTGTTTAGCCTTTTTGAGTCTGCTGAAGTTGTTTGGGTGAGGTCAGTATCCTTCGCTCCTTGTTCCTACGTGCCTATATACTTTCTTATCCCTTGCTTTCAGTGCTGTGCAAGGCTGCAGCAAAGGCTAGATTGAGAGAACACTGATGATACTTTCTTCTGGCTGAGAAATTTACGTAGTGACTGGTTAATCCAGGATTGGAGTTTAGCCTATATTTACTTTATACAGAAATTTACTGGGAACAGCTAAATGGGAGTAGAATATTTACCTCAGTGGCAAGTGGGTTTTGTCCTCATTATTTGTTTGTTGATGGTTTTTACTGATCATGTAGCACCTGCTTCAAAGTTGGTAAATCCCCTGTAAGAGAAGGAGGCTATTTCAGGTATTAGGCAGTTGGTGACAGATTTTTTTTTTTTTGTTATCTCTGCTTGTTAGCCAGGCAAATAAATCATGTGAGTTCAAGTTGTGTTTACTGGTATTTTTAAGATAATTCCAATTTACAGGTAGGAATGTATACTGTAAAATGTCATACCTAGTCTCTTGGTAGATACGCTCTTACTCTCTCAGAATGGGGCTTTTCTACATTTGGTTGCTCTGAGAGATTTAAACTTTTCTTTTTGTGTGGTTTTAGTTCAATGGGGGAGATATTTATCAGAAAAAATTTGCTGAAAGATGCACCAAATCCTTGTATCCCCAAAAGTGAATGAGTTTTCTGTAACACTGCTTGCTCTTCCAATCGAGACGTTTTTCATCATCTGCAGCCACGCTAGGCTTGAATTCTGTTTAAATTACGACATTAGCCTATGTGATTCTCTTTTTTTACAGTCCTGGGCTTATTTCGTCAGAAAGCATTCTGAACTGGGATTGTATCAGGTTTAATTACTTCAGTTAAATGGAGAATGTAAATGATAGCAATTGAGAAGCCATAGGAGAGGCATTACAGTGTTTCTTAAGTTCCACTGAATGAATTGTCCAAACTAAAATGTAAAAGAGTAGCTTTACTGTTACTATTCAGAAGAGTATTCAGTGTTTTGGATTCAAATGCTTAAGCACAAAATGGATGTTATAAATACTTCACCTGAGGAAGTGGATGTCTTTTGTAATACACTGTTTTTTTCCTTATTTTGGTTGATCATGCTTAGCAAATCACTGAAGTTTTGAATATGTGACAATTTGTTAAGAAACTGTCACATAATCTGTTGAATTTTTTCTGTCAAGACGATAGCTTGATCTTAATACATCTGAAAACTTAACATTTAAATTACATGACAAGTTTTGATTGTAATTTAAATCTCTGTCAGGTTTTGTTTATATCTTGAGTGACAGATGGAATGAATAAGGTTGATTGTTAGTGTCTTTTTTTTCTTTTAGACATTATTTGATAATCAGATCAATGCTTCAAAAAAGGAAGACTCCGAAAGCATTAATAAAAATGACACTTCAAAGAAGATGTCTGTTGAGAGAGTTTATCAGAAAAAGACTCAGCTTGAGCACATCCTCCTCCGTCCAGATACTTACATTGGGTCAGTTGAACCATTAACTCAGGTAAGCGTTACTAAGTTTGCAGTCTTAATAGTTTTTGTTGTTTTAATGACAAAATTACTATTCTGGTTAATAAATAGGCAAATCTTTACTTTTCTGAGTATTTTGAATTATCATGCTAAAAACTGTGGTCATGTTTATGTATGCATGTGTAGGAAGGGGCCAAGAAAAGACTTCTGAATGCAGTGCTTGGTTCACCTGAAAAAACATGCTCAGAAAATGTTGAAGTTCAGTCAAAACATAAACACACACCTATGTGTGTAAACACACAGTTATGTGTGTATATGTGTGTGTGTTTACAAATGTGTCTATTTGCACACAAATATGTGTACATATTTGTAAGTAGCATTTGCTCCATGTCCAAAAATGCTTTGGTCTGTTTGTTTAGGTAGAGAACAGAGAATTTAAGCCTCCTGCTGGCACTTTTTTCAGCTGTTTTTGTGAAGTTGTAAATTGCTTTGAACTTCACTGTCTGCACTGTGGAAGTCCCACCAAGCAGAAAATAATGCATTTTTATTATGGAAGTCTTTGTGGGTACAGCTGTAATTTTTGCCAGACTTCTACTTCTGCTTTTGTCTTATATGACAGCAGCGATCAGATTGGAAGAGTAAAGTTCCTGAAGTAAATAGATCTTATAGAATCATAGACTGGTTTACCAAGACAGTAAATATTTTTATTTTATTTTGTTTATATGTAGTTAATGTGGGTTTACGATGAAGATGTAGGAATGAATTGCAGAGAAGTTACCTTTGTTCCAGGCTTGTACAAGATCTTTGATGAAATCCTTGGTAAGTATTTTTAACAATAATATTGCTTTAGCATTATGGAGTCCACGCTTTTCTGAGAGCTCTCAAAGCCCACTAACTTGTATCTAAGTTTAAATCAGAGAGTTAGGGTCCCACTAAACTGCAGTGCATGAAAATTTTAGTGCATTCCAGCACTACAGAACAGTTTAAAGAGGGAAGTGTGTTTTCAGTAGAGCTTGTAAAACAGTGTAAATATTTGTTACTGAATGTCTAAACTAAATCATTCTTTATAATCAATATTGTTACAAGATTTTTTAATCTGCAAAGTTGATCAGGGCCACAGTTTTAAGTAACATTTGAAAGAAGATTATTCTTCTGAAAGAAGACAACTGAGAGTTGTCTAAGTGTTAACTTAGATCATCATCTCATGAATCATTAAAAGTACCTCCTTCTGTACAGAATGATGGTGGTGGTGATGGTGATTCTTACGTGGATCGTTTCTAGACTTCAGACCGTTTTAAAATGAATAAGTGTCATACTGCCATTTAAACGTATGGTGACTGAGGCACAAAGAAATGATTTTTTAGAAAATTCTGTTGTAAGTCCCTGAGTCACTATGACTTAATAGTTTATGATATTCTCTTGGTGACAGGCACACATTGAAGACTAACCAGCAGTAGAGATGTGCAACATCTGAACAGTGTGCTGTCTGCTGAACTGATATTTTGGGTTAATTGACTTGAATTCTTGGGCTAATCAGTTTTTATGAAGTTACGATTGGTGGGATTACATTGTAAACTAAATTATGGTCTACTGAGATTGAGATATATTGAGATTAATGGAAATTTTGTCATGATCTTCATTAGGTTCAGCACTTATCCACACCTCTAAAACTACGCTTTACAGCATTGCTGTCTTCGAGGCAATAAAGACTATATCTTGGCCAGGTGGAAAAGAAGGATTTTTTTACCTTTGTTTTTTACTCGTTACTTAATTTGAGAAATATGGGAATGAAAATATTTCGTCACTTCTTTTTTGAGTGCTGCCCCATAGGTGAAATTTACAGGCTTTTCATGGGAGGGAGTCACTTCCATCTTGTCCCATTCAAAAGGAAAATCATTATCATATCATTATTGTAGTCCTGTATGGCTTATTGCTTCTTTATGTACCACTGATACATGCTCCACAGAGTGTGGTTTGAGAACTAGGGGACAGTGTAACAACATTATGAAAACAAGACATTTTAATTTTAATGGATTTATCTTCATGTCCTTTGGTGGTTTTGGGTTTCATTTTGATCTGTTTTGGGTTTTATTTTGATCTATTTCATGGGTGATGAGAAAAATGCTGAAAATTATTGTAATGGGTTTTCATTGTTAATGGCCATAGTCACATTTCTGATTTCTGTTGTTTGTAGTTAATATACATTGGAGTGCAGTTTAATTAAATTCTGATCAAATGTTAACTTCCAGTTATCCTTCTTTTGATCCTAAACTGTATAAACTGTTTAGGAACTAACTTAAAACTGTTATAGGTCTCACGGACTCTTTAGAGATAACTTTTGCTGCAATCAAAACTCTCCTTAATGGGTGTGACTTTTTCAGGATTGGGTTTCAGTGGCAAAAGCATGTGTAAACTGATCTGGTGATGCATATAATTTCCTAGGGTTTTTAACATACATGGTGTAATATGTGTAATAAATATCCAAACAAGAGGAGCAACAGAAGAATGAAGTGTTCAGTATGTTAAGAACAGTTATGAGAACGGGCTCACAAAATGCACTTCTATATTTATTTCTAAGATAGTCTAACGGCTAGAAATAGAGATTATAAGAAGGTTGAAAAATATCTTGGTCGTATTTATAGACTTCAGTAATAAGATACAGAATATATGAAAAGATACCAGATTAAGAAATACCTGGATCTTTGTAACTTGTGGTGGATTATGTGTATAATCAGTTTTACAGATTAAGTAATTAATTATTGCTCCTAGAAAGTGTTAATTTGTGCGTTGTTTCACAGTAAATGCTGCTGACAATAAGCAGAGGGACAAGAATATGACTTGTATTAAAATATCCATTGATCCGTAAGTAAAAGCATGCTTTCATTTACTTTCCCTGCCAGTGCTCGTGTCGTTCAGATTTGTACAAATTATTTTACTAAATGAAACTGGATTTTTTAAAAAACAAAATAATATTTTTGGAATTAGTTCCATTAGCTTCATATTTTACGATGAAAAAGTGAACTATAAGTGGTTAACAGTAAGTACTACCGTTCTGAATTTATAGTAATTTGCTTTCCTAAATCACTCATTAATGTTGGATTGAATGAAACTTAAAACCAGAAGGTGATAAAATTCATGATTAAATGAAAGCTTGGCAGTACATAACTGTAACCAGCTAGGTTACTTATAAATCATAAATACCAACCTTGAAGTTTTGTAACATAATTTTGCACCTCTTGAACTTCTAAGCTAACTCCTTTAGCATTAGGATAAGGTTATGTTTGAATTAGTCAGCTATATCACATTGAAACTGCAGATTGCAAGTAAATTGTTACCACTGTTTTTCAAAATTAAATATAAAGAGATATATCCTAATGAGAAGTACCCTAGTTAAACAGATGTTGATTGGGTTCCTTTAGTAGTACCTTTTTGGTGACATTTAACTGAATAGTAAATGTTTGAGACCTAATTTTTCACACCTAATCTTTAGGATATCTATATTTAGAAATAATTTTTCTGCAAGCTTTCTGTGCATTATCAGTTTGTGAAGACCAACTTGTTTTTATCATGGAGTGGGAGGGAAATGGTAGTGTGATCTGCCTGTCCTGTCATGATTTTGAACTCTCTAATAGTCCAAAATGAAAATTCTATATGAGAGCTAGAAGTATTAACGATGTTAGGTGTTGATGGATTTTGGCATTGATGCATAAAACAAGTTATAATGTTTATCATAACTAGGAAATAAGAGTTTTAAACAGATGATAACTTGGCCATGTCTGGGTGGACTTCAATGAAACCTAAAAAGCTACGTCTCTAACTTAAGTATAATTCTGTCACTAAACTTCAGGATTTGGTTGCAGATCATGTTGATAGTGAAAGCTCTTCCAACAGATTTTTGGGGGTTATTTCTCTGATGCAAAATACTGTCATGTATGGGCAATTATGATCCGTCTTCTAAGACATCTAGTAAGCACAAAGAAGTGGGTTTTTTTGTAATTAAAATTGATAGATCTGTGAATACACGTGGTAGGAATATGGTCTTTTATTGTATTTTATGTTGCTATTTAAACAGGTAAAATGTATGCAGGAGTCTGTTTTCAAGATTACATTAATTGGCTTAATGTCTTCACTATTTTATAGGGAATCGAACATTATCAGCATATGGAATAATGGAAAGGGTATACCAGTTGTGGAACACAAAGTAGAAAAAGTATACGTACCTGCTTTAATCTTTGGGCAGCTGCTAACATCCAGCAACTATGATGATGATGAGAAAAAAGTTACAGGCAAGACTATTTAACATACTTGGTTTTATTCAGTTAAGCCATTGTTTGCTTTTCAGTATGCTTTCTCTTCTTACTTTTTCTCTTTCTATTCTGTTTCATAACAGATGATCACTTAGTCAGCATTACTATAGCTCTGTTAAAGTGACTTAAAGAAATAAAATCTTACTTTTGCTTTTTTAATATCAATGTGTACAGACAACTTTATATTTACGTCCTTAATGGCAGTACTCATTATTCAGTAACCAACAACATATTTTAATATTTTGATTATAACGTATGCAAGCATTTAAACATTTTATGCTCTTGAAATGAAGATGAAAAAATAAATTTAATAAATTAGGGTGTGATTTATTATCCTAAATGTGAAGTAACCCTAATTTAGATCATGAATGAAAGTTAGTTCTGTTCTATCCTACTCCATGTATTTTGCCCATATGGTGTGTTGCAGAGTGATTTGGATCTGATCATGACCTAGTTTTCAGCTGATCAGGGTGTTGAGGTCGCCTGCCTTTCAGCAAGCAACTGGTAGATCAATCTAAGGGAAGCAATGGGAGCTTCCTGGTCTTGGGGGGGAGCAGCAAACTGCTCATTTTTGAGGCAGAAGCTGTTGCACCAGATTGGAGGTAAAAACTTACTATATGTTGCTTTTTCAGGTGGACGCAATGGCTATGGTGCAAAACTTTGTAACATATTTAGTACAAAGTTTACAGTTGAAACTGCTTGCAAGGAATACAAACACAGCTTTAAGCAGGTATAGAAATCATCTCAACGTTTTTCCTTTTCTTTGCTGTAATTATAAATTTAAAATGTAACACATTTTCTATATGTCATGAATATTTCATTAAATGAATCATCTAGCATTCAAATGGACGTATAGAGTTTGCAGGCTAGGTAGTTCAGTCAGTAAAATTGGTACTTCTGTGTATTAGAATTTGGGAGTTTTTTCTTAAGTACTATTTTTCTTGGGAGTCTTAAGTGACTGAAAATGAAAACCAAATTTCTTCTGTTAAAACTAAAGTATATTCATGTGCATGTGAAAAGGAATGTATTTAATTGAAACATCTTGTAACTGCTGTTACATAATTTATCAAAAAATCTTTCTACTTAGCTGTACAACTATCTAGATAATTTTTCACAGTGTTAAGAAAACCACTGAAAAATCTTTGTCATTAGTTTCATTTGCCTAGCTGGACGTCGGTCCAAACCCTCCTCCCTCCCCATTTGTACCCATTGCTCATTGTTAGAATTGTTAGCACGCAGACCAAGGATTCAGTGTAATCTGATCTACTGTATGTAGCTTTGAGATGGCGACCTTTCTAAAAGTTTGAGACCTTTATTGGAGTATTAGATACCAAAGTTCCTTCACTTTGGAATCTTTCCCAGCTGGTGGCTTCCTTCTCTTTTCTTTTCTTTTTTGACAAGTAATTCATTTCTGGTTATGCTGTGAAGTAACTACATAAAAAATACATTTCAATGGTTTTACCTCTCTCTTTAAAAATGTTTCTGCTGACTGCCAAAAAGCAAACTAATATTGGTTTGAGTGTACTTTTTGAAAATGGCATGCTTTATGACTTAGATAAAGTGCTATGTTTTCCAGTATTTTCAAAAATTATGAAAATTTGAGACAACTGACCTTTGATATATGCTGTGACTAGGCATTCTGCTTGGTCTTATAAATGTGCCCGTGTTCTTAAACAGGGAACAATACTAAGGCTCCTGAGTCAAGACTGAGCAAGTTGGTTTGTCGAGAAGCATGCTCTCATACGCTGCACAGCAACTAAGATGCCATCTCAGAGACAGCTGAGTCTCTGCACTTGGACTAATAGAAGCGTTAAACTGATGGGCAATAAGGACTGTTTAGCTAGCTCACTTGTATCTAATTTAATCAGTTCTGCGGTGGGCTCTATTTGCATTAGAATCATGTCCATCAATGTAATGATATCTGCATATTTACAGAAACCACAAATCTGCTGTCACCGATGCTTGTGCAAACCTGGGTGAAGTGATTAATTTTATGCATAGTGTTTTGCCAGAGGAAACTTCTAAAAGAAGACTGTGAGCTTTTTGTGTAGCTGTTGCAATCCTAGCATAGCTGGAAAATGGAACAAAGGAGGAGGATAACGTGTATTGTAAACTAACATCTAAAATGTTTTGTTTCCAAAGACTTGGATGAACAATATGATGAAGACCTCTGAACCCAAGATTAAGCATTTCGATGGTGATGACTACACATGCATTACATTCCAGCCAGATCTATCTAAATTTAAAATGGAAAAACTTGATAAGGATATTGTGGCCCTCATGACAAGAAGAGCATATGATTTGGCTGGGTCATGCAAAGGAGTCAAAGTCATGTTGAATGGGAAGAAATTACCCGTAAGAGCCTCATTTAAAATATTTTAAGTGTACTGAGTATTTTATGCAAAGAATAGTAACTGTTATCTGTATTACTCATAGGTAAATGGATTTCGCAGTTATGTAGATCTTTACGTAAAAGATAAGCTGGATGAAACTGGAGTCGCGCTCAAAGTTATTCATGAAGTTGTGAATGAACGATGGGATGTGTGCCTCACTTTAAGTGAGAAAGGGTTTCAGCAAATCAGCTTTGTAAATAGTATAGCTACCACAAAGGTGAGTAGTTCTATTAAATGATAAAAAATGCAAAAGATAGAAATGTGTGCTAAGGTTATGCCCAGTCAGATATTTGATAAAAAAATACATCTGTGTTACTGAAAATAAATAGGTGAGAGAATCCTTTGCATGGCAGGATCTGGCAGAGCAACTGAATGCAATCAAAATACATTCATAGCAGTATTTCTGAATATGCACTAGTTTTAAAAACACTAGTAATCATTATCAGTGATACTGATGTCTTACATGAGCATACATGGTATTGATTAAATATAAAATGAATGGAACTATTTTATTCCTTTTTAACACATTGTAATAAAATAATTCAGAAATTAAGCTAAAAAAAATGTACAAACCCCTTTAAAGCTAGTAGTAGCAGGTTTTGGAGGGCGAAAATGGCTTTTGGTGTTCTTGAAAAATGGCTTTCCATTTATGACTTTATGATGTATAAAACTGGCCTGAAATGTTGAGATTAATTTTCTTTTATTTGTGTTTCTTTGTAAGGGGATCTAGATGTTTTCTGTACTTATTAGCAACTATAGCAGTAGTGAAATGATCTCAGAGCAAATCTTTCATTACGATGAAGCAGCAATATGCTCAGCATACTGAAATACAATCTTTGTGCTTCTCAAATTGCTGGCACCGAGGCAGTCAGCTGAGATCAACTAGTGTAACTCTCATTTATGCCAGTTTGGCATGGCCCAGGTTTAGGGATCTGGGATCCACCATTGTGAAAGAAAGTCTTTGTCATTTCTACTCCTCACAAATTGCACCGGATGAGTGATCTAACAACAGTTCAGCAATTCTAGTGATTGGTGAGGCTGGTTTTAGGGAATCTTAACCATCAGCTTCACCAGAAGATGAGAAAGATAAGAATTTGTAATCAGACACTTCAAAACCCTCCTTGCTCAGATCTTTTCTAAGAAAGTCAAACAGAAGAAAAATCTAATGGTAGTATAAGTGGTTCATAAGCACCAGTGGTTACACTAAGTGGGGTCCCTATTCTGGGCAGGTGCCCAGAAATAGCAGTGTTAATCTCGGTGGTAGGTCATGTGTAGCCAGTGTTTTGGTGGTATATAGTTTTGTTTTTACTACATAACTTCTTCCAGTGTCATTTTCAGTGTAGCTGAACCAGTGTTCAGTGGTAAGAGGGATAGTTAATTTCATTGTAGAATATTTACTTCGTAAGTGTGCATTTTTATTAAATGTTTATCTGATGCTTGTCAAAACTAGGGATAACAAATGTGTCTGGTAGTTGAAAGGTTAAAACTTAGTTTTAATTCAGGCCTCTTTATGCAACATAAAGAAGAAAAATAGCATGATCTTAAAGATGCGTACAATACCTTTATGAAGAAGCTGGCAATGTAGAGGAACTTAATAATGTTTGATAATCAGGTGAAGAAAATGTATTTGAAAAAAATGAATACTTATTGACTCCTAAGTTAAATATATTGCATATGCTTACTCAAAAGATTTTGAATTTTACTCTTTTGGATCAATTTTCACCCATCATGCAGTTACACATACATTGTTATCGTATATTCTTTAAGAAAATTCATAGAAAAAGTACTGTGTATTCTTCAAAGGTAAGTGTTGTAATTTCTAGTTTTTCCCACTCTCCCGATCCATGCCTTATGTGTGTGACTGGATGTGGAATGTTCGGGGCCGGTGAACCACCTCACCAGCAATTGATGTGCAACTACCCACTGATGAGACATAATGGCTAGTAACTAACTGCGTCAACTGCCTGTCCCCTTATCTGCTAACAGGTGAGGAGCTCATTTCAGCTGTTTTTTGGTTATTTATCGCTGTTTGCTGAAAGCTTTTCATTTCTGTTTCTGGATAAATTTCACCCAGTCGTAATTTCCCTTCCACCGTTTTTAAACTTGCTTTAAATTCCAAACAAGTTTTTTTTAGGTTGATGGGGTTTTTTTTTGAGGGATGCATAGAAGGTCAGGCAGTATGCTGAGGCACAACTCCCTTGTTTTGTTCTTGTAAATTTGTTACCTTGGTCAGGTCCCCATTTATTCACGATTTTGCCACAGTAGACCACCACAGAATTCAACTTCAGGCTCTGAGACAGCATTTGAAAGAATGTTTGTAGTTATTACGGCTGTGCAGATAACCCTTTGGTGAGACTTGTATATAAACTGATTAAACATGGTCTTCTCAAGTTCTTAATTTCAAGTAGTAGCTGTAGTAGGATTTGTAGTAGAAGCTTCAGTTATTAACATAACAATCTAATGATATTTTTAACATGGCGGCACTGCTAACTGTAATACTACTAATCATTTTAGCAGAAACGCTCAGCTAATACAGATGCAGTGTCAGATAGTAGACTAGGGTGGAGGGAGCATCCCAACCTGTTAAAATTTGCTGGAATTCAGCAAGAAATTCAGGACCGTTCCAGAGCTTGATGTTTTCAGATTTCTTCTAATAAAATGAACATAATAGAAAACAAATGCAGAAGTAAATAGGATTTTATTTGTATAGCTAATTCAATGAAAATTTCAAATTTATAACTAGCTTCTGAATTTGTTTGCCATATGAACCATTTATCGGTCCATAGAATTTAAATATGGCTTACCTTGGAATTAGTTGAGGCTGTTGGCTATTGATGACGATATGAATAGAATGTATATAGGAGCCAGTCTAAGTTTCATTTTTAAGATTTGAGTTGTTACCATTTCATTAGAAGTCTGTGTCCTGAAGTTTGCAAGACCGGGATTCAGTCATAATGGTTACCTTCTGGGAAAAGAAGGTTATGCAGTTTTAGTGTTCTGTCTCATAATACCGTAGTCATAATAATCATTGACAGCCCTCTGGATTTAGAGGGTATTTTTCTTTTTCTGTCTTGTATTAAAATGTACTGACAGTTGGGGCAGTTATAGGCTGTTATGCTTCTGTAGTGGGTAAATGTGCCACCTACTGGTGAGATGGTTGAAAGGTTCCCAACTTTGAGCTCTGAACATCCCTCACTCAATGCTACACACTAAGAATGGACACAGGAATGGGGAACTGTTATAGTAACTAATATCTTCTAAGAACGAGAATTACTGGTAAGTAGCTAATTTTTGATGTGTCAGTTAGTTTTAGCAAAATATTTGAAGTGCTAAAATCGAAAAAAAAATAATAATTGCTCAGGTTGTAAATACAAAAATTTACTGAGATATTCCCGTAAGCATAAGTTTTCAGTAGTGATGAGTAAAAGTAACGCACTTTAAAATTGCCACTTAAATGAGGAATTTTTTTTTAAACATGTAATTTGATATTTTCCTGTAGTAACTTTTTCTTTACAGTATGAAAATGGTTTTATTTTTCTTAAAAGTAGCAGGATGTTGATGCGTCAACTTTCACCTGAACTCTCCTTTGCTGAAACTCTGTCATCCATATGTGAATAAAAACTGTTGTGTTTTAGTGTTGGTATTTTTTGTTTGTTTGTTTTTGTTTTTTTGTTTGTTTGGGTTTTTTTTGTTTTAAGAAGAAATGCCATGAAAAAATACATGTATGTATGGTGCTTCTAAAACACCCTAGTGGTTTGTGTTGCTGTTTAGTAGGTGACTCTAGAGACTGACAGAAACCATAGCTGGTTTCTTCGAAGTGCAACTACTGGTTTTGGTTATGACTAATAATATTTACCATCTTAAGCTATTTTTTTTACCTCCTGTCTCTTTTTTCCTTTTCATTTCTACTTTCTACATGAAGCTGAGAACACAACTACTATCTCCTGTCAATTCAATCACTTTACATCTTCTTCAGTCTTTTCAGATGCATACTCTGCCCTAAAATGTAGAATCCTAACTTTTGGGTTTTGCTTGGTAGTTCTTTCTTTTCCTCTCTCTTTTTGGCTGCTGTTTTTTTCTTGGTTTTGTTGTTTTCCGTTTCTTATTTCTTATCTGTCCTGTACTTCCCCATACCCATCAAAAGCTTTTTTTTATCTCAGTTCTGTTTTTAAAGCAGCTTTAAAGAAGGAGGGTTTTTTGTTTGTTACCTGGATGTCTCCATAGATGTGTTTTCTCTAATTTGTCTGTCCTAATGCAGATTGGTCTGAACAGGAACCATTATTTATTCTGTAGTTTTGCAAGTCACTAACTGATACTAAGCAAAGATGATCTTCTGTGTACAATGTTGAGCGTTGAGTTAGGTATGTTTTAATTGTATGGGATATGCCTGCATCACTCCTTTTTTGTTACAAGATAAAAGATTTTAGTCAAAGCATTATGAACTTTCTATAACAGACACTAGAATTTAGGATTTTATTATTATTTTTATCTTTTTGTCTGTAAATTTAAAGGGAGGCATTTGAATAATCAAATATATAAACAGCTTTCAGATATCCGGGGCTTTAGGACCATTCATATTTTTGACATCTTTCTGAAGAAAGCCTGCTATTTTACCTGTAAGGGAAGTTGTATCACCTTGGACTTGTAAATATTTAAACATGTTCATCACCATTGGTTTAGGCAATTTCAGTAGTCAATGTTCCATAGAATTAAAGACTGCAGGGATACATACCTTCAAATACTAGTTCTCCCTAATCTGGAATGTTTTATCTATGATGTAAGTTTGTGCTGTTTTAGTGTGTTCCCTCAGTGTTCAATTCTAGGACTAGTCCTGTTCAATATATTTATCAACAATCTGGATGCAGGAGTTGAAAGCACCATTCAAAGTCTGCTGATAATACCAAACTGGGAGGTGCTGTTGACTCTCTTGAGAGATAGGAGACTTTGACAGAGGGGTCTAGATAGATTGGAGCATTGGGCTGTGATGAATGGGATGAAATTTAACAAGTTGAAATGCTGGATTCTGCACCTGGGACAGAGTAACGCCAGGCACAAGTATGAACTGGGAGAGGAGAGCGGCTCTGTGGAAAGGGATCTGGGGCTGCTGGTCGACAGCAGGCTTCTTAGGAGCCAGCAGTGTGCCCTGGCAGCCACGAGGGCAGACCGCATCCTGGGATGCATCAAACACAGCGTAACCAGCCTGTCAAAAGAGGTGATTATCCTTCTGCATTCAGCGTTCGTGCAGCCTCACCTTGAGTACTGTGTGCTGTTCTGAGTCCCACAGTTTAAGAAGGATGTTATGGTCCTTGAATGCATCCACAGGAGGGCAACAAAGCTGGTGAAAGGGCTGGAAGGTGTCCTGTGAGGAGCAGCTGAGGACTCTGGGTTTGTCTAGTTTGGAGAAAAGGAGGCTTAGGGGCAACCTCACTGCTCTCTACAGCTTCCTGAGGAGGGGACGTGGAGAGGGAGGTGCTGGTCTCTTCTCCCTAGTGTCCAGTGATAAGACATGTGGGAACAGTTCAAAGCTGCGCCAGGGGAGGTTTAGGCTGGACATTAGGAAGCATTTCTTTACCAAGGGGGTGGTCAAACACTGGAACAGGCTTCCTAGAGAGGTGGTTGATGCCCCAGGCCTGTCAGTTTTTAAGAGGCAGTTGGACAATGCCCTTAGCAACATGCTTTAACTTTTGGTGAGCCCTGAAGTGGTCAGGCAGTTGGACTAGATCGTCATTGTAGGTCCCTTCCAACTGAAATATTCTGTTCTAGTCTAGTCTTTACAAGTGGTTCTGATTCGGATTACTTCTGCGTTGAATAATATACCCCATAATAGACAGACCTTTTTTCCCCAGAAAGCTTGTGCAATGCCTTTACTTTCCAAGCAATTTAATCCCAGAATTACTTGTCTTTTAGCAGTATGTTTTGGGGTTTTCCGTAGCTGGTTTAAAGTTTAAGACCAAAGAGAATTGTAGCTAGAGAAGGTGATAGAAGCTTTGGGGCACCTTCTGAAGGTGTTCAAATGCTTAGTGCTTCCATATTTAGACTGAATTTCATCAACAGTGAAACCAGTGTTTAAACATTGAAAATATATATTTTCATCACCCTGCCACATTGCAAAGCATGAGTTATATATGGCTTCAAAAAGGTAACTTTTCTGACTTATTACTTCCAAGGTTTAAGTACATAAGTATTTCTTCCTCATGGTCTGTAGTGCTAGGGATCATAGTTGGGAGGTGAATACGTTGCCTCCACCAAATGTTTTCTTGTAATAATGGCTTCACTTGAAATATCTAATTGGAAAGGCCTTAAGCAAGGTTAACCAGTACTCAGAGTCCCTCTATTTTTCTAGGGCAAAGGGAAGAATTGTGACAGGCACTGTGAATGTTTCACTTTCAGCTGTTATGGTGCAACAGAGGAAGGAAATCCTATATATTTTTTTTCCCCTCACTCTGATGATGCAAGAAATTGCTTATAAGCCATTTTTTTAATTCTTCTGCATTTGGGCAGTAACTGTAAGGGAGTCCAGCTGACTGCTCATTTGCTACAAGACGGTGGCAACATGATTATGTAGCTATAAGTTATTGCCCTGTGGTCTCCTAAGGGGTCACTTTGCCAGCTTACGGTTACCTGGATGCTCTGTTATGTATCTTTTATTGCAACATCAGGTATGAATTTCGAGCAGGTTTAGCCTCTGGCAAGTTTTAAGGAGAACGGCTCATCTCCTTAAGGTTATCTTGCTCTGTTCTTTTAGAGTTTTCTGGATCTTGTGGTTGGCTATTTGCAATTTGCCCTTGCATAAGCCCAAGGCTAGCAAAGAATGCTAATAGCGTTTATTCAGAGAGTTCTGTAAATACAGCTAAGAAAAGGTGAGATGATTTTTGGAAAGGAATAGCCATGGGTGCTATATATCTGAAGGTGAGCTCTTGAACATTTTTTTTTATGAACCAGATGGGGAAAGTTTAATTTGATGAACAAATGTATGATGTTTTTAGTCCTAGGTGATTTATGTGCCTGTTAAAAAGATACCTCTTCACAGCCATGTGGTGTTCCAGGTGCCATCCCAGTGCTACAGAGTAATTTTCAGATTTGCCATACTCTTAAAGTGTAAGCAGCTACATTTGAAGTCCACCACTGTACAGTGAATGAAAGGTCTCCTGCTTCTTCTGTTCCGTGTAACATCCATCATCCTCACTTGTATGAAGACTGAATGACATGAGAGAAACTCTAAAACAAGTTTTCCTTTGTTATGCTGCAACTTAATGTGCATGGATTTTCAAATTTAAGTATGAGTACAGGAACTTGGTTAATACGGCTAAAAACTATTAGGAAATTCAATGGTTTTGTGTTTTGTTTTTTTTTTTCTCTTCCTTCTTTAAGGGTGGTAGGCATGTTGATTACGTGGTGGATCAGGTTGTGGGCAAACTGATAGAAGTGGTGAAAAAGAAGAATAAAGCTGGAGTTTCAGTGAAACCATTTCAGGCAAGTAACTTTTTACAAAAATACTGAAAATTATGAATGTGGTAATTTTGTTGAGTAAATTGGTTTCTATGTTTTCAACAGGTGAAGAATCATATATGGGTTTTTGTTAATTGCTTGATTGAAAACCCATCATTTGATTCCCAGACAAAGGAAAACATGACTTTGCAGCCTAAAAGTTTTGGGTCCAAGTGCCAGCTATCTGAGAAGTTTTTTAAAGCAGTAAGTAAATCATATTTCTCTTTTTTTTCTGTGAAGCAGGAATTGACATATTGGATCGAGTGTATGCATGTTATGTAGCAGAAGATTAATTAGTGCATTATGGTACTCTAGTGATATTAACATGCTAGGAAAGTGGGATGGAGGAACTTCTGTTCATTCTCTGGCCTTAATAATGGAAGCAATTACTGTGTTTTGGCACTTGCCCTGGATTTAAAAGCAACCTTTGCCCGATCAGCTCGTTTGTTGGAGATTCTGGTATTTATATTGGTGAAACAAATTTGACTCTTAAAACTTAAACATAGGCCTTGGCCAATTTTTTGTGTTAAAATGTTTTTCTGAAGTTGAGAATATTGTCTACCTTATTATTTGGTATCAGTCTTACTCTCTTTCACTGAAGTGAAAAGAGGGAAGGAACATGTCACATTTACTTATTCTTCCAGTAATCAAGGAAATGCAAAATTGTGGCTGTACTATTCAAAGTGATCGTTATTCTCAGGCAACAAGTTTAGAAATTTTGGCTGTAGACAGGCTAAGAATTACTACTCTAAATGAATGTGTTAGTAGAAATACATGGTAGAGGTTTTTCCTCTACTACATTTTTATACAAGGAAGGAAAAGTAGAATTCTGTTAGCCAGAACTCATTATACTAAGTCTTATTTAGTGGCAGTAGCATAACTGGAACTCCAGTAGTAAGGAGAATGGTGCCACTGCTAATACTCTTGACATCAAAACTTAACTTACTGTATAGTGGTTTATTCTTCTAATTCTCTGTTACTGGTGACATTCTTATAGAACTTAAAGGAAAAAATAACACAACATAATCTTGTATTAATTCTTCAGATTTAGTTATATATGTTGTAGTTCTATTAGTAGGTTTGATTTACAATGTTTCTAATATTTCCAGAAGTGAGCATTGATCTCCAGACGTGTTAAACGTGCAGCAGAATCTCTAGCCGATGAGCGCTGTATTACAGGGGATAATGAAAAGCCAAAGCTCACAGTATTTTGCTCCACCTGTATTTTCTTTTGATGTGAAACTAAACCTAAAGCAGTTTTAGTTTAGAAAATATGCTGTATGTTATTTTTGCTGCAGATGTGTTTCTTAAAATGTTTTCTAGTTTCTCAAACAGTTGCTATAGAGCCTCATTCTTAAATGCTTTGATTGTCTTTCAGCCATTTTCAGTCATTTCCAAAGAAACTTTAAATGGTAGTAGATATCCCATGAAGTTACTTTTTGCTGTCAAAGTCCAGGCAGCAGGTGCTTAGTACCTGAAATGTCTCAGCACATCAACCACACAGCATAAGAAAACCTCTTATTAGGTCTCAGTCCACTTTTCCTCCTTCCACCAATTATACTAGGGGTGGAAAAGAAGCTGTGTGAATGTTGTGTTTTGGTTTTGTGTGGATAAAATGCTAGATAGTAAGGTATGTGTTAATTCCTTGACCTTTTATATGTTACAGTTTTTAAAATTTAGAGGGCTCTGAGAAAGTGTTAGATCAGTGACTTAACATTGAGAGATAAGAATCTGTTGTATGAAGCTTTACTTTTCTCAACCACAAATCTGATCTGTTGCTTATAGGCCTCTAACTGTGGTATCATAGAGAGTATTTTGAATTGGGTCAAATTTAAGGCACAAACTCAGCTGAACAAAAAATGTTCATCGGTGAAACACAGTAAAATCAAGGGCATTCCGAAACTGGATGATGCTAATGATGCTGGTAAGAGCACTTATTTTTAATATCTTTAATGTTTCATAGATTTTTCACAGACATAATAATTTTAAACTTGACTTTATTTCTCATCCTTATGTATATTATTTAATTAATCTTTCTATTTTTCTAAACTTTCTAGAGCTAGAATTGAAGCATGTTGGTGAGTTTGGTATTAGGAATACCATCCTCTCTAGGGTAGAGAATTAATAACGCTGAACAAAAGCGGCAGTCAAGTTCCATATTGAAAGAGCCCGTATTTTCTAATTGTGGTTTCCAGCTAAATAGTGTTACCAATATTCTGTTTTGGAGGTGACTAGTCATCTTGACCTTTCTTTTATAAAAAGATCAGAATCTTTATAGGGTCACAAGCAATAGGAAGTAGATGACGTAGTGTGCAGACCTGAGGGAATGGTTCAAGAGACTTTTTTCATGGGATTTTAAATGCCATTAGGTTCCTGTCTGGGGATATAGGGCAAACTGGCAATCTTTGTTGGCTTGCTTCTTAGCACAGATAGGAATTGGGATCAGCTGGCAATCTTTGTGCCAATAGCAATGGGATGGGAGTTGTCCTTGCATTATTTGAGGGGCACATATGACTAAAGAGCTTGAAATGTTGCCAGTCTGTGTTAATGTTAGTTTATTTTTAATACATCCGTATATTAAGCAAAGATAGAGAAACTGCAGTGAAGTAGGCGGGTGAGTTAAGTAGGTAAAAGTATGTAAGGCAGGTAAAGAGGCTTTTTTTATTTTGAGCTCCAGTGTTCAAGCCAAAGATAACTTGATGAGATGATGAGTTCTGTTTAGTTTTCCTCCCTTTCTTTTTGATTCCTTGGGCTCAGGTTATTATTTTTTTTAAGTGAGTTTTCTTCAGTATTTTATTACTTTTTCAGTTATTCAGATGTTGTATTTTGCCTCAGAAGTTGATAATTGTGTTTCCTTTAACTAGTGTTTTGCTTGTGGAATTTGTATTCCTTAGTCAGATGCATGTTCCTGGTATTCTTCCTGCCTCGAAGATTGGGTGCTTGGAGAAGTGCTGTGTTTTTATAGATATCAAGCCTAGTGTGCTCATAAATAACACCATGAATGATTTTGGAAACACTTGTTTCATGGTTTGGTTTTTTTTAGCTCTGCTTTGGAGGCCAGGCTTCAAAATCGCTTCTTACTCAGTTTTTTTCACTGAGGGTGAGGGAAAGGAAGAACCTTTACAGGGGAGCTAATAAAGTATTACATTGCCTTTCACCCTGAAACTTCCTCAACTAAGAAGGCATGCAGAGACTCATTTGGGCTCAACACTGATGCTTAAAATTTTGCATGACTTGGATCCCTGTTATCCAGGTGTTTCTCTGCTGCCTGGTTATTCTTACATGGAGAGCAGGAACTCTGCATCTCTCAAGAAGAAGGCTTACCCAGGTATTGGTTTACTGAAGATCTGGAACATAGCAGATTTCTCACATTTGAAGGCATTGCACATTTGGGGTAGACACACAGGAGGGCAGAGAGTCATTCAGTTTCTGAATACAATGTGTTTTGTCATATTCACACTAGGCCTGACTTTCTGAAGTGTTATATATACTGGCAGAGATGTTTTAAATTGGAGGATCACAAGTAATACTTTTAGTAAAAAGTTCTTTAGTCCTTTCTTTTTAAAGACTGAAGGTGCCATATGCATCATCTGTTTGCTCTCGAAAATCAATAGGACTTTTCTGTTCTTTTTGTGCAAGAACTAAGCTGATACTATAATCAGGATCTCTGACCTCAGTAAAAAGCTGCTTTCATTGAGAAAGGGAAGGCAGAAGATGATACAGAAGAGTGACTCCTTCAGTGTGGCTGACTGTGTGTTGGTTGCTGTGCTCTTGAGAACTTGTCTCAATGAACTTTAGTTGGTGACTGCATCTGACTGAAAGCTTGAGGTTTCTTGACGTAAGGGGAGAAGGAAGTCCTGGTGCCAAGGAAATTCTTTAATGAGCACACGGACAAAACACTGTAGAACTACCAGTCTTCCTTTCTGTCTGTCTTTGGGATCTTAATAGAAAGGATTGGGGATTCTCAGGGTCAGGTGAAGTAAGGATTGTACTTGTTCTTTCTGTGTGTGAGAGGTGATGATAACTCCTAGGTCCAAAATATTCAACTCTTTGCTATATGAATGTTTGCTGTGAATGTGCATGTGACTAAGCATATCATGAAGAGTTACACAGTTATAAATAGTCTTTTCAAAAGAATTTCAGACCTCCCCATAAGCTGGAGAAAAGGTTTAGCTGATGCATGAAGATATGGTTTCAGGGAGATTGCTTCAGGACATTCATACAGGTCACACAGAGGTTATCTGTAATTTGGCAGCAAAATACAGTAGTCTTATTTGATGTAGTTATGTTTCAGGACAAATAAATATTTGTAAGGATCCCAGGAATTACACTTCCATAAGCACCCCAGTCAGATGAGGAAACAGGGCTGGCTTTGGTTTCTAATAGCAGGTGCCAGTAGTTGTTGGACTGAAGTAGTCCAGTGCAACTAGGAGAGAATAGTGTCTGGCCACAGACAAATGTTATTTTTACTTCAGGAATGAATTTGTAGCTGAGGTCCAGCATCCACAGGTTTCTTGGGTGCCAGGTACCACTGAATTTTTGAATCAATATTGGTTAATACTTAGGAATAGGAGAGAGATGTATCTGTACAGTGATATACTTGCTGCAGATTTCCTCTCCTACTGAAAAGAATGAGGTACTGAGTCCTATACCTGGTCATTCTTGCTTTCTTGAGATCTTGATGAGGTATACATGGTTCTATGGCTTGTTGGAGGAGAAGAGGTAGAAGTGAAAGGAAAAATAAAGAACCAGGAACAGGAATATAGGATTGTAAGTGAGCAGCTAGATTACTAAATCTGGTGAAGCATAAAAGCATTCTTTGAACCTGCCAGTTCATGTAGTTTTCTCTTTGAGTTCTTTAGAGCTGTGTTCAGGAAAATACCTGGCACATTGTGTTTCCATGCATTTAATTGCTAATGATTGCTTCCATTCCAGAAGAAAGTGCACCTGGATGATACTCAGATGTGTTTTCTGCAGTTCATTTAGGAAAAACAATTGGCTTTCATATATTCTAAAACAGCAGACTAATATTTTTCGTGGTGTTTGTTTTCCACCTTGCTGATAGCATGGTAGCTATTGACACCTCTTGATACAGTGTGAATAGCTGCCTAATTTAGATTATATTAAGCCATACGTCTGACTCAGAAGACCAAAGATGTTGAATGTAAGTTCTGTGTAATAGGAAGTGCAGGGTTGTTTTTACCTACCAGGTAAAGGCAAATGGAAGTACTTATTTTAAATGCCAATATATTCAAAACTATCTTATTAACAGTAGGTGAGACTCAACCAGCTTGAAGTTTTTTTGCAGTCTTTCCTACCACTTGGCCTTGATAAAAAGGCAAAACTGCTTAATGAGCATTTGCACTGTTGGAAAAAGGTGGGTTCCTTTTTTGAGCCTGCTTATTATTTAGAACATCTATTCAACTGTTGCAGTTGCAGCAGACAAAATATGCATCTCATACCGGTTTTGAGCACACTGGACACACAGGAGCCAACATGCAGTGTCTTGGAGAATCAAAATTACACTATTAGTCAAAGTTTTTTTCTTCTGTTCAAGAAATTTCTGAGAATGTAAAAGAAGTGCAAATGTTCCAAGATTTTCTGTCAAGTTTTTCTTAGAGTTGCCTGGCTCCAGCTGATGGACAATAAAAAAAAAAAAAACCCCAAAATGTAATTTAATAAATTACTTCTGAAAATATACTGTGAGGAAAGGGGAAATGCAGAATGGGAAATAACTCCTGTATATAACTCAGACATGCATAATGTATGCGTGTAAGAAATTTGCAGCTACAAAAATGAAATGGTCAGGGTACAGAAGCAATCTGTCTTTTTTTTTTTGTGTGTGCAGACGTGTGGGCACCATTACATAAGATGCACCACCATTGCATTCCATTTTGTCTCTTTCGCTCCTTGTCCATAGCAATCCATAGCGTATTGCTAAGGGCAAGGATACTCATTCTTGTTGTGTGTTTTTAGTGGTATGGAGGGCTATTCCTAAAAACAGAAATTCAGCCTATTTAAATTACCTGACGTAGAGTAGGAAGAATACTCATGACTGATTCAATTGTATTTCTGTTATTTGAGTTTAAAAGTTATGCTTTCTGGTTTTTTTTGCTTTGCTTCTACGTCTTCCTGGACTGCAGGTGGCAAACATTCCTTGGACTGCACGTTAATATTAACAGAAGGAGACTCTGCCAAATCTTTAGCTGTCTCTGGCTTAGGTGTTATTGGCAGAGACAGATATGGAGTATTCCCACTCAGGGGTAAAATTCTCAATGTTCGAGAAGCTTCTCACAAACAGGTTAGTAGTCTTGTCATCTCCTTTTAGCTGACAAATGAATGCCTCCTGTTTATTTTTGATTTCTAGGGTTACATCTTCATATTTTACTACTTATTTTTTTATGAAAATTTTGTGGCTGGGGTTTAATAAAGTACCAGCTACTTTAAAGCCTGGGATAAGCCTGGAAATATTAAGTGTAGTAGTACAGTCCTGGGATGATAAAGTTCATTTCTTCACAAGTGCAAGGAAATTCTGCTATGACCCATTAAAATTTTACATGAATACTTAAAACCCCTAAAATTTTATATTCTCTCTGTTGCCATGTGATTTCATTGACTCCCAATGTTAGGCAGTAGAAGCAGCAGCATTACCGCATCGCGTTACTTCTGCTGCTCTCCATACTTTGTCTATAATAAGAGTTGGGTTGCAGATGCCCATAGAAATAGTGGAAAGAGAAGGCAGCTTTGTGAGATGACTTTTTGTTACATGTGCTTTTCTCCCTGCCTTCTGAACCCAAAGTGCTCTGGCTCTAGAGGAAAAGGGGAGTAGTGCAGTCTTGAGAATTTGCATGTACAGAAGAAATATTTACAAGTGTGAAGGCTGCAAGGGGGCTGGGGATAAAAAGGTTATGAATTTGAGGTAGGAGTGCATTGAAAAAGTAGCTATAAAGCCCACCTAAAAAAGATGGAGATATTTATGAATTTCTGCTTTTTACACTGACTGCAAAGATAACTTTTTTTTACACAGATTATGGAAAATGCAGAAATCAACAACATCATCAAAATAGTTGGGCTACAATACAAGAAAAGCTATGAAGATCCAGAATCTCTGAAAAGTTTGAGATATGGAAAAATTATGATCATGACAGATCAGGTTAGTCTGAAATTCACAGGTTTTAACGTACAGAGCTTCTTAAAATGTGTTTTGCTGCAATTTGGTAGGTAACATTTTTGTGCGTTATAACCTGCCTCTGTTTTATGACAATAGGGATGTTTCTTTATGGGAATAATTTATCTATGTGTTGTTTTGGTTACTCCAAATGAACAACTGAACTTTGCACAGTAGCAGAGACACCAAAGTAATAATAAAAGCATGTATAAACAGGAATGCTTTTGGTAACTCAAAAATATGTTGAAAGTAAGGACAAAAGGGAACAGTAGATGAGGTAGTAATGCTAGAAATCTAGGAGAGATGATGTAGGCAATTATTTCTGGATAATCTGATGAAGTGTGTGTCTATTGTTCAGATTTTAGAAGTCTAGGAATCCTATGCTTTGGATATTTGTGAAGCTTTGCATTTTTTCCCAGAAAGGTTGAGCTATCCAGCATCCTAACACCAACGAGAACTGTGGGCCAGGTTTGGCTTTCTTGCACAAAGATTCAGCTCCATGGTGTCTGGGAGAGCTGTCTAGGTTTCACAGAAAACATGCCACAGGGAAAGAAACCTTTGAGCTGCAACTGTGCTCTTGGCTTGGAAGAGCTTATTATTAGCTCAGGGATAGTGCCATTCACAGGTGGCTGTTTTATGACCAGGTCCAGTTTGGAATGCAAATTAAAACTAACTGTTCCCTTCTATGTTTTCTGTCAACAGATATTGTTTTGATGTACCCAGGCCAGTGAGTGGGTGTTTTGGAGGGTTTTGGGGGATCTGACATTTTATAAGATTGCCTCATATTTTCATGTTCTGATTTAGGATCAGGATGGATCTCACATAAAAGGCTTGTTGATCAATTTTATACATCACAACTGGCCATCACTGTTGAAACATGGTTTTCTTGAGGAATTCATCACTCCTATTGTAAAGGTATGGGTTCTATTAATGAGATTTTATTTATTACTTACAGTGCAACAGAAAAGTTGATTAGGTTTTGTTTTGTTTTTTTAAAGGCAAGCAAAAATAAGCAAGAACTTTCATTCTATAGTATTCCTGAATTTGATGAGTGGAAGAAACATATGGAGAATCATAAAGCATGGAAGATAAAATACTACAAAGGTTTGTTTAAAAACAAATAACTGAACCTCATGGATCTAAAAATACATAATAAATGGGTGCTATGAAGTTTTATTTGTAGCTGTTTTCATGATAATATCTTCTCTAATGATTGTATAATACTCCCAGTAAAATAAAAGGGGTAAAATAATAAAACTTAAAGTTTGAATATGGAGTAAATGTTTCTTGTTATTGTACAGGTCTGGGTACCAGCACTGCTAAAGAAGCTAAAGAATATTTTGCTGACATGGAAAGACATCGGATCTTATTTCGATACGCTGGTCCTGAAGATGATGCTGCCATTACACTGGTAAGAACTTATAAAAGTGCTTCTATATGATACATTTTAGTTTCCATTGTTTACTGAAATGGCATGTCAGGAAGTCCTAACAGGGTTGGGTTTTTTTTGTTGTCATTGTTTTGGTGGTTTGTTTTTTTTGTGTGTGTGTGTGTGTTTGTTTTTTTTTTTTTGTTTGTTTTGTTTTTCTTGTTTTTTTTGGAGTAACTGAAAAAAATCCTTTTGGGAGAGAAAGAAACTTTTGGAAAAGATTTAAAATTTTTGAATAAGAGCTTTATCCAGGCTCCAAAATCAGCTGTACCTTCTGCTTAGTAGCTTTGATCAATTTTGTGTGGTGTGGATATCAAGAAACATTATGTTCAGACTTGCTTTTAAAGACAGAACATGCAAAAGAGTATTCTGAGTACAGCAACAGAGCCCAAACAAACAATGTTTCACACCTACTTAAGGATCTGAATTTTGTTTCTGAGCAAATAAGATCAGATAAATTATTTATTCATTAAAGATATATCAGTGTGGCATATTTGTCTTCGTGCATGTGTTCTACATATTTGAATTTGAAATCTTTTAGATAATTGTGTGCAGCAAATTACTTGTGTTTCAGAGAGAGCTTGTGGAAGGACAAAGGATGGAGTGTCTGGAGCAAAGCTGTTTTCTCAATAAATGTTTCACCTTTTATCTACCTGAATTCATTATTTTAAATGTAGATGATATTAGAGAGAAAAAGGGTAGGAGAGAAAAAATAAAAATGGGAAAATACCCATCTTAGACAAAACAACTTTTTTCTTATATAACAACTTCTTCCTTATATTGTGAATCTAGTAAAATGATGTGGTTTTACTAACAGAAAGGTATAGTATCTGTTCTGTTCTGATGAAGAAAAACAGCCTGATGTGTTGGAAGTTGTACCACTCATTTTACTTCTGCCCAAGATGCACTTAAATATAATCCGTGGTTCCCCATCCCAGAGAAGTGTGTTCACCTAGATAGAAAAGGAGTCTGTTATTTGCATATACATTAAACCAATTGGTGGAGAGACCCTGAGCTCCTGGATTAAAATTCTGAGCTCTGTTTCTGCAAATAGACCTCCATATACAGGCTGATATCTGAGGCCATATATCTTCTCAGGGCTGATCCTCACTGTTGTCTAAAATGATATTCTGTCAATTTGGGATGAAACTAGTCATCTCTGTTACATTGGGAGCAACCACTGACTAGTACTGAAACTGTTAACACGAGCTTCACTTACACTCCTACCCACATTTTCTCTGCTGATAGCTATAATCCCAGCTCCAGGTTTACCTGTGGGCATAGATGGTGTAAGATTATAGGCTCCACCAGACCTCATGACAGCTGTAACCTAGCAAATTCTTCAACATTCTGAAGAACTCTCTTGCTAGCAAATGAAGTCTTAGAATAGCAGTTTTAAGTGGAGAAAGAAAAAACCGTTTTTGTTCTATTCAAGAATAAATACCCGAGAATAATTTTTATTCAAACTTTTAATTCTATTGATTCTATTTTTATTCTATTAAAATAGTTTTTATGCTGATCCAGCTCTTGGTCATTTGTCACTTCAGTGGTCTACAAAAAGTATAGATACACTGAAAGCAGCCAGAAGAAAATTGTAAGAATTTAGTCATGTTAGTCATGTTTTTACAAAAGCCTAAACGTAAGCTTTCAGATACCTGACATTGTGAATTGTCGAGCTTTGTTCACAAAGGAAGTCAATCTGATGCCAAACAGGGTGATCACTTAGTCCCTTTCTGAAAGAGCAAGTTACTAGGGTTTACTATTTATTATATAATACTATGGTCTCCAAGGAAATGAAACTATTCAGTGAGCTCTTTTGGAGTGCTCCAGTTAGATTCCTTTAAAAAAGATTGCACTGATGACTGTCGTCTTATGCAGGAGAGTGGTTGAAATCAGGACATGATGGCGTCTCTTTTTCCCTGACGAAAAAAAAGCAGTACTTCAACAACTCACAAAATTTTCCCAAAGTAGTTGAAATTTTGCGTAAAACACATATTCAGTTTTTATGTATTCTTCTCTTAGTCTTCTGGAGGAGAAACTCACTGGAGGGGAGCTCTGTTTCTGTAACAGGACAAAGACTTTCAGAACATTCCTGTGTCTTTTTGTAGTGATAAGTGGTTGCTTTAATGTGACACCTTGTCGTCATGAAGAATAAGGCCCTTAGTCAGCTGGCCTAAATTCTGGCTTTAGTCTTTTCATGAAGTGTCAATTTTGTCAAGCTATCAATTTTCTGAAGAGGACTAGGGCCAGCCACTCAGGAACAGCTACAAATTATTGGCATTCTGTGACTGACAGAGCAAACAGGGCATGGAGAGAGAGGACAAGAAGAGGGAGGTATTGTTTCTAATACCCTCAGTTAATTTTCTTGATGACAGCTAGTTATAGTTCAGTCTAAATGATGAACCCAACCGTAAAATTATGTGGGGAAAGATCCCAACACCTTTAAACTTGTGTATCAAAGGCCAACTCTGATGTGAAGAGAGGTGTAAGAATGATAAGATTGTCTGTGTACAGATTTCAGGAAAGTAATACAAATTTAAATTATGATCAATGAGATATCTGTGAGTTTGAAAAATGTTGTGCAACAATGTCCAAAAGGTCATGTGCTTGTACCACTGCTTAAATGTAAACATTAGTTATATGGATTATCTTGTCCAAATACGTAGTATTGAATACTTGATCAGATAGTGCAGTACACTTAAAATTCTGACTAAAGTAACATACATTTACGCAAACATATATATGCTGATAATTTAGTGTACTTGGCATCTTTTCAGGCCTTCAGTAAGAAGAAGATTGATGACCGAAAAGAGTGGTTAACAAACTTCATGGAGGACAGGCGACAGCGTCGGCTACATGGCCTTCCTGAGGTGAGTCCTAAATAATAGTAACAAATATGGATAGTGAGATTTAAATGTAATGTAGTTTTTGTATTGAATGAGTAATGTATGTGTCTTTTTCAGCAATTTTTATATGGTACAGCAACAAAACATTTGACTTACAATGACTTCATTAACAAGGAGTTGATCCTCTTCTCAAATTCAGACAACGAGAGATCTATTCCTTCCCTTGTTGATGGTAAGCTGATAATTCATGATGTTTTGTTGGAACATTCCTCTTCATTGTTGGTGTTTAAACCTGTGATTTGTATTGGAAATCAATGCATTCAAGTAGGGAATATAAGGACGTTCATATTTTTGTTTATCATTCATACGCTAAGGAATTGCCATGTTTCTTCTGTGAGGAAGTTTAAGCTGTTGCTGTGCAGCCTTTTTACTTAACCAGACCTATTCCCTAGACCATACAAGTGCTTTGTTTCTAGTCAAACTGTCAGAGAAAACAAGTCTTTTAACTGCTTATAATAATTAAAATTCAAGTTGGCAGCTGAGTGCAGATGAAGATGCAAATGTTTTCTCCCTTCAGTCTTATACCACAGGCAGTGTTTTAGTGGTTACTAACATTTCCTGTAATCTTGCTAGGGTTGTCAGTCAGGTTTGCTAACTCTCCCTTTGCAACAGCATGAACATTAAAAGAAGCATCTTACTACACTACAGTTTCATTTATAAAACTGTCTGCAGACAGCATGAGCAGGAATTTCTGCTTTTATTATTGTCAGTATGCATATGTTTACTAAGATATGGAAAAAAGGCCTTGAGGGTTTCATGGGGGGGGCGGAGCCCATTTATGTCCACTTTCCAGTACATTTTTTATAGTGGAGGTGGTCAGCCTTCTTGACACTACAGACCCATTCCAAAATATTCATGCAGCAAGAGGTTTTTATATTTGAGATGAGAAAGTGGGAGAGTTCGCAGGTGGGTAAGGGTAGTAGCTTTCTGGTAGGATGGATCTCCAGCTCTGCTGCAGAATGAGGCAGGGTTAGGTATGCAGATACTTCTCTTAGGAAATCAAAGAATGTCAGTCTCTGTTTCAGCTTCTCCAGACTTACTTCCTCCCATAGTTGGGTACTTGGATTAACTGGTAGTCTGTATGCAAGCATTTCATAGTTTGCTACTCTGGAAGAAGATTCACTGTAGAGCTGCATGTTTCAAGAGGTCATTGTTCCTTATAACTTACTCTACCCTGACTGCTTTCTCAGAAACAGCAGAATGATTTTGCTGAAACTTAAAGTAAAGAATGAGCTTGCAGTAGATAACTTCATTTGAACTGAGATTCTCCAAGATTGTGCCTACAGAAGTGTAAGAAAATGAGAAGGGAATGTATTTATTTATTTATTTATATCTTTGTGTGTGTTTGTAATATGAAGTTTGTATTTATAATATCATACATATTATATATAATCGCTATCAGTTACACATATAATATGTATAACATTGTACATATATAGTATACACTATACATACATAGTATGTACAGTATTATACATATAAAATTTTACATATTTTATATCTAATTGCTGTCAGTGTTTCTGCCAGCTTTGGCTGTAATTCTGCATTCTGGGTATGGTTATGAGAACTGTTCAGCAGGCAGTACTCTAGCAATGGTTTTTGTTCTTCAGTATCATCAGACTAGTCTGGCGGCAAATCTCAGGAAAAAATGAAGAGAAGAACATTTTTACTATCTCTTCACAGTTACTAGTTACCACTCTTCTTGGTGATTCTCCTGTGTAAAGGAGATCCTCTAAGTCTGTTATATTCAATAGATCTTTGATAGGAAAACATGATGCGGGCCCATTGTCAAGAAAATTGGATGTTACCTATTTAAATGAAATGGAAATTGGAGTCAGTGTCTATTTTTTCAATTTTTGCTCCCACATTTGACCCAGGTTAGTTATGGTAACACAGAGCAATATTTTAGTGCATTTCAGAAACGTATGTGAATTAAAACACTGAATAGATCAATAAGCATGATCTAGAACTGGTTGTCAGTTCTAGATAACATGCAGAAAAAATGATGCAATCACTTCCACGCAGATGCTGCACTTAGTGTGCCTAAACAATAAAAATAAGATGATCAAAGAGACTGGCCTCTTTCTTAAAACTTTAAAAGATCTAAAAGGGAGACAAATAACATTTTTTGTTGAATTTTAATGAGTGAGAATTTCACACAAAAAGTAAAATTTCAGAATCCTTTAAAATACACGTAAGCTACAGTTGCATTTGTCACTGCTGAATTTGTTTTGATATTCTTAGGAAAAAGGTTTTGCTGAGTAGACTGGAAAGAAACAACTCTTGTGGAAGCTGTACATTTAGGATGAAGTTGCTGTTTATTAGAATGATGTGCTGTATGCTGCATAGTAATGATTAGCTGAAAGGGTTATGTTTCCACTTTTCTGGTAACTTTTTCAGTTTGGGAAAATATTTATTATTTTAAAAAGAACTGAGATACTAATTTGTTATTTGGTTAATATTACAGTGTGAATTTGTTTCCATTTAATGTTTAGGCTTCTTTTGAGAGATTAGAAATGATAATAAGGCAAAACAAGTTTATTACTTAAAAACATATGCTTGTGTATGTGCTGAAAATGGGATATTCTTGTTAATAGGTTTAAAACCAGGGCAACGCAAAGTTTTGTTCACTTGCTTTAAGAGAAATGATAAACGTGAAGTAAAGGTTGCTCAGCTGGCTGGTTCTGTTGCTGAAATGTCAGCTTATCACCATGGGGAGGTGAGTATGAAGGATGGTAAAGCTGTGAGGATTTTTAGCCTATATAAAATATTAGGTAAATGTTTACTGTATTGAAATTGCAAACCTATTGACTGTCTGTCTACTAATCACAGGCTTACTTTTAAAGAAAATGAACCAAACAGTATATAGCTTAATAAGACAGGATATTTCCATTCTTTCCAAGTTTTTGTGCACAGTGGTATCCCAAATAGTTCATGGGTTGTGGCAAAATAGTAGATAACTAATTACCTAGGTAATTTCTAGATTCTCAAATCATAGGAATATAGGAACAATTTGTACTAGGACAATTTTTGTCTTAAACAAGAAATATAGTCTTTTAAGGTAAGAAGAAGAGATACTGTTCTTTGAAAACCTGATACAGGGTTGGAATAAAGATGATTTCTATCTCCTGTTTTGTTTATATTTATCTGAAATATTAGCAAGAGTTGCCATATTAACAGTCTCTCTCCATCCCTTCTTCTCTCCCTTTAAAAGCAGTGAGTAGTAGTTTGTGCAGTAGTAAGTTCAGGCAGTCTGTGCCCCTTTCAGTCCTCCAGAGAAGTGCTTTAGGAAAAATGGAGAAGCCCAGGGGTTTTCATAAGCACAGAATGTAAAGACACTTAAATCAGGGAGGCAATGTGGCTGTGGAAGAGGAAGAATTATGTTTTGCCAGCAGCTCTTGTAATAGGTTTACAACATTCCTTTCTCAGGGAGACTACTTTTTTGAAATTGAATTCAGGTTAGTCACACAATTTTTGGGCATTAAAAATATATTTTTAATTTATTAAACAATAAATAATTATTATAAATATTGTATAACAATTATACAATTTATTGGCTGATTAGGAAAGACTGTCTCTTCTTACACTTAATTACTATGAATGCGTATTTTCTTGCAGCAAGCGTTAATGATGACTATCGTCAACTTGGCTCAGAATTTTGTTGGCAGTAACAATGTTAATCTGCTACAACCTATTGGTCAGTTTGGTACCAGGCTTCATGGTGGAAAGGATGCTGCCAGCCCTCGCTATATTTTCACCATGTTAAGGTAAACACACACGTAAAGCTAAACGCATGCTTTTAAAAAGCCTTGTTATCAAACTAATCCTTTCACAACACTACAGGTTTTTCTGTGGGAGAGGAGTGGAATATTTTGATGGAAGCTCAAATTCCGCTTTACATCTATAAGTGTGTTTTTACACATGCATTTTTTGCATGATTTTCCATCAGAGAAGTGTTGTGGGAACTGTAGCTTTTAAGGAATTGAACTTTGAATCATACGGCTGAAGACTGGAAGTGTCGATCACTCAGATTAGTTACTGATCTTAAATTGTGACTTCTTGCAGAAGTAGCTTTCAGTTTCCCTGTTCAGTGTGAAATCTATTTAGTTTCACGATAGAAAGTGTATTGCCACCTGGTGATAAGGTCTGCAACTCAGCATAGACTTGAAAGTTGAGATGGATTCTTTTCCTTTCAGATCAGTTTCTTCATATCGAGCTAAATTACACATACATAATTAATAATGAAGACCTAATTTAATGATGCTGATTTTTCAGCTAATAGCTTGAAATTCAATTTGGCATGCAGAGTGTTAGAATGTGTTCCTTAATGTAAATTATTGTGGTTTTGTAAGTTACGTTGCTTCTTTTATTTCCTCATTTCAGTGTGATATTTTGCCTAAAATTCCTTGTAGTTTCTTCTTTTCCTCTAATTATGAGCTTTATACATTAGTATCAGGTTTTACTCCCTTTCTCATATATGTTCTTTCTGTAGCAACCTGGTTTTGTAGATTTTTCCTTTTTGCATGAGGTGCTGGAAATCGTATTCACCCAGGACGATGTTTTAGATGAGTAAAAGGAGTCACCAGCAAAACCTCTGCTAGGCCTACAGTTAAGCAAGATAAAGAAGAATATTTGCAAGCTGTATTGCTTTATTACTGGTTGACCTACTGTCACATTGAACTGTGCTCCGAATACTTCAAAGAATGATATTTTTGTAGATGTTAAATGTCATAAATTACTAGTGTATCGTGTACACGTGTTATTGTGAAGGAAACAAACATCATCTGTTATGAACACACTCTTCCATCAGGAAGAACTTCCTTTTTACATTGCATTTTCAGCTTCAGAATGGCAAAGAGATGCCTACAAATAGATCACATCTGGACCCATGGACTGTTAAAGCATTATATATTTACTGGACTCCAGATAAACAGTTTTTTTCTTTTTCTTTTTTAAAGCCCTTTAGCAAGGCTGCTTTTTCCATCAGTGGATGACAACTTGCTTAAATTCCTTTATGATGACAACCAACGTGTAGAGCCTGAGTGGTATATTCCCATCATTCCTATGGTTTTAGTAAATGGAGCTGAAGGAATTGGTACTGGATGGGCATGCAAACTTCCGAACTACGACACCAGAGAGATTGTAAACAATGTCAGACGAATGCTGGATGGCTTAGATCCCCACCCAATGGTAAAAATAATAGTATATACTGGTATTTTGTATGTTTGCTAAATAAACCTTATTTTGTACTTACAAAATGAATTCATATCACTAGAGAAAATCTTGATTATTGGACCATCTGGGTTGGATTGTCCCAGTAATTTTGTGTGGGAGCTTTACTTGACTGTTGGGATGATGCTGGGGAAGTTCACCTTGAAGCAAAAATGTTGCAATTGGTATTTTTCCAATTATTTCAGAGGACTTTTTCTTCAGTCTGCTGGCTGTAAGCCTTCACATTGGAAGTCTTACAGGGTAGTTATGACATGGCAGTAGAGTAAAAAGTTGTACCACTCTTTTCTCTTTGAGGTACTACTACTTATCTTCAGCTAAACTTAACATTTCCTCTTTCTTGTCTGAGGTGTACTCTCTTTTACATAACTGTAAGCATAGGAGAAGGTATTGTCACTGTTCAAGAAAATTAGCAGCTTCTGAACTGCATCTAACCTGTGTTCCTTTATTTTAAAATTTTATAATTTTAAATAAAGTGGTGTATACTTGAAAAAATTTGGACAGGAAGAATACCTGGGTGAACCCAGAATATCTGTAACCAACATATGAAATATAGATAATGTAACCTTTACTTTTCAACTGATGGATATTGCTACTTTGCTGTGCTTACCAAGTCATAGAAGCAGAAACTTCTTTTCTTCTCTTCTTAGATCACAGTTCACTGAGTGTGCAGTATCAATTTCCATGACATAGTGAATTTCCTTTTGCAAATTCTTGGGAACAATGAATAGATTTTTTTTTTTTAATTAATGCAATCCATTGCCCTTCCTTTAGGATTCCTAGGCCTTCTGTGTAGTCTCACAGTCAGTTGAAGCTTCACTGTGGTTGAAAGAGGCAGTTCTGCCTCCATCTAGCTCCTTTCTGTATGCTGGTATGTGTTTGTGGCTGCATGGTAAGCTGGATAAGGGAATCAATTCAGTTAAAAAAAATTCCCCACCCTGTTAGTTACTTTTTAAACTGGATGGGTTCCACTATCTTTGCCAAACAGCACAAGAATGAAAAAATGGTTAGGGGAGGTAGCACCACTTCTGTAAAGTTATTGTGAGACTGGGGTGTTAATCTGCTTTCTGTCATGCCTTATCTGTGCCTGCAGTTTTCTTTAAAAAAGAAAAAAGAAAAAACAAAAAAACAAAAAAACAAAAACAAAACAAAAAAAAAAAACACCAAAAACCCGACAAACAAAACAAAAAAACTACCACCTCACTGGGTTCAGCTGCATCTTCTTAATCATGTATTTACTCTGTAGATGTTAAGATACTTGCTCCTGTCACTTGCATGTGTGTATTCTGTTTTTTCTGTAGTATTTTTCCTGTTACTGAAGATTTTCACAGGCATGAAAGGCTGGTTGATGGATTGGTGAAATATAAAATGGTAGCTGTATGGTGTATGGGAAGAATATTTTTCCAACGTTTTATTACAAAGATTATTACCACTTTGCTGCTTTTTGCAATTTCAGCTCCCAAACTACAAAAACTTCAAAGGAACCATTCAGGAACTTGGTCAAAACCAGTATGTAGTCAGTGGTGAGATATTTGTGGTGGACAGGAACACAGTAGAAATTACAGAGCTTCCTGTAAGGACATGGACCCAGGTAAGTTACAGTGAAATACATCTACATAAAAACCAAAAACCGTGAAAAGTTCCTTATTAAATTACTTAACCCTAAATCTGGATGAACTTTTAACTCAATTTCTGATGATTATACATACATGGAAGGGAACATGGTTTCTTTCTTTTGTGTGCCTTTGTAGAAGATGGTTTTCTGCTTGTGCCATCTGCTGTCCATACTACAAAGAATACCTGCTTCTACTGCTGCATTAATATTTAATCCCCTTTTTCTTTTGAGTAGACTTTTCTGTCCTTCTTAGATGCCTCTTATGTTTGTGCTAGTCTTGGCCTGCATTTTGCAGGTTATACTGGTTCTGTAAATTATAACTGGTATCAGATGTAATGCACAAAGCTTTGAAATCTTACGTTGTTCAGTTGGTTTAGGGAATTAGGGATTTTAAGTGTTTCTGTTTTTTGCTGCCCTATTTTTAATAGGTATACAAAGAACAGGTTCTAGAACCTATGTTGAATGGGACTGAAAAAACTCCAGCATTAATTTCTGACTATAAGGAATACCACACTGATACAACTGTGAAATTTGTTGTGAAGATGACAGAAGAAAAACTTGCACAGGCAGAAGCTGCTGGACTGCACAAAGTTTTTAAGCTTCAAACAAGTCTTACTTGTAATTCTATGGTAACTTTTTCACGTTTGGCTATCAGAATCCTTACCGTTGCTTGTTGTAAACTCAAATGTTTTTGTAGTGTACTTTGGTGCTTAGTATTGAACAGTTTATTGTGTATTTGAAATTGTTTGAAGAGTAGAAAATTGTAGTGATGACAAATATTAAGTCAGTATGGATCAGCAAATCCATTTTAGTCTTGATGAATCTTTCAAACCAAATTAGACAGGCTCGGGGTGGTTAGTTTCCTGTAACTGAAAATTTCCTGCGCAGCTAACCAAAAATGGTTAACATAAAGTAGATCATACAAATAACTTTCTGCCATATTAGATTTGAGTTTTAAAGTTGAGAGAAATTATATTTTCAAAATTGCACTTTATGCAGGACTGTTACTCCTCTAATAGAAGTTAAATGATCCGATGTTTCCACCAACATAAATCCCATTTTAGGTTGTAAGGTACAGAAAACACTACCTTTAAGCTGCTGAAGACATGACAGTGATGTAAATTACTCATCTGGTTTATTCTGCTTTGTAGCAAGATGGGAGTAAGAATGTGAGTAAATAAATATACATCTGTCTATTAGGAGAGGGGTTTGAATTGTAAGATAATTTCTGCCAGAATATTTCCAAACAACCTGTCTTTACAGAGACTGAAAAAACAGTACTATTTTTATTTATGGCAGGTACTCCTTTCAGATATTAATCACAAAGCAAAAATACCATTACTGTTGCTATTATTGTATAAATCAAAAGGTATGTGAAAATAGGTTAAAAATAAATTAAAGACCATAGAATTGGCAGAGGAAAAAGGCCTTGCTCAACCCATTTTGTAAATTGTGCTTGAAAAGCCAACCTGCCAAATCAAGGTGATAGTATTTCTCACAGGTTTAAACAACCATATGAACTACTGTGAGAATCTGTCTTCAAATTAATGTTTAAGGGAGTACAAAATGTTTTGCAGCTTAATCCTGTGTTTTCTGCCTACTGAAATACACAGAAAGCAGCCTTTACTATTTATGTGTAGGAATTAATCTGCCCTAGTGTAAGCATCCTAAAAAGTTATGTGAGCTAGTCATTGTTCACCCAACTCCCAAACAGATGCTTTAGATGGATGAATTGCCGTCTAGAGGGACTTATTTCTTTCAGTTGACTGTAGAGGGCGCCTACAATGACTAGTTCACTTATAAATATCTAAACTGGAGATGTCAGAAGTCAGGCAGGATTGATTCCACCTATGATGTAAAAATGATTTCTTACTTTGTGCTTGAACTTGAAGGATGGCAATTTTCACAACTGAAAAGTGGCAAATTCACAGCTGAACTGAAAGATTATTAAAGATGCTTTTCAACTGTTAGGTTAAATAGTTGTGAATCATTAGGTACTACTGAACTTGTGCTTCAATCTATATCTAAAGTTAGTCATTCAGCTGAATTCAGGCATATTTCTCTATATAGATGTCTTTCTGTTCAAACGTGTTACCATAAATCTCATCTTAAATCTACTTGTGAATAAAAATTAAATCTATCCAGCTATGTGCTGTGTAGTTCCATAGTAAGGTTTGAGTTCAGTCTTCAAAATACCACTTTTTGTATGGTGCATGTTACATGTGCCATAAAAATAAACTCATACATAAAGGTTAACGAAGTCTGAGTTATGTAATCTCTCTCAAGCAGTATGTTATGTATTTTATAGGTGCTATTTGATCATATGGGATGTTTAAAGAAGTATGAAACTGTGCAAGACATCCTGAAGGAGTTCTTTGATTTGCGATTACATTATTACAGTTTACGCAAGGAATGGCTTGTGGGAATGTTGGGTGCAGAATCTACCAAGCTTAACAATCAAGCTCGGTTCATTCTAGAGAAGATACAAGGAAAAATTACCATAGGTGAGTAAATGTAAGTTAGAATTGGTAACAATGGGGCAAAATCTGGAAATTATTTAAATACAGTAGAACGTACTTGCATGTAAGACATTTATTTTCATTACACTGATTTTTTTCTTCTTTTTTTTTTTTTTCCCCCACCCCCTGGTTGTGTGTGTGTCTTGTAGAGAACAGATCAAAAAGAGATTTGATTCAGATGTTGGTCCAGAGAGGTTATGAATCTGATCCAATAAAAGCCTGGAAGGAAGCACAGGAAAAGGTAATAATCTGAAATCTCTGCATATATTTGATGCTGTTAATGTTGTAAATGATACTAATTTATTCAGATGTTTGTTTTTCTAGTAGTCTAACTTAATTTATAACACACATAACGCTTTAAAAAGATTTTTCATTACTCCTTATTGGCTTCCATTTTTAAAAATACATTAAATTTGTACAAAAATATTGTCACATAATATTGGTGTCATATATGGATAATTCTTAGAAAAAAAACCCTAGGTAATACAAGTTTGAAAATGAGAATGCAGAGAATTGAATTTCTTAAGGTACCCAAATCAAAACTGGCAACTTGATTTCTGACTGGCTGATACATAAAATCAGCTGCATCAGTTACCCACATATAACAGATTTTCTCATTATTATTATTTATTTGTCATATGATTGCAAAATATAATTATTTATTTTCTGTAATGAAACATGAATATTATAAAGCTATGACTTTTGAACTTACTTTAATTAATTTTGACCTTGGCCTATATTTATTGCTGCTATTTTAAAACCCAAGGGTTCTTTTTATTGTTCCAAAAGAGATGACAAGTTTAATTTCATGCTTTACCATGGAAAGATGAAAATAATGATAATCCAACTACAGAAGGTCACAGGAACATGGCCTTTGGAAAGGTCCAGAAAAATATTAAGGTTATTGAATCTATGAGGGCACACCTTGCTACTCTGTGATGGTGGTTTGGAGCAGTGTTACAGTTCATGCATAGAGCTAAGATTTTTAATACTTGTAATTGTGAATATTTCACTTTAGGCAGCAGAAGAGGAGGACCCACAGAACCTGAATGATGATGCTTCCTCTGCTTCTGCCTCAACTTCTGGCCCTGATTTTAACTATATCTTAAACATGTCTCTGTGGTCACTTACGAAAGAGAAAGTAGAAGAGTTAATTAAGCAGAGAGATTCAAAGGTTGGTTACCATAGAAGGCTTGTTCTTAAATTATACAGTAATTACTGAGGTGTCCAACTGTGAATGTTTAGTTTTGATAGTATTTACTTTAGCTGTAACTTAGTAACTTACATTCTGTATACTATTTTCATGTTTTAGGAAAGAGAACTAAATGACCTTAAAAGGAAATCTTCTTCAGATCTCTGGAAAGAAGACTTAGCAGCCTTTGTTGAAGAGCTTGAAGTACGTTTTATTTTATATATCTTTTAAAAAATATTAAATTTAAATTAATTCAATTAAAAGCATTAATCAATTAAAGTATTAAAATTTAAGCAAAAAACACCACATTTTGGATTAAAAGCAGACAGATCCCCAAATAAGTGGGAAATCAATACTGGATATTGGTGTTCCTAGTTGTGTTCCTCAGGGATTGTCTCTTGCATCCATACAGTGTAACGTTTTTTCCAAGTCAATGATGATAGAAGAAAAATGACCAGGAAAAAATTTGTTTTCAGATGACATAAAAAAATGGGAGTAGTAACTGGTAACGATAATAATTATAGTACTACTACATGATCTAGTTGGTTGTGAGGCAATAAGTATTGTCAAATGCAAAGCTGTAGATGTAGGAACGAAGTGTGCAGACCATAAGCACTATATGAGGGACTCCTACTTTGCCTCATCAGTAACTCTGGAAGAAGGTCAAGTCCTATTGGTGGGTAACTTCCTGAGCCTCAGCTTTCAGCATTGCCTGAAAAGGGCTGATGTAACCTTTTGAAGTGACACAGGATAACAGAAATAAGATGTGTGTTTTATTTCTCTGTGTGTTCATGGTACAGCTGCAATTGGAAGTGTTCTGTTCGGATGTCTGTATTTCACCTATATTTCATACTGTGAAAAAAGCTGGTTAAAGGACTGGAAAATGTGCCTTAAAAATTACTCTAGAATCTAGCTGCTTAAATTAAATGCTGAAATACCATAAAGTTACATTACTACCAAGACACATACATGAGAAATAGAAACTTGATGAAAGAAAGATTTTCAGTCTAGCAGTGTCCAAAAGTTCCTATTTATTCAATCTTGAATAAAAGTGTAGATTTTAACTGTACAGGGTAATGAAGGACTTACCAAGATTAAGTGGTTGGTTTTCCATTACTGGAAAATGCGTTACTATTCAAGTGAGAATTAAGGGAATTCTTACACTCCATGTTAAAAGGAGATGAATCTTAAATAATCACCATGTTCCACTTTGTCCTCATTAAAAAAGACTGTTTCCTCCCCCCCTCCCTGCTTGTTTGTTAGAAAGTAGAAGCACAGGAAAGAGAAGATGTTTTGGCTGGCATGGTTGGCAAACCAATAAAAGGCAAAGTTGGTAAACCCAAGATGAAGAAACTTCAGTTGGAAGAGACCATGCCATCACCATTTGGCAGAAGAATAGTTCCACAGATTACATCTGCCATGAAAGCTGATGCCAGTAGGAAATTGCTGAAAAAGAAAAAGGTAAATCAAAACTATTGCTGTAGTTAGATTATTTAACTGCTATATTTTTCTACTCTGATAGCATAAATCCAAACAGCTAGACCTCATTAAAGCTGTATTTATGCTGTTTTGCTGACCTAATAGATGAAGAAGTTAATACTGGATTTCTTTTACATTCGCAAGCCTCTTGTGACTACTTGTTCAGGTGTTTTTATTCAGATTTCTTCTTCCCAAGACTGTTCAACAAATGTCAATGTACTAGTCTACTTTCATTTATTATCTTCTACAAAGCTATTCCAGTTCTATCTTGAAATATAAAGGCATAATTTATTTTATTTTGCCCAACTTCTTTATATTTTTAGGGTGAAACTGATTCTTTAGCAATAAAAATGGAATTTGATGAAGAATTTGGTGGTGTGCCAGCTGAGGGTGGTGGGGATGACTCACTGAATACATCAGCCACAGCAACTAAACCCCCTAAACCTAAGAGAGAGAAGAAGGAGGCTGGTAAGATCCTTACACAGTCATAATTAACCTTAGTTGTGTGTATTAATTGGGTGTTAAATATATATTTAACACATAGCGAGAAGGGAAATATATCACAATAATCACTATTTCATCTGATTTTCTTCCCTGAAGAGATGTGTGGAAACACTTGAAAAGTACTCTGGTGAAATTTCTGTTACATAAGCTGCTTTTCTGGGGGTGGTGGATCTTACATTTTCTACATTTGATTTTTTGGGGGGGTCCAAATCTTTGTGAGTAGAAAAATAAATTATTTTTACATAATTAAACTAATTCTGTGCAAACTGAAATTTCTAGTTTGCATGCTCTCTGACATTGAAGGACAAGGCACTCACCTTCAGTCTGAGTAACAGTACGGATTGTAAAACTTGATTAAATAAATATATTTTCCTATTGACATATTCAGTCATTCTGACTTTTAAAAAGTTATGCATGTTATGGCTTGGCAGACTAACCAATGTCTATGTTAACTTTCCTTTTTCCTCTGTTAGTAGGAATTTATTATTACTGTTTGAGAAATACAAAGCAATGAGGGAGGCATGTGGTGGGTTGACCCTGACTGGACACCAGGTGCCCACCAAAGCCGCTCTATCGCTCCCCCTCCTCAGCTGGACAGGGGAGAGAAAATATAACAAAAGGCTCATGGGTCGAGATAAGGACAGGGAGAGATCATTTACCAATTACTGTCATGGGCAAACCAGGCTTGACTTGGGGAAATTAGTTTAATTTATTACCAATCAAATCAGAGTAGGATAATGAGAAACAAAAACTAAATCTTAAAACACCTTCCCCTCTCCCCTCCCTTCTTCCCAGGCTTAACTTCACTACCAAATTCTCTACCTCCTCTCCCTCAGTGGCGCTGGGGGATGGGGAATGGGGGTTGCGGTCAGTTCATCATGCATTGTCTCTGCCACACCTTCGTCCTCAGGGGCAGGACTCCTCACACTCTTCCCCTGCTCCAGCCTTGGGTCCCTCGCATGGGAGACAGTCCTCCACAAACTTCTCCAATATGAGTCCTTCACACGGGCTGTAGTTCTTCATGAACAGCTCCAGCGTGGGTCCCTTCCACGGGGTGCAGTCCTTCAGGAACAGACTGCTCCAGCGTGGGTCCCCCACGGGGTCACAAGTCCTGCCAGCAAACCTGCTCCAGGGTGGGCTCCTCTATCCATGGGTCCACAGGTCCTACCAGGAGCCTGCTCCAGCATGGGCTTCCCACAGGGTCACAGCCTCCTTCGGGTGGATCCACCTGCTCTGGCATGGGGTCCTCCATGGGCTGCAGATGGATATCTGTGCCACCATGGACCTCCATGGGCTGCAGGAGGACAGCCTGCCTCACCGTGGTCTTTACCACTATGGGGAATCTCTGCTCCGGCACGTGGAACACTTCCTCTCCCTCCTTCACTGGTCTTGGTGTCTGCAAGGTTGTTTCTCTCACATATTCTCACTCCTCTCTCCGGCTGCAGTTGCTGTTGCATGGGTTTTTTTTTTCCCCCTTGTTAAATACGTTATCAGAGGCGCAACCACCATTGCTGATGGGCTTGTGGCGGGCGGCGGGTCTGTCTTGGAGCTGTCTGGCACTGGCTCTATTGGACATAGGGGAGGCCTCTAGAAGCTTCCCCCTGTAGTCCCACTGCTACCAAAACCTTGCCACACAAACCCAATACAGGACAGCAACAAAAAAGAAAGCTAAAGATAGAAGAGAAGGTTTAAGTATGAGGTTTTTTTTAAAAAAAAAAAAAAAAGTTGTTACGCAAATACTTCTTCTCAGACCAGGTCTGGGGATTATTCAGGGGATTATCCAACCTGAGTAGATTAACTGAGTACAGTTATGATTGAGTTATCTACATGCAGCTCAAATCTACCCTAGCTGGTGTTAAGCCAGAGCCAATTAGCCCAGCTTGACCTGAACTTGCCCTGCAATTGACTGACCGCATTGTTACTCCCCAGTAGGGTATCCTCTGCTTCCCATCTTAACTGGATTTTCCCAATAACTGTTCCTGATCATGTTCCCTGAATAAGGGAAAACAGCTTGTTCTTTTCCTGGAAAATCCCAGCAACCTTTAAAAAAATGGAAGTTTGACTGCAGAGGAGCTAAAATTTCAAATTAGAGACTTTTATGTTTTTCAGTCATAAAACAAATTTGTTTGGCAGCAGCAGGTCAGGTTCTGTGTGACATCATTTCATCAGGTTAAGTTTTTCTTCAGGAAGGAGAAGAAAATTTACAACATCTAAAGGAGAACTTTTTAAGATAAAAAATTTATGCTAAATTTATGCATCATAATTGATTAGAAAAGATAAAAATATTTTTACCCTGACTGTAGTAAATGCTTTAACTTGTGGCAGGTACTAGGGTAAGAAGAACACCATCATCTACAAAGTCTGGTGCAAAAAAAGTGAAGAAACGAAACCCGTGGTCAGATGATGAATCCAAGTCAGAAAGTGATTTAGAAGAGAATGAGCCTGTGATTATTCCAAGAGACTCTCTGCTTAGGAGAGCTGCAGGTACCCAAGCTTTGTGAATTGCGCATTGTGACTGAAAGTTTAAACTACAAACCTGCGTTTTCCTTTGACTGTAGCTTTCCTTTAGGATGGCTTTATCTCCTACAGATAGATTGCATTACATTTACTTCCCTATGAGGTTAGCGAAAAAAATCTTAATGTCAAGACCAGGAACTTAAAAGTTGATATGAAAGATTTTGTAACTTGGTCCAAAAATCTGTCCCCTTATTCTAAACACTAGAATAGAAGTTACTCACAAAACTAGTGAATTATACAAGAAATGGACAAGATAATACCATTACAAACAAAAAAATTACTCTAATACAATTATACTGTCAAATAAGGCCCAAAAGTCCAAATGGTTAGTAAAAAGTTATCAAAAAAACATTCTGAACAGTGTATGAAAAGCAAAAAAATCAGAGACTGAAAGTTTGGAAAACACTTCAAATATTTGATAGTTTAAGAAACACACACTTTTCTGGAAAAATTGTTGATCAATTTTTCAAGCACTTGATGAGGAAGAATGCTCAAGTGATAGATTCAAGAAAACCTAAATTGTAAGTGAAGGATTCTCATTCCTTAAAAGTACTTGCACAGTGATGTCTTTATAATGCCATTAGCTGAAGGTATTTGAGCTAGCCGTGAGTGGCGTTAGGTGTTTGGTAACACTCTAAATTATGTCCGTTTATTCTTTCAGGCTCAGACAAGTTTCTTTTCCCCAAGTCTTTTGTCTTATATACTCTGAGGTTGGGATTGTTTAGTGATTTCTACTTTAATTTATTTATTAACATAAACAACTATCTTGAAATGTATATATATGTGGGGTTTTTTTTTAGCTGAGAGGCCCAAGTATACTTTTGACTTCTCAGAAGAAGATGATGATGCCGATGACGATGATGATGCCAACAATAATAATGATTTGGATGAGCTCAAAGTAAAAGCCTCTCCAGTTACAAATGACAGAGAGGATGAGTTTGTCCCCTCAGACAGTTTAGAAAAAGATGAATATGACTTCTCCCCAGCCAAATCAAAGCCATCTCCAGAGTAAGTATTGTAACTCAGCAGTATTTCTTTACTAATCATTTTTTCGAATGCAGAAGTCTCTGAACAAAACTGAGAACCATCAACCTGTTACTACTCTACATGTACCATGTAAAATAAAATGTATACTTTTCTGGGGAGGAATTAAAGTGCGTATTACCTCAGCCTTGCAATTGACCTATGCAGAGGTAAACATGACTTACCAAATTATGGCACACCCTCAGTAAAACCATCTGTTAAAGTGCATTTTGTAAGATTCTCTGTTTTCCATCTTGTGCCAGTCTGGTATACAGAATTATTGAAAAAAACGCCTGAAATTCATGACTGAATGGTGATTTTAAGGGTTTGACTGCTGCAAGTATATAAAAAAATGCTAGAAATGCTTTGTAGTGCTAAAACAGGAATTTAATCTCATATGGATATTATAATGTCTACATACTTCGGTATGTAGTTAATGCAACTCATATAATTTCTTTTTCCTGTTTGGAAGTAGAAAAACGTCTCAAGACAAGAAAAATCAAGATTTTGGGAACATCTTCTCTTTTCCATCTTACTCTCAGAAGACAGATGATGGTGAGCTTGTTTTCACTCATCTATTTAATCCTACAGCAACTGTTATGGGATTTATTAGGGAGTTTATGTGGTATACACAAACTTCACACAGTAGGTCTACAAGAAGGATGTCCAGATTTATAAAGGGGAAAAGGGAAGGAGGTTCTGATCCTTAGAGGAACAAAGCCTGTTTCATAGATAAGAAAGTCACAGTACATCCATAGCTTAGCTGTAGTTTTAGAAGCACTTTTTTGAGATTAATTTTGACTGTAATTAATATTGATGATTTAAAATATGCAGTGAATTAATATTAATTTAAACATACTCTGTGACTGTAGATACAACAAAACTGGACAGTGATGAAGAGGATTCTGCTCCTGTTTTCTCATCATCTTTTGCCCCAAAACAAACAGAGAAAATTCCAAGTAAAACAGTAGCTGCTAAAAAGGGTATGTATAAGATTGTCGTGTAAGCCAATCCATTTATTTAAACTCATCTCCTCCACCTTTGCATTGTCTCTTCACATCTTCAAAGTGGGAACTACATTCATTTATTTTGAACTTGGTGAAATTCAGCATAGGTTGTGAGCTTCTTCCAGCTCCTTAATGATACTAATTTCTTTCTTTCCACTGGCTACTGTAGTGTCAAAACTTTATACTTTCCACATATGGAGTTGGTCTTCAGCCTTTGATTAGTTTAACTAATGGGAGGGTTTTACCCTCGGGGAATAAGTGAAAGATTATGACCTTCAGGTTGAAGATAGTCTTCTATAATGGATCTAGCTTATTTACTTTAAAAGGAAGGAGAGCAAGTGCAAAGGACATAAATATTTCTTGGGGATTCCTCCTAAGTAGGCTATCACAGTAAGTTCCACTTGGCACAGTTGTTTTTCTTCTTGAAACAGAGGATGAAAGACTCTCTGCAAACTTCAGAGGTATAAATTCTTTCAATTACTAGTCAGCCCTTTAGAACTGGCATCTTGCAGGTCGTTACATTGTGGAATTAAGGACAATTCCAAGAAGAGCGTGTTTATTATTTGGACTTGTTTCTGTGGTTGTGCTTGCGTGTTTGTAGAAATAAGGTTTTTTTGCTCTGTCTACCTTGAGGAATATTGGTTTATTGGTTGTTAGTGCTACTATTAAGAGAAAGACTTGCATTTGTTTCTAAATGTATTTTAAAGATTATGCTAGATGCTTGCCATAATTAATGGTGAAAATGATGTTTTTTCTTACCTAATAGAAGTTTAAATAGGTTATAAAATACAGTTCTTAGCACATGATAGACTGGGGGTTTTGTTGCTTTTGGATCTTAGCCTTTCTTCTTGTACGTCTTCCAGATAATTTGCTTTTTTCTTGCTGCTCAATCTTCTGTCCTCCAAAAGCATTTTTTTTCCTGTGATACTGTGGCCTTTGTTTCTTACAACTTCTTTTGACCAAGTTGCAGCTGAACTTAATGTACTAATTTTTCCCAAAAAAGGTATCTCAAGGATATCTGCAAGAAAGCAGCCAGTTACAGTAGTTAACTTACTCTCTTAAAAATGAGAAAAAAAAAATCAAATCTTGTGTTATATATTAGGTACCAGTGAATTGCAGCATCTTTTCATCCTCTCCCCCATTGCTTCTCTATTTCTAATCTCTTTCTTGCTGCATTGTGTCTAATCTAATTTGGAAACTGTTTGAATCCATGAATGTCTGAATGCTTTTCAAACACTTTCAGCTAGTAAAGTTGTATAATACAATAAATGAAGATTGTTTACAGAAATAGCTGATCTCTAATAGAATAGTCTTTTATGTTAAACTTCTGTACTGCAGTAAATATGAGAGAGAACTGTGTATGCAGTAGCTAGGCGTGGATGCAATTTAACATTCAGTCTCTTTCTCCCTCTCTGTTTTTTGAAGGCCTGGATGTGATGAGCTGTTATTAACCTAACTTGAAACCTTAAAATACAGTTGTGATCTGAGTTTCTAATCAACATTTACACTCACAGAATAGGTATAAACAGGCTCTTTTTCAAGAAAAAGTTAAATTTTTGCCTTCAGAGTAGCCTTAGGGACACAGTCTCCCTATCAGTGCGTGACAATATATGACAGGTTGCTTTCACCAGTTTTCATCTCTTCTCCTTTGCCCAGATTAGACATGACCACAGTTTCATGATCACGGTTTGACAGTGCAGCGATGACCCTAACATGCTTAGTTCATTGTTCATCTAGTATCCTGTTAGCAGTCCCCTTGATTATAGTCTTCACGTCCTGTATCAGCATACTCTTCCAAACCCATTTTCTGGTATTCTAATATTCTATCTACTCACCCTCACACTGGAAATGCCTATTGTGTGGCTGAAACAATTGTTCCAGAGTTGTTTGATTTTCTGTGAATTCAGAGCCTGGATTTGTAAGGATAGAAATCTGAAACTGAAGAACCGTTTGTTGTGCCTTGCTATCTGTACAGCCACATTTCCTTCTCAATGAGAAGAAATGAAGGAATAGGTATGAGTTCAGTGGCTTTTCAGACTTCAATCAAATTGAGATGAAATCTCTTGACCTCTGGTGTTCACTACAGAGGATCAAGAGACTGCTGAGCTTGCTCTCTGTGCACTGTTCAAGTGGTCTGTGGTTCTAGTGCTTTATAGTAAGCTAAGGGAAATGTGAAAAGCAGTCTTACTCTTTGATTATAAGCAGCTGCTCACCTTGAATAGCCCAGTCAGCTGTTGAGATTCTGGCAGTGAGACATACTGCTTGCATCAGCTGTTGGACTGATACCATTCCTGAACTTTCTACTGAAAACTTGGGCTTCTTGAGAGCCTGTGTACATTGACCCCACTGCAGACTTCCATTTCATGTCATGGTACTTAGTGAGGAGTTGGCTGAGCTGAGTGCGATACAGTTGCTGTCAGAGATCCTTCCCACTTGTGCAGGCATTAGGTATAAAATCTAAGGTAGCGGTTCAGAATCCCATTGTTAGTACAGAGGGAGATGCATATTCTGGAAGCCATTCTTCGGCCGCCAGATAACAGTTAAGAGGTTTGCTGTCCTTTGGACTTGGTGTTCTGCAGGCAGACTTCACAGGAGCTGACCGGTGATGACAGGCCCTGTTTCAAGGGAAGACCAAGTCTAGTGTTTGTGGCAGTGTGTCATTCCTCTCTTTCATTCCGCAGTTATTTCCTTCTCCCCAATACCGTGTTTGTCAGTGAGCAGTCTGCCCCTTTTCTAACATCAGTTAACAAATTCGAGGACTCAGGGCCTGCTGAAGATATTTACATCTCATGGTATATGTGCTGAGTAGTACTTGTCAGTGGAGCATACGTGGCTTCTGTCCGATATGCAAATTCCACATTAACAGCATGAGGAACTGGGCAAGGCACAATTACCTGGCCAAAACATACGCAGTGCTGTAGGAGGACGTCTAAACCTCAGCTCCTGATGTTGAATGTCACCTAGATCTAAGAGTCTCTTGGTCACAGTTTCTGCTTGTCATCTTCAAGTTGATGAAACTTCTGAATCTTTCCCTTCCCTGCCCCCTAGTCTATGTTTCTTATGCTGGAAAAGCTATTTGCTGTATGAAGGACTTCGTTGCCTTATGGGACCCAAAATCATGTACCTTCAGGTAATGCTGCCCCCTCCTTCACTCATAACTAGCTACTTAGTTTTGGTGACAGTTATAGAAAGTATTCCTTCTGCTTTCAGTTGCTGTGTACTTTTTTCAGGCTTATTGGTATGTCTTTATGGCTTAGTTTTACTTTGTGCTAATACAGTTGTTTTCTCCCAGTTGAGATACCTGAAGAGACCTGTTTCAAGTTGCTTTCAAATATGCTTCCTGACTTCCATCCTAGGCATTGTTGCTTCCCTCCCCGAGTCTTATCTGAAATGCTGCCACAGACACCACCATTTTTTTCCCTATCCGTGATGCCAAAGAAGGCTTTATCTTTTTTGTATTGTCAGGACCCGATACTTGGACTACCCAGTAGGTATTATCACAAAAAGCTGGAAAGGCGTAACTGTCTTTGTGCATCATAGCCAAACAGTTTGTGGAGACAACTCTCTTGTTGTCTGAACACGTCCCCCTAGTGATACCATAAATGGAAGCTTGAGTCCTCACAAAAGTCCACATTCCTGGTAGCTGGAGTGTTTCTACATGTGTCTCATCATCTCTGAGGTATTTGTGGCTGATGGAGTGTGGGTCAGTAGTGTACCTGACGGTTCTGCAAAAGACTGACTTGTCTGTAAGCGTATAGAACACATTATCCAATGATCTTAAGGGTCTTTTCCAACGTAAATGATTCTATGATTCTATCCCTTGTCACCCATTGTGTGAACATACCAATGACTGTCTTTTAAAGAAGGCAAGGCTAGTTGTGTGGCTGTAATTAAAATTCTTTTTAAGAAATCCACAGATAACGTCCCCTTCCTGTCCTTTCTGCTTTTTCTGAAGTTCCTTTTCACTGAGGTTGACAGAAAACCGTGTCACAGAGTCAGATGCACTGTCTCTCAAACTCCTGCAGTGATCATGGGGAAGGTTGTCCTGCAGTTGTACCACTGTGAAGGCAAAAATGTCACAAGCAGCAAGCTGTATCCATAAACACTGTAATGTATCCAAATGTGCATCCAAATGTAAAACATCCAACTCGGAGAACTTCTGTTGCTGCTTTAGTTACTGGTAACCTGGTTTGTGCTCAAAAAGATGAAAAAGCATTTAATCAAAAACAGTGGAACTTACTGAATGCACTGATACATCTCAAAGTATGACAAAGGAAACCTCCTGTTTATTCCACACAGTTTTAGCGTAAAAGCTGAAGTATGTTTTCCGCAAGTGCAGAAACCTCTCATCTTGTTTTAATATCAGCCATTTATGCTGTAATTGGAGTATCTAATAAAATTTAATACTTCTAACCAATATGTGAATTTAACATATTTAGTATCTCTAACTTCTAACAGCAAAACTAGATGTGCCCCCTAAACCTAAAAGAGCTCCCAAGGCCAAGAAGGTGGAAACTGTAAACTCTGACTCCGATTCAGAATTCGGCATTCCAAAGAAGACTGCAGCACCCAAAGGTAAGAGTTTTGGTGCTGTGCTGCTCAACACTCAGATCTGTGCTCTCTGTAACACAGGTTCACAATCGTTTTTATGAGGAAGCAGAACTAGTGACTCTAAAATTAGAACCACATTGATTTATTAGTAAATTTATCACTAGTAAGATTATTCAGTCATAAGTCTTTTCTGTGACAAATACAGCGTACTGACTTTTCTTGACAAACAACGCATCAACTTTTTATCGGACCTTCACTGTTGGGAATGTATTTAATAGCTCCGCACCCCCACCCCCCCTTTTTTTTTTTGTTCATCAGTTCTACCGGATACTGCTTATTTTCTTTGATCTCAGCTTTTTACAAGACAGTAAAATTCTGGTAGTAATTCTAGTAGGTAAGGTTTTTCTGGGTTTTTAAACCAATTCTTTGGTATCCCCTGTCTCAGTTGTCAGAGTCCTCACCACACAGCACACCAAGCAGTGTAATCAGAGGAGTCTGTAAAGTATGTGCCAGTGTTGATGAGGTTAACAGTAAATTTACTAAATAGTAAAGGTGAATTAATGCTGTGTAATCAGTACAGAGGGTGACTGAGGACTTGTAGTACTTCAGAAGTCTAGAAGTCATTGATCTAATGAGAAGTTTGTCCCTCTCTTGAACCAACAGCTTGAATTGCTAGGGTGAGTGGTAACTTTGGAAGAAGCATAAAGGATTTGAAACTGAGAGAAGAAAATATATTGTATTTTACTGCTGTTGTGAAGAAGCTTGAGTTGTAAACTAAATTTCAGCTTTAGTACATCTACATGTTAAAGTAATTTCACTAGATTTTTTTTTCAGTTTGCTGAATTCTGGAGTTTTATTAAAAAAAGAAAAAGAGAACAAAGTTAAATCATATTCTCTCACCTAGGAAAAGGTAGAGGGGCAAAGAAAAGGAAAGCATCCAGTTCAGAAAATGAAGGTGAATACAACCCTGGGAAGAAAGCACCTAAATCAACACCAAGCAAGGTCAGTTCTATCTATGCCCTTCTCTCCTTGTAAAAAGAACCTAATGGATTACTTTACGTAAGCGGGACACGTTCGTAGCGTGGGTCGCTAACATGATAATGGGGGATGAAGTGTGGTTAGAAATTAGAGGTTAGAGAAGGTTTCCTTCGATTTGGAATATGAAAAGGGAAAATGTACACAGCATCACAACCGCTTTGTCTTTTCTTTTCTAAAGAAATCCAAGAAGACTGCTTTTGACCAGGACTCTGATGTGGAAATCTTTCAGTCAGGCTTTGCCACCGAAACTGCCCCAAAGCCACGGACAGGTCGGGCTAGAAAAGAAGTGAAATATTTTGCAGAGTCCGATGAAGATGATGATTTTGATATGTTTAATTAAGTGCCCAAAGAGCACACAAATGTTTTCCAACAAATATCTTGTGTTGTCCTTTTGTCCCTTCTGTCGCAAACTTTTGTACATTTGACTTATTTTATGTGATAATGTAATTGATGGTTTTTATTATTGTGTGTAGGCATTTTAACATTTTGTTCTTACACCTACAGTTTTATGCTCTTTTTTACTCATTGAAATGTCATGTATTTGTCTGACTGGCTTGTAGAGATGTTCTAGACAGCTGTGCTAAAGCACATTTTAATTGTCATGGTTGCAAACAGCAAACCTGCTTTTTGAAATGAAGTTTAAACATTAAAAAATGGAAAACTACCGTGTGTGTGTGTGTGTAAAATTTGGGCTAGAGGGACTACATCTACACAGTTTTTTTTTTTTTAAAATAAATATATTTTATTCTTTGCCAGGAGACTCCATGGAAAAAGGTAAACAGTATATGAACATAGAAAGCATTGTTAAACAATCTCAATGTACAAACAGAGCCAGTGAAAGTACATCACAGACTTGCTAGAATATATAAAAAAAAAAAAATCCACTAGTGCTTTAAATGAAACCTAAGAAACTGACACTTTAAATCTGTTAACCATTCTACCACAGTTTTCACTCTGCTTCATGGTGATTTAACAAGGCCAAGAAGGCAGATTCTCTCCTTGTGTTTCTGGAAGTCCTAGCTGTACTTCCCTAGCACCTGGAAGGCTGGATAACCCAGCTGATTCCTGGCAGTTGATTCTTAAGGAAATACCCTAGACTCGCTGATTCAAAAGCTGTAAATGAGTCTGCTGGTTATCATCCCATCGAGTGTCCCTAATGGCTTGTGAACAAGTAAACAAAAACATGGTAACACTGAAAAGTGTTTCTGCCTTGGAGGCTATCGCTACTGTAGAAATGTAGTTAATTGTGTAGCTAGGGCACCAGCCGGGTAAGAAACCACTTCTTTAAATTTTAAAGTGACATTAACAGTGGAACAAATGACATCTGAATAACTGATCTGGCAGGTAATGCTGATACTGATGTCTCTTCCGCTAGCGCAGTGAATTTTTGTATGCTTTTTACAAGGAAGGAGATGTAAACCGAGGGCATCAAAGACAAGTTTTCATATTAAACTAAGTCAGACGGTCCTTTAAACTTCCTTTTCTGGATGCGTACAGTAGTCCATTTCACATGGTTGGTGTCTTGATCGGTTTAGGTATGAGAGACAAAAGGAAAGCACCAAACATCCAGTATAGAAAGTATAGCCATACATTTGTATGTACAAAGTCATCAGAAATGCAACCAGAATTTAAAGTTTGAGATCTGTCTTGTCACCATGCGATCTTGAACGTTCAGAGGAGAAAACAGAAGCTTAACTATTTTTTTGCATGAAATGGCTGATTTAGAGTTTCAAAAGTTTGCATTTTTCTAGTTTTAAGAGTTTAAACAGCAAGGAGTATATATCGATACATATGAAAATTTCTTGGTCCTTGTTGAGTTTTTATCTATATATATATACATATATAGATATATATTAAGTCCAGAAACTAAGCAGCAGTAAAAATGTTTCTCTTGCTTTTCATCCCTGTACATAAGGTATTAGGAATGTCTGAAGTAGCTGGAAAATGTCTTATTGCACCATAGGTGATTGACTGACACTGCTGTTATCCACTGAACTCGGTGAGATACTCGGACTGTGTTCTGCAGTATTTCCATTTGAGGTGGGTGTCAGTGGTTCGTGTCCTTCAGAGTTCTCCAACATTTCCTGAATAAGAGGTGGCATGGATCCAGGGATTTCCATTTTCAATGTAATGACACGTTCCGCACCTTTAAAAAGAAAAGAAAAAGTCCTTTCTGTTAGTATGATTCCTACAATTTGCTTTTTCTTAGCATCGTCAGTGGTCATTTCAGGGTACGTTATTTTAACGGATTTGGTGTCTCCTATACTTCTTGCCTATAAAATTATGTAAGTGAACTACTTCATTTGTTACAGGGAAAAGGTGTGAGATGAGTACTCCTTAACAAACTAATTTAAAATTATGACACAGCAACTGATAACTGCAGTATAGGTAAATTGGATGAACTGCTGCTTTTCACAGAAGGAACCAAAATGGCATTAAACGATACTGAAAAAATAAATTCAACCGTGAGCACGTAGATGTCTTTATAAATTGGAATATACTTCACAGTTTTTAATCAGTACTGGGTCTGCAAAGACTATGGAATGACAAAAATTCTGGCTGAGTTGTGTTAAACAGGTGAGGCGAATCCTGTAAGAGAACTGCAGCGATGTAAGTCAGAACATTTCTTTCCCATCTAGAAAAGAATCAGAATTTAACAGACCACTGGTTTATAAAGAACAAATTTAGGCAAATGGATACTTTTTCGGAGAAGCCGACTTCTGTAGTTTTCAGGCATCTTCTCTTGAGCTAATTAACCACAAATGTACACAGAAACACTAATACTGTTTACACCTGACCTCACTGGAGCTGACTGTTCCGTGTTTCACCTTGTCAAGCGTAACAACGGGCATTTTCACACAGAGGTGGCTTTGCAGGCTACTGTGGGTAGGATTAAACAAAATTACTACATAAATCCTGACTACTTGGACTGTGAGCCAACAACTAATACTAGTTTGGAGCGGGGGGGGAACCCCAAGCCACAGAATGATGCTCCTAAGGTTTGTTAGGGCTGCTTAAAATGCGGCAGGCGTGCAGGGCAGGCTGTACAAACAGGCAGACACCTTGCAGTTCACTCATAACTTGCACACGACATCGGCTCGGTGCTCCCAGGAAGCACCGCGCTTGGCTAGGACGCAGTGGTGCAGCAGGAGCGGAAGCCTGCGTTTAAAAAACCGGCCAAGCCCCTGCCTGAGGCTGGGCGGTTAACTCTGAGGGAACTGCTTAGTGAGTTACGACGAACAGAGGCATCCTTAGATGTGCTGGATGGACAAAACTTCTCGGTGAAAAGAAAGGCTGTTACTGGGAAAAGCCTGATCTGTGAAGCAGGACGGTTCAGCTGCTGCGCTACGCCGCTCCTGCTTACAGTGACAGGCGAGCAGTGTTCGGTGGTAACAGGCATACAGCCCGAGGAAGTACAACGTTCTGTTGTAAGCAAGTGACACAGCTGAAGGCCTGACAGTAAGTTAATAAACATGCAGCTACTGCGTGGTGAGGACCATAAAGAGACAGGAGTGGTTTGGACATACACCTCAGATAAAGTGAGGCTATACAGTAAAGACTCTGTTCAACACTGAGGCAGCAATGTGCTTTACATATTTTGCTGCTGGTGGGGAAAAAGCTTTTTCTTACCAGGACAACGTCAGACAGTTTATAGCCATAAACCTCTGAGTTCAAATAGCTGATCTAACATGTCGCGTAGGATTCCTGATCATCTTAAAAGTTGAGTCTAATGGAATAGGAATCTGTGCTTTTTTGAGAGTGAAGGGAGGCAAGAAGAGACAACAAAATTAAAGAGAAAATACTCTAGTTATTGAAGAAACATTCCAGAGGGGAGAACCTTTGGATATGCACGCTGCAATATCCATGCTGGAGAGAGCGCGCTGTCAGTCACAGGGGTGACCCCAGAGAGGAAGGGAGCGCTTATGTGCATGCCTTAACTGAGGAGCTTCAAAAATCATCTACAAAGGCAAACGACCAACTTTCCAAGCGACCGCTGCGTAAAAGTCTCTTAAATAACTGTTAGGAACAAAGGCACAAGCACCATAATTGGAAAGAAATTAATGCAGAATTATGTGAGGGGTTCCCTGAACCCCCTCTGTAGTCAGAGCAGCGTTGTGAACTGAACTTGGCCACGGGAAGCGTCTGCTCTCTGCTGTTACGAATAGGTCAGCTGCAGGACCAAGTGTTTGTGTGGTCAGTCCAGCATAGGGCCAGAGTAATTTTTCAGGTCTTGCAAACTTCCAGTTTCATACTGGGATAAGAGAACTCGGAGACAGTCTCTTGCTGCAGCCCCACAGACGCTTTGTTACAATGCTTCTAATGCCACAGAAGACTGCGGCTGTACGAGGAGCTCCAGTGCAAGCAGACATGCTCAGTCTTTTCAGCTCATGCTCACTGTGGTAACTGCTTTCAGGGATCGTGTACCTTCAAGAGTCATTATCTTCTAACGTACGTCTTTTCAAATGAAACTCAAGACACACCCACCCCCCCTCCAGGACATCACCAGTCCTTTGGTATGATTTAGTTTTACTATAAAACACTGATGATATAATCAAAGTTAAATACTCATGTCAGAACGGAGAGAAGAATCCTTTCTTGTGCATTGAACATAAAGAGACAGAGCCATGTCCTGAGGAGCTGGAGGGCTCTGGCAAAGAAGCAGGAAAGTGGAAATAAAGTTCCCACAAGCAAGAACAGCAGAGCAAAAGGGCTCCCCTAAGTATTTTTATAGCTCAGTACTCCTGTAAGTTTATTTAGTAGGTTCAGCTGGATGGAGCTTGCTTGACTTGAGGGTAAACTGCAAGCATTAGATAACCTGGTAAGCGGGTCCTTTTTAGGATACTTTTGCTTCCAGCTCCGGTGTTTCTCTTCTAAGCTATTCTTTTAGTACTAGTCAATTAATTGTGCGCTTCTTTTTATAAACATAGCTATAGCTTAATCTTTTAACGTAGATCTATATTGTTTAAAGTGTAACTGTTCAGGTTTTAATGTAAAACAAGTGTATTTATTTGACTGATTTAACTGCTATTTTTCTTCCCTGAAGTCTTCTCAAAAACCATGTCAAATGAAATTAGTCATTTTTTTTCAAAAGCATTAACCAAATCTATAGCTACCTGTACGTACAAGCTCATGTGCTTGCTTATCTATCAGGGGTAGCAAATCTGTGGTTGAGTAGCACAGTAAGGAGGTAGAACTGCATCAACCACTGTAAAAAAAAATAAGAATTGTAGCACTTTAGACTCTGTATTCCGGCTGATACATCTCCCATACAGCTCCCCAGAAGTCTGGGGGTGAATAGATATGAAACAGCTGGACACGCCTGAAATTGGTTCTCGGGGAGATGCAGGGGTACGCAAATGAAAGGAGCACAGTCACCTTCGAGGGCACAGCGCAGAACAGGCGCGCGCGGAGGCTGCCAAGGAGCTGAGTGTCCACTGCCACGCTGGGAGCAGCTGCCCAGCCTCCCCCTCAGGCCGCGCACGTCAGGGACAGAGCGCTGAGCCGGGGAACCTCTCTGACGAAATGCAAGCATTCACCTGTACCCGTGCCTGAGAGAATTTATGTGATAGCGCTTAGACTGTGTGCATTTCACATGATCAATCCATCGCATACAGGATTACACAAAATGTTAAAACAAAATTGATCCATGTGTAAGCACGGTCAGCTTGGATTAGAGGTGCTGAACCTCCAAAATCCTGGATCAAATCAGTTCTAAATCTTCAGTACGTCAGACCACAGTTTAGGGGAATTTTGGATGCACAAGTGTTTTCTGCTGTCTGTAAACAGACTTTGGGTTTTTTTTTGAAAGCCTTTACTGACACAAAGTACACGTTGACCTACACCCCGTTGTAAACATTAACAAAGGTTTAATTCAGGATTTTATCTTGTCTTAAAATGGCTAACAAAGAGTTCATGCTCATCTACTCATACCTAAGAAATCATTTTCACTGTAAGTTGCATGAAGAATATAGCACCGTGTATGTTTAAAGCAGAACCAATGTAAACATGGGGAGTTACATAAAGAAGAAGGGAAGAGAGAGGTCACAAGGAGCTTTCTTAGATATATTAAAAAAATAACAACCCAGGTCTCTAGGCCAGTTTCCTCTGAAATGTAACACTGACACTATTGCTGAATTATTGGGAGACGCTGTACCTTTTGCACTGATGCTACGAAGATCTGTGATTTTCATTAAGATCTTTGGGAACATATGAGGCTTGTTGGGTCGTCTCTTTCGGATATAAATTTTCAGTGCTTCAAGCAACGGTTCCTGAAGCTTATCCACTTTCATTGGTTCTTCAAGGTCCTGGCGATCTGTAAAAAAAGCATCATACCCCTCCTATGACTTTCAATATTTTTTTTTTTTTTTTACGGACTCCAAATCACAGAAAAAAATCTCCAAGGGGAAAACACCTTGCTGCAAACAGTATTTCAGAATTCATTTTGTATGCGTCATTGACAAGCTACCTGGGTATGTAAAGAGATTACACCTAATTTATTTTTTGTATCAATACTAAACCAAAGTGAGTTACCATCAGGTATCGGCAGATGGCAGTGCTTGCTTGAGTGACAACAAACGTCACCCATAAACCAGGATGCACCAGTCACATATTAATGACATCTCAGAACCCATCAATGCTTTTGATGGGTTATGGTTAGAGACACATAAAATCGGAATTATTTTGTACTAAAGGGCCATTGTCAGCAAAGACTGACTCTTGTTTTACAGACATTCTTCTAGTAGCACCATTTGTATTTCAACAAAATGGCCCAACTAAACAAAGTGTGTTTCTATTGCTAGTCTAGATTTTGCAAAGGAGGAGAGAGACTAGGCGATTGAAATAAGAGAAATTTACAGAGGATTTTGGAAATTATCTGAGACTTGGCTTTTTATATTTTAAAACTATGATTTTACCTGATTTTACTTCACAGTGTCCCTTTCAAGTTGCAATCAGCCCCCCAATCATGTTATCACTGCCACTACGATAATTTTGAAGTATAATCTAATTTTTTTCCAAAGAAAGCTATCACCAGTGACTGCTGTGTGAATTTAACTATATGCATATGCACACAATCTTATTTATGAATAAAAGCTGCATAACGGGCATCTTGCCATAACCAAGGTCATTCATACAGGTACCCATATACTGCTTATAAAAAAACGCAGCAGGCTATATCCTGTAGTTCTTCATCAGGCAAATAATAGGATCGGTTGCTTGACAGAATGATTTGATTCATTTAAAAACGTATCAATAATAAAACAGGTAACCATCACCAGTGGAAAACAAACCTTTAGTTTTAAGTGGTTTATATAACATATATAATAATATTACATATCTATATTTTATGTATATGTTTTAGTACAGGAAAGCAAGCCAAGTAAAACATAAATGAAGATCTTATTGTGTCTGTCCTTTTCAAACGCATCCGAGTTCACGCTGTACAATACCTCCACAGATTAAGCAGATGGCACTAAGGAGACCTGTTTCTGTATCATCCATTTCCAAAGGCAGGAGCTGGTTGGCAAACGTGAACACGAGATCAGTCAGTGGGCCAAATCCGGCGTTGTGCATCTGAGTTCGGTTTAGGGTAAGGCCATCTGAAAAGGTCATGGTGTCTTGTTCTGGTGTGTATCTTGTGCAAATTCTAAGGATCTGTGGAAGGACAAAAGAAAAAATGAAATCTAAGAACTCAATCCATGAAAGGTTTGTTGCATTTTTCTCGACCCGGCAAGTGACCCATGGAACTGCAGTACGTGGTCACATCGAAAGAATCCAAAATCAAACTCCAGTTTGTTCAGTTCTAGTAGCACAAAAATTCTCTGGTACAACACAAATATACTCAATTGACTATGGGTATTTTTTATTACAGAAATTTTCCCCCTAGTTATGAAATAATCAAAACTTCTATGCAATTCTCACCACTTATGTCACCAACATTACCATAATATTCACACAGACTGCTTTTTAATTAGTATGCTATATGCACCTAACTATAAAACATTATATTGCACTGCTGATCTGATCCAGCAAGATCATAAAAATTTCTCACCTCTCCAAACATACACGTATTTCATTGATTGGGGATCAATTTTGCATGACAGCGCTTCTCTGGGTTGTGTCTTTGGTAAGGACAAAGTGCCTCTGCAGTATCTTGTGTGAGTGAGTGCGGACAGCTCTGTGTGTGCTGGTGAAAGAGGCAGAACGTACCTTGTGCTTTGGGGTGCCCTCCTTTCTTCTGTGATGGCAAACAGGAAAAAAAAACCCACGATGTGAACACAACCCCCATGTGAGCGCTCCCTAGAGAGTGGTGTAAAGCCCTCGATCTCCCGGGCAGCTGCAGTTACAGTCTCCATGGAGCGCTGCTTGTCTTGCCAGCCTGGGAGCTCGCACCCGATTGTTGAACTGATGATGCTCAACCCGATGTTGAACTTTGAACCTCCACACGACAGCGTGCGGGGCTGCTGGCAGCCAGGCCAGCAGCCTGAGGAGTTGGCCCAGCTTTTCTCCTTTTACACAGAATCATAGAATGGTTTGGGTTGGAAGGGACCTTTAAAGGTCATCTAGTCCAAACCCCCTGCAGTGAGCAGGGACACCTTCAGCTAGATCGGGTTGCTCAGAGCCCTGTCCAACCTGATCATGAACATTTCCAGGGATGGGGCATCGACCACCTCCCTGGGCAACCTGTGCCAGTGCCTCATTATCCTCACGTAAAAAATTTCTTCCTTATATCTAGTCCGAATCTACCCTCTTTTAGTTTAAAACTGTTATCCCTTGTCCTGTTGCAACAGGCCTTCCTAAAAAGATTGCCTCTATCTTTCCTATAGTACCCCTTTAAGTACTGAAAGGCCGCAATAAGGTCTCCCCGCAGCCTTCTCTTCTCCAGGCTGGACAACCCCAACTCTCTCAGCCTGTCCTCGCAGGAGAGGTGCTCCAGCCCTTGGATCATTTTTGTGGCCCTCCTCTGGACCCGCTCCAACAGTCCCATGTCCTCCCTGTGCTGAGGGCTCCAGAGCTGGACGCAGCACTCCCGGTGGGGTCTCACCAGAGCGGAGCAGAGGGGCAGAATCACCTCCCTCGATCTGCTGGCCACACTGCTTTTGGTGCAGCCCAGGATACGATTGCCCTTCTGGGCTGCGAGCGCACATGTTGTTATGGTTGTTGTTACTTCCATGTGCCGTAACACCGAACCTCCTCACCAGCTGGCTGGCCCCCAAGACTTCCCTGAGGCTCTGGTGCTTCCCCCATCCCGACCCCTGGGCAGTGCTGGTAAGGGTGCACACCCTGCCTGGTGCAAGGCATATCTTCCTGCTGCTGACGGTGTCACTCACTCCTGTGCAAGCCCAGCCAGTGTTGGTTTTGGCATGTTAACTTGTGTGACAACAGCCACCCAGCACTGACCCCAGATGAAAGAGTGTTTGAGGGGAGGATGTGGAATCACACCTCTAACTGGACACGGAGGAATGCAAAATGCATGAATAAAACACTGAGGATGCTCTGCATTTTGTTAGTAAACGCCTCTGGGGTAACCGCAGTGTCAAGAGCGCTGTCACAGCGGAGGTGCCCTGGCAGCACGGCTGGAGAGAGTGCGCGCGTGAAACCTTTCGCCTCTCAGCGCAAACCCAGGATGTGTCCCATGATAGACTCCGTACGGCACGGGCTCATTTGTACAGCTGCTATTAATGAACACTGCCTTAAGGATCAAATAAAAGAGATGTCCATCAAGTTGACACAGTTGTTATATGTATCAATGCTTAATGTTTAAAATAATCAGAGGTAGGAGAAGGCTTATCCCTAAACGAAACTAAAATAAAACCTTTCAGAAGTTCAGCTGATTAGCTGAGCTAAGACTACAGTCATATTTTTTCAGAGCTTGACTGTATTTATTTCCCATACAGCCATCCTACTTTGTCTTAAAGATTCAACAAAAAAGATTTACATGAATTTAAGTGAGCACAGGGCAAATTTTAATTATTCATGTAGCTGCCGAAACTCTGAGTCAGAGGCCCCAGCACTTGGCAGCTGACCAGTCTGGGCTTGGCTCTCCCACTTTCATCTTTCCCTGGCAACACTGCTCCAAATAAGCAGGGAGGAGAATGAGGAGGACATGGCCTGTAAGAGATCTACAGAGCAGCTTTTATTTCCCTTCTTAAATCTCTTGGTAAGAGACTTAACAGGGTGTATTTCTGCGGCAGGCTCTTCAACCATTTTCTATCTCGGCAATAATCTTATCTCACATTGTGGTATACATTGAAGCACTGAGACTCTACGTGGTTGGACAAGCATGTTTCACATCATTCCCCTACCCCAGAATTAGAATAAGCTCTTGAAATTACTTGAATCAATGACGAAGAGAGGCACAAATACAAATACATAGCACTCCAATTCTTCACTGACTGCAAATTCCCCACTAATATAAGTGATCTCAAAAGGCTGCTGGTAACTCCAAAGGTTTTGTGTAACAGCCAAAGTGTATTTCAGGATTATTAGCAGAAATTGACATTTTAAAGCATGGCACCCTGTCAGTAAGAGACAGCATGTTTACCGTATTCTGAGCTACCAGTAACCACCAGCAGTTCTCTCTCCTGAAGTTCGCTGTTGGTAATCCTTTTAAATCATTAAAAGGATTGTATAGAAAGGAGAAGAAACATGCAGCGTTTGTGGTTTTCAAGAAAAGCAAGGTTCGAAAACTTTGCATATTTATTGAGAAACCCAAGAGCTACTTGCTTTACCTCTCTAATGGAATGCAAGAGAAACTGGAGAGCAGTTCTTCCCACCTGAAGCCTGCACATACAGGAACTGCCCTTCAGCAAGGATGTGCAGCCTGCAATGATCAAGTATCCAACTTTTGGAGGAACAAGGCTCTGTACTTCCTAAGTGGTACTGATTTTCCATTAGCTCAGCTGGGGAGAAAGACAGCCCCTTTTATTCTGGCGCTACTTTAATTGCTAAGCCTTAGCAATGAGAGTTCCTCCCTCCACACACACCCTCATGACTCCCAGCCCAACAAATTAGCGGAGCAGGACTTGGAGCTAAATTGGGCAACACCGTGGTGTTTCCCTGAAGGCTGCCTGCAGCCTCCCCAGCAGCTGCCCAAAGCAGGGGCGGCAGATACGGTTCCTCTGAATCCTCCCTCTGAGAGCAAGTCAGCATCCCAGCTGTCAGCGCCGCACCGCCCAGAGACTCCTAGCCCAGAGGGACTGGGGTGCCCCGGCGTGGTTATCCCAAACAACCCGGAGGCCGAACGCGCGCCTCCTGCCATGCAACAGGCTGCTGGCTCCCCCACTGCGAAGCTCTCCGTCATCACTCCCCGGTGCTCTAAGCCCCACTCTGTTCTGGGGTGCGTGCTGGGGGTGCCCAGCAAAGACCTACCAGGTCACCCCCCCCCAGGGCTAATGCAGAGGAAGACTTCCAGGCTGGATCCTCATCAGGAATGAATTTGGGGTTAGGTTACTCAGCCTAGAGCCCCTGCGGGCATGCACAGAAAGAGACTTCCAGGGGCTTTGCAAAATTTGTAATTAAAACATAAAGGTCCTGGGGAATTTAGTGACTTCCAGGCTTAGGCAGCAACTGGGATGGCTTTTTGCAAAAGGCAGACTTCAGGCTTTCATACCTAAATGATGGGCCAGCTGTTCACTGGAGGAGCCTGTAGCAGCTCTGCTGGGGCACTGGCACAGCTGAAACTCAGCCATGTGTTTTCTGCAATGCACTTAGCTTGACTGCAGCAATCGGATCTCAGGTTTCTCCTGCATTCCTTTGACATTATCCCACAACACGCTGTTATTAAACTCCGAGACAGATCATTTGAATTTTCTTTTTTTTTTTTTTAAATTTGTGTCCTTCATCAGGATCTGCAAAACGCCATGGATATTGCTAAACCTTTCTTGGGCAAACTTCCAGTGTCAAAGTGAAGCTGATTTCAAGCTCATATTCACTGAAGAACATATGGGAAATGTCAGCACTTCAAAATAAGAAATCATGGTATCTTTCTCCATTTTAAACTGAACCGCTGTCTAGAAGACATCCTCCTAATGTCCTCAAAGTTGTTTAGGTTTTGTAACCAAGCCAAGTATTTCAGTTGTCACTCTGCTCTTAAATGCCACTTGCAGCCATAAATAAGGTCCTTGCCCATGATTAAAGGACCCTTTGTTTTAAGGAATATTTATATCTTAAAGTGTCTGGGGTTCCTAGGAACCAGTTACGAATTCCAAAGCAAAAACCCTACGGGTCGCACAAAAACAAAACCATCCAGCAAGCTGCATTTACAAAACTGTTGCTACCATAGAATTGTTACTCATTTTTAACACATTTGTGATGGCAAGCTGGGCTTTTTTTAAGAAGTGCTGTTGTTACACACTAGCTACCTTAGCCAGCTGGGACGGTCTCCCAAGAGGAGAAACCCAGGCAGGTGACTCTGAAACAATGAACAAGCCTCCATGGTGCTGCCATACCCCATCAGCACGGGTTATTCCACACACATCAAAGCCTTCCTAGCACTAATGCACAGGGTTTTACAACAGAAAGCAAAAATGACATTATTAAAGATTAGCGTTCAAGGACTTCTCAGGTTTTTATCCACTGGGTTTAAGACAGGCTGGACTCTGGGCTCTTTCCACGTTCATTTTGCCAGAGCTCAGCGAGGCTGGGGATGCTCGACCACTGCCAGGCCACCGTACCAGCAGACGGAAGCACTTGCTTTTACGAGGGTTACTGACTGAATTTTAGTAGTATTTATCCCTGAAACTTTTGGCACCAGAACAGATATAAATTCCACCATCCTTGATCGGTGCCTTGAGCTGCCTTGCGAGGCTAGATGTTGTTTCCCTTCCAGAGATTTTGTTTGTTTGTATATAAAACAATTCTCTGGCCCATACCCAGCAGAGTTTACTGAGCTCCTGGCACCATTTTCTTTGTCAGCCTGTCGAGGAGTTTAAGCATCCACGGCCGCAGGAACCAACTGAGCAGAGCTCTTGGCAGGGTCTAGAAATGCTTAAGACTCCCCATAGCCCAGCGACAGCGCTGCTGGGTGGGCAACGAACTGGGCTCCTGCTGGCCACCCTACCTGGCTGGGCTTGGGAGCCCCACGCCGTTCCTCCCGCGTGCCGTGGCTCTGGGGACACATCCACGGGGTTGCACAGCAGCGGGACCGTGAGTGCACACCGGCGAGGCTCACACCCACGCTGGGCACTGCTCACACCACAGACCACGGGCAGGCACCGGCAGCGGGTGCTCACGCAGCAGGAGGGGGAACAGCGCTCACTCCGCGTCTCAATGCACAAAATAAAACGTTGGCAACGCTCCTCATAATTAGGAGAAATAGCTTGCTGGGGTGGGGAAACATGCACTATTAAAACACTGCCCCAAGTACTGAAATTTAGCTTAAATAAAGATACAGAGCTGCACTGCAATTCTGATTACGTGCAGGTGATGCGGGTTTAATGGATATGGGCATTTCACAGACAGTGTGTGCACTACGCATTACTGTGCTCATGGTAATTATCCCTTTTTCTTTTTAAGGAGCACATAAAACAGTCACATAAAGCTCATGTAAAAGTCGTGCAAGAAAGTTAGGTCTCTTCGCAGCAACCATGTCTTATCTGCTCCTGTTTCTGGAAAAGCCTCGGCTCCTCCCTGCTACGGGTAGCTGTGGCACTTCCTACACCCTGCTCGCTTGGATGTGTCACCTTCTCCAGCTTCATGAAAAATAAAAAAAGAGAATGAGCAGGTGATCAGGAATGACAGGTCCCGATGAAGTTTATCCACACGGCCGCAAAGTAAAAGTAGTGAATTGTATTAAAGAATCAAGTCTTCCTATCCATTAATTACTTGAAATAAAGTCACCATTTATCACCTGCTTCATTATTCTTTTTCTCATCTGGCAACTAGGCTTTTATTTAGTCACTTTGATCAAAGGCTGTGAAGTGCCTTTATCTAGGCACTTCAGATAAAACCCCCGCTAGCAGAAAGGCTTCCCCTAAATACTTGATATTGTCCAGCCAGCGTTGGTGATGCAAGCAGCGAGCGGAGCTGCCGGGGGGGGACCCTGTGCCACACGGGCTGTGCATGCTGCCAGGGCAAGCTCCCATTACCCACCCCAACAAAGAGCGCCAGGAGCTCGTGGGATCCTGAGCAATTACAGAATTAGCGTATGTTTTTTCCAGCAGCTACAGAGCCAGGGCATGGCAACAACAAATAGGAAGCAGCAGCTTAAGGGCTGAAGTTTTAGGGGTAAAGAGTTTGGATGCGCAGATTCTTGCTATATCCTGACTCCTCCCCACCATTTTTGGGTAGTTTCTATATTAACCAGTTGTTACTGGTCACAACAGCAAAGCACAAAGCAGTTCCCATCCCATCCCTCTAGTAGAATACACTCGAGGCAACGCCACAGTTTATCGATTACTGTATGCCTTTCGGTGTAAGGGGAATGTAACTGTGTCTTATCAGGACAGAGCTGGTGACGACAGGCGTGCAATTGGTAATGAATGGCCCTGCCCCGCGGAGGGACCACACGCAGTAACGATGAGACAGTCAAGTCTGAACGAGTGCCTGGATGAAGGAGACAACGAGAGGCGAATCTTGAGCACAACAGGGCAACCTCAACTTTCCCCTTTTTATAGGCTGGAGAACGATATCCCTTCCCCTCTCCCACCTTCATCAATGTCCTGTAGATGCAATTCTTCAAAACAGCTTTTGACAAAACACGAGGAAAAGGTCATAGCAGTTAACATCCTCCTCAATATGATCCTGTTTGAAGCAATGCACTTTTAGAAATTCCAAGATTTATTACTTCAACTTCAAATTTCCCAGCTTAAACTCTTGTGTCATGCCAAAAAATATATTTACAGTAGCCATCCTACAACAGGCTTCTTGGCCATGCTTGACTCAATGAAGACCTGAAGGTTTGTGCTCAGAAGAAAACGTTTAAAATATGTTTAAAACACACGGAAAATACTAACTGTTTTACTGAAAGTTATTGCCACGACCAAGATTAAGAAGCATATTTGCAGCTAAAAGGCTGAAGACCTCTAAGGTCTTGATAAAGAAATGCTGAGATCCCAGAGGGTTCCTCTGAAGGTCAATGTGACAGAAACAACCGGAGACAAAGGGAGGGAAGACAGCTTGCCTTGACATAGTGGCACGGTCTGGAGAAAAACTCCAAGCCCATCTGCACAGTTCCCTGCTGCAGGTTGAACGCTTGCCTATTTAAAATCAAATGACATTTAGCTAAAATCTGTACAGAGTCCATTACAGCATCCACTTCCACAGGCACCTGCAGCACTGGTGGAAGCAGGGGCTCTGCATGCTGAAGGCTTGTGCCTGTCGGGCTCCAGGTGCACCAGGTTCCCCTCTACAACCTGCAAAAACCTCACTCCGATGATTTGTATCTTGTTCCTCAAATTACCTAACGACCAGAGGTACAGCATGTTCCTAAAACACTATACAGCCGACTGTGTTTCTAGGTATCCTTTATATAGAGCATTATGTTTTGGAGGGAGGAGGAAGGAAAGAGAATCAGATCTCTCTTCAGTGTTAACAATAAGGAAATTTTTCCAAAGTTGCACAGATTTCAAGTTAGTGCCACAAAACCAAAATGTGCCCTTCTTGCAACTATACTGAAATCCACAAACTATAAGGACTTACTACCTATTTTGAAAAGTATGCTCATCCCCCACAACACACATCTGTAGACGTGCTAGAATCCACTCGTGACCGTACCAAACTACCCAGTAAATTCAATTTTGCAACCATAAGGCCGGGGTGCTATTTGACTCCCTCTCCCTGTTGATTACAGTAAAAAGAGCAATAGAAAATACATTAGTAGTATAACAATGATGTTAAAAATACATACCAGTATATCCAGGCAGGCTGCTTTAAGTAGAGTTATCTGGTCTGCAATGGTCAAACCTGTAAAGCCTGGCAATCGCTTTGCAAATTCCACTATTTTAATAATGCACTTTGTTGCAAGTTCACTGAATTTGTCCCAAAGCCCAAGGTCCAGTCGAACTCGATGATCTGCGCTGGAGTTCTAGAAAGACAGACAGAAGGCACCGTAAATCAACAACATCCCTTTCAGTAAATGGCTTTCAAGGGAAAGAAACAACAACTGAGTATTCCTTCCAGAAGTACTTTCTATTAACATTCCAGGCATTTTCTGCAGCTCGCTGTTGGGATGATGCTGGTTTTAAACTTGGATTAATCGCATGAAAATTCCTTGGATAGTTCTCTGTTACTTACGATCGCAGAGGCCATCTGTACAAGGAATACAAATGAACTTAAACATTTCCAAATGCCACTATCATTATTCTTTCTTGCCATTATATAATAAGTGCATTGAGAGAGACAATTTACAGTTATACCCCAGAAAATATAAATGAACAGTGGAACAAGAATATTGGGTCCTCATCTGGAAAAAGCAGCACACTATTTGGAACATAGTTTCACATACTTAAGGTCTTAGCAAATTAGTTCTACTTATTTTATCTGCTCTGTGGCTCTGCAAGAGTTTTACAGCTTTCTCAAGCTACAGTCTCCCATGAATTAAAAAGCACTTCTTTATACGACGTTAGGAAAAACACCATGTGCGCTGATGAATGCTGTATGCTCATTTAACAGTACATCCAACACATACCCTACTGTTTGAAGTGTTACAAGGACATTCCAGCTGCATCCTTCAGAGGCTGTTTCCATATATTCATGTATCTTAATCCAAAAGTCCGTAATTTGTCAGGATGCGTAGCAAATCTCTGTTAAGTTTGTTTTCATACATTGAGAATAACCACTTAGCCCTTGAAAAAGTTAAACATGTCAGCCACAAACGGTCCAACTCAAAAGTTACTGTGATCTATCTGACACCGGTCCAACAAAAGATGGGGGCATAGGGAGACCTGGTGAGTTGTTTCCAACCCACCCATGATTCCCGTGGGGTCACAAGAAATGATGTTCTGAAATACCCGAGGCCCCTCTTTCCCCAGCACGCAGCATGTTCCCATTTTTGTCAACATTTGATCCAATGCTGTCTGGGATGCAGCCAGGGCAATGGTCCCCCCACCGCTATTTCACAAGCCCCCAAATTTAGTGTGTGTTATAGCTGCCTTCAGCGTCTCTTCATTGCAACAGGAATTTTACCTGTAAAAATATACTGGCTTTGAATTTGCAAAAGGTGCTGAGCTGCAACCATGGAAAACCAAAGGCAGAGTTTCTCTCTTCCACGTCTCATCTGAGCTTGTTGACTAATCAAGAAAGAGAGAGGCATCTCCAAGAAAAGGCCCACCCACTCCAGGTAGGTGCTTAAGGCTGGTAATGGAAAATTCCCTCAGGTGGAAGCTTTCTCCCCAGCCGCAAGGGAAGCCCATATGATCACCTGCCTTAGTCTTAGCTGGTTCAAGTTAAAATGTTAAATTAACTTTAAAATTAAATGAGAGGAATCTCAACCTAAAAGTCTGTTAACAGACATGGCAGATAAATAGCCACCGAAAAGCATTCAATTTACACAGAACACACTTTCTTGGAACAAAGATCTCCAGTGACCCTGCCACCATCTCTGCTGATGGTGAGGACGTCCACCTCCTTGGAAACCTTTGAAGCCACCAGCATTCTTTGGTTCACGGGAAGGACACAGGGCCTGAAGAGGTCAACAAGGGGACGTGGGGTGAGCTCAGCTTGGCTGTGATGCTCTGTCACCCCTTCCCGGGGCTGCCTTCGCAGATGCCATGACCACCCTCCGTCACGAAGGGGAAAGTCCTGACAGGTCCTAAGTGCGCCACCAGCCCAACATTCACCATCGCTTGCAACAGGGTGGAGACTTGAGCTGGTAATATTTATAATAAGTCCTTATTACAAAAAGTAAATGCTAACCATGCTGAACAGTTTGAAGGTGCATACGTGCTCTTCCCTGCTCCCCCTTTTTTAAAGGGATAAGAAATTAACTTCATCCTTTCTATTTGATTTTTTATTCTGGGAACTTCCTCTATTTTGTGTTGGTTTTTTTAAATGACAGAGGAAAAGATAGGAGAAAATGTCTTTATAATCCTAAACCTAAAGAATTGCCTTCAAAATGGCCCAAAACTAATGGGTTAACAGTCATTGTAATGCCCTTTGAAACATTTCTTTTGGCTACTGGAGTATGCATCCTTCAGATTTATTTTATTTCATCCTCAAGGACCTTGGTGAAATACAGTACATTGGAGAAAAAATAAGATCAAGATGTGCAGTCATTCAGGCTGTAATTAAATTTAATAGGCAGTTTATCCAGTTCATAGAAAGATGGCATAGCAGAGAGCTACACAAAGCAGAGCCTAAAGCAGGAAATCATTTTACAATAGGGTATCCATCTGGAAAAAAAGACGTTGCATGAAACCAGCAAGTGTGAACGAAATCTTCATCAGTATCATATGAGGTTACTTTATCATGCTGCAGTACTGGCAACGGGAAGTTTGACATGTCTTCTATTAAGAGTAATGCATGGCCGTCTTAACAAATGTAAATCTAACTCACTATTATGCAAACTGAAGAGAAGGGGCAGTTAATAAAATACAAAATAACCGGGTGTTTTATTATGCTGGGTGCCCGATTCCTCAGCGTTGGAGCTAACGTGGTTTACACGTTATCTTTGAGATGCTACAAATGGAAAGACCTTTAACATTTTATTTGGTAATGAATGTAGTTGCAAGCATCACAGAAAATAGCTAGATTTTTAGCAGCGTTTCTGAATATGTAAAACCAGAACTGACTCAATATCAATGTATAGGTTGAACAGTAAAATACGGGGTTAATAAAATGCACGTTAGAAACAGAAACTCTGATTAAATTTGCCTGGGGATCTCCTCTAACCATGCTGTGAAAAAGATGCAGACGCTATGACTTTTCCTGAATATTTTACTGAAGCAGTTTTTTGGGTGTCTTTTCCAGGAGCAGCCTTGCATGTTTTTCAGGCCTTTGCACCAGCGCACATATGGTGGAACAATACTGTAATACACCCTAGTGGCATCTTTATCAGTGGAAAAGCCCAACCTTGCTATGAAATCCAATTAAACAGCCATTTTTGCCACATAAATTGATCCCATTTTTTCCATCATTTTTGTTTTTTCATTGCAGGCTGCTCTATCTCCACAGTAACGATACAGGATGAGGTACTCACAGAAACATACACAGTAGCAGAATCCCTACTGTCTTTAAAATCCACTTTACAGAGGAAACAAGGCTCACAGGGGCACTCTGCCCTAATCATGAACACTTGCTATGCCTCTTTAGTAAAAGCAGCAATGCAACGCAGCTCTGGCAAGCTCACTGAGGACCAGAGCACACGTCTCTGCGCAGTCCCAGCATCAGGAGATAGGAAGACAGACAGACAAACAGACAAGATAGAGACTCCTCTGCAATGGCACACAACAATAGCAGTGTAACTTCTGAGCCCAGCTCTTACAAAGGACAAAATGCTGCCGAGATGCAAAATCTCTCTGCTTCCAGCCAGCCCAGAGCAACCCGGGAGAACCCGCAGCATGGGTCCGCAGAGTCAAAATTATTTTCTGTTTTATCCTCCCTTTATCACGAGGCTGGATGTAACACAGCTGTAGACTTACAAATAATACCAGTCTCGAGGGACAAGCAGTATAGTTACACTCAATTATACTATAAAGTATGACATCTCCAGAGAAATTACTAAGGCACTCTCTCTTACCTGGATGACAGTAATAAAACAGATCTATTTATGATGGACTTTTGAAATCCATTACATTTAAACAGCTTGCTGATTCCCATCATCGGCAGAACTATACTTGCCACTGCCCACCAAATGCAACTGTTAAGTCAAATGACCCAGGGAATTTAATACGAGTGCTATTCTCCCATTATTTTAAGTAGACTTTTATTAACTATGCAAAGTATGGTAATTATTACGGATAGGGACACTTCTTCTTTTTAAAGAGCAGATGGATATAAAAAACCATAATTGAAAATGCTTCTCCAAAACCATTTTTGAACAGGTAAAAATACACAATGGGGGAAAAAAATCACCATGTAACCTTTTCCTCTGGGAAATGCAGGCTGCAGTGCTCAAGAGCAAGAGGAGCCAGATATGCAATCCAAATGTCTGAACAGATTTTTTTTTTAATGACTGTATCTCTGCAAGGTCTTTTTTACTCCAATCTCTTATACTTAAAATTCTTTGCTCTTTTTAGCAACAAACAAAATAATGTTTTAAATCAGTCTGAACAATCACGTAACCAAAGGCACACAGAGGGCACGCTTGCAGAACAGTTTCTTCCATTAGTGCAAAGCTCATGAAATTCAAGTGAATCCACATTGATTCAATACACTCGCTTCTCACCTCTCGCTTAAAGAATTAAATAAAAAACTCTAAGGTTACAAAAGCAATCTGTATGCTCTGCACTGTGAGCATGCCATGCCTCATGACTGCTAGCCTGTAGAACCGGGTATAAAAGCAGAACTGGTGGTGATCTTACCTGTACTAGCTTGCTACTATCAAGAAAAGTAGAGTGGTGTAGGCTTCTAGATCCCCTTGGACTCAGCATTTAGAAAAAGGGCTGTGTGCTTTTTTTTTTTTGACTTCTGGTCGCTATTTCAAGTATCTCACAATGAAAGATTATTGCCTGAGCCCTGCCGTTTATCAGCAGCCTGTGGTGTTGTTGAAGCACCGAAGCTGTGCTCCTCCGACCAGCACACACACCTTCTGCCTCCTGGATCCTCCGCTGCTGCAGAAAGGCTTCTCCCTCACTCCTGGGCTGACGGGCAGCTGGAGATGAAGATGACCCGTTCTCCAGGCTCAGTGGTACTGAGGAATAGTCTTAATCCCTGAGGTTCTCACTGGGTGCAAACAATGGGGGGAGTCCTGTACTCTGTCCCTTCCAAAGCCAGGCAGAGACAGCATTCACAAAAATGAGCTCTTACAGTGAATTCCTACCTAAAAAGCCGGAGTGGTCACCAGACCTGAGCTAGATAAGACATCTAAATACTCTGCATTTCACACAGAGACTAGGGGAATGCAGCAAGAAGACAGCTAGTATCTAGCACTGCTGCTATTAGTTTTGACACAGCTGTTGAAGGAAGCTGTGTCGCTCTCAAAGATTCAAGGTAAGCCAAAAATAACTCTTTCAGTATAATTTTGTTATTGCAACTTGTATAGCACCAAACCACGACAAAGCAGCAGGGACTTCAGCCACATGCAGCTAACTGCTGTGGACTTCCAACAGACCAACGATAAAAACAAGAAATCTCTTTCCCCAAATTGTCCAATCTGGCTTAAGATATGAATGACCAATATCCAGCCTCAAAGAGAGTGTGGTCAGGCCATGGTTACTCAGGACCCATAGACACACCAGATTGATCTGCTCATTACTTAGATCCAGGTGCGCTCAGTCAGGACTCTGAAATTCCAACAGGGACATAAACTCACCATGGGGGTCAGCAGGAACCCAAGGACGAAGGCATCAGTGGTGGGTGTGATATGCAACAAGACCCTCTCCAATTTCATCCACTTGTATCATTTCAAGAGCTAAAATATTAATGATACTTAAGCATCCAATACATAATGCAAGCATAGAGGTGCCCAGGTTTAGCTTTCAACCCTCCAGGATCTTTGGCAATTACCAGTACGAAGTACCATCGCGCCTGCTGCAGTGCACTGTTCAAACTCAGAGGTAATACAAAAGTACGTACCAACACGTTCACTTTGGGAGGTATGCCAATATAGTGTTATTTGGGGATAGCCAGGCCATTTGCAAGGCAGCTTGTGAGCAATAAACTCTGGCACGCATACCAGCAGCCTGGCTACGCGTCCCAGCTGCGGACATGGGATCACCTCTTCTGCAAGGCACAAACTCACTGTTTTGAACTGGGAAGATTTTTTCACGCTCGTTCAGAAGTGCTCTCGTGTTCGCAGAAGTGTGAGAGCCTGTTTGGAAGATTTTATTCACTCCAAGACGGGGACACAACTGCACATACCGCGGGGAGAAGCGGAGGGCATTAACACAGGAATTTCCTTGAAAAGGCACACTATGGATCTCACCACCTCCAGCTTTGCCTTTGGTTATGTCACCAGCTGGCTGGTTTCGAGCTTCCAGCCTTGCACGCTGCGCTAGTCCCTGGGGGTCTGCCTGCGCTTGCCTGCTACCGCAATATTTACCAGCATCCTATGCTGACTGTTTTGACTACATCTCACCCGAGCAGGGATAGCACCAGAGAAGCGTGCATAGGGCAGGCACCTTCCCCAGTACTAACCATTTTATGTGGGTCTCAAAATTAAATGTGAAAAATGTTTGTGAAAATACTTTCAGCAACATGAAAGACATGCGTTTTTCTAACATCACACCATGTATGCTTGCTTTTCTTGCACTTAAGTACAAAGACTTACACCTAGACCTGAGAATTTTGAACCTTGCGCTTTGTAAATAGATGAGTATGCCATAAAACAGTGAATATTGATGCCACACAGGGATTTGCCTAGATTACTCTCTGAGAAATTTAACGTTTGTTTCAGTAGCAGAGCATTTACCCAAAACAGAGAACAATCCAGTGAGAGAGGTATTTCACCTGGCCTCTAGGGCTTAGTCCCAGCTCTCCAGCCAGGGAACTATGGAGGACAAGGACTGTGGAGGCAGGTGTCTCCTTGCTCCAGCCGTGCCGCTCCTGAACTCCCAGTTTCAGCAGCAAGAGTGCACACTTGCCTACTTCAGGACCTTCTGCACATCCCTCTGTAATAGCCAGTGCTGCTACAACTGACAGCAAGACCAGGCCAGCTAAATCCTTCCTCTACCAACAGGAGTCTAAAGATTACCTAACATTTATTTTTAAGCATCTGTTTTATTACTGCATTTGCAAACTTGACATTGTACTTTCTCTCTGAAATCAATATATGTCACTGACCTTCCCTACATTTAGCAACACATATACGTACAGAAAAGATTCACTTCCCTGACTCATCCTCTGAAGAAATCCCCACAGTACTGAACTTCTTTACAGGGGGCCAATTTTTCATTTCTAAAGGCAGCAAAAGTGTTTGCTGCTTTGTGGTATTTTGGTAGACTGGGAGAGGAATAAACTGTAAATGAGCATTCTGGAAACTGGTTTATTTAGACATTTCATATTTTCCTTGACCTTGGTAGCTTTGGGACTGTCACCAGCAATCCAGCAGCATTTAAGAACTCTCTACACCTGCAAAGTTGTAATCCACTGACGCACAAGCAGAGATCATGTCTTTGGGAGCCAACAAATTTCTAATGAATGATGGCATGTAATTGACTCGTGGACTCCAAGCTTGTCTCCTGGCTGGATTAATCCTTCAGACAGCCTCTCACAATACCGCTAAGTAATGCTTACACCTAAGTGCAATTTCTCTTCTTTCAGCATGTATTTGCATGCACATCTGTGTTTTTTCATGACTAAGGTGGTGCAAGGAGTGCATCTACTTCTGCATCTATTTAAAATGTCTAAAGCCTCCAATGCAAAACTCACATAATCCAGGCATATCCAGAATGTATGTGTCACAAACCATACTTACTGTAGTGTACTTTCCCAGCTGGCAGAGTGAAGGGAAGGTTTCCTGGTGAGCTTTTCGGATCTTCTCAGTGAGATCATCCAACTCTGCTGTCATTTCATAGTTTTCTGTGGACTCCTGCTTTGAAGGTTCCTTCTTCTTTTTGTTCCTATCATTTCTGACAGCTGTAGAAAAAGCAGAGACACAAATCACATCTGGTTATTCAGATCACCCCATGTTGCCCTTGCCACTCAAAAATGATTTTATTTTAAACATAGATTATTTTAAGTGGAGATAAAAATGGTTACATGCACAGATAAAACTAACGCAAGCTTAATTACTCAAATGTAAGAATTAAATTTAATGGGATAATGATGAAACCAAACTTCCATAGGTGCTTGTTGTGGATGTGCCATCACACTCCCGTAGTATTTACCTTCCAAGAAAGTCTACTGCAACTTCACATGCATTGTAAGTGTCTCAGTAACTTTGTGAGGTGGGATTTTTTCATTGTATCATTACAGCTGTGCATGGTGAATGGCGAAGTCCTCTGCAGTCATGCAGTCGGTATTTTATTGGATGTGAACAACACTAAAGAAAGATAGCAACTGTCTCTCTTAAATTTCACAGTGTGGAAGATAACAAACCCCATACTAATAGAAACTCCACCAAGCGAAAGTTATTTACAGGGAAAGCTAAATTTGAAAACAGTAAATGAAAGAAGATGAAACACATTAAACTCAAGATCTGAAGATCAAAGGAGAAGCACAAACACTTGAAAGAGTAAAAATGGCAGTGAAGCTATCTAAAGTTTCTTGCCATCTGCTCCTGCGCTCAGATCAGCCTTCTACCTTCCCCCGGCCGTGGGGGATTACTGGAAATATGCATTGTGCAGCACTCGTGCTGTAATTGATTTCCCACATATTTGTGTTTTGTAATAAAATATGACAGCTGCTCCATCACCATGCTACTCTTTGTTCTTTTAATGAAAATAGCTTAATTTTACAAAACGTGCCCAGAAGATAAGTCTACGTCCCCAGTATTGCCAGTACTTGTGAATTTTATCAAGAGGCTTGTTGTTTGCTAAAGCTAACGCCTTAAGCGTAACCAGATGCGTAAGGCTTTACAACAAAGCCAAACAAAATCAATCCCTCACCCCAAAGACTCCTTGTCAATATTAAACACCCTAAAGACTAAATGCTGCTGGACAAATAAAAACCAACCCTAACATTCATCGGTGTTCAAAACCTCATCATATATGAACCAGTGGCCTGAACTCTGAAGGTGCGGCTGGTGGGTTTGGCACACGTGAAGATGGCTGAGGATTTTGGATTGCCAAAGATCTGCCGATTCTCATTTGTACTGTCCTGCCCCAGAAGGCACATCTCTCTGTGCCGCAGGGAGGGAAGCACAGCAAAATGGGCAGATGCTCAGAGCCACCGCTGTGCTAGCCATGGGTTCTGCAGGCCCATCTCCACATCTTCTGTGGTTGCTTCCTACATGCCTGTGAACCACAAATGATCGCAAAGAGCAGACAAATGGTGAACGCTTCAGGAGGAAAAGGAGCTTTCAATCCAGTCTCACCTACAGCATCTGTTCAAGAACAAATGACATGCAGTTGGATTAATTTTCCTCTGGGTGTCATTTCTGAAAGAAAATTAAGAGTGACATGGGAAAATGGTGGGGTGGGAAAGCAGCAGTCAGGGGCATCTACAGAAATAATGTTAATATGTGTAACAGAAAACAGGGGGTAGATGCAAGTGAATATTATTGCAACTGATCCAGCAGATATTTTAAGGATGAACTTGACTTTAACTGTGTGAAGAGATCCGCACTGATGTCGATTATGTGCTTTGCTGGATCAGGGCTCAGACACTGAGCACCCCACCGGATTAAAGCCTAACCTCAAACACCATCAATTCTGGTGTCTGGAGTAACAGAGACTCAAAGAAGGCCAAGAAAGGGGGACAGAAAAGCTACCTTCTTGTGAAGGTTCAGTGCTACCAGTGTAGTCAGGTTTGGGGGGGCGGGGTTTGGATCCCCCCCCACTTCCTTTTACAGATATTCCCCTAAAGCCAATGCCCCGATTTGTTTGCTGGACTGCAAGGCAGAGCATAAGTATGGTCTCTTGCACTGAAAAAACATCCAGGATCGACATGTACATCTCGAGTGCACCAAACTGCTACTGCACTCCAGAAGTAAATCCTAATCGCCGCTGTACTTGGGAGATAAAAGAGCTCCTTGGAAAATTATGTAAACTCCTACACAACCGCGAAGAGCAATAAGCCTTTGTAAAAAAGCCCCACTTACTTATAGCTCTACGAGCTGATTGACAAATTTGCCAAACAGGCAGCCTCAGCAACTACTTATCTCGATAGCTTTGAACTCCTCATGGAAGACAAACACGTTATTTCGGCCAGGCTTCGGAGCAGCTGCCAAGAGCTCCCAGAGACCAGGCGATAACCCCAGCAGGAACCGTGCCACTGCTCCCGTGCTGCTCTGGCACAGCTCCCTCTGCAGCTGTACCTGAAGTCCCTTCCCCTCCAAAGGCCACCAGAGACACAGCTGCTGGTCAATCCACATCACCTAACTGGCGCAGCTCTGTCCTCTTTCTTTTTGGGCACAAATCACTGAAGGGTAGGAAGGGGAGAATTAACTCATCCTGAAAACTAAGAACAGTTTTTGTTCACTGTTACCTTTGTAGTACGATTCCGATAGCCTTTGTAATAATGATAAAACCTGAGTAACATTTATCTTCTTGCTTTACGTATACTCTTTATATTTCCTACATTTGTCTTCGCTAAGGCTGCTTCAGACACAGCAGTGTTTCTACATTCCCTGTAAGATAAACACAGTAAAGTGCTGACATAACACTCAGGCTCCAAAAATATAAAGAATTTCAGTAATGTTGAACTATTATGCAGATTCAACTACAACTATATTTCAACGCAAAAAAAAAGAGAGAAAAATATTAAGACAATGCTATGTTTAAAAGAGTTAAATAAAAACATATAAACACACGCATTTACCCAGTAAATTTAAAAGCCATCACTGCTCTGGGAACAGGAACTGTCACACCACATGTAGGAAGGGTTTTGGATTACAGCTTATGCTTATATTACATAAATCACACCTTTTTGTATCTTGATCTTTACATGCATATGATCACATCAATCCCCGATGCAATTCCACTGCCTTTTAATGATGATACAGCAGTGATGAATCTGTGTCACAGTTAATGCTACCGTAGAAAACTCAGGTTATGAATTTCATTACTTGTGCACTAAATTCTGACTCAATGGCTGCATTATTTAAGAGCTTCCGACAGGGGACAGTATGGAAGCTCTCTTGCCCTGTGAGAAATACTGGAAGTTAAAAAACTAAAAAAAAACCAGATGGGGGGGGGAAGAGGATGAAAAGAGGTGTATTTTGGTATGTGAGGAAGCCACGTCCGCACGAGTCTCGGCGCTGCTCGGACGGCTCAGCGACACACGCCCACGCCTGAGCACGTCTGCTCTGATCCATCTTCCCGTGACAGCTTCCCTGTCCCCTCGACACACACGCCAGGACCTGCACTTCCACACCCAGAAACCTCCAGGCAGCTGCGGCAGGGTTCGTAACATAGTGAAGGCACTTTCTGTTGCCCTAGCTTTAAGGACCAGCCTCTACCCTCAAACATTCATTCCCCTAAGCTGATGGTAGAGGGGCTGAACATCATCTCTTGTGCCACCCAGACTGTTCTCCTCACCCTGGGTTTGCCACTGCTTTCCTTAGCCTCAGACACATTTTCCCTCTTCTGCTTGAAGCAACGGGCAGGGCATGAAAGCTGCAGGAGGGAAGGATGTGTTTTTCAAGAAGAACAGGGCCTGCTGTAGATGAAACTAAGTATAGGAAAGACACAAACAGCTTCTCTCGGAGGACCCCAGCGCTCTCATTTAGCAACCACGCAATTCTCCTGCTTGAGCGGGATCATTTCAAGCATGTCGTAATGCTGGGAATCATCCAGTCTTAAACGCAAGCCCCTCAGGTCCATCAAACTTAGTCACTGCTTGGCCTAAGAAGAGTCTGGGATCCAGCCCAAGAGATTTAGGCACTTTCTTAGACAATCAGGTAAAATTATGGAACAGTGAGTGTTTTGTCAAAGGTGGCACAAACCTGTCCAGGGGAGAAGAACCTGCAGCCCCCAACACAGTATTTCCAACTACGTGCAAAACCTTTGCTTCCCCAGATGCCCAGAAGATAGTTAGACAGCACCTTTCAGATATTATAATGATTAATCAGCTATAAATTCATGACTTGAAATGCTATCATTGCAGTTTTGCCTGTTGGAGATCCCCGTGACCTTTGAAGAGCTTTGTGTACTAGTTAACTGGTTTTGTTCCTGTAGGGACAACTACTAGTGTTTCCAGTTAGTTTGCATTCCTGTAAAACCACACTTCTCTTGTCATTAAATATTTTGGAAGTTACTCGTTAAGCTAACAAATCTCAAAAGCACCATAAAGCACACAGAGCAAGTCAGTAATTGCACAGCACTGGGTGCAAGGTAGGTTTTCAAAAAGACTCCTTTTGTTTGCGAACGCTGATGAGAAGAGAAATCAGAGGTGAGCTGAGGCAGGACCGCTGCAGACCTGCCAAGTCTCCCCTCCAGGCAGAGGCTCGCTTGCTCTCTGGCACCTCGGGAAGCCATCTATCCCCCTGCCGAATGCCAGGCAGCCTGGCAGTGGGGTCGATGCTCAGCACTGCACCCAGGGCTTCCAGGAGCACCGAGCTGCTTGCTAGGGTGGAAACCCACAAGTCTTGCACAGCTCCTTTACATTCTGACTTCTCCAATTCCAGCAGCAGCTGCGAAAAATTTCTAATCCTAGCAGAAGTTAGCAGCTGTGGGCAATTTCAGTCAAATACACAAAACGCTTACCTATTGCCACTGCCAAGTTTGATCCATCAGGATAAATGGCCCACACGTACCACACGTCACCCTTATCCCTAGAACCCTTCAATAAACTGCCCTCATGGTAACAAATGGCAGTCTGTAAGGATGTCTTTCACAACTGTCACCTTGGAAAACCTCGAGCCAAGGGAGACTTAGCACCCCTGATGCTGCTGCTGCTGAACCAGGCTCTCCAACCCCCTGGACAAAGCCAGCACCCAGCTGCACATCACCTGGGAGCTGGTAGGAGCAGGCACAGAGATGAGGGACATCAAGGAGGTTGGTTTTCCCATCTCCAGCGTAAGAAAAGGAAGAAAATAACCATCTTGAAAACAACACGATCACACCTGACAATCTGATGTGCCGTCAATTCAGAATGGTAAGACTCCTGTTCACGTTTTTGACAGCAATGCAATCACAAGCCAAACATAGCATTAAAATATGCAGAACACCAGGTAGTTATAAATAGATTGGTTTTCCTAGGTCGTGATTTCCAGATGAAATAATGTTTTCTTTTAGGCAAAACTGCTCAGTCTTTAAAAAGAATGGGAAACTCTCTTAAAACAAATTCCCATGCCAAAACTGAGCTTTGACATATAGAAAATGATTGGAGGCAAAGCACATTTCAAATACAAAACTCTCGTTCCTACTGGACAAAGCCAATGACAAGTACACAGTCATGTAAGGGGCTTCAAGTACAAAACTGAAACACATTGAAAACTGTGTATTTTGTAGCTGACTCAGAGAAATCAACCATGTCAGTTGTCGGGTACAATTGCCACAAGAAAACATCTCAAATTAAGTGAGATAGTATCCCTCTACAGACACATATCAAAATTAACAGGGAGCACAGAGAAACAATCATGGAAGAAATTTCATAAGCACCTGGCACGCTACCATTTTTCCCCAGGCACAGAGCGAGTACATATATTACAGAATTCAAGCCCGCCCCTGGTTTCCAATTGAGAAATAACATTCAGCTATGGCAAACGCGCCCCAACCAGCGCTCCAGGAGCCTCAGTTCAACAACGGGGTAAACACCACAAATCCAGAGGACATCATCCTGTAGGCTGCCTTCACGTACGCTGGCTCTTCCAGCCACTGGTGGTATTTTTTTTTTTTTTTGGATGAGGGTGAATCTGAACTCTGCCTTGCAGCTTTGTATTATTCATTACATAATTGCTATGTTTTATTAGAAATATGATCTATTATAACCTTGAATACGGTAACTTAAATGACATTGAAAATTAGATTATTCTGATTATTAGAAAAGTGAGAAAGGTACTAAACATTTGTAAGGCTGATAATCAATCAGTGTATCCATCTGAGTGCAATAAAAATCAATCAGGAGGTAGTGCGTTTAAATCTAATTTTTTAAGCATGACATTTTCTTCTGAGTTTCTTTTCTAAATGTCACCCTCTTCTACAAAAGTGATTGATTCTATCCCCAGGGACAGTTAACTCCAACTGTTTTATTCATTGCACTGAGCTCTTGTATCCACAGTCTTTTCTAAATACCAAATTAATGACAACAATAATATTTTCATCAAAATGTGAAATTCAGAAATACGCATTCATGGAATCAAAACAGCAAGAAGCACGACAGTACATTTAAATTGGTTCAAATACCAGGGACCTTTTAACTAGCAAGCAGTGTATTTTAATGCAGAAAATGGTGGAATTTTGTGTCCCTCCAGTTCTCTTCCCCCCCCCCCCATAAAAAAGGCGGCCAAGGATTTGCTTGTTTAAAACATAATTCATTTAGAAATGTTTCAGTAGTGAACAATGAATCACTAGCTATAGGGGGTCCATGAGTAATTACCTATGCCTCCAAAATAACCTTATTAGGCTATTGTAAGTATAGGGGAGACCTTTGATACCTATAGCCTAAGGGCCTCTATTTTTCCATTCATGCACAGGGGATTTATATGGTTATATCCTATTATAACCGACGAAAGCAACACATCTCCCATTTATGCATGAGGATAACTGCAGGGTTAATATATCAAGAACTGAGTTATAAGAACAGGTTTCATTATATGAATGAATGATACAAATGGATGCTCTACAGCTTTATTTAACTGGCCTGAAACTCGATCTGTGGTTTCAAGGATTCCATCAGCCTGAAAATTTTATTTTTGACATGAAATTCGGCACCTGCTATTGTCACATCCCTGAAATATTAGTAGATGGAACAAGCAAAAAAAGAGTTTCTAGTCCCTTGAAGAAAAACAATACTAACTGAACTCAGATGTAGGACCAAAATCAGTAAGCCAGTGCAGAACAGGCTGAAAAAAATACCCCTTGAAGACAGCTGAAAGGTATGGCTTTGGTATTCTTTTTTTTTTAATTTATTTAAAATTATTGTTTTTATTATTTTACTTATTAGCATTTAAGAGAAAAGATTTTTTTTTTCTCTTTTTGATTTTAAGACATCCAGAAGCAAAACCAACAGCTATCATACTTTGGATATCTAGAACTGCCGATCCAAGACCCAAAACCACAGCCGAAGGAAAAAAAAAATTGTTTTAAAGGCAGATTTGGCTTGAATGTTGCAGAAGGCTCCATAAAGTGCTTCAGCAGGAAAAAAAAAAAAAAAAGCAAAAGTCTGTAAACTGTTTCCAGGTCTATGAATATACTGTTAATGCCCACCTATATTGACTATAATATTTCAGGACTGGTTAAAGTTCAGCAGAACATGCCAAACACAATAATAACTGCCCAAAGAATAAAAATCAGGATTCCAGAAATACAAATGAAAACAACTTCTCCAAAAACAGGTCCTAAGAACAAACGAGAAATTAAGAAGTTGCAAAACCAGAAAGACTGCGAACAAGTGGAACAAAACTAAAAGAAAAGGTGTTTTGCAGCGTGTGGGTGTGGGCAGGCAGGAGAGACAGCAAGAGGAGCAGCTGAGTCAGAGCCAGGATGTACAGGGCACAGTATCTGCACCAGCGGCTGAACCGAAAGCAGACTCCTCGGTCTCCCTTACCATCTTCCTACATATTGCAATCGAAGTAGGCAGAGAGATGCGATTATACATTTAATGATAAACTGTTTAAATAGCATTTGCCCTGCGATTTCAATTTTCAAAGTGTTTTAATATCATCAACTAATTGCCAGTGTGAAATAGGATAATCCACATACTCTCAGAAGCTGCCGCTTAAAGAACTACTGAAGGTTGTTAGCATTAACAATTGCAGGCAGAATAGATCACTAACATTTCCCATGAAGGCCCACCAACACATTTGCAATGGAAATAGCTTAGCCATACCCATTGACTAAGACAAAATTTACTCAGTGATATATTTCCATCTGTATTTCACATAGGCATCACCTCAAGTTACTTAATATAGCCAGAAATTCCCATCTGTGAGATGGAGCATCTCCATAGGCAGGTCCCACCATGTCCCTGTGCATCTTGTGCCACTGTTGAATTAATCTACACATCTTTCATTCCCTCCTTGTTCGTGCCCTGCCCCATCTCTCAGTATTCTGCACAAAATCAGTCACTTCCTTACTCTAAATGTAAACCCCATAATTTTTATTAAGACCTACCACACTACCTGCAACAGGTTTGCAGAGTAATAGTGTCGCCCGGTGGATATTGCCAGTCGTCCCTTTCTCTGCTCAGTGCAGGAATGGGAAGGAGCTTTGGGAATCAATCACTCCATCCGGGGAGGTTTCCCAAACTCACAAGGCTTCTGTGGGTAACCCATTGTGAAGTGCCAGCCTACAGCAGAATCCACGTGAAACTAAAACCCTCAGGGAAACAAAGTATTGTGCTTACTATCTACTGCTTTGGCTGCCAAAATCCCAGCGGATTTACAAGTAACTTCTGTGGCAGTCTAGAAAAAATTCTGCATACAGCTGGTTAAACTGAAATACTCTGGGGAACAGGAGGACGGCTTTTCTGGAATTGCAGTGTCTTAACACATTAGCTAAAAATATACAAGACCACAAACAAAATGTGATTATTCTTTCTCTTCCTTACAGCTGAAGTGACCAAGTGCATATACAGCAGTTTAAATCCACTTCTAAATACTCAGCCTGAAATTAAATTTCTATTAAGCTATAGTGCATTCATTTTACCATAGGCTGGATAAAGAAAACATCCCTAAATTTCAAACTCTGAACTTTCAGTCAGAAATCACTAAGAGGCCATTAAACCTGTCTCATCTGATTTCAGCTGTTCAAGTGCCCTTTCGAGCTACCTTCTCAAAGCAACTGCCCTTTTGAGCTACAATCTTGAAGCCTGGTACACTAACTCTTTATGGATAACCGATTACAGGTAAAAATATCCTGAACCTGACCTTTCTCTCCAGGGTCACCAAAAGGTAAATCAGTCTACTCATCTGCAGATATTACATTAATTTCTCTTAGGAGACAGTCGTGGTAGTACGATGCCTCATAACCGGGAGAAGCTGGGGTTATCAAAAGTCATCAATTCAATTTGTTGGGCATTATCCAGGACCGCTGATGGCCAGGGAAGTGTAGGCTGTAAACTAAGACCAGACATTGCACTCTATTCCTGCCCGTTGCCTGGCCTGACTGTAGCACTTCACACACTTCAACCTGCTGAGGCTATTTTATTTCTCATCCTAACATGCACAGAGGAAAAGAACATGACTTGCTTTTTACTTAACTGGAAAGCTACCTACCATGAAAAATTGCAACCTCTTTCCTGACAACGCCATTAACAGACTCCTTCAACAAAACAACTTTCCATAATAAGCACATTCTTTCAATGTAATGAATGAGTCTCAGCTACGGGACAAATTCTGATCACGTATGATGAAACTGACTTTCCGGGACAGCAAATGGAAAGGCTACAAAAATCAGGAGGTGAGCTCGCACATGGCCACTCAGTACCCAGAAGGCTCCCCAGAAGGAAGAGCAGTCATTCAGGAGCAACACCAAGACGGCGTGCCACCTGCATTTCTCCCTTGTAATTACGGCTGGTTTCATGCAGTGAATGCAGTTTGGCTTTCCCCAAACAGGGTTCAATCCTACGTTATTTACCAGAATTAAAAATAACAGCCCCAACTTATCACCACTGCTGTTTTTGTCTTGCAGTGGTGCTACTCCACCGATGGCAGCAGAGTTCTATCCGTGTAAAACTACAGTAGCGTAGTGGGAGATCAGGTCTAATATCTGTATCTGCAGATGGATAACACCACATTCATACCCAAGTTTCATTTCTTTGTTTTGCCCCCAAGGCTAAATTTCACATTTGTACCTCCTGGTGCCTTGTGCAATTGTGTAAAGGTGCATCTAGCGAGAGAGCTGCCAACTGACAACACATCTGAAGAGGCTTGCGTGCGCGGTGTACTTCATCATGCACAAAGAACACATTGCCTCCCGCAACCGTAAATTGAGCTCATGAAGGCAGAGGAACAGTTGTTCCCGGCGCATTTTAAGAAAGGGAGCTGTAGTCTTGAATCGCAGCGTTAGCCTGCATTACAGCCTCGGCAGCTTGCAGCCCTGGCCTCCCACTAGGCCAGGGATAATAAAAGCAAAGAAATAGCTCAGCTACTATTTACCTATTCCTCTGAAGCTATTGTGGAAAACACACCATTATGAACTTGCACAAATTCCTTCCTAAGGACAAAGGCTTGTTGATACTCCTACTACTTTAAAAAAAAAAAATTATGATCAGGAGGTTATTCCCAGCTCTCAAGGTGTCAGGGCTGGCCCCCAAAGCAGTGGGCAGGGGGGACATGGAGTGTGCGGCTCCACAACCGTGCTCAACCTCCCTGCCTAGTCTCCCCTCCCGGCAGGCTGGAGCTGCTGCCGCCGAACGATCTGCTCCACCAGGAGAGGCAGCCTGGGAGCAAGAGAAGGGAAGAACTGTATTACTTAACCAGGTGGACCTAAAAGCACTGGAAGATCAGCCAAAAAATTTACTGTTTAAGCCTCACATCAGTGTGCGGTCCAATGCAGCTGGTGGGCATGCATCTACACCTGCTGGTGGGCTTGGCCTGCAGCTGGGTCAGATTTTTTAATTAACAGTGCCTGTCATTAAAACTGTTTTGCTGTAATACTAAACGAAAGGTTTCATCAAATGGTAAAATAACACGCTCAAAAATACTATTGCAGCTCCCTGCATTTTAGCATGTTGTTTACTTCCTCTCCCTTTCCAAAAGCTGAGCAATCGGAATAAACAATCTGCAAATTTGTTGTTGGGGTGGGGTACTTTTTGGTTTTTTTTAAGATTACATAGTCCTTTTTTCACAAACGGTAACCTAAGGAGAAAGAAAGGAGTGAGGTCAGGGGACTTCTTTTTCTTTCCATCTACAGGATTTCGGGAGGGCCAAGCCAAGCCAGCCAGCAGGCTTCAGGGGCGCCGACCTGGCAATGTCACTGGATTCCCATAAAAGCCCTGCTGAAGCTGGCGGCTGACACAGCTAAACAAGTTTATTCACTTTCGGCTTTAGCATTTCACTGCCTACCCCAAAACGCTACACCGTGCAGGCTTTTCTTTGGGCAGGATGTCCCTTTCCGCCCGTGCATGGCGTAACTCAGCGCTGGGCCCCAGCAGGGCTTAACCTGCAGCAGTCAAAGCCCCAGCTCGCGCCCAGATTGCAGCAGGCTTTAACGTGACTCTTCAAAGCAAAAAGTACCTGGGAGACAAAGGCTGTTGCTTATGTGTTTAATAAATACTGTTCCATCCATAATTCACATGCAGAAATACTGCTTTTCATCTATTAATGGAGGCTCTCTGGACATCTGTACTCCTGCTTTATGTAGCGGCAGAAGCATCATGGCATTACGGGGTCGAATTCCCTTAACACACCTGCAGCAACCTCAGCTGTTTCAGCACTCATGTTATGACATGAATCACTCCACAAGCCTGCACCTAATTATCAGATTGTCTATTTTGATATATTTTATCTTTTATGTACAATGCCAAAGAAGTTCTTTAAAATACATTCCAACTACTCTTTCATTTACAAAAAAAAAAATTGCTTTCTTGTCTGGGACTTAAGTTCTGAAGTAGCAGGAGTAAGTGGACCAAATTATTTAAAAATGAAGACAGGCTAGTAACTACCAGACTGGATAAAGAGCTTAATTCTGCCAGACAGGGTCAAGCAGCATCAAATCCTGATTTCTCCATAAGGTCTTTTAAATATCCCCAGTAAAGTCAGCACATAAACTTTTTACATTAAGCTTTTTCACAGTACACCAGACCAGCCTGATATAATGATCATACAAGGAGCAAAGCAGACAGACACTTGTTTCCAGGAAACATCAAGATACTAAAAAAAGCAGCCTTTTTATTGTTGATTTGAAATCAAAGTGATTACTGAGGCCTCTGCAACTTCCAGCGCAAGACTTACTGCACACAAGGGAGTTCGAGAAGGCAAACAGGCAGCAGGTCATCAGAGAGTTAACTCAATAAAATAATAATTTCTACTTGGATAAACTGACCTAGTTTTCCCAGACTTCTCTCTGAAAACAAAGGATGCAACTTGGACGTGAGATGACGTCTGAAAGGGAAGCCAAGGGCTGGGCAAGGAGTCTGAATTCAACACACAGCTGATCCTTAACTAAATCAGGGTGGTGGTCCCCAGCTGACATTACAAACTACTATCCAGCATAGGACTAACTGGCATTACTAGTGGTTCCTACCCCCATCTTACCTCACTGATGCCGATGACAAATCTTTCATGCCCTTCAACAGTGTGGGATTGGGCCCTGAACTCATCATATACAGGTTGCGTATCTCCTTCCAGTTAGGATGGTCTTCTCCAAGACTGTGGCAAGTGCCTGATGTGAGACACCTACAGAAGGCTTTTTATTAAGTCCTCAGGATATTGTTCCCAGGCTACAATCCCCATGGGAAGCACTGGCTGAAAACCTGGGATTTCCAAAAGCAGAGCTTTATTCAGCTCCTGAAAGAGCCGATGAACATCCACCTCCCCAGCCAGCTGCAGGACTGCCCCAGAGACCCAGGCTGTGTGGCAGACATGGCGCAGGCAAGTCCACCAGTGCCTCGGACACACAGTGTGGAGGACAGGAACCAACAAGGATCCTTCCGAGCCCCCCTTGTAACTCGTGCCGAGATTTTGCAAATCTGAACACAACACGATGCCGACAATTCTGCATTTTGGGATTCAACGCAGTGTTATTTTTCAGTGAAGCTCTGTTGTGTTGGAACACCTTCAACCAGCTCAAGTTAAACAATTTGCCCAGAGAAAATGTTCAATGAAGGGGAAAAATAAAAGCATGCAGAGAAAGAAGCCTGACGCCCCCTCTTTTCTAATCCATCACACAGCATTAGAGATTAAATACTCATTCAAAATATATATAATAAACTGTTAAGGCAAGATATCTAGTGATTCCTTTTAATTGCCTTATTCTTCCCACTCCCTGGATTCTAGGGAATATTTTTACATGTTCCTCCTCCATTACTGAAAGGCCCATTTACCATAGGTAGGGTTATCTCCCCACCTCGTCCCCCCAGCCAAGAAAGAAGATCCCAAAACTCATGGGGCTTAATACTGCATACCCTGTGGGAGGCAGATGATGTGTCTGTATGGTTTTATATATGTTCACACCTTGCCGTGCTTAAATTCTAGTAGGAAAAATGTTCCTAATAAGCATGTGAAATAGCTGTAACTGACTTAGAAAAGAACAGGAAAAGTTGCCAAGAAAAGGCTTTGACTCTCTTTTTAAGACAAGCAGGATTTAAGCCTTCTGCAGAATTAAAGGAATAAAATATTTCTGCTTATTCTCTTCTCTCCGTGTGTACTTTTCACTTTGTTATAGGAGAGGGTTGAGTATAAGGGGGTTTCTTTTTCTTAATAACAACTATCCTCTTGCTTTTATTTGTTCTCTTTATTATTTGCACTCCTTTTCAATTTAAAATTATTTTCTGGATATTCTGATTTAGTAGCACCATTCACCTGAAGAGGCATCCAAAGAGGAAAAAAAGCAAAGCATGCATTGAGGTTCTCTTCCAAATTACAGAAAGGGGCAAATCGAGCATCCTTCTTGCAGAAAAATGCTGCCAAAAGGTTTTTATGAACTAAGAGTTCTCCATGTCACTTGTTACAGGGATCTGGACCATATGGGTTTGATCCCTGAGCTCCTCAATGGGATAACCAGATGGCGTGGCACTGTACAACATGAACTACGAGACCAAACACACACTGAGCTCTGGAATTCCACACCCACCTTCATGAGACATCTAATCTGAAACACAAGAGCCTTGGCTTGCTCCCTGCCCAATAGAGGCAGACCAATATCATCAGAGAGCAACTCAAGCTTCACTAAATCTAATGCTCCATTTTCTAGTATCAACAATTCTTCTGTATCAGAAAAAACCCACCTTGATGAAATTTCAGAGGTGACACTTTTTTGAGTGGCTCTTCCCCATTGTCTCTCCACTAGAATCAAAACAAACCATGTCACGGGTCACCCAGAAGAAGCGCTATAGCAATAAAATATAGCAAGACAGTCCTTGTATGTAAGGAGCAGCTCACACAGCTATGGTACAGTCAGGGACGCTGAACAGACAAGGTGCAGTAGTTCATCACATAAGGACGTTCACTGACTGCTGACTGTTCTTCCTGGGCTGATGCCTCCTCTACTGATGCCTCTAGGTTACAAAATGGCTGAAACTTGTGCAATGCCAATTTCAGTCTTCTTGAAATATAGAAAAAAATCTCATGCATTAGCCAAAATAAACATCTTATACGTAATTTTTAAAACAATAAAAAATAAATTTCAATCTTTACTCTGCTACTGGGATATCCTCTAAAAGTACACACATAACAAGTAAGTGAACGCAAGTAAAAGTACTATGTTCTGTAAGAGCACATGTAACTTGCGGATTCTTTGAAATGTAATACAACTCCCCCTAACTCCCGCAATTCCTGGCAATTTCCATTTTTTCTACCTCTTTTACATTGTGTTACTATTTCCATAATGCGAACTGTAATCAGCTAGTTGGGAGTTAAAATAAAAACAAGGAAACCAGAACTTTTTTCAGGAGAGATGCGAAAAAGCAAAGGATTTGCAACAGCACCCATTGCACCAGGGCTGACTGGCAGCGGGAAACCTAATGACGGAAATAGAAAGAGACAGAGCAGGTGAGAACAGTGTCTCTGGATCGACCGGTGAGTCATGGAATGATGACCTCTCCCATTCCTTCAACCGTGCAGTGATCTCTTCAGCAAAACTATCTGTTGCTGCCAAGGGAATAAAGCACATCTCTGCGCCAGAGAGGCAGTAATCTGGCACCCCTGAGCCATTTGATGAATTGCACGTGTGCCTGCTGCTAAAGGAGCGCGGTGATGCCTGCAGTGTTTTTAAAAAGTTTTCTCTTATCTTCCAGTATCATTCCATTTAGTATTTCTGTTCGTGATGTTTTAATCCACCCTTATTGCTACATTTTCCTCTTTAATTTAATGCTTTCTTTTCAGGCTCTGAAGTTTTATCATAAGAGTTTCTCAGGTTTAAATACACTGAGTTCTGCCTCCAAGAAAACACTGACGGTGGAGTATTGACCTACTTAACATGGGAAAAAACAATCCCAAATGCAAAATGCGCAATGCTATCTGCCAGTAATCCTTCTTCCCACAAGTTTAAAGATGAAAAATGTTTAAAACTATAATGTGTTGAAAATGATACAAATGTAATACGCTGTGTTGGTCTGTCATTTTAAATGGTTTGTAAAGTCCTCCCTCAGAGGATTGGACTTAAATCATTCATTAACTTGAAGCTGATTGCTTTGTCCTGGAAAGAGGGAAGAATATGGATTTCTCAGATGTAACCCAATTTCCTAACAGAAACAAAAACAACCTGATGAAATTCAGTTACCAAAACGATCTATCATAACCCAAGCAGAAACGTAAATAAATTAAGCACAAAATGTGCTCCTTCATCAAAATCTAACTTTATGGGGAGTTTTAAAATTAACATTTCACTTGCTTAAAAGAAGGAAGGGAAGGGAAGGGAAGGGAAGGGAAGGGAAGGGAAGGGAAGGGAAGGGAAGGGAAGGGAAGGGAAGGGAAGGGAAGGGAAGGGAAGGGAAGGAAAGGAAAGGAAAGGAAAGGAAAGGAAAGGAAAGGAAAGGAAAGGAAAGGAAAGGAAAGGAAAGGAAAGGAAAGGAAAGGAAAGGAAAGGAAAGGAAAGGAAAGGAAAGGAAAGGAAAGGAAAGGAAAGGAAAGGAAAGGAAAGGAAAGGAAAGGAGGTCAGTGTGTTTCCCCAGCATGTCTTTCTGATTCCATTAAAACTGTTTGTTAGATGACTAACTATGCCTGTAATCCAACTAAAAGGATGTTTGCTTTCTGTTGCACTTTTTGCCAGGGGAAAGGAAGAATTCCACTTAGCTTTAACTCTGAAATTCAGGTAAATGTCTCCAAAAGTCAGATAATTTCCTCACATTTACTTACCAAATTGGTTTATATTGACAACAAGCAACTGGTTATGGATGAACGGCACTGAGAAATGATCCCACAGCTGATTAAATGACTATCAGCTGCAGGTACTGCCTATAGGGCTTTAAGCTACAACTTGTTGAAGTCAGTTTTCAGAGCTGTTGTCCGATTGACAGACTTTTCTTAAGACGTAGATTTAAAAATTTAAGAGCTTTCAGAAACATGCAAGCATGTGGGCAAGTACTGGAGTAAGATGAGATGGGGCAAAACCATTTCTATTCTCTTTGGGCCAAAGGAAATTAAAAATCCCAACACCTTATGATCTTTCTTTTTCCTTTCGTAGTATTAGCAGCTGAGTGTTATTTAGGTTAGGCTAGAAAGGGTATTATTTCTACTGCTTGTATGCCATCTAACTTTAAAATATCCTGTACACTTTCCACGTGAGCACTGAAGAACTGGAGATTAACTGTTCTGATGTATTTTAAATTGAGCATGTGATACCGAGTCAAACTAAAAACAAATCAAGGCTATTTTTAGAGCACAGTCCTAGGGCCAGCATCCCAGCAGGAGGAGCTGCAACGTGTCAGCTGGCTTATCACAGGCACGGCAATGGAAAACTCCCTCTGTTATAACAATTCATACAGCAGATGAAAGCAAGCCATAAGAGCCTGACAGCAGCAGAGGGAAATCCATGGCCTCATCTACTTATGTAGAGATCTTCCTAAACCGTCTTTGAGAGGTTACTGGTTTCCGAGCGCCTGCTTTCTATCTTCCACACCATCAGCACAGGAGTTGCTCTCCACAGAGAAGCCAACATGAGCTTTGTTTCTTTGCCTTCTGCAGAGGCACCTATACTATGCAAGACCATCTCCTGTAAAGCAATCACCAAGAAAACAAAGAAGTAAGTTTGCAGATATAAACCATCAGGAAGATGCACGCATTCTTACATATGTTTCTTCTAAGGGGAAGGACCAAATACGCATCTCCTCTGATACCAAATCCTTCAGGCATAGTCGGGTTGCTGCAGTTCAGACTTCCCAGAACTCTTGGGAACAATTTACTGCATTTCTCATGAACCTTGGCTACTGTAGATAACATTTTCAGGTTGGCCTGACAACCAAATAAGCCATGTTTAGCTTCAAGGCTCAGGACACTGGCACTTTGCTTGTTCCCAGACTGATATTTATCTCATTGACATTTCTCCATCCTTCAGATTCAACATCCCAAAATAAAAAAAAAAGCTTTCCAAGGAAGAAAAAAGATAGCAGAGAAACCACAAGGTGCCAGTATAGAAAGCATAACCTGCATGGCGCAACGGCAATTAGGAGAAAGAGATGCATCAAAGATGCCCCATGCCCCCGAACAAGAAAATGATCTGAATGAGGAATACCAAGCAGTGAACTGAGTGCATAAAGGAAGAATGGAAGCTCCGAAACAAAGCTTTTGAGGTCATGGGATTGGGGTCTCAGCAGTTATGTCTGCATGACCAAGCAAGCGTGGCCACAGCCCTGTGCTTTGGAGCACACAGACTGGGTAGGGACAGGCTACCCCCAGATTTCCCATCTGCTCTCACCTGCAGATTTCCCATCTGCAGCATTGCCCAGCACAGCACAAGACAGAAAGGATAACCCAGGGTTTTGCCTGTCGTAAAAGCAGTTGGGATACTAAACTCGAGAAAAGGCAAAGGCTACCTGCAATGCCAACGCGAATGCATAGAGCCAGTGTCCTTACATGTACAATATGGAATAATGCTATAACTCCCCCACGCACACCCCAAAACCAAAGCAGGGGACAAGAAATAACAGAAAAAGGCCACAGAAACAATCAGATCCGTGTTAAGAAGTGGCTTTGTAAGAGACATCTATCTGCCCAAAACACCTTTTACTGGGAAACTGATTGAAGAAAGCATGTGCTGATCCTTAAAAAACCCCCAGAGGTGTGAAATGAAAAAATGGGGAGTTCTGCTTTGTGTCAGTGCCACTAACTGTCCTCACAGAAGAGCTGGACCTCTGGAGGAGGTGGCATGTGGCTGGACCACCATGGAAACCTGAGCTGCTACCATCAACAGAGAAGTATTAGCCACTCCATGAGGTCTGATGAAATGCGGTCCCTTAAAATATGAAAGGGTTCAATCAAGTCTGAGGACTCTGCTAGAGCCACTGAACAGTAACACATACTTCTCTGGAGTGTGCTGCAGATGTAAGTAGAAATTAGACTGTATGCGCGTTACACTTTTCACTGGCTCTAGTTATCTCCCAGTTTCACATATATTGAAAGAAAAGTTACTCATACAAGGACTCTGTGCCATTCAGCTGAATTTCTTCCACAGGACAAGATCAAGAGGCGTTCAGAAAGTCCACTAATATCTAATCGATATTTTTTCCTTTCTTAAAGCACATCTCTTTCAGAGCATGGTTGGGTACCACAGTACAAATGATTAGCATAGTAACTTTGAAGTGTCACAACTTCAATAAAACACCTTGTTAACCAAAAATGTAAGAAAGGCACACATTTACAGTCACCAAGGACTAGGACTGATGGATGCAGACAAAGGCTGCAGAGAGCACACGAGCCCTGGTAACTTCTGCCAGGATCCGTGTTGTCATAGAGACAGCAGAGAGCGATGAAAAGTTCACCACGGTAGCTATACCTTAGTGAATAAGTCTTAATGTAACTTCCAGCTGAGGACATGTAATCAATCTCTGTATGAGCTTATTGAAGGAATTCCCTTTATGCTTACTCAGTCCTCACGAGCCCAAAATGAGGGAAAAGGTTTTAAAATATATATATTTTACTACTTTTAAAGACAAGCCAAGGCCTAGTGCTTCTTGGGGGGGGGGGGGGGGGAAGGATAACTGTTTCTTTTGAAAAAGAAATTATCTCAAACATGAAAAACTTGATAAAGACATTCAATTAAAAAAATGCAAACCCAAAAACCATGGAAAGTGTAATTCTAGGGCAGCCTGCTGAGACTGGCCATATGCAACAGTGTCTCCCCCCTTTCCCCATACACTTCCCCCATGGAGGTAGCTGCAGCCCTGGCATCTCACTGCTGCTCTTCTCCCATCGTGTTCAATCACCTCATTCCCTTTTACGCTGCAAAACACAGTCCTTTCCCTGCTCTCTTTTCCTTCTCCATGCCTTTCTCCCAGCACCTCCCTCCCCAGGGGCATTCGACCCCTGGTTTTTCTTCCCGCAGGGCAGCAGCACCCCCTGACCCTCGGCCGGTCCCGGCTCCAGGCTCAGTCCCACCACTTGGGAGGTACGGGACGCTGGAGCAAACAACAAGCAGTGCAGAAATGGTGCCAGGGGTTGTTCATTGGCCAGGGTCTTAAATTCTTAGCTTACACAATTAGAGGTTTTCTACGCAAGAAAGGGGGAAAAAAAAATTTGCAGCACTAGCGTGTTACGGTTTAAAGTTACAGCTATTTGCGTAATGCCTGAAAGGCAATGAAGAGAAGAAAAAGAGAACCTTAGGATGCTATTCATACTTATCCCTAACATTTTAGGATATAAAGATCAGACTAATTACCAAACAGTCTTGAGTTGAGCAGGGTTCACTAATCACGCTCTGCTTGAGGAATTAGGAGAGAATTTACTTAGCCTCATCATAAAAGGTGCCAATAAATTGTTCAGCTGGAGAGTTAACATAATAAAAAAAATCATTTTTTATGTTATTTTCTTTAGCAGTTTATTAATTGCTGCCTGAAATACTTTTCTGAAACACAACGAGCTGCAAATGAATTCATGGGCTATTAATCTGCTGTACATGGCACTGGAGGGAAAGCTCATTAGGTGAGTTGATGCAATTACTGCTATTACATAACCATCTTCACAGAACATAGAGTAAATTATGAATAATAACATTCAATCTAAGTTGGTCCTTTAAACATTAAAGCTGGCAAGTGAAAGCTATGCAAAATCAGAGGGAAAGGCTAAAACACAAAACAGGCAGACCCCAAAAGGAGAAAAGAAATGCAGATCTGCTTCTTTGCAGACACCAAACCAATGTGAAAAGCAAGAGATGTTTGTTTAACCATGGGAAACAATGTGAAACAAGTAGAACCCAGTTATCTACAAGAGAATTTTAATTGTATATAAATCGTTTTCAGCCACACAGCATAACAAAGTGTGCATTATGTCTGGCAGAGGACAAACTGACACTACAGCACTGTGGTTTTTGTAACAGGAAGACCCTCCACGTTGGTTTTGCTCTCATCTTAAAAAATTTCCCCATCAGTGTTATTGAGTGTTTGGCATTAACTTTTAAAAGTTCCCAATTTCTCAGCCTGGAAAAATAAATACAATTCCTATCTTATCAGCAACTGAAAAAAACCTAATTCAACCTTAATGAACAAAATGAAAAAACTGTGATCTGTATGGCTTGGACATGGTTTCCTGTGCCTATAAACTATAAACCTATAAACTCAAATTCTTTATTCCATTGGTATTTTCAGAGTTTACATCTTTTACCTTCAGAGCACTTACAGTATAAGGTCTCCCAGCCCCTGTAAAAAGACTCATCATTTTCACCTCTCCAGATAGGAAAGCTAGTCTAATCAGCTTGTAGTGTTTAGAGAGAGGAATTAGTCCCAGAACAGAATTCAGGGTTTTGTGATTTCCACTCTGATATTTAGTTTGTGCCTCGAGAGAGAGCAAGGAGAGTCAGCAGGTGAGGCAACTATGCTGGAATTTTTGAAAAAGCCCCCAGCCACTGTGTGGTAGTTAGGCATCTAGTTAAAAATCTAGCCTGTAGCAAAGCAGAAACAATTCTTAAATCCAGTGACTTCTGCTGGCTAAGAAGAATAAAAAACCAGTTCAGTTCTGAGTAAAAGCATCTAAACAAAGATTTCATGCATTCTAATTAATTCACTTTAAAATTACACCAGTGGAATCTGTATGAACTTCTCAAACGCAACTATGCAGGCTAGCCCTCCATTTAGCCACTCATTGGAGATGGAATCACGCTTCACTAAGGAGTCTGAAAGAAAATGAAACAGAAATATAAAATAAAAAATACAAACAGGACACTTCTTCAAGTTGATGTTTCCCGGTTGCCAGTTTAAACCAGAATTAAAATAAGTAAATCAATTCATTCCATTGTTCAGTAGCAGAATGTAATCATATGTTCCAAGAAGGATGAACATTTAAATATTCTAAGACTTTGAAGTCTGTGACAAAGAGTAACAGACATTTCTGTGCAAGTTTGAAAAAAACCCCAAATACGGAGCACAAAAACTGGATTCTCTCCACTTCATGGTAATTCCCCTGCATTCCCTCCCTTCCTCCTTCCCTCCCTCCAGAGAGGTTAATTGTAAGCAGATTTACAAATCTGAACATTGCTTCAGTGCACTGAAGCAATCTGGAACAATAATTCTGTGCCTTTATAAACATAATTTTGCTCTATTAGAGCTCACTGCAGATGAGGTTTACGCCAGTACGGAGGGCTTCTCTGCATCACACCACAGTACGTGGGCTGGCTGTGTGTCTGAGGGGGACCCCAAAGATCATCAAGCACAGTGACAGTTCTTGCAGCCTGGAAATTTTATAAAAGAGGATGGAAGTGGAAGAGCCGCTGGGCTAAGCTGAGCAGTTGTGGCAGAAGGAAGCTCCATTTTCTTCCCCCTTGTACCCTGCAATAAATCCAGTTTAGGTTTTCTTTAAGGGCAGCCTTCACCTTACAAAGCGTATGTTCCAGCATCCTGCTTGAAAGAGTCCGTTATTGTTCAAGAGTTTTGCCCAGCTTCCCACATGCTCCCTTAATTGCGGGAGGCAGCGTCGTACATGTGACCCCTTGCCAGCTCCCGAGGACCGAGGTCCATGCATCCAGGCAAGTGTCCTTCTTACTGACACCTGGGGTCAGGCCAAGGATGGTGCTTCAACATCAGCTTAGAGATCACGTAATAGAAGGGCAAAGGTTAGTTTCCTAAGGCTCTCCATCACATAATGAGCCACAGTCAGCCTTTGTAGCCTTCTCACTTCAGCAGCAGCAGCAAAAAAAAAAAAAAAAAAAAAAAAAAGAATCCTGCATGATCACCATTTGTCTCTACATGTTGATTAAAAAATTAACAGGCTGGAGGGCTAAGAAGGATAGAAATGGTTTGGAGTGGGGATCAGTGCCTCAGCTGCACCTACACGCACCTGAGCACCCACGCATGAACTGAGGTGGGACAGCCACACAATAAACCCAAAACCTGATGCACTGCTGGTGGAGGGGCTGGCTCCAGGCTTTTACGCTGAGAGCTGCAGCTCAGGTTGCAGGGACACAAGCTCAGGAGTTTCTGAAGGAGGGGGATCTGATAAAAGACAGCAGGGCTTTATTTCAAGCTGTGTTTTGCCCTGTTGCAGGATGATAAGACAGGCATCACTAAGTCGTTTCCCCTCACACCCTTTGTCTTGTCTATTTGGAGCACAAACTTTTTGCAACAGCGACTGCACAATGAAAGACAGTCCCTACACTAGTGGGATCCAGTTTCAGCGGGTCCTGCAGATATTATCACAAGGCAAATAGCTCCACTCCTGCCCTGGAGGCAATCTTGTTATTGACCTCTCTTGATCAGATTGGGGACTAACATGGGGTCGAAGATAACTTTTTCCCCCCTACACAAACAAAACAACCTATAAAGAAATGCAAATTTGGTGCATTCCTTCATCATCTCACTTCAGTATCTAAAACGAGATAAAAGCATAGAAGAAATGCGCAGTACCTCTTCTCTTCTAAAACACTGTACCTCCATTCTTAAAAACTTACTTATCACACTGGCTGGGCAGCCAGTTCTCATCTCATACACATATTTGTGTGTGACGCTCATTAAGCTCAAAAGGAGTCGCATATGCAAGTACTTTTGCATGCCCTTTAAAGGCAGAACAAATAAACACAGGACCGTAGCCTTTAAGCACAGATTATTCTGTATACTGAAATTCTGCATTTACTCCTCCTTTGCTCCAGGCAACAGACCTTGGGGTTGCTATTTGCAGCTGCCCACCACGATTACTTTCCCCATTTGGGACTGGTTTGAGCATTGTAGGCTTGTTTCCCTATGAGATTTCTCTCATACTTTTTCCTGTCGTTTGTTCATGGCTTTCAGTGTTACAAGGTAACAGAACTGTAAGAAGACAGAAAAACAAAATGTGAATAAGATACTGGGGGAAAAGAAAAACCTCTATCTGCTAAGAAAAAGCCCACTGACAAATGTGCCTTTGTTTACATAAACTTCTAAAGAAATGGAGTTGAAACCTGGAGCCATGTATGAAAGAAGGTCAGATAAGAAAACAGTTTTTTCAAATCTCTTAAGATGTGAAAAGCTCCTGTTTATGAAGGGATAATAGAGAATCACTTCAGACTTAGTTCTTAAACCCAGAAGACAAGACACACGGCATTCAAACTGATGACATTTAAAGTAATTTCTCTATTCTTTTGCAAATGCCTTCTACAGAAATGCAGCCAGAGGACATCCCTCACTTCTCCCCAGTATCCTCTGTTCCCCCTCCAGCCTGCTATCCCCCTTTCAGTGCCTGTAGTGGTTTGAGATAAAGGCAACTGCCAAAGGGCAATTTCACTCAGTTCACCCAAGGAAATAAGACAGAGCAAAACCTTAACTGTTGCTGGCAAAGCTCCAGCTACCCCATGGGAGAAAACAAACCATCACCTAAAAGGCAGAAAATCTTTATACTTTACCCTAAGTAACTTTGGTTAACATGTTAGAAATACTGCTTAATATTTCCAAAACTTACTCTGATGTGACGTTACAGCATTTAATAAGCTTACTACTTCACGTCAGCAACAAAATCCTTAAGAATTCAGGACCAACAAGCCCTCAGGTGAGAACAGTGTTTTGTCTTCTCTTCCAAACTGCATCATACTGTTTTTATCAAGGAAAAAAGCTTCATGTGCACAGATATATATATGCGGTCAAATACCTGTCAATAAAATCCTCCTCATTCAACCTTACATCTTTGTGCCTCTGTGTATTTAGCCTACCTTCTCCTTTACTCCCATCATGGCCTCCACTCCAGTAAATCTATACAGAAGTATAGATAAGTGCACTTCAGGCACACAAGAAAACTAGAAAACCCAACAAGGACAGTGAAATCATGGAAATCCTAAGATCTCCTAGCTCCCCCAGTTGCTTGAAACTTGATGTCGGCCCTTTTCAATAACCACAATTTTAGATTTCCATGAAAAAGAGTTGGAAACACTGCAAAGTGGTCGTAAAGATGTATCTGGTTCTTTCTCCCCTCCTCAACACTCTTCCTCTGAGAGGAGAGGAAGGAGAGAGTGGGAGAGAACAAAAGGGGTGCAGTCAGGAGGGACCAGTATGACTTTGGGACCTCTTCGGCTCCTGCCCCGAGTACGGAGAAGGGAACTACTGCAAAGTCCCATGCAATTCAGGAAGGAGAAATGCAGAGGATGAGAACTGATTTAAATCAAAGTTCAGTCATAAATGTCTCATCAGTGTTAATTGGTTTTTTCCTCTGGTCTTAAAGTCTCTCTAAGGAACTCCTGTGGGTGAGTTAAAGTAAAGAAGGGGTGTTGGGCAATTTTTTCCCCTCTCTTACGCACACACTGCAAACTTCCGTGGTGTTTATTATTGGAATTGACCTGCTGAAATCAGGAACATCACTGACAGAGGTAAAAACCCTCAACAATCAAACGAATCACTACACCAAAGACCTTTTTGTTACTGCAATCACTCCAATCAAAAATGAGAAGGTTGCAGAAGCATTACGCCATAGGGATTTGAGAACAGCTTTTTTAGCTAAATTTTCATGCTTGACAGGAATATCAATAAACTGGAAAAAGAGAAAAATCACAGATTTCTACCTAAATATTTTAAAGTGTTAATTTAAAGGACAAACCAGAGTTTTCTAGAAAATAAGGAAGAGGAAAATCCTTTGGGGTATTTGTGCACTTGGCTGCATTTGCACATAGTCAGGCTTACTGGCTTTGCAGGTTTAGAAGAGGATTTGCCAGCTTGTTTCACCTTTCGGAGAGGCTCCAACCAGTAAGAACAGAAGACTCAAGGCCGTTGTACTGTCAGCTTTGTAAAACAGTACCAACTGGCACTACCACCAAAAGAAGGACCTCTGGCACAAGCACCTGCACTGGCAGGAGGGAGAAGGTACAAGGCTGAAGAAGGCTGCTGCCTGCTGCACAAGAGCCAGCAGGAAGCCCTTGTGAAATGATATTCTGGGCTAACACCAAGCCCAGCAAAGCCACGAGCCGGTCGGTAGGGCAGAAGGAGGACTGAAACAGAGTTGAAGAAGCCAGCTCTGTTCCCCTTATGCCCTTGCCCCAAGAAGCCATTTCTGGAGCAGATGGGAGATAATCCAATCTTAAAGCAAGTCGCTGTGGGTTTGTTCTTTTAGAAAACCTGGTGAAATTACCCACTCGGGATTTCTCACACCCACACAGGGTGGCCACGCCACACTGGCAGTGTGTTGCACTAAAGTTCTTAACTGATGGCATTTAGGTTACAAAGCTAAGGACTCAGAAGTTGGTAAAGTACAGGTCTGAAGTTGTGTACAAAATTCATACTCCTTTCTCTGCATATGAATACAGATAGTGGCTTAAATCACTAATTGCATAGTATTTTTCTCCCTTAGGCCTGTCACATATACATAGGCTATGACAAACAATAAATTGTTTCTGAAGACAACTTACATTCTTTGGACATTCCCACTTCAAAGCACTTCTGTAGTCTGCAGTACTGGCAGCGATTTCTGGTAACTTTATTGATAACACAGTTTTTATCTCTGTGACATGTGTAAACCATGTTCTTCTGGATACTCCTGCGGAAAAAGCCCTGAAATCAAGAAAAAAAGAAATCAAATAAACTTTCGAGCTTCCCATAACCCTTAGAGACAGGTACTAGCTTTGCTTTAAAATAACAAAGCAAATTCAAAGTTATGGCTGGAGTATGGCATCTTTAAAGACACAGTCTTATTATAATTTAGTATTGTTTCTTGCAACATAAGACTCATCTCTTAAATAAAAACTAACTAAATATTGCAACTTAAGGATAAAATAAACCAAACCAGAACTAGTAACAGCATTCAGGAAATTAAGTCTTAGATTTTACAAATAAAAATGGTTTGGGCTTGTGGATGTAGTAATGAGTTGGGTAAACAACAGACTTCCTAACAGATCCACTTGGAAGTCAAACACTCATCCAGCAACGAACAGCCTCTCTCAGCCTAAAGGTCCCATCTATTTTTGTTACTGCAGAGATTCTCTAGTTCGAAGGCTGCACGTAAAAAGAGAAATAATTTGAAACCCAGGTCTCTTAGCTGCTGGAACACCTACAGCAATTAATGAGGCTTCTGCAGGTGGAAGAGTTCCAGCATCAGGTTATTGAGTTGTGAACTTGTAAGAGTTGCCAATTACAGCATTTTTTTCTTATTCAGATACAGCTGTGAAAATAATCAAGTAATTACAATGATCTTGAACAGAAATTAAAGAGAACTAGAGGTCTGGTTTGTACTTAAGGAACACCATTTGACTGGATTCCTCCTTCAGCAAGTAAAAGAGAGAAAAACAGCCATAAATGACAAGGTTGGCTGGCGTGGAAAAAAGGCAAAAAAGAAGTTAATTTCTTTATCTGCACTACAAACCAAGCTTTAGATAATATCATATAATAATGAAGAAAAAAAAAAAGAGGATTTCTTTAAGCATTTTAGAGCTCAACCCACAAATATTCAGCAAAGTATTTCTGCAACAGACATCTGGAAATTTGACAGCACTATTTTAACCTTCTCACTCAGATTTTGAAAATTGTTTCAGCAAGCACCAGGGTCAAATTGCAGTCACCATCATAGCATAATGGAAGAATAGTTAGCAATTTAATATTTGTTGGGGGGCTTGAGAGGTTAAAACTCTTCAACCAGCCACATGTTTATACCCTACAGGGAAGCGGTAAACTTGATGCCGCCGCCGATAGCTCTGTGCCTACAATGCATTTGTCTAAAGATGCAATCATGGAAAGCTATAAAATTGGCTCTCCTAGAAGCACCCATTGAGACATGCGAGTAGTTCAAAAGCCAAAACCCCTATCGTTCAGTTAACTGGGAGAGTTTCTGGCCATATGATCAGGGAGTGGTAGGGCAGGCATAGTCAGTAAGGGCTGGTCATAAATTCCTCGCACACCCAACACGCTATAGATGCTAATGTTATGAAAATACCTCAAATTCACTCAGAACTGAAAAATGCCTTCTTAATCACGTAACCCCTGGCAATAGTTTTCTGCAGCTTTTGCACAGGCAAGCCTCATCCTGAGGTTAGCTCCTCTGATTTAGAAGATACTTAATACTACCATCAAAGAGGTAAATAAAAACTCTTCACTTCTTTCTTTTCCTTAAGCTACTGCACACAGAAGAAGAATTTAAACCTATTTGTTTAGACAATTAAAACCTTTTAAGGTATTGATAACACTGCTATTTTATATTCCACACTTTTGATCATTAACGCTGCTTGAACCTTTGCAATGGAAAGTATGGCAAGCATGTGTACATTTGCTTACTTGCCAAGAAGAAAATTTATGGTAATACTCACTTACAACTTTCTTGCTTTGGTATTCCCCTAATTGTGATGCCCAGCTCTGCGGTAATTGCTGAGGATGGTAACTAGAACTGTGAGAAGTCTATGGCATCTATTTTCGTTTAATTCAACAGAGAGAAAGTGTGAACTGTGCTGGTTCAAGGTCTCTATATGGCTTATTCGGTCACCACTTTTTAGTTGGAAAGAGGTAGGGGAAGCCAAGACTGATAGCTTCCCCTGCAACCACCCTGGCTTAATCCAGTGCTGCATGTAAAACAACACCCATAGTCATCGATGGAGTAAGTCTCCTACCATCAGCCTCACAGGACAGGAAACAAAATGGCCTAAATGAACAAAAATGACCCTCTCGTGTAGCAACTGTCCCACCATGCTGAACAACTAGATTAATTTAAAAAAAACCAGCCCCCAGAGCCTCCTCTTTGCCTGTACGTGTTTTGGGGCAGAGGCTGCCGTGCATCCATGCTCGAGAGACTTCTGGTTTACTGACACAGGCACTACCTGAAACGAAATATGAGCTTCAAAAGTGTCGCCCAATACAGAGAAAAGGGGAAACAGTCTCCTCCAAATATACCTGTACTTCACCAAAATATAACCAGTAGCTAATGGTGCCCTGTGACTGATCAGTTCTGATATTTAGACGCAGCTTCCGCATCCTTTTAACCTAGGGTTTAACTACAGCCCATCAGGAAGGAAAGCAGAGGAGGCTGTCTCAGACCTTACTGTATGAAGCTGACCACACAGCTCAACAGAAAAAGGTGATCCAACTTCAGCAGATAGCAAGTATTAAGCATTCATTAACTGATTACTAATATAAAAGGCTTAAGAACAAACTCCGACAAAGCAGATCTCCAGGTGGAAATGAAGACAGTTTCTTCAACAGCCTAACCTCCCCAGGCAATGTCCTACACAGAGTGAAAGATGCAGACGAGGGTATTAATTGTGGAAGCTTAGACTGTTGTTTTACTGATTACTTTCTAACACCTGTATTTAATTTTCTTCCTGGTGTTACTCACAAAACAGAAAGAAAAATGAACTTACTTCTGTAAAATATTCAGGTGAAAAAAGATATAATGTGGTCCTGCTCAAAAATAAGGACCTGTTTCTTAACAGCATGTTAGGGCCCACTCCCCAAGTACTCTTCCCTAAGACAACACTGGGATACTATTCCTACTAAGATTTTTGGCAAGCTCATTTTAAAACCTCAGCAATACGTCACTGAAAAGATTTGACCTTTCAAATTTCCTCTGGACAGGCACTAAGAAAAATGACCAGGCTATAAATATTATTTAATTTCTTTGCATACAAACCCCAAACCAAAGCCATCATATGGGGAGTGACAGGACTTCAAGCACCGGCAGGCGAGGAGCACTTGCTGGGTGCTGGGTCTCAGTTTCCCCACCCGCCTCCATAAGCCTGGCACCGTGCAGCCGCAAGTTTTGGGTGGCACTGCAAACGGGGTCATGCCCAGAAACATTTCCCAAATTTGACACTGGGCTAAAAAACCAAACAGCGTCATGTCTATCCCTCTGCGGGGGTTTGCACATCACCTGCTTTGGTTACCAGCAGCTCTGCAGCGAGGGAAAACCTTGCAGGACACAGGAATGGGCAGAGTGGGAGCTTGCTGCCCGGTTAAACAGAAAAGCACATTTAAATGGTTTCAAGGCTGTGTTCCAGATAGCACAGATATAATACACTGGCCTCTTCACTAAAAACAGCAAGGTGAAGCAGGCCAAGTTTTCCTCCAAGTGCTTTTTGTCAAATGACTTCCATCTGATCTCACAACCCCAACAGTTTCTTCAAAACCCAAGAAAATCATCCGAATACAACCTAACCTTAAGAAGTTGTCAGAAACTTCAGAGATAGCAAATCACCACTGCTTATATATTAATCAACTTGGAGCGCCTACTGGCTCTTGGAAAACAAGCTACTACTTACTGCAATACATTCACCTCGAAAGGAATCTGTTTGGCTGAATATTTACATGAGCAATTTTTTATGCAAATATTTTAGCATCCTGTCCAAATTAACACCCTGTGACGGGAGGTGAGGCACTCCTGTGCCAAAAACAAGCACAAATGATTCTTTCTTTGTGATTTAAAATGCCTTATAAATATAAAAAAAAACATTCTGTGAGACATAAAGCATTACTGTTATGCATAATTGTTTTTGATAGCACCTACAAAGTACTTGAATTTAAAGTACAGGAAGCTACTGAAGACCTATCAGGAACAGTGATTTGCTCTAATATTCCTTTTATCCACAACTTTTGAAAGGAACACAGATCTTGTGTTTTTATTTTAGTGAAGACCAACAAAGCTTTGCAGAAATCACACTTATGAATTAATTCCGTCCTTCTGAATTGCTTTTATTGGCATCCTTTGCACAAAGCATTTTGGACAAATGTTTCAATTTTTAATCTCATCTTTTCTGCCATGCTCCTCCCAGGCCCACCAATCTTGTTATCTTAATGGATGACAGATAGAGTATCACTCTGACCATGCCACATTAGGCGTCCTCATTTACCGAGTGCAAGGAAAAAATGCTGAGTATAAATTATTCAGAAATCTATTGTATCAGCGTGTGTTCTCTGAGCATCCACCACTGGCAGAGCAGACAGATTATTTTTCACTTTTAATTGTGTTGATATCTTATCTGCTGCACTGAAAGCAGAGAGTGATACATGAAACCATATGTATTAAGCAGCAAATAAACCCAGTTTTCTAGGTCTATTGCTTAGAACTAAATAACCTATTTAGTCAATCTAACTTCAACACAATGCCAAAAAACCCAACCTCATCCCACTCACCACTTACTCTTGTAGTATTTGCCTGGTAGTGTGTCAAAATTAGAGACCTCAATACAGAGCAGCGGTGCCTACAGACAATATTAACTATTTCAGAAATATTTTGACTGCCGTTACGCCACTGGTTATCTGAATACAAAGGAGGTCATTAAGGATGAGCCCTCAAGATAATGTTAAGCATTTAAGCTTATGAAGTCTTATAGAATTGTTAGCATGAACTGCTACCCTTACCTATCTGATAGGGAATCTATACAACTCCTTCACTGCCTAGTTGATTTTGGCAAGTCAGATGATTTAGAGCTCAAGTTGTGCACACAGCATGAAGAGATTGATCATTTGATCTCTAAAAGGTCTTAAAAATATTTTGCCAGCATAGGGCATGCCAAATCTTATTTGCAGATGTAGTGGCCTTACAAGTTGAAAACTTGCACTGCAAGCCAGGGACAGGGTAATCAGCAGAGAAGGGCTATTGCAAGCGCAATCTGTTTGAACAGCCTGCTCGGTTCATCTGGTTCAGCTTTGATTACCCCCCAAATACAGGCAGCCAGCTATGACTCCTGCAGATTGAGAGGCCATTCTTTGGTAAATTTGCAAAATAAGCTTCTGAGTGAAGTGTATTGCTACTTTATCATAAAAGAAACAAAGGAGTAGGAAGGACTTTTCTATGGTACAGTTTATCAGTCATTTATAAACTCTGACTGACTGAGCTCTGAAGGGAAAGATAAAAACCAGTATCAACGGAAAAGAAAATCCAGCCCACAGCATACCTCTGCCGTTAGCTTTATTCCTCTGCCATTAGTCTCTTTTCAATCTACTTATTTTAGTCATTCGAGTTACCCTCTGTCCTTGCTAACCCTGCAAAATGTATGTAAGGCAAGGTAAAGACCCTGTTCCTGCTCTCTCTGGAGCCCCAACAGAGACATTTAAGGTCTCTCTCAGTGATGAGAACTGCACAGAACTACTTTGCTCTGTGTGCAGGGAATTACCCAGGTACGTTCATGAACTAAATGTGGTTTGCAGTATTTTTATTACAGGTGGCAGCAGTCAAGGAACAAAAAACCCCATCCTCACAAAGTCCTGGTAGGATCAGCAGTCAGATTAGGGCAGAGAGACACAATTTTTAGCTGTGAACCAGAAATATTTACTCTGAAAGGCTTTGATAACATGCAATCCCACAACTGGAGTTGCACGGAAAGGCTTATAAAAGACCTAAAAGCCCCAGCATATGCTGTTAAGGGATTCCATATAGGACAAAAAACACTGTAAAATGGCTGCAGCCAGAACACAAGACCCCACAAGTAATGAAAGCTGCCAAAGCAGCTATCTAAAAGGAAGCTAAAGTGAGCATATTCCCAGTTGCACAGCACTTTTCCGGGATGTCTGCACTGTCTATCACGCTTTGGAAGTCACAGCTTGCAGAATAAACAAATTAATTGTCTGACATTGTGGCTGGAAACCACTGCCAGCACAAAATGGAAGCAGCTACAACAATAAGTAGAGGAAGGCTCGCTGCCGGAAGCAGGGAAATCGCGCTGATGATGTATGTCAGGGCAGGACAGGCAGATCTTTGCAAAAACACATGAATAAACTTTGTTAAATGTCAATAGCTTGTAGCAAGCACCTCGAGATGCCAGGCACTCTGCAGCAGAGGGGCCGGGCACCAGCCCGCCCTGGGAAGTGCTCTGGGTTTGTTCGTTGTTGCTGTTATTCCCAGCAGAAACTCTCTGCTCGCCATCCACATTTCACTTCATCCAGCCATTTATTCTGCAGATGAAGGGTAGCCATAACCTTCTATGGCTGAAGAAAACCAAATTTGCTATTGAAACCAGGGTGTTGGTTTTTTTTTGTTTTTTTGTTTTGTTTTTTTAAATTGACAGAACTCAAAACACTTCGTAAAAATAAGCAGGTGTTATCCCGCATCTCTCATACGTGAATACAGACCTGTGGACCTAAGGGCAACCCACTAAGGGGAAAAAAAGGCCTATTTTCTTTTCATTATTTTTACACAAACAGAAAAGCTTGAGAGTTTCTGCGTTTTCTCATTTCTTAAAAAAAGAAAAAGGCCCAGAGGGCAGGGAGAGGCAGATGAGGAAGGTGTCACCCTTCCCTAAGCTACCAAAATGGAGAGCTTATCCACAACTCAAGAAATTCTCCAGCAAAGACAGGGCAGGCCACACTTGCTAAATCCTAATAGTTACTACGGTGAAAAAAGGCTTGTGGGCCTCAGAGGGAAAAAAAAAACCAACCCAGTTTCGACGACAGAGATTGAAGGAAACTATTCACGGGGCTACTAATGCCAATTAGCTGTTAGCCACTGGTGAGGCTGTAAGCGAACCCCATTTTTCATGGTGCCCCTTCTGATTTCACAAACTTTGGCCTAACATTAAAAACATGCCCCAAACTTCCTAAACTTTCTTCTTTTTTTTTTTTTTTTCCCCAGAGAGTTTAAAACAATTCCTCTGGCCAGCTGGCAGAGAGGCAGCTGCTGATGAAACGGGGGGGAGTTGTGTTCATTCAGCTGCAAATCTGCAGCAACCACGTTTCTCCAGCAAGGGTACCACAGCATCCCTAAGACTTCGCATGGATTTCTCCACAATTTCGATTTTCACTGAACTCCTGACCTTTTTAGCAAACATGTCAAAGTCTCCAGACAGAACAGTCATCACCTTGAAACAATATGTGAGGGGAAAGAATGGCTGAGATTTTCTGCTTCTCCACTTCAGTAATTTAAACAGAGAGGAAGGCGTTGGTATGCACTTCCATCTGCTTTCTTCAAATTAAAAAAACAAGGAGATGAAATGTATACAATTAAAAACTTACAGTTAACTTCCTTTCAGTAATGTCTATAGGATGATTTTTGGTGTGCTAGGAAACTCCAGATGGGAAGAGTAATGAATATAATTTAATACGAATAACAGGAGATCAAAGAAATGCTTTTCTGAGTTGCAGCGCACTGAGTTATTTCACACAGCTTAATGGAGAGCTCAGGAATGAATTATTGCATTTTGCTATTTTTCTTATATTTTTGTTCATGCAAATCAATTTCCTTTAACCTAATTTGTGGAGGACCAGACCTATAACCCAATAAAACCATAAAATGTCACTAGGATGGTCGTACAACTGGCTAGCACTTATCCAAAAGGCTATATGTTGTTAACTGCTCATCGTTTTTTTCCTCTCTTCCCCTCCAGTGCCTCAGGATTTATACCACCAATTAAGACAATAATGAGTGCCCCAGGTTGACCTCCCAGGAGCAAGAATTAATTAAGCGCAGTATTTCTTCGTAAAGAATGACACTTTTCCAAACCATTTATGTAGCTGTTCTCTTGCATGGAAGCACAGTATCAGGAAAGACTTTCCAAATTGTCACCCCCCAAATGTATGACCGATTTTGGTTTACACTCTTAATTTGGGTCTCTGTTTTTATCCACTGGGTTTTCGGGTGGTTGGAGCAGGGGGACCATCTTCCAAGGACAGTGTCACAATTTACTAGACATATATGGGGTTTTTTTTTGCACAGAGCTACAAAGGAAAGTCACTAAGCAACAGCTACTCTAACAAAGTAGTAGACCTCCTAGTAAAAACAAATAAAAAATCCCTGCCAAGCTATACCCATGTAGTGACATGCAGATTCCTGTAGCAGGCAGGACAAGGAAAAGACTCATGTTAGCTGCAATTACTATGCTGCAATTACTTGTAGGAGTCTTTCAAATTAGCCTCTCCATTTAGCTGCTGGCAGAGATGGAAACATGTGAAGAGGAAAGGGCAAGCTCAAACACAAACTTACATGGGAGAAAGAAGGTATGTGCATGCTCCGAGGAAATTCCCCGCAGGGGCAGGCTTTTACATCCTCCTCCTCCTCCCCTCCTAGCCTTCTCCACAAAGGCTTGCAGAGTTCCCGCACATACTTGGCACCACGGTTATTTATCAGAAGAGGCACAGGGACTTTCATTAATTGTCAGCCGATAAAAACATCCCTGCAACTTCTACACCATCTGAAATTTATAGTGGCACTAGTTTCTAACCCACTATCAGCAACCGAAAGTTTATAGCTCAGCTGAAATAATAATGCAAACTATGCCACAAATATTTATATATGCCTGCAAGCTGGCTGAAGTGCAATTCCCCTTGCTCTAGCAGAGAGATTTGCACAGTTTGCGTGCACAGCCAGCTGTTCCCTGCTCCCTCCCCAGTCCACCTGGAGCCAACGCAGTACCCCAGTCTGAGCCCAGCCAGCCAGATGGGTGCCTGTGGGTGCCAGCCCAGCACCCATCCGCCAGGATGGCCGGCAAAGAGCTCACTCTGGCTGTGCCACAGCACAGCTCCCGCTCGTTTTCAAGACCCAGTATGTTTCTATTCTCTTCGTCCAACCTGAGAGGAGTTTTAAAATGTGCCCGATCCTCAGCAGAGAAGTGGTTTCTCAAGAGGGATGAAGTGACGTACAAAAACAGTGCAGAAAGCAAACCAAAAATATTCAGAAGAAATAACATGCACACAAACATGCCAAAATAAACCAGATGTCTTGAGCATTATGCTTCCTGGTACATTTTTCAGGCATCTATCTGAATGGCTCATCAGCACACGTTCATTATCTTCCCACAATTGTTTTTTTTTTGCTCTTAATTTTGACAATTGATATCTAAACAAACATGTTGTATCAAATCTCTTGAAATCTGGCAAGTAATATCTTGTACTTACTATTTTATGCTACACTCTTATTCCCCCACATTTAGCAACAAAGAAACTCTGCTAATACAGAACTACCCACTAAAACCTTGTAAAACGGAGAGTTTAGTGAAACTCGGATGCCTGGAGACTAGAAAACAGACTTCAAGTAAACACCCAGAAATATGCAAGTCTGGCTCTCTAGTACTGGCAGTAGTCAAGGAAAATTACCTTTCCACACTGCAGCTGAAACTCATTACCGAAGGCAGCAGCAGAGGGATGAGTTGGAGCTGGACCAGCTTGTCAAAACCACCATTTTTAAGAGTGAGATGGTGGCCATACCCCTCTGCCCTGTTCCTGTACACAGTCAAAGTATGCATGGTCAAAACAGTCTCAACAACATGGAAAAACAGGCCGAGGAAGGCGGGTGAAATGCAGTCTGTGCCAGTGCAGGGAATTAGCAACTGCACAAACAGAGCCAGAAGAATCAACTGACTAGTTCCTCCAAGAAATAAGGACTCTTAAGGTAACACTAACCAGAGGTATGTATCTTGTTGGAAAACCTGACACAAATCGTGCTGAGATGTTGGAAAAGCAGGGTAGCTTACAGAACAAATGCAGCACTGCCTCCACCTTGCCCAGTGTTGGGCACCCCTGTTCATTCAGCCAAGCCATAGGGAAGCAAGGGAGAGTCTGGGACTGCTCAACTTTGACGATGAGAAAACATGACCTTTCAGAGATGAGTGAATGAACTGGGGCTGATTAATCTAACACAGGAAAATCTTAGCAACATGTTTTCCTGTTTTCTCCCTCCCCTGCCAGACTTTAATCAATGGCCAGATTCAAGCACAGAGCTCCTATAATCACAAGACGATCATTCTTTCAGTTTACGAAAATCACATGGACTTGGGGTAAGATAAAAGGTCTTTTTAGTTAGCTCATCCATTTGGCTTCTGGGTGCTGTGCTTGCATCTCTCCTGTTCACCTAACACTCCCTTTCATCTTTCCTTAAAAAAAAAAAATACACATCGTTTTCACCTCTGTTTCTGTACACGTAGCAGTTGCCATGCATCCCTAAGGATAAATGTGAACTTGTTAAGACCATTTGCAGCAGCATCTGAGCAATGCCTTGATCCCCTGATCCGAGGAAAAAAAAAACCAAAAAAAAAAACAGGGTAAAGAAGTGGTTGTGCCCATTCCTTTAAAAAATGATGGGCTACAGAGCTTTCTCTGAAATGCTCCGCTTAAATCTTCCTAAATGTGGATCACTGCCACTCTTTCAGACCAGCAAAAAGCACACAAGGATCACAGCGCACGCTGAAGTGAGGACCTAATAATTTCCATGTATTTATCATAGGTGCACAGGGCTCCAAAGCAAGCCAAACACCCTGGAGATAGGGAAGACTTCTCCCCTGTTGGGAAGATTCATCTGAAGAGCAGCCAGCCGGGACACTCGCGGTAGGAGTGAACAGTAGCCCATCCAAGTGGCTGCACCATGGCTATAAATCTCGGCTTTCCCTGGTAAGTGCCTGGGAGGAGAGAGAGGGAACCGGCCACAGCTGACAGTAATGGGTCCCATTAAATTGTCACTTTTAAAGAGACTCTGAAATGGGAACAAACTTGCTCTGTAAGCATTTGATCAGCCTCCCTGCTGCCAGGCGACAGCAGACCCTGCTCATGTGCTGTGGCGGTGGGATGCTGTCTCTCCCCTCCGGCGCTGGAAGGGTCCCCAGACATTGCTGAGGTTCACTATAGCTGGAGTCAAATCACTGACTGCATTTACAGCCAACCAAATCTACATTTTTTGGCACTACTTGCAACTGCTGTCTCACCTTGTAATTTATGTATCCGTTATTCTAGACAGGGGATCCAGAAACAATATACCTTTTCCCCTTTAAACACAGGTATTATGATACAGTTTTTATTGCATAGTAACTTTTCCCACTAAAATATATTAAATGAGTAATTTTAAGTGTGGTCATGTGAAATCATAAGGGACTTTATACACAAAAATGTCTTTCTACTTCTCAGCTGTCTCCTGAATTGAGCTGTGGAAATTGTGGGGACTCCTGCATACTTTCAAAGGGAAGAACAACTTATGAGTACGGACCCTGAATATTTGGCAGATCAGCTGCAGTATATACCAATTAAACAGTTACTATACCAATATACCAAAACTACCAATTACGGAATTGGATGCATGGCTTCTTTAACGCTGCAAGAAGTTTTTATAACGGGAGTACTGAGCTGCACAGATATCACACCTAGAGGTGTCTCCTCTATACAGAAAGTTCATCTGAAACAATCAGAATAATATAAAATAGGAAGAATGACATGACATGTATGACCTTTAGAGAGAACTCAAGAAACAATGTACCCATAACAAAGACTATAGCAAAATCCAGATACAATGAGGAAAAGATAGGCAATTTCTGATTTTTGGAACGCTACTCATAAATGGAAGAGATTTTTAGTACGGCATTTGTTTTGTTTTACAGGGGGGAAGAAAAAGAAAAAATGTATACAATAAACAAATTGAAGAAAGAATCTGTAAAGCTGACTTTACTGGAAATACTGTATCTTGGAAAATTACATCTAATTGTCTTTCCTGTTAGAGCACAAGACTGAAATTTCACGAAGAGCAGCTCTGCAAAGCTGAACAGCTCTGGGATCCACGCTGCAAATTCAATTGCACTCCATTTCCAGAAGAAGCTAAAGAAAATACCCCTTTAGGAAGTTTCCTCAAAGGAGCACTTCATTTGGGATTAGAAGGAACCTCTGTTTCCACTAGCAGGTCAGTCAGTAAGCGCACAGAGCAATGGAAGGTCACTTTCTGAGGCCAATCAGAGTATTTCTGTGAATTGGGAAGCTGACTGCTTACAGACTGGGTGATGGTTTACAATAACCAGAAAATATAGATAGGTGTACCTTTCAAAATAAATTCAAAATAAGTAGCAAACAAAGAGCATCTGAATATCTACTTAATATGTAAGTGAACAGAATTAGATAATGGATAATTCCATTTTGTACACTTATAAACCCCCTTAATTTTGGATTTACTTCTCTAAGATGTGCCAATCAGAAAATCTTTAGGTTCTTGTTAAGAAAAATGCAAAGTACAATTTTAAAAGATACCTAAAGCAAGCAGAACAGCGATCCCAACCATCTCACAAGCACTAAAGTCAACACTCAGCCGGAACCACACTCACTGAACTACTCTACTCTCCCCTTTCTTCCAGGGAAAACGGTGCACTTTGTTGTGGGGTTCAGCAGGCTATCCTAAGGCTAAATTCAACAGATCAATTGCTTGTATATCCTTCTCTATCAATGTCTCACTACCCAGTTTCTTTTTAAAAAGTTCCAGAGTTAGGAAATGAAAGCCAGTTCATTGTGCTGTTCCGTAAGCATAAATAAATATGGCATAGTGTAAAAAAAAAAAAAAAAAGGTACACTATTACTATTAACAGAAAATCTCAGAGTATTTCATTTCTCATATTTGCTCAGATATCCTTATTTCCTTATCTGCTGAATTACCTCTGCAAACAATACTTTTAAAGATCATATTCTAAAATGTTATATTAAACATGGTGGAAAGCTGCATTTTTTCCTACACTGTAACAACTTTCTGGATGTGCACAGGACAGGCTGTACTCCACATCTATAATTAAAGGCCACATGTGGTCCTTAAACTAATGGAGAGCTATGAACTAGATTGACAAGATGAGAACAAAATAAAAGGTTTTTCCTCCTCTCTAGTGAAGAAAATTGAAAAAGTAAAATCCATTAGAACCTACTTACAGGAAAAGAAAAACACACTCCACATCCATTGCATGCAAACCAGGGGACTTCTCAGCAGGCAAGCATACCAGCCTGAATCACAGCCCACCTGCTTCTGGTATCTCAGTACATCACGACATGATTTGCATAGACAGTGCTTTTACACGTACATATCATTTACTTAATTCTGTTGAAGTTGTTGCAAACCATGCACATGTTACTGATCCGGTGTGAACCTCAGCTCTCAGCCATCTGCTAATAAGCCACAACAGCTATGGGCAGGTAAAAGTTGGATAGAAATGTGACAAACAGATCTACAAGGACTCGTCAGTACCTACCTTGGTGCAAGAAACCATGATTCAACTCCAATAACAACAGGTACTCACAAATGTAAATTTTAAGTTTCTTCTTTTTACGGCGTGTATTCTCAGGTACAGAAAGAAATAGACACTGCCAGAAGAGTAAGACTCAACAATTTTAGTTTAATAATAATAATGAACAAACTGTAGCTGCTATGGACTGGTTATTGGCCAAAGACCCCGAAAAGATACGCCAAGGTCAGCAGGCATGAAGGCTACATCTATATTAGGAAATGCTCTCGGGGACAGTCATGGGCATTATGGTTGGCTGATGTACAATGGGAAAGCCCACCTCTACGTTAGTTAGCTTCTTCAGCCTCTGAAGCAGAATGGCCACATCCAAACCGGCCACAGGAGATGGCCACACGCAGGAGGAATGCTAGTCGGTACAGCCAGAAACCTCCCAGGTACACAGCATGGCAGCAGTGCCCCAAAACGTGGCTAGTCACCAATACACCATAGTTTAAGAGTCTGACGCTGCTGTTCTTTTTTTGAGAGAGCCTTCACTGATGGTATCAGGAATTTTGCACTAGAAGGGAGTGCAAGATTTAAGCCAAACAACTATATGTCGGTATTTGACAGTTCATGCAAAATAACACAGTCGTTTCCAGTTCCTGCTTCCACCGGACATTAGCCCTTGTGCTCACAAAGAACGGGAGCAGCATGGTTAGCACAGTTAGAAAGTAATTTGGGATAATCTCTGCACTTCTTTAGCACTGGCATCACTGCCAGAAAAAAAAATTAATTAGTAAAAACAACTATTCTTACAGCTTAAGATGAACCCCTGGTCTGTGACTGAGGGCAACGGGCAGGGTAAGAGGAAGATTAGCTGTGGATGTACGTGCTACATCCCCCCTACAGACACTGCTGCTCTTCGTCTGTCCCTCTCTGCTCCAGAATCCCAGTGCAGGGGAGCAGCAGAGGTATAATCCACAACTTGAACCCAAAGCACTGGAAAACAAATATGGCATTCAAACGCACAACATAATTTTCATTTTTGTTATCTGTCATGGTTGGCAATTTTTTTTTTCTTCATTCCATGTCATTCACACAACCCAGGAAGAAATTTTAAAATACATGGTAACACAAAATTTTTTTTTGTTCCTGATCCCATCATGTTTCCTTGCTCTCATTGGACTGCGAATAAATGTATGCTTCCCCTTCCTTCAAAAATTTGAAATAAATTCAGTACCTGGTGAAAGTTTTAACTTCAAAACAAAGAGAAAAATTAATTAAGAACTTACTGAAGCACAGATACCGGCTTTTCAAAGGACACCTGGCTTTCCTGGTTTTGTTATTTTAAAAACTAAAATCTCAAAGACAGCATTAAAACAATCAGGTCTCCTTTGATAGTATGAAATATATGAAAACTCCAAGTTTTCAGTAATACATTTAAATTAGCTGCAACTCAGTGTCCTTCTGCATATGGCACTGCTTTCTGCAAACGAATGGCTTTGAATGTTGCTATATTGCAAAGTGCTTACAGTTTAAGATCAGATGATATTAATAGTATGCAGAAATGTATCTCAAAATACATTTTTCACCTTCTAAAAAACGATTGTTGATTTAGCTAAAACTAGGAGCAATTTTCTATGGTTTGAGGAATTTTTCATAGCTGTGCATGAAGGACAGCATGCATCTCTACTGCTGGCACTGTCACTTACTAATACAGCTTAAATGGAGATGAATACAGCTAGATCATTCAAGCTGATCTATATTTTTCTTTCAACTGATAGAAGCTTTTACAATTGCATTGCTGCAAACAATATTACTTCTCTCCCTGATACAAATCATACTGTAACCAAATATTTAAAGCTCAGGAAAAAAAGCAGTTTCAACTTTACATTTCTTATTTTTTGTTTCAGTTGTAGGTGATTAAAACATGCCAGAAAAACAAAGCCAAACAAATATATGGAATATTAATTAGCTGTTTTTATGAGGTTTGCTTTTATTTTTAGTGTTAAGCAACTCTGAGAAAATTCTATGTCTGGATCCTTAACTCCCAGTAAATGGGCATAAATATAGGCTTAAATATAATTAAATCATAGCTTGAAGCTAACATGTGCAAGAGTAGTGTTATCAAAAAGAACTGCTGCTTAAGATCCCTCTACAATCCCAGAACTGCCTAAGAAAATGCAAATCTGTCCTTACATGATGTAAGAGACATTATTAAAAGAAAAATGCATCTGTCTTGAAGGACACTGTTCCATAAAGGGAACTTCGCTATGACAACCCCTAAAATATTTCAGGCCACTCATCAACATTTCTTGCAGACCAAAGCATAATATCCTTGCTGTGGAACTTCAAATAAATAAATAAAATCAAAACCAGTTCCAATGTCTGCCAGTAGCATTCTGCAAATCTGTTGTTGGCCAATGCTGATCATAGATTCACAGCCCACAATGGGGGAACCCCAACCCTCTCAGTGTCCAGAGGGACATAACTATGGGGGACGTAATGGAGAATATTGACACAGCTGTGCTTTGGGCACCTAACCCAATGGGTCGTGGGGACAGGCTGCTTGGGAGGGTGACCCAGAATAGATCTAGTTTAGATGTTCTGAATCACTCATCAGAGGAGCTCCTCTCTCTCTCCACCGACGGCAGAGAGATCCCAGTCTTCAAAGTTAGGCAAATAATTTTGGGCCTCAAGTTGAGTGGTAGCACTGCCTCCCACTGCAGTTGTAAGCAAGTAAGATAAAGCTGTAACAAAACGACAGCTTTTCTCCCAAGCTAAACATCCATATGGATTAGCAAATCTGGACAAAGCAAAACGTGGTTAATTTTCTCTCTTTTTTTCCCTCTTCTTCTGCTACGTGTATCTTATCTTTTTTGTGGGAGTCAGTCCTACAGAATTATAGACCTAAATTTCAAGGTTTATATCAATGCCTATCTTCCATGCTGCTTAAAGTCTTTGCCATAAATATATATATATATATTTGAGTCAGGAAGGTGTCAAACAAATAGACATATTTTCATAGCTGAAGACCTTTGAAAATATATTAAATGTGGCTACCCTTTTAATTCAATGATCGCACATCAGATGTGACTTTATATGAAAACTCTGATGGAGGGAAAGCTATTCTTCTTTTATGATAAAAGCCGACCTGGGATCACTCAGTATTGAACTAGATTTATCTACATTTTTGTCCGTTAGCATCAACAACAGGCAGAGAGGCACCTTGATCATTCAGATAAAACTGCTGGACTGTAAACCCACCCTCTGATATGCTGCACTGTCTTCTCTCCTGAAACTGCTCTAGGCATCTTCGCTGCCCACCAAATTCAAGCGAGGAATCTGGGTAGGACTGCCAGCAGAGAAATGCCATCTTTTAAACGCCCAGAACAAGAGACAAGGCTTTCAGACACAGCTGAAGCTGCCAGAACACCAGCTTCTCCTCCTCGCCCACACAATGATGGCATTGTGTGGGGAATCCAGCCCACTACTCAGTCTCCCTTTCTGCAAACCCGGCTACAATGACGAGTCAAGTCAGGACCGAAGAGCTGAGCTTTTGGTGACAGCCAGCACTATAACCACTTGTACCAGCTGGATAAATCCAAGTTGCTCATTTTGTATGGAATTTGTTTGCGTGCTATCTAGCAACACCCAGAGACCAGGTGGAAAAAAAAGTAAAAATATTTCAGAAGTCTTTAACTGAGGTCATGAAACACACGAGTAGATTCCAAAACCCGCCTCTGAAATGCCACACAGTTTACAAAAGGAAAAAGTTGTAAATAAGCTGAATACTGTCAATGCATTGTATTTTACACATAAAAAGATGGACTGGCTCTGGAATTTTTCTCACAAAATGCAAGTGCACTGTGAAGATCAGTTTGGGTTTGAGATTCTACTACATGCACAAAGCCATTGACAAGCTATGATGCACGTAAGCCTTTTGCAGCACAACACCCAGAAATAAACACAAAGCCAAGATTTTTTTTTTTTAAACCAGTTTAAAACGCAAAAAAAATCCTGACTGCTGACTGACCAAACTGAGAAAAAGCTGGGGATATCAAACTTCTGAAAGCTCCCAAATTTCAGATTTGGAAGGCAAGAAGTCAGGTACTTTACATCTATAGCCACAACTAAAATTTTCAGCATGTACACACTAGAATTAGAAAACAAGATAGCTTAAAATTATTTAGACAGCTCCTAAACTTTCATTGTGGTTCGTAAGTGCATATTATGAAATACTCCAGCTCCTAAAAAACCTTAAAAGACTAGTATACCAAAACAAACCACCGAACAGTCTTTCTAGTGGGGCACATTTCCAAAGACTCTGGTAATGAATAAGACAGAAGGATCACTTTAAAAAGGGGCGCTTAGAATACTGAGAAAGTGTTTGGCAGAGGAGGTTGTTCCCAGGTACCCGAAAAAATAAGGTCCAAGGATGACAACGAAGAGGAAAAGGGGAAGGAAGGACAGGAGAAGGGACCAATCATCATTGCGTGAGAAGACCACAGCAATGGTTTGACAACGAAGGCAGCTGAAGGCAGATTCTGGAGGAAAAAGGACAACAAATCATGTGAATTACAACGCTGCAGATCAGGAATTATGTCATCATGGCATGATGTCTGAAAAAACTGCACACCATAAGATTACAGTTGGTGATGTCACAAAGAGAGAGGATGGAAAGTTCTCTCTTCATGAACTCTGTGTCCAAGGTAGCAGCGAGGCGAGCAAGAAGACACACCAGGGAAAGACAGCAGGGGAGAAGTAGAGATGGGGTAACTGTGGAAATCGTCCACGGGTTGGTGACAATTTAGGGAAGATAAAATTTCCAGTGCAGTGTTTTCCAAACTGAGCATCAGAAAGTCATAATCACCATCCACAGCTCCCCATGGGCTCCTGGCTGGAAGGGTCCCCATTAAAAATACACCCTTTATGAGCAGAATATTGCCATGACCTCCCCCATTGGTCTACCATAAAACAGTTCAGTAGGTGATGCTTTTGAGACAAAAAAACAAAGAACTGAACCTCAGGGAACAGCGTCAGGAAGTGGATAAACAGCCATTTAAGGAGACACTGAATAAACAGTAAGTAAAGGAGGAGGAGAATCTAAAGAGCCCTGCAAGGCAGGAAAAAGAAAGCCTGCTGAATCAAAGGCAGTCATCAACCCAAAACCTTCAGGACAGAAAGCTGTCCCTTTGCGCTAGACAGAGACTGCTAACAATCACTGTGACAGCAGCTTCACTGGAGCTTAAAGCAGAAAGGCAAAGGAGAAGGAAACAGAGAGAGAACTAGAAGAAAACCATGGGAGAGCCAGCACAGAGAAACAAAAGGAATGGGACCCCAGTTAGATAAATCTGATATGAGCAGAGTTTTCCATTTGTGTTTTCCTTGAGAAACAAGACTGCCTGGAGTTCGAAGGGAAAGGTAAATGAGTCAGAAAGGAAAAAGGAAAAGACTTGAGAAAAGGACCTCAGAGCAGAGGGAGGTGCAACGCATGAGAAAAAAGAGTGAATTTAAAGTATAACATCACAGAACAGAGATTGCAAATCAGGTGAAGAATGAAATAGTGGAAATAAGAGTGAAGAAAGAGAAAATGGCAACAAGGTCAGAGGAAAAGAGTGAAAAAAAGTAATTAATATTTGATTTGGCTGACATTGTAGTCTAGCTTCCTATGGAATGAGATTTGTGTAACCCAGCTGTCCGTAAGCGAGGTTGCCTCCTCATCCCAACAGCTTTTGAACACACTGGTCAGCTTTAGTGAAACTGCAAATCTCGAAGAAAATCAAGTTCTTTGAAATTGCACGGAGATGTGCATTGAGGTAAAGGAGAAAGAAATTTGTGTTTCCTAAGTAGACGAAAGGCTGTAACATGAATTATTCCTTATTATTGCTCCCAGATTCACCAGAGAATCAGCATGAAACTCCACCTCTGTACCGAGCAGAAGCCTTCAATGAAACACAGGCTCTCTAATAAGCCTGGGTTAACCAACTGAAAGGCTGAGATCCACAGGAGACAAGGCTTCCCTAGCAGCAGTGCTTAATGGTCAGCGCTTACTTGAATTCGCAAAGCAACTGGCTAAATTTTTGTATGAAGAAGGCTGGAGAGAATGAGAAGCATGAAGAACTGATATTGGGAACCATGGATATAGGTAGACTGGAGTACAGACAGGAGCCTAGATGGCTAGAAATAAGAAGTACAAGGTGGCAGCTTTCTTATGGTACAGGACCAAGAAATGAATGTGTGAAAGCAAGTATAGAGCAAAAATGAAGGAAAAGAAAAATAAACCAAACAGTCCAAAAGGGCTCAAAAGGAAAGGGTAACATTCTGCAGAGAAAAACTAGAAACTGGCAACATATAGGTTTCTGAGGCTGTCTCTGGTGTTGTGGTCATGTTCTACTGTCTGCAGTCATCCAGCACATCACTTCTGTTGACCTGAAAGCTCAGACAACTTTCAACAGCAAATGTAGTAAATGACAGTCCACCAAAGGGACCACTAGTTGACTCCATGGTCTCATCGTGTTCTTTGCCAGTTCCTGGCACTCACTAAGGAAGTTGATTCATAAAAGAGATTTATAAAATCCTAGTCCAACCTGTTGAAGTGCTAGCATCAACTAACCCAAATACTACCAGTCTCAAGCAGCCAAGTGACTGCTTTGGAATCTTGTTATTTCTCATAGACTGACAGGTTTTGTATGTAACTAATCTTTTCTTTTTTTCTTTTTTTTCCCCCCTTTTAACAGGAGCTATTGCTAAGTGCTGAATTACCTCATCTTGCAAATTAGCAAATAAGTGAATGTGATTATTTTGTGGTTGTTGAATAATGGCTAACACATTACAAGATGGATTTCTTCATGTATTTTGACAACTGTGGACTTGCTTTAATTATTTACGAAAATGCTTTGCAGTATGCCAATAAAAGCCCTACAGTATATTTTTTCATATTTTTCAAAAATAATGAAGTCTTAGGGACATGTGACCTTTCTGCCGCAGTCTGCAATTACATCTGTACTTAAAAGGAACATGTGGGTGAGCAAATGACACCACCATTTGTGTGTTAACATCTGAGTATGATGAGATTTTCTATTTAATGAAATCAGCTACAGCATATTCTTACCATAACTCTTCCTAACAGACACTTAAATTTTGGTAGTTTTGTGGCATCTAAAAGAAAAAAATACAGACATGATATCCAAGGAAAACCTCAATACAGAAAGAGATTCTAAAACTGAGGTGAGCTTAAATAGTTACTTTCACCACTTCAGTATCCGCAGTTTTAAAATAGGGAAGAAACCAGACTCCAATCCTATACTGTTTTGCCTAATGACACAAACCCAGGACTATGATATGTCACTATAAAAGGCCAGTAGCATGGAAGAAATTGCGGGTTCAAAGGATAAAGTAAAAATGGCTAACTGTACTGCATCTGAAAAATATTATAACATTTCACAAAAATAAACCAGCAAAATACCTTTTATTAATTTATTCCAATAACTTTATATGGATATTGCACCTGTCACATTTTCAGCATGCATTAGGATCTTCACTGCACAACTACTTTTATACGAAGGATGAAAATCATAGGTCTTTTCTTTAATTGTTAAAAAAGAACATTGCACTAGGGCACCATAACTGATAAAGTTAACTATGAGAGCATCTGTCCTATGATAGCTTTTCTTCAGCATTTTTTGCACTACATTTTTCCTTGCATGCATAACATTCACTCTATGTACACCTCTAATTATTGCCATACACACATGGCTTAGCTGACATTGCTTCTCTGATGCGTATCTTGTATTTAGACATTGTCTACTTTAGCATGGTGTGTCATATTACTGCATCCTACAGATAGTAAATTCATGCTCTGACAATCACAGCATTGGAAAGTAGCAGACATGCCGGCACTACAGTCTGCCAGACTCAATTTTGTGAATACCAACCTACTAAACCTTAAATCCCCATTTTGATTTGAGATTTGTTATAGATAGAGACTATGCCCAAAATTTCCAGATGATCAGATCCTTTTACCAGATTCCACCCCCTGGATACACACAGGTAGCAGCTCACAGAAGAAGCCAGGCTGAGAGCAGACAATGGCCATGTGAGTTTCCAGGGTATACCTGATGTACAGATGGACAGTGACGAGTCTTAATGTGTTTTCACTTTAGTTTTTGATTATCTCTGCATCTACGACCACATTCTCGTGTTAGTCAATAATTATGGAAGTCCCTTAAAGACATACTTTGGCAGAAGTATGAAGGGAAGTAATTCCAGGCATGACAGTCATTTACTTGGTTTTACCTATGAATCAGAATTAATTCACACAAGAAAGGTGCAGGCATCTTTGGAAACAATCAAGTCACACCAAATTTTATTGCTTTACCCTTCTCTAAAATGAAATGTGGTCCTATAAAAGGAAAGGGAGATGATGGCACTCACCTTACATCCCTCACAAGCACTGACACCATAGTGATATCCAGATGACTTGTCCTGACAGACAAAACAGGGCTTGTAAACACGAGGGGGTGGAAGTGGTGAAGGAGGGCTCGGAACAAGTTCCTCAGAACTGGTGCTCTGAGTTTCAACTGCTACAAAAGAAAAAAGAAATATAATTGAATGATTAATGAATGAATTTTAAATTACTAATTATTTACTGTAGTACAACTGTCAAACTTGCCCGTATCTATCTTTGTATAATAAACATTCATTTGTCTTTCCCAGCAAAATTTAAGGGGAACTATAGTAAGGCAAGTATTGACAGGACTACATGCTATAGCCTCAAAAGCTTATTTTTAAGTACCTGATAATTTTTCATGATCCAGCTACTCAACACCACAAAAGCTTCAGCTCACATCTGGTATATGGCTTGAATCTCTTACCAGGCTCCAAAAATGGACAACCTTGGGCTGATGTTCTGGTTTTAGCCTATTGAATTGCATGGGATCCATGTGTGCATGCTGGGTATCAACCTAAGGGAAACTGTGGTATGTACCTTTCCAATCAGTACCTAATTTTGGGAGAGCTCTTGTATCTCTTGTCTTTGTCTACAAAAGGTAACACTTCCAACGTGCAATTTTGCCACTAGAGGATAGGGGCATGCATCAGGACATATGTAAGGAGACAAACAACTATGTATAAGACCTGAAGTGAAAATTACCTGAACAAGTAATCTTTCTTTTCATCTCTAAAACTAGCACAAGCCAGCAACACTTCCTTTCCTACCTTTGGATTTGTAACATCAGGAAAACTCTCTGAGAAAAAGCTATTTACACATTATGACCCCACATGCCTTTATTGCCTTAATATTTCTAGATGGTCATTTGTTTTGAACCTGCTGAAAAGCCAGTTATGCCTTTCAAGGAAAGGACGTGAAAGCTCTACGATGCGAGATAAGACATGCAAACTACATCTTTCCCAAACATCTGCATTAGTTTTCTGTGATATGCTGTCATCATTCCTCACATTTATTGTAGATGTGCAATACATTTTCATGTTTCACCTAGCCATTCTGCTGCTTCTCAGATAAATCCCTCTAACTTTTCAACAGATATACAGAAATGACAGGATCTGTGAACTCAGATCTATTCAGAAATATTAGGCACTATCAGCAGAGCTAAATCTCAAGAGTACCAACAGCAGGCCCTAAAGAATATTACTCAATGGAAAATCTTAGACAAGATTTACTGTACACGATATTTTTCAGATTACAAAGATGATACATTTGTATTAAACTCATGATTCATTGTCAACTTGTGTTCTGCAGAATTCACAGAGGGCATCATGGAGCACGATGCAACTTCTGATTACTTGTGAGAAAAGGGCCCCTTTCTGCCATTTTTACTTGGGTTAAGCTACTATCAACTTCAAGGACAGACATTTCTTAGGAAGCAAATAAATGCTGGAGTGAAGTGCTAAAGGCTCTAATTCTGAGCAAAGAAATATCTTTCCAACAGGTACAATTTATTTACATATCTAACAATAATGAGGTTGTGAAAAAACCAGAAAAGTAAAATAACATGTGGCTCCATAAATTGTGATGTTAAGACAATGTCCAGAACTAACTATACTTATCTTTTTCAGCATTACATACACTGAACTTTGGCAAACCAAAAATTTACAGGTTCCTACTTCACCAAGCAAACTTTAATGAAGTTTTTTCTTAATGAAAACAGAGATGAGAATGATCATTTCTTTTCAACAGTAATTTTTGGTATTTAAGAGAGACAGAGAAGTGCTCTGTTATTGATCTCTGCACAGCCATCCTGCTTGAATCAATAATCTATTAGTACTTTTAAATTAAAGTTAGATTCATCAAATGCCCTTGAGAGGCCTCAAACGTCCTGTGCTTTATTTCATGCTCGTACATGAATTATGGTGGCTTCCAATCAGTCTGTGGAATGATAAAATTTTAGCTTTAAAACTCTAATACCAGCAGACAATGTGTTTTGTATTAGCTCATTCAACTCTCCCAGTCCATCTAAAAGGCAGTTTTTAGGCTCCCCATGGGAAAACAAGGTTGTGTCATTCAATAAAACAACTGCACTCCTGCAATCCTTCTGTGATTTCAGTTTGGGGAAAGCAGTCTTTGAGGAATAATACTGATACACTTCTGCTTTTTTGATGATTTCATCCTAAATAAGCACCAGCATCCAACAGTAGTGTTCAAACCATGAACCGTATGTACAACAGAGGTCTGTCAGGCACCAGCCAAGCATCAGGAACTTGCGATACCCAGAAGAGATTAAGAAACCGGCTCAGTTCATAAGTACACAAGATAGTCAGCAACTGAAGAGCTGAAAGTGCTGTTAGAGAATTTTTTTCTGACAATTTGAAAAGGTATATGAGAAGGAAAGAGCCAATGTAAACCAGAAGACCCTCCATATATATATATATGCCACTAAAAGGGCTTAATCTATTCAATATAATACTTGCATCAGCTGAACAACCGGCTAGAGAGTTTGATTTTTTTTTTTGTAAGAAAACCCAGTTTGGGAACATTCACTTTTGATCACAGGCAAGATGTACAGTTTCTGGAGAAGGCTTGAACTCAGCTTACACAGGCTCAACTCTTACTCTGGCTTCTGACTTACTATTCGTCCTTGGATTTAGCCTTACTCTTTATTTGAAAATGTATGTAATGCCAGCCTGAAAGTGAAGAAATCCAGTGCAGGCATCTGTAGCAATTCATGCTCAGCAGGTATAAAGCATTATTTCTGTGCCATGTCGGTGGCTAGTGGATGCACGACAGCAGAACCCGCTTTCTTCTATGCATGTCTGCGCACGCAAGGTGGAAAAAAGAAAGAAAGGATGGTGGGTGGACAGCTGACATTTCCAGAAGAGGCATTTGTAAAGCAGTCTTACAATTTTAGGAAGAATTCGAAGAAATAAAAAATAAAAAAACCTATTTCTTTCCGTGCCTTGCTGTCTTGTCCTGTGTGATGTGACACTTCAGGGTCCCTACTCACCTGAGAAAACAGAGCCTGGGTGCAGTCACCCAACACCTGAATGCCGCTTAAGCACACAGGGACTCTCAAACAATCGGTCACTTCACAATTCCTAAGATGTCTGAAATATTTCTAAGGGTTAGATAAAGCAGCAGATAAGATCTTTAAAAGCACAGTGTGCTTTGTGAGAGCTAATTTACTGCCAGCTAAACCATGTTGACAGATGGAGGAGGTATTTTACTTTGTGACCAACTAGAAGCAGGCAGGCTTTATGAAATGCCTTGCGTTTCACTAGAAACTTAGATTATTAAGCTTGTATGTTAATGCACACTTTGGACAGTTGAGTCTTAAAAGAATAAGAAGTTGTAAAGCAAATGGCATTTCCTGGATAGCCTCAAGGGAATTTTGAACACTGAGCTAAGGGTCCCTGGTGGGAAGCAGCAATTTCAGCTAATTAGGGTGAATAGCAAAGTGTTGCATTTGGTCAAAACATTCTGTTAACCCTCATTTTTGTTGGCACCAACAAGAGTCTGGATTTTTTGCCTCTTTTTCTTTTTTGCCTTTTTTTTTTTTTTTGTGAATTCACTGCAGGAGTGCAAGGCACACAGCTCACATACATTAGGCAGAAAGTCAAAGGAAACGCCAAAGTTCAACTAAAGTACAAGTAATTAGAACCAGATTCTCTGCTGCTTGTATGTGTGCATTTGATTGTAGAAGTTATTTATAAGCCTCCAAACATTTGAAAAAATAACTATATACTGTAGATCATTTAATTTTTATGTCTCGTCTGGAAAAAAAAGTCTGCTTTTAATCATCTTCCAGGAAAGAGCCAGGAACTGGGAAAGTGGGTCTCAATTGTTTCAATACAAATTTCTCTCTTTCATGTGCCACATAAAACTATACTATAAAATTAAATCCAAAATATCATTGACTCAACCCCCCCGTCCAATTTTTTTTTAATAAAAAACTTCTTTGAATTTGTCATGCTTAAATAGTTTGCATTGTTACGAGGATTTTTTTTTTTCTTTTAAACTGTTGTTTGGAAGACAGACAAGGGGAGAAGGGAAAAAAAAAAGAGTGAGAGAGAAAGAAAACATTATCGTGGAGACTTGCCAGCCTTGACTTAGTAACCTGGCCATGACCCTCCAGCGAGTGTGTGTTTGACCCGGTCACACATGACTCTGGCTGCGTACTGTTGCTGGGTTATAAGTCCCAGATATTTTTACCATATATACAACAGGTGGGGATCACAGACAACAGAAAGAAGAAAACAAAGTCTTCCCTTGTGTGAAGACTCCCATTTTCTCCCTTGCAAAGAAAACACCACAAAGCAAAGAAGTCATGCTACTATTTCACGAATCGGCACTCGCTGTGCTGGATCGTTGTTTCACCCGGCGTTTGACGGGATGGAGGTGGAGTGGGCTGAGGGCAGGAGGACGGAGGAAAAGGCTCAGGGGAAGCCATGTGCAAATGTTAATCAACGCAGAGCGAATTACCAAACTGTAACATCGGAACCACAATCAAAAAATCTTTCCTCATAGGGCTGGGTATGCATTGAGGTTCAGGAGGGAATGCTTTTTATTATGAGTGAACACAACATACCTAGATCAAAACACAGGCTGCCACAATAACTCCAGACTGAGATAATATTATCAGGATTTTCAGAAGTACTTAAGAAAGTATGTCTTCCATGTTTGAGGGTTTCTTTTTTATCATTTGCGTCTTGCTAGCTGTACAAATCTGCCTTAAAGCCATGACGTTAAATTTAAGTTATTCTATTTTAATTCTTGATTACAATTTTTACAGCATTAATTTTAATCAAGTCATAGTTCATCTCTCCAAGACTGTCTAGGTCTTTAAAAAAAAGGTATTATTTGGGCTGAAAGCCAAAAAAACCTCCTAAGTCTTCAGTTTTGCTTTCAGTCTGAAAAGGGGCATTCCACTTTCAACAGGGACATCAGATGATGAAACTTTATAACCTGGTTTCTGCTTAAGGGTGCCCAATCCAAAATGATCCCTTTTTGTTATTTTAAAAGCTAAAAGTGTATCAGTCTTAGATAGTCTTTAGTAGTAAAGACTATCACAGAAGGTTTTCACTACGTGCTGCTCAGGATTCCTACAGTATGATTAAAATAACAAAAAAACTAGCAAGCCGTAGAGGTTACGGAGCTCAGAAGCCCAATCTGCAAGGTTTTACTGATGGACAAAGCGCACACAAGGTCACCTAAAAGGTGCCTCAGACCAGGTCATTTTAAGAGCCATGCCTAGGGCACAGGCTGCTGCTGCCAACAGCTATCTCAGACAAGGTGCAAGTCCCGATAGGCGCAGCTGAGTTGGCAGAAGTCTCTAAAGCCAAAGTGCTTTTGCCGTCACGACTCTTGTCAGTGAAAGAGCGATACGGACAGCTGGCTTCTGTCCCGTCGCATCTGGGAGAAGAGAGGTCCTGCTGAACTCTGCCCTCTGCCTTGTGAGTACAAGAAGCAGCTAAGCACACTCTCTGCTCTGATATCCTTACCCTAATGAAGTTCCAAGTACAAATTTGGCCATTGCTCTGCTGCAAGCACACATACCATCAGGACTGTATTTTCTTCCCCCGCCCTTTTGCATCTCATGTATTTAGGCAGTACGCTATTTTGGGCAGGGTCTCAAAATATGCTGTACAGTAACCAGTGCTGCAGGACCTTCAAGTGCTACTCCAATGCAAATAATAGTAATGATCTTGATCCTGCCAAGACAAAAGGTGTTTGAAAGAACGAACCTTGAAAAAGCCTGCATAATGTTGAGGGGAGCCATTACTTGCAAAGCAGGTCCTTGGAGCGCTTTCATTTTAGCATTTTAAAATTTAGCATTTTAGCATTTCAGTGTTAAAACACAGACTAACTTCAAAGGATGAGTCTAAAAAAAACCAAATGGCTTCTTCATATTCAGCAAATGCTTTTGCTGTGTGTATACCAAGTTGTATTTGCCAACTGGAATGGCAGAAAAGAAGAATTTACACTTGTCTGCTGCATCTACCCCAGTTTAGAAGTGGGAGAGAGTGAGCTGCATCATATTCCTGCGTCCTTTCATCAACAAAATTGCCAAGTTTCAATTGCAAATCTATAATGTTAACCAGCAGAGTCATGTAACATAAGTCAGCGGAGTCAGTGGATACCTATCTTGGCCATACGACAGAAGTATAGCCCTTCGAAACCTTTATTCATATCAGGTGATTAGGGCCAGGAAATAAAAGTTCAGCATCCTACTACCAGCATAGCAGAGCTATTGAGACTTGTTTGCAGTAAATCAGAAGACAACAGCATCTATCTTTTGGCCATCCTTCTGTTCTACAATTTCTGATCCTCACCAGCTAACTTCTTCATTTGTAGCAAAGATTTTATTATTCCCACAAATATCCTCTATCGGTTGCCCAGTGAAGGGTGGGCATTTTTTTTGCAACATACTTTTCTGTTATGCCACAATCTGGCCTCTTAATTAATCCATTTGTTAAGCATGCAAATTCAGTTACCTGACTTTACAGTGCCATTTATTAAGGCACTCCAGGGGCCCCACCTGCCAGTGCATCTTCCCAAGTGACATTCCTGCATGGATCACAGACACCCTGAGTGACTCTCCCAGGGCCCCACCATGCAGCACAGCTGGCAGCGCTTCTGGTCCTGCCATATTTAGCAGCATGAAAGATCCTGCTCTCTTCTACCTATCTGATCTACAAGCATAGTCCCTGCCACTCCAGTATGTGAATATCCCACGAGCATTCATATTTTTACCTTTGTAACACCTAAGTGAGACAAGGGAAGAGCTATTCTTCTTACTTTACAGATGGGAAACAGAAGCACTGACAGCCTAAGAGCTTGATTTGCTTGGGCCTTAAATTCCTAGAAAAATGCAAGCAGAACCCGACTGGGATTTTCAACAGCAACCGACAGCCTAGCTGTAGCTCTAGCAGCGTCTTCAAAACATAGCCTTACGTGTCTTGCTCCAAGTCACACGTGGGATACACGACAGAGCGGAAAACTCAGTTAAGTCTGTGCTCAGTCCCTCTAATGTGGGGGCTCCGAAGTACCCCCAAGTCTGCACGTGCACCCTGCTCCCCTGGGTGCCTTCTGGCCCTGAGAGCCACCACTGCTACTGGCAGGGACCTCGGGAGAGACGATGAAAGGCTTGCCTTCATTTTCTGATATCCACAGCCAGCTAAGAATCAACTTTCTATAAGACTACCCCACCATATACACAATTACACAGGAATGTCCCAGCAGACAACAGACCCACCCTGAGAGAAGTCCCGAATCCTCCCCTGAAGGGAACTCAGCAGCACCCATGCACGTGGGCGCTGTGATCCACACAGGCATAAGCAATACCAGAAACCACCACAAAACCCTCTACTCTTGACTATACTGTCCAAGCCAACACCAGCTTCATATACCGCCAAGATGTAAGCCCAAGTCTACCAGGCTAGTCTTATATATTGAGCACATATGATCTGGAAATCACCAATATGCCCCGACCATGTATTTCTGAATGCAAATACCCTGAAACCATTTTCTGAAGCTGCTGTATCGTTTTATTGTGCCCCACAGGTATTCTGGAGGGGAGCCGTCACTGCAACCACCTCTGGTCCTTCTCCCAGTAAAGCCAGGACTTCTGGCGACTACAAACTCTAGGCACGTATTTACTACAGCTAGCAGTAAAGGACAACGAGGAAGCTGCAACCGCTCCGAAGTGTGCATTCATATTCTGTAGGTTTGCTCAGGAGGATATTTTCAAACAGGAGTAAGGTTTACCCCGGTTTGCAATGCCTGCTTCTCAAGCACCAGCTCCACTAAACCCAGGGTAAGTATCCACAAGTAACATAGGATATTTGTGTTCACATCACCTTTACAAAGAAAATGATACTGTTTTTCAGGCTGGTTTTGTTTGTTTGTTTGTTTTTGGTTTTGTTTTGGGGTTTTTTTGTTTTTTTACAGTTATATCGGCAAAGCAGTTCTACATTTGGGTTTATGTGTCCGTGTAGCCAGAGAGACGCGTTTACACCTGAGCAAACGTGGAAGGCAGAAAGCTTGTCAGGATTAATTTTATCAAGGACAAGAACTGTGTCTGGTTATACCTGTGTTATTCTCAGGACAGCAAGACTTAATGATGTGCTAGTAACTGAGAACAGGAGCGTCTTTCGCTAAATAAATGGCCAGGCAGACACCATGAGGGAGCCAGGGTGAAAGTAAGTGTACAGACAGGATGGCCGGAGGGTTTGGCAGGCTCAGCGGAGTTTACAGGGCAGCAGCTCATCAGTTTGTATTAGGAGCCTACCTTCAAAATGAAAAAGAAAACATGTTAAATGAAAAAAATAAATCGTACGGAAAACTGAAGAAAAACATCCGAAAGATGCTAGCTCTGTAGTTTTTTCAGGTCGGTGATTTTCTGCCTGGCCACTACCATGCAAAATTGCATCAGCTTCAAGTGAAAATTCCGCGTTATTGCAAAACTGAAAAATAGGGTCTTCTTTAAAAAATATATGTAATTGTGCTATCATTGCTGTGAAGTTAGATTTTTCCTTTTGAAAATGAACTTTTCTTACAATTCAGGCCCTGTTTGCTTTACCAGTGAATTCCCAAGGTCAGATCCTCATCTGTAGTGAAGTGGTGTAGGCAAAGAAATGACACAAATTTACAGAGGATGAGAACTCTGGCCTCTTTATTCTTTATTTATGAAAATGGAGCCTATTTCTGTGGCCTATTGATACAACTGCGGTGTCACAAATTCAGCATGTTTTTCCTGCAGGATCAAAAATAAGAAAAAAGGCACATTGTGAGGGACAAAAACCTCAAAAATAAAAAGGGGTCTAATTCTTTTTTCAGATCTGTTTTACAGTGTTGTCACCCCACCAATTCCAAGAAAGACTCTTGACTTGTAAACATAAATGGGAAAAAAATCAGATCCAGTATCTTCAATAATAAATAAAAATTGCAAGGGAAATGAAATAGTTACTATAATCTCTATACACATCCAGATATTTTACTAAGTCATAAAGTCTCCATTTATAGTTATTAAATGTTTTATAGTGTTTTGAGGACTTTTCTTTTATCTTCAAATCTTTTCAAGCATCCAAACAGAATAATTCAGAGTATTATACTAAAGGAATGATTTTATTCTTCAGAACTCGCCTTCCTATCCAAGTTGGTATTAGTTTTCGGTATTACTATGTCTGCCCAATATATTTTTTATTTTCTATATATTCAACATGTTCTTATGACACTATTCATCGTGACTTTTTGCCGTGCCTTGAATCCAGCAAGAAAATTATTGTTTTAATATCTTTAATCACATAACACTATTACACAGTTGTTCAGTACCACATGGACCAAATAAAACTGTTGTGCTCTATTTGAAAATGCAGTAAAACTGACTTGAGGTGCAATATTTTACATATCAATTTATTTCTCAAACTTTAGGACCATTAATTCAGAACATTTTGATCTTTAGGTGTTTTTAAACCTTAAAATTAATAGAGTGACTCAACAAGAGCCAATTCGGTGATCAAAACTACTTCAGAGTAGCAGTTAAAATGCTTATCATCCCAATTAATTTGTATTACAGCCACACTGCTGGATATCACTAATTGATTTATATACCCTCCTTTCTATACCCATTTACAAGGGCAATTATGAACTCCATCACATATGTTTAAATGGGTTACATTAGAATAATATCTAGAAACTAGACTGCTGAGCTTAAAATCTTTAAGAACAGGTAAATTCTTCATTAATGGGTATGCTACCAATCCACTACAAATGGCCTATAACCTTTAAGGTGGTACATGGTACTAATATTTCACTTTTCATGGGCAGTTTGGGTTTGACTCCAATGATGAACTCCACCGCTATTTTTAATTGTTTTTAAAATTGCATATTATAGGCAGCAATAAACACTTACAAATTAGTATTATACCATCCACAGCTTTCTGCAAAGCATGGTTTCTATAAACAAGTTAAAACGCATACATCTGTAAATAATAAGTATGCTGAATTTAATGAATAAGGGCACTAAAAGAAATTTAACAGTAGGGGTTCAGCAATTAGAGTAACTGCCCATTTTATTAAAAATGTATTGTTTCCAGCTTTCGCTTTAGAAGGCTTTTATTGCTCTGCTAATTCTAAGTTTTGATTTCCTTAGAAAAGGAGGTCTAACTCCTTATTTTCTTTGACGGCCCCCCGTCACACAGCCACTTGCCTTTTTTATGAGACAACAGACAACTGCGAAGCTTTACGTCTCGTTGCTTGGGCTCTCCCTCTTGGGCCTTTGCTGCAGACCCTTTTTTGGCATTATGCCACCCAGAGGTACGATTCTTTATTGAGTAAGGTTTCATCCCACAATGGAGCTGGGACGAAACCTGCTGAACCAGCAAACCCCAGGCAGCCACTCCCCAGCCCTTTCCCAGAGGTTACCAACCCTCCAGCGGAGCGGGCAGAAGAGAGCACGTCCAGCTCCCCAGCCATGCCACTGCGAAACAGGGCCATTTGCTGAAGCTGGCAAGGCTCGGGGCCGTGAAATGGAGCCGTGCGTTTCCTCCTGCCACAGAGCAGCGGCCTCCTGCAGGGGACAGGGCAGCACGTAGACTGGGAGAGGCAAAGGTAGCTTCTTCAACCAAGCAGATACCCCAGTACACACCTCCCGTACCCCTAACATTATTGCAGTGAACCTCTGGGGTACCTCTGCTTATATATAGATGTTTTACATCCACGTAGCTTACTTCCTCAGTAAGTGTTAAGACTATTTTTTACGCTAGCCTAATTGCACCCACATTGCTGCACTGCTGCAACTGTGGGGGTATAATTAAAACAATACATTATTTCCATTTAGACATGACATAATAACAGGAAAAAATGGCTTTCATCACTTGGGCTTATCTGCAACTAGAAGGGCAGTCAGACCAAAATTTAACCTTTCTGCAATCCTCCAGCACACATATATTTGCAACATCTGAGACCAAAACAGAGACAAACTCTGTCCTCCTCCATCCCCTCAGCACGCCAGACCAGGTCACTGCATTACTAAGAGCAGCTCACCTCAACATTTCTGATGCTAATGTATGAAATTCAAGTTTATGGAATATTTAAGAACTAAGCATCGCCAATATCTTTTGAGGGGGCAAATAAAATATACAGTTTATCAAGCCATAATGCTTGCCTGAGCAGAATTTCAATATTTCTGATTGGAATACCTGCCAGACAAAAGATGATAACACAGTGGGGAAGGTACCATGAAAAACTAAGACACTACCAGATTTCCTCTCCTTGTAATTCAGAGTCCCTGTCATTGAGTTTACATAATATTTTATACCTATTTTTTAAAATTTTTATATGTGCAATTTACTTTCCACTGGTGCGGTTAACCTGGCAAACATCCCTCTGCCCCTTTCACAGTAGGTGCAGCGGAAGCTGAAAGCTGGGAAGAAGGTCTGTGTCCTAGAGCGAAGCGGTAGCAACACTGCAACTGTAGCTCAGAGAATACCTCTAGTCTCTGCTTAGAAGACCAAAGATCAATAAAATAAGACATTCACAAGAGACTGGAGACAAGATGAGTACCGTGACTGGAGAGCACATTTTCCAATATTCTATTCTCCTATCCTCTCCCTGCAGTAGATTTTCCTATTAAACCCTTGGAGTTAGGAGTGCTCGTAATTTTACCTGTATGTCATCTGTCAGTACCATTCTCACTTGGAAGAGAAAAAATACGGACACACTGTACTGTAGGCAAACACATATGTGTAGCAGTATTCCCTGGTCACCTGGTCTTTCTTATTCAATACCTACCTTCAACAGTGACTTGGGGTTTCTTTGCCCAGCTACGCTGCTCACAATTGACTGCAATATCCCAGCCTTACAAACAGGGAAAATGTCAACCATACTTTATACAGAATACGGTGACAAGGAAATACTTTATTTCTAAAGAGCTGGACAAGCAACATTCAGTCCTGACATCTGATGTCCCAAGAAATGTAAGACAAAGCTTATGCTTTGAAAAAGGGAAGTTACTTTATTCAAGTGAGATTCAATTCCAGATCTCTGGCTATTGCGTTTAATAATTTTAAAAGTCTATATTATGATTATCCAATATTACACATATGCATATAAGTACGTTTCACAAAACACATATTTTTTAGGGAAAAAAACCTTTTCCTGCCATGTTTGAGAGATTTGGGCCATCATTTTCTGTAGAAATTAAGCTCATTTTACAAATGCTTTCCCACTTGTCATGGTTGGAAACCTATGTTATTAAATGTAAATTCATTCAGTGCCATCTTCCCGAATTTGCTGAAGGAGAGCTTTAGTGCCTCAGCTGATACCGAAAGGATTCTGAAGCCACAGCAAAGTATAATTGACAAGGTACCGAGGCTATTAAAAAAATAGTGGATAGTAGTGAAACTGCCTGTAAGACTATCCATTTTGCTTTAAGGCCTAGAAAACCCCCAACCTGTGGCACTGGTACTTCACAGAATGACTGTGACAAGGCAGAGCAGCCATTTTAAGGAATTAGTAAAATATAATGGCATGGGGTTGTTAGTTAGAAATCATTGGTTTTAATTTCTTAGTATTTGCAGAAGTCTGACAACTGTACAGAAGCATATAATTGCCCAAAACTGTAATAAACCGAGGGAAGCTTTCCACAGAATAAGTTTAGTATGCTTTCTTTTACTTCCCTTTCTAAGGTCTGATCCTGTTTTGTCTGTCATTACATGGACCTTTGGAAATTTTGGGAAATCTTATTAGTTCTTTTTCCACACTTTAACCTGAAGAGACTGCTATAAAAATAATAATTAAAAAAAAAGAGTAAGCTGTGAACCCAACAGATGTTCTCTGAGAAAACTCACCTCTGACCAATTTACCCTGGGATCAACCCTTACAGGCAATCTCAGTGCCTGGGCAACCCCTGTGGGACAGGGGCACATTTTGGAAAGCTCTCACACCACCCAGGCACAGAGGAGGCCCCACTGTTTCACAGCACCCCCGACATTTGCAAACCAGTTTGCCTGATCACTGCCTTCTATTGTTTCCTGAGATAAGCAGGGCCCCAGTGAACAATTAAAGCTTTCAATAAATAATCTGTAAGCACATTAATTTGATTTACTGTTATTTGATACAGCAGTTAGTTTCAATGGGGCAGTTACTATTGATCACATAAAGTACTACAGACAAACATGAAACACTTCCAGAACTCCATGGATTATTACTCTTTATCTGCCACTCATCTGGGTTACTTGTAATGGCTGCAAAATTTAAAATCAATAACAACAATTAGCTTTCTGTATACTCTCAGGAATGAATCATGTGAAATATGTTTTGTTACAAAAATGAAAGGCTGGAGAGCCTGCAAACATGAAAGACTCTTGCAAGTAGCAAAACTCTAAAATAATTTCTCCCGGTATTATAAAGCATCCAATAAAGGGGGAAAAGAAAAGAAAAAATACAGTATTTTAAATGCACCTGCAAACATACACACAATTTAAAAGGGTATTGGTAAGATTTTCAAAGTAAATCAAAGAGATTTAGGAATACAATTTTCAACTAAGCTGGTGAGAAAGAGGCACCAAATATTTCCTTAGAAAATTTCAGTACAAGCCCTAAAATTTCATACTCACTCCTTGACCTCTAAAGGAGTTTTAGTTCGCTAACAATGGCAGGACTCGCTCCTATGTAGGGAACTGAAGACATAGGAAAAGGTCTGACTCTTCCCGCTAGCTTTTACTGGAGAGTCTATCACACGCACACACAAAAAGGTTTCTAAGTGTAAGAAATGAAAGCAAAATGAAATTAATAAAGCTAGAAACTGATTGTAAGGGATGTATGTTGAAAAACACCTTTCTCTCAGCTTCAGATTCATATAAATTAGTTGTGAATCTAATGAAATGCATGGAAATAACAGTATTTTGAGATCTCTGCTAGAGTAATAATTCTAGATAATTAAAATGCAAAGCAATAAGAGAAATGTTTTATCATTAAACTGTAACCAGAGCTCTGTGTGAAATCATCCATTCAGAAGACTTGTTTTTCATCAATTATTTGTTATTTATCTGATGTAAATATAAGAAGGTCTAATTAAAATGTATGACTCCTTATGCAGCTTCTTGTCATTAAGACCAATGAAAGCATTCTGAAGACCATAATGAAATAATTATGTTTGCCTTTAAGAATCCTCTTCAACAACACATGGCAGTGCTACACTAAATTAAAACATCAGGAACTAAATTTCTCTTGCATCTATTTCCATTTTCACTAATTATACCCCCAAGCTTTCCAATAGACCAGGCCCTAAAATTCTTTTGAAGCTGAAACAGCCTAAGGAACAGCAGCCTTTTCACAGTAATGGACTTTGATGAAGAAACTAAGGTAATGCAGCCCTGGAAGCATTAATATTTCAACTAGAGTTATCATGTGAAAATATGTGTTTATTTGAAAAACGGGGAAAAGACTGTTGGTAAAGAGCCAAATATGTGTTCCAGGGAAACCGATACTCTGATTTAATCTCATTTAATTGCGTCATTCCTTCCTCACCTCTTTTCGTCAGAGTATTTTCTTGTTCTGCACAGAAATTAAGGGTAGCATAAGCATAACAAACATGGTATTACTGGGCAGTGTCAGTGTATCATGCTGTGACTAAGCTCTTCTCTCACATTTTAGTAAAGGTGGAGACAGCCCCTGTGAACAATTGCAGCGTTCGTACTGGACTCCATTTCAGGGAGAGGAGAACAGCTATTTTCCCAAACCGTGTCCAGACATGCAGTGCTTCCCAACACATAGCTCGTGCTTCAATCATGAAGTCTTGCAGGACCTCTCCAAAACACTGAGAAAGGAAAGGATTCGGATAAGGAAAAAAAACACAGAAGGATGTGAGTCAGCTCTGACTTCTTGCAGGCAGCCGAAGGCTTCGTTTCAAAACTTCGGAAAGATAATGGATCCTTATTGGCGTGGTCTCAGAGGAGTGAATGTGGCAATACACGCAAAGCGTAGAAAGACGAGCAGTTCACATACCTGACCTGCATAGCATGTGACGATATGCGCAACTAGAAAAACACAGCCGGAATGTGCTCTCTGAACTGAGAGAGGAAGGCTGAGGTTCACTGGGGGACGAGGACTTGGGAAAAGTATATTCTTCCGTTAGCCCCCCTCATCAAAGACACTTTGCACAAATATCTGAAAGACATAGGTGATTTACCATTTATTCTGCATTTTACATCTTGGTGTTCAAAGTGTAGGGTGAAAACAGAAGGTTCTTTGAGAAAGACAGGTCTCCGAGACTTTCCAGCCAGCCACTAAGGAGGATCTGACACATACCCCAATTCAGTAACTAATAAAATTTATTCCTCAAATGAATGAAGAGAGCAACCCAGACAGCAAAGCAATACAAAGGTACACTCTGAAAGAAGGAAGGAAAAAAGAAAAACCGCCTCAGACCAAAAGTTGAGAGGCAGAAATATGAACAACTGCTTAAAAACAAACAACCTCCCCCTCAGGACCTGATCTCAACAATAAAAAAGCTCACACATGTGTGACTTTTTTAGCCAGTCCCTTGACTTGTGCCCCAAGCCAAAACCGCAGATTGGTGGATCAGCGCTCTCTGCTAGGAAGGGAAGGTTTGTAGAGAAGATAGGATCTTTGATTAGGGCAACCCAGAGAGTTGTGCAAAAAAAAAAAAAAAAAAAAAACCCAGAGACTTTGGGGCGCACAGGCATTTCCCTGCGCCTGAACCAGGGTCCTGGGGAAAGCATCCGCCTGCGGATCAACCGCCTCGGCGGCCGCAGCCCTTGGCAACGGTACGGTTTGGGCAGGTATCGCCAGATGGCACTGTGACACAGTTTTCCAAGTCCTTTTTCTTCATGTGCGAGTGAATGTTCAGTCTTGGAAAGACAGGCCGGTCTTCGTTGTGGGCTTTGGGGTACGAGATGAGGAATAAACGAGGCGCTTGCGAGACGGAGAGAGGTGAGCGGCAGAGGAGCCCGCTCCCTGCCCCGGCCTCTGCCCACGGCCGTTCCCTCAGCACCGGTGCCGGGGCAGAAGGCTCCGAGACCCCCAAAAGCCAGGGTACGGCTGCGCCGTGCCCGAACACCTCTCTCCCAGATTGGTATTTGTGAACAAGCAAAATAATTAAATCAACTCAGATGATGTTACATCCACATCATGCAGGAACCTGGGAATCCTCTTCGTATGGGTCACCAGCCGGCAGAGTAGCAATCCTGGTACAAGGCTGGAAGATGACAAGAAAGTCATGTAGGAAAAGAGACTCATGTCTCTGTACGATGTGCTGCTGCACCACCAGCCAGCTTGGCAGAAAAGACCACCGGAGCGGTGTAATGGTCATTTCAGGAACTCACCGCATGCTGCATTCAGGTAAAAAAACCCACAGGATTTCAGGGATTTTTTTGTGTTGACTGCTTTTTTTATTATTATTTTTTTTATTGAACCATTTCTTCCAGTGTTTGTATCTTATGGGCACAAATGGCTTTCCAGGATTGAAGCACCCACTGAAATCAGAGTTAAATCAAACTGTGGCAGTTGTCTCTGGTTGGTGCAACACCGGGCAACTTGTTTAAGTGCTCCACACTCTGCTATATATCTTTAAAAGGAAAATGATCCTTCCTTCTTTCTAAGAAGAAAAGAAACATTGGATGTTCATTGTGCTGAACATCCAGTGCACTGGCACGAGCTTTTACTGGTATTTTGTAAAAGCAGTGGTACATAAATACATTAATGGCTCACTCATACGACCACTCTGTGTCTGAAACTCTTATTAAAATCAAAGATGGAGGGTTGAGTGCATTTAAGTGCTTCACTAGATAAGGCTCTAAAAGACAAAAATACACTTAATTTGTCATTTTATTGTTCAAAGATTCTTGCTAAAAATACAATGTGAGCCTAGAGAAAAATATTATGGTTCAATGGAAAGAGATCCTCCAAACCATTAAAAGAAACTAAGCGGTGCTAAAAAAACCTCTTTGTTGCAAGGCATTCCTCTGCTCTTTTTCTTAGGGGATGCACTTAGAGGGTAAAATGTAAGTCACTGAAAGTGCATAAAATGGAAATCCCTCCAAACTATGGCTGGACTTTAACAACATGTCCTGAGTGGTGAAGATCCAGAGCACTCTGAGAATTTATAAATACGCATTCAAGCTTTAACCTATTAAACCTACACAAGTGTCGCTTGCATGTGTATATTTAACTTAGAGTTTTATAATATTCAGTTTATATATGGTATAAGCAGGGGAAAGAAAAATCACCTTGTCCAAGGGGAACAGAAGGTATATTATATACTCTGTGTCTAGGATTCTTTACACAGACTTGCTGGATTATATTTCCATCTCTCTTAACAAAAGTATTTGAAGAAGCTGTAAGGCTCAAACAGAACGCTCAGAGAAAGTGGGGTCAGTTATATAAGGGCTGGCATTAGTTTGTTAAAAGTTTTTTTCCTACCCGCTCCCAAATAAAGGGACAAAGAAGTGAACATTGTGGGAATGTGTTTCTAAACCACATGATATCCTTATCAGATTGTCATGTACAAGGGAGGTTCTCACACAGGGACCCCATGCTGGTGAGCTGCCGTGAGCTGCCCCGTCACATGATGCAAGTTCTCCGCTCCTATTCAGATTACTAAAATGAGCTGAAGGAAGCTAGATTCCCCCCCCTCCCCGCCCAAATAAGCAAAATGCACAGTGACCACAGTCACATTAATTCGCTGCCACTGGGAAAACAATCCAGAGCAGCTGCTAATGATGAGGGAGTATATGAAGAAGATAATCTAGCTATTAAAACGTATATCTCAAGTCTGAAACTGTCTCAGATTAATATCTGATGAGTGGAGTTTAATGCAAGGAAGCAAACAGAGAATCGGAGAAATCTGAGTCAGACAAAATGCAGGGAAGAAAACTCAGTTTGTGGTTTAAATGTGGAATTCTCCAAACTTGACTTGTAAATTTATAGAAAGAGTAATACGCTCTTATAAACAAGTCCTACTTTGTTTTGTAAGTGTTTCTATTTCCACTGTTAATGTTGTGAACTCTGTCATTGAATCACCTTTTCATGTAGTTTGGGGGAAGTGGGAAAGTCCTTCAACATTTTTAATATTAAATGAAGGTTCTAAACAGCATTTTGTCATATAAATATGTGTCTTGTTTTTAAACATGCTGAGGGAGCTCCTAGATGCTCAGCATGTTTGGAAACGAAGCCATGAAATGTGGATTTAGGATGCTAACTTCAGGCTACTGTTTCTGACATTCTTAACTTTTGAAACACATTTGCTCATGCAAGGACAGATTAATAAAATCCCAGACCTTAGATTGTTTTTTAAAAGACAGTTTAAAATCCACATTTTTGGATGAAAGTTGTTCACTAATTACAATTAGGAGGAACAGCTAAGATTACTGTGACCGAAAGACTGCACAGAAGAATCATTCCCACATGATACCGGTTTGTTTATTTTGTACCTAGAATATGGTTCTCATAAAAAGGCAGCAGCAGATGAAAGACATTACTCTTGGTTTGCCTGCTAGAAAATCCAGCTTTGCTACCCTCCTGCCTATACTTTTTCTTGCAGTACAGAGAAAATGATTATTCTGTTATTTTAGAATAGTTTTGAGCATTTCACGGCTTGTATTTTTGTGGTTCCATTTGGTTTGAAAGGGCTTGGATTTCAGCAAGAAGTGGCATGGGTCACACTGCATGGGGACAGGCTTCATGCACGTGAGCAAAGGTCAAAATCAATCATAGCTTTGTATTTCCAGGCCTATTACTTTTGGCAGTTTACCCTGCCAGAAGGGGCTAAAATATTTGCTTCCCAAAAGGAGTAAACATCAATAGGGGGCAGGAATATAATCAGCTTCTCAAACACACAGCAATGAGAAATGAGGGAAAAGGGTCTCCTCCTCGCTGTAGCCATGAAGCCCCATCTAAACATTAGATGCAACATTTTCAGCAAAAAGTTGAAAGATTTCACAGCACAGTGACTTGAAAAGGACAATAGGCCTATTTAGGCAATTATATTATGCAGGCTTTGTTATTAGGCAGCCCTGCTCAGTCCCAGAAAGTCTGGATAATCAAAAGTGTCCAAGTACAGGAAGGGGAAAAGTACAACCCCACCCTCCCACACAGCCGCTGCCAGGACCTCTGGATTTGAAGGGTAAAGTCTATTTACCAAAGCTCCTTGGCCATTTTATACATCAACTGATATCCTTCCTCATGGGGCTGCGTGATACAGCCTAGCGAAGCTCTGGAAAGCCCTCCGAAACCACAACTAATTTGGCCCCAGCCGCTCGCTCCTGTAAATTCGCTGCTCGGAGGCTGCTGCCAGCCCCCCAGGCAGAAACTGCAAGGGGGAGAGGGATGCTCCGCAGCCCCCCGGCTCGCACGCATACCAGCGCCGGTCCCCACGGCCAAACGGATCTGGAAACTCATCGCAGCTGTGCTCTGCTTTTGAGGTCTCAATAGGATGGGGCACGGCGCGGCCGACCGCAGCAGACAGCAGTCCTTCCGAGCACAATGTCCCTTTCACAACCCCGCTCCCAAATCTAAATGCTGGCTGCCTAACACAGCCGCAGTTCATCAGCTACGTAAAGGGCGGTGTACAAATTGGACCTGAGCAAAAACAGTCACTTGGGGCATTTAGGGGAGGTGGAAGCATAATCCGCCGACCAGGGCGCCTCGCTCCCCGTGCACCCCCAAGCAAAGCCCCTTAGCTTGGCTGGGCTGTGGTGCAGGCATGACACACACACGGTTAACAAAGACGGCTCAGCAGTAAGTGAGGTTTTAACTGGACGCGAGGATGACTAACTTTGCTGTCTGAAACATAATCTCTCTCATTCAACCCCTTAACTTTGCCGTAACCCTCTTCCGAGGCAGCGCCGCGCCAGCCTGGCTTTGTTCTGACAAGTTGCACCTTTGCTGCACAGACTCATTAGGCAAGCGGGGAGTCACCCAAAGATACACCGCTTTTCCTCCAAGCTTATCCCACCCTGACTTCACCAGCGAATGCCTCTCATCATTTTTGTCTGCAGGAGTTTTTGACAGCGGTACGTGTCCATTAGAGTTTTCCTGTGCCAGCAGCTGAACCAGGCTAACTGTATCAAAGCCTACATAGAGAAGAGTTGTTTTCGTTTCAATTAATTTGGAAGAAAAATATCCCCGTGCAATTTTTTTTTTTTTTTTTTTTGAATGAAGGGGATCAGAAACAAATACTTTTCGTCACATATTTCAGGGCATTAAGCTGCAAGTATAAAAATTTAAACAAATACTTTGTCCCTAAGCAAATCAGTCCTAGTGATTTAGCTGTAAAGTTTATAGATGAACTTTAAAGAAAATAACCTGGGTCAAACAGATCTTGCCTTCTGGGCACTAGCAAACACACCTGCAGCAATTCGATACTTGGGAATGCAGATTACAAGTCCTTCACTTCAAAATGTTTGTTTTTAAATTCAGAAAGATGAAAGAAAATAAAGTACTGAGCTTTTTTCTGTTGAGCACAGATGTTTCCAGTATTTCCAGTGCTTACAGGGAATGAGAACCTGACCCAAACATTGCAATATTCTGGAATTCAGAAGGCAAACGCATGCCTTCTGGAGTCCCATCTTCACGAGCTTTCTGAAAGCTAATAGCTGCTAGATCCTCTCTGGGCAAACACCCCCCACCAAAGTGAAATAAGAACTGTAAACTACAAGAGCCTCGACATCCTATTACATTCTGCTGCCATATCCATAACTTTTGCCTTCATCAAATTTCTTATGCTTCTAAACCTAACAAAATACGGTAGGCAGTAGTCTTCTACTTGATATAATTAGCTGAAACACTACACACTGCCAAACAAACTTACTCTTGTTTTGGGCCTGCTCATTTGGTTTTTTTGCCTGTTTAATTAATGAAGACTAATGAAGACCTTTTTTAATAGGCTGTTCCAAGACCAAAGGAAAATCGCCATTCCTTGCAGCTCTTTCTCTCTCAGGGCCTGTCCCGTTCCCACTTCCGCAGTATTTAGTTAGCTCACGTTTCACCACAAGTTACTCGTTTTCCCTCGGTATTTGTTGTCACTGCATTACAAGGGAGCAGAAAATTCTACCTTACTTAAAAAAGTATAAATTACTTATTCTTGCAATCTTAACTCTTTTGTCCTCTTAAGAACTATTCTCATCTAATTTGTTTATAGTGACCTGATTTTTGTCTTATGAGAAAAGGAGTGAGAATGACTCATGATTAAAAGTGCAGTCAGTTCTGCTCTCATTTCTGAGTCTATAATTTTCTTTGCAAATAAATACTTTCTTTTTAAACATACAACAATGTAACTAATATCACATAAAATATAAACATGTATGAGCGCAAAATTAGGTATTTTTTTTGTGTGCTCGTAACACATCTTGTAATATACAGTGGCTACCGTTTGGGTTGCAACCCATAGCAGGTTTTTCCTCCCACGGAGGGGAGGAAAAAAATACCACACAAGTTAAGGTCATGTTTGGGTTGTGCCTTACCCTCTATTTTTACTTTGCAGACCCTTGCGGACGAGAAAATTCGTGATGCTGCAGGAGTGCACTTGCTTAGTGAATCGTAACGGGATTAACATACTGAAGATGTGCTGAAGTTGGCGACCTACAGCATTCCACCCTAACCCCTGCAATGGCCAATTTTGCCAGCATTTCGGCCCAAACCCTGATCCTGTCTGGGGTTGTTACTGGCCTGCTCAGAGTCTGCACTATTCATGTCTTAGTCCCTCAACAACCCTTTACCTTTTACTCTACAATCACGTCTCTATCAAAGCAACATTTCTAAGGCCTAAAGCAATGGCTGCAGGTGTACTGCTTTTATGGCAGAGCCAAAAATAAAACAACAAAATAGACCAGAAAACCTAGCTATTACACGTCTAATAATTTCAAAATTTGGCTGCAATTACATTCCATTAAATCGCAGAGATCTTCATAAAAATAGAGAATCAGGAAACACTTGAGTTAGAATTAAATATTGCTACCTTTGTTTTTAAAAGCACTGGAACAACATTTAAACCATTAAAAGCTTTCTGGACCACAAAAGTTCTGGTTTTGTCATTATTTTCATGAGATGCAAGACAAAATCTTACATGTTGAGAGAATTTCAGTATTTTCTAATCCGTCTACATGTATTTACCCACACACATAAAGTGCTTACACTTTCTTAAAAATTAAAACCAAAACTTATTCTAAAAATCAGACAGAATTTTTCATTTGGACCCTAACTGAATTGCTTTTCCACATTTCTATACCATTAACTTTCACAGTTCAAATTACAGCCACCATATTACGATTCAGGTTTCGGCCTGATTTTAAATTCCCATGCAATGAAGATTAATCCAATTGCTTACAAAGTTAAAAGACTGGACTCCTGAATGCATTTTACTGTATTTTTATTTCCTCCTGTTAATATGAGTTTCTTTGATTAGCTAAACTTTGCTGTTATCAACACTTGTCTCTTATCACAGGCCCTAGGCAAATGACATATTTACCACTCATTCCATTCTGATAAGGGTAATCCTGTGTTTAACTTGCCCAAGAACAAACACCATATATTTTGTTTTTAAGAATCTTGCTTCTAGGTATTAACAACATACAAGAGAACGAGCAGGACATTTTTAAACCATAAGTCATTTGAAGAATATTTTGTGAATATAAGCTTTTCACAACAGCATATGCCTCCTACTCCAGGAAAGTTTATTTAATTCCAAGTTTCCGTAATATCACTGCTGAAGTTATACTAAAGTTTAAACCATGGAAGGAGGAAAACACATTTTTAGTAAAACATCTGTTTTGGTTTGGAGTTTTTTTCCTCCCCTAACTGGAGCTCTCCCATAGCTAGTAACACTATTTTGGAGTAAAAGCTTTGTTTCATATCTTGTTTGAAGCATTTTGAAAACAGCGCAGGGAAAATAAACATCCCATGCTGAACTTCACAGCCTAACTTTAATTGTAAAGACATCAAAACATTTGCAGTGTTGTAGGCTGGTAGTCACTGATTTTTACAATTCTGTTTTCATTACTCAACCCACACAAACGTCATATGGTGACTGAAAACTTTTGAGCAGAGTGAAAAACACACTATTTCACCAAACATTTTTTATTTATTTTTCAATTCTCCCCTCTACCCCTTTGAGATAAAAATGTATCGAAGGGAGAACTATTCTAATTCCTAGGTAACTTTTTAACATACCACAAAACAAAAATTTCAAACAGAATTATACGGTTAATGGTGTACTGCAGTGCCCGAGAGCATGCTAAAAACATTTTGATAGATAGCCAAGTCATTTATCTAAATCACCGTCAGAGCAGTGAAGCATCCTGCAAGCTTTTATGCAGAGTATAAGGTGATGCTTTCTGGCACTTTTTGTCATGTCTCAAACTTCAAACTGTGGTGTTAAAACACTGCCATCGTTTACCATCTATGTATTTCAGCAACAAATCAAAACTCTGTAACATAATCATACATTTTCAGAAGTGTCCTACCACTAACTGTCCCTCCTCTGTTACCAGTGCAACGCTGCCTGAATCTCAAGGTATAGGAATAATTGATGGTTAAACTCAAAGGGTGTTCACAGTAAGTAGTTTTCTAGCAAAACAGCAACTTCTTAGAGCAACAAAGTGAAGAAGAAAGGTGGCAGCAAGGTCAGTACAAAGAAATATTGCCTTTTCTTAGGAAACTTAAAACTACTGTCTGATTTTTGGAATGGCACCTACCCACTGCAATTCCATGTCTTTGCAAGAACTGTACAGAGTAGCATTTTAATTGCTTGGCTGCTCTGCTAAAATTCACTTTGAGACAACATGCATCCAGATTATCAAACATGCTACAAAACTAGATTAAGGAGGCAAAGAAAAAAACACCACCACGAGACAGTAAATTTGCCCTTCACTGGCTGGAGTTTTGCAAGTATTTGCTGTATTATATTATAATTTTATGTGCTCCTGCTTGGCTCCATAACTGTTGTTAGGATCAATATGCTACAAGAGAAGGGATAAAAAGAAAGCAGCCCAGTGCTTCTTTGCTTTTTCCTTTCTTGCCAACAGCTTGCAAACCACATTTTGCACAAAAACTCCCCCCCTCCACCGCCCCGCATTACCCCTGCACTTAATTACAAGTATTTATTTTTTAAATACATGCAAATAATAATAATAATAATAATAATTGCTTTAAAGTGGAAAAATAACAGTTGGGACCTACATTGAGCACTGTGCCGGTGTTGCCACTCTGTTTGTGCCAATCCACTGAAGCATGCTTTGAGAGCCTTCTCCTGGAGCATGCAGGAAGACGGACTCGCAGTGTAGAAATCCAGCATCTGAGCAGGGCTCACTGCTAGAACATCCATACAGTCAAACATGATTCCCCCTGCACAGAATGCCTGCAAAAGTGCTTTCCTCTAGGTGTGGAGGAAAATGGCACATAAAAGTACACCCAACTCCATCAAACTCTGCCCCTTTTTTGGCACGTAGGCTGTTGGTCTTTTTCCCAGACCAGAATCATGAATTATGACAGACAACACAGCTAAAAGCCTGTAATTGATCCAAATGATCATTTACCATTTTCCAGGCTGCCCAGCCAATCCAGCAAGATGGGGGGAAGCGAGTCGCATTCCAAGTTTTAGCTCCCATCAATTTCCCCCCAAATTTCTTTAGAGTCAGTCCCGTTCCTCGGGCGCTCGCCGGCTGCGTGCCGCGTCCCGCACCGCCTCGATCGCCCGCTGCCCCGGGATAAAACAGCTCCGGTAGGGACTCGGGATCCCCCTCGGCCGTGAATAGATCCTTCTGCCTCTGAACAGCTCACTTCCTACTACTTGTGTCACAGGGAATGAAAGATTGAATTGCCTAATATATGCGAGTGAACTTTCCGTGAACCCTTCCCAGGCTGCTAACCTTCAAATGACCCAAGCGGTCTGACATCACCAGCTCCCAGGATTCTCACACGCCTTCACAACTCCCAGCAGCCCTGGAAAAAAGCAGGCAGGCGGGCGGGCAGGCGGGCGGGCAAGCAAACGCTAGCCCCAGCCCTGCCAGAGTCGCCCCACTGCCGCTGAGCGGGCAGCAACGGCGGGTGCGGACGGGGAGGCCAACTTGCAAAAAGACCCAAAATAATAAAGGAAAAAAAGAAAAAAAAAAAAAAAAAAAAAACAACAACAACCAACGAGGAGGAGGAGAAGGGGGGTGGGAACTGAGACGGCGATGTTTTTGGCGGTTGCAGAGAATGGAGGATTTTTAAATTCCAGCTCAATTTGCTAAAACTTCTGTGCCCCCCAGCCCCCCATTCCCATCCTCTCCAGAGAGGCCACAAGCGAGGCACAGGCATCACCCGCCGTATGAGAGCCACGGACACGGGCTTTGCCCCAGCTTCTGGGGCAGTCGGGCTGGGTGCGGAGCAGCCTCACCCAACCCAGCCCCGCGCACGCCAGCGGGAACCCCGGTTTGATGCCACCAGCAGAGATGACGGACCTCATGGGCCCGACCCTGCTGAGGCGGGGGGGTCAGGTCCCGTTTCTCCCCATCACCTCCCACCCTCGCTCCTAAGTCACACAGAGGTGTATTATGGTTGCAGCAGAGTCCGGTCACGCTGCCCTGTGCTCCCAGGCCTCCCGGCCAGGCTGGATTTGGCAGGCACCATCCCGTGGGAGGACCCGTCCCCGCCACCCAGCCCGGGGCAGGAGGCAGCCACACGACCTCTCTTCTCCCCGGCCCGGGGGCCACTGGGTCCTGCCTGTCTCTGATTAGCAGAGAGGGGCCGGGGCTGCTCGTGTGGCCCCGTAGGGGCTGTATCAGCTTTCAGAGGGCTAATGAGCCCCAGCTCCTTGGGGGGGGGGAGAAAGGCCACGAGGAGGGCCGTGAGGAACAGGACCCACCCCAGGGTGCCGGGAGGGGAGACCACGGCCATCCCCTCCCCAGGGCAAGCAGCCCCGGCAGCCCCCTCACAGCCACTCTGAAGGCACGGGGCTGCTCCCACCAAAACACCTGCAGAGATCTCGGCGAAACTACGCTGCCAGCAGCCCTCCCTCGTGGCAGGAGTAGGTGTCCAAGCCTTCCCAGGTCTGTGGCCAGGATGCCACAGCCAGCACCGTGCTGGCCCACCGTTTACAACAAGCCAGCAGGGTGCCCTGTGCTTTTTAGGTGAATAACCACCTTCTGCAAAGCCTGGCTCACAGAGAGACTCCATCGGGGCCTCCACCAGTCCTTATTCCTACAGACGCTTTAAGAATGAAAAACAACAGCCTGGAAACACTCTCTCTGCCCCACTGGAAAGGACATGGGCTCAAGGACCACGTGCATGCTTTCATTTTAAGCAAGTGGGCCAAGTCACCGCAGCCCTGGCGGACTGAGCACCGGCCTGAAGCGAGGCTTCCCGAGGCACGGAGGAGCCCCGCTTCCCGCCCCAAAGCTAGCTCAGGTTTGGAAACTGGAAAACAAAACCCTTGATTACTGCCCGTTTCTTGAAATGCCCAAGATGGGAGTCGGGCGGAGCGGGGGATGCTGTGCGCAGACATGGCACGCAACTGGCGACTGTAAGGAAACGCTGGGGAGAGACTCACTCTGGGACCTGCGCAGCCACTTTAATGGATGCGGTGTCCCCTCTCCACAAAAAGTCCTTTGATGAACCGAAAGCTCTCTGACAATGCCTGCAGATTGTATTAACAAAACTTTTCACACAGGTTCAAGAATTTTTAAAAAAAAAAAAAAACAGCCCAAAAAGCCAAAACCCCCCATACAGCACACACACTTGTTCCCTGAAACTGATATACCCATGTTGAATACAAGCAGCCAGCAAAAAGACCTGCTGCAGTCTGGAAGTGAATCCGTTTGAAGAGATAAAAACAAAAGCTTTTCTTAGCCTCCTTCCCCTCCGATGGGAGAGCTCTGGCTGCCCCTGCAGCACGCAGCCTCTCTTCCCGTCTTCCCTCCAGGCAGAAGAGTTACAAATGCTGGAGTTTAACAGTGTCTGCTTAAGGACTTTTTAAGGACTTTCTCGGTCCGTTGGGGTGTCCTCCCCCAGCCTGGACTCCTCCAGCTGAAGAAGTCCCTGACACTCTCTAATCCAAAAATTATACACAGCATACCTTTATCGAAAAAGCCATCCTTCAGGAAGGCTTGTTGAAACCATGTCAGCACAGCAAGCAGCGTTCGCTGTATTAAAAAGGCAAGTGGTAAAGTGGCTAATTTTTTGTTAAAATCTCAGCTGGCTACATTGCTATTATTTTGTTTTGAGTAGCAAAGCTAAATTAAAAGACAGTGTTTTCTAACCAGATGACACAGAATGCATGAGATTTGGAATATGTAATGCACTGCCACAAAAATAACTGGAAAGGATGATACAAAACACAGTATGTTTTGTCAGTCTCCAATTTAGGGAGAAAACAGCATTTTATGTGGACCAAGGCTCTAGGAACAGTTTAAGCTTCTGCCAAGAAAAACATACTGCCCATGTGAGTTAAAATAAACAAAATCAGACTAACAGAAATACAGTTATGTTTATTCCATTAGCAGTCTTATAATACCATATTTAAAAATAAAACCTGCCCATTGTACCTCAAAATGTAGACTGGCAACTTCTGAAAGTAAATGTCAGGAAGTCACGCTTAACTACATATGAATTGAAAAAGATTGCATTTTCTCACTGTGTCTAAATAAGCCAGGTAGCTCATCATGTTTTATTACGAATAATAGTTGTGCTAATGCTTACACTTATTACTAAAACCACATGTAATTAAGAAATTCTTCAGATAGCCTAACGGTTTGCTCACATACTGTTTCTACAATACAGTAATTTATGTATCTCATATTTCACTCTGAAATAGCATGATACTTGTTTTTCTTAAACAGAGTATCAGGAAAAGCTACATTCATAAAATGGTGGGTATTTTCTAATTTAGATCAGGACTAACCATAATTACTGTGATAACTAATAGCCCTCTAATTCAAATGTAATGAAACTTTAAGTATTGCCACATATTTTAAATGCCTACCCCACTCCCACAGAGGTGCAAGAAGGCAACAACTCTCTAATATCTTCCACTTTGTGCAAAGAAATTGTGATTTCACATCACTGCTTTGATCTGTTTTCTCTCAGACTGCGATGGCAGAAACTTTACAATAAACATATTCTTAGCCACAAGTGAAATAAAAAGCAAAAGTTCAAGTCAGAAATCTATTTCCTTTGGTGTTACTGTATATTTGTCAGTGTGACATAGCACATTTGAAACCCATAATCATAAAACAAAAATTTACAGCCAAGGTTTAGGGTCTACATCTGTTTCTCTGGTTTTTGTACTGCAATTACCCACTGGACAATTCAGAAAGCAGCACTATGAATCATGTACTGCACACATGTTTGTGCTGGTCACTTTTTCGTTAGTACAAGAGGCTGAGGATGCCATAATATGCTTCATTGAGAGAGAGAGCATTAACTAGAATTAGGATGAGTGCACTGGGCGCTCTAATAAAAATGACTTTACTAGAAGCAACAGAGTACTCCTGGAATATTACAGGCATATTTATAGGATGGAAAAATTAAGAAGTACATGCAAAAATTCTCCAAAATGTACCTCAGGGGAAGCAGACTTTGGGTTTGGTTTTTTGGTTGGTTGTTTTTTTTTTTTTTTTTTTTTGCATGCATGCATGCATTTTACCATTTTACTATTAATCAAATGTAGCACTCTCTTGAAACAGTTTTGACAGCAGAGTAAATGGTTACTAGTGAATGATGTGTGTGTTTAAGCAGTGAAAGCAGAGACAAAGTGATGTTTTCTTCTACTCCCTAGGCAAGAGCTGACACTAAGCTTGCTGCCTCAGCTTTGATACTCACAGATTCCTTTGTGTCAGTTGCTGGGAGAATCACTGGCAGTTCACTAACCCTGCCTCACACACAGGGGCTTTGATTTTTACCTCTTCATTGAGAATAGATGTTAATATGAAACGGTACTTGTCTGCCTTGGTGCCTTTTTTCTCCTCCCCCCCCAACTATTGATACAGGGTTTCAAAGCTAAAAACGTGAATCCCCCTTCACTACATGTATTTTTTAGTGTTGTAGGATGTTTTCCTCATGTCTCAAGCGCAAGAACGATGTCAAAAGATTATGGGGAAGAAAATCAGTGGGTCACAAGAGAATAACTGAATATTTAAAACTCCAAGGTAGTCCTGATGAAATGGGTATCAATCCTGAGCAGGAATGGCCCTGAAGAAAATACAGCAGTAAAATTACTGGCACAAAATGGCATGGAAAAACATGAAGTACAGTGAAATTAAGTCAAAAAGGGGTTTCTTGTGACTGCTATATGCCACTATGTGCAACTCACAATGACTGCGACAGGAATTTGCACGTAACAGGAAGAATTACTTCAGGCCTGAAATATAACAGCAACTGGCGAAAGACTATTCAGTGCAGAGCAGTATTTTATTTTAGATGGGAAAAGCAGAGTTAGTCAGCTCCAGACCCAGAACTTGGGCATGCAACCAGTCTGCAAGTCACTTACCGATAAAGGCTTTTTGTCTATTTTAATCAGTGCATATGTATTCATAAAGATGCCTTTAAAGCTGACTGCTTAACTTAAAGGCTATAAAAATAATTCATCTCCACAAACTTGAGCACACGACCACGTCTGTTAGAATCCATACTGTGTTTTACTCTCCTTTGGCCCAGAGCCAGGGGAAGAAAACTGCCCTATATGATAAAACTGGAAGTGTATCTGGTTCAGCAACCAATTTCTAAGAGTGACTGCTACTAGATCTTTCTAAGGAAAATATAGGAATCCCTACTGATTGGCAAAGTATAACTCACCCATAGGTCCTCTAATAGCCTGTTCTCTAACAGCAAATCACTTAAGCATTAAAGCATGAGATTTAATATCCTTTCCAAATTTGTTTTTAGTAATAGCCCTGATATTCTAGATATTCATATATAGCCAATGTCTTTTTGGATTGTGATAAATTTGTAGCTCAGTGACACAGAAGGAGATAGTAACTTATGGGCTTTGAGACAAAGAAGGATAAATATTTTTTTTAAAAACACTGTAAAAGTCCTCCATGTTGCAAATAAAGGAAAACACAGACCAAACTGCACCTCTCTGAGGCCCCAAAGGCTGACTGCTGTAGGCTCCAGAAAGGTTGGCAAAGAGGCAATGACATCATGTGCCTACAGAGGGGATGACATGCATTTTTGAAGGATATAAATAAAAAAAGCATTATTACATTAAAAATTGGCTACATACTGAATCTACACTTGATATTTAGGAAGACCCTGCAGTGCAAACACCACTGCTAAATGGCTGCCAGAAAAAAAATAGAAGTGAGGGAAAAAAAAAAGTTTGTTTCATTTTGTTTTCTTTTTAAATGACCAGAAACTGCTGTTTCAAGGTTTAGCCAAGAAATAGATTTTTACTGCTAGCCTATAAATCGCTCAAAACATAGAGTTATAATGGAAATGCTGAGGTAACTGGAGTGCCATGCGTGGCACTGACACATTGCATTATATAATCCAGGGAGAATGAGGGCTGGGAGATCTATAAAACCTAAGTAGAAGCAAGACGTAGGAAAGAGCAGAAGAGCAAGTAGAAATATTGAATATTAAACTGCAGAGAATACTTCTTCTAACAATAAAGTTTCCTATATGCCGAATATGCTCATGGTTGGCTGAAGGCAAAAAAGCACAGAGCTCCATTAAAAATAAAATAGAGATTCCAAAAGGCTATTCGAGTAACTGGTTTGTTTCTGCCTTTTTTTTAGGGAGGGAAAGAAAAGGAAAGTTAACCTAACAAAAGGTTAGTATTTCTTGATGTTCTGATATCCTGAAAGGTGTCTCATAATGTGTAAATAAATAACATTAGAAATGAAGAATAAATGGAGTTCCAAACATAGACAACTTACAACCCTAGTTGTAGCCAGAATCAGAATAGAAACTAGGACAACAGTATTTCTAGAGGTTCACTAATGGCAGCTTAAACTCTTAGCGAAAAGTTAGTCCTAGCAACTTTCTTCCAACAAAAGACCAAAGTTACTGAGCAACAACTGGAACTACAGCTCAGTGCAGACATATATCCTAACAAAGACTGAACCTTACTAAAGCCCTATTTAAGACAGACTTAAGCAGCATTTAGGGCTTGTGCTCCTGCACTGCTGCAGGGACAACCTGTATAGAGGGATCCCAGAGGCCAGTGATAGCTGAAACACACTTGCACAGAGCTCTGGTCGCATAAAGCCTGATGCAGATTGGATTGGATTATGCCATTAGTATAAACTGCAATAGATCCACAGCTCGGCAGCTTGACACATGTATTCATGATAATCCAATTTCCGCCTAACTAGTTCCCAAACCTACATCAAGCACTGACAGAACAGTCCAATATCCTATCTGTGGGCATCTTAAAAAGCGAAATGAAGGAGTGGCTGGAAAATGTGCTGACATAGCTACCTGGCTAGCAGAGGTAATGACAGCAATGACAATGTGGTGACACCACCTAAAATCTGCTGGAAATGATGGTCATCATGCCAACACATCTACTCCACCTGTTGCCCTAATGCCCTGTGCAATTACACCTTCATTTTGTCATGCAGATGTACTTTGTATTTGGACACAGATTGGGGAACAGCCTGCATTAATTTTTTGCTGTAAATGAGGTAGGAATACCCAGAAACCGAGCTATGCATTTGGCAAATTGGCGTCACTTTTCTTTTGTAGAACATGTGCCATCAATACTGTGTGAATTAACTGAGGGCACATGTCCTCTCATGAACATTGTTATCACTGTAACTTTATTAAGGTAGCCTGAAAAGCAAACTTTGCTAACAGGGTCAGTTTTACAAGCATACAGGTTATCATAGTGTAACTATTGCTGAGCAGGTAAGGGATTCTGTATATCCCTTTTATGCTGCAATGACTGTTCATGATTAGGCTGTTGCAGGTACAACTCTTTACAAAAGGAAAGATCGCTTTTTCACCCTGCATTGTTATACCAATGTAACATTCAAACATTGACAAAACCTCACCAAAATCAGGCTGGGCTGGACTCCACTTGCATTCAGAACAAGCAGTGGCAGCATGGATGATGTCCAGTCTAAAACACTTGCAAGATGTTTTCTGGTTTTCAAACTCTACTAGAATACACCTATCAAATTGTTCTTTGGTGCATTCCTCAAATTCTGTTTGACTTCCTCAATCTAAGTCTACAAAGAAAAATCTGCATGGTTTCAACCTGCTTGATTAAGCTGGTCCCGTATGATTAAATGGATCTACAAATTCCCATACCCTTGGTCTGCAAGACTCTCATATCGGGCCACAGAAGAGACTGAATGTCCAGTCATATTATGGCCATGCTCAGGGAATCATGACTGACACACATGCTTTAACTTAAGAGGACTTACAGAGCTGGGATGCAGTTGGAGACTGTGGTGGTCAATAGCGTATTGCCCCAGGCATTGTGCAGCAACCTGAATTTTCTGCCCTTCTGGAACCTCTTGTGCCACGTGTAGTGGAGGACGTGCAAGGTGGTTTCTAAGCATGCAATGCAGCAACATTACATCTGATATCTTGAGCCTTCTTCTGACTGAACAATTCTGCATAGACCTTGCCATCGCACTGAAAAAACCATTCTTTTTAATCCATACGCAGTTTTGGGCAGACATCTTCAAGAACAGACTTCTCATTCATGGAACGCTAATCTTCCATGTATTCTTATCAGGCTATCAGACTTCACCTGTCTTTTTATGGAGACATGCAAAGAAGAATGTGTGGAAAGAACCTCTTTCCTTTGCAAAAATGGCTCCAAGATCATGCCCTTGCTGCATCCATCCATCTGTTTTTGGCATGAAGTATCCCAAAGGATATGCCGGAAGACAGGGTTGTGGCCCAACTCCTTCAAGGAATTATCGAGATTGATGGATGGGGAAAGTAAGTCTCAACCCAAAGGAGGTTTAGTAAAAAGAATGAGGCATGTGCACACTCTCAATTCTGAGAAACGTGTTGGAATGCTCCTTAAAAAGTACAGCATCATGTTATCTTTAACCAGATCCTAAATGACTAAACTAAATGACAAGTTAGTAAATACATGTTATTTAAAGGCTTTAAAAAGTTAAAGTTCCACCTGCTGGATTCCTATATTTGTCTAAAACTTGTTATTTTATTTTTTTTAAAAACACTTGCTGAGAGTACAAGCACACACCACTGATACTCAAGCCTATTCTGCTAGCTGAACGATGCAGGAACATTACGTCACTCAGAGGCAGGACTGCGCAACCACGTAAGAAAGGCTAAGAGCTTTGCCAACACAAATTATCAGGCAGAACCTCACTGGAAAAAATGAGCACAAAGATCTAAGTGAAGTGTAAAATTTACTGAGAACTGAACGACATGTTGACAAATACCACTCCACTCTTGTGCTTCCTATCAGAACTCAACAGCCAAAGCAGAGATTCCTAAGTAGTGTTTTTACAGGCCAAGCTTAGTCTCTCCCTCATCTTATCAGTAGCCTTCAAAGGGACTGTGGGTGGATCTCCTCCAGGAAAAAAGAAAAAACAACAAAAAAACCCCTCAGAAGTGCCACCTCTTCCATACAAATACATTGGCGCAACCACAGAGGCTTTGCTTGAGCTGCAAGACTTTGAGAAAACACACCTGGCTCTTCTAAAGAAGAAATTAAAGAATTCATGCTTCAGCCCTCAAGCCTTGAGTGGCCTTAAGAAGAGGAATAGCTAAAGAGAAAGCCTAATCAGGACACAGGGAAAATCAATACTGGCTTCTTGAAATATCTTAGGCAGGAAGGAACAGTTTAGGGTTGAGACATTTAGCCACCCTTTCTGCACAAGCAAATGGCTTGAAGGCTACATGCACAGGTGAGAATAGTAACGCAGGAGAAGGCTTTCTGGAGGACTGAAAGCTAACCAAGGCATGTGCTACTCTGAAGTTCTTTGGGAAATCTCATCTTTTAAAAGTTTTCCAGTTTTGGTGCAAGAGAGATCTTTCTACACACTAGTCAAAGTTGTCAAAAGCAACATTTTCAGGGATAAATGCACGCCATTGTCCTGTTATTTTCTGACTTTGGTGTGGAATACAATTATTTAAGACTCGGCGGGAGAGTATGAAAGGAGCAGGAGTGTAATTCCAGTTCAGAAAAACTCCAATAACTGACGACAGTAAGAAACACAAGATAGATGCATTGTATTGTCAGGCTGAGTCTCATTGGCTGGAAACCCTGGCTCTCCCAGCAGGACTCAGTTACATAGCAACTCCTGAGGGCAGATTAACCCTTTCCCAGTTAACATATCTGGCATGATTTAAGAGACCTTTTCCTCCTCCTGCTTCAGAATAATTTCGCAGGTTTGCAAAAAATGTTTGGAAAAAATAAGTTGAGTGCTACTAGGGTAAAAGCAAAGCTATCTGACTCACCAGGGGATGCTGATGGTACAATGAACAGAGGATGCAGGGAGTTCAGGTCAGTCTAAATTATATTTTATATCATCAGGTGTTATAACATACACAAAACCTACAATGTATTTTTCATAAAATGGTTCATGCTTACAGTTCAGTCTGTGGGGATCCTATCTAGACTGCATCTATCAAGTACCAATGGTCTCTTTCACCCAAAGTCTGCCCACCCATTGACTTCTGTCTAGATAATTACTGAAGCATTAAAAAGTCCTCAGCTGGTGGTAGAGATAGTACTTAGTTAATCTATAAGAGAATTTTTCACCATCAGATAATGTGTTCCTTTCATCCAAAATTGTACAGGCTGACTACTGTAAACTCTTCAAAAAACTCCTGCAAATCTTAAAATACTAGGTTTTTTTTCTAATAGTCCTTTCTAATTACTGGCATCAAGCAATTACATGAGAATGTCAAATTATTTCATTACAGCAATTTCCCTATTTTGTTTTTAGAACTGCATTACATTTAAGTGTATATATGTTATTAGCACAAATACATATATACAATTAGCATAATAATATTCCTGCGCTCCTGGTTATCAGGAATAACAAAGTTTGAATCTAAAAATGTAAACATCCAGGACAACAAAGACTCCTAAAGCTTTCTATTTTTAAAACGTTATAATTCAGCCCCGTTAGTTTCCCCGCTTGTGAGAGAGCGAGACGGACCCTGGGGACGAGGAAGGGCACACATCCTCACTTAGGGCGTACTTCATGTGGTCACACTTCACTGCTGTGAGCCACAGCTGCGTATTATTAGGAAAAAGGAGCTACTAGGTTTCCAGTGGAGAAAATAAGAAATCAGACTGATGTGATACACACTTGTTTTTGACCATCTTCTGGTCACATTAAGTGAGAACCATCTACCTCATTTCTCCTTTTCCTTATTTTTACACCCCAAAACTGGACTTAACGGTACTACAGGCACTAACTCAGGCTAAGAAGGGCAGGCACCACTGACACTGCCCCATTTCAGACAAGCAGGGTAAGCCTATATCTTTTCTTTCCTCTGGAAGACCCAGGGATGCTCTCAGCTGAAGGTTCAGACAAGAAAAGCCTTGAACTAAGTCTTCTTCTGCTCCTCTTCTCTCACCCACCATCCTCATACACAGACACAGCAATTTCAGTAAAACACACCTTCCACCATCTCCTCTTCATGGAAGATATTCATTGCTCAGTAGCAGCTCCTAACCTCCTAGGCCAGGAATAGTCAGATAAACCAGAAATTAATTTGCTCTAATAACACAGTGAATGTTGTTAAAGTTTCTTTTTTCCTTAATTGCTTTAAACAAAAAATAGGTAACCTTTGTATGTTTGTAAAAGCACTCCATACATGTTTTAAGACATGCCTCCCTTTTCTAAACATTTCACACTCTAGAAGTTCATCTGTATTTTCTTTGTATGGTTTTCATAGACCACTTGTAAATCCAGATGGGATAGAAAGATACCATTTTAATTTATATTTATTATTTAATTTGGCTTCCTGCATATCTTGAAAGCTGCTCTTGAGTAACTTAGCTGCTGACTTCATAAAACTAAGAGTATCAATATAGTGGGTGAGAGATTAGTCCAAAAAGAGGTACTTCAAAAATATTTTATGGTCTGAAAATTAAATGAGCAAGAATCAATTTCATTTCTTATTGTGGATTTTTCCAAAAAAGTTCATATTTTGCTATCATTATTCATCTACAGTTATCACTGATGCCATTGGAAACTTAGCCTCTAAAAGGGTAAAAATCTAAAGGACTAGGTTCAGTGTGCTTATGCTCTATTGAAAGTACCTTTTAATACAAACACCAACACGCACCTATCAAATATTTGTGTTCTTCATTAAACTAATGCTTTCCTGCATAATAAATAAGATGGTACAAAATATAGGTGTATTCCCATGTCCTGCTACTAAGGTAGGCGATATCAAAATAAATTTGCAACCATATCATTATATCAATCTGCAGTATTACTGCATCAGTACTATAACCATAATTAACTAGCTGTGGGTCAAATTTCTAATAAATCTTTAGAAATTAAATGTATAATTTGTCAAAACCATGTGCCTTCATAAATTGATTATTCAGAATTTAGAAGCTTTTTAATTAGGAAGAAATTTATGCAATACCATGTGTAATAATTACGAATCAGCTCTTCTGTGATATTTTTGTACATCAGCAAAAATTAAAACATTGGAAAACATTACCAGGTCATTGCAGTATTTCAATGTCAAAAGAAACACATGGTTTAAATGTAGAGGTTAAAGATATTTTCCCGTATCTTTTACATCTTACATAGCTTTAAGATATCAGGACTGGAATCATTAACCAAATACAAAATCAATGAGAAAAAGATCTAATCTGACCATTTTCAAGTGCAGAGTCACTAATAATGATTTATGCCACTGTAAAACTTTCTTACCATGGTTCTATAGTTTTACTAAACAGCATATATTCTAAGTCAAACTTCCATTTTATGCTACACTAATCAGTATTTTGCTTCTCTTGTCTCTTACAGCTAAAATTCTGAAAGCTTTTAACACTTTAAAAACGTCGCCTTTGTAACAAGCGTCAGAATGAGGGGTACAACCCTGGTTTCCCAACAGAGGAAAAGAAAGTTAAGCAATATTCGTTCCCGGCACGCAAGAAGCAAAAATTGTACCCCAGCTCCCCTGCTCTCCCCTCCTGTGCTTTCACCATGGGCCTATTCAGGCTCTGCACCCCCACAAGGGCTCTGGGTACTTCTATCAACATTTCATAGGAGAAGATTTTTTTTGACAGAGAACACAAAAGCTGCTTTGTTCGAAGTCTGGACACTTTTTTCTACCTAATAAAAACATGAATAGAAGTGGGACCTCAGCAAGCATATGGCAGAAAGTCTGGGCTAACTGAAAAAAGGGGCCTAGAAGAGTTTGCTCTCTGTCATTGCCCAACATGTTTACTGCCGAATGTATATGGTGTAAATAAGGAGTATGTAGAGCGGGCCATAATGGAACATTGTTTATGTGCACATCCTGGCAAATGCATATGCAGCACAGAGACTATTTCCAAGCAGAACATAAACACAAAGGGGGAGTGATGACAAACAAGTATTCCAAGGCAAGAAAAATGTTATTCCATATACAAACCAAACAAACTAAAGTGGTTTCTCCCCTGCTAGGATCCAACTGGCAGCTCTCAGCTGCACACGCTATGTAGCTGTTGAAGAAATGAGAGACATCCCAGGCTTACTGGTTGGCTTTCTTTTTCTTAAGCGACCTTATTATGCTCCCAATATTAAAAACACAGTTAAGATTTTATTTTACTCTCTTGCAAAAACACAACACAACAAAACAGCCCTTTCTTTTGGCCTGAGTAAGAGCTGGGGAGATAAGAGCTGATGCCAAGAAAACACCGTAAGGAATTAAGCCACAGCTTTCCTATTCAGAGTTCCCACTGAAAGATACAGAGCTAGTTCTTTCTTCTGAAGGTCTCTCCCACAAACGTATTACATGGCTTTAGCAAGTGACACCAGTGTGACAATAACTTAGAGGTTTTGTGCTCCTGGCAGAATTTTTTTCCTTTTAATCATTGCTCATAAAAAGGAGGAGGGTTTAGAAAACCTAAGTCCCTGCAATTTCAAGACAGCAAACCAGGGGATGAACTTTTTTGCGTGTGCTTACTTCTGGAGAACAGAATATCGTACTTTGACAGCTGCTATCTAAATAAATGGGTGTAATTTTATTCCTTTAAAACTAACTTCAAACACATACCCAACTAAAGGAGGAAGAAAAGATGACAAGTAGGAAAACAGACAGTAGAGTGACAACAAGAACCACAGAAAGTCAACTGATAAAGCAGAACTTTTTACGTAATTAATAGACCTCTTTAGGATATGAGACACTGGAAGCAAGAAGCTTTAGTAAGGGATCATATGGGGTCCAGAACAAAAATATTTTGGGATGCCCTTCACAGAAATGCAGAGCTGGCCTGCGATTTTAAGCTATTTTAAGATACTTAGAGCATGCCTCACTTTCTCCAAAGCTCTAGATCCGGACTCAACAAAGTATGAAATACAAGTTCAGAACTGGGACCTGCATCTGCATGTAAGGTTTCTGCTAGTCTGTCGAAACGTGGATCCAAATGTCCCATGCCCAGACTTTATGAAGTCTTGGGGCTTGGGTGCATCACTCACTGCGAAGAGATAAAGTCCATGCTGGGAATAGTTGTAACACCTTTACAATATGTGCACAGTCCTTTAATGGAACCACATTGCTGTGTTCTTTGACCTTCCTTTTTTCCAAAAACGTATCAGTTCCATTACACAAGACCAAAACAACCCTCATAAAGCCTCTCACTGGCACTGGTTTAACATTAATGCTTTTGAGTTAACATCATGCTTCAGAATCCAAAGGAGGATTATTTAATTATTTTTTTGAATTCCCCTTGAACGCACAAACACCCACCTCATCCCAACATGACTTTATGCATGCCTGCTGCTTGGGTTTATATTCAGCCATTTGCAGTACTGTACAGAGTCTGCACTGTGCTTAAGGAAATTACACGTTTCTAATAATTACTCTTGGCTACATGGACCACTTGCAGCACGGTGACAGTGAGGGTGCAGACAAATGCCAAGTACAAGCTGACGTGCTCCCTTCTCATTACAGAAGGTATTTTTGGTGGCTGAATGCCTTCTGCGTATTAGCATTGTTGACCGTATGAAGAGAAGTTTTGTAATGTGCGCTACACTGGGCAGTGAAGCAGGACTCCATCTCCATCATGGAAAGGTCTTCAGCTTCACAGCAGCTCCTGCCATGGGCAACCGTATGGCAAAGAGGAGGATCTGTGATGGCTGTTGCAAAACCTAGTCACAGTGGATGCTGTGACGATTTTAAATAAAAGGGGTTTTATTAAGACTCCACATCTTATCCCTCACCCTTAAAGAAAGATATTAAAGTATGTGAAGGATCAAATAATTTTGTCAAATCTCTCAACTTCATAGTGAGATTTAAAAAACCTTTTTCTTCTCTTTATCTAAGTTTCAGCAGTCAAGTGAGCTGCTTAGTTTTCATTTAAGGAGAAGCTTTAAGGACTCAGAAGAATGGCCTACAAACATGACCAGACTGGCATGTCAAAAGGCTAGGAAACTAAAGGATAAAGGAAGAAATACTCTAAATTACTATTACTAAGCCTCTTCATTTGTATGTCAGTATTATGATTTATTTTGCATTTGGGGCTGGTAACACTGAGTAATTCAGAAATACTAAAGTGAATTCAGGACCTGCAAAAGAGGCAACAGAAAGCTACTGAAAACACTCTGAGACAAGCTTTGCATTCCTTACTGATTGTTGTCCAAGCTGTGCAATCTTGCATGTTGTTGTTTACTAGATAACCACATGAAAAATAGTATTCTTTATATACTCCCCTCCATCTCCCCTTTAAAGTTGAGTTGTTATTTTAACCCTACTCAAGTATGTAATACAGTGATGACTGTAAATCTCGATGATCACAAAATCCCTTTGATTTATCCCTCAGTTTACTATCCTTAACAAACGTAATCCTAGAAACAATACAGGGGAAGATCTTACAGGCCTTCAAATGGTGGAGGGGGAGCAGGGAATGACTATATGTAAAGCTACAGCTTCAGGGCTCATGACTTTCCTGTTGGGAGGCTTTCTGAATGCTGCTAATAAGGTCCTGCCAATGAGTCCAGAAGCATATCTTCATAAAAAAACGCCTTCAGTGTGGGAAGATAAAAATTTCCAGAAAATTTTTTAATAAAAAGCGTATAGATGTGGGATCTGAATCTAACAATAGACTTAAGTATCTCTAAATACATAGGAAAACATGAATATTATTAAAGGTGGCATGTCTATCCTGCCTGCCCCCTACCTCAAGATCCATAGTCACAATCATGACGGCGTGTTCAAAGCTTATGTGAAGATACCAGACCTAGCTCTCAACTCTTAGTGACCATATGGCAATAGCCAGTTCAGCACATAAAAAAAAAAATAATTTTTTTCTGCTCAGTGTTCCACACTGTCACAGCTGCAAGAAAACACATGGACATTTATGTCTGCATTTTAGCAAAGTACACCTGCCTTGTCTATCAGCCTTGGCCTTAGCCAAGATGCAGCCACCACCCTGCATCACAACTGACCCTCCAACCATTTTAGGACTCTGGATCCAAACAACATTTTAGCACAAACTCTCCCCCATGAATTCTAGAGGGTCTACACACAGGCACGGCAATTCCTCTTGACTGTACCTACATTCATAAATACAATGGGCCAGAACTCATTTCCAGCCCTGAGGCACAGCTTGCATTCAGAACATCTCCCGCTACATTACAGCATTGGCTCGGGATACCTATAGGCATAGCTCCTCGCTCAGCTGACTCCTGAACCACACCTGGCATCGCTGGGGAGAGGCGGCCTGTCTGCTAACTGTCAGTATGGACAAGTCACAGGACACCACCTTGGTCCATGCCCTGACCCTGCTTGTTTTTCTGATAGCCTTTGAACCCCTGCATCATCCAAGCTCTAACCAGCAACATGGGTAGGAACCATGAAAGTCAAAGAGCCTCCTATGGCTTTTGCTGACTCTCAGGACCGTTCATCACACTGTAGTGGAGAAAGAGCCTGTGTGACTAGGTGTGAGACTTCAAGCCCATGAGAAGTGCTGAAAGCAGGAACTGTGACAGGCACTGTCTTTCCAAGCAGCATTGCTAGCAGAGTGCTGGCATCCTCGCATGAGCGTTCTTTGCTGTCTCTGGAACTGCCCAATTTGGGGAAGAACTGGCTCCACTTGGCTAGCAACACTTAGGCAACATTTTGGTCTCCTCACTGGACCCACCCAAGGAATCTGATCAACTACCCTCAGGACCTATCCAAAATGTTTGGAAGTTTCCAGCTGTATCACCTGCTTGCCGGTCCTTAGGTACTCACACATCTTATATAACATCCCCTTACTAAATCCACAGATTTTTTGTGTTGTTTTTTACTGCCTAATATTTAAGCATATATGCAAGAAGTCAGTGCCTTCAGTGACATCATCCTCTTCTTGAGTCAAGATATGGAGAGATATCTGATGAAAGGGGGGAAAGACATCCTTTTGTTTCTCTTTCCTGCATGTATCTCCCAAATGGGCTCTGCTTAGGTAGCAGTGATGCAATGCCTCTTTTGATGACATTTCCAAAGAGCCAAAAGTTAGGAAAATATCCTCTGAGCACATCAAGAGGACAGTTTATCACATAGGAATTCTGGTCACATGTTTGCAGTTTAACTGCAACCACAGGATGTCTCTTAATGCTCCCATGGGCACATTAAACTGGAGCTGAGCTTACTGGTCACTTACACTTCACCGAGTTTATTAAAAAGGGTGTGGTAACATCACGAGTACAGTGAAGCTTCTGCTGGATTCTCATCGGGGAGAATTAAAAATGCCACCCTGGTTAGTAAAAATTGCTAGATTTCCCCTAAGAGTAAAATCTGGTGTTAGACAAGATGCCCAAGCTTATCACACCAATAACAAATTCCCTTCTGGGAAGGTCCTACCACATCTTCTCTCATTAGCTCGGTCCCCATTCTGTCTAAGCATTAGCTAGTCATCATTAACCTTGCCCCTATCTAGCTAAAGAAGAACTTTAGCCAAAAAGGCAACATTTTTAACGTGTATGGTATGCACTCCTTACCCTCCGCTGGATGTCCTCTGTCAAGATGGAGACAGGACTTCTTCCAGGATGAGGATGTTGGTCACCCAGCCAAGATGCCAGCAGGGAAGGGATATACCTCTCAGCAAGTGTCATGAAGGCCTACCTCCCATCACCGGCAGAGAGAGCCAAGGAGCCAGGGCCAGCCAGTCCTCACATTTACCCTTTATCCCCCAGGGACAATGCGGGGTACAGCGCAGCACAACGGACTGGCGTAGAGCTGAGCATGACAGCCAAGGGAGAGAAATCCTTTCAATGGTCTCACCCAAAAGTAGGAACTGCTGGAAAGTCAACTTCAGTGCACACCTGATACTCAGAGAGGAAAAAGCTGGCATAATGAGGCACAACTGTGTAGCTTGCAGTAAAGGGGACCTTTAACAGTAAAATCTCTAGACCTAAACGTGTCAGAGGTACCATGCTACTGTAGCTTCCTTATCTTCAACAGGATTTGCTAATGTTCAGCACATTAAAATGAGACCACCTGTCAGTGAACAGAACTGATGGCAAATACTTTATCACTAAATACAACCATTCAAAATAATACAGCTCTGGAGGTTGACAATCTAGGCTTAAACACCCTCCTGAGCGAATCACACTGCTCCTAGGGCAAAAAATATGAAAGAAATGTGAAACTTAAGCAGAAAAATGTCATATTTTGCAGAGGAATAAGATGGGAGTTATTGAGCAGAGCTCTTCTCAAAAGATGTTTTTTAACCATATTTGTGAACTTGATTCTGATCTCCAAATATATAATCTGTCAGGTCTAAGTGACATTTCCATTGCTGATAAACTATGTTCAAATATATCAGGTAGAGGATGGCCTGCTTGCTTAAAGTACTAATTGTCAATTTTAATGGATGTCTAGCAAGAAAATTTGCAATCCTGTGTTAGTGGAAAATAGCATAAACAAAATTATATGGGCAAAATTCCTTCATTTTTTAAAGCATTTTCCATAGCTATTTATGTTTTAAATTCACATGCTTTCAAAGCCAAGTGCACTCCACAGGAGTGAAGGATTTAAGAGTTGTGGGGTTTTTGTTGTTGTTTTTAAGAGTTAGGGATACTGGGATTGCTCAGTCTATAGGGAAGTCAGTGGAGTTTGAAAAGTGGACGGATAAACATTTTTACTGCCACAGCAAATGAAACCTGATACTGATTTTTCTTATCCATACTGTAGATGTCATGTCAAGTTACACAGATGTAAATCCACTGGAAATGGTAGTTACTCTAAACTACTGATGGTCAAATATAGCAGAATTTGGCCTGACGTGAAGACAGAAAAACAACCATGCAACTACATACATGGAAGAAAATAGTAATATAATATATACTTAAGAACCCTATGAAATATTTAAACACTGACATAAAATAGTTTTCCTATAAAAAATTTGCTGCTGAATTCCCAGGGCCACAAGCATTCTGAGAGTAGGTTTCAGATGGTATGATGTAGTATTAGTAAGAATTTAGGCCAGTGTTTTCAAACAAGGTATTTAAAGCTAAGATAAATACCTTTTTAGGTGCCAAGTACTCATAGTTCAGAGACACACTGATAACTACTAAGTTGGGCAGGACAGATGACACTCCAACAGTGGATTTTAGGGATGCATCCGCTGCCTGTGTCAAATTAAGACAATTATGCTGCTGATCCACAATCACAAGAAGCAACCAGAAAAATTGGTGGTCTCTGGAAGTACTCAGCCTCATAAATGTAGAAAAAGAACAGCAAAGTTTGGTTAGTAACTTGAGCTATATTGATGTCCAACATATAATTGGCATAATTTTTTCATGAGACCTAAACAACAAAAAAAGTCATGTCAACTCACGAAATACATGGGAGCCCTAAAAATTAAGAAAAAGAAGTACAGTAATCACATCTGAGCCAGCAAAGAATAAGCACTCTAAGAAGTAATGCTTTTTTGTTGTTTTAGTTTTTGGTTTTGGACAGCTTTATTTATACACAGCATGAAAAAACACTGCAGCAAGTTTTACCACAAATGGTTTTTTAAGGTGATCTCTATCTACTACAAAAGTAATTTACCTTTCCATTATCAGTCTTTAATCTTTTGGGAGAGTTTGAAGGACCAAATAAGTTTCTAACCTCAGCCACTGTATACGCGATGCATTCAAAAAGAAACCCTCAAAGCTCAGACTCCTTAAATCAGTTACATTCAGCGCAAGGCTGGATTTCCTGCTTGTTTGCTTTTGGCCTTGCTGCATATTGGTTCAGGACTTAGGGTCGAACTCAGCTGCAAAGATAATGCCAAACCAGAACGTTTCTTTTCCTCTGGCTGCCAAGGAAATCCCTGCTTTAGATTAGAAAATAACTAATGATTGTGTGTCCCTGTATGCTTTGGAGTAGGGCCCCTTATTTTATCTACATGGCAGCTACCTGTCAACGTGTGGTGCTTGGAGTAGCGCACTGGGAGTTCATACACACCAAGACTATCTAAACAGACCATTAAGTGCTAGTAAAGTAACACATGTGAACGACAGGTCAATAAATTTTAAACAACTTATGTTCACTGCAAAGACCTGGCTGTTTTAGAACAAGCTGTGTTTACATAAAATCAATTTTTACAAGCATCTAAATAATTAGGGAATATACCACAATAATAATTATATTCTAAGTTCAATATAATAGTTCCAAAGGAATTCAACGAACCCTCTACTTGTTTACACAGTTTTCTTTTTTTTCCACAGGTCTGGCTTCTTAAATAGCACCTCCTCTTCACAGAAGATGTTCAAATTCCAACTTGTGTCCAAATGAGAAGGAACTGTTACTTTTTATACTAATGTGCCCTGATGCTCATCCCACTGCACATGTATGTACAAGATGACGGAGAGGTCAGTAATTTATACTTCTAACCTATGTTGCTATTTTACCCCTTCTAACAATATTTGTCAATACTTGTTTAAAATCAATCAATTTACCCAGAGCAATCTATGTATGCATGGAGAATTGGAATTATCTGAATTCAATTTCAGATCAAAAATTCAAAAGCTTTGGATTAAATGATGGTTGAGATCTCAACTTCCTGGTCTTTACACAATGTCAGTCTATTAATTTAAAAGCTGCGTATGCGTACTCAAATAAACATACACACATGCCGCACGCACTCACACCCAATTGCAAGTAGATGGCAAATAAAAGAACCCAAATTTCACAATAAAGACTAAACTAAATGTTATCCATAGCTACAATGGCAAAGGCACTGGCAAACTGATTTACAGGGCTGAGTTTCCACCTGATTTTTGTTGCTTTTCAGCTACAGGCAAAAGAGTTTAGCATGTTGTGAGCGCTATAAATTCACATTTGCCACAAGAACCCATGATGCCATCTGTTCCCTAGAGCGTTTACGTAAAGTATGCCAATGCAAACCATCTGCAAACTGTTCTTGCATGCGAATTCTTGTGATAATGCAATGTGGTACATTTGCAATTTCAAGCAAAGACCACTTGAGCTTCTTTGTAATTGCCATGCTTAACTCAGATGTTCTAAAGAAACCTCTTTAGAGCAGGATTGTGGGGTATTTTGTCGGTGGTTTTGCTGAAGTCCTTGATGTTAACTCTTTACTATTGTTTTCAGGTTTCATTACTGCGAGAGAATGGTGTACCTTAAGGTAAGAGTGGGAGGAGGGAACACAGAAGTGGGACATCTTCCATGCCCTTGAGCTAAGGGCTTTAAAAAAGACCCTCAGCCTTTTGGAAACAAAAAAAGAGCAAGATCTTGGCTACTTATATTAAGAATTGGATTGCATGAACTGTAGCAGACAGCTGTAGGGTTGCAAAGCACTGTAATTCTTTCTATCCATTGTAGAATTACATCTCAGCTTCTCCTTTCCTCTTCATGAGTAACATTTTTTTTCTTCTTGTTATTTTAAAAAGTTGATGTGAAACATAACACTTAGGAACTACACGCTGATATGCACTGATATTCTGAGTGGCAGTGGAAAGTTTCAGAAATAGTAATGGTGGAAAAGGTACACATACCCCTGTCCAACAGCAGAAACCCCTGCAGATCCTACAGCTGCTGGGTCCCTGGTTAACTCTGTGCTAAACAGATAAATTATTGAGCCTTTAAACCATTTTCTAGGTTTCTCTAGTTGGTATGTAACTTTTCAATAACCACCCCTCTCCCCATCCAGTGAATTTAAATGCAGAATTTCCTATCTTGGGTCAAACCAGCTACTATGAGTAATCTCTGTGCATGGGTGTTCTTCCTTTCCTGAGTGGCCATAAAAAAAGAGTGGCCACTATCACCATTTAATAATATTTCTTTACATAGTACAATTTCATGCTTCTGCTGCTACCAAATATAATATAACTTCACTCTTCCCTACTACTCAAACATGCCTTTAGTAAAAACCACTCAGGAAAACAAAGATCTGGCAGAGTGGTTGGGTGACACCCTCAATTAGCCAGCGTGACGCATGCCAGCGCTCAGTGCCACACACCAGGGCTGCCTGCTCTCTCCAGCTAGGAGCCCAGCTGACTCCAGTGCATTAGCTGATGGTTGAAGAGCATATTATAGACTCACTGTAGAAATGATTAGCAATTCTTAAGGATTCAATCAGCTTGTAATTTGGTTCAGTTTGCCCTCATGCTTTATGAAAACGACTGTCATTCTGAATCTTCCCCACTCTGCGAGCGTTACTACTGGGAAATTTCTCTTTCCAGCTATCCCTGTACACCAGCCTCCTAACTAAATCCTAATAAAACTAGCTCCGAGATTTTCATTTCCATCACTCACTCACTCCAGACAATGTTAAACATTGTGAAGGTTGACATGCATGATATAATTAACTATGACTGAGAGTTTTCATTTGTTTAAGTGCAGAGGCCTTATTTTCCATTATCTCCTTTTTAGTAGAAAAGAAAGCAAGCACTGACATATATGGTGCACGTCACCTACCTCCTGCCATTTCTACAGTCAGCGAATGCTAATTTTTAGTGCTAACTCTGCCTTTCTTCAGTAAACCTGCTTCCTGGCTCCCTCCTGAGCCCCCGGGACTGGTACTCACCCCAGGCTATTTTCTGGAGTGGGTTATGCCGTGCTTTGTTGGGAGTTTTCAGCATGCTCAAAATTTATGCAAAAGAAAGAAGAAATATTCAAAGTAGTAGGAATACCTGAGCTTCTCTCCCTGCGATAGCTCACTTTCACTGAGCAAGCCCCAACAGCATCTGTCATTAACGCAATGGATTGCTTTGCTCAGACATCTGTGGGTCACATTATTTCACGACAAGGCTGCAGCAAGAGGGGAAAGTAAAACTGAGGCAGGTTATTAATCACTTACTCACCGTTTCCTGTACAACATAGAGGAAATAATCAAGCAGTATAGTGGGTTATAAAGGGAGATTCCTGAGAAACAAAAATATGCAGTTCATTTAAGGCATTGCAGGAGGCCGTGTGATAGAGGCAGATTCAGTTTGTGGAAATTTGGCTTTATTTTATTTATGAGATTAAGTAACTGACAACAGCTGCCACATCTAAATGAGGGTATGATGGCATTCGCCCAGCATCTGAGAAGAGCAGTGCTTCAGATTTACAAGTCTTCTCCATTCATATCCAAAAAGCACATGATTTGATCCAGAGCGGGTGGAATGAGCCCAAAACTACGCTCAGTGATATTACACTACCAGGAACGGAGATCTGGAGGGAATTTGCCACATATAAATTAATGCCAGCCTTAACTGGAGTAACTTTGACTCATCGATATATGCAGCTGTGTCCTCGCTAGGGAGTTTTCTGGCTACATATGATTTTACACATCTGTCAGCTTTAAATCAGGGATCCAAATATAGACTGCAGCGTGCCAGAACACTCTGTCAATTTGCCCCTTTCCCTTGGGCCTATAAAGCACTAAATGGGCAGAGAGTCGTCAGTGAGGAATCAAGTCCTGATCCTACCTGCATCCCATAATCCTGTCAACCTCAGCAGTGCAGAATGGGAGTCAATTAACAAAGCCGCACACGAGTTTTTAAACCTCCCCCCCCCCCGCCCCGCCATTGTCAGTCTGCAGCAGACTGAATTTTTCTTCATTTTTTCCCTGCTATGCAAACTGAAAACTGTAGGCAGTTTCCTGCCAGCGACCAGTGTGGAAGGTCACAGGGCACACAGCATAAGTGACAGTGAATACTGAACTGAACGAGACTTTTTCTGAATCGTCATTTCTATGATGAATAATGGAGATAAAACCTCCTTTGAAGAATTTTCTAAAGCTACACTGAAGTAATCACCCAAAACACAACAGAGATGGCTTACACAGAAGGAGGGATACAGGGGCAGCATTCTGCCATTTTGCATGGTTTTTAGCTACACCAAGAGAACAAGGCTTAGGACTGCTAGCTTTGGTAATTTATATGAGGTATTTCTAACACTGACCTACTCTCCTGTTGGCTTTGCAGGACAACAAAGGCTCGTCCCTGTTTCTGCTCCTCCCATGAATTTCTGAGGGAAAAAGACAGTACTCAAAAACACGGAAAGGACTGGCAATGCCAGCAGATAAAGAGGCTGTTATAGCAGCTTTGCACTTCAATAGCAAGGTAGTTAAAAAAAAAAAAAATTAGCCAATTTAAGCAGTATCAACCTACAGGTAATGGTGATTATCACAGAAAAAAAAAGCCTCACATTTCACTAATATTACTGTTATTAGTATTGATGGAGCAATCTTCTAGTAGATGCTAAAAGGTCTAACAAGAAAGACCACGATGCACAAAAAAATCAGTTCGGGTTTTGCCTTTTTTTTTTTTTTTATTACTGAGCTTTATATTTTAATCTTTAGAAATATATTGCCCAGTCATCAAAGACTGTGACCCCCACGAGGGCACTAATTGAGGAATGGACAGAGTTTCAGAGACTAACAGCCCAGGGTAGTGAGGCTGCGCTGCCCTGCGACGGCGCTGCTGCGAGGAATACGTATATGCCAAGACCTTTGGTCCGTAACTGTGATAGATACCAAGCTGCTACAGCAAATACTGCCCTGGATGACTGCCAAGGATTAATCTTTTGACAATTAGGAACTTGTTTCATTTTCCAGCATAAGCGAGGGTATGCCTTTGCTAACCTAATCTCAGTTTGAAAGATGTCAAGCATATTCTTCAATACAAAATTAAAAGACAGGCTGTTTTATCTTGAAAAGAAGTGACTGGAACATGGAAAAATCACACTTAAATCTATCCTTGGATACAGGATTAGACAAAGACTGGCAGTGTTTTACTGATGTGTACAGCTTTCAATACCCTCTTAAAAATCACAGTTCTGAAAAAAAAATAATCAAATGACAGAAACTTGTAGAAACTCTATTACTTTGTAGTGATCAAATTCTGTCCTTAGATGTATACACTTGGGGCTCCATTTGACAGCAAGCCTGCGTAACCAGAAAGCCTTCATCTGAGCGCAGAATCTGACCCACAGATGCAGAAAAACATATATGTTTGATGTAGCAGATTTCTTTTCTTCCAGAAGAGTAGCATCTGGCCCTGAAAGTATTTTAACACACTGAGACTGATGCATTTGACATATTGTTGTCTTGCTGAGTTCCTTCCTTTATTTGGAGATGAAGAACTTGATAGCAGTCCGCATTACCAAGTGATTAATCAGTCACTTTTGTAAAGGTTATCTGTTAAAAATACATCTGATTAATTTGGTCCAGCAACAGAAGAGGAGCTATAGATCCCTTACGGCTGACCCGGAGGCCACCACGGTATAACAATGGACAGGTTTCATTTATAACATGGTGAACACACCTGGAAATCTGCTTGTAATTAGAAAGTAATAATGAATCCATCTATCAAAAGGAGGCTGGTTTGTCAGCAGTTCTGGACGCAAACCCTGATATTTACTGTAACTCCCTCTGGCTTTCCCTGGGGAGGGGCAGGGGGTGTAATTGTAAATATGAGTCTTTGGCACCTCAAACTATGGCCTTTCCAGGCTCCAGTTTAAGGAAGAGGTTTTTCTTTTTGGTGAATTTATGGTTCTTGTTCTAACAGCGAATAAAAGTGGCAAGTGATGAGTTACAGACATGAATCTTTTTCTTCAAACATTATTGTGTCTGTTTCAGCAGAGGAGAAAGATGCTTAGAGACTCTGATGATCTGAAAGACAAATGAGACCTTTACAAATGGAAAATGCTTGAATGAAGCAGAAGTAAGGGAGCCTGCAGATAACGAATGATGATTCAAGAGAGTTGTGTATCTAGCATAAGTTCCTGACCAAGGGTATAGGTCATTCAATAACTACGAAGATTATTTGGGTGATATTAAGGCTGTTTCACAAATAATCTGATTAACATGAGCTTCTGAAGAAGGCTCAGACTCAAAGAGGACTTTGAGATTATTAGCTTTGGGAACTGGAAAAATAGAATTACCATCAAAGGAAACTGTCAGGAAGGATGAAAGGGAATGAAAGCAGTTTGAAGGAGCCCTCACCACAGCTGCTAAGTCTTTTTTCTTATCAACATTCAGGTGGAGATACCTGCAGAAACCAAAACTCCAGTTCCAAAAAGTAACCATAACAGGAACAGAGCCATTACTCAAGGCACCTGAACGCCTCTATCACCCTGGGCAACTGGCACCGATGATCAAATATAAGTAAAGTCCCTGAATGAAAGCCGCAGCAAAAGGGTTCAATACATTTCTGAATATTGACTCCTTCCAGAAACCAGAGCAATCCAGATAGGGCCGAAAGAAAAACGGGCATCAGTCTTTAGTGTAAAATCAGTTACAATCCAATTAAGTGTCTACCAGAAAGCCAACATAAACACTCACATGCAGCAACAAAAGAGGAAACAAAACCATGTAAGATCAGTGCTCTAAAATCTAACAGCATAAGATGAAGAGACCTGGCCTGTTCCACAGCCACAGACAGATGATTAAAGCACAAAACACACATGTCAGAATAAAACTGTTAAATAAATCATTTTACAAGGAGGAATTTTAAAGTTTATTTCCACCATCTTCTTGGCAACTAGCTAATTACCTGCTTATATCTTCTTAAGATGAGGAGGAAGCTGAAAAGAGGCCATTAATAAATCAGATGTTCCCCAGCAGCCCCAAGCCTTTAAACACAGTGGACAGCAGTTTTTACTACGGGAGAGTATAGCCAAGCTCATAACAACATTACTCAAAAAGTCCAAACACCCCTTCAGCCACCAGTCTTCTCAAGTGTTTGTGGGGAAAAGGTCCATTAAGGAAACTCTAGAATATACACACATGGAAGAAAGTGAAGAAATTAAGCACAACACAGAGCAAATGTGATCTCAGGCAACCACAGCAAGGATGCTCTGGCTGTGGCGGAGACTTGCGCTTCAGAGCAGCAGGATAGTCCCAGACAGTTTATGACTGTGGAGAGAAAGAAAACGTTCCTCATGGCCCTACAGATACCATTGACCATTCCCAGGGGCATTGCCATGCCTTTGCCACGAGCACCGAATACCTGCAGGGTACAGCCAGGCTGGGGTGGCTGAAGTCAAAGCTGTGTAACATATTCCAGGGAACTCTCCCATGGCTGGGCATGGCAGCATGGACAAAGGCCAGCATAGCAAGGAGAGGCAACAACAGAACAGTCTTCAAACAATACACTAAAATGTGAAGATTAATGTAGGTAAAAGATTTGAGACGAAAAAAACAGCCAGGAGAATCACCTGGTCAAAGCAACAGATCTGAAGTAAAAATTTAACTTTCAACCATAATCTCTAATTCAAATTAAATGTAACATGAAGAAGCCAGATAAACAAACACAACCACCCCACCACCCCCAATGTATAAGGAATGAGCAACAAACTGAATTAACATCAAATTCAGCAAGAATGTAGACTGTCACTCAGTCAGCCACAGGCAAATAAACTGATTAAGAAAATATGATTAATTTTTCTGCAGTTGATAAATGCTCAGGAAAGCGTTTGGAGGAAAGGACGACCGGGGAAAAGGAGATGGCAGAAGAAATAAAGAAGGGCAGCTATCTACAGCCAACGGAGAACACACCATGCCCTCTTCAGCACCCCAGAGGAACTGCCCAGAACAGCTGAGGCTGGAAGGAATGCAATGTCCTCAGAGATCAACAGCCATCCCGTGATAGGACTTACATGCCCAAAGCCCTTGGGACAACCACCAGCAAGGTTCCAAAGGGGGTTTATTTCAGAGAGACAACCATTCAGATCAGATGCTCTCCCGTGGTTGCAGCCCCAACAGACCAGGAAAAACTAGAGCATTAAAGACACCACTTGTCCTCTGTAATTCCAGCTGTTACTACGGAAATAGAAGGGTTTTTTTCTGGGACTTGCCAAGCGCAGCCAAGAGCTGCTTCAAAGGCAACTGTGCAGCTATACTGACATAAGGCAGATAGACCCAACCACCAGCAGCAGTGGAGCTGTCACTGGAAGACAGAGGTTCTGGAAAAAAAGAATAAGGTAACCGAAGGCAGTGCCACAGGAAAGCTCAAGCAACAGAAACGCTTGAATGGGTAAGGGACCATGGAGTAGAGAAGCACAGGGAAGGGGTTCAGCAGTGGAAAGTGCAATAGAAGAAGAGATGGAAGAGAAGGATGACACAGGAAGAAGCACAGCAGCATGTGTCACTGAGAAAGGTCCATAACTCAAGAACTGCCACAGCACATGCTACCCGACCAGTAACACCAGCCCGCTCCCAGCATGCTGTCTAGCAACCTGCAGAAGGCAGCCTTCATTTTAGCATTTTGGTGCCAAGGAGATGAGTGCAAAACAGTTGTTTGGCAAGCACTAAGGCTTCAAATTCCACATGGCTGAATGTGTTTCCCCTAATAAAACATATTTATTAACACAGTGCTATTTTTAAATGTGATTTTTAGAAACTGTGTCATCCAAGAGGTACGTTGCAGGGTGGAAGGGTGGAGAGGCAGAGGGTGGGAATAGAGGCCCTCTGAGTGTTGCTCACAGAGAAGAAGCTATTGGGAAAGCAGCACTGGAAAAGCAGCAGATACAGAGCCGACACCAAAATTGTGGGTGATGTTGTTAGTGAGGATGCTGGTTATGCAGGTGTGCGCAGCCACAACCAGCACACAGGGCCACACAGTTCTATCAGATACCCAGAGGTCCCAAAACACAGTTGGACCAAGCCTGAGTTAAGTGGCAGGTGAAGGCAAAACCCAACAATAAAATTACTGCAAAGCTGGGCATGGGCAGTGAGTTAATGTTTGTGAAAGGCCACAGAAGCACTACACTTTTCAGACACCTAGTGATATTGTGGCACAAAAAGAAAGCTAAACAAAGAGCCACATTCACTTCAGCTCCATTAAAAACACAGAGAACAAAATCAGTTCCAGACGTGTGGGAAAGAACCAACAATTGCTAACAACAACAGTAATACCAGCATTAGTTTTCCAAGAGAAAGAAAAAATCACGATGGAATAAAAAAAAAAGTCACATGAATCATAAAAGAAGATGTTTTCAACAATCTGAGTACTATTTTAAAGCCTGGTACATAGAATTATTAAAAGAAATCAAAACTAGTTTATTGAATTTAAAATTTACATTTCTGAAAGACTGACACTTTCAAAGATATTCTTGTATAAATGGTCAGTAATAACAGCCTATAAAATGAGTACATGGTAATTAAGAAATATAGATAGCAATAACTTAATGAGTACGTTGTGTTTTCCCCTAAGGAAGGGCATTAGCACTGATAGATCCATCTGCGCTCTTCACACCTAGAGTCTTGTCCTGGTGGCATACTCCTCACATGCCTCCCCCATACTGGTTTGCAAGAAGCATTGGTCAATGCAAGTAAATGTCCTTGCACTTTTATGCTGACTTACAAATACAAAAATATTAGTTCATTGACATCTGATCTAGTAAAATGAGATTTGTACCTAGTCATCCTACTTATTTCATCCTTGTCTGGCAAAGCTAGCTGAGAATCTCTTTACTATCGAGTGATCTTACTGCCCTGTCAAACTGCTCACTCCCCACTCTCCCCCACGCTCAGGAAAACAGTCTTGTTCATAGCCAAAAAGAGCAGTAATAATCCATCATCATATACCCCAAGCAGCTCCTTAATTCCCCATTTTGTTTTACCTTCTTAGCAACTACTCACTTTCCTTTCTTAGAGAAACCCGTCTCTCATTCCTCTTAGAGAAATGGCATCCTAAACTTTAAACACAACTGCCTATACTGCCAACATTTTTCTGGCATCCCTTAAAGCGATCAGGGCTTTTGAGGGCAGCGCACTTCCCAAGTCAGCTTCTTGCACAGATTTGATGGATCAAGTATGCCCAATACTTGTTCCTGTCAAATGTATCATACAAATACTTCTCTGACAGTGTTTTTATGAGTAGCACAGGAACAGATTTGGAAACAAACAAATCTTATCCTCGAGACCAGAGACAAGAATTTTAAGGAAAGAACATTTTGGTGGATGTGAGTGTGTGTTTTCCTACTTCCTGCCCAGTAGGGAGGAAGGTGAATTGGTACTTACTTTCCCAGACTGCAGTAAGATTTCTGATTCACCCTACCAGGCTCAGACAGTATTATCACCTGCATCAATTAAGGTACCTCAGCAAGGGTATTTGCAAAATATTTACAGTAATGGCTTTATCAAAGCATGAAAACATAAACGTGCCCTGATTTATAAGGAAGGAACAAATGATTAGAGTATGAACACATCCTTTAGGGTCATCTGCAAAACAAGAGGATATATGCTGTAGGGACTTATGTTGGTAGGTGAAAACTGGTTAGTCACGAGGGGAAAAAAAAAAAGCACCACTGGATTTCCTCCTCTCCTGGCCATTGTCCTCCTTCCCTTTTTCATTTGACATTTAACTGATAAAGTTTGCTATTTTATTTTTTCTAAAATGAAATTCTGGACACTATTTCTATGAATCTCTAGGGTTTGTATAAGGTCCCTTATAGCAGCTGCAACCTTAACCTGGGGTCTCCCAGCTTGTGCTCTGAATTACTTCAAACCAGCTCCATCCAGACTGTCTACAAAGCCTCTCAAATGAGCACAACTGCAACAAGGATTTTCATGATAAGAGCAGCCCTTTCTCTAGATATCTCTTTCTGCCATGGTGTAGTTTTGCCCATGATCCTCCCAGCAAAAAGGCAGAGTCAGGACAATATAACCTGCATAAATACACCTGGTCAGCCTGCTTCTTCCTACTGATAAAGAAAGTGTAAGTTACATAATTTTTTAATGGGTTTTTGAGGTTTTTCACCTGTTTCTACTTTTCCAAAGCGCCCAGACTAATCAGCCCCTGAGACTTCTACCCCTGGCCTTTATTCTCCATTACTGGAGACCCTAAGACAGCAATGCTGTCCTCTCCAATGGCAAAGCAAAGGGAGCAAAATCTGCATTTCTAGCTGAGGATACTGTTCGACACGGTATATGTCCACAGAAAGCAAAGACATAGGCAATGTATTACAGACTATTTCCAGGGAATAGTACAGAAAGAGGTTTCAGAGGGAGAGAGGTTGCTGCAGGAAAGCATTTCCACCCCATATAAGAGAGATCCCATGCACTAGTTGAGCCTCTTCAAACCGGTGTGTTTCTTCAGAATGAAGAAACACTGAGAAGCAGCAGTTTCTTCCTCATATTTCTGAAGCAGCTAGAAAGTGAGGTCTGACCGCCAAAGTCTCCACTGAAAGAAATTTCTGACAAGGGCTGAGGAAAAGGGCTGGATATAATGTAAATGGACGGAGTGACCACAATGATCGTCCATAGCACGAATTTCTCTGATGTCAAGGTAAACCCCATCCTACAGGAGAAAGTAAAGAACTCTGCAATAGTTCCTCCCTACAGAATCAGGCTCATGGAGTTCACATGGCACAGAAGGAGATCGTAAAACTGTTTCAAATCATTCACTGGTGGTTCTCATGCAGAAAATAATTCTTAGTTCAAAGACAATCAAAAGAAATCTTCAGGATCATATCCTTTGTACAAAGGATTCACATACTTCTTGATTTTCCGCTTTCGGTTGTCCAAGTGAAGAAGTGGATGGACAGGGGAATTTGTTCTGGTAGACACCAGATTCCTGCAGCATGTAAATATAGGTCTCCATCTCTGGAAGCAGGACCACAGTGACATCCACTACGTGTGGGTGGCTCCTGTGTTGTTCACTCAACCTGATCAATCTTGGCACTCAAGACTGCACTCTCTGGAAGTTCAAGGCTTTCTTGGTTGCATCATTCAGAGATCTCAGAGGCAATGACTGCCATGAGGCAATGGGGAACAGGTGAGATCTGAAGAAGAGAAATGAGAGCAGACAACTTCTGGCAACGGGTTTAAAGCATAATGTGCTTTCAGCAGTGAGGTTGGACTACTGTTGAGAAGCACCTGGTTCTGTCCAGGTCTATTCTCTGAAGGCTAGCACCGATGCCAATAGGCTTTGGAAACAATAGTGTTTAAGCCAGCAGAGTGTGTTGCAGTCTATTTGCATGTCTTTGTTACTGACACATGGAAGCTATCTGTTTTCTTTCTTAATGTCTGCCTGAGCCTCACCTTATGGGAAAACTGTGACAGTCCTTCTGAGCTTGTGCCTTGGAACTGAAAATATACCTCCTTTGTGTTCAACTTTGCTGCCTTGAAGTGCTGGCACTGCCTTTGACAGTGGAGATGATGCTGGCTTTCGTTCTGCTAACAACACTGATATCAAAGACAAAGGAGATATGGGGTTGGTCCTCTGTGCCAACTTTTGTGGTAAGGTTGTTTCAGAAGTCAAGTTCTTTCCTTCAGGCACCAAAAGACATTATCCAATTATTCCCATTTTGGTACCATGAGTCTCAGAAAACTGCAGAATATCTACTTGGTATACGGGATTTCCTGAGGCAGAAGAGACATAAGCTCCTTTTTCCCTCCAGGGCAATTACTGCACAGCAGGATGGGTGAGGCTTCAAGACAGAGTATTTTGTGTCCCCATTTCACAGGGGTGCTTTGCCAATCTGTCCAGCTGTTTGTTACCTCAATAGTTAATGACATTCAAACCAGAAGAACAGAGGATTGTAAATGAATCTACGGATTGTACAGTTCTTGAAGATTTCAAAGGAGTTTAGCCTGAGCTAAAAGCTAGCAAGTTGGAAACCAGTTAGACATCTTACTGTGACGGTCAGTAAGAGGAAACCAAAGTTTCAGCCTACCTCCTGCCTTAAGTAAACAAGACACATGTGTAGCCCTGTCAGAATCAACTAGTCAAGAACAAGTCTCAAGCACATTTCAAACCGAATCTATACTGACACTGACTTTAAAGAGAAGTGTATTTTTGGTGAGCATATATAAAACTAATTTCTCATTTACAGAAAGGGAGAAGACCAATTCTGATACAAGGTTGCAGGTCGTCTTAGTACTTGAGCCTTCTAGATGTAGAAAACGGTTTGCTAAGAAAGGAAAACATGCTGGGGATTTGATCTATATTCCAAAAGGTCTTTGCAGTCATATAAAATGACCCAGACTTATTACAGCTTCAGAAGACACACATAGTTAATACTGATTTTATCGAATATCATAATACTACACAGGCTAGCATTGCTTTTGAAAGTACTTGCATAACGAATAACACGTCAAGCTGTGTAAGCCTTTATATTTTTGGTTTCTCAGCTAAATAGCTTTTAAACAAGGTCAAAAGCAAAGCTATATGTTTGTTTTATTTTTTTACTTTTAAGCAGTTCTACTTTTAAGCAGAAATAAGATTTGCTACTTTTCAAGCATTCATGGCCCCTCCTTCATTTTAAGCAAGGAGAAATGGTCCTGACATATTACATATGACATACGACATAATGGATTTTTGGAAGAATCTTTTGCTGATTAACCATGCAGTGAAATGAAATGCTTAATAGAAAACACTTGGCACAAGCTCCCTGATCAAAATGTCACCTTGAAAATGGCTCTAAGTCATTTGTCACTGTAGAGTTTACCCACGTTGCACAATACTGGCATCCCATACTAACTCATGTCAACTATAACTAAACAGCCCGGACTGATAAGGAAATTACAGGTATTACCTTTCTGGCTATCCACAGACCATCAGCAGCTCCCATAGGTTGCAATGATCTAGGAAATACCATGTCAAAGGCAATCCTTGTGCAAGTACTGACTCTGACAGTGCTTTACCATCTTTGGCCAAGGTTAAAATTGTGTCACTGTACATGTAAATGTATGGAATCATGCATATGATGCCAAACAAGCTTCGTTCAGGGTTTGACCTTTACAGAGTATGTTTTTCTTGTAGTATCTAGAAATCATTTGTAAAAACTGGCATCTGAAGTGTGAATAGAGTTGAGAGGTTATAAACAGAACTAGGTATTTTCACTTACTCTGCTGCTATAAAGATCTCTGGGCCCTGATATTTTAGACAGAACAAGCTTCAGCTGAGAAATGACATCAACATTAGTCCACACAGTGCCCCTTCTGATTGCAGGCAAAATGAAGATTCCTCAGACAGGCGACTCAATGCCCTCGTAAAGGGTAAAAGTCAAATTCTGCCCTTTTGAAGAAAAATGTTGGTAGCTGTCTGCCTGCTTTGAAAATTGCCATACACTCTCCACAGATATGGCTGAGAACAAACATGGTTAGTGTTCTACCCCTAGATGTCTTTGCTTATTATTTTTATGTCATTCAGATTGCCTCAGCATTATTGTGCATTTAAAAAGCTATTTATTTTCCCTGCCTTTTAGGAGATGATACAAATACCTGGAACATAGGAAACATTTGGGTAGAAATGCCATGGTCTAAATTTTTTATCCAGTATTTGTGGCATGTGCAACAGAAATCAATACATCACAACGTCCCTTAATTCCCATATTCTCATCACATACACAGTAAACACAGCCCCACAGTAAAACACGGCACAGCAACCGCACCAGTAGTCCTTTCTGCCTCTGCTCTCTGTAAAAGGAAGAAGGTGTGAAATCCTGCAGAATGAAGGGGATGCAACATGCCAGGTACTACTGCGGTTGCTGCGCCATGTTTTACCGTGTTATTCATCTGGTCAAGGGAACAGAGAGACTCCTCTGCCCACGATAGTGAAGCCAAATGCCCTGCAGCACTTTCTGCTGACAGAAACATGCACCAAAAGTGGGATTTACTGCATAGCCTGAATATTACATCGCAGCACAACACAGAAGGATCCTTAATGGCTTCTTTGGTAAAAACAAAGACCACATTTCTATGTGCATGAGTGGCCTGGTTCCATATCCAATATTATTGGGCATACTTTTTATTTTTTAAAGTGAGATTTTTATACCTAAAACCCGAGAACCTCTGGTGCTACAACATCTATCAAAATGCTTCTTTCATTTTCCATGCACCCCTGCGTTTGCAGTTTGAGTCAGATCATTTGGACAGTACTTTATGGTGCCTCCTCCTACCTACAGCCCCGGGAACGCTGTGATACACAGGGGGCTCTTGGCGAGACATGCTAACACCAGGTCCATGAGTGATTTAATAAGGCCTGAGTGGTCTTTTTCTCTCTCCCTGAACAGCCTGTGGTACAGAGGGGAAAAAAACCAAATACTTCTATCATCACAGTACTAACATTAACCTTTAGGTAATGGGTATCATAATTCAGGCCATTCAGTTTAGTTCAGTTCAGAAAAATCACACGGAGACATGAAGAGGAGGATACTAACAAGTATGCCTGGATGCACCCACACGTCACTGGAAAACACGGGTGTGCTGCGATGGACCAGTCACACCTTCGTGAACAGTGTGCTTGTGCCACACGAACAGTTCTCTTACTGTTACCAGCTTTATGAGCATTTCTGTGGTGCGTCTAACCCACCAGAGAAAAAAACAGTCCAAAGCCATGAAGGAGCACAATATCTCCGCAGAAATAAGATAGCAATAGGAAATGTCTGTCACTGGCACAAAACATGCACACAACACGGAGGTGCCCTTACCCAGGCTGCTTTATTACTGGCAATGAGCAAAGGGCATCTCCCCCCATCATCTGCACCTCCTCCTCCCAAAAGGCTAAAATTACTTGTGGAGGAAAGACTAGCATATTCCTCAAAAATAGCACACAGCAATGACTTGGCTCCTTTCCCTGAACTTTAAGACTTAAGAGAAGATAACCTACACCTTTGTGTGTGCCAGAATCCAACAAATCTGCAAAGGACGCATGGATTTGCAAGATAATAGAGGACATGCCAGACTGTAGACTCCAATCACATCTTTGCAAGGAAATCGTGTTATTAAGGCCTGTTCACAAAACACAAGGGGCAACACCTTATGTCCCTGCAACTGATTTGGGGAGACTGTTCTGGAACCTCCCTCCTCTGCTGGCCAGGAAAGCTTCCCTTTCTTTCCTCTACAAACTGCATTCGTTTTGTGACCTGTGCATTCCCAGTTGCTCTTGTGCAAACACCATCCTCTAGGCTTAACTAATTCCTTTCGCCTCCAGCAGCCTTCCCCTCTGGTGTACTTAGCGCACACCGTATCACTGCTCAGCATGTGCTTTGCTAGACTAAACACGCCAGGCTCGCTCAGCCTCCCCTCTCCATGTCTGCTTCTAGCTGACACTCATTCTCCTAGTGCGCAACACACTTCCAGCCCTGTACCACATAAATTTTTGATTGTTCCAGTTTTAACGTGTGGGAAGTCCTGAGCACTCATAACTTCTCATTTTTGTTTTAAAAAAATTACCACCTCTAGATCATGCATTTACAAAACAGTCTGCTACCAAGTTATACATATAAAATAACCTAACCCAGTGAAGATACAGTATTTATATATACATACATATACAAAATTTGCTTCTATGGACCATCTGCTTCTATGGTGTAAATGTAAAGCATTTGCTGTTCTGGAATAGGAGCTAATATTCACCACGAGCTTTTTGATTAAGGCTTCTAATTAAGACAGTGTGTTTTACTGTATGATACAGCAAAATCAAATGGTCATATTATGTTGCCTCTGTACATCAAAGCTTGTCTCACGCATCCTGTGCAATTCATTAATTTTATTTTTGAGTGTCTAGAATAGTTTATGTCACTACCAGGATGTACAAAACTAAAAAAAAGACAGAGGGCGTAGCTTACAGCTCCACTTTTTCTGCCATTGCCTTGAAGTCCATATTAAGTTTAATGTGGAAGAAATGATCATACCAAATATTACTCACTTTTTCTATCAGTGTAAGCAGTATATTGGCCTGATTAAAGAGACAGCATAGAAAGCCCTTAGCCGCAGACCAGCAGTGAAATACATGGGATAACCCTACATGTGATACACAAATCCCCAAAGAAAGACTTCCTGCATTCCTTTTTAACTTTATTTAAGCTTATTTCCTTCAAAGAGTTTACTTCTTTCAGAAGGTTGAGGCAACTCTCCTATACTTATCCCTCAGCTGAAAAGGAGATGAAACATCTATAAAGCACCTGTCTTGCCTAGATGAGCTTGGAAATTGGCTCCGCAGCTCAGAGCTGTTGTCATCTTTGCCACCCCTAGCAGAGGACAGCATACCATTTCTTACACGAGTTCAGAGTAGTCCCTGGCTCACACGTATTGCTACTGATTCTTTGTCCCATCCCACCCTTCTCATCTCCCACTTGTCCGGCAACCCTGCCCAAAAGGAGAAAGGCCTCCTATGGGTGATCCAAGCCACCTGAACTGGAGCTGGTGCTACTAACGTATTTCCAGCTTCTTTCACCAAAGGACCTGAGGTCTTTCCAAGGGACCACCCATCCCCTGACATCAGTGGCACACATCAAACTAATACCCTCTCTGAGCAGGTGCTGACCGAAGTGGTACCTCAACACAACTACATGAAGCATTTACCTGGGAGAAAAGGTTACCCCCTATCGGCTGCTCTTTAGCATCTATCTGTGTGCAGCCGGTGGTACAGATGAGGCCGATTACTCCTCCGATGTAATGACTGCAAAAGTTGCTCCGAGATAAAGCCAGTCCCTGCAGCTGGAGTGATGCGCAGCCAACCAGGGGGACCTCCCAGGAGCGTGTCCATGTGTTGAAGCCCAGGAGCTGTGCTGTAAGTGATTTCTGCCCATGGACGAGCACACAAACCTCCTGCTGGGACCCACAGGGAGCCTGGAGAACTCATCTGAGGGCAAAACTCGATCCTACCCATACAGCTCAAATGAAAAGACAATAAAAGTCCCTCCGTGTTCAGCCACGTGACACACAGCTAATGTTGCATGATGGAATAGTACAATTCACTCCGCTTCCTTGGCCTCATTGCCAGAAAAGCAACAAAATTAATATTTAGCTTCACGTAGTGCTTTTTGTCCTATTTTTAAAACCCAAATAAACCTTGTTTGGAAAAAGCATTTCAGGAACCTCAGTGACACAGAGTCTCTTTACTGGCAGAGCCCCAGTAACGGCAGCGTTTGGTCAGAGATGTGCCATGGACTACTCTCCTGGCGGGCAGTCTCAATAGATTTTGTCCCCAGTATAGATACATGTTCATGGGACCCCAAAAGCAACACTAATACAGGGGAAAATGATTAACCAAGGCTGGAATGATTCTACCTCAACTGCTAGTTGCAGGACATAATGTAAAATGTGCCTTGCAACCCTTGAAGGGAAAAGCAGCACACTCCCCAAACTGCTGCGCAGCCGCTCACCCCACGCACTGTCATCGCTCCCCACTCCTCCGCTCAGCGTTCACCAGGAGATACCTACGGTAAATGCCTGACAGCAACTGGAACAGGGCACAACCCTGTGGGCTTACCAGAGCTAACCCTACACACAGATATGAGAAGAAGGTACCGCAAGATGTTTGTTACTGTCCCTCCTCAACAGCTGATAGACTTTTTAACCTGAATTTTCCCAAATGAGCTTTAATAACACCACCATTAGTTACTACAGTAGATATTTTCATGGCATATCATCTCCTCTTTAAAAAAACAAGCAAACAAAAAAAAAATCTGTCCAAGAAGTTCATCCTGAAAAAATAAACTCCTGCAATTCACACAGAGCAGATTGCACTGTGAAAACATTCCTGTTCTCTTCAGGAATGTGAAACTGTTTAACTCCATCTACAAACTGGGCTCCACAGCCTGGAAAAGACCCCGCCCGGTTTTGCATTAAACCATGCATGTAAACCAAGGTGAGCAACCCACCTTCCTCAAATAAGGCCACATAGAAAAGGGGAGTAATAAAGAGCAATGAAGCTCTCATTTGCACTATGAACCCGTAAGGGATTTTTAACTCTGCATGCTACGTTACGCTGGTTTTACTTGCTTCATCTGAACATGGTGGGAAATTCATTGGTCTGAGAGGAAACCTCTGCAAATGCAGAGGCAAAAAGCGTAGCAAATGCCGAGTGGGAGGATGCAGGAAATTGCTGTTTGTAACTTACAAAATCTTGTTGATATTGTGAAGTTGTCACTTAAATAATTACAGTATCAGCAAGTGCCTCTAATGAAAGCAGAAAGCAGGGAGGGCTCTATGGCTTTGGCAAGCCAAGCTTGGGTCAGCAATGCAGCCCTGAGGCTCCCTGCCAGTCTGTCCCTCCGTGGCTGACGGGTGCTGAAGCAGGAGCGCTACCAGGACAAGGTACTGGGACAGGCGGCATCCCTTTCTGTAGAAATTAGAGAGGGAAGGTCATTCTTGGCGGTGTGTGGCTGGTGCTGGGGGAGAGAGGAGCCCGGGGCAGGCTCCGGCAGCAGCCCATGCACCTGCAGCATCAGCTGCGGCCAGAAAAGACAAACCACGAGGTGCCCGAGGGGCACTGCACTCCAGATGTTTTACAAATAACCTTTAATAAAGTCTTCTCTAGGACTCTGGAAGATGTTGGCAACTGAGCTATGGGTGCACAGGGAAAGGGGCACGAATGAAAAACCCAAGCACGTGCATAGAGACGCCAAGACAGGATGGTCCCTGGGCTATGTTCAGACCTGACCGGCGCCAGGAGTCCCTGTCCTGCGGGCACGTGGGCGAGCAGGCAGGAGCCCTGCTGCGCCTGGTCCCCCGCAGCAATGGCACTGCTCAGCACCTGTAACATAGGCAGCACCATGCCTGCCAAACAGCCCCGCACCCACTCAGTGACACCAATCCTTTTTGCAAAGAAAGATGGTTTCTACTTGCTGAGAGAAACAAAAACAACCTGAAAATAAGAAAACAATCTTCGCGTTTATATATGTTGTACACATACAGATAGGTGTGCACATGTATAAATACATGTTTTTAAATAGTAAAGAGCGTATAAGTCACACGTATCATTGCACATACACATATAAACCATGCAAGTATGTTAAGAAAAGCTGAGCGCTTGGCTGGAATATTCTATATCATCACAGGCAATCAAACGCATCTTTTGTAACAGAAAGTTTCTGTAAACCACTGTGGAAATCCATGGATAAATCTTGCTCCATTTCAGAAAGTCTGGCTGTACACACCACTGTTTCACAAGGATCCATCATTTCTTAAAGAAACGATCTTATATTTAATGCAAACAATAAGACATTACATTTATTGTCATTATTTTATGCTGATTCTACACAGTATAAAAGTCTTTCTGTTATGGGGAATTCTAAATCTAAGTACTGTATCCACGTTCAGATACAGGAGGATGTTCCTCATTCGTTGACAAATCTCGAGGCCCTAAAATTTCTCTTGCATCGGAAAAGGTCTATTTTATTTCTTTATGTATATTTTTTTCAGTATCCTCATCCAGAAGAGTAAATGTAGAATGCATTCAACAAATCATGCTAACAAGAAAATTTTGTTACAAAGACGTAGACATGGTATTTTTTATAGATGACAGACATGCATATATATATGTATCTAGATATATATATGTGCTTATGCTGTCACCAAACTTCACTAAGCAGGGATTTAACACAATCTTCCTATGGCAGGATCTTGTTACGATTTTAAAATCATAAATATGTGCAGAGGCAGTTAAATTTATTCTGTGTGCATTTACTAAGATTTGAAAGATACACACAAATAAGCACAAAGAAAGCTAAAAGGCGAGAAGTTATCTGGCCTAACCTGAGCATCTAGAAGTTAGATGCCTAGTTCTGAGCTAGTCATTCAAAGCTCTTTTTACATCAAGTAGGTATTTGTAAGGGTACCTTGGTATCATCCCACCTAGACAGGCACCGAAGGTGTATCAGGTCAAGCACCCTGGAAGTGCTTGTCCGCTGCCTGTAAAGGGGGCTTGCAGTAACAAATCAGCGTATAACTTCTAGAGATGTCTAAAACTGTGTGGGGGAAATCCAGATGCCCACATATACCTTTGCAGAGGTGTGGGAAAAGCTATTTTCAACCCACCAAGACCTGCATGCCATGCCTGAGGTCCACCCCCACCTTCCTGCAGCGTGATGCCCACAGCTCCCAGGACATCACTTGGCCCATCTCCTACTCCTGAAATGCTGCGGCCAAGGTCTGAATATACATCAGATGCGCACCATTAGCAATGACGTTTCCTGCATTTGCAGCACATAAACTTGTTCCTATAACAGCTTTCGCTATTCTCCGTCATTTGGCTGGTGCTCAGTGATGTAACCCACTGTGAATGAAAGAAACCCCTTTTTCTCCGGCCTCAACAATGCACCCATTTGTGAGCAAAGCCACTGCTTTCCCCTGCGGAGCTGGTTAGTAGTGATATTTTATTTAAAATTCTTGTGGAAGCTTATGGGCTGAAGTAACCGTGATGTGAAAACCAGATGTCCAAGGCAGAGGAAAGATTCAAAGGGCTTTCAGGAATGGGGAGAGTCATAATTCGGCTTCAGAGCCCGAGCTATTCCTCTCCACGACAGGTCCTGGCGATGGGCAGGGTTCCATAGGGTTGTGTGTGGGTGTACGTGATAAAGCATGCCTGTGATCTCACCATGGGATGGGCCTGTGCTCAAACACGGAGGGGAAAAAGGGATGAGCCAGGACTTGCAGTCAGGCCCCACTTTCCCTACAGTCAGCCACATCCCAGCACTGCCACCTCGCTCATGCTCATGAGCCTCATCCCAGGGGCGCAGTCAGCACGGCAGCAACTCTGGGCAGCATCCTGCTTCCAGCTGACGTGGCCTCAGTCACCACACTGCGGATGTCACCGTGTGGTAACAGCAGCTGTAACACACTGCGAGGCCAGCAAGTGGGGTGCCTCGTCACCTCGTTGGGGTCTGAGCCGCGACACAACTACGCACGAGCAGGCAGGGGGATGCTGCTCCAATACACTTAGTCTTAAGAGCTGTTAGGTACCTCCACTCAAGCCTGCCTAGGCCACTGAAAGAGCCCCACACGTTATCATACTGCTCTGGTACTGAGAAGACCTTAAGCTCAGAGTCAACATGCTCTCCAACTACTTTTCTTGTTCAAAACATACACCTTACAATCTGTAAGTTTAAGACAGCAAGGAAACTTTGATGGCAAGCTTCAGCAAAAAATAGCATCACTTCTACCTTTGTGACCACCAAAACCATACGAACAATTAAAAGCCCAAAAGACGAGAGGGAGCCAGGTCTTTCAAACCCTTCTGCACCAAAGCAGGTGAGCAGCCCACCGCAGCTATTGATACAATTTGAGTTTCCCCTAGAAGCACAACTGCAGCTGGTTTAGCATTTTCTGAGTGTGCTGGTATGACTGATCTACTTATAAAACTAAGAGGTAAGAAACAAGAAACTTGAAATGGCTCGGCTATAAAACAGTATCCAATTACATGTCAAAGCCAGCCTGAACATTTCTGGATACATAAAAATTTTCAATACATGTTTTTGCAACTGGAGGTGTTTCAGTTTTTGCCAAAATAATTTTGACTTGTTTTAAAAGTCTCCCTGCATGCCTGCCAAAAGATGTGCTCACTGACAGGAGAAGCTAGTAATAGATGGCAAAATAGCATCAAACTCCTTCCCACTCCAAATGCTGGTGAGATCTTGTTTAAATGGGGAGATGACTTGTCTGCAAGTGCTGTAACAGAACTATTGCACTTGGATCATGTTTATTTTAATACATTAAGCTGTAAATATACAAAGAGGAGCTCTTCATTCACTTTTACCATGGGTATAATGAATCCAAATATTCCTTTTTAATAGTTTCTGTATTTCAGCTTTATCCGAGCACTATTAAGAAAATGGATGCGGAGATATTCCAGGATAACATCTCCAAAATGTATTATTTTTTCCTCTCTCCAATACAAAATTAGCAAAATGTGATTTTACTACAAATTATTAAAAGCAAGCTGCTGGAAGCTTGTCTTTTATAACCTGCTGTCCTATTCTGATTGTAGGAAAACGTGTTGTCATCCCTGTGAAAATACTTGGATATACAATCATCTATGTTCCTTCAATGGTTTCCTTTGAATATGCATTTTAAAACAGCATCTCTGTTCTTTGTATTTTATTTTTTTCATATTTTTAGCTTTGTTTCCTTATTTTTAGAGACATGCTTTAACCAGATAAAATTTCAAGTATTCTGTCCATGTTATGACTCCTATTCATTTCCCCTCTTGACTAACAAAACCGTCTTCCTTTTTGAGGTCAAAGAGTTAAAGAGTTGAGGCTAAACCCCAGGAAGTCAAGGGTTTAAGTCAGGACACTGCTGGCTGTGACTGTCCAAAAGCAAGCATTGCCGGTGACACGGAGGCAAGCCGAACACCCACTCACAGTAATACTCCCCGCGGTATCGCCCCTTATGACGTTCATCAATCTTCCTGACGTTTAGTAGGAGATGACACTACTAAACCTGGATGTAAACGGAGGCAAGGTGCATGCAAAGGTGTAATTTATATTGGCCTTCAAACGAGATAAGAATGAAGAGCTGAAAAATGTATCTTATAGGTACATGCAGTAAAAAGGACCAGCAAAGATGCACTTCAGTATGAGCCTATGCAAGCCACAGCCTAGTGACATTGCTTCCCACCTTTAAAACCACCTTATAACCCCACCCCAAAATTATATTCAAATACATGGACACTTTTAAATTCAACGACATTAAATACCGCTTTAACCGCTGTAACAAAAACAGAAACACACACACACACAGCCTCCCGCAGGCAGGGAAGTGCTCTGTATTTCCCTGTAAGGAGGGCCCTTCTTTAATAAGAGCTTCACCCGATCACTGTCATTGTTCTAGATAATGGATTATCTACACATACATTTTCAAGTGTAATGACACTCTTGCTTATTAAAGACCTCTCAGCTGAAGGGGCAGAATATTATGAACTGGCCAATCCATTCATTTCCTTGAATATGTTATTCAGTATTTTATGCTAAACCAGCAATACACCATCCATTTTAGTACAATGATCCTTATGTTCAATAAAACTGAAGTGCTGGATCATAAATCATTATAGTAATTTATTTTACATTAGACACATTAGCCACTATATTCCATAATCTATTACAATAAGGTGGATTTAAATGTACCCCAAGGAACTGCAATAATAACTTGAGAACCAAATATAGCAATTATGGATAAAATATGCTTAACCTAAAACTGCACTAGCTGCATAGACTGCTGTGAACTTTAAATAAAATTTAGGGAGGATGATAACTGTCCTGGAATAAACAAGCAACAGAGGAAAATCGGAACCTCCTCTCTATACCTCAGATAGTTTAATATGCTCTAGCTATGGGGGAGGGGATGTTATGCTTACAAACCAGTGTCTATTAAAATGTTATTATGCCATTATTATTCCATTACTACTGGTTATGTTATCTTCCCATCACCTGAAAATTTCCTGTATTCTCCTGGTGTTTACATCTTACTTAAGTTTTTAAATAGCTTTCTCCCTTGCTAGCTGTCTGGTTAACCTGTTTGGATCCATTGAATGCTCTCCAAAATCCCCCCGACCATTTTCAACATTTTTAGCAAATATTCCATAACGTGTCCAGCCCTTTCTGGTGCTATTTCAGCTTCAGGCTCACCAACGATGAAGGGGAAGGCCTGTTTGCCTCCTCCAGATGCAATGTCTCCACACAGTCTTAAAAGGCCATTGGCAACTTTTTGGCCCCAGACCAAGAAGCAATCTTGAATGTTTGTGAACACAGTTTAGCATTTTTCAGAATTAGTGCTCTGCCAAGTATTAAAAACAACCACATGCTAAAGCAAGTGATTATTTTTTACAGGGAGGACCTGGCACTTCAGACCACTGGGATTCCTGAAGATGCCTGCCATCAGCCCGCTGCAGAGGAGAAAGGGCACCGAGGGCCATGAGGCATCATCTGTATGAAGAACTGATGCATATTGTGCCCAAATTTCACACATGCTGCTTTGTATTTATAAAACCATGTTGCTTCCTGCACAAATTCCGTTATCCCTGAGATATTTTCCTGGTTTTAATGCCTGCGTTTTTTAATTCCCAGGAACAGAAATTACACTTAAGAACTAAATGCTCACTGCCACCAGAATAGCTGCCTTTACCTCTTCATTCTCTACTACTGCCAATTTCTCTGTGATGTTTCAAAAATAATTGCGATTAACTTAAAATTTCTTAATTTCCTAAAGGGTGTATTAGCTGGCTCTGCAGATATGTACACTGGGTGTTCCCTTTTCCAATTATTCTGTTATATAAACTTTATCTAGAGGTCTAATTACATCACTTTACTTCCTTAGTGCCTTTTTTTATTTCCCCACAGAGGCCAAATATTAAGGCTGGACATTGAGTGTACCTCCTTGAGCAGTTTCTAAAAGTAATCCCACAGGTCCAGCTGGAGGCCGACAGGCAAACCAATGCTGCCCAGGGTGCACTGCTGTTGCCTGCCCTGCACCTACACAGACTTCAGTCTCCAGCTGCCGCCCTAGCACCTTTCACAAGACTTTATATAAGCACGAGAAGATGTCCAGATTAGTCAGGACAAATTCAAAATAAAATTTTGCTTTGCATGCTCAAAACCGTGAAATATGTTCAGGCAAATAAGGGCATCTGAACCAAGGTAAGGCAGAAGCTTGCTTTTCCAATAACGTGACCATATTTTACTTTATATCACAACAGCCGTAGCGGTGAAGGGTCTGCTCTGGTTCAAATGTTCTTCCTAATTCCTATCGGACGAGAGATGCTCCACATGACCTGTTTGTTTTTATTCCGGAGTCTTTGACCGAGGAGAGCTGCTGTGGTGCCATTGAGAAGGGAACAATGCACCCAATTCTGTGTGTTTTGGAAGAGAAAGTAAATATTTTGTACAACATCCATTGTTGAACAAATAACTTTCTTTTTTGATAAACAAGCACTGAAAATCTGTATGTATCATGAGAAGAATTCAACCCCCTGCGGTAACCTTACACCACGTGCGTCCACAGCAGAGCTCTGTAACAAGCAGCTGAGAAAGGCAGACACTCTCCCAGCCTGCTTTGGCCTTGCATTGCTCCCTATGACTCTCTCACATTCACCCAAACGTGCGATATAGGAACGGAAAGGAGAAACGAGAGGTGCGTATCTAACCAAGTCATGGTAAATTTTTGTGTGAAGCAGGACAGAGCCTCAGAGGCAAGCTGCAGATGACCCTGAATTCCTGCTCACTTCACGACTTGGGCTGTGCTCTGCCCCTCTTCCAGCACTAGAGCCAGCAAGCCACAGCGCCGAGTAACCTGTATCTGACATCTCCAAGGGGGAAGCTTTGTTCCGAAGTACGGTATCAAAATGGAGAGCGGTGCACAGCAAGGACCTCTGATCGCTCGGGAGTTATGGCAGCCACTGAAGAGCCCTGCCAAGAAACTCCTTGCTCTCTTACTGGGTACGTTCACAGAGCGCGAACTGATCAAGCGGTGCTTTCCATCCTTCTCAGTCCTCCCCAAGAGAGCAAACGGAAGAGGGAGATGAAAGCAACGGTGACAAAACCAGGTTGTACGGCACACATTGACCGAAGGCAGACAAAATGCGTGTTGTACTCAGGGCCGAGCGCTGCCCATGCTGACGGCGGGACGGGACGGCTCAGCTACTGGCGGCCACTGCGGCATGCAAGATGGGAGCGTGCCGCTGAGGCATGCCCTCGCCCCTCCGGTAAGGGCCAGCCTCATGCCCCACCAGCCGTACCTCGTGCCATGCAGGCACCATCCCAGCTGCTGCCACCGATCTCCAGCATAACGCCGACTGCGAAAAGGAGAGGAGCCTGCCCGCGGCGAGGCGTGCGGAGGCAGCCACGCTGTCCACGAGGCTGTATGGCGCCGGCGGTACCAGGGAAACGTTCCCGGTTTGAACCACGTAAAAACATACCAAACCGTTCAGTGAGAGAACGTGCTCACCAATGACAAGTACTGATCTTGTTTATGCGTAAGATGTTGCGTATTTTTAAAAAGAAAGACAGACGCCTTTAGGGTATTAAGCTCTCTTGAACAGCCCTGCCTACGCCCAGGGAACTCAGTGCTGTCCCCTCCCTGCATGGGGGAGAAGGTTTCCCCGCTAAAGTGAATTATCCACAGCGAACAGGCCAGCCTTCCCTCCCCGGCAGGCCCCCGCGGGGACGCTCGCCATCGTGCCAGCCCGTGAAGGAGGCTGGGGTGAGGCGGCGAGCAAGGAGGCTCTCCCAGGGGACGCCTCCGCGGCGCTGGGGCCCTCCCTGCCGCCTCCCCACTGGAGCGGCCGGCCGGTTGAATTCCAACAGCCACTTCCTGCCAGCCCGGCTGGCAAACAAATCCATGGAAAAGTAAATACGTTTATCACACAGATTTCCTCTGCCCCTTTTTAAATAAGGAAGGGCTCAATGGCTTTCCCAAGTCAGACCTATACCACACCAGAGCCATGATGATAAATTCATGCTCCCATGCTCGTTCCAGTGACCACAGCCACAGGTTTGCACGGTTTCAGGATAAAATGCAAAAGAAAGAGCTCCTCTGTGAAGGATCATTCCCACCCAGAAGCAAACATTAGGTGTAACACAGACCGGCCTGCATGAGCCGAAATCCCAGGGCAGCACAGCGAGATGAACGTGTCCCTCATGCAGTCTTGCTGAAGCCAGCAGATTTGCAGCAGCTTCCTATTGCCATGTCTCCCCCTCGCCAAATATGAAGGTCCTCTTGAAAGAAACTGAAGTGAAATTTAGCCCTGTTTGCAGCAGGAAATAACCAGCGGCTTGAAATCACCTGAGCCAGGAATTTGGCCTTAAATTTTCCAATCTGACACTAGCACAGCATCAGTACCTTTAAAGTCTCTATTAAGAAGGGGTAAAAACAGTTGGAGAAGTCAGGGTCATCTCTGGGAATTTATACGAGAAATGTTTGCTGTACTGCAGATCAAAATAGCACTTTGACTCATTGATCCCCTGAATGCCATAAAATCTGAAGCAAGATCCTTGTGCTTAGCAGTGGGAAAAATGAGTTTCTTTGGCTGCCTATCATAATATAAAGAATGAATAAAATAAAGAAAAACAAAGAAAAAGAAAGGAGATATAAAGCACAAGATGAGGGTGAAGACAAGCGAGCAATTAAAAAAGATAAATGGACTTCAATTTACAAAAAAACCCCCTAAACCTCTGCCTCGGTAGCATGTTTAGCTCTTAATCAAGTCTTATTACAATCGCATGCAAATGCCAGGATGGCAGGACATTCCTTCAAACTATGTTTTCATTAAAGATTCTGCTTTTTCCAGAATAATAGTAAATGACACGTGAACTTCATATGAACTATAGGTCATGAAAGGATTTAGTATTGGCATTTTTAATCTAAAAAGTCTGTGCCAGAAAATCAATATGTTTCAGTCGCAGCATTCGAATGCAATTTTCTTCACGTAACAGGGTTCTTTCTTTCACTCCTCCTTCCTCTCCCTCTCTCTTTCTCTCTCCCTCTTCTTTAAAAATAAGGAATAATTCCCAGTTTTTCTATGAAACAAGCAGGCGCATTAGAAGGCAACGACATCAATAACGCGTTACATGTAAACAGAAAATGAACAAAAAAATCATTCAAGGCCCCTTTCAAACTGGCGTGCTTTTCATCAGCGCTATTACAGGTTCCATTCACATTATCGGATTGAACCACGCTGCATAACCAAGGTGCTGACAAGCCTTGATTACCCAATAACTCCTGTATTCCTTTCAGGCAGGTTCACCGAGAGGACAGGAATGCGCGGCCTTCCTGTGGGGCAGGCTGCTTTCCAGCCAGACCAAGTCAATGAAACCCAACGCCCTCCAGCTCCTGCGCGCCGAAACAGCCCCTGCATTTCCTGAGAGGCAATTATGACTTTTCCCTTCTTTATTCTCAATTGTTTCGGATAACAATTTATTGTACATCGGAGGGGCCAATATAAACATTTTAAACTCTTTTCATAACACTTAGAGGGGGCTGCTAAGTCATCTCCGTAGTAAATCTGTTGTCGGCTCTTTCCCATGCTGCAGAGTCAACAAATCCGTCTCTCACCCAGGGCAGGCCCAGCCAGGCACTGCAAAAACAGGGGAACGTACGCAGCGCCTCGTATGTCGCGTCTCTACTTGCTCCGACTTTCCCTGCACGCTTGTTAGCTGCCCACCTTTTGGTTTTCCCTCTGCACGGCACATCTCTCAAAAGACAGATTGCTTAAAGAAAAAAAAAAAGAGGAAAAAAAAGCAGTTTCAGGCAGCCATAAGTGTTTTTTGCGTTTGGATTAAACCCCGCTCCAGTCTGCGGAAGGGCAGAGGATGCATTATGCTCTCACTCTTTCTAGCAACTTAGGCTGGAGCACTAATGAAAAGCAGGAGTCAGAGTTGGCGGCCAGATGTGGGGCAAGGGCTTCTACCAAAAGGGAGCTGGAGCCATTAGGGCTGGGACCTAACAGAGGCTAATTCCCTCGCCATGTCACTTGCCTAATTCTTTGCAGACAACTCCTTATCCCTTCTCTAACAAGTATGCATGTATCAAAGGCAATCAAGCAAAATAAACATTTGCAACAAATTTATTTTTGGTAGCAATTTATACTAAACGTACTGTTATTTCTCCTTAACTAATCAGTTCTTAGTCCTCTTCTATATGTCCCTCGAGTGAAACAGCTGCTTTAGTATCACTTAGCATCCAGAGCTGTGGGTGTAATATTACCCACATTTCTCTAATTAACTTCTAATGACACGATTTATCTGCACATTTTTCTTATTATTTTTATTATTTTAAAGTCAGAGCAGAATTCAGCTTTTACCTGTGTCTGCTGCACATGTGGCAAGACTTGTAGCACTGCGTACAAAGCTCCTGCCCAGCTCTGGCTCCGAGCAGCCCCAGCCACCCACCAGCTGTAGGACCACGGGGATCTTCTGCATGGGGCTGCACCCTGGCATCAGGGCTCAGTTTTCTGACCAAGCCCTGTAGGATCAGAGGAAGGACAATGTGTGGTCCTCCCACCTCTGCTCAACGCACCAAGCCCACACCTCCTCCCAACAGGGACTTTAGAGGGACAAGAATGAAGAGGTGGCTTCTGCAGGCTCTGGAGATACCAGAGCAGCGGGCAAGGGAAGGGAGAGCTGCACGATCAGGCCAGAAGAGCAAATCCTTGCTGAAGGTGCAGGGCTTGGCCAGGCCAGCTCATGGCAGAGACCTCCAACAAGCCACTGCCAAGTAAGCCAAGCACATGTACTACATTCTGCTTTAAGGCCTTAAAATTTTGTTCCCCTGGACAAACACACACATGGGGGCATGGAGCCCACAAAGCCATACTTCAGAATCGGTGTCCAAATACCAGGTCTCTGAAGTGGCTAATGCTGCAATCATCTTGCACCATAGGTGTGCAGAGAAAAACACGCACGCAAGTCTGCAAATACACACACTGATACGTTGGGAACTTTTCTGCTGTAAATATCCACTGCGTAGTTCACAGCTTTAATACTTTGTCTTCTTTTCCTTGCTCACCCACGGCTGTTATGTTCAGCTCATCACTACGGTCCATTTATTGTCACAAGCCTTTTAAATGGCAAATATTTTGAGCTATCTGTGGTTGTGCCAGTTTACTTTTCCACACAGCAAACGAAGGGCTTTCTACTTGGTACCTCCTAAAACTGGCACAAAAAGTGATTTCCGACTCAAGTACAAACAAACAAAAGCTTGACCATTTTCCTTCCAAGCAGAGGAGTTACCCTTGCCCAAGGAAGTGTGCTTGATACATTTCAGCAGAAAATGTGCTGCTTTGGGGATTTTCTCACATGCTTGTGATAGCAAGCTTTACTTTAAACTTTTCTGCATCCACCACCAAGCAAATGGTGTCACACGTGAACAATTAACAAACTGTACAAATCTGACCTCACTTTTTCCTTAGATGACCATGGCTCTAACAATGCAACCACTAGAAATACTTATGTGTTTTAAAGCCAGTTGCAGTAATATAGATTATAGAAATAATTCTTGATATTATAAACATAATTAAAAAAAGGAAGATGAATAAGATATATACACAACCTTCAAAAAATAATATTAAAAAATATATTCCAGGATAGGGCATTTATAAAAAAAGGTTTCTATTTCACCTGTATCTACAGTACTTTGTTACATTTAAAAAAAAATGTGATTAACTGAACTACTGGAAACCATAATAGCAATAGCAATGGATTACTCGCCTGTTGAGTACAGAATAGACTTGAAATCTGTGTTATGGATTTGCTGATATTTGGCTGAATGAATAACCTATGGGAACTTTAGGACCAGAATGCAGTAAGTACATGAGTCTTTGCTTCATTGTTAATTTAGTCATGGATTTTTATTTTAGTTACTCCTGGATTTTACGAAGAGAAGAAATCAAAATTGCACCTTGTCATATTTGTCTGGTATCACACTCCCAGCTTAACAGTAATTGTTACCGAACAAATGCTTCAAGGAATATTTACTAAACATGACTCTGAATTGCAGTCTGTCTCCGAACAAAATCACAGTTGCAAACTGCAGCTTTACAAAATCTCAGCATATGACAAAAAGAGACCAAAAGTGAACTGCCAGATTTTTGCAGTTCAGTCTCATTCTCTCAGGCTGAGACATGGCTATCATGTCTTCAGCTTACATACATTTTAAAATCTCCCCTTCAAAATTACCTGCATTCTTCAGCTCTAGGGCAGCCCCTGTTCCAATGCCTAGCAGAATGAAGACTTTATATAGCAATTTTCTTCAATCAATCTAAATGAAAGGACATGTCGTCATCCCCCTCCATCCATCACTTTATTTGTTGCATGTTAAACTGTAACTGCTGTGGCCTTACAATCACTGAACAGTACATTTTTTTTAATTTTCTGAGAAAGCTTCTTCCTTAATTGTGCTGAACAAATCGTAATGTCATTTTTTAATAGACGCTCGGGGACAGTTCATAAAAACTCTATGCACCATTCAAATAAAGGTTTTATAGAACTTAACCAGATAAAAGTGAAATAAATCTTTTTTTCAAAAAGCTATTATCCTATACACTGAGATATCCTTTCTGCAGCCTGACTAAACGTCACTAATCTGTTCTATTACCTCCCGGAATGATAAGCAGGGAGAAAGGAGAAAAAACAAGCTGGATCGTGAAGTCAGGCCCATACCACAGAAACATAAACCATCATCAGCCCATATTCAAACTTCTCAATAAAGTCCCTGAAGGCTGCAATCCCAGGAACCTCAATGGGACAGGCTGCGGTGCTGAATTTGTTTTCCAGATTATGTGTTGTTTCTATTGCCACTGTTTGATAATAAGTCTCTACATCAGGATAGTCTTTACTAAGAAGATTTTATTAGGAAGTATTGTTGCTTTGTTAGATCTTGAGCAGCCTTTCAGCCAATGTGATATCTTTGTTACTCTGCCATACAAGCAGTAGATGTAATGTCAGCCAGACAACCTGCTGTCTTTTCAATAAATACTGGCATCAGACATCAGCGATACCAATCACTGTGCTCTCAAAAATGAAGATTACTTCCCTCCATCAGACACAAAAGGTGACTAAACTGTATCTCAACATGGTCAAAACACCTGAAAGTCTCCCCTGAAAAAAAGGGGGTGGCAAAACAGCTCTGCATCCAGGGGCTTAACACATCACCCTGTAGAAGCTCATGACACACAAACTCACGTCCCTCAAATCCCTATCACTCAAAAAAAAAAATAATCCCAAAACAACCAAACTGCCTGGAGAAACCCAGTCCAGAACAAGTTTCAAAGGGAAAGAAAGTTTCAAACAGAAAAGTTCAAAATCCACCCTGAACAGAAAGGGGAATTTGGGTCTGAGCCACCAAAGAGACTCCACATTATATCAGTGCAGGTCCACTGCTGACAGCAGGGCAGGTGACAGGTCTCTAAGCTCTCTCCACATCCATTCAGATGGATTCAGACTGATTTTGCTAAGCAAATGTTCCTAAACCTGTATCTCTTTCTCATATGCCACTGCAGGTCCAGTGACGTTGAGCCACATTACCAGCTAGACAGGTAACCTTTTCCCAAACGCAAAAGGCAGCCATCAAGGTCAACATTGCCTTTTGAAGCAACGGCGATGCATACAACGTGCAGCTGTCTGCAGGACCAAACAGGGCTGCAAAAGGCTTTTTTTTCATGAATTAGTCCCTTAGGAAAGTGTTTACCCCAAAGCAAACTGCTGGCAGCATGAGATGGATGAAACAAGTAATATTCACCATGCAACAACATGCGGAGGGCAGCAGCACTGGAACTGTGTGCTGAAATCCTTTGTCACCGCACAGCAAAACTTTTCTTTTTAAACATGGGAATAAAGTATTTAGTAGACTGTGTGACATGCAAAATCAGGCAAGTGTTTACATAGGAAAACCAGCCCTCTTGTAGCTGCACAAATAAATAATATTCTTTTTTCTTTGAAGAAAGAGCATATGCTCAACACTCCTTTGTCCTGTATCACAATAGAAAAACCCTTTGCACTGGAATATCTGAATCACTTCTTGGCAGTCTCTCAAGGTAAACAGAGTAAATTAAAAATGAATGTTTATCGTAGGTGCACACATACACACACTAGCAAAGTGGAGTGCTGTATTTGCCTATCAAACATAAGAAGCGATTGAGTCCATCAGTCATTCAAACAAGCAACTGAAAAGTGGAAATAATGGGATGACAACATCAGAAAACAACCTCCCAGAAAGAGATGAGTTTCCTTGTAGCCATTTGTCTTGTCTAATTAATCCCACATGTGGGACTGGACTGGAACATTAAAAAAAAATTAGGTACAAAATATTACTTTCACTGGGAAGCTTCAGAAGTACAAAAGAAACAGGAATGCTTTATGGTTGTGCTTTGCTTTCAAACCCCGTTTTTCACATCATCTTCTTAATCTGGGACTCTGCCCTTGTGCCTAGATGAGACTAAGATAATGTTAGCAGCACAGAAGAAAGCAGTTGGAAAAGCTGGGGAAAATTATGTCATTACCACTAATAAAACAAGATGTCAGTTCCTAATAGATTAAAAACCTGTGTATTAGGTTGCAGACTATTCCTGGGCACCCACAGAGCGGTCATGCCCAAGAGCGCTTCCCTCTGCTCAAGACCGGTGAAAAGGGCATGACCTATTCCCTTCCACGCAAACCTTGTCACAGTTTATCCGCATTTTTGTCAACTTGGAATTAGGCTGCTGTAACACACTCTCCACAGGGCAAAACAAAATGCAGAAACAACTGCAGAATGTGTCAACTGCTGATTTAATGGAGTTTCATGCCAGGAGCTTGTTGCCCTAATGTGTACGGGTCTGCAATATCTGTCCTCACAGGAGGCTGTGTAGGTTAAGCAAGGTGGTGAGTTTAATATGTAGAATGCTAAAGCCACCAATTTTTGAAGGGGATTTCTGATCCTGAGTATGGGGACAGACACACTTGACCAGGTTCTCAAAACTGTGGCCATTTCTGAAAAATGTGGGTTTGTTTTTGTTGGGGTTTTTGGGCTTTTTTTGAAGTACACAGCAGATGACACCTCCACCACAGTGTGCACCAGGTAGGCTACCAGAGCCGAAATGAAAGCAGAGCTGAACTGAAAGCTCCCTCAACATGCCAGGAAAGATCCTCCATATGCCTTCTACTCTGAAGCAGACTACCTATGTTCCCATTTTGAACGCGACACAACGTGAGCAGTGTTCGTCTGTTTTTACAGGAGGAGAAAGGACTGCAGGTTGCAGCGTTTCACCGACTGCAATCTGAGGGGTGCTTGACAGTGTCTGTTAACGATATTACCAATGAAGTTAATATTGTAAGGACATCCAGGGCATATATTGCATACCGTTCTTTTAATGCAATGAAGTAAACATACATCACCTTTTTGCACATTAACGAGAGGGATGAAAACTACGCTGGCACTTCTTGGCACAGTGGCAAGGACGTGCCTGCTGGCACCATTTACCCCAGAAACCCCCAAAAAACATCCCACACTAACTCCCAAAGGGGAAGAGGTGCTGCACAAAGCACTGACAAGCTAACAGCTTCACACACAACTTTGCACACCTTGGCAAACTTTCTAGAAGTAAAACGAGGATTCAGATTCTGGGTTGGGCATCCATCTAAAGCAGGCAGCAGTGAGCTTGTTTTGGGCCTGTAAACACACATATATGTGTGTTTGCTGTGTGTGTACATATGCATCTGTATATATATGTACATACACAGATCCTCTGGCATCCATACGTGAATCACTGGTACACTTTTGAGGCAAAGAATATTTAAAAATCTTTTTTCTCAGGAGAATCATAAAGGGTGCTTTCAGGATTTTACTGAAGAAAGTTCCCAGTCTGCTCTTGCAGGGTACTTTTTCCTCCTCACTCCCAAAACTCCCTTCAGTTTGCTTTCAGAAGAAGGAGGCGCCACTCGACCCCTCCCGCTTTGGCCAGGGCTGAAGTGCCTGAAGCGCTCCACTCCGCTCCTCTCTCTGCCTCTGCCCTGGAAGCATGCCCCCCGCGCTTGGAGACACGCACCACGCTGCTGGGACATTGCTCTGCAGGAGCGTCCCGCTGCACCGCTTCTGCTGCAATTGCCCATGCTGAGCTGAATGCATTTAATTTATCTGCTCCCTGAAAACCGCTTCAACTGCCTTCTCCCATGCTTGCTGTCTTAGCTGGAAGAAAATAGGTTCATTCCTGTTGCAATATATCTGAACCAGATGTACTCCCCCCCCACCCCCAGCCAGAAAGAAAGGGGGAATTGCAAAGCTTTCCTTCTCCTTTGAAGGAAAATCTACCTTTTGGTTATTGAGTCAACTCCAGACCTCACATAAAAACACCTTGGCGTCTAATTCCTTCTCTACTGCATAACACTTGCATGTTTCCTTTGCATTTATAGGGGTCTGAACGTGATGTGTCTGTTACAAATATTCCCAGCACACAACTGCCCCCGGTTAACGCACCAAAATTTTACGTCAGAAACGCTAGCAGCCAAAACGCCTGCCTTTGGCATCAGAAACCTCTTCAGGAGAAGTCAGCTCGCAGAACCGGCAGAAGAGCCTAAGGAATGTATCAATATACATCAAGATTTAGGAAAAACAACAGCAGAGAGATCTGTTCTCCCACCACCGCTAATAAATAAGGTATTAAATCGTTAAGATTTCAATTACAAGGGAAGAATGTGGCTAACCAAATAAAAGCAGGGGGAGTTGAAATAAGTAGTAGGTTAAAGATTAATATTCTGGGTTCAGAACAAAAGGATGCTCTTTTGTGGCACTGTGCTTATGCCTCTGAATGTAAACATTGTTCCGAGAACCATTTTTTCTTTGCCCAATCTTTAAAGGGTAATAAATTAGACCTTGGACAGCCATACAAGCTGCTACTAGATGTGAATGTGAATGTGTCTGTAGAAAAGGCTGACTTTCAATCAAAGTCTATTGAAAGAATAGTTGGATTTTCTAAAGAAGCATGTTGTGCCTATTAACCAACTTACAAAAGGGGCCATTTTCTTGATTTATGTTTGGTTGCTATAGAGATCTTGCAGTACAGACTGGCAGGTGAAGCTCCCATTTAACAGTCTCACAGGTTTTTCTTAGCTGTACTCAGAGGACACAGAGCTACAGTAGGTAAAATCCACCACACAAACATACAACATCTGTCAAACTTAAAGATCAGATTTAAGGCTTTCCAAGAATTTATCGGGAATACGGTAGCATTATTACACAATCTTTGCCCACAAACATTTTACACACTGAAAATTCTTATCGCAGCGAGCTGCTTCAGCTCTGTTAGATTTTGTCACTGATCCACTTCTTATTCAGCAGGTAATTACTGATGAGCAGGATTCCAGCACATCACAGCACCGCATTTGTCATCTATTGGGGGATTTTTGGAAAGCATACAACATATTCACAAGGAAGAACCTTTGTTCTGCAACAGCACTGATGCTAACATGTGCAAGGGGGTGTTAATTAAAAAAAATAATAAAAAACCCTTTGCCATGAGCCACAAAATACCCCGGAAAGTGTGCAACTGAGAAACAACACAAGTCATGCTGGGGTCCAAAGGAAAACTTTCACATGTCAGTAGGTCACAGGCAATTCAAGACCTGCACTGAGAAATGCTATTTTATAAGACCAGGTCTTCTGTCTAAAGTCTGATGAAAGGTAGTTATATGGAAACTAGAGTCCTGGAAGAGGAAAAGGTAATGCAATTAGCAACCTATGTGATGCTCTGAACAGCAGCTTGGAAGGGGAGAAGAGCAAATATGCATGGCAGTATATGCTTCAAGCCTAAACCAAACCAAAACAGTACCTATGATGCCAGCCTTTCCTTAGTTGTTTCCTTGCATTAGCAGATACAATATCAAATATACAGAACAGAAAAAGATTTTTAAAAAAGAAAATCAAAACCAGAAATATGATTCTTACTGTATTTAACATGAGAAAAAAAAATTCAATTATTCCTATGTGACTACTCGATTCAACAAGAAATTTCCATTGGCCCACCTTATCAGAAAGGAATCTGCATTTCATAAACGAGTGAAGTCATTTTATTAAAGTAACAAATTTTGACAGAAGACAGTGCCTTATAGCTGCCTTACTATCAATATCTTTTACATTACTAGCACCATACTATTAAAAGTTTCACGTAAATAGCCAGTGTGGGCCAAGTAAAACAAGAAATTAAAGCATTATGGATTCCTCCCCCCCCTCATTTTACAAAAGTACTAAGAGGGGGTGGGATGCTGGGAAGGGCCGGCCCCACAGGCCCCCGAGGGGTACACCCTACACACCCATCTTACTAGGATCTCTCCATGCACAGCCCGTGTTCCTTCACAAACAACTCCCACCTCCTGCCAGAAGTGACCAGCTTGGCTGCTCAGCCCTGCACAAAACCATCACGTTTGCCATGCTCACCCGGACAAAAAATCAAACTGCACTTGATACCAATTAAAAAAAAAAAAAACAAACCCACAAATTTTTTTGAGTTACTGCACAAAGTTGCTACCAAAAAGGTCTGATTTCAGTTCTTGAGGTGTATTTTGTGTCTACAGAATGAAGAGGTGGTTGGGGGAAGATAAACGGCCGCCACAGGGAAGGCACCAGCATGGCATGAGATGGCTATAGGCGGAGTAACTTCCACGTGCAAAGGCAGCTTAATCCAATGCTTATCAACACACAGAGGTGAGAGTCATACACGACATTAAAAGGTGTAAGAGAAATAAAAGGTTATCTCTTGCTAAGGCCAATACAGATGTCTCTCCAGAGGCAGATGGCTTGGGGGTCGAGGTTGGTCCAATCCTGTACAGCTGAAATTAATGAAGAGGAGCTTTGCCACCGAGTTCAAGGGGGCAGGACTGAGGCATGGGCAGGAGGAGGTCTGAAGTCAGGCACCCAGAATTCAGCCTCTCCAGAAATGACCTTCCTGTTCTTCCCCCGTCTCGGAGGAGAAAGCTGCAAAAAGTTGCTTACATTTAAAAGGGGGAGGAGGAGGATAATTGCAGTAATCTTCAAAGGATTTGTTTTAATTTCTGCTGAAAGGACAGCAAGTCTTCCATTGCTTGAACATATGGCTTTTGGGGAGAGGGCTCTGAGTTATTTCATTACTGGTCTTTTGGAATTTTGCTGATTATCAGGAACAAATACAGCCCTAACACCAGAGCTGTGATGAAGAGAGATGACTTCCTTGTAAAGCTCTCCGTTGTTTGCATCCTAGTAATTATTCAGCAAATGGATTCCACCTGTTGTACATCACCCAGCACATACAGATGGGACTGAAATATATCCTGGATTTATATTTTATTTGGACTAACAAAGCCAGGATTTGAATTCAAGGGGCAGTGAAGGAACTAAGAATGTTCTCCATCAGAGACTTGGAAAAAGAAATGCAGGGCTTTGGCTGTGGCCCTGCTGCTCAGATTATCTCCAAATACTTTACATGCAGTGACTCCTCCTAAAGAAAGCAGGAGCGATCAAATCCATTACGCTCTGCTGTTGAACCCTGTTCAGACCTCCTCTTGACACATTTCTTTTACTTCCTGTTATTTATTTTTTACATTAAAATCACTGGCAATATTTTGACCATCTCCTGCTTTAACTCCAAATCATGATGAAGGCAGATTTGACCGTTAAAACAGTATTACACAATATCTGTCATCCAGATTGGACAGTAACTTATTAAACCCTGTTTTATTGAAAGTCTGCATGTCGGCATTTTGTTTTTATACCTTGCATGTGTTTTGAGTGTTGAACTTGGCTTTTCCATGAATCTTATAAACATAAAAAGCACAAAGACTGAAATCCTGTCCCCGATGAAGTAATAGGATTCTTGTCACTGATGTCCACGAGGTAGGATTTCAACCCAGATTACTAACAGATTTTTTTTAAAAAAAACCTCAATTTCTGCCTCTCCAACATACACCTTTTGACTGGAGAGGTCAGTGGGGAGGAAAAAAATTCAGGCAGAAATGCTACTATTAAAAACACATTCTAGGCAACATCCCTGTGCACATGCATGCACACCCACATCTTTTGGAAGAGCTGCTGAGAGCATGTGGCGTCACACGAGGTCTGACACCACCAGTATTAGAGCCACAGTCTCTAAATCCCTGAGGATATGTCCAGTAACAGAAAGATCCTAAACAGTGCAGGGAAATAACACTTAATGCAGATCCCTGAACTACATAAAAAAATACGGCACCTACCTTCTGTCATTCTACAGGATACAGAATCTCAGATTTTGGTCTTCAATATACATACACATGGTATGCATGTAGGCAAACACACCAGGGTGGTAATAACCATGTGGAAAGCCACTGCATCATATAGTAAATGAGTTTACTGTACACATCCCTTCCCTTTGGCCTGGTAATTTTCGGTCCTTTGCAATTTCAATGCAGTTAAAACCCTTTCAATGGCTGTGCATTGTATTCCATAAAAAAGCAATGAGGGTGGGGAGAGAGGCCATCTTCTCCCTGCTCTATGCAGAAAGGGCTAACTTTGGGAAATCTAGACTCTTCATTGCCCTGAAAGTTTAACAACTGACTTCAGCTCCCCAAGCGAGCACCAAGGGCTCAGTGCAAGTTTTAAAAACAACCCTTGCAAGAGAAAAGTTCTTAGGTCATTTCCAAAGGTGTTTTGCTGCTTAATAAGCATACCTCCTGACTTCGCAGGAGGAGGATCTTGAAAAAAAATGTTACAATAAAACTTAAAACCCTCCAAAAATATTCTTAAAGAGCTTTCCTATAACCCATATGGCATATAAATGAATATAGGATAGTGTTGTATAACAAGTTTATTGGCATACAGTTGGTATGGCCAGATTACTTGTCCTTTTAGTGAGTAACCTTAGACTGTCACCATCTTAAATGCAAGCTGATAAATCTTAAACATACCAGCCCACTGTGCGTTATTTGTTCTTCATACATACGCTTCTGTGAAAGTATGTAAGTAGATATTTTCATGTAAAATTCTGACGGTGCACAAAGGATTCGATTTATGCATTCCTTTGTAAACCCACCAAAAACATTACATTTTCCATCACTGATAAAACCTCTAGGCTTTTAAACTCACAAATGTATTTTTTACAATTGTGAGGCTGCTGTTACGGCCTGTGGAGGTTCCTGGTCTGGTAACAATGGAAACTGGAGTCTTATGTTTATCTTCGGACCAGAATGGATGGAGGCAGCAATAGTATATGCTTTCCTAAACTGACCCACTAATGACCTGAATCCTGCCCTGAGGGGTTAGTATCCCTTGGAGTAAGAGGATATTTAGCTCTGATGCCAGTTCAACCTACTACTCATTTAAAAGAAATTGCCTCATCCAAGTTAAGGAGTTTAGATCCTGTTCTCCAAAATCAATCACTCATACAGCGTGTGTTTTTTCAGAGGTATTAGCTTACAAACATAGATGTTAGTTATGAAAAATATCTGTATTAAAACATGAGTGCTCTTGTACTGCAAAAATTAGTAAGGCCAGTGCCAAACGTAGAAGAAAACTTCAGTACCACAAAGATTTAAGAATGGGTTTGATCGCTTATTACTTTCAGTACATCTGTTTTGCCCATCAAGTCAGCCATTCTTGTGTCTCTGCCGAGCCAAGGCCTTCCAGTGATAGCAAGTTCTTTACCGACTAGGTTCTTCCCTTCGAAGGATGGAACAAGCAGTTCAGATTAAACAGCATGACTTCACCCACTCTTTGGATAAAACTGATCTGTCCTGAGGTTATAATAAATTCAGCTACACTAAATAACTATTTTGCTTTATCATAAGCATGTGCATTTTACATGTTTCTGATCAAGATTAGAGATGGAAAATGGCACAGGATGGCTATTTCCATGATATTCTTTTGCACATCTGGAGGTTAATGATGCAGCGTTCCAAAAGGGTTGTATAGTTTGGAAAACACCCAGACATTTGAGTGCTTACTCACAAACCCAAGTGCGCAGCCTTGCCAAGCACTACCAAAATACCACGCTCTCTAATTTTCTTCATTATCACAGGATAATGACATGACCAGAACTCATATTTCCTGGAGACTATGCTCTCTTCTTTATCTCTGCATACATCTGCCACTCGGCGTCCAAATTCAGAGCAGCGCTTGCTATTATTCTATTACAGGTTTTCCTTGCATGCTAATCTCCCAGGAATCTGGCATCTCAGTTCACAGCAAACCCTATTCATGCACACACACAAAACAAGAACCCAATTCACCTTTCTGCAGAAACATCAACAACAAGAAATAAAGCTACAATAAAATTGCACATTTATTTAAGTTTCTCAGCACAATTCCCATCCAGATAAAATCACCATTTATGCCAGCCTGAAAAAGTCTGCAAAAAAGTTTACTGAAATTTTGCTCCTAAGTCACTTCAATGCCTTGGAAAATGCTCTCCCTTTCCAATTCCCCCGCACAATGGAACAAAATAGGTTTGGTGTAAAGCTCATGTGTTTTAAACATTAACTTTCAGGCAAATTCTGCTCTGCACATCCGAACATTACCGCCTTGGGAGATTTCACACCTCCAGATGCAACGTTTTCATTCTGCAGCACATGGCAAAAAAATAAAAAAAATTAGTACCACACATGGCAAAATGTAAATCTGCCTGCCACCATATTTATCACATATATGTATTTAAAAGTATTTAGCAGTCAAACCTTTTTTGAAGATTTTACAGTAATTTCCTTGCCCCTCAAAAACTTTTCAAACTCACAGCCTTCAGTGCCTTTAAAACCAAAATTAGTGACTCTTAGAAAGTTCATTTAAAAGATTATTTCCTACTACAAATGAAAAGCATGCTACATACCAACCACACTATGCCAGCACGCATAAGCAGTACTAATAAATCATAATATTCAAGGATATCAACGCTAGTTCTTTGACAACTTTGACCACTTGCACACACACCGTGCATCTCAGGAGGCGGAATGAAGGTTAGACCAGGGTGCTCCAGACTTTCCAACTGGATGTACCAAATGCTCCTGCACCAGCCCAGGAAACACCGCCTCATCTCCCCACAGACCGACGACATTTCTGCCCGCTGCCCTGCTAGCTCCTACCAGCCACTATGTCTGCTCCTGCAGATGTGGGAGTGGGTACAGCCTGGGCTCACCAGGACTGCCCAACACCGTGACCCAAAACCTCGGGTGCTGAGCAGGGACGGGAACACACCTGAGCACCCCGACAGCAACGCAGGCAACAAAAACTCACAACCTGTTACTCAAAGCCCCCATCAGCCAAAGGCCTGCCGGCAGCACTTCTGAAACTACATGCAGGCAGGCAGCCTGTGCTTCTTGGTGCAAGGCTGGAGATCCCCAAGGCGGTTGGTGACTTTTACGCTGGCAGCTGCAGCCCAGGGAGGTGGCAGGGCACGACCCACACCGGTACATACGCTCCCCTGGATCCAGGTGCACTGTTAATAAAACTGTCTTTCCCACAGAGCCTGCAGAAGAATACATTTTATATTCTAATGAAGTAATTATTAAAATAGGTAATTATTGAAATAACCACATCAACTCCCAGTCATTAAAATCCTCCTAAACAGAACGGCATGATGACTTAGGCTATTAGAAAGCTTGGCAGCCACCCAACGCCTACAATAGCTTCTAATTAATTGATCTCACCTCTAATCTGCTATTGTTAGCCTAGTGCTGATCATTTGTTTGGCCTACAGATCCTATTGCCCCTTTCATTTGATTGTATTTGTTACTGTACCCTCTCTATCTCTTTCAATTAAGCACAGGTTAAGTGGTTCAACCGCAAGAGAATAGGAGATAATGGCACCAATCAAAGTAATCTCTTTAATTTGCTAAATGGATTACAGGGAAACCCCAGCCAAAGTGAAGTCATAGCTGGTGGCCTTCACTTGAACTATACACAAAGAGTATCTAATTATTAACCCACCACATGCCAAACTTTACAGATATCCAATAAAACAACACAGCATTCGGGTACTAGCAGGCTTGCTCTCATTACAGACTTTTCCACTGTAGAATTACTTTGACTGCAAAATCTTTCTATCGGTGTCTTTCCAAGTCCGCCATACGCCATACTTTTCAGTGCAACGTTATCTAGATATAACAATCAAAACACTGCACTGCATACCAGTCAAGAGAGTGGATTTATAATCTCTTTAAGGACATGCTCGTGGTAGAGTTCATTTTTCATATTTGTACTATAAATGCAAATTCAGCTTTGCAGTCAGTATTGCTTTTGCTTTTGCTGACTGTAGAAGTTTTAATAGTAAACAAGCTTTGTCCTTAAACTGGCAAGTGGGTTTCTTCTCCCTCTCCTCTCTTCTGAAGTGTTTTTGAGCAAGCTGTCTGGCAAGAGAGCTTCACGACCAGTACTTTGGCTGAGCGTGTCCTTGGCTAATCAGTCAGGCAGTGAATTCAAGAATGTGAGCTGCATGAGACGGAGGGTCATTTCCTTGCAATGACAGGGAGAGCAGGACATTAGAAAGAAAAAAGGTAGGAGGGGACAACAGGATTTCAGGCAGAAGGAAACTCAGCTTGTTGGAGAGGCAGAACCTCTTAGGAGCAATTGGATCTCTCTGCCTTTTCAGAATAAAATGTTTTTATTAGTAGCAAAACAGAGATTACCAAGTACAACTCTATTGTTCCTGGCAGAATTCAACTTGCATCAGATGACAGGACGGTAACTCAGAATATGGTGTAATTTTGCACTTCCACTTTGCCTTTGGTTCGTTGATTTCAAACAGAATGATTACACTAGCCTCAAGCAGAACATCTAAGAAATGAAATCTCCATTTTAACTTAAAGGAAAGCAAGGTATATGGAGAAGGAATAATCTATATTCCAGGCTGGATGACTTCAGTCCCTACAAAAAGTCCATTAAAAATGGAACAGGACTCCTACTTTCCAGACCTGACACTGAGCCCACAAGAGAGCACGCACTTCCAACATTAGCCAAAGGTGTCTTGTAAGGTCAAGAACTACAGTTTTGATTTCTGACTTAGCTCTTTGCATCCTCACTTGTTTGGGCACCAAAGCTTTTGCACTGGGATTGTCACCTTTTCACAGTCACTTTTGCGATGCTTGTGGTTCCAGGTCATTTCCATGCAATGCAGGCATGAACAAAGAAATTACATATACATCTCCAAATTTCCAGTAACGCTGCTAACACAGCCTGCCTCTGTTCCAACGAGATGTCAGCTTTATATTTCATAACATGTTTTTGTTTGCATGGTAACTGGCCAGTAACTTGGCATTCTTCTGCCGTTCTGTGTTTCGACACCAGTTCAGCACTAACTGCTTAAAGCCGAGCACATACTTCCTGCATTATTGAATTAGCAACTACATATACACACTATAACCTTCAGCAAAGTCTGCCCAACAACCACTCCTATAGCGGGTAAGGTTCCACAGGAAAATGAGAACCGACCCCAGGTTTGTCACCCACGGTCACAGAGAGGTATGTGCAATCTTCCCATCAAACTAGTTGCACAAGGAAATTGCTTACTCTGAACATGTCATGCATTTTGTAAAAAAAAAAAAGTACTTTATGGGTGCAGTTTGGGAAACAGGGCGAGATGCTCTTCTCATTTTCCACCCACCAGACCTTCACCTCACTATATACATCCTGCTTACTACGTGTCCTGTCCTGACGTGCCTGGGACATCTCTGTGGGCTAACTCCACTCATCCAGCCAGCGAAACCAGGGGCTGTTCTCCAGGGGGTGAGGAACATGGACTGGCTCACAGGAGGGGCCCTGCTGCAACCAGCAGGGACTGGGAACTGGGCTCGGGGAAGGGATCCCTCAGCCACCCCATCACCTGCTGGGTATACTTGTCCTCCTCCTCTTTTACAGACAGCATGCAAGCAGATCAGTAAGATCTGAAGTGTGACCTGCAGCCCATCCCCATTTTCACCTCCAGCAAGCCCTCTTATGGAGAAGCACTTTCTGCCCACAGCGATCCATTGTGCCTGCGTATGCACACCTGACTTAAAAATACATTGACTGCCTGATACCTTCCAGTATGGAGGAAATCAAATGTCTGAATTTCCAAACTCCTTTGCCATTTGAGAGCACACACAAGGCTATATTCTGCCTTCCAGCTGTCACAGCTCTAACAACCTTAATGGATTTAACAGCACAGGTAGAAATGGCCTTCCAGACTCCACTCTGAAAAAAAAATATTTTGGTATTTTAAATTATTCTATTTTTCAGGTAATTCATAAAGATTAAACTGGGCAAAAGGGAAGGTGGAAGCGTACCCAGTAGTATCGTCGGGTTGGATGTTATTCAGAAAGCACAAGCTTTGGGGATCTGCGGTGCTGATTCAGCCCGTTCACAGAGCCAGGGGTCAACCCACAGCCCTACTTCTCTGGAATGCAGAAATATTTATTCACATCTGGAAATGGCTCATCTGCACTGGAAACTTTTCTAATATTTTCTCTTCTATTATGATACAAAAACTACCAAGCAATCCTTTTTTTCATTGTTGTTCTATTTATCCAGTGGTCTTCCCCTCCATTTATATACCTACCTTAAATGAGCAAGCCATGCCTGTTACAATGTAAATCAAAACACTTTGAAATCTGCCAGGGTCGGCACCAATAATACAAATAGGTCCATAAATATTGAGGCCCTAGGAATCCTCCCTCAACAAGTGAGCTAAATAAGAAACCAGGCGAAGCCCTCATTTTAATTCTGCTGAACTATTGCTATTAGCATGGAGGCACCCCAGCATACACAAGTCCCTGGCTCAAGTGACGGTTTTCAACACCACCTTAATTAAACCTGCTCCAAGTAAATTTAATCAGCATGGTGAACAAAATGGCTCCTGAAAGCAGGGAGCAGTTTACATTAGCGTTTCCAGCACGACTGTCAACAGTGCTGCGAAAACATTTTGCTAAGCATCAGTGGGGATTTCTGGTTTAAAAAAAAATAAAAAAATCCTATTGCAACTATTTAGGCAAACCACTTTAGCAAGATTCCTGAGGAGAGCGAACGCAGTGAAGACACCCGCCCTGCACCCCATCCCTTCCAGTCCGTAGAGGGACTTCTCCAAGCATCTAAAATCCTCCCTCATGTTTAATGTCAATGATAATTTTCCAGGACTTAAATTCGGACCACAGACAAACCTATTCCTCTTTTTCCTGTTCTCTCCTAGGTGCCTGCTTGCAGTCAGGACGGAAGACAGATTGCAGGGCCAGACGGACCCTCGGCCTGAGCCGGCACAGCCTTTCTTACACTCTCATATTGCAATATGTTTGCCACACTACCCTGTCACAGGCAGTGCAGAAAGTATTTGCTCTTTTCTTTTTCTGGCTGTATGAAGTGTATTATTTAGGTAATTATGCTAGGAACTGTACCAAATAGATGTTTTCCTCTTCTCTCTATTGATGCGAGACAAGGCTCAAGACTGACGATAATTCTATAGCCTTGCTACACAAGTAATGTAAATCTCACTGATGGATATTTTGCATGATCTCCGATTCAAAACAGCCCCAAAAAAGACAACTCTCTTAAAGCCCTTTCTTCCCTAAACCCCAACTACTCCAGAAGCAAACAAGAAGCAATTCTTTCCTTGAGCAAGCTTCCATACCACCAGCCATAAGGTGTGCTGGGCAAAAGGCGCAGGATTCCCCCTAGTAACCCATCTGCTGTGTAAAAATAGCTGGTGGTGGCAACAAGGACAGGAGGATGAAAAGGAGGAGATGTGGGGTAGTGGTACAAAGTCTGATGTCCTACTCGCGGAGACCATAAGGAGAACAGGGACACCAACCTCTTACAGGGTTAGAGTAAAAGCACGTTCTTTGTGTACCACCTCGTTGGAGCTCATCAGCATTTCCATCGTATCACTGTAGGAGTTTGCTGCCACATTCCCTATTAAAATGGACTTTCTTAGGGACTACAGCCCTGTTGCAGGGACACATCTTCTGCAGACACTACAGATACAGATCATTTTGAATGCACAGTGTTAGGGAGAACATCAAAAGGCACAGTTATATCCAGATATTAAAGTTTCATCTTGTACAGTGTAGTTCATCTCAAAAGACAAACATACACAAAGATCATTGTAGGAAAGGCCCTTTACAAGGACTACTTTTAGCAGGCAGGCATAAACCGACAGGAATTTTGTAAAAAATAATTTTAAAAAATCATTAAAAAATAAGTTGTCTTTTAATTTCTGTGGGTAAGTCAAATATCCCATCTGTGTCAATAAGCACAGACTTCTTAGGCTCCATACCAATTCCTATGCTTTTTAGCCAATGAATATTTAAAGGTTTAATACAACTTCAGTAGGAGTTAAACACAAATGAAAATATCTTATACCTAGAGAACCCTGCCAGAAAACATCTGCTAAAAATCCCCTATTTAAACTTAGGCCTATGACATGACAGGTTACTACTGCAGTCAAAGTAAAGGGGAATGCAGGAGAAAACGGCAAGCTTTGGTGACTTCCCTACCAGCCCTCCAATAAATCTGTGAAAAATACATCCTTCTCGAGGGGTGTAGCCTTCCCTCCTAACATTCAGTTTTAATCTGCAGAGGAAAATAATTTTCCTAGCTCAGAAAAAACAAGCTCTTTTGCCCTTCTCCAAGAGAAAGAATTCTCCAAATACAACCCAAATTACCAAGTAATTTTGCTTCAACTAAAACTGAATTTTTTAGCAAGTCAACCCTTTGCAATTTGCAGTCATCTTAATGCCACTATGCTGTCTGAAGAACCAGTTTGCACATACAGATATATACACTGGACAACGCAGTAGCAAATACAATGCGGTTAAAACCCAGTCAGAGTTTCAGACTCAGGATTTACAGAAAGCATTCCTACCACACAGTCCCATATGGCTCTCTGGGCTGCCTGGTTTGGCTTGAAGTGTAGCAGCTCCTAGCGCTAGCCAAGGAAATACTATCACTCGAAGACACCAAAACAGCCACAGAAAGAACACAGTCTATAATTGTACTGTAGAAAAGTACCTCTCTTCGAAACTGTTAAAGAAAAATCAGAATTGTTCAATAAAATATTTTGTACTACTAATGAAAGAGAAAACGAAACAAACACTAAATCTTCTACAACTTCAGGAGAGCACGTAATGCAACTTAAAAAAAAAGCCAAACAATTTCAATCGTCAGGCTTTAAACACAATATTCACATGATTTCCTATACAAAATTTAAATCCATCAGTATTTCAACATTTCCCTAAATTAATAAGCTATACTATTCTAGCAAAGTCTGTTCAAACAATAGAAAAACAGAAAGCAAGTGGTATCAATTAGATACTAGCTGAAAGTATGGATGAGTATTAAAATCTAAGAAGTATCTAGATGTTAAGACTTTACAAAAATATTCATATAAAATACCTATGACTACAATCTTTGAGGAAAAATAATGTGTTAAGCCAAGTACATATGGAAGCATCTAAAATTACAAGCTCTTATTCCAACTCCTGGTTATTCAGTAGCTAATCTGCACTGGAAGAAGGTAACTAAATACAAATGAATTGTTAAGAAAAACACCCAGTATTTGCTTGAATATTTAACAGCTGGAACAGCTGGACTGCATTAGTGAACAATGAAATTCAGTGTGCAGTCAGGTAGCAAGGAGAGAATGCTCCCTGAACAAAGCCATAACAGAAGGAAATAAAATAATAAGTATTTATAACAATATTTTTTTTCTTACTCTTAACCGGCTATTAAATCTCACACTGAATGTCCTATTTCACAAATATAAATTAATCAAATCCACGTTCCTAGAAGCCAGTTTCTTTAAAGCCGCTTTTTAAAGGTGAATGGCTTCTTAATTTCATTTTATAGTGACAAGATAAAATGGGATTTCTTTCATTTTTTTTTTTAAATTGTAATTGAATATGTTAGATTCCCAGTGCTAGAAGGATGCTGAAGTTTCTGTATGCTTCTATTTATTTATTTAAAAGTATATGAAATCTCAGGAACTTTTTCAGTCACCCCTTATCTATACCAGCTGCCGTCGCTGTAAGAGAGAGGCTTATCTTGGATATTGACCCAGCACACTTTTACCGAAATGGTGCAAACCTGCTCTGACGCTCTCTGAAATATATGAAAGTGCAGTATAAGCACCACGGCCCAGACCAAGTCCCAAGGGATGTGGGACTGCAATATGCAAAGGTGTCTCTGGATGAGGAGTTGTTGGCTCAGCAGTGGAGAGCAGTGGGAACGAGGCAAACCATTTTTCATCTTTCTGTTTCTGGTCTCCGCAAGCTCATGGATCATCTCCCCATCAGATAACAGCAAGTGAGATCCAATCCACCTAATTTAGATGGACTCTCTTGCATGGGAATATTACACACAAGTATTATCCTTTAACTCTTGCTTAAACGTTAGCTGCCTAATGGCAATTCCATTTGCAAACTTTCAAAAGCACCTTTTTCTTTCCAGCATAGGGAACTTGAGTGCTTATTTTAAAAGGGCTGCACCACTGGTATCTAAAACATAGATAAAAGTTAGGTGGTCTGGGCCCCATCTGTTCTCCCCCCCAGCCTGACTCGGATTCTTTTCTATCTGCAGTGATAATTTTCCCTAAACCTCCTGCTCCTGGGAGATGGCCTGGATGGTCCTTCCACCTCCAACTTCTGCCTCTCGCTGCTACATCTCTCTGATTCACTGAAACATTTGCTGTACTGAATGGCTCCTCTGGTATCAATATCATTGCAATGGCCAGCTGCCCCAACAACAGGGCGGTGAGTACAGGGTAAATATACCCATAGACTGAATGTCAATCAATCAATCAGACTGACCAGGTACAACCCCAACAAACATTTCTTAGAAGTAGCCAATGTTTCATCAGGATGACTGAAACCTTGGAAAACACAGCTATATGGAAGACACTGTTGAGTTCAGGCGGTCGATGCCATGCCGAAACACCCATCAGAGCTGCTCCAGCTCCTCAGGTGGAATTCCTTTATGTTCAGGCACCGACTTGCCTTGCCAAATATTTTGAACGTGATCTACATACCTCAGAAAAGATCCCAAACTTTGCAAGTTAAGCCAAACCACAAGCCCAGCCAAAGCCTCCACCTGCACAAAATGTTTATTTTTAGCAGCTGCAGACCTAGGGGAGCCCGGCAACAAATTTGACCTGCAGCTGCTCGTCATGCCAATGCTGTGTCAACAAATGGCAGGCTGGCAGTGAAAACATTAAACATAGCACTATCTGATTTACTCAGTGCTTCCTAATCAGAAAGGAAACAAACACTGGCACACACGGGAGACCCAGATTTGGAAGGAGACTCCTGTTCATCCCTTTGAGAAAGATCTGGCTCACACAGCCTTAGCTGTGGTGGCGATTTTCTTCTTGGCCAACTCCATCTGTGCCCGTTCTTGAATTAAGTTGTTTGTGCACTATTTTTCAAAGGAAGCAGGTGCTTAACAACAGCTATCTTATTACACTTTTTTCAGTGGAGTTCACAGGGGGTGAGGGAAAATGAAGCAAAACACTGCAAAATGTGGATGCAACTCGTACCTACAAACTCTCCTTAATCCAGCCTCAGATGCAGTGAAACACCTTGGTTGCACTGGTGAGATGCCAGGACTGAGCAGCACTGCTAATGATGCTGAAGGAGAGGGTGAGGACCAAGCACGCCGGGGAGTTGAGGAGCACCCAGCATCCCTCCCTGCCCTCCTTGGGCCAATGGCCCAGGGAGATCTCTGCTGTGGCAGGGCAAGGCAGGAGGGATGCAATGGCGTTTCTCAGTGGGAACGCAGCAGCGACATGCGAGGAAGGAAAAGATGGAGAACAGGATAGTCCCTGTGCTCAGGTCAGGGTGAAGGGGTGAGAGAAGACAAAACCCCGTTGCTCTGATCCATCCCATTCCTGTACAGCTGAGACACCCTGAGCTGGCACTAGTCTCGTCTTTTCTCAGGCCAGAGGTCAGGAGACACAAACTCACGTGGAAACAAGACCTCGGGTCGAGCCCATCTTGCACACAGGACCTTGCGCTACACCTAACCCAAATGCAGCAGCGCTGACCTAGCCCAAACCCCAGTAAGGTCTGGAAAGGCTCCCATCGATCCCGTGGGCTGAGTCAGACGTCGCAGCACTCCCACCAACTCAGCTCTCAGAGAGGCTCGGGGATCATCACCTCCCGTTCCTGGAGCAAGAGTGTGATGGAGAGGTGAAATATTTGATTTCAGGTAATGGAGAGGTTGTCAGCTGCTCTCTTTTTTTTTCCAACATCCTTGCCAGATTATTCACAGCTAAATTTAAATGGCGAACAGTTTCACAAGTGAAACAAATACGAGGCCAGGCTGCATGCCACCTCGTTACTTTGCTGCATTGGCTAAGCGAGTGTTTTTTTTTAATTCTGCTGCACTGACTGATGATAAAAGTGCAACCCTGACAGTGTCAGACGTGTGCTTGCCCAAATGCCATGAGAACTCGTGGTCTGAGGGTTAAATGCCAGCTTTTCTCCTGGCTGAGAAAAACCTCACTGCGCAGAGAGCAGGGATGACGTGCAAGCTCTGCATAACCCGACCCCTCTGGGCACATACCTTCAACAGACAGCTAAAAAAAAAAAATAATAATTTTAAAGCTCTTTATCTGATAGACAAGTTATTATATACCAAAAGAAAGGAAACATCAGAGACAAAATCCTAAACACTGCTGACTACTCACAAATCCCATTTGAAAAAAAAAAAAAAGCCAAGAGAACAATGGAACTCTTCACCCTTAATCCTGGATTTATACATGTGTTGTAATTAAACATAAATTGAATTTCAAAGCCATTTGGAATAAAAAGGCAGCTCAAGAAGCAGAACGATATAGAGATATATATATATAAAACCAGAGCTATATATATACGTCAGTTATATTAATACCTAGTCTGCTTAATGCCAGCATAACATAACCACCAACAGGTGAACAGCACGTTACAAAATACTGACCAAGTTTTTGCAAATTTGGTAAAGAATTGGTACTTCAGAGGAAACATAAGATAACAGTGGCCTGGCAGTGGGATAAAGGATCCCTCCTCCAAACATTAACTCCAAAAGGAAATTGGGAAGGGCCTTCCCTGGAAAACAAGAGAGCTCTTTGAAATCCACTCTTTTGTTTTGTTTTCCAAACACCTGGTGAAGGTGGTTTTGGCCACCAGACTGCAGGCCTGATTTTGGCCACCCACTGTTGGCAGCCCATGAAATAATCGATGTGTTTTTTCATCCTTTGCAGGATTGGAGGAGGGAGAGGTGGGAAGAAGAGATGCTCTGGCTGAACACAGGGGAAGACGTTTTCAGCAGGAGGCCAGGCAGGCAGTGGAGCAGGTCCCCCCACAGCAGCCATAGAAACCTCCCCCCTGTTCAGGACTGGCCTGGAAAAAGCTGGGAGCGACCTGGGCTGATCTCGGAGCTGGCCCTGTTTCCAGCAGGGCACCCAATTGGACCCCTCCCAGGGTCCAATCCCACCCAAGATACGGGGTTATGCCATGTCCTGCATGGGGTTGGCGGCCCCAGAGCAGAGCTCGGGATGCCTGGCTTTAGTTTCAAACTCTGCCACAAATTCCACACGTTACCCTGGGCAGGGAAACCTAATCCCCACACCTCCCTTCTCCATTACCTCCGCTCTTCCTGTTTGTTCGTCTCCTCCGATTAAATGTTGAACTCTAAGAGCGGGGGCTGTGTGTTCATATGGTGTTTCAAGCAGTGTGGCTTGATAGGATTTGGCACATTCATGTGCAGTGAAAAAAATCAGTCAATAGTCAGAAGAGTTACGTTACAGCATAGCATGGGCAGAGATGTCTATTACAGGGTCTACCTTTAGTTTCTTGATTTGTTTCCAAGAACCTTAAGGATAATTTTGCTTAAGTACATAATGAAAGATTAGGGCTAAATCTGTAATAAACATTAAAATGAAGTTATGCCACACAATGAATAGTCATTATTGTCCCCCTCCTAGTAAAAGTTTATTATGAACAAAAGCCTTCTAAAGGCATGGGTAGCTATTAAAATGCCTAGGCACCTAATTCTGGTTTCACTGTTGCACAAAGCAGTGGGCTTGGGAATCCCTCTGCAAGACTGCAAAAAATTCATGTCAGTTGTAACTGAAAAAAAAAGAAATGGGAAACGTAGGAATTTATTTACGCACCGAAACAACTGCTCCCATTTGTTTCAGTGGAGATACTGTACAGCGAGAATGAACTGCGCTTGCTGCCTTTTTCGGCTGTCAGTGGCTCACCAGCACCATGCTGCGCCTTACCCAGCTGCCTGGTGATGAGCCCTACCCTTGGGTCCTTCTAAATAACCATGGGCATTGTTCCAGTGTAAACCGTCCACCGCCCCATCGGTGGGGGACACTGGCATGGCAGGAAACCTGCTGGAATTGACAGTGAAAAATGTTCCAGCACTGAACAGCAAAGCCATAGACTCTCTAAAACTAGCCGTTACAGCGTCTATATTTTAATTTTAATGGCAAATCTTATGGAACAGACATGTTAGAAGAGCTATAAATAATAAGTTATTGTACCTGATCTTTCATTTCTGAATAGTTAAGAAGATTAATGTACTTGCCTGCATTACTACTCTGAAACGAAACCCCAGGCAGAGTGCCTTCTCCACTACCATTGGCATACCAAACTGTCACCACGCTTTGCCACATGCCTCCACAATACATGCCCCAGCTTCTTGTTTGGATTGTCTCTCTAAATAAAAGGTAGATCAATAAATAAATTTAATTAGCACATTTGGATAGTCATTATTGGGTCTTACACTTAATGGGGGAAATCAAACAACTTCAAAAGAGATTTGCTCAATTAACACAAGTCTTTATAACGGCACTGGAATAAGACTGTATCACAGATCTAAATAGCCTAGACTGCAGTTTCTCTCTGGATTGTATAGCATGCTCCTGACAGCCATACTATCATTAGAGGGATCTGTCTGCACTTCCATGATATCCCTAATCACCTTTTGAATACTTAATAACTACAGCAACTGGGAATCTGTGCACCATACTTCAGAGATAATTCCTGTAACAAGGATGGAGTGGCTGTATCGCTGCAGCCTACTGTAGTTCCTGTTCCCACTCAAACTTCTCAGCATCTTCCCTGTGGAAACCTGGCTTTGTCATGGAGTTACCCACAGCCGCAGACCCTGAAATGCAATTCATCAGCACAGAGCAAATTTAATGCTGGGTTACGCACCTCCCCTTTGTGCCTACAGCTGAACCTGCAGCCCTGCCTGGCCACATGGTAAATGTATGTATAGCATGGAGAACAACTCTCAAAATAAGGAAATTCAGCACAAGTAACATTAACCTCTTCAGTATACTATTTTTTTTTAAAAGTCTCTAATAGAATATTTTACAAGAGAAAAATCAACAAAGTTGTTCTTCAGAGCAGTCACCTCCACTGGGTCTCAAACCAAATCCCAGAAAAAAAATTTCAACAAAAGCATAAAACAGAGTTTTACTTCTGGCAAAGGCACTGAGATTTTCCTTTAAAAGACAAGCAAAATTACCTACACATGACCAAGATGCTGCAAGCCTTTCTCATCAGGATACTCACTGAAAAACAGTCAATAAAAAATTCTCATGTCTTTGATTTGTCGTGTCTTCTTTGAGAAAGAAATCCTTTCTGACAAAAAAGAGGAAAAAAACGAACAAGAGCATTTTCCCAGGCTTGCAACAAAGTACAATTTTAAAATTTGGGGGGGGGGGGACCTTTACTGAAGTTTTCAACACCCATGACCTCATCCATAAGCAAAGGCAGAAGTCTGCAATGACAGCAATTCTGTGCAATACGCTGCTTCTTCTTTTAATATACAAATCAAATGCCTAATGCCAGTGCTCAGTAGGGGTTGTGTTCAGCAAAAAACAGGCAGCTCTACTAGCTGTTACCTTTCAATATACACAGATACCTATGAAAAGAATGGTGTAACTGTAAGAGAAAAACAACAGGCATCTTTCATCTTAACTTACTGTTAATTAAGCTGCTTATATAATTTATTTCTTGGTAATTTTACAAAGAACCTAAGCAACTGTGAACTCGGTTCAAACATGAAAAAAAAAAACCCTTTCTTTGAACGTTTCTGCTAAATTCTACTGCACGTGCACAGAAAAAATAACCTTGTCAGTACAAAATGCCTTAAAGGAATCTCCCGTCAAAACCACAGCAAGGATGTAGACTGTTGACTGAAAAGAAGAGATCAGTGCAGTCTCTGGAGACAGTATCAAAGGCAGAGACTCTAAGCAACAGCAGATTTAGCAGGTCTCTCACTTCCATCTCTTCACTCCAGGATGCCAGCCATCTCAAGAGACTAGCTCACATCAAACAGAGGGAATGATCAGCAATAGACTCAAAATTAAGATTACATGATTTCATAAAAGGCCAGGGTGCTTCTGAGAGCTAAATACACAGCTGAATTTTGAACAAGGAACATGCCAAACGCTGATGGCATCCTGCTTGTCTTCATCAGCAGCTTTGACGGGAGCGACGGCAGAGCTCCACGCATGCAGCGTTGAGGATGTTCACCAGCACCAACTGACTCCTGCTTACAAAAACACCCTTGCTTAGTACTTTTCCAAGTAAATATGCAAACCAAGAGGGTCTTGACATCATTTATAAAGAATGAGGAAAACACAAATTCAAGAGAAATTGCTGAGAAAGACCTGGACGGCTGGACAGAAGGTGCTACGGAGTTTGGGGCAGTGAAGGAAGAGATGCCAAGAGACCACACAAATACTAAAACAGGGAGCTGCAGTTCCTTCTGAAGATGGACCATGCCGTAACAGCAACTCTGGGGATGTAGATTCTTGATAACATGAAAGAATATCTCCTACTTCTAAAAGACAATCTACATGCCATCGTTTGACAGATGTTAAATTTAAAATCTTTATAGTTACAAATTAGTGGTTTTAAACATTTACTCGAAATACAGCTTGTTTAAAGGCAAAACCTGCTCTCGCACAGTGCAGAGGTGCTGTACTCCAGCAACTGAAAATTTGTTGGCTTTTGTTTTTTTTCTGCAGGACTAGCAGCATTGTCCTAGCTCTAGGTCACAACCAGCAATACGTATTTTCTAAGATAAAAATGCTAGCTTTCCTCTTCCATGATTGCATGATGCACTGATTAAACATTTGTTCTCTAGAACTGGAAATGTTATTTTGCATCAGGAAATCATAGAGGTTTTGATTTGTTTTGGCTTTCATTTGCAGTTTGCCTCTGAAAAATGATACAGGAAGAACCAAAATGTACCTTCCTTACACTGTACATGAAGATAAGGTCTATCAAAAATCTCTTCACTTGTGATGGATAACCTTACACAGCAGGAACAAATACATAAATAGTAATACTCTGAAACTGCCTCCTATTCACATATGTAAATTCCTGTAACTTAGACATGTTTATGCTGTCTGGAACAGCACAGAATGAAAATGGCAACAGAACCCATCCCAACCCCACTGGGAAATTCTGGGTCAGCTGCTGGAGAACTGTCCTGTGCCACCAGACAGTGCTTGGCAATGCTTCCCCCAACGCAGGGAGTGCTACCTTACTGACTCGGGGGTGGGGGAAGGAAAAGAAAAGAAAAAGAAAGACAAAAGGAAAAAAAAAAGAAAAAATAAAGAAAAAGAGAAAGTCTGTTCCTTCACAAGACTGGAAATCTCAGTGTTGCTGGCAGACCCTCGTGAAGCTCCCAACTTCTCTCCCGGTGAGAAGCTCTGCACAAGCAGGAATGCCTTCCAAACACAATGTGAATGGCAATGTTTTTTAAATGTAAGCCTCTCTATGCCTCAGTTCCCCAGCTGTAACATGGACACAATTATAGCTCTCACTACACTGAAGCATTCTGAAAAAAAAAAAAAAAGCATATGTATTTGAGGTGACCAGACAAGATATGCTAAGATTGACTGTCCCACAAAGGTCTTAGGAAAATTAGTATTATCTCAGAGAAAGTTTTCAATAACATGCAATAAAGTCTCTTCATCTATGATACAGTGAGTTAACTCCTAATTATTCACCGTGCTCAGAAGTATTTTTTATCACTCCTTTGATTCCTGGCTTTTACGCCTCTTTTCTCAGTTGTTTCCTCCAGGCAAAAATACTCCCCAGGTGAAGGAAAAAAATGACATCAAATAGAAACCAAAATAGCAGGGAATGCTGGTGTACAGAGTAGTTATTGTGCTAGCTGTAATAACCTGATGCAAGAGCTGCACAAAAGTCTTGTGATAATATGAATATAAAATCCTATCGCAGACAAAGATACACGCCAAGGCATGATATAAATGAATGCCTACTACTGAGTTACAACAAGGCTGAATTTTCCCCTGGAGTCCATGATTGATTAATTCCTGTAACTTTGGTACCTGAAAGACAGGAGATTTTTCTTGGTTGTAAAGAGCCTTATAAGATATACTTAAATGGATTATGTTGATACCTTTCATGGTGTAACCCTAATGATAATTTAATTGAAAAAGTGCTTTAAGCCATAATAGCAGAGACGACAGGATTTCCTTTTTTCACTTTGACAATTATGGGCCAGTTCAGAACTGCTCTCAAAATAAGGAGGAGGACAAATTTCCCATCAACTTAAAAGAATGTGTCAAATTCTGCATTAGTTTTCCTCAAGCCAAATACAGAAATGTACTGGCATCAAAGTCCACACATTTTCTCATCTCTATTCCCAGATCTTTCCTTTTTCATCATGGAAAACACTCTGTTTATCCATGTGCAAGTGTGCTTATTACTGTATCACCTTACACATACTAGTTTTGTTATCTGCTCCTTGGTGCAAATAGCCAGTGCGCAAGGCTACATGATTCTCACCTGTGGTCTTCTAGACTTCCTCCAATCCTACCTTTTAGTGCTTCACATATATTTTTTGAGATGCCATTGGGTTTGTAAGGTTGAGAGCATCACGCCACTAACGAACGTATGGCTCATTATCATCACGTGTATCGGTACCACCGCTTCACAGACATTCTGCTACTAGAAACAGATTAAAACAATTTTTTTAAAAAATATGATCATTTTCCTTTCCATACCTGTCCTGCTGATTTATATACTTCTCACAATCAGTCTGCAAGGTGTGCATGAACCAGGACACGTGCTAAAGCTGCCTCTGCAGGGACGGTGCTGTCGGGAGGGTGTGGCAGGACGCGATAGGAGTTTGTCTGTAATCCCATCCTGTTTCCCAGGCTTGGGGGGAAGCTGCAGCGAGCTGAAAAAGCTGATTTTCTGCCAATATTTTAAGAGGGCAAGCAGGATGAGCTAGGTATTTATAGATCAGCTAACCTGGTATTGATTTCAGGCAAAATAATGTAAAAGCTGTTACAGAAGCAATCAGTAAGGAATTAAGGGATGGTAGCATAACTAATGGAAATGAACACAGTATTACAGAAAAGAAGTCTTATCCCATAAAGCTAGGTATCATTACAAGTATGGCTGGCAACACTATTGGAGAAATAATACACTTAGACTACTGTCAGGCATTTAAATTAGTTTTACATGACATTCCAATTAAAAATTATCAGTGGACATAATCAATGGACAAGAAAACAGATTAAAAGCTGGCTGATCTATCCCAAAAAGTAATTGTAAATGGGAAACTATCAGCAATTACAGACATTTCTAAGGCAATTTTCTATGGATTTGGTCTCAGTCCAATGTTGCTCAAATTCTGTCAGTAACTGGGGGATAAAGTAACACACTAACAGTATTACACAATAACTAACAATATCACTGACAAAGGTTTCTGAAAGAACAGTACTAGATAAGTAAACACCAGTCCAGATCAGTTCCAGAGAGTAAAACATGACAATTGATAAAGTAGGCTCAGCTTCAAATAACCAGCCTCCCAGTATCACCTCATTTCAGGTTCACACATGTATAAATAAAAACATTCGTCACCCACAAAGGACACAGGATGCACTTGAAAAGCTGTAACTTAAAGGAACTTATGGTTACTGTGGCTGACCAGTTCAATGTACAATTACCACACAATCCTGTCACAGAGAAAACCGTCTTTCACATATGGAAAGTTGATACTAGTGACTGTAAATAATGCTATCGAAGCAGTTATTGCATACCGAAACTTCTAGCACTGACTTTTTCAAAAGGAGGTTGACCAGTTGAAAATGACTCAGAAAAGAGCCAACACAATGATCTGTGCCTTGGGTACTCTGTCGTATTCTGAAACAAAAAAGACAAAAAAGAAAACAAACAAGCAAACAAAACACAACCAACCAGCAAAACCTGAGATCTGAGTCTAGGACTCAGTTTGTTGAGGAGAAGGAGAAATTGGAAACACCTCACATCGTCGAGAGGAAGAATTCCAGACGTGCAGCGATGAAAGCTCACCAATGAAGGAAAAGGAAACACAAACAGACAAATTGTACTTCTCACCCCTTCTCTAATATTGGTCTTTTTATCCAACCACTTTCCGTGGCTGGGAACCTGAAGAATAGAAGGAGTGAAGAGAAGGAGAAGGCACTGGGAAGTACAAAGCAACATGTACTAAGATATGATGCAGCTAACCAGGCATAAGTGCTGATCCTACAAACAGCAGGGCATGGATGGTGCCCCTTTGATAAGTGGAAAAGCTCTCTTCCCAGCTATTCAACAATCCGTTGCCTAAGGCATCAACATACTCTTCAGCTACAGAATTCAATCCCTATCCATAATGAGGACAAAAACTATGTACGTGCATGCAATGACTGGCGAGGAAGCTCAGAGCAGTTTGTACCCTCAACTTCCTTTTCCAGAAAATTTATTTGTACTATTAAGCAATCCTTTTGAGGAAAACCTGTAATTTATTTTGCCTTCCAAGGCACAGATGTCAGCATCCCCTAGGCAAGAAGAGACCAGAGATTCAGGGGAGTTATCGTCTGGCCATAGCCATACAGTCAGGTTTTGGTCATTCAGTAAAGGTGCTCTTCACACCTGATTCAACCACAAGGACCCAGATCTTGACCACCTTTCAGCACGTTGCTCCAAACTCATGACTGATCATCTACCACCCTCAACCACCATAGTAGTGGTGCTTGTCCCTTTGCTTCACAAATATTCTGTGAAACAAAATACATAGCAAAAAGAATACAAAGTACTATTTAGTTCCTTAAAAACTAGATAGCTCCAAAGGATATCTAAAAGGATAGATATCCTTTTCAGCCTATCACCTAAACATTTGATGGGTACCATTGACTTGCTCAAATAATTGTTCAATCTTTCCTTGCAGTCCCTTGCAGGTGCTCCACATCTGATTTTGTGAGACAAGGAAGGAAAGGATGAGTTAAGCCCAAGAGAATCACAACTGGCATTACGAAGCCATAACATAAATGGGCCGGCTCTGAATTCAGCTTTTCAAACAGTTCTGCATTCCTAAAGACATCCTGAAGACGTGAGCATTGTATGAGTCTTCTGTTCTTTTTATGCACCCAGAATGTCTTCCTATGGCATAACTTTAATTGGCAAATACTTGCATTCTCTCATTCATTCACTGGCCTTTCAAGCACTCCTCCTGTATTTTCTCATTTTCATTGCTGCACATCCCCTTTGTGGGTATGCAGCACTCTTCCACAGATGTGGAAAAACAAGTTACTTCATTTCTCAACGTACCACTGATGTGCTTACCACCCATGCTTCTGACAGTAAAATCATGGAGGCATAGAAAAACAGCATGAAGAGTAGCATATTAGGGGATGAAAGAGAAGCATTTAGAAAAACTTACACAAGAAAAGGGACAGAAAAAGACAAGGTTCGATCTAGATGTGATATGAACAGAATTAATATGCCCACAGGGCATCTGAGGATGCAAGCAGTCTTTAAATCTCTCATCTTCATTCCCAACAAACTAGAGATGGCAGCTGGAGAATGCAGAAAGCCTACAGATAACCACACCACCATTAACTTTGCCATTAGTGTGTCCTGCCACCAGAGTCTGGAATTCAGCTTGCAGAACAGACCATTTGCCTCTGAACATGTCCCACCTTCCTCCTCCCTGAGCTCGTGGCTGCAAGATCCCATCCCCTCATGCCAGCCTTGGTGTTCATTTGACCTTGGCAATCGATACAGCAATTTAGGGATCTAAACTGGCAGAAAACATTTCATTTTTAATATTTCTTATTTTTGGTAGCCTAGCTTTCCATCGGTTTCGTTCTTGAACTGGCTCCCCAAGGACAAGAGGGGCACCAAAGGGTAGGGGCTGAAGCAGCACCAGCGCTCCCAGCAGCCACCAGCTTGGCCATGAGCAGAGCCACAGCATAAAACCTTGCCCTTACTTAGCACGAAACCCTCTTTTCTAACAGTATCACATTCATTACCTTACACAGAGCATCTTCTGAATGAGGACACGCTACATTTTTGAGTGATCAGTCAAACCCAAACAATCAATTACATCTTTTGTCAAAACTGTTTACTCTTTCACACTGTGCTGGAGTCATTAAGAACAAACACCGAGCAGGACTAGTTATTTATCCTCCTCCTCTTGCCCTGAAAGGGAATTAATCTTAAACTTTCTGTTTAATGATCTCAATAAAGGTTCACTGTAAATGACAGCAGGCTGCACTGACAAATATTTAAAAACAGAAGGGCCTCCGAACGACAGAGTTTAGCAACACACAACTGCTCCTCAACAGGCCCATCAAGTGACGCTGAACCTCTGTGGAAGGCAAGGTTAAAAATGTGCTGTCCACTGCTCCAGCGCTACAGAAAACATGCTGCAATTAGCAACCTCTGGAGGTTCATTCAAGCTGAGAAAGAAAGATAAAAGTGAAAGGAGCGGATTCAAAAGTGATTCTTAAAACTGCTGGCTGACCCACTTTACATTCTCTCAGTGTCTACGAAGCAAATGCAATCCTTTGGTCAAAGAAAGGTAATTAATGAACACATTGTAAATAACCTGCCCTACCCATCCATAACCCCTCTCAGGAAGCCGGCCAGCAGCGTGCTCCAGCCTGCACAGTGAGGTGGGCGACCGTGCCACAGCCCTACATGGCTGTACAGGCATTAGATGAAGCCACATACTGCCCCATGTAATCGGGTACTGCACCCTCACGGCGAGGAACGACGCTTCAGCTGAGGGGATGCAATTTATTAAAACATGTGGTCCAGGTTGAAACAAGCATATCCCTTGGTTTGGCCTGGCCATGGTCCTCAATGAATCCCTCCCTCTCACTACCCTGTACCATGCTGACCTTTTGATGCGCACCGAAACAAGCAAACACATTTTGCCAGAGCAGAATAAACCAGGATGTTCTGAACTCTGTTTAGGGCGATTTTTACTGAAACGCAAGAGGGAGATGGGGCTCAGGCATTCAGAGAAGCCTCTACCCATGGTGACCCGCCCCAAATATTTAGTAGACTTTAATCTGCTTGCCTATGTGGGGTGTGTCTTTCCTTCCCATCCCCTCCAGAGGAAAGAGAGAGTCTGCTTTTACATCTTTAAAACCTTTTAAATCCTATTTTAAAACCGATGCAATTTTTATCATTATTTTCCCTTGATTTCCACTGCTCCCCTATATGGATCTCCTTCCACCCGAGCAAAGCTGACAGTTCCCCATAGCAGCATGCCATGTTGGCAGCCATCGTTTCATTCATATGCACACTCAGAGCACTATAAATCTGCTCAAATATCATTCCTCCCCCGGGGCAATGTTTTTTTCTCCAGAATATCTACATTGCTAGCTGCAGAAATTTCTCCTTCTAATTAACTTACAGGTTCCAAATACCACCAGCTGGAACCACAGTGCACAGTCTGGGTGCTGAATGCAGGAGAACCCAGCTGAAGGACAAGGGTCTTAGCTATTGTTTCTTCGCTTTGGTGCTTTTTTTTTTGTTTTTCCCTTTCATTTAACAGCCAGCAAGTTGAGAACTACCATACATTTTATCAACACATGAATGGACAGCGAATAATCCATGAATTGAACGAATTGAACCTACCCACACAACTCTCAACTGATATTTTTGTTGGCCGTGTCACATCATGTTATAGTTCTGACGTGTCACATTTGTGCCTGAGTCACAGTAACCTGATGGAAGAACAAAGCACGATGCAGTGCAACAGGACGTACCGGTAAGGTCAAAAAAACCCATACAACTATTGATTGACGGCCCACCGCTAATTTGGGTTTAGTTAACTCCTTCTAAAAGACAAGAACAAAGTTCAGAGAAGGTTAAAGTGCATATGCAGAGTTTAATAATCTATTAACACAATAACCTGCCATATATGACTATGCAATAAACTGAGGGAATTTGCCAGAAACACTTCACTTTGCAAACAATATTTACAGCAATGCTTGATTCATTACACGCTCTGTATACACAGAGAAAGGCAGTGTTGCTCTAACGAGAAGGCTCCAAGGCATGAGCTGAACAGTCCTAAGGTGAAAAAAAAACCCTTAGCAGCAGCCAAATCAGAAAATTAAGGTTATAATCTTTTCATTTTTATTCATGAAAACTATTTGTTGTTGGGGCTGAGTTCGGGCAGGCTGGGAAAGAGAATCTGATTTCAAAGTAGCGTCAAACAACAGCACGGAAATGAAGCGGCAATTTTAATCTTAAAACTTTAAAACTTGTAAAGATCAACCCATTAAATGATCTCTGCCTTTAAACTACTGCTTTCTTGACAGGTATTTTTTTGGGTTTATTGGATTTTGTTTATTTAATGCAGACAACAAGGCTGATCTTCATTTTAATTTAAAACCAAAGGCAATTATCAAACAGCCATGGTGCCATCACTGGGAAGAGAGTTACCAGGCTTCACTCTTCTGCCCAACATACAGGCACAGGCTTACTCCTTCAGTCACTTATGCATTAACACAAAGGAGCCGTGCTGCACTGGCAGTCTTGCCATCCTCCTGGAGAGCAAGCTGGGACCTCTGTGAGCCTAAACCAGTCTCAAGGAGGAACTTTAAGAGAGCAGGTTTGTATTGCTCACAGCAGGAAGGGAGACCCTAACATTGAAGATGGTGTGATTTGTGATGATGATCTTAACCCAGCACCACTTCCAGAAATAAATTAGTTACTGTCTTTTAGGGCCATTCATACTTTGCCCATATAAGGCTTCAAGAAAGTTACAACTGAAGTTCTTTTGGCTTGGGGTACTGCTTTTGCTGCCTAAATAAGCCCTTAGAGCACTTAACCAGTAAAAGAATAATGACACCAGCAAAGTGCTCCTCATGTTATACCAACATGTGCATGCTTTGGGTCGGGACAGTAAAAACACCGTGAATGAATGAAACAAGCTATAGCAGTAAAAAAAAAAAAAAAAAGAAAAAAAAATCTCCATTTTGCTGCAGTAACAGAGGGCTCAGTAGGTCCTCCTGCAAATACAGTAGTGTTGTCATACTTCTTTGCCTTACTGGCATAGGTAGATAGGCAGAACCATTTCATAAAGTCCTTTACAGGAGCCTTAGAGGAAAAACAGGGGTGACGGGCAAATCCCAAGAGGGCCACAGTCATGCTGCTCGGTACAGTTATATGGTAATACAATTGGAGAACAAGAAACAAAGCAAAGGGAGACCAAATTTTGCTCAGCCTACTCAAGAACTGTCCCTTGGTTTTGCTGAGGTTGTTCTGTGACTAGGAAGACTTTTTTTTTTCAAACAACTTGTGTGCAGCATTTCAGCATCAAAAATATGCAACGCAGGTTCAAAAGCACGCTGAAGTTCAAACTCCCTTTAAGTTTCCTAGTCTTGCACCTATGAACTGGATGCATCCAAAAATCACTCAAGTAAACACTGGCCATGTATAAAACCACGTTTCAGAAATGTCTATTTTATAGCTAATATTTCCTCCAATCCTGCTATGGATGTGTCCTATGGAGTAGCGTGGTCCTTGTATTATATTACGTGGACCATTGCCAACTACATTTCTCCACCTGGCAGTCCCTAGAACTGATGCAATCCCATAGTGACCATCCCACAGTATCACCACTGTGATTCAAAAGTGTAAGCGAAGTCATGCGATTGCCTTGCCCGCTGAAGTAAATCTTGCTTTCGAGACAACTCCTATGGGAAGGATTGTTTTGCTATAGGATCTTGCAGACCAAAGAAAATCAATAGATTGACACAGGAAACGGAGGGGTTTAATTTTTGAGAGAGAGTGCTTTTTAAACGTATTTATCTTAGTGTACGCGACTGAAACCTGAAGATGTATCAGGACAACACTGGAAAAATCCTCAAAATTGCAAATTTTGGCACCAAGTTTTCTCATGCACTTTCCCCATCCCCAAGAATTATATAACGGGCACTCAGGCAGGAGATTTACGGCTTCCTATTCAAGCCCCCCAGCCATCAATCTAAAGAATCAATTCCTGCTCCTTCCAAACAGAAATGCAACCAAAGACAGACCAAATAGAGCTCTTTGCAAATACAATTGCAAAGTCAGAGCGTACAGAAGGTACCCCCACCATTAACACAGTTATGAAATTGGGAAGCTGCATCAATCTTTAGCACCATATTTTGCCTTCACTGATGCTGTTCTGAAACAACACAAGGACTGAGAGATGATTTTCTTACTGAGTAGCACCATACTTGGAGTAATACATTACTGGTGGGACTCCCCTGATGATGTATTACACTAATGCATCATTAGGATGATGTTTCACACTGATGATATATTGCAGTGCAACATAATGAGAGCAATAGCTCACTGGGTGCATAATCCTGCCAGGAGCTGTGTGCCTGCAGCTCTCCGACTTCATTTGCAGTTCAGGGTGTCCAAGGCTCAGATTCTCAGATTCACACAGTTTAAAGGATGGCAGAGTCAGAGAAATGCCAACATACAGGTGGGTGCAGTTCATTACAGCATACAATGTACAGTATGCTAATATCAAGATATACTTTGGCATTGCAGTTTTACACCTGTGCAAAACATCTTCAAACTAAGAAGCTGCTGGAGGCAGGGCTGCTAAAGCTTCTTATTCTTATGCTTGCCTGCAGCAGCCATCGTAGCAGACTCTGGTTGCTTATAGCCTTGAGAAAAATACTTAGCTTAAATTTTCCATGCCAAATGTCTGTTAGAAGAAGGGGAAAGGCTGGGAAAAGGGGGTGGTTGATTGTTTCTAATCAATAACTTCAGTGAAATCAGTTCTGTTCAGCTGTTTCTATGACCCAGACTAAGAAAAAAATAAGTAGTTTTGCCAACAATGAAAGATTCTGGTGACCTTTTTTCTGACCTTTTTTTAACAAACAGAGCTATTTGATCTGTATGAAATTTTAAAAAGACCTTTGCACTGTGATCAGTGTCATTGACAAGAAGGCAACATTTTAAGATTTGTGAACTCTTCACCGTGAAACCATATACAATGTTCAAAGGGAGGGCAAACTGATACATAAACAAGGAAGGAACAAGCCAGTTTGACTAATAAAAGAACTTCTCCTCCAGTCTCTCACAAAAACATTAACATTTACAATTGAACCACAACTTCATTACTTATTTATTTTTTGCTTCAGTACCTTCGGGGTTCTTGACTAAGTCTAAATGTGCACACACACACAAAAATATAACGAGGGTTCTGCATGTGATTTCCAACATTGTGGATTTATTCAGTTCTGAAAAACATAACAGTATTTTAGACAACTACCTAATGTGCTCTGCACGTATCTGCAACCGTATCCTGGGCTGCACCAAAAGCAGCGTGGCCAGCAGATCGAGGGAGGTGATTCTGCCCCTCTGCTCCGCTCTGGTGAGACCCCACCGGGAGTGCTGCGTCCAGCTCTGGAGCCCTCAGCACAGGGAGGACATGGGACTGTTGGAGCGGGTCCAGAGGAGGGACACAAAAATGATCCGAGGGCTGGAGCACCTCTCCTGCGAGGACAGGCTGAGAGAGTTGGGGTTGTTCAGCCTGGAGAAGAGAAGGCTGCGGGGAGACCTTATTGCAGCCTTTCAGTACTTAAAGGGGGACTATAAGAAAGATAGAGGCAATCTTTTTAGGAAGGCCTGTTGCAACAGGACAAGGGATAACAGTTTTAAACTAAAAGAGGGTAGATTCAGACTAGATATAAGGAAGAAATTTTTTACGTGAGGATAATGAGGCACTGGCACAGGTTGCCCAGAGAAGTGGTCGATGCCCCATCCCTAAAAACATTCAAGGTCAGGTTGGATGGGACTCGGAGCAACCCGATCTAGTTGAAGGTGTCCCTGCTCAGTGCAGGGGGGTCGGACTAGATGACCCCTAAAGGTCCCATCCAACCCAAACCATTCTATGACTCCATGATTCTATGTTCATCTTCCAGGTTCTCCGACAAAAGAGTAGTCCATGGTGGATGGACCAGACTCCTCTCCAGGGAACATCAGCTTCTCTGGTCACACACTGAAAGAAACCTGGCTGTCATACCTTTCTCCTAACAACTGTAATTGAGAAACCACAGGGTATCTAATGAATCAGAAAAGAGTATAGCCATCTCAAATAGCTAAATGATGAGTTACTATCTGATTTTTTTTTTTTTCATATGCAGCCTTTCAGACTGCCTGAGCGATAGGGCTCTGCCTTGTAGATGCTATCTCCAGCCAGTATAGCAAACAGGTTGGGAAAACAGAGGAAAGAGCTGGCCTTTCCAATTTTAGTCTTTCAGCCAGTTTGCAGGTGCCTCTGCACCAGGAGAGAAAAATAAAAAAAAAGAGAAAAAGACACAGTTTTAGGAGACCACTTCTGATCAGCCCCCCAGCACATCCTGGGATAAATTAATTTCTAAGAACATGATTATGCCAGTTGAGCATCACACCAACCTAGAGAGTAGCCTGAATCCACCCATCAGGGTAGCGGGTGTTTTCCAAGCAGGGCTGTTCCCTCCCCATTGCCCAAGGAGACAACAAGGACCACAGCAGAGAGAAGAAGGGACTGGCACAAACCCCACCTTGTAGCTTGCGGCACACAGCTATGCTGTCCCCAAGCCTGGCGATAGCAATGAAAACTCACCCCTTAAACAGGCTCCAAGAAAAAAAAAGAAGAAAGACCAGAACGGCTTCGTGCATTTCCTCCACTAGGTGCCCATGCAAGGGCCAACCGCCATAAATTCTCTGGCACAGAAGCATTATACCAAGGGAAAGGAATGCTTTTCCATCTGTGTATTTCCCCTCAGGCGCTCACTTGATAATGAAACCAGTTAAGGTCTTTGGGTTCACAATGTTATTATAGTCGGATAATATTTTGTTTGCAGCCGAGCCTGAAGAACTCCTAAGTAGCACATTACAGGCACCATACACCTGTTAAGTCATGGCGTTTCTTCTCTAAGTGGACAAATCTGTTTTAGCCATCTCCAGAGATTTTCCGCTCACAGTTAATTATGAAGCGCTGACTGTATTCATTTCCTGATCTTAGAGGGAATCTATAACAAATGTATGCCACAGGTGAAGCCCGTTCCCTCCGTCCCTCAGAAATACCAGCAAGCAGCCCCAGCTGCCCTCCTTCACCCCTTTCCCCCAGCCGTCCTGGACCTTCTGCTCTGACACAAACCCTGCACAGAAAATAATAACCTATTATTAGGAAAGAAAGTGCACGGGCTGACTGAGCCTAACATTTTAGAAAGTAATTTATTACAAATGCACTTCTTGAACACACAAACAACAGCACAGGCGGCCAGTCCAAGGTCATTCTGCACAGCCCTACGGTGAACACCATAACAGACAGACCCAATTCCAGCTGTTCTGCAGTCAGTGATGCCCATGTACAGAGCCACCTGGCATGGCAGCAGGATTTTATTCACTCTCTGCATAGGCGTACGTGGCTACAGAGATGATCATGTGTTTCCCAACGATTTGGGGAGCAATTTTGTTTAAACCAACTGATGGGCTCAGCAAGAAATTTGCCCCTTGGTTGATTTGAAACTCATTGGAGCCACTTGTGTCCTACCATACATATCCAAGTACACAGTTTTGATCCAAAGTATCATTGTGCCTTGTATGGTACAAGATATTCTGAAATCAGGTCAGGCGAGATAAGCATTCTGGGGAAAAAGATAAGGGAAAAATAGTCCATTCTAAGAAAAAGTGATACTTTGTTGTGACAGCAACCTTTCTTCATGCTCCTCCTAGCAGGCTGATGTCCTGGGCACAAATCCTTGGAAAAACATCTCCCTGACCTTAGAGACACACGTTGGGTCAATGGTTCCCAACTTTCCGGACCGATAGACAATTGACAACGATCAACATTTTTCTCAAATCGTCACACGCGCTTACCATCAACCTTGTGATTGGAAACACGATCAAGGTGAGGTGACTCAGCAGTGTGGCTCTAATGCCTTCTCCATTACTCTTGAGGGATGATCAGTGCTCCGTGGACACAGGTGAAGAGACCCCCCTTGGCTGGTGTCATCTCTGAGAAACTTAGAAAATGAATTTGTTCACTGGCTCCCACATTTTTACACATTGTTTTACACCAAATCCCAGGAGCCAGCCGCCTCCTGTGTCATTGTACAGGCATGGTCCCCCTCCCAGACTATGCCCTCCCCAAGAACCAGCCTAACATTCCTGAAAACACTTTCACATCCCTCCCACCCCAAAGACAACATCTCACTGAAGATGCCACCCTTCTACTCTGAGGATAAAAACAAAGCAATTCCTCCAGTAAGGAAAGAGGGAGCACAAATATTTTCTGTAATTATACATACGTTTGTATGCCTTCATATTGGATAAAAGCACAGAAGCACACAAACACCACAGAAATGAATTAAATAAAAAAACCCCAGACTCAACCAGAAAACTTGTAGGGACAAGAAAGTAAAGGAAAAGATTAAAGGGAGAGCTCCTGGGTGATGGGCAGGTGGAGTGGGACAGGAGGACTGCGACTTGAAGCTAAGGTAAGGTAAGGGACTTTGGGTACTGGATTCTTTTTGTGATTGTGCATTACTTAATAGCTCTTTGCCCCACTCAGGCAACAGATCTGACCCCAGAATTCCATTTTTCCTCCAAAGAGAGGAAACCTGCTAGATCTCAAAATGTGCTCAGTGCATCTGATGAGAAAGGAGAGGCATCCGCTCCAGAGAGCCCTCGCACCAGTAGGATCTCAGGAGAGCAGCTTTAACAACTTTGTTTAGACCTCCCGAATTTTTTTTTTCCTAAAAGACCAAATTAACCAAACAGGGACACACATTTCTTATCACTTCATTACTTTCTTACAGGGCCTATAACTGTGGAGACTTCTGGGCAGCCGAAACAGTTTCATGGGCCCAGAACTGACTAAACAATGGATTATCAAGCAACATCTAAGGAGGAAAAATGCACATACCCCACTCTGGTTTTTAGTGCTAATGCTCTTCCTACGTATACTTTGTGAGGTTTGTAAATTTTGGGCTGTCCAGTGTATAATATTCTCAGCACTGTTAGAAACCCACTGGCATACATGCAGAGCGCTTCACAACAGTGGCAAAAGTTTGGCAGAAACCCCATTTAAACTGCCCACAGTAGTGACTTTCCAAATGTTTACACTAGTGATGGACCGCCTCATTTAGGCTTTACCTTGGTTACGGAACACTCCAGCTTCGTCTTGGACGACAAGGTAAAAATTCTTTGGTTATTGAAAAAAAGTGAAATGGGGAGTACTTCCAGTATAATACTTTGATACTTGTGGAGTTGAATAAAAGCGAGCATTTTTTGTGACTTGTGCTATATGTTTTAATTCACCTTCCCAAACAATTTATAGCAATGATTCACATTTTTTACTATAAGTAAATACAATTACCTATTCTTAAAAATCAAAGATATTGCAATATGTTTTCATCAAGCTTGTGTGAGTAACTACATATTAAAATGGCAAACATCCCTTCCAATAACATCCTGGCAGAGTTCGCTTCTTCTGCAACTAATAAAACTGGAGGAAAGCAAACCGTGCTCCAAGATGCTTGGCTGTGGCGCCATGAGACAGCTGATGCATTCCAAATGTCTGTCAGGTCACTTTGCAAAACCAACCACTGCTAATCAATAGTGAAATCCTTCTCTCTGTGGCTTAACTATATTTCTGGTTTTGTTAAACAGAAGAAAATTGCCAATTAGTTGGACTCTGCCGGACCACGCAGCTAGGGGAAACATACTGTCAACCTGACCGGTTCAGTTAACAGTTAAGACGACACAGTTCAATTGCAGTTCAATTACGATACTTAATCGATCACTGACTGTGCATGCAGGTTTTGTGAAGTAAGCTGCAGCATCTTACTGTTGGTGTTCAGAAGAAGCACGTCAGTCTCCAAAGGCTGTCTTGTTTCTAAGCATCCAGCCATTTTTTTAGAAGCCCCGAACTCAGCTTTGCACTTCTAGGATGTGAGCCTTTCTTCACCTCCATTGCTTGGCACTGAAGTTATGTCCCTTTCCCTTACTCTTTATACGTCTTCCTTTTCTTGATTCTGAGCTACTTGGAACAGAGATCATATCTCCCTCTTTGTTTGGAAACTCTACAGCAGTTTGTGCGTTGCAGTGGTATAATAAATAAAAAGTAATAAAAATGTTAGGGAAGTCCTTAGAAAAGTCCATATTATTTTTACAATTACTCATGCTGCCGCTATTTAAGAAACAATGCCAGGAAGATCTAGGACTTGAAGGGGACTTATAACAATTTTTTCTAAGAATATGCCATTGAAACAATGATGTTACCAACAGCAAAGTGTTTTGCAAGGTGTACAGCTTCTCCTGCTGCTTTTTCGAGTGCTTCTAACAGATGTTCAGTTTCAAGTGGTCTGCAGATACCAATAGGCTGATGGTTCTGCAGGAATCGGAGCAGCAGATGTGCCCTACATTCTGTTTTGCTATTCCCTTTATGAATCGATATGTCACCCCGTGGGTTTATAGCTAGTTAATTTTGTAATGACATCACTATTTCTATACTTTTAATGATTCTCGCAGGATTTAATTTCTCAAATAACAGAACTCTTGATCCTGGAATTGCTATACGAAAGCAATATATAACAAACAGATTTGTTTACATGATACAGTTCTATTTCCCACCAAATGCCTTCACTGATAGCTTTTAGGAAATGCTGGTATGCAGGTGAATTCTTCCAAAGACTGCAGATTTACAACATGGCCTCGTTTCAGGACTCCAGACTTAAGGTCTGTGCATCTCTCTACAGGATCGTTACCCTCAAACAAGCATCGCTCGGTGGCTGGAAGGAATGAAGATAAGAAGGGAATAAGGATAGAAATAATGGGGATTTCCACTGGCTCTGCTTTAGCCCCTAGGTATTGCCCCTGTCAGATGCTGTGCTCCACAGCAGTGTAACTTTACTACTTGCATGGTACCCAAATAAAATCACAATGGACAGGAAATTGCACTGCATTTTCCACTGACGGTGACCTGACTGTGACAGGGCAGCGCTCCGGCTTTTGGCTTGGACGCTTTCAATCTTAAAAGGGAGCCAAGTTTTTTCTCCCTCAAATACAGTTGCAGAGGTTGTTAGAGCCCAGAGGTTTTGCAAGCCCTTAGGACGAACCTCTGATAACAGCTTTGGGCTGCCCAGAGCAAGCAGCAGGACACCACCTTTTTCCCCGGAGTATTCTGTACTGTTAAAGAACATCTTTCTTTTTGTTTTTAAATACAGGGAGAGAAAAGTGACGCTATTTCCTTCATAAAAACTAATTTTCTGGTATTTAAAAAATGACTGGGTAAAAACGTTATGGGTTGTTGAAAGGTTCTAGTAAGGTATGTTATGTTATGAAGCCTTGAAACATACCTGAAAACTTTTAACTTTGAGAAGTGAGAACTGCATAAGCACACATTTCCCCCCCCATAATATCTCAGAAATTATATTCCCAAATTACTGCAAATATCAAAATACATCTTTAGTAAAAGCCAGTTCTTGAAAAGTGTCTAAGTCTTAAATTTACAGAATGAACACTATCCACTCTTACATGCCCTTACTGATCTAGACGAAAGATCAAGGCTTTAATTTCTGAGAAGCAACTAGATAATTTTTGTACGTATACAGAAGAGGATGATCTCCTGTTGTGACCACAGGCAGAGTCTCCACAGCCCTCGCAGGAGCTGTGCATCTGTGCTGGCGTCTGAATCCATCCCTAGGAAGGTAAAAGGATAAAGAAAGTATTTTTGTGAGTTTCTCTTTTTTTTTTTTTTTTTAAGATGTTCCATCTTTATTTCTTGCCATTCAGATTTCTTTAAAAAAGTGAGTATGAGCCTTAGTGCAAGTCTCAGATTTAAACTTATGAAACTCAGGAAAGCTAAAGCTGAGGTAAAAATCAAATTTAACTGGCCTTCAGCATTGAAAAATAGCAAAGAACAAGCTCTACCTGGAGTTCCACACCTATCACTTGCATATGTTAGCTGACTTCCATTTAAATTTAAGAGATAAGCAAGCATGCTGTGTAACAGTGGGCAGCACACCGAGCCCATGAACACCTCGGACTACTCCGAATGCAGAAGTGCATTCCCCAGAGAGACTGCTCACCACAAGTCCTCCAGAACCCCCTCTCACGCTCTGCTCTGGGCTCCCTAGAAATGCTGAACCAAACTCTTCCATTGCCCAAACTCAGCATTTCTCCCCCAAAAGCTCCCAGCCAGGACTTTCAGCCCCTCTCCCAAATGCCTTGAACTATGGGATGAAAATCATGCTCAAAATCTTTGCTCCTCCAGCATAACTAAACTACTTATACTGGTGAAGCTCATTTGTGCAGGTGGCTGGACTTCCTTGGGGGCTTTCCTGAGAAACAAGGACCACCATAAACCTGCAGGTCTAAGCCGAAGGCGCATCACCTTGGAACAGCCTTCTCCAGCATAGAGGCATGCCCATACAGAGACTTCCATTGCACTGCCAGCACTTCCCCTCCTTTGAAACCTGAACTCCCAGCCAAAACACGCACCCTTCTGGCCATACGTGTCCCCCTATGGAGGCTATGAAGGAATGAACACACACACGTGGCAGATGTTGGGCACATCGCTCAGCACACAACTTCAGGGTGCTCAGATACATCAGTCAGGAGCTCAGCAGCCTCACCCAGAAGAGACCCACTACGTTGAGGGTACGACTGCTTTCTAAAAATGCATTATCTAGACAAAACAGTTGAGTATCTTAGGGATGCAGGTTCTGGTTTTCCGAATATTTCTGATATTTACTCTGACACTTCCTCTGAGCGCGTGTGGTGTTTTGAAAGGAAAGGAGTTTTCTGTTGCTTAAGGCCAGTCCTTCCTGTTTGTTAGTTTATCCCAAATCTAAGTTTGCACGTGAATAAAACTGTTGCTTTAAGTCTGATTTCAAACATGTGGTAAAGGAGTATCTAACAATTTTATGAGATATAGTTACTTTTGTAGAGGGTGAGTTTGCCCTGGGGAATTTTCCCTGACTAGATTTATCACAAGTTTTTTGAACCAGATAATTTTGTTTGATAGCACATCTGGCAGCATCATAAAATCTTGACGTCCCAAGCTATTACACAGGAATTACTTTTGTAAATCATTTATGAATATTACTGATGTAGGCCTATTCTGGGCAGTAAGAAAGGAAACAGAGCGCTGAAGGACAAAGGAAGGGAAAAAGGATTCCCTGCCCTTTCGGGACTCATCAGATAGGGTGGGTATTTATCATTTTAAATGGGAAACATGCTGTCATTGATACAGCTGAAAAGTCTACATAACACAACTTGTTCCCCATATTCCCTGAAGAGGCAAAAGGGGGAGAAATTCTAGCTAAGGAAAACCATAAATTGATTTCTACTGATGAAAAGTTGCCCTATCTGAATCCTAAATAAGGCTTCCCAACTAAATGCCACATATTGCTAAAAGCATAGTAAACACAAGCTAACAACCCAAGAAGAGTAAAGAGGAAAGTCTCACCAAGGCCAGCACTGAGGCAAAAAAAAAAAAAAAAAAAGGCAAGCACATTTTAGCTAAAAAAAAAAAAAAAAAAAGTGACATGCCTTTTGAACACAGCAACATGACTAAATGGAAACTCTCCACGTAATTAAAATAACGTGATTAGGGATTAGGTTTTCTTAAAACTGTAGCTGCTAAACATATGCCTTCAGACAGAAACCTGGCAAAATGAAAGCTTACGTCTACTTTTAATACCATGAATTATCACACGATTAACAATTTTGGAAGATCGCACTTACCAATTTGGATTGGAAATCCATCAGACATTGAGAAAACTTTGGGTGCCACTACCCTGGCAAACCCAAAATCTGGCATTATACATCTTTTGAATGATATACTGTGTTTCATTTGCAGTGGATCAACCAACACCAAACACACCATCACCAGCTGGAGGGGCGACAGAGGGGGTCACCCAGGAGGACCCAGCACCAGGGTACTGGAACCAGCCCTTTGCTCTTCATTCCTGACGTCCCCAATAGTGGGAGCTACTAGGTGTTATTTTTGTTGGGCCAGAGCAAAGGAAAAATTCGTTCGCAATACTCCGCAGAAACATATTTCCAGCCTTAGGTAAGAAGGCATTTTGTTGGGGAATTTCCTTGCTGCGGGGTCCATAAGGGGGGAAGGAGCAATTCTCTGACAGCTCCTATTAGACTTCCAAGTGCCAGGCTCCTTCAGACTATAGCAAGTCTACAAGGGATGCACAGAGCCATTACAGACCACGTGCCAGAATTACGCCATGCGCTCCCCAGCCAGAGTAGAGAATTTCTAAATTTGGCTTCCTCCCAGGAAGCAAATTCCTGTCTACGCAAACCCAGAACCGATTTCTTGCAGATGAGCCCCCTACCCACTAAAATCTGAAGTGGACTGCATCCACAGGATGCTAAGGATTCACTTCAGCAGGGCAGAGCTACAGCAAGAGCCACCAGCTGCGCTGAGTCGGGAGGCACTTCTGGGTTTTCAGAAAGTGGCAGTACTGAAAAAAGAAGCTCTAACATGAAAAAATAACTTTACATTTTTTTGATAGTTTTGGATTAACTATAATCAGAAAATGACAATGTAACATAGTTCTATTAATCGAAGCATAGATGCTTTCAAGCTGCACAAAGAGCCCAACCAGGAAAAAACACACAACATAAACAAAAGGAAGAACTGAAAAGAAATGGTGGTTTCTAAGGTCATGAATGGTATCTGTAGGGTATCATCTGGACATTGCTCCTCAGACTTGCCAGCATGAGGCAACACTGGCTGTAGCCAAGAAATCTGATATTCATATTCTGTTTATCCCCCTCATCCTGAATGCAAACACATGTTCTGTCTTTTCAATAAAGATGTGCAGCACATGCACTGAATAGATACAGAAGTCTTAAAAGTCATCTGTTAATTGCAGATACATGTAAATGACTATGTAGTAAGCCTTCCCAGGGAGGCAAAACTGGAAGAAAAAAGGGAGACAGCCACACTAAAATTAGAAGGCATGAAAAACCTCAACAACATAATCAAGCAAGGTTGATTCATATATTTTTTCTAATTCAGTACAACTATTATAATATTATTTTAGACAATTCCAGAGTGCCAAAGAGTGCTGAAGGTTGTTTTTTTTTCTTTCAGTCCACTATAGAGAGCACTTGCCTCAGTAACTATGCTGAGGGAAGAAAATCCATCATGTATTAACCATACTCCAACCTCCAACAGAAATATTCCCCATTTTGTGAAGTAAAGTGAGATGTGGGAGTCCTTGACCTTCTAAGTAATTAAGGGAAACGGAGACATTCTTGTTTTTATTAGAGAGACACTAAACTATTTGAAAATAATTTGAATAGCTGGAGAATTAGTGTATTTGCCTGTTCATGAGCAGTGCAGATAGTTTAGAGTTCTCTTGGGGGCAACACATCGTAATGAATATCTGCTATTCATATTTAATGCAATCTGCCAAAGAGTGCTTTTGGGAGGACTTTCTGTGTCAATATAATGATTAACAACAGAACTGGAAAAGTAAATGAATTCCTGCAACGGGTGGGGCTGGCAAAAATATCTTGCAGTACTACACCAGTAACACTAGATTTAACTGTACTCTTTTTAATTATACCAGTGGAAAATCCATTTCCCAGGGAAAACAAAAAAACAAGCAAGCTTTAAGTTGGAGTTAAAGCAGTAAATAACCAGCAGTAATGGAAGGAAAAACAATTCCAGCAGAAAACAACGCTTAAAATAACAATCTGCCTGGCCTGAGGATGTCTAAAAGCCTGAGATGCAGTAATACTGGCTACCAAATATAATAATTAGTATTTACATAGCACTATTCAGAAGTAAAGCTTTAGTTAGTTCATTGTCTACCTCTTCAAGTTCCTCAGATGATCCTACTTTCCATACATTTTCTCATACCCAAAAGATTTATATAAAACAGAATATAAAGTCCTTTATTCTTTACAATGTACTTTTAAAACACCCCAGACAGAAAAGTATGGAAAAGTTTGGCTAAAATACAACGAATGACCTTAGTACAGATTTTTCTCCTTGACATCCCAACAGTCCTCTAAATAACACATTCAGATTTTTTTTTTAAACTATCTGGATGAAGCAATCTTACTATGTTTATATAAATTCCAGGACATTCTTGTAGCAGGATTACCACTCTCCCCTGCCCCCTTACCAAGCTACTCCTACTCCTTCACCCTTGCAACAAATGAAAGCAGAATATTGAGGATCCAAAGGCTCATATCAGCAGCCTAAGGACCAAAGCATGACAGAGGGATAGAGGTAGAATATGGGATTGCTCCCATCGAATGCCATGGGCTACGTGCATTGCCCCATTCAAGTAGGATGCCTGAAGCAGGATGCTCAATCCAAGCAGAAAGGGAACAATTGCTAACTAAGGTGTTTTATTATTTAGTGGCTCCCACAATGGCTACTGTCCAGATCCTATTTTAATTTGATCTAAGATACACTCACGGATTACCTTCATCACAGCATGAGCACAGATTAAGTTTTTTCCTCCCCATGCCACAATCTCCAGGTCATGCCAACTGGCTTTGTTATGTAGCGGTCTTCACCCATGTTAAACTAATAAAATCTGACTATTCTGGTGAAGTAACGTTACAGAAACCAGTCTTACGAAGACGCGCTACCAATGAGCAGCACAGCTTCATCTTCCCCATGCCGAGATTCACTTATGAAACGGCAACACTGCTGTGGCCTTGTGGTTCCATCAGCCAGAACATAAAGACAGTACCTTCCTCATCAGTTTTCAACTCAGTGGATGTACTATGATGATCTGCATTGATTTTACATACCTTCCTTCTCAAATGTCAGGTGGTGCTTCACTTGGTTAGGGTTTTTTGTAGGTTTTGGGTTTGTTGTTTTTTTTTAAAACTAATTTTTATATTTAGTCTTTTTCTAGAAATTAAAAGTTGCAGTTACATCCATAACAGACGTTTTATAAAGAAGGTAAACTCTTCTTAAGCTGGTATTCTTACATTGTGACAGTTGCTTTACTGGTCTCTGGCAATAGCATTACCAGCATTAGGTCTCATGACAGCAAGATGGGCCCCTTCTTCCAGAAATTATGAAGAGCAATGCCACTCAGATACCAGAACTGCCTGTGTGTGCCTACATGACTGCTACTCACCTCAACCTAAGATGCTTTTACTTTAATAAGATGTCATGTGACAATCTTTGCCCATATTTATTTTTTCCTCCCCCAAATGCTTCACTAAGATTTTGTGATTTTCCTATCATAAACATGTCAGGCTCTGCAGGACTTTTGTTAAGCATCCATTCCCACAGCTGCTCCCAGTCCAGCAGAGAGATGAACCCTGTTGGTCTAGGACAGGCTGGTGTATGACCCAAGAAGCACAAGAATGCCTCCAGTTTGGCCTTCCCTTACCATTTCTAAATGAGCTAAGCAGTAATCTCCTGAATCAATCTTCGCTATTTTTTTTGTTTAAATATAGAAGCAATTCCTCATTATTAATGCAACCAGGGAAGCCTGCATGCCATCTGATCTCAGGAGTGAAGACGTCTGCTCTGTGCTGTATGGGGTAATACAGTGGTAGGTAAATCAATCGCCCTTATAAAAGTAACGATCTTCTTGACCATGGTCTTGGTTGGTGCTAATGCATAGTTCATGTATGTATAAAAGTGATATTTTTTCATCTTCTGACCTCTTTAGCACTGTGACCAGCCTTCTAATTACTAAGTATTTTGCACTATGTATCTCAGTATAACAACAGAAGCCAAGTCACAGGTCATGGAGGCAACAGCATTATTAACATCAATGAAACTAAATCACTCCATCCTGCACTCTTATTGTAAGCTCCTTTTGCTCACAAAATTAGTAGGTCTAAAATACTGTTGTCTGTTTAATGGTGCTGGAAATACCTACACCAACTGTAGATTAAGATAACTTTATGCAACTTGATATAAGGTTATCTGCCATCATGGGAAGTCTAAAACCAAGACAGAACAAAATAAAACAGGACAATAATATGAAGGCTTAAATGATTGTAACTTTGAACAAAAACTGTTGAATTGCATTATTTTAAAAAGACTGAAGAGATCTTTACAGCATTCCTATTACGTAAAATAATTTCTATTGGATTTTGCATGAATGGGAAGAATCTAGAAGATAAATAGTACAATAGCTTCAAGCATATAGAGAGCAGTGGTTGGCCAAACTTTAATTTTTCCAGGTCTTTGCAAGCGAGATTTATATTCTTCCACCATCCAGAATAAGTTCTAATTTTAATATAGGCCATCAATCTGACCTCAGCCCATGGGTGGCTTTATTATTAAAAAAAAAAAAAAAAATTAAAAACATCCACAATGAGAATCAAAAACCTGAAATATAACCTAAAGGTCAACCTACTTGCTTCCAAGAAGTTGTCTCCATAACACTACTGATATTAACCTCAAGCTCCAGAATCAGAAGTCTTGTTTCAAAACAAGACAGACTGTTACCACCAAAGGTAAGAAAACAGAGTAGTACAAACAAGAAGAGTCATCCTGCAGGCAACTGTGTCTGAAAAGAAATTCTCATTGAAGTCACCCTCCTCCCTATCTTGCCGATTTTAGCTGGTATTTTCAAACATTATTGCCTCAAGCTATGCACAACAGCTGCCAGTCTTTCATGCTCAGTCAATGCGAGCCAGTGCTGCAAAGCACCTCAACAAGAATAATGTCCTGAAAATGCTGGGACCAGGGCATAAAGACGCAAACCCAAAGACTCAGTAGCCATCACTTATTTACATATCTACAGAAATTCGTACTTAGCACTACTTTTTTGAAAGGCTGAACACCGACTGACTTATTAATCATTAATAATGCATCTGCAACGCACTCTTAATTCCACAGGACCAACTCATGGAAAAGAAAAACTGCATATCTGATCATATACATTTGGTATTTACCAATGTACACCTCAGAAAAAGTTCCCATTCACTAATTACACTCTATTTCTTCAACAGGTGAGTGTTCTTGCAATAACGGGAGATAAATTCAGTACGGTGTTCTGATAATTAACCAGGCTAATTTCTGAAAGGATTGGAAAGTCAAACAGTTATTTGCAGACCTTCTGGCTGAAAGAGTTTCATTTTTCTCCTCTAATAAAGATAAACACTCTGCAATAAAACAGCAAATACAGGCCTGACCCTATTATACCTCCTCCCACATGTGAATGCGTGAAAACTGTCCACATTAACTGGGGAAAAAAAAATTGCTTTACTTCAAGACTGCCCAGTCTTCAAATACACATATGTGAGACACAAAGCTAGAATTAGTATTAGGCAGCACAAACCCCACAACTTCACTCTTCAGCAGTTTTTTCTTCACCATGGTTTCCCATTCATGTCGGGAGCTCCAATTTCACGTGCTTTCTATTGAAAGATGTATGAGGGGCACTGTTACAGCAAGTCTCTTTTTCCTTTAGTAGAAAGCGCAGTAGTTCTGCAAATTTACTGTTCAGTCAAGACCTTTTCATATTGAACAACCACAGTAATGTATTTAGACAATCATCTTCATAATGAACTGACCTGCAAAGCTGTATACATTCTGTTTTTCCTCACGTGAGTGATAAATGCATCAGTCTCCCACTGCAAAGACCTTCAGAGGTACATCTCGTCTATGTGAAGCTACTTAAAGAGTTTATACCTGGGACAGCTTTATTTGGAGCCACTTAAACATACATAAAATTAAGTCCAACCAGGAAACGTGTTCATCATAAAGCAATGAAAACAAACTTGCCCAGCTAATACACTCAGCAATACTGAAAACGTGAGAGTGCTACGTGTGGAACCCAAGCATAGACTCAAGGGCTCATTCTGTAGCCATAGGCAGCTCACAGCTACTAGCTCTCCACTGGGCTGCTCTTCACAAGCTCCCCAGGAAGTAAGCAGTTACTTACGGAAGAAAACGAAAGCAGTATTAATTACTGTGCAACTTAAGAGAATTCTATACTGAGGAATCATCGCTGTTCATGAATACAGAATGGCCAATTTTTCTTTAAACACAACATTGGATTCTGTAGCTAACATGATAATGCAGGATATGCCAAAATCCACAGCAGGTTTTATCACCTCTGGTTTCCGTAGCCTTGGTATATCATATAGTTGCATGTTTATTTTTATAAAAACAAGATTAAGTGAAAATGGTATTTCAAAACAAATGCATGCTCTTTGCCCAAGTAAAATACATCACAGATGAACAACTGCAATTACTCTTAAAATAATTTCAGAACGAACACGATCAGTCTTTGTTAGAGGAAAACTGGTCAATAAAAGTTATTAATACCAAGCACTTACTTGCAGGTGACGGGGTGCTGCATCCGCTAGTTGGGGGGTGACTCTGGAGTCCATGGAGGGAAGGTAGCGACAGTCCACCGATGACTGGAGGAAAAAGTAATGGATATGGCGCTGCTGGATAGTGAGTCATATGTCCATTCACTGCTGGTACTGGACATGTGCGGCTGCTGGTTGTCATGTTAACACCTCACAGTGTATAAATATTATGTTGCATCACTCCAGGCCTGCAAACAGATACCTCAACTTGTGAATGAAGAGGGCTGTCAAGCCTGCAGGTATGGCTTGAGCTGGGTTGTGTGATGATTAAAAGGTAATTCACTAGATCAGGTCCATCCTATATTTCATTACTGCTTCCTACTGTTTTCTTTTCCAGGACATTCTTGCTCTGCAGGCTGTGGACAGGAAGTCTTCTTACTGTGGGTATCAGGGCACAGTTCAGTTGCTTACGCAAATGTTTTTCTGGGAGGACAGTTGCTCTCTACAGATGCATACTGATATAGTCTGCGGGAAGAAGAAAAGAATATATTGATTATAAAACAAATATTTTTTAATATATACATGTAGAAAAATCTTTTATCCCTTTGCTACTTTTTTAAGTGATTACATATTTATCGGTGTCCTACAAGATCAGCTTGATGGTTAACCTGGGGGTAAAATTCTCACTCTACTGAAGCTAACAGTAGAACCCATTAACTTGACTTCCCTGCCTGACATGTTACACCAAAAACAATTTCTGGTCAGACGCAATCTTGTTTTGGAAACTGCCAGTTTTAAAACCAATGCATCAATAAGTACCTGAAATATTGATACTGGGGGAGAAAAAAAAATCAACTTCTGAAAAATTTCCATGTACATGAAAGGTTTCAGCTTCCCCATAGAAGCTACACAATGAATATCACGGAGGAGGTGCTCTGCTTGCTTCAATGCCATGGCTCAGGCAGGGCACTGGGGAGATGTGTCTGAGGCTGATTTTGTATTGGGCTGTTAAAACACTAATTGGTTTACCAATGATTGTTCTCACAAAGGATAGTTAGTTTATCTTATTATCACTTAAGAGATACTTCACCAATTGTTCTCTTTTTTAATTTTTCTTTTTTGGGGGGGGAAGGGGGAACTGCCTCTATCACCAAATAAACAAGCACCCGCTATTTCATAAGCTGGGTGAGTGAATGACATGATGGCAATGCACTGCTCCTGTGCTCTGCTAGGGAACTCGCTTGCTCTCGTGACCACCATCTTCAAAGTCATCCTCACTGTTTCACCCAAACGGCTGGCACCTACTGAAGGGTCCTCATTTTCTCAGTCTCTGTACTGAAAAACTCAGGCTGAGAACAGGGCGCTTCTTGTGCTATTCTCAGCCGTGAAATTTGCTCCCACCATAGCTGTTTAAGTCTATGTACAGCAAATGGCTGTGCGATGCTAGTAAGTGCTACTGGTGTCTTAAGAGCTACTGGGAAGGCTGCAACCGCTCCATATTGTGAACACTCTCCTGCAGTTATTTGTGCAGTGCTCCAGGCAAAGGCCAGCAAGCGCTGCAGCCATCTCCTGAGATCACCCTGCATCAGGAGTAACCCATCTCCTCCAACACACACTGTTGGGGGAAGACAGTTGGAGCCGCAGAACTCAACCACCCAAAAGCAAGGCAGTCCAGGCCTGCCTAAAGGCTTTGTTTCCTGAGACAACATGCTACACCCTTGCATCTGCTACAGTCAGTGCTCAGTAACAACATACACCGCTATATAGCATTTTTATTCATAATTCTTTGAAATTATAGCCTGAAACCAAAGGCAAGAAGATTTTTGGGTGGGAAAAGAAAGGCAGCAGTGAAATGACTTGTCAAGGTCACAAAGCAAAATCGAGGCCAGAGGAGGGAAACTGAGACAATGCAACGATGACTATCACTACTGCTACTCAATCTACTAGTTGTGGGTAAGAATTCAAATGAGCAAGGAAAAGAAAGGAAAAAAAAACCAACTCCGAATGCATATGTTTGCCTGTCAGAGAGCAGTGGAGTGTTTCTGCTCTGTGTGGAATACCAGCAAAGGTTACCAGCTGTGCATGTTTTCAGACAGCAATTTCTGCTGAGTGCAGCCTGCTTGGGGATAACAGAAATGTAGCTTGTAAGTATTTGATAACTGTGTAAATTATGCACAAAATACCTTTAATGCTAATGGAGACAGACGTATGCAGAGATGAGACTGTAACACGGGGTACAGCGAGGTAACGCACAACTGTTGGCCATGCCGAGCTCGAGGACCCCGTGCCTGGAGACTGGTGAAAGCAGGCAGATCTTTTAGGGAAGACTCAACAGCCAAAATCTATCGACTCATCAACACCACAAAATGAGATGAACCATCGCAGGTGACTGTTTTACCTAGCTAAAGCTTTATGAACCTTAAGAGACAGGGAAAGCCAAGTGTCAAAGGAATACACAAAGAGCTAACGTTTTCTAAAGCAATTCCACAACAGCCGGCAAAAATACCACACTTCAAAATGTTTGCAAAAAAACAAAGAAGGGAGGGGTGGTGATGAAAACCAGGCCCAACAATCTATGCATTAAATTAATCACAGAACAAGGTCACCTATTTTTAAATTATGTAGGGTTTTGGAAATAAAATTCATCTTATAAAACTACATAATACCTTCAATTATATTTCTATTAGCCAGAAAAATGCAGAGCTCAGCATAAATTATAAAAATTCCCAGAACCACATCATTGGATATATTTTTATATTTAAGTGACAAGTGTTCAGAAAAGAAGCAACTCCTCCAGGACAGAGAGGAAAAAAGGGCACTTAGCAAACTCTTTGGTCACTTCCTCACCACTGGAGGAATATGTTCCATGATGGTCCTGGCGATGACAAAATGCAACAATATTATGGCTCCTTAGTATGCAACTCCATATGAAATACCTAACAGTGCCAAAACTAGATTACAATCCTGTAGTTCTGCACGCTTATAATTTGATGTTACGTGTAACTATTTACTGAAATTACTACCAGAAAGCAAGTTTCTCTTGGCTTACTCAAAAACCACCCTCCTTTTACCCTTTGTGGCAAGAAATTTCCTGCAGATCAGCGTGCCAGAGATAAGCCTTCAGAATTTGTTCCTGTGCTTTTCTCTCCAATTAACAGCAGAGAAGGAAGACAGTGCAAAAGGTATGACACTCTAAACAGTGTATCATTCAACTCTAAATAGTGTCCCTCAGGAGCAGCAGGACATTAAAAATGTTCACGTGGCTGAACATCTATATGTTGGTCAAGGAGGCAATTGTAGGCAGACGCCTATGTTCCAGCAGCTCTACCCATGTAAAGAAGCAAATGCCACCCATGCTCTGCACTTACCCAGGGACTTCAAGTCACCAGCTCTGCTAACACAGATTACAGACCCATCACCTCCATCACTGCACAGGAGAGGACACCACAAAATAGAATTTGCTGCAACACAGGAAACCCCAAAATCAGTTGTCCCCATTTATGCCAGTTCCATGGCACTAAAGACAATTCTTAAGGCAAGACGTCACCCATGTGTCACCTGACTGACATGTTCACAACCCTCAACTCACTGATGAAGATCCCAGCAGTGGACACCAGCCACAGGCGTCTAGGCTGCAGGTGTACTCTCCTCTGGCCCATACCTGGATTCCCTTGAGGAGGAAGCTAATAAGCTTACCCTAAACAGGATGGGAAGAGCCAGCTACCACAGCTGAGGAGCAACCCCAGATGGAGCAAGCCAAACTGACTGCAGAGTCACCTTGGCAGTGGTTGAACACTCATTCATACGAAGCAAAATTTTCAGAAAATGGCTGTCATCAAGGCCCTTCAGAGGATCTACCCCCGTATATGATGAAAATCCTCTTCCTTAGACTTGTCCTTAGGGACTGTTCATGGGTACAAGGCCCTTAGTATGAAAAATATGGAAAAGGATCATACAGAAAAGTTTCTTTGAAGGTTTACCAAGAGATGATCACATTGTGCACTACATTGCATTGAACAGCGGCCAATGACTCTTTTTTGACAGAACATATGCCTCCTTTTTGGTTTTTACAGGCCTTTTATTGACTTGACTTCAGTGATAAAGCAGATGGCCGCAGGGGAAGGAGGCTACAGTAGCTCCAGCACAGAGCAGACAGCATATTTGTCAGCTGCAGTTAATGCAGCAGGTGTACCTGTATCTTCCACATTTATCCTCAGTGTTTGTTTAGCTGAGCAGAAGTTTAAAATCACAAATTTTCACATATAAGCTCCAAATTTTGCCAGATAAACAGTGACACAACTTTTTTTATTGTCTCTTGATTTCCCATGCGTTTTGCACAGGATTTACTACAGAAAACAGTTTTGCTTTCCACACATCTGTCAGTTCTCCTAGAATGCATTAAATGATTTGATTCTCATTCATTATATTGCTATTTACCTTACTTTTGGTAACAATATTTGGTATTATCGTAACAATTCATCCTTCTGAATTTTGCACTTGCATAAGATTTCAATTAATAAAATCCCTTTGCTGTTATAGGTGACCTTGACGCACATCAACACCTAGATAGGCAAGAAGCCCAACCAGGAGGCTTGGCGGATAGTCCTGTGCCAGTATGAAGGTTACGCCCTGTCTCCCTTCTGCCAACACCACCCCGATTCCACATTGCTCTTCCTCCCCTCTCACTGTCCATAGCAGGGAATTAAGTTGTCAGCATTGCAAGTAAAGCATGATTTTTGCCTTTTTTTCTTCCCTCACTTCTGAAAAGGTCAGTGGGGAGTTCTGCTCTACCTGCGGTGATGTTTGAAATTCAGTAGTCATTTTAAGATATCCACAACCATGGCACCCAGCAAACTTTTAAGGTAAAGCCATGGTCCCTACACCCTTCTGCCATAGTGAACCACTGTTGCTCTTCCTTTACAATTGCGGGGGGTGAAACCACGAACACAGGAGAGGCACGCCGACATGCTCTGCATGGAGCTAGGTGCTGGGGAATTTGCTGCTCCAAGCCCAGCGGTCTGCAGCGTAGATGTCCTCAGAGTTTCCAGGGTCATGGAGGAAGTCTCTTGTAAGTTCATTTCCCATTTTCTTGCCAACGCCAAAAGTCCCCCCTCTCTAAATCTTAGGCTAACTCCTAAAACAGGAACCTCTGGACTGCGAGGGCAGCCTGGGCAGCAAGACGGGAGAAGCAAGTTGCTCCTCTCCCAGCAACAAAAACAATCCCAGAGAAATTCCACATGCAAAACCTTTCAACAATATATTACATCTTTTTCCCAAGGGACAGAGTTGACGGAGTCCGTATTTATTAGCCAGCTTAGAGACATAGTCTAGTGCTGTTTTCAAAACAAGTCAAGATCTAATAGCTTCAGGAACCCTTACTGTATCTAATGTATAGTTTGTATTGAAATCTCTGATTACACATATGCTTTCTATTATGCTAGCTGATGGTGTTGCATTGAGTGGTACTGAATAATTCAGCAGATTTAGCACTAGTCAAGTGTAAATCAGTCAGATACAGTAACACAATAACAACGCTGCCTTTAAACTCTTAAAAATGTGTTGAAACTTTATTTCAAAAAGGGGTGTACTCCAGTTTTTTTCCGCCGGTCTTCCTTGACTGTGAGATGTTGCATTTTTGTTTTCTTGGCTATCCAACAAGATTTAATTAAACAATAAACTAGTTACCGTGGCATAAGTAAAAAAAAAAAAAAAAAAAAAAAAAAAAAAAAAATCCTTTGGAGTGTTATGTTTCCTTTATTAGCATAGTGATGTGAAACTAAACAGAAAAAGCAATCTAATAACAAACATTCCTTTGAGAAGGGCTCCGGGAGCAAAAGGACATCCACTTATTGTTCAGCCCATCCCATTGGTCCATATACGGCAATAAAGGTACAATAGAAGGAAACAGGAAACAGACTGGCACATCTGCATTATCTTATTAGAGGCTAATGGATATCTGAGAGGAACATGCATCTGATGCTGAATAGTCTGTACCAATCTCCGAAGCAATTACTCTTAATTAGTGGATTCTGTTTATAGATGGAACTTAGTGTACCCTTCTGTATCAAAGAGATGCAGGCATCTGGAGAGAGATATGGTTTTCTTAAAGGGAAAGCACTACAGCACAATGTGAGGGTTGGGGTGGGTTTTTGGCAAATAAAAGCTCTCTGAAGCATAACATATTCTACTGTATTATTCATCAAAAGAGCATGCTGGTTTAAAAAAGGAAAGAAATAAAAAAAGACCATACTGTTAATCTCAAACTCTGAAAGTAAACATAGAAAGCTAATACTTGCATATGAATTATATGACAAAAACCACTTTGATGATAAGCAAATAAACAACTGAGCCTAAAATTTTCAACTGCTGGCCAAAAAGCTTAAAATAGCAGCTTAAGTCAGAAGAACAACATCTGCATTTTGTATCTGCCAAGTCTGCAGCCAAAAAAAGTAAACCACTCTATATGACCAGATGCATGAATAAAAAAGAAAATGCATGAAACAGAACTTCAAAGTCAATTTATTGAAAAGCAGATCTGTAGCTCTTGCATCCCATAACCGCAATTGTCATATATTTTCAACTATAGGTGCAAGACTTATGGGAGGAGAGAAGATAAGTTGTTGTAACTGAATTAAGACACTATTACTACGACACTTTTCCTACATCTTGGTATGTAAGATAGCTGTCTGCTGGGCGACTGTGAATTCCTTTTTGTCATAAAGCTGACACTCGCAAAATGGGTTTCTGTTTTATTTGTTTTTTCCTGACTGAGATTGTTAAGAGATAATTAATATAATTAATGCAATTGTTGTTTATTTGAAAATCCTATTGGGAAGTATAAAGGGGGGGGGGACGACTTCTTTTTCCCTAAGCAGCTATGTTTCATATTGCCTGCATTGCAAACACACGCTGATATATGCCTGAAAAAAACCCAAATCTAAATCTGAAAGGGGAAAAGAAAAAAAAAAAAAAAGTGAGACAATGACACCCATTTATTTACACACCATACAACAGTACCCTGCTGTGCCAGCTATTGATTTTAGTGGAACTGAGAGTCCATGTTGGAGAGTAGCAGCTGTGAGTACATAGCCTGAATCCTCATATGGGAACAATACTCTGTAAGCAGAATAACCTATTTCAGCCAACCTTCATGTATAACATATAACATTAAAAACACACACAGCTTACATTTCAAAATCTGAAAGTCACTATGGTTATTTGTTCCACAAAGGTTCAGGGGAGTTATTAATTTATTTGTCTTAGCACAGTGCTAGAATAATGAAGAGATGTGAAGGATTGAAAATCCATGCTTCACGTGTCTGTTATTCTACAGAGATGTTAATTCTGTTCTATACTAACCATATTTAAGATCCTCCCACTGCATCAGGCAATTTCTCATTTTCTCCGGTTGTTTGCTGTTTTAAAGGGCTGTTTCTAACAGAGGGGTGGGGGATTTTGGGGGGGTTGTAGTGGTTTTGGGGTTAGGTTGGTTTTTTGGGGTTTTTTTTTGTTTGTTTGGTTGGTCGGTTGTTTTTTTTGGTTTGGTTTTTTTTTTTTTTTTTTTTTACAGCTATCTGCATTCCGTGTTTCTTTCATTACTCAGCAGCTGCCAAAACTATACTGAGATAAATGGTTAGGTCAGGTGATGGGGTTAACAATTTACTGTGTGTACTGCCCCAAGAACCAGATATAGTAGAATTGGCTCATGTTTATGTACAGGATGAGAAGTTGATTTCCTGTGCAGTGGCTTTCAATCACCTCTGTAAGGAACACTCTTGCAGTTTCTGCAGAGAATTCAAGGGGCTTTGAATACATTTTGTGCTGGTATATAGGATACTCTGCTTTGAAACTAAATGCATTCCTTACTTCTACTGCCACATTCAAAAATCCCAGTGGAACTGTCAAGAAAAGAAGTTCTCTTTCATTTATGGAAGCTAAAATGAAGGTAACTGAGCTGCTCCCTGAGTTTAAGTGAATTTTTACACTGATTTCCTGCCCTGATTTTAAAAGCTATTTCTTAATGCTTAAAATCGCTCTTTCAGTGGAATCAAAACTACTGTTCTTGCATTGTCATCTCTGTTGGTCTTTACTACTGTTTCTAAGGATGTAAACCAGTAACTCCATATTGAGAATATCCTAAATGAGAGACTATCCCATGGGCTACAGGGGTTTAGGAGATCAGAGATTCGCCAGACCAAACCTGTGGGTTTTTTTTGCAGACTGAACCCATTTCTCTGTTTCTGGCCATCCCCAAACTCAAAGGGAAAAATACATCACTTCTCTCAAACACAATTCAGATGATCCACAATTTAAGCAGCACAGGGCAGCCAGCAAAAAGAAGCTCTTACAAAGCAGGCTGGTCACTCAAGTCACTTATAACCAGAAATTCCAATACGAAGCTTTTCCCACACGAGGTGCTATGCCTACTGCTTTAGTCTTGTTCTCTGACTACATTTTTTCAGTGGGTTTCCTTTGTTCCTGCACAGTTTCTCCCTACAATTCAGAAAAACTAGACTGGACTTTGCAACCCAAATTGTACTTTACAGTCCTGTATGTCCAACCAGATTGTTTTGATCCTACCTGCTTCTATATGACATGGCAACCAATGAAGAGAAAAATTATCATTGATGGGACTAAGGAACCTATCCCTTGGGTTCGCCCCTCATCATCCAGTCAAGGCAGAGAAAAAGAACCACAGATAACAAAGGTGAGCTGCAAACAGTGCCAACACGCTTCTAAGATTTGGGAAGATTTACACAGGCCAACAGGTAGCACCTTAAACTGACAGCATACTCAACTATCTATAAAGGAAAGGCGGCATCGCCAATCTCTGATTAAGTTCAGAATGGGACACGCTTCCCGTCCAGCAAAAGGATCTTCCACTGAAGGTCTTCCCCTTAACTGGCAATTAATTGGTCTTTAACCCTGGCTACAAGGCACCTCAAGATAGCATCGCATCAGTTCCCAGTCAAAGCAAGTTTTTGTGAGAAGGGCTCTTGGAAAGAGATGGGAGGCCAGGGGGAGGGAGACTGAGTAAGCAAGGAAAACCCCATCCTGCTGTCTATGTTCAATAACACAATCCAATATTATGGGATGTGCAGATGTTTACAAGTATGCCAATCTCTTCCCAAGTGGTATTACATCTAGGAGGATGCGGGGGATCTATCTGAGGACTCCCAAGCATGCTCTCAGAGCACTCATCCTTAACCTTCTAGCTGATGGGAAACATGTCACGGTGACCAATGACACATACAGCACTTACCATCACTGCAACTACTAAAAAGGCCTTATACTGACTGTTTATAACCTTTAAGAGGCCTCTGAGATCAGTAAGAGAGGTCAAGTGATGTTATTGTTTTGGTGACAGACGGAAGATCCCTAGTAAGTGATGGTGGCCTGGGAATCATTAAAAGAACAGAGTACTTTATCTGCTCAGAAGCTGAAGCGGGAAGCAGCTTTGGAGGGAAGCTCCTTGACAGAGAAGTACATCTCTTTGGGAGGCCAACACTCTGTGGTCATGATGAGCACTGCAGGTGAGCCACTGGAACAGGATGACAAGATACTTCATTAAAGGAGAGCACAAAGACATACAAGACCAGTGGTAACTTTTATTGGTGACAATAAGTGGGTGCTGGTCTCAAAACCCCAACCAGTGAAGCCATGAGCAAGGACAGAGGCTCATCAAATGTCTACAAGTGGCAGGTGCAGAAAACATTAGTGTTGATGGCTATGCTTTATCTGTACATCAATGTAGGTGATGTAAAGTCACTGTAGGCTAATATTGGGAAGGATCTGGGCAATTTAGATTTGCAACATTTGCTGTTAGCCTTCACTGGAATAAGACATTGCTAGAGACGACTGTCCCAGAACAGAAGCAAGTCTCACCTCCCTGTTCAGCCTTAGAGGTATCTTCCTGAGAAGCCTTGGACTTAGCAGAACCATCACAATAAAGCAAGGCAGCACACCATCTCCCTCCCTGAGATCAGTTGTGTAGCATTCCTTTACGTGGACCCATACAGGATATCTTTAGTGGCACAAAGGATGGAACCTAGTAGTCAAATTTAGCCAACCTGGATGTCTAGCCACAACCGCAAATTGTAGCATTAGACTTGCCTTCATCACCAATTTAAGGAAGAAAAAGCTGTAGAGCTTGTTTCCACTTATGATTTGTTCAATACCTGGACAACCAGTAAATACAGACCTTTTTGTGCCCCACTATGGCACAGATGTGCTGCCTGGAAATGCACTGAAGAAGGATCAGTACAGTATGTGATCTTCACACACTATGCAAAGAAACAAAGACTTCAAGAGTCACTGAGATAAACAGAAAAGAATAAAATTCTGTTTAATTTGGAAAACATGCACCACAGTGGGTGGCTCAGCCTCAGTTCAGCACGCTTCACTTTATATGCCACATATAAAGGATCCTGCAAGAGTTCACTTTACTGCAAAGAAAAATTCTGCTATCTGGAATAATCTAAACCCATTGTTAGGATGAGCATGTGGATTCACTCAAAAAAATGAATAATGTTTATTCAGTAGGCTGTCTGAGAAACCTGAAAGAAGGTTTTGTTAGGGATATGCCTGAATTGTGAAATGATGATCTAGGCTTCTCAATCCCCCAGAGTTAGGAGGCAAGAAACTATGTTCAGAAGGTAGGTTCAATCTGTTAGCAGTCCAATTTTTTGCACTACAAGGCTGGAAATTCTATTTCCTTGGAGCTAGAGGAGCTTGTATCCTTGCTGCACCCCTTGGTCAAGTGAGGAAGGTGATCCAAGTGGAACAGGGGAAAAATAGGGTTCAAGCATTGGTTGTGAACTTCATTTCTGAATACTGGTCTGTTGGACTAGAGGTGCATCTATCATCTTAATATCAGGGAGGTGTGGACACTGTGCTAGCACAAAATAACTTAACACACGTAATTTATCATCTTTTGTTATATATGGCAAGTCTAATAGTATGTCTGCTGAGAGGTTCTATAATTCCTCCGAGTTATTAGAGTCTTCAGTCCTACTTTACCCAGAAGACGACACTTCTTCTGTCTACTTCAAGCTCCTGAACCTTCACTTATTACATATCACAAGTTCCAATATATTCCCAGTAAGACTCCCCTAGGGTCAGCAGAATATGCCAGAGGGCTGGCAGAGATTATGAACATTTATTTTAAAACCTCTGTTCTCTGTAGCTCCCTGTCACAGGAACAATAGGGTAGCAAAATTAGGAACAAGCGCAGCCATTAACTAGGAGGGGACAAAGCCATAGAGTGGATTGCAGAACAAAAATAGCATTTTTATTGTCAATATTTTGCTTAACAGGGAGCCAATAAAGCAATTGCGAAATGCTAATAATACGCTGAGATAACACTGCACATGTAAGCACCTTCAGAGTTGTCCTCTGAATCATCTGAAAATATTGCAAAACGTTATCAGTCAGGTCATAAGGACAGAGGTGCAATAATCAATCATGGTAGCCACAAAACCAGCATATCTTTTCCACATTCTAACACATTCAGAAGATCTATGTCGCAGAATTATTCTGAGAGAGGTGCTGGACAGATGGTTTACATTATCAGAAAGACCAACGTGAACTACAACCTTGCATTTCACTTCCAAAAAGCAACCTAACAGGAGCCTAAGCACCGACAAAATTCAAGGAGACTCGTGTCGCACATGTCAGTCTGCAAAGTAGGACTTCTGATACAATACAAAGGTACTATTGCAGAATAAGCAAGTGTGTGAATTAATCACAGTAATCGTTCCCAACAAGTCCACTTCTGAAAGCATCTTTCCACTGGTAAATGCAAGACAGCTTTCCCACTTCTGCAGACAGGGAAACTAGCCTGAATTACTTCACATTTACTGTGGAGGAAGAAGTTGCATGCAGACAGGTAATATCAAGAACCACCTTGACCCAGATCAGACACTCAACAAGGCAGTATTTAGCCTCTGAATGCATCGGGATCACTAATCTTTCAGGTTCACTGGCTAAGTAATGTATTAAAATTACTTATTTTGAAAGCATTCAAGAAAGTAAGTGAGCATTTTCATAATTATGTCATGAGATAGGAGTTAATTGTAAAGCTGTCAATAGCATCTGTAATCCCATAGGAGCTGCTACACTTGGCTGACTAACAGTCCCAAAGAAGACTCCTCCTGCAGAAAGGCCGGGTGCAGTCAGGCAATGCTTCCTCCAATAAGCCTCCAACAAATTCTGAGCCACCACGAGCAGAACAGCAGCAAGGATATTCAGCCTCAGGAACAGGATGCCCATTTCTGCAACCTCCAACCCACACATGCCAATAAATGTGAACCAGTAAGAGAAGTAACGCTCTCAAAGCTCCCAGCAGCACTTTCCCACCACAAGCCCAGTCTGCTGCTGAGTATAAGCCAGCGCAGACCCATCTCCTGGTACTGACAACACCATCTCTGCTGCAGTGGCCCAGCCCTCCTTTGTGCTTACCAAGCAGCGCAGTCTGAGTCACTCTGCTTTTATTGTATAATAATAACATATCCAGAGCCAGAGAGCAGGGCAGGTATGCTTTCCATACCACCTTTATTGCACGCCTGGTAATCGCCCTTCCCCACTGCAGCAGAATGACCTTATAAAGGCTCTTTCTGCACAATTTTCAGGACAGCAGCACTTCACAAGTCAGGATCCAGCAGCCCAGTGCACTGCAAAGGACACAGAAGAGGGAGAAGCTAGAAGCTGGGAAACTCAGCTGGGTGCCCAAGGCTGATAAGACAATCTGATTTAACCATGCAAATACCAGCGGCCAAGTAGAGCATATCTTTGAATTGGGAATATCAAAGCAGACATGTCACAACAGAGAGTGCTTTTCTAACAGCACCTGAAGTTCCTTCAACAGATGTACACGTTGGGTGAGGAACTGAATTAATACCCAAGAAAAAAAAAAAAAAGAAAAAAAAAGAGGATCTTGGCTAGTAAGGTAGAGCCATTCAAAATCCACTCATTACTTCTGTAATTATAATCAGGCCAAAAAAATCACTAAGCAGAATAGTCTAGTCAGAGATGGCCAAAAGGTACATGTTGGTTCAAGCACATCCCTCAGTATTACCCTGACTGCATCCTCTCCCCAGCTAGTGCTGTCTGTACCAACCAAGTCTCAGATAGTTGTCCATTATATGGGGTCTCACAGAATATCATATGCTAAAGCAAATCAGAAATAAGCAGAAAAAAGCAATTTAAGTGTCCTTAAAATGATGCATAAGCAAGAGGATGCAATAAAGCTGTCAGCTAATGGAAATAATCTCTCAAAATAAGTGAATTCTGTAAAGGCTGTCACTTCCTTTATACAAGCCGTGGTTCTTGAAGATATTCTGCCCATATGGATTCTAAGACAAAGTTTTCCAATTCCCAACATGGAGTCCATCACTGCAGGGATTGTGAGCTGGGAAGAACCGTGGTCACTCCACACTGCGTATCTGAGTTTATGAGGGAGAGGGGAAGGGAGCAGAAGTGGGAGGCAAAATGAACATGTTGGGTACAGTCACTGTTGCTTGATTTGATGACAGATGTAAAGACCCCCCCCTTTCACAAATACAAAGCTCGTGTGTGCTGTCAGAGATTCACAATGACAATGGTCTGAAAAGACACACCAGTCTACTTAAAATAATTATTTAAAATGAAAAGTGACTAAATTGTGTGGAATACTAAGAAATTCAAGGATGTATTACAAGCAACATACCTGACTGAACGACATATGAAAGGAATAGTCCAAGAAAAATGATGCAGAGCTCTAATATCACAAGAGATGGAAGAGATACTGAAGAAGACTGAGGAAAAAGCACCCTCTAGATCATTCTTGTGTATAAACAGCTGCATTTATGACATGGACTAGGTCTCATGTTCTTGTAACCACTCTGACCCTGGTTTTGCCAGACAAAAACATGTGCTTTAATTTTTAACGTATATTATCCAAAAAGAGAGATATACTCCTAAAATAATAATGAGAGTCCACGTGTTAAAGAAAACCATAGGATATCCTCCCTTTTAACACATTTTATAACCACAGTAATATGCTTACACTATGATTTTACCATGTGTGAGCTAAGACAATTTTTTCCTGCATGTGTTTGAGCAGTAATGATGTGCTGTAATAAAAAAAAGAATCAGGTGTACTGTCTTTTTTATGAGAGTATAAGGGTTTTGCAACAGAAAGAAATATTTATTCTCTTGTACAAAGAGGAACGTAAAAATGTAGCCTCTGAACATCAGATCTAAGCATGAAAGACCAAATGGCCTAAAAGTAGAATAGTAAGAAAATTTGAGAAATGCTATAGCAAGAGCTTAAATTCCAGTCTAGCATTTGATTTAGTGATAATCCTCCAAAACAGTTCTGCATCTGATAAACACAGGTTTAGGATCCAGTTGTTGACACATGCTAAGGAAATGAAACACATTCTCCCTATATGAAGTTCACATTTTTCTGGGTGAAACAAAGCACACTTGTATCCCATGTCTCTCATGTACCTTTTAAAGCAGTAAAGAGAACTGAAAGTCATCTACATGAAGCAATATTGTCCGATGTGCTAAAAAGATCTGAATTAAATAGCTTTACTGTCTCAACCACTCTTAAGCCTTAGAAAAATAAAAGAAATCCAACTTAAAATTTACGGAGCAAACCCAAGGCACACACTTCCTTGACGTTACAACTCTGTTTCACATACCTCACTGCAAAGGTAGGTTATTCACTGAACCTCTTAGGCCAAGCACAATAGAAAACCCTCTATTAAAAATGAGTGAAGGTAGAAAGTTGAGTTCACTGGAACATAGCAAACACCAATTAATAACGACAAACAATATATTTTTCTTTAGGAACTTCTCCACTTTTAAAGAAGAAACAGAAATGTTAGCAGGTCTGACAAGTGGTGACGAAGGCACCCGTTCACACCCTTCTGAACAGAATCCATCATTTAGCCATATACCAGCCAACCAAGATTACTTTGTCCCTCAATTTTTAAAAGCACATAATTCAGAATAATTATGTTACTCAATGGTCCTGAATATTACTGAATAGCAAATCCATCAAACAGGAAACTAAATTTCATAATTTAAAACATGCATACACGTAAAAGGGTAGGAAAAAAAAAAAAGGATACACTTTTTGAAAACAACATACAAAATTACATAGCAACAGTGTAAAAGCTTCTGGACAATTTCCTTTCCCTAGCCTCCAATGGAGGGTTTATTCCAGAGAGACAACCCTCAGCAGACAAAGCCCGCTTGTAAACATAGGAACACAGGAATTGCTGTACTGGGTCAGATTAATAGTCCATTTAGTTCAGTAACCTCTCATTTGACAGCAGCCAGCATCAGATGCTTCAGGGAACGGATGAAGAAATCTCTAGGAGAGCAATTACAGAAAAACTTTCCCATAAAATTTCTTTCCAACTCCCACCGTCTACTGGATGGCTTATGCCCTGTAACAGGAGATTTTCTCTTGGTCTTTTTGTTTGTTTTTACTAGCCTGAATAATACAAGTAATACTAAATAATACCCCAAGCATTGTGGATATCTTCTGTATCTATATTCCATATGTTTTTCATCCTCAAAATTGTTGGCCCTAGCAGAATTGAGAGGCACCAAGTTTCAATATCACCAGTGTCCTGCTTAAAATAATATTCTGCTATGCCTTTAAATAACTCTCTCGTTTCCCCTGGATGATCCTATGTAGTTACAGGACCTAGAGTAGCATAGTAAAAGAAAAGTTAAGTGGATGTACCTCACCTTCTTCAAGAGTCCCTGCTGCTCTGTTTTTTCTCAACACAGTACACTGCAGCAACTCTTCAGAAAGAGGCTTGGAGAAGGCAGAAATGCCTCCAAATTCCCTTCCCCTCCCCAAATTTTTCAGGTTTCCTTCAGGACAAATATTAGTTTCTTTGTCAAATTTACCTGTCCATCTTAATTGCTAGTATACACTTCTTCGAATGTCACCCATCTAGTTAACAGCTTCCTCAGATTTCAGGGCAAACACTTTTCAGGGCAGGAAAAAAAAATCAATTCATGAATAACAAGTCAAGAGTAGCAAGTCATTTCTCTAATTAAGGCATTGACTTTCTTCTAAGATTACACTAGAATTATCTGTATAGTCAATTCCATGTTAAAACCCTAGGTAAATATTAGTAAAGAAACAATTACATCAATTAATAATAGCAGGGGACAGATAAAACACTGCCAAGAGGACTCAATTTGCTCCCCAGACTAACACAATGCCAGTTTGCAAATGAAGGCAGAAGGCGAATAATATGGACCCAAGCTGCCCAAAAAAACTCTGTTTGTATCTGCACGTGAACACTTGGGCTCTGTAAATACCAAGCCATTAGCAGTCTGCCTGCCATCCTCTCAACGGGTCCACAGCAAGCAGCTAAGGGGTAAACTCCAGGCAAGCAGGGACAGCAGCTCTTGGGCAGTCTGCCTCGTCGTTTGACCTCTGGTTGGCTTTAGGATCACTTGTGATTAATCCATGCTGGCTGAAGTCTGCAGGCTGTCACCAGGATTTTGGGAGAATGTTGAACATCTGCAATTTTTGTTAATTTATTCACACTGTTCATGTCCATATGTCTTCATTTGCAAGTCAGCTCAAGCATGGAAATGAATAGAGCATAGGCAAGTATTAGACTAAATTATTTCAGCAATCACATTACTTTTCGTAAACTGCCTTTTCCTAAACCAAAGCATCTACAGCTCAGAAATGTAACTTCCAAGTTTAAAACTTTTCACAACAGAGTATCAGTTCAAATAGATTTGGATGATGGCAATCCTTCAAACAAGACTAGTGTAAGCAAATCATCCCTTTGAAATCAGTTGTGACAAAACACCTGAGCAAGGAACAGCTACATGGAAGAATTTTTTTTATTTTCATTTTTAAGCAACACAGTGTGAATATCATACTTCAAGTTTCCCCAATCTCTTTTAAAATTATATTCTCCCATTCATTTCCATTTATATAGAATCAAAAGGCATAGCAGAAATAGCAAGAGTCTGGTCATTGCCCGAGATTCAGGCTGAAGAAGGAATTAAATGAACAGAAACAGCTGCTGACAGAGAGCTGGGAAGCCTCAGCGGTATCCTCGTCTCTTAGTGCAGGTCCTTCCAAACAAATTCAGTGCAAAGATTATGTCACATGGGCAGACAAATGGAACTAGGTTTGTATCCAAGGCCCAGCTTGCATTCACGTGTGATCTGCCCCTCACAAATATCAAAGATAGCACAGAACTGACAGCATCTGGCAAAACACGGCACAAGGAAGCCTTAGGCCAGGACACGCGGTGCTTTCAGAGACTGATGGCTCAGATAAGCACTACTGAACATCTGCAGGATCTCCTCATGGGTATGAAAAGCAAATACTATCACCTATCAGACAGAAAGGTGGGGAAGGATGTTCCTGATCTCAACACAGGTATTCAACACGGGCAGCGTGGTCTTGTCATGTACGAGGTGAGATGGAGTAAAATGGATGCATTCAGGTGTTTACAAATATCACTATAATCTTTTTCTTTATTATTCACAGGATTTAGGAGACACTTACCCCACCATCAATGGAGTCAGAGGCTTAAAATAACCGTGTTGCACTATCAGCAAAAGGAAAGTGGGAAAAGGAAAATATAAATCAACCAACTTAACTGGGATGGCTCAAAAACGGACAACATGTAAGAAGCAAGTTCAAAAATACTAGAAACCACTTCTAAGCAACGTCAAGCTGACTGAAAGCTTAAGAGTTTGAAAAAAATTGAAAGTGTTGTGACAAGTAATCTAAACAAATGTTAAAAGTGAAGTTTGACAAAGATAAAATATCTGCCAAACACCCAAAACATAAATGAAACTGCCATTCAGCAAGGGCCAAATAAAACAAGATGTAGCCAGGCAGTTTCTGACAGAACAGTAAGGGCATTGTTAGGTCTTCTTATAGACCTCCTTTCTTCATGCAAAAAAAAAAAAAAAAGGCACACCGGTCTGTGGAAAAGTGTGTCTCCATTTCAGTACGCACCTCAGACTTTCTGTATTTATCTGTGAAAGAAAGGGAACAGGGTTTTTGCCCTGTGTTTTCTACTGAGCACTGGGGCATTGCATACACTGGAGGGTTCTGAGAACCAGAGGAGGAAGAGATGGTGGGAGACGACAGGGAAAGTCCAAGCGGAGGAAGATGAGGGTTTGGGGGAGTGGTAAGCTCATCTGAAACTTTTGGAAAGATTTTTGGTTTGGTTAAAGCCTATTTCATTTCAAAGGCTAATAGCATTTTAAATAAAGGACCTCTTCATTAAACGTTAACCACCTTATCCTTCCAGTGACCATGCTGAAAGTCAAAGGTTACAAAATGAACAGACATAAGGTCTTTATACTTCTAACGAACCATAAAACATCTTTTTCAATAAATTTCCTAATATTAAGAAGAAAAATAGAGCAGAGTATGATGCCAAAAAAGAAAACCCCAAAAAAAAAACCCCAAACCCCACACCAAAAACCAACCTACAAACTACAGGTTTTCTGAACAGTATTTTGATCTTTTCAGAAGCGAACAGTAAAACCAGCATATTCCCCACTACAAGCTCCATTTTAGGATCAAAAGGATAGATAAGTACATACATTTAATTAGTAGGGAGACTACAAAAGCCCATTAATGGAAACCGAAACACATTTTGGAAACAAAAATACACTTTAAATGTTACAGAGAGACACTGACATGGGTTCCCCTGTTTGTGGCAACAGTTCAGGAGGAGTAACTTCTGAAAGTGGCACACTTAACTTCCAACTCACAGCTTTTCAGGATATTCACCCTTCTATGACCGCTTAACATGGTCTCCTATATTTATAGCAACTTTTTTTGCAACTGTTATCGTATGGATATTAAAATGAACAGGCAACCACAAAAACACAGCAGCAACAACACCAGCGACTGAATAAAAGACACTACTTCAGCACACACTTTTGCTTATAATTTCAGTGGCTTTGAGATTTTTGTAGGCAGCATTTGCTGCAGAGGTTAGGAGAGCCTAGGAGTACTGCTGGAAGCGTGGGTTGTAACTGAGCCAGGGGTGTAAGCCACCGCGTGACCCCTACTCAAAATGGCAGCTAACATTAGTGGAGAGCACCCACATTCATGCCCGGCCTCCTGACCATCCAAACCAGCGTGGTCCATGGGGCAGCAAGGACTCACACCCCACCTCAGGGCTGCTCCGGGGAATGATGGCAATTCTCCCCTCATTCAGCTGTAGCCTTCAAGAAGTAGGCTCCCTACAGACAGGAGACTCCTATGACACATCACGCCCTCCCTTCCCTAAAGCACCCAGCCAGTTAGAGGAACTCTGCCGAGAGGCAGATCCGTCACTGCCGCCTCCCTGATTCACAGTAGGAACCACACAGTCCCTTGCTGCTAGTGTATACCTACAGCAAACTACAACACACTGCAGTGCTGCAGGCAGGACTTGCTGGCCCCGCAGAGCCACCCTGCCACAGATACAAAGGGTAGGCCTCTGAAAACCCACCTGAAGCCGTAAGGTCCTGTGATAAGAAAGCCCCAAAATCTGTCCTGCGTAAGGCTCAGCAGATACTAACTCAAAATTATTTCACAGGTACCTGGATCAGATACACAGAAACACCTTCTGTGGACTACAAGTTCAAGGTGAAGCCCTTGGGCTCACTGCTCACCTACTGAGGGTGTCCCAGGTCCCATGCATCTGGCAGATGAGTCCTCCAAACCATCACCAGGTACACCCACTCCACCTGGCTGCACTAATTACTCTGCAGCTTATGGCAAAGAAACAGCACCCAAACTTCCAAGATGTATACATCCTCAAGAGACATGCTGTTTGGCAAGAGAGAATTTACGTCCTTGGACACAAAGAATCCATCATCTTAGCCTCAGCCTAAATCACAGTTATTTCCTCACAAATGTCCCATGTGTTTCTTTACAGGCTGGTTGTCGTTGCATTGCATTTTAATTAATTGTACACATGAGAACTGGATTTTATACAAACCCACTTCAGCAGTTTTCAGCCTGGAACCACCTTTAGTCAGACTTTAAAAGAAGCCCAGCTTTCTCCTTTTATAAATACAGGTCACAACAAATTGAGGAAAGCCTAAATGTGTTCTGATTTGTTTACAGGATGGAAATACTTTACATTTCACTACAACAAACATGGGTAAAAAAGAAGTATTTATTTTAAAATCTAATTGTTGTTTTAATATTTATTTTAAACTTATTAACCAAAAAACTTTATTTGAAGCCATTAATTACACAATTAACATTTAAACCTATCATATGTCAACTATCACTGTTTTTACTACTTTTAAAACGTGAGCCGATTGGGAGTGCCAGGGTCTGGAGTCCCAGGCAGGAGGGGAATGGCCAGTGGTGAGCCACAGGGCAGTCACGCACTCCTGCTGCTGCAACCCCCATTCTGCTACCAAGCAGCTGGTATGAAGCTGGTTTGAGCCAGGGTTGTAAACACCAAGTGAAGTAATCCCTAAAACAGCAGCTTCTAAAAGCTTATGAAAGGAATCCTAAGAAAAACTGCAATAAAAAAATTGTATATACAATTCATAACCGTAAGTTTTCCACACCTACAGAGCAGTTCTCATTAGAGGGCTATATTCTACTTGCATCTAACAGCTTCCAAGATTCAAGGGACAGAAATCCCAGCTACAGACCATGCAATTCTTCCTGTAGCTCCTTTCTTACCCTCATAGCCAGAAAATGCCAACTCTTAGGGGCACACATAGGGCTGGAGGCTGGAAGTAAGGCTCGCTAAGCAGCAAGGCACAGGCAAACAGAGCACGGCACAGCAGTTCGCACAGAAGGGCGCACAGGGAGGGCACAGTCACCCTACCAGCTCAAGAGGTGAATTCAACTGGTGGTCATCCCTGTCTCAGAAGGAGTTTAGCTATGGCATCCCCCTAGCGGAAAGTCATGTCCTCTGCACTCACCAGAATGGATGTGGCAACCCAGACAGAGCTCCCACAAAAACATGCAGCCACCCAGCTCTGAGGCTGCAGAAAGTGCCGGAGCCTTTACCTGGTAAGAGATGGCAGCAGTGAGAACAGCTGGGTGAGGTGTGACCAGGTGGATGATCTGCTCAGCTTGGTGGCAGAGCTACGAGAGGAAGTAGAAAGGTTAAGGAGCATCAGGGAGTCTGAGAAAGAGATAGACTGGTGGAACCATGCTCTGCCCTCCCTAAGACAGAAACAGGAACCACCACCAGAAAAAAAATCCAAGAGCAAGGGGTATCCTTGTATCCTCCCCCCACCAGGCTGAAGTCAGTAGCTTAAAGGAAAGGAGTGAATGGAGGCAAGTCCATGCTCGGGGCGGCAGGTGAACCCCCTCCTTGCCCACCTCACCTTCCCAGGTGCCTCGGTACAACAGGTATGAGGCTCTGGATGTAGAAGGCCAGTCAATGGATGATGTGGATGATGGTCCATCTACACCAGAGGTATTGCCAAGGTCAGAAAGGCCTATCTCCTGTATCACCACCACCTCCGCGAGGAAGAAAAGACGTGTTATAGTTGTAGGTGACTCCCTTCTGAGGGGAACAGAGGGTCTAATATGCCAGACAGACCCTCCTCTTAGGGAAGTCTGCTGCCTCCCTGGGGCCCGGGTTGAGGACATCACTAGGAAACTTCCTAGCCTGTGTTGGCCCTCAGAATATTACCCATTACTGCTGTTCCATGTGGGTGGCGATGGAGCCACAAGGGCAATCAAAAGAGACTTCAGGGCCTTGGGACAGTTGGTAAGGGAAACTGGAGCACAGGTTATTTCTTCCTCTCTCCTTCCAGTTGCAGGCAGCAACATTGGAACTATCAGACGGACCCAGTCTATTAATATGTAGTTCCATGGCTGGTGTCACTGCCACAATTTTTGGCTTTTTGATAATGGGATGGCCTACACAGGACCAGGCTTAGTGGCATCAGATGGGATTCACCTTTTTCAAAGGGGGAAGAGGGTCTTTGTTCAGGAGCTAGCAGGGCTCATTGACAGAGCTTTAAACTAGACTTGAGGGGAGAGGGGGGATAATATCAGGCTTGCCCATGACAAGCCATGAGATGACATGCCAAGGATAGAGGGACAGGGTGCTAGCGAGGGCCCTCAGCCTGTTGCTCTGAGACGTGCTGGCTATACTGCAGCACACTTGAAGTCTAAGAAGGTGGCATGGCCGACAGCCCAGCTGAAGTGCCTCCACACCAATGTACACAGCATGGGCAACAAACAGGAGGAGCTGGAAGTCACCATGCTGCTAGAAAGCTACGACCTAGTTGCCATTACTGAAACTTGGTGGGATGAATCCCATGACTAGAGTGCGGCTATCAGTGGCTACAGGCTGTTGACAAGGGACAGGAAAGGAAGGAGGGGCAGAGGTGTTGCCCTCTACATCAAGAAATTGATAGAGTGTGAAGAGCTGTCTCTGAAGAGTAGCCATGAGGAGGTTGAAAGCTTATGGGTAAGAATCAGAGACTAAGGCAACAAAGGGAACCTTGTGGTTGGTGTCTACTACAGGCCACCCAATCAAGGGGAACCTACTGACAAAGTCTTCCAGCTACAGGCAGCATTGCATTCACAGGCTCTCATCCTGCTGAGGGATCGCAACCACCCCCACATCTGCTGAAAAGGTAGCACAAGGAGCTATAGGCAATCCAGAAGATTCCTAGAATGCACTGAGGATAACTTCTTAAGCCAGGTAATTGACAGCCCTACCAGAGGGGATGCAATACTGGACCTGTTGGTCACCAACGCAAGTGAGCTAATTGGTGACGTCAAGATTGGAGGCAGCCTGGGCTGCAGTGATCATGCACTGGTGGAGTTTGCAGTCCTGAGGGATATGGGTCAGGCGAAGGGTAGAGTCAAAATCCTGAATATTAGGAAAGCAAAATTGCAGCTCTTCAAGGAGTTAGTCAATAGGACCCCCTGGGAAACTGCCTGCAGGGACAAGGGAGCAGAACAGATCTTTAAGGATGCTCTCCATAGAGTGCAAGAGCTCTTGATTCTCAGGTGTAAGAAATCAGGAAAGGAAGGCAAGAGACCAGCATGGATGAGTAGCGAACTGCTGGTCAAACTAAAGGGCAAGAAGGAAATGCACAGGCAGCGGAAGCAGGGACAGGTATCCTTGGAAGAGTATAGGGACGCTGCCTGGTTGTGTAGGGATGGGGTCAGGAGGGCCAAGGCACAGCTGGAGCTGAACTTAGCACAGGATGCAAAGAATAGTAAAGAAGGGCTTCTACAGTTATGCCAGCCAGAAAAGGAAGGTCAAAGAAAGCATATCCCCCCACCCCAATGAGCAAGACTGCCAAATTGGAAGCAACAGATGAGGAGAAGGCTGAGGTATTCAAAAACTTCTTTGCCTTGGTTTTCACTGGCAACCTCTCTTCCTACACCTCTTTAGTGGACGGACCACAAGATGGGGACTGGGGGAGCAAAGTCCCTCCCACTGTAAGAGAAGATCAGGTTCCTGACCACCTGAGGAACCTGAACATACATAAGTCTATGGGACCTGACAAGATGCATCTCACAGTCCTGAAGGAATTGGCTGATGTAGTTGCCAAGCCACTCTCCATGACACTTGAAAAGTCATGGCAGTCAGGTGAAGTCCATGGGGACTGGAAAAAGGGAAACATTGCAGCTATTTTTAAAAAGGGTAGAAAGAGGGACCCTGGGAACTACCGACCTGTCAGCCTCACCTCTGTGCCTGGGAAGATCATGGAACAGATCCTCCTAGAAGCTATGCTAAAGCACATGGAGGACAGGGAGGTGATTCAAGAGAGTCAGCATGGCTTCACAAGGGCAAGTCCTGCCTGACCAACCTAATGGCCTGCTATGATGGAATGACAACATCAGTGGACAAGGGAAGAGCTATGGATGTCATCTACTGGACTTCTGTAAGGCCTTTGACATGGTCCCCCACAACATCTTTCTCTCTAAATTGGAGAGATATGGATTTGATGTGTGGACTATTCAGTGAATGAGGAATTGGTTGGATGGTTGCATCCAGAGGGTAGTGGTCAATGGCTCAGTGTCCAGATGGAGATCAGTGACAAGTGGTGTCCCTCAGGGGTCCGTTTTGGGACCAGTACTGTTTAATATCTTCATCAATGACATAGTGGGATCGAGTGCACCCTCAGCAAGTTTACAGACAACACCAAGCTGAGTGGTGCGGTTGACACGCCTAAGGGACGGGATGTTATCCAAAGAGACCTGGACAAGCTGGAGAGGTGGGCCTGTGAGAACCTCATGAGGTTCAACAAGGCCAAGTGCAAGGTCCTGCACCTGGGTCGGGGCAACCCCCAGTATCAATACAGGCTGGGGGATGAAGGGATTGAGAGCAGCCCTGTGGAGAAGGACTTGGGGGTACTGGTGGATGAAAAGCTGGACATGACCCAGCAGTGTGCGCTCGCAGCCCAGAAGGCCAACCATATCCTGGGCTGCATCAAAAGAAGTGTGGCCAGCAGATCGAGGGAGGTGATTCTGCCCCTCTGCTCTGCCCTGGTGAGACCCCACTGGGAGTGCTGCGTCCAGCTCTGGAGCCCTCAGCACAGGGAGGACATGGACCTGTTGGAGTGGGTCCAGAGGAGGGCCACAAAAATGATCGGAGGGATGGAACACCTCTCCTAGGAGGAAGGGCTGAGAGAGTTGTTGGGGTTATTCAGCCTGGAGAAGAGAAGGCTCTGAGGAGACCTTATTGTGGCCTTTCAGTACTTAAAGGGGGACTATAAGAAAGATGGGGACAGACTTTTTAATAGGGCCTGTTGCAACAGGACAAGGGATAACAGTTTTAAACTAAAAGAGATAGAAAGAAGAAATTTTTTACAATGACAGTGGTAAAACACTGGCATAGGTTGCCCAGAGAGGTGGTGGATGCCCCAACCCTGGAAACACTCAAGGTCAGATTGGACGGGGCTCTGAGCAACCTGATCTAGTTGAAGATGTCCCTGCTCACTGCAGGAGGGTTGCACTAGGTGACCTTTAAAGGTTCCTTCCAACCTAAACTATTCTATAATTCTATGATTCTAAGAATGAGAGACCTGGGCACAATGAGACCACCACAGCTCATGGGGTCAGTCAGCTGGAAAAACTGTTTGACTCACAGAGCCAGAAGTGGGAGGGTGACAAATCATGAGCTCTCCATAGAAGAAGAACATTTCAGAAAGACCAGCAAACAACTCTAATTTTTATTTTTTTAGGTGCTAGTGAGGAAGGAGATGTCTACACCACATGAGGGGAACCCAAGGCTGCATCTCACCTCAATGGGACTTGAAAAGAAAAACTGGCAAGCTAATGAACTTCAAGGCTTACTGTTCCCAGTAGGATTTAAGGACTACCTGCAGGAGGTATTCCCAGATGGGGTTAGGCAGACACAAAGCTCTCAACACCTTAAAGTTGGGCCTGGATTATGTCCATCTCAGAGAAGCAGCAGCTCAAAGGTCAAGATAAGAAGGTGCAAGTGTACTTTTTTGTTCTGCAATTTCAGCTTATTGCTTATAGACTACATGGGAAAAATAAATCCAGAGACCATATTGCCTGTTTTGTATTTTAATTAAGTAAGTGCCTGGAACTAAGTAATAGGGTTTTTCCACTGCCTTCTCTTGCTAGCTGCCTAAACACAGGCCTTTCTATAACCATGTCACGGATCAAGATATTCATTAGAAACAAACAAAAACCCCACTGGCACATAAGCTAATTAAAATGTCTCTACCAATTTCACCTTTGCTTTTCTTCTTAGAAATAAATACGTTCTTATTTGACACAAAACCCCGTATTCTGTAATCCCAGTCTCTCTCCAGCCACCCGCGGTTCTTTTGCCATTACAGCATATGACATTTCAGAGAGGCTCTGATGTTGCTATTTTCTTACTCAACTCCCAGAGACGCCCAGACTGTATTCCATTCATTGTGGGCAATTCGTTAGTGTCCAATTTACCCAATGCTCTCTGCATCATTTTAGTGTTATGAATGGCTATGGTTAGCCTGCTGCTGTTTGCTCCTTAGAAAAGGAGTTTTTTGGGGTTTTGCTTTTTTGGTTGGTTTGTTGGGTTTGGTGGGGTTTTTGCCAATACTCTAACAAAGTACAATACTTTTTCAACCCTCTAGAGCTGTAGACCCGCTTTTAGTTGCTGTACTGGGTCTGGCTGGGATGGAGTTAATTTTCTCCATAGCAACCCATACAGTGCTGTGCTTTGGATCTGTGGCTGAAACAGAGCTGATAACCCACCAATGTTCTGGCTACTGCTGACCAGGACTTGCACAGCAGCAAGACCTTCTCTCATGCCCACTCTGTCCTGCAGCACCCTTGCCCAGCGAATAGGCTGGGAGTGAGCATGAGAGTGGGAGGTGACATAGCTGGAACAGCTGACCTGCACTGACCAAAGGGATATTCCAGATCATATGATGTCATGCTCAGAAATAAACGCTCAGGGAATGGAGGAGGAAGGGGGGACATTCATGTTTATGGTGTATGTCTTCCCAAGCAACCACCATATGTGCTCGTGCTCTGCTTTCCAGGCAGCAGCTGGATATCTGCCTGCTGATGGGAAGTAGTGAATTAATTCCTCTTTTTGTTTTGCTTGCATGCACAGCTCTTGTTTTTCCAATTAAACTGTCATTATCTTGATCCACGAATCTTCTTGCCTTCCTTCTATTTTCTCCCTGCCTCATGGAAAGGGGAGTCAGCAAGCAGCTGGGTGGGCATTTAGCTGTTAGCCAAGGGTAACCCAACACAAAGCTACAAATGCCAACAATTTTCTTCTTGCCCTCCTTCTTCATCTCTAGTTATCTGCTGTTTAATCTAATCCGTATTAATTTAGCAGATCAAAGAAAAGTCTTGACATAACAGGTGACTCTGTCAGCATCACTGCATGACTGGAATCACAACAGATTTATACAAAGTCACTCCTTGAAGTTGGATGTCCTCCTTAGGTCAACTTCACTCTCTAATACATAGGATAAATTTAATGTTGCAATTTATAAGAATTATTTCAGGGAATCTTTAGGAAAAGGGGAGACAATGACAGTACAGATATGACATAATCACCTACACCTGTATGTACCTACCTCCACTTCCACCCATGACAACAGAAATTATATCAGAATTACAAGACCCCTGATTGATCCAAGTGGTAGTAACACAATGAAGTTGTTCAGTGATGGACAGGATACCGGCAGATGCTACAGAAATGACCCTTAGAGATGTGAAGCTGCTCACATCTTTACAAATGAGCATAAAAGCATTAATAAACCAAAATGACTTACTTAAGGCACAGGGGAGAGGGCTGCTGGATTTTATCTTCAGATCTGACAGTGATTTGCTAGTGACTTCAGGAAAGTCATTTGAACTCCATCTGACTCAATTTTTCCATTTGTGAAATGGAGATCAACATGCACTTCCATTTTAAGACAAGTGAAATACTCAAGGCTGGCAACATCATTAAATGTAAGTAACTAATATCTATTAGTACTTGGTGGATGCGATCGCCCCTTTAAGCGGTTTTCCTGGGGGTAAGGGGAAACATGACTTACAGTTTAGTACAGATAACAACTTCATTTCAATAGCCATTCAGAAAAGGGCAATGTACATGCTCCTAAATGAATTCCACACCCCAAATCAATTCAATGCCTAAGAAGAAAAAAAATATCAACTGAAAAATAAGCCAACATATTCCAAGAAGGCTGTTTTATCTATCTGATATGTTTCCTGCATCTCATGGTGATTTACAGTAATAGGTAATAACCAGTGTACATTATATCTAGTTTTTAATAACCACACTTCCATTATATTTCATTTCCCAAAGGGACTATTTGTGTTTTTTTCATATCTTTAACTGTAAAACTGTAAACTGCAATAATCAAGCATTGCTTTCTCTTGTATTCTGGACATCCTCAGTTGATTATAATCACTGCCTGCTGAACTTATCTTCAAAATGTTAATCATGAAATGAAAAAAAAATTGATATTATTGCATTATGTACTGCCCCATTCATTCGCTCTTCTCTTCTTAACCCAGGAGACCCAGAATATGAAGAATTGTAAAGAAAAACAGAAAAGAATCAAAAACAAAAGAAGAAAAAAAGAAAAAAGGAAAAGAAGAAAAGGAAAATAAAAAGAAGGAAAAAGAAAAAAGAAAAGAAAAAGAAGAAAAAAGAAAGAAAAAGAAAATAAAGAAAAATTAAAAAGAAGGACGAAAAAAGAAGAAAAGCCAAAAACTGTCTTTGAAGACGACAGAGCTGGAGAAGACAGCTGAAAAAAGTCAAAGCACATACTGTTCTCCCTGGCATCTGTAAAAGAGATGTACTCTGAAAGTATGTTTTGAGGTACTTGTACAACATTCACTGTTACTTTGGATAAAATAAAGCATAATAAAAATAGCACAACTGTTAAAAGTGTACGTGGTATATTGCTTTTTTGGGAACGAGGGACTTGCTCCCACAACCATCTACCAGCAGAAGGACTACATGAAGGGAATATATTTTAGAAGGTGTCAACAAAAATGAGTGCATAAGTGTGTAAATCAAACTGCGAGGTCAGCTGGACTTTTCAAACTGAACCCACATTTAGGGGAGCTGATAGGTTCAGGAGGATGCTGTGACTGAAAAGTGATTGAAAGAGTCACTGGATGGGGGTGTACTACCTGATAACGTCCACAGTGACATTTTCAGCAGCCTCATGCACAGTATTTCAGAGATTTCCAGGTTTCCAGCAACAAAACGGTGCCATGTTGGGAAGACCTAAAATTCTTGGTTTAACTTACACCCAGCACAAAGGCCGCATACATACACACACACACGAGCTCTTAGTTTTCTCTGCTTTAATATGGAAAGCTAACACAACAAATTAACAAAAATCAAACGGTCCATCACCTTAGCTTTATCAGTACAACCAAAAGGCTGGCTATAACTGCATCCAGAAAAGCAAGACATAACCACAGCCTACTTGAAAATAAAGTTCTCCTTAGGAAAGAGAGCTTTAGTGGAACACATTCAACTTAACTCTCTCAAAAATCAACCTGTCCTTTAACTGGACGCTGTCGCCAGAGGTAATTAAAATTTCTTAGCTTCCTCTCAGAAGAAGAAAGGGATGAGAATTTGCAAGGAAGATTTAGGAAAACTGCACAAAGAAAAAGTTGGCCAGCTCAAGTTCAGCCAGTTGGAAAGTAAAATCAATGAACTAAAAGCATTATTAATTGAGACAACTGAATACGGACAGAGGCAAAACTACTGACAGAGCAGAGGAGATAAAGCAGACAAACCATTATCACCAATAGTAAATAACAGTGAACCAAACAGATATGATCAAAGTAGCATGTACAGTACCAGTGATATTACTTCTGAATTTGATTTATTTTATCTTCAGTTACAGTGTATATCATTTAAGCAAGCCAGCTCCTTCCAGGTATCTTGCTAATACCCCCTGAACAGGAACAGGACTGGATGCCCAGACAGTAACAGATTAAATGAAAAGGCAAGAAAACCCTAACTAGATAAAAAGGCACTATAAACTCAGGATAGCTAACAAATTTCCTATATATAGCAAAGCAAGACACCACTATCACCATACAGTCTGGCCCACTGTCAACATGGGGCATGTATTTTTCCCCAGAACCCGGATTAATGCAATTCTCTACATGTATAAATGAAAAGAATTCAAATGATGGCAAGTTCCTCACTTCTCCCATTAAACTCCCTTCCCTTTTCCTCTCCTGTTTATGGTTACAGCGAGCATACTTAAGGCACAGCTATAGACCTGGACCAAAGACCAGCCCCAAGAAGTGCCTGCCTGTGGAGCAGCATTGCCTTTCTCCTCGTCTGATATGTCCAATCCACCAGATCTCTGCTTCAGAAAGAGAGGTGTATAAGGAAATTTTATCTAATGGAAACAGTGGTGTCCATGAGGTGGTAGGTAACATCCTTCACTCTAAGTATTGACTCAGAGAGGTATCAGATAGGACGATGGTTCTGACTTCAGGAAAACAGGAGTTCCTAACTGTTGAGGATTAATACTCAATACTATTTATCATCTGAAAATGGGTATCATGCCCAAGGCTTTAGCCAAATTTCTCTTCTGGCAACAACAGCCTCCAAATTCCCCCTTCAGTTGCAACTGCATGCACTGTTGCACCTGTTTTCACATCCCAGGCCGCGGTCTACTTTGATAACTCTAACTATGTAAAGCATATACAAATACAGTAAGGAGAATATACATCATGAGAACAACTATATATAGCAAGTGTTCTTTGGGCATGAAATGGAAAACATAGGGAAGCATACTAAATGCACTTTTAATTGCAACTGATTTAACCACAGTTAAGTCCAGCTCAGCCTTTATGGACTGCACCCACAGTTACTCAGTGTTCAGTAGCTGTTATGTTAAGACTCACACATCTCAAGAAGGCAGAATATATTCTCACCTGGTCTGTGTCAGTTAATATCCAATACCCCCAAACAGTATGCCTGCCTAATACTCTTAAGTTATCGCTGTACTATAAAGTCAGTTCTGGCACTTTTACTGAAGCTGACCAAAAACATGCATTGTTACACAAATGTAACACATTTAGTGGGGCACTGAAAGAAGCTCATTCACTGTCATCTTAATAGTTCTGTATAACCTACGAGACCAGTGGCAGTGTGCTCCCCACCTGCGAGGTGGATGCACTCTACTGTAACACAATCATTTGCCTTTTATTCCTTTGACTATGGATGTTAAAACCCTAAACACAAAAAAGGTAAAATTCCTCATAAAGTACCCTACAGAAGCAAAAGCACTGATAATAAGGTACTTACTGGATATGGCTAATTATCTCATTTTATTTTTACTACTCAATAATGTTTTCACGGAAATTATGAAGGATACGTATTCCTGTCAGTCCTAAAAAAATTTGTAAAATATACAGTATTCTACTAACATTTCTGCAAGTCTGAGACTACAACTGGCAAACAATCTGTCCTGGCTTTGTGGCTTTCCTCACCAAAAAAGACCATTAAAAAATGAGTGCTGTGAACTTCATAACTATGCTGTTTCTTGTCATGCTGGGATTAGTAATAGCAGTGCTATCAAATATTACTGTGCAATAAAACCTGTGGTTTGCATTTAGATTACATTTGATTTCTTCATGTGGAAAATGCATGCTCTAATTTTCCTCTTACAGTAAAATTGATAATACATAGAATACAACATCACAGCAGATGACACAGTATACAAGGTAGGCATGACTTGTTTTATAGTCATAAAGCTTGTACTTCTGGCTGTGATTTTATGAGCCAGGCATACAAAGAGAGTACAAAAAAAAAGGTATTTATAAATAAAGGCATACAACAGTAAATAGGAAAGGAGACCAAGTTACAGAACAGATTGAACTGGATATAATCAGAACCAAACAGCTTTCAAGGAAACTGCAAACTTAGCACTTGGATACTTCACCAGTCAATAACGCAGGTACAGCAGCCTTCTTTAACAAAAGAAGGCAATTCTAGGCAGGAAGAAAAAGGATGTAAATAGGACAGGCGGCATCCTCACCAGGCAAAAAAAAAAAATAATTCTTTGAATATATGCTGTTAAAGCTCACAATATCATAAACGGGCTCCTCACCTCTCCCCCTTCTTCCACAAAGTAGAAATCATCTATTGCTATTTTTTTTATACTAGGTAGCCTAGCAAAGTATTCATTTCAGTGGTATCTTTTACAATATGTCTTGGAGAAGCTTCTATAAGCATCTAGGATCTTATTAGCTAAAAAAAACAGGAGGTGCACACCACATATGGTCTCCATGGGGACACTGCACATGGTAGAAGCTGTGAACAGAGCACTTCCATCACAGAAAGGCAATGGGGAAGAATTGTACAATAAGGAATGGAGCAGAGAGCTCATTAGCATGTAAAAACCATAGCCCTATATATACTGTTATATTTTTGTATGTCGTCACATTAACAAATTGCTGTTTATTAGCCATGATTTACTGAATCAAGCACAGCAGAACTGGGCACTAGCTGAAGCAAAGCAGCTGGATGTAGAACTAATGCAAACAGCTAAGAGGAGAGCAATGTCTTAACTGCTTCTCTGCATAGCTTGATCCACCAGCCAACAGATGAATTGATTACACATCATAGCAAAAATTTCACCTTTTGCTACGCTGTAATAATTCCTGAATAAACACAAAACATGGTCAAGCTTGACAAACTGATATATGACGAGTTGCAAAATGATTCCTCGCTTCCACCGAGGACAGTGCTGCCAGTGTTAAAAGAAATTACCGTTGCACAGTGCATTAGTGTTCTTACATTCAGGCCAACCATGAAAAATCACAAACTGCAAATGTATTCATTTTTAACTGTTTATGTCCACTTCAAAGTACACATTTTTCTTGCTGCTACTACAATGTTATCACCACATTATCTTACTCATCCGAACTCACACTGCTTTCCACTGCAGTCTCACTGTGGATACGCGCCTCAGTGCAAAGAAACAAAATCTTGACTGCACGAAGCCAACGATAACACTGTGCTCAGAGCCCAAAATTTCAGCAGAAGTGTAAATTCCCAACAGAGACCACTACAAGTTAGTCTCCCCACAATGCTCAAGCCCTGACTTGCATCCACTTGCTTGCATGGGCTTTGTATCTGGCTTAAAAAGAGCACTGATATCAGGAGAAAGGCACTTTAACTACGTATCATGAACAACATGCGTTAATGGCTTACGGATTGTTATGCTTCTTTGCTTTTTCCTTTTTATCCTAAAGGTATTTTGCTCAAGAAGAAAAGAAAAAGAATTGAAGCTTTGGACTTTATTTTTTTTCTTGGAAGAGAAAAAAGGAACAGAGAAAAGTTGTGTAACACGTACCAGCTCCCATAGACAGCGGCAGATGAAGCTTCTTTACTGTTTTAGTATAGTCCTGACTCCCTAAATTTGAAGTTCACATTAACCAAAATTAAAACTCACTGCAGATTACCAAGTTTCATGTGTTTCTTTTCATTGCCCTTATGCAAAATTTACTTTGGCACAATACAGGAGTGCATTATTAATCAGCATAGGTTTGTTTGAAAAGTAGGCTCTATTTATTCAGAGGTGGGACTGACTCCAAATCCAGGCTTTCTTTTCCACATGGAATGCGAGAGTATCAGATTTGGTATTTGATTTTTCAGCTCAGCTGTGAGAGATGAAATGAACTTTGGGAAAAAAAAGAGGTAGCATCTACATGGTAACAGAAAAAGAAACCACATGATTCTTTTTTGTGGTTTCAGGTATCAAAGTGAAAATGTCCAATCTCCCTAACCACACCCATTACAGTAAAATCTCAGACCAGCTGAAGACAATGACGCTTTACTATTGGCGTTAAACAAATCCGGTCTCACCCATCCATGATCAAAAAAGACACACCGTCATTTCAAAATCACAGTCACTTCTCTCGACTTTTGCAGTATTTTCAGATTTATACCTCCCTTGTTTATTCTCATACTGCAGTCAATTAGCATGGCCAGCTGAGCAGATCTGTGCAGTTTTACCATGAAGAAGTCTTTAAAATCACTGTTCTTTACAAGTTATTTTGATGAAAAGAGAGCAGCAACTATTAAGCTTGAAGTTTAAGGAAACAGAAGCAGCTTGTAGGAGGATTTGCTAATGCAGTTTATTGCTGTTACTTCTCACATCTGAAAAGATAATGCCTCTGAAGTCTCCAACGAAAATGCAAATAGATATTCTTGGGAGACAGTACAAAGCCAAAGGCAAGACACAAAGTCAGATGACTCAGTCTTAAGGATTTCATCACAAATAAATCCACCGACGTCTCAACAGTGTCACGCTAATATAACTAAAAAATCAGCACCTAATTGTCCAGTGCTGCTGGATAAAGAGATGGTGGAATCACACAAAGATTTTCACGACATGAGTCTTCTCCATAAACGTGTGCACGAAACCAGAAGATGAAATCCCCTATGAGAAGTCACAACACTACCTACCAGGCAGTGATAACCTCTCAGTGGTCACAATAGGTATGCGTGTTGCAACAACTACATGGAAAGAAAAGGCATCCATGCTTGAGTGATTCTGCAGAGAAAGGTGCCTACACCTAACAAAACGGGAAACCTGTTCAAGAATAGCTAATTTGTGTGAAACTACGACTGCAGTAATGCTGTTAGAAGTAGTGAAAACTGTGAAAATCCTCTGAATTAAGTGTTGGCTGAGCAAGTTAAAGCTTTAGGTAGGCATCTCTCAACCCATCCACCCACCCACATACCTGGGGGTGGTATCCATGTGATAAATTGCATTTAACACGCACCTGCACTCTGCCTACTAATCCATCCTCACCTTGGCTACTTCTCGCATTACAAATCTCTGAGGCACTTCAAACAGCCGCCTTCTGTGAGGAAGAATTTCTCCTCAAAAGTGTATTGGCGAGAAGCCAGGAAAGATTTACGTTCAAGTATACTGCAGTTCAACTTGGTTAGAAATAGGATCTTTAAATTCTTAGAAAACTAGTTTTCTACTGATTTTCAGGATTATTACTGTTTCTAGGAGATGGAAATCCAGGATTTCTAACAGTAAAAATCATAGGCTAAGACACTAAGCAGTAAGTGACTCGGAGACCCATATACACATACACACTTGAGGGTGGTGAAGCCCTACAGATACTGACAAAGAGAAAACATGCACAGCTACTCTTGGTTCACCTACAGGTAAGACCACCATTTCCTCAAGCTGGAATGACTCATCACACAACTGCCCCCCTGACAGCTAAGGGTCCCTTACAAAGCATCTTGCCAACCACCAGCTGCATGGAAAATGGAGGCCTCAACACGGGGAACAGACCCTTCAGTTGTTCAGTATCAAGAAAACCCAGAGCGTTTTAAAGGTGCAAATTAAAGTTGTAATAAATTTATGGAGGAAATGCTAAATTTTTCCTCAAAATACTGTGGGTACTCTGTATTTCATGACACAACAACTCAGAGAGAAGCCAATACTTGTTTCTTGCCTTCACACTACATGCTCTGTGGCAGCATGGAGAAGTGCCTGGAGCAGTACCAGAGGTCCACAGAGACCTCCACCCAGGCCCAGAGTGCTCAGGGTGTACCTCCTTTGGTAGGCAGGAAAAAATTCTGCCTCAAGATGAGAGAAAGAAGGATTTTGTTTGAAGGCCAGTTTATTATTATTATTATTATTTGAACTCCGGCTGGGCACCAGGACTGGACCTTGAATAAATTGTGCCAGGATATATGCTTAAAGTTAGCTTCCCTAGCAGCTCTGCACAAACAGAAATCAGCAGGAGTCCAGCATGTAGAACGGCTTCTGAATCGGGTCATTAATCTGTACAAGCAGAAAAACCTACCCAACAAACACATTAGCAGTCATCACACTCTGAGTTACAAAGCTGAAATATCATGCAAACGGATGCACATCTCATGCCTCCTTGAGTCATGGAGGAAGGCGCAAGCAGCCTACAGGGGAGAGCACCGAAAGCTATGGATGTGTGCTGTCGGTGAGGAACAATGGAACAGGACAGATTTATTTAGTCACTATGATGATGATGTGGTATTATTTCCTCTGCGACAGTATGCAAAGTCTTCAGAGATGGTCAAATCCTGAAACGGCTTGGCTCTAAAAACATGGATGTTGCCACAAAAATCTTTGCCACCTTGAAACAAGCACACAAAACATCTAAGGGCAGAAGATGATTCAAGGTTTTAAGTACACAGAGACGCATAGATTAGCCACAAGCATCTTTTTTCCATCCACTTGTTTGATGATTTATCAATAAACCAAGCAATCTCCACCTGCTGTCCAGTCAATAGATGACTCACTCATTAGATGATTCCCTCCAAGTCTTTTGGGAGGACAGAGTCTTGAGGTCTTGATTTCAAGGGCAAAGCAATAGTTTTTTCAGAGTTATACAGGGTGCTATTGCTTAATAACCGTGTAAATAAAGCAGAGTTAAGAGATCTTTCCATTTTGATACTACTGGAAAATGTAGAAGAGGCTTTACTTTGGGCTCAAACCAGAAACCATTGTTTGTTTTGTTTTAGTTTTTTTTTGTTTTTTTGTTTTGTTTGGTTTTTTTTCAATACTGATAATACTGCAGGCATGAAAGGATTTCATCTTTGTAATCTCTAGATAAAACCTAACGCTCTCTTTAAAGCAACCACAAACAGGACAGACCTAAGTGGGGCAGAAAGACATCTCACTTGGACACTGTACCATGAAAACACCCGTTATTTACACCAATCGAGAAAAGAACCACATATGAGGCAAGTTACAAAAGCCAGAACAGCCTCACATTAATCATCTAAATGCATGACTATATAACCCACAAACAAGATCTGAGTTAATGCTGGCTGTCAGATCTTCAGGATGATGCAGAAAGTAACAGGGACTAAGAAGAGCGAGAGGGAGAAGAGCTCAGGGGAGGGAAGAAGGGCTAGCTGAGCAATGCACCTGCTCCCTTGCTTCTCTTTTCCATTTTGCATAGAAAAATTTGCACAGTTACAACTCTTAAGTGCACATTATACTTATGTCCTTTTACATTGCCATGACTCTAAAGATCTTCTGGTGGATGTAAAATACTACGCTATTACTTAGAAGCATTTCTGCACTACCAGCTGGTGTAAAAGGGCCCTTGTACACGTAGGAATCTGACTTTGTATCCCTAGCTTTAGAAGTTACTTAGCTGTGTTTTTTGTTTCCCTATGTATGATAAAAACACAATGAAAAGTCTTGGTAGGAGAGTGTGTCTAAGTAAAAAAACCTATTAATTTTTAGACAGATATATTGAAATATACAAATTATATAAATTTATAAATGCAAATACATATAAAATATATGGATAGATATATAATTGGTATACATACATATACACACACATATATATATAAAACTTCTTGAGAAAACTGCCAAGTATGTGTACTGGGACTACTCTTAATCTCTCCAGAATCCCAGAAACAATTCTTTAAGTAATGGTAGTGCAAGCTGTGCTTCGCGCTGGAGAACAGGCAGTGAAAAAAGTTTGGACTGTTTGAAGTGAGCCTGAAAGGTGCTTATTCACCAGAGTTTGCATCTGTTGCAAACAACTCATTTAATTCAACCTCAGAGGCATTCGCTCTCCACTTTTCAACCTCAGAAAGCGGTAACCTAGCTAAAGAGGTTAGACACAGTATCATCAGTTCAGATCAAAAAGATGCCAATGAACAGCTGAGACTTCAATTTATGCCCAGCACACTTACACAGACATGAAAAAGAATACTAGATGTAATCAGTTTCAGCTATGTTATGCATTTTTGCTTGTTCTTAAAGAATTTCTGGAAGATAAATATTAAACAAAAAGCTTGACATTAAAATCAACCAGGGAAAAATTAATCTAACTGCCAAGAAGAACAGACTCAGGTTCCATGACAAACATAGATATGTATTTAAAATTAACTTTAAAAATGCTTCTAAATTCAACCAGCGTGCTATAAAATGACAAACGTATATATTATATGCACCAATTATAAAATGTTGCAGCAAGGATTAACTACATGCACAGATCTTATGAGCACCCTGGGAGCAGGATAGTGGACTAAATAAAGTCAAGCGATCTTGAAATCCACAGACAGTACATTTTCCCTGTATTAAAAGGGAGAGGTAGGTGTTCAGAGGTTTTTGGATTTTTTTTTTCTGAATGAGAGAGAAAATAACAAGGCAGGTACTTGGAGTATCAGTAGGTTAAGTCTAGATGCAGAATATTTACCGAAAAATTAAACCTACCTAAATCCTGCAACATCTGCTTTTATCAGAGACTCACCTATTTCCAGAAAGATGACAAGCACTTATAAATCCATTTTCACAAGAAAATTATAAAAATCCTTTGGATATACAATGCTCAGTACTAAATATTTGCCGTCAGCAGACACTGTTGTTAAACAAAATGGGAAGCAGCCTTCAAAAGCATCCAGATAGAAAAGCAAATCCTAGTCTCCCTGTAAATCCTGCAAAAATACATCTCGTTCACTTGTGTGGATGTCTTTATTGCAGTTGACATGGGCTTGCCCAGGGGACTAACTTGTTGTTCCATAAAGATCCTTAAATAGGCACTACTGATGAAACATTTAATCCATGCCCTGGTATCAAATGGCTGCTATTGCCAGTGACAGTGATAGAAAAATCTATTTGCCAATTAAATAACTGCATGCAAAGCTATGACTGTTTATTATGCCTTTTAACATAGTTCAGCTGGTTTGGATCATATCCAGTGAGCTTCATATTTTACAAAAACTGCATTCCATATAATTTATAAGTAACATGCTTTAAGCCTTCATTTTTTAAATACATCTTTTCACTCATGTTGTTATGAAGTGTTTGCTTGGGCAAGGGAATACATTTTACACACAAATGCCACTTATATCATTCAACTATACATATATATGGCTTTGGAGCTCTCTTTGTTGATAATGGAATTATGATTTATACTTAGAATATAAGACTGTATTTTAGTTGTTGAAAAAAAAAACACTTTAAAAGCTTGCTGTGTTTACCCTTAAATGCGAAGGACATACAAAAGCTATTCATTTTTTGTAAAACTAAGGGAATTCATTTTGATCCCATGAGTCTAATAAAACTCTGCATAAACATAACAATGAGGAAAGCTAAGATGAATAGTTGAGATGAACACTTAAGCCTGGACTCCATTTCACTTGGACTTCCACCATGCCAGGAAACAAGAAAACAAGTGAAGGAGCAGTAATTAAAAGAGCTTTAATATTAGAGGCAGTGCTACATCTATGTATGGAACACCATTAAAATTGGATGCAGCACTCAGTTTGACAAGGCTGTAATTTAGCAAAGTACAAAAGGGTGTAAACTGTAGCTCAGAGGAGCCATCTCTGCTGAGAGCAACTTAAGCATATGCTTAACTTGACATAATCAGATCTTAACATGTGCTTTATGTCAAGCATGAATATACTTCTTTGGGACACAGACTATTTTGATTTCAGTTTAGTATGTGGAAAAAAAAATGAAGTCATGCTAATATGTATAACAGTATTGAATAAGTAAGAGATAAAAATAGTGGCTATTGCAGAATATACAAGTGAAATGAATCCCTTTCCACAGATGGTGAAAAAGACAGACCAAGGTGGGGTTTTCTTCTTTTAATCACAAGAATGTTTTTTTTTTCCCTTGATCTTAAAAAAATTATCAAATGTAAGCTAGTCTCTTACTCTTATTCCCCCATTACCATAAATTTAGTATAAATTAATAAAAAATATACTTAATGATTCAGAATGAACATTGATTTTTCTGCATTTTTTATTAAGATTTACGTTACTGCTTGCAATGCCATTTTTATGTTTGTAACTACCTTGTCAGGATGAGTTGTAGTTTTTACTGTACCAATTTCTGGACAAAATGTTTCCATCTTAATTTATCAGATTATCAAAACAGCAGTTTATAATTTATGGAAAGCACTATTTCCATTTTCATATTCAAGCATTATTCATGGACATTGTTTATGAAATTTAGTAACCCTTTTAACGTACATAGGCTGAAGTTGTTGGGTAGGAAGCTTCACTTAACGAGTTTTTGTGAGGTAAAATAACTGAATTAAGTATGCCAACGTACCACAGGTTCATGAGAAAACTAACTGTAGCATTACCTTTGACTCCATTAAATTTAGCTTCTAAAGGAAAAAAAAAAAAAAAGTTTTTCTAGTAAATAAAGTTAATGTTGTTATGAATATCTCTCTTCCTATACTTTATGGCTATTTATATGGGAAAAAGTCCAGACTCTCAGTGCTTAAAAACTGCATTTGAGCCTCTTTACTTCCTTTATTTCTCCCTGCTGGGCAGAAATTTTTAATCGCAAAAATACCTCCTGTAAGCCCATCTAATATCCAACTTAGTTATACTCAAATCCTAGCACAATCACTTTGCTGTAAAAATATCTTCTGCTCAGTCACAACTGGAACTCATTAGATTTGCATCTGAACAGCAGATTTTTGTGAAGGATACAAGAAGAGAGCAGAACCTGCATGAACACTGAGACCCCTGGTCCCAAAAACATGTTTTTTGGGGTTCGCAGTAAGCACGAGTGCTGCCTCTGAGAGCTGGCAGGTGCTCTCAGGTAAGCACGTGCTTCCTCACCTGCGCTGGGTCACAGTCAGAAGGCTAGGTGCCACAAGCTGCAGGAAAAAAACATTTGCTAACTTTGCTAAAAATGTTAATTTTTTAAAAATAGTTTTGAATGAGACATTTTTGTGATGAATATTTATCAAAATCTCACTAAACAGTTTAGATTTTTTAGCAGATTTCTTTAACTGGCTCAGCTCTGACACATATTCAGCAAACACTTTTGGCATTTCTCATCTGTTGCATTAAAAGTTTCTCTTACAAATCAACGCAGCAATTAAATCTTTTATTTTTTTCCCTTAGGATTCTGATCTCTAACATCTACAATTATATCCGTTTATTAGTGTATAAAATAGCTTTTAAAGTGCCAAATCTATCCAAATAAATATACTTCAATGCAATTAGCAATGCACAAACTATTCTTTTTTTTTTTTTTGATGTATCACAATGAATACATTGGCTTTAACATCTATTCTCTTGATCAGTCATTTTGAGGTGGTCCACTTTTGTTTTCCTGACTTTCACAAACATGCTTGCAGCCAGTAAGAGACTCTTCACTATGATTAATGGCCTCCCATTGGGTATACAGAAAATTTCCCAGCCTGGTTCCCTTGAGAATGCTCCACTACGTGGATTTCTACGCAAAGCTAGATTAAAAGAGGAGGAGCAATAGCTATAGTCCACCTACCCCACAGCCATCAATTATATACAGTTATAAATCAAAGTTTTCATCCAGAACAAAGCCTAGTGTGGCAAACAAACAAGGGCGTTCACAGCAAATTGTTTTGAAGCAGAATAAAACTCTTGATAGAAACAATGGGGCTAGCAAAGCCACTGTCAATATCACTATAAAGTTCCATTGATTTATTAAGAATTAGACACAGTGTATCCAATTACTGCTGAATTAACTTAAACAGAAAGCAGCAAGTAGAAAAATAAGCAAGGAGATGGATTTCTCTTTTCAAAGGAAAAAAATCGCGCAATTCTATATCACAGTTAATTGAAGACAGTAACGTGAATCATAAAGTATCTGTACTTTAACTCCCTATATTTGTGTTTCTTGGCTTTTAGTTTTAAGCTCTCTCTTTCATGAAACACTGGTATGTCTATCTCATCCATATTTCATCTCTGGTCTGTTTGTTTTCCCGGCTATTTCTGCCTCTACGCCATAGATGATTTTGATCGGTTTGAATATTTTTAAATACCCTTCACACACAATCTGCTTTCAAATGAGATAGTAGAAAAAAAAACACCAGGGGACATGGAGACAAAAGACTGTTAGCATCCCCCCTCACGCGTCTCTTCCCTTCTGGACAACGTGAATTATCTGCAAGGGGTTGGGTCCCCCTTTTTCAGTCATTTAAAATTCCACTTTTTGATACATCGCAATTTTTGGAAAGCCGAAGAACAAAGTATCAGTCAAAATGCAAGTAAGCTCCACCCAAAAAATTCAGTTGGTATTTGCTACTGCATCCAGTCCTCACTGCAGAACATATTTCACGTACACTCTAGTTCTCTCTGAAGAAACAGATGCTTGAGGAAAGTACTGAGTAATTTTCAGCAAGATTTTAAATTCCTCAGATGTTTGTGAAAAATTAACTTCTGACAACTCTGACTAAAGCTGCACAGCCAAAGGCAAGACTCTTCAGGACAAGTCTACCTTCCTGTCAGACAAACCTGGTCCTACACCACATTTTCACCCGTCCCTCCTTGTGCTACAGTCCTCCAGCATGCAACAGGCATCAGCACCCCAAATTTGGAGGAAGATGGAGTTTCCATGCCAATTACTGCACCTCTGACCAAGTACGGTCACACGCAAAATATGTCCAGACTTAACATTAATGCATGCACAAGCTCCTGTTTTCTCTGCAAAGCTCTCTTGAAAGAGGCACGAAGCATTCAGTGGTGTAAAGGCACCATCCATTATGGGTTGAAGGATTCCTAGGGGCTGTGCAGAAACAAAGACTCCCTGGACACCAAGCCCCACGACTGACAGACAACAAGCGGTGCCAAAGCCTGTCTGCCAAACCACTCCTCCTTCATAGAAAAAGAGCTTCCCAAGGAATAATTCCTGAAAAATCCAGAAAAGCACTGTGGTGGGATCCTTACTCTGTGTGTTACCTTGCAAGATGGCCAGGCCTGATGACTAACGCGAGGCAGCTGTTGCGGGTTACTAATGCAACACACAACATACCAGGGAGCTTAACACACAACCGGTGCAGTAGGGCAAGATTGGACGGTGAGAGGCCGTCTCATCACAGTACAGGATAAACTATATCAGCATCGTTCCTGATAGACATGTTCTTACATACTTCTAATGATGGGAAGTTCATAATCTCTGACAGCAGTCTTCTCCAGAGCTTTATTACCTGTACCATCAGAAAGATTTTCTAACCTTTCTGTCACTACTTTCTTCTGTCTTCAAATTATTCCTGTCTTTGCAGTGCTTCCACGTAGAATCTGTAATGCTGGTACCTCTCTCAGAAGAAACTCAAAGGCATGATGCACAGAACGGTAAGTATAATACAGTATGTAAATATCCCGCCTAAGTAAAGCTGTGGTAAGAGACATGGACCACCACCTCAAGGGCCACTGAGCAATTCCCAGTAGAAATCCAAAGCAGTTAAGTGTGTTTAGTGTCTTGCAGGTTTGTAACATACATATCAACAGTATTGGTTATTAACAAAACAGACTTTTTTCGTCTTTTTTTTTTTTTTTCTTCTTTATGGGGATAAATGACTGGCAAATAGAGTATAGAAGTAACAGTGATGTCTTGAGCTCTAACCCCAGCTCTGCTGCTGGCTCTGTACTGCCTAATTCAAAACACCTAATAATGAAAGTCTACATCCTGCAGCAACCAAATAAAACTGCAGATGACCAGTTTCTACAAAAATGGAACCAATTAGTACATACTTGAATTTTCTTTTATTTCTCTTAGGTGTGTTCACTCCAGATAAACCTTCTCATTTTTATTAACTGATCATAATTTTTCTATCAGCTTCACAGGGCCTTGCAGGCATGCATTGCTTAATGGTTGTGAACATGAAAAGAAAAAAATTCACCTTTTATCATTAGGTTTTTTTCCCAGATTTTGTGAATCTGGAGAAGATGAAAAAAAGATGTTCATACGAGAGTTTTTTAAAAGGTACTCCCCTAGTGTTACACAAATTATCCTTCTAGGAACCTACATTATTTTCTTGACTGGACTGTCTTCAAACAAGAATTACAAAATTTGGTATCCACAGGTTCATGATACATCCACATTAGTGCACCTCTATTCCTATCTATTTCCACACTAATAAAAAAAGACATTTGCCAAAATACATAAAAAAAAAACCTCAGGAAAGGGTTACTATTCTTTCTCATTTTCTGATGTTAAAATTAAATCCTGTCTTTTCTCAAATAGTAACATAGGTGTAAGAAAAACATTTATTCCTGAATAATTTTAAAACTTACAGTAAGTAATACTTTCTCATACCAAACAAGTGCATTGCAATTTCATCCTCCCTGTGGCCTGTACAGGAAGCAGCACACCCCGTGCACCACTGTTTCCATTTTCCACTTTGTGCAGCTCATTGGGAATGACGCACATCTTACATGGTCCTCAAAATGATGAAATTACTGACCTGTAGCCCAAAGGATGTCCCGTGAAGGACATCCACGGGCACCACCACACTACCCCACACCGAGAGGGGACACTACAGCTAGTGCCCTCCCTGTGAAATTTGGCTGGAATACACAGTCACTTCAAGACACATGAAAATGACACCATGGTAGCAGTTTTAACTGGATTACACTGATACCTACAATACATTACAAATTTTTCCCATGTCACCTTCATAAAGCCACCCCTAAGCATCCCATAAGTAGTCCTGTAAAATCCCAAAATGCTCTTTCCCTGAACCCCCTAAAGCATCCCGTACCCCTAGGTCCCCTCAGTCCCACAGGTGCTCTAGCGCTGATTTATCTTGATGTATGTCACACCTGGACCACAGGGCTGAGGCTCTCCTGGGACCCAAGGAGGTACCCAGACAGGGTGTCCCTACATCTGAGTCTGTAATTTGGGTTCCCACCTGTCCTTGTGCCCCTCAGCTCCTCTGGGCTTGTGCAAATGGGCCTCTGATGGGCTGAGGGTTCCTAGGATGGGCCTGGGAGCAGTTGGGGCAGGGTACTATTTGGGTTCTACTCTTGCCATTGTCTCTCAGTGCTCCCTTGTTGGCATGCAGACCGGCTTTTATCACATAAGCTAACATGTGGTATCCAGATTCATACTTACCCTCTTCAGGAACATACTCCAATGAACACTGCCCAATGAGAATCATTTTATTTTGTTGCCCCTCTAAATCCAGAGAGAGTACATACCAATAGAGAGTATATACCTAAGAGTTTGCAAAATCAAGGTCTTGTTCTTTTTCAAAAATATTTTTCCATTAAGGAATTCCACAACCAAGAGTCACAGCCACTCCCAAAAGACCTCTACAATGAGAATTTAAGAAGTGCACACATACATACTCTATTTAGGTAAAAAATACCCAGTGAGTGAGTAGATTTCAGTTTCAAATTTTCAAGGGATCACGAGATACAAAGTGAAAAATACGAGTGAAAAATGCTAATGTGCCAACTTCTAAGATGATATAGTATGCATATCTAACTCCCTTTAAATCACTTTACATCTAAATTACATGAAGTTGTTGGTAGAGGTAAAATACTGTTGTTAATATTGAAGAAGAAATCAATAACAGGTATGATTTAACATACTTAAAAGTAGTTTAAGAACTACCTGTATTACTGCTTTATTTCTCCCTTTCTCCCAAACTTCTCCCTCCTTCCCTGTGTCATTTGACACACACACTTATTACGTCTTGTACTTTGGACAATACGTTCCTTAAGGACAACAACAATATAGCCTTTTCCTTATAGAAAACCCAGTCCAACCCAAACAAGGTCCCAGCTGGTGGAAGCTTGTAGCTGCTTCTGATATGTGTTAAATATGAAGAATAGAAACTAACAGTGCTTTCATAGCTCAATGGTGTTTGTGTGTTTAAAATGAAACGCAAGGTTTATTGGACTACAGCTAGTTTTCAGTGTCAGGCAAATGGAGTCGAAGCATTCTCAGGGAAGAAGAGAAGTGGTGACCTTGACACAAATGTGATTTGAAAAAAGGACTGGGTGGAGGAAAAAGTTGTGTTTTTTCAAAAAGCTGAATGTGTAATCCTCCAGATAGACTTGCAGTTAGGTGCAAGAAAATGGCAAAAAAGCACAGCATCAACTGAAGTGTGGCAGCAGCCAATTATCTCGTTTCTTTAAGACTCATCCTGCAGCTCCTCCAGCAGGAGGGTACCCCTCATCCTCCTGGTTAGATGTTTAGTGCAGGAGCTCCAGCAAGAAGCCCAAGACAGCAGATAAAGATAGCTCAAGCCATACATCCCTTTCACTGAGCAGATAAAACAACAAGATTTGACTTTTAAGGACAGAAAGTGGACAGACATACTTAACTTGTCATTGAAAATTATAGTCATATTTTAATTATTTTTATTTACAGATTATTGTGGAAAAGAAACAAAAGCACATACCTAATTCTAACAACACCAGGCTCAAGGCCATGCAGAAGAATATAATTATCTTCATAAAAATGGAGGCAATATTAAACACAGTTCTCTGTATGAACTTTGTGAATGGACACATGGTCCAATGGTATATCTAAATAGAGCAGATGGAGAGAAACCTTCCTTTCACTCACTATATGAAGTTATGCCTGAACCATATAATTTTAAGATAAACATTATTTGTAGTTGCAAAATGACTTTTTGAAGGGGTCACAAATTCAAACACAGCACCTCATCAAGACAGCAAATCAAAAAGCCTAGCCTAAAAGCCTTCTTTTCTTTATTACTCATTTTAAAATGTTTATTTCATACACATTTACCACAGTTCATTTCAGCCGAGCAGAACCCCCATGTTCATGATTTTTGCCTACAAGAATATTAAATTTCTGTGCATCTGTCTTCTCTCTAGGGGTTTCTCCAGGGAATGTAATAGTCTATTTGTTTTTCTATTGATCTTGTATCTAAATACTGTTTTCTCCCTTTCAGAAAAAAGAGAGCTGCCAAAGAATCAGTAGTGTCACTGTAAAAATGTTTTTCTTAGCTGGATGAAATGATGGCAGAGCAAGATTGGGAAAAATATTTTTCAAATCTGTTTTAATAAGCGTACTTCCAGATAGGGATATACTAGATATTGGTCTAGGTATGCCCCAGGCCTATGATCCATCTTTCATCCTTTTTACCAATTTCAGACTGACAGCTAAATTAGCTCATGGAAAAGGCTCCCATAGGCAGTAACCAATAACCTGCCATCCAAGGTAAGTTGCAACAGCAAGAGGCATAGGGAAAAAAAATGGAGATAGAAAGCTGCATTTACATCAGTTGGTAAGGAGAAAATTGGGGATACAAAAAGGATCAAATCCTTAAAAAATTAAATAAAGTTAAGCCACACTGGAAAGAGAAATATAAATTGTGATTTAATGTTACATTAAGCAATAGGCATAAACTGACCTCTTAAGACTAGCCAGTCTTGGAGTTTCTGCAGTCAGTAAATCAAGTAAGTTTACAAATATACAACTGCAAATGGAATAGCTTTCTCTACCTATAATATTTAGGCTCAGTACCACCTAGTTACTGAGATATGTTCATCAGAAAAGGAAGACAATAGCTGGTCGTAAAAGGCAAGATATCAACAACCTTTTGAATCACAGTGCAGATTTTTTTCTGAGGCAAAATAAAATCCTCAGCATGGGAGTGTTCACATTACAGTGCTAATAGTGCACGTGCTGAATTATTTAAAAAATAATAAAGATAGGAGGAATGACATATCCGTCAGTTCACTGACAAAGCAGTCCGTTTAATATTTGCACAGTATCTATCTGGCCAAGTAGCTTGAGCTTACTGAAGCTGATATTTAACATATATCTCTCCATGAAAATAACTGCTTCAAACATTTAGAAAAAACTCTTTCTGGAATGGGCTTAGTTATAACTGAACTTGTATTTTACTTGCATTTTTGTCATTTTTCCCATCACGCTCTATAATAGGTAAATTGCAGTTTAAAACCAATGACTTCGATACAGTTAGTGACTTTTTTCATGGTAGCAATTTCCCCTAATGTTATTTATGGTACCATATAACATTAGCAATGATATTTACAATTATGGTTCAAAATATTGTGCAGTACTCTGTTAAGCACTGTCATCAATTTTTCTTCTGTTTTATTGGTCCATATATATTAGAATTTCAACAGATAATACAACAAACCCAAAATGTTAACACAGTTATTTGCAAAAACTCCTTTTTTGTTTAGTGGGACGCCACAAAACATGACAAACCCATCAACCCCTGTGATGGTGAGAGGGTATTTTGTTGCTCACTGCAGCTGGGTATCTGCGTTTGAAAAGCATGCTTAAATTAAAGATGCAAAGAAATGCCTGGGGTTTCATTGCATTGCAAATGTAAAGAAAGACTGATTTTCTTCAAAGGAGGTTGATAATAACCTACAAACAGCAGGTATTTTCTGCTACCAGCATGTAGCTGGCATGTCATGGCTAGTACATCTTTAATCATAATAATGAGTTCTGTGGTAATCATGAGAAAATATGTTTTAACTGACAATGTTTTTACCTGCCATTGCTACCCTCTACTGAGAATTAGCCGACTTTTCTTCTTTTTGAGCTTCTCTAGCCCTAGCAGCATGTCTCTTTGAGGTAGCTGTACCACGGGCTGGGTTGCTACTTTAAAAGGTTTGGATGTTGTCAGCATTTAACTCTTAAATATCAGTTTAGTACTATGAAATTCAGCTAACTGCTTGGCACAAGGAACACACTTATAAATAACTGAATAGTCTGGAAAAGCAAGGGAAATTGCCATTTCTTTTCCCATAAGAGGCAAGCAGTTCTCTAACTTCTTTCTTTCATCAACTTCATTTTTCTTCTGCCACAGTCAATTCTCCCCTAAGTTCCTGTTTTCTTTTGTCTGGATTTTCTCTAAGAGTTTTCCATGTAAAACCAGCATATTTCTCTTGTCTGTTGGAAAAAAAAAATCAGTCCCATAGCAGGACTCTCTCTTGTCCTTCAGCATTAACATCGCAAAAGGGCCAGTCACTGTGCCTTCCAGGAAGCATCTCATCCCTTTTTACCCCAGAGTACTGAACATTTTCCATTCCCAGCTGCAAGAAGGAACACAGTAGTTTACTATGAGGTGTCATCAGCTTCCAACCTCCTCCAGGAAAACTAATTCTCCTTTATATGTCGCCTTCTTTTTTTCTTTTAAGACAAAAATCCACACATTAAAGAAACTTTTTGCCTTTTTTCATTTAAAAAAATAAATTAATAGCCTAATCAGAGAAACATCATTGAAATTCCACACAAAAACTGATGAAAGAGAAGCTGGAGAGAAGTAATTAAACTTTTTTAAAGCACAACAAAAACTGCCCAGTGAAGCATCCTGAACTGCTGTACACCCACCATTAAAAGCAAAAACCAAAAATAAACCTGATGTATAATAAACTTCCCTCAGCTCCACGATAAACAAACAAACAGGCAGCAATGAATAAATGCAACCTCTTCCATTAGGCTTGTAGAGGATTACTTGGAACGGAAATCTGTAGAGCTGCCCTGTACAAACCCAAGGTGGCTTTGAGTGCTGGGGATAAACCCAGTACAGGCACCAAACCTTGTGCAGCGCTAGTATCTGCTCCATAGCCAGCTTCGAAAACCTCTGGCCAGACCTCACGTACTGGGTTTGGATGAGACAGAGTTAATTTCCGGGGGTAGATTTAATTTTCTGGAATAGAGTTAATTTTTTAAAGCACAACACCTCATCACAGAAGAGTTCCTGACATGTGGTTTTATTTCCCCTTCTGCCACCATCCTCACAGCGGTGCCACTGAGTCTGTTCCTGCCACTAGACCAAAAAAATTTACCTAATAGAGTTGCACCTTGGCCACAGCACTTGCAGGGACCTGGGCCTCTGTCCCAAACCCTTACATAGGTGGGAACCTCCCTCAGCAGTAATGGTGAAGGATGAGGTGGTGGTAGGGGGATAATCTGAGGCTATGGCTTGGGCTCAGTCCCCTACATCATTGTCAGCACTTTATGCGAGCTTTTACAAGCCTCAGCGTGCTGCAAAACATTAACAATGCTTTCCACTGCACGGTGATATTGTGACTAGAGCTAGAGACAACACTGTTGAGTTGTTCGGGTTCAGTGGCAGCACAGTTGTATTCAATTCTTCAGGTATTTTGTAAAATGCGAGCAATATAAATGAACATTATCAGGTAAAGGCCTCCACAGGAAAAAAGTGTTTAAAGACTAAAATATGAAGAAATGAGCATTCTAAATGAGAGCCCATTTGAAAAGCATTTTTCTTTCCCCACTTATTAAGGTTTGCAGAAACATGCTGAAAGGATGTTTCTCTGTTACAACCTTTAACTCAGAGTTCTTAACCGTACCATAGATCATAATATTGTCATTCTTCACTGTCACCACTGCGTCAGCAGCTGTTTTTGGTCTCACAAAAAAGGATTTGACCTTTGGGATGGACAGGAAGCTGAAGGAGCAACTTTCTGAAAAAATAGCCTCCTGTTTACATTCGCCTTGTTTAGCGAACAATTATCTTGGGAGACATAAGTAATAAGCATGTAAGTTTACATAAGCAGAAGTGTCATTTTGATAGCACTAAATATGAGTGCATGTCAAGCTGCCGCTGAGTAACTGTTCTAACTATAAAATGCTGATCTGTATTTTACCAATAAAAACCACAAAAATGCTAATGACAAGACCGTCAGAATCCGGTCCCTATCTATCACAATGAAGCTCATCCTCAATCACAGAGAAAACAGCAGCTGCCATTATTTTGTGGGGCACAATTTTTAGTGGTATTTGTTTACAATGATAACTATAATGCTGGTAAATCTAGGCCATCGCTTTGTTTCTATTCTAAATTCTCAGATCTACAGCAAGAGCAACAGCAGGCCTTAAACTATCCCATATGTATGTCCTAAATATTCTCAAATACTTTCATTCTACTATAGTCAGCACTAAGTTCTCTATATATATTTGTATGCTAAAAATAGATAAACTTTATTTCATATCAATCTGAGTAACAGTAGGGGGAATTATATGCATGTGTAACATCTTATGAGTGTTAAAAGTACTTACAGATAACTCATAATGGCAGAGACAAACCAACTCAGTCTTTCTTTAAAATGTTATATCCTGCTAAGTTAAAATGCTATTTAAACATATTGCAAGTATTTACACCTAATGTCTAGATAATCTGACTTCACTTTAATGAAGCATCACCTCATTTTCTGAGGATGGAAAATATGCAAAAATCAAACAAGATGTATAATAATTTTTTCCAACTTCATATTATAAACCATCTTCACAGTGATATTTACTTTAAATATTTTAAAGGAAGAGCACTGTTAAGGTACAATGTACACTATCCAATCAGAAAACCAACATCAAGAGCATCCCTGAGAGTTTACTTTAATTGTACAACAGAATTTAATTTTATTTGCTTGGAAAAAACCACTACTGCTTGATTCCTTATATTCACAGTTTTATACGAGATCTGGAGAAAAACTACATAAATTATGGAACAGATTTACTGCTCTATACTTGCATACCTTTATTAATTTTACATTTGCATGTATTTAATATTCAGCAGATTCTGTAGACCACCTCTACACTGCTACTCAGTTCACTACAGGATAGTGAACTCATCCCCTGAAGAAACTCATCCCCTGAGTGTACCCAGGCAACTTCTCCTCTTAGTTACAGTAACAGTCCCTTGAAATCCCATCCTGGCTTAAAGGAAAATTTAGCTCTTTATTTACTTAAATTTCTAACAAACAACTGGAGCAAAGTTCTCCACAGATTACTATTAGCCTCTTTTGCAGAAAGATGTGACTGTACAAATGACAGATTTTGAAGAAAACTAAAAGCAGAAGCCGCCACACACTGCACTATCCTAAAGACCACAATGCCAAATAACCATGACCGTCAGCACACCTTCTCCTGGGGCAGTATGTTCTCCTCTATTTCATCACTAACATTACCAAATGTAAATGGAAGAAAACATCCAAAAACTCACTGGACTATTTCACGATACTGAAATGCAGGAAGAATAACTTTTGGCTTGCCATCTAAGGTAGTGAGAATACATCATCAATGTTTTCCACAACACACTCAGGGCGCTACAGAACAACATCGTATTTAGTGTTCAGAAGAAGTACCATGACGAGAAAAGAATATGCTCCTACATGCTTTTAAACAGCTACTGATGACTCGAATTACAGAAAGCTCTGTCTGAAGAAAGAGGTGCAAGCCATCTGTCCACAGCTCAGCAGAATCCTGCTTGCAGGCTCTGCGGTCAGCATTTTTTTTTGGATCCTTTTACAGCGAAAGATGGATTATGAAATATAGCTCCTACATTTAAAACTCCAATGGGATGGCTGTGATAACACTACCTGTCTTACTGCTTAACACAGACCACTGTGTTTTGGTTTCCCCTGCTTGGGCTTCTTTTTGCAGTACAGATGCTGGGAATATTTCTGTTGAACATTTGGCAAGCTTTTTTCACTTAAGAAAATGAAAAGCCTCCACAGAGTTAGGCCATGTACACTTCTTTACGTATAGAACTTGACTTCAACTTTCCATCTGCCTCAAGTTCATCACCAATCAGTGTGCTGAGGCAGCAAAATACTATGGATTAACCATCCGTCTGAAGAAAGCTGAGATAATGTGCCATCCTACACTTGGGAGAGGATAAAGATCTAGCATGACAATCAATGCAGATGTACTCTCATAATGGATTTCACTTACTGGGATGAGTTTTGTTTAAGCACTAGCCTTAGTGATCAGCAAATCATTATTTAAATGTAAAAAGTTGTACCTTGCCTTCAGCAAAGCAAAGTACCCCACTGAACCTGAAACCAGCACAGCGAGAACAGTCCATCCCCACACCACTTCTACTCAAGACTCAACTCCACCTCCTCTTTCCCTCTTCCTTCCTCATCCCCACGGCCCCCAGGCCCTCACCGTCCCACACGTTCAGACCACCTCAGCGCATCCGGCTCACCCCGAGCCCAGGTCTCCTTCCCTCTCTTCATCCCGGGACAGTCACCACTGTCACTCCAGCCATGCCCGCTGCCTTCCTCAACACCTCCCCTCCTGCCCTCTGTCCTCTCCCAGCTTCTCGGCATATTGCCCCTGGATTTGCTCCTTATGCCAAGAAACCAAGCCCTCACGGTTGCTTCTCCAAGTTTCACTTACTCTTCTCTCTCTTCCTCGAGCTTACTTCAGTCCTCTTATCACATGACTCACTCCCATCACAAAACAGACCAAAAAAACCCAAACAAAGCAAAAAATAACCCTGGCCCTAGCAAGGTACTTGCTGCCATCACATGTTTATTCAGTCTGAGCTCTCTCTCCAAATGCATGCCTTGTCTACTGACACCACAAACTCTCTGAGCACCAGAACTATTTGCTATGAGGTGTTTGCACACTGCCTAGCACAAAAAGGCCCTCCTGTAATAGTATCATTTCTTTACTCCAAAGAGTCAGTGTCAGGACACTACTATTTTTAATGCAGCTCATCCAAGGGAAACCTACATCCTCTCCTTTTTTTTTATGCTTTCTAAACAATAAAACAAGTTGCTGTAACTGTTTGCAGTCACAACTGAGCAGGCTGCTGGATATAAGGAGTATTATTTAGCTTATTGACAGACTAGTCGAGTACAGGCATCTTGTACCATTCCCAACATCATTCCAAGAGAGGTGAAGTGGAAAGCCAGCTTGCGTTTTCAGCCTTAGGTAATAGACATCGAAGACTTTTAACTGCCAGTCACAGGTTTATTTGTCTGATCGTATGAAAATGTGAGCCCAGTTCATTCCAGATGGGTGCATACACGGGTGCCCAAATTTACACGTGCAAGTTTACACGTGCTCCTGCACAGACCCATGCTACCTGCCCAGCAAGGTGCAGAGCAGACCCTTAAAGGATCTTCACCATTTCTGTCCCTCCCCACACACTGTTAAAAACTCCAACCTAATTTGCACTTATGCATATTGTTGTGCAGAGTAGCTTGTGGCAGATGACAACTGCTAGACAAAAACATTTCTCCTGCATTGCTTTCCAGCAAGCTCTCATTCGTATTCATCTTCTCTGCCCAGATGAAATGACATAGCAAGGCAGGCTCCTGTTCAACAAGAAGTGAGGTCATCTGGGACAGGAATTTGTCTTCTTACATAAGGAAAGGCCTGTACTATTTGTAAAGTAAATAATAAGAAAATAAAAATAATAATACAGATCCATAAAGCAGTAGGAAAGCAGAATTGTTCAAGAGTGGTGGTCATTTGTCCCCCACAGAAAATATGATGAAGTGAATGGCTTCCCCCCCCAAAAAAAAAAGTTTTAACAGCAAAGGGAGACAGGCAGAAGAAGGAAAGAAAACATCCTGGCCACTACTGACACCAGCCTCAACATCTGCAGTTGGTGAGGAACAGAATTTATTAAGGCAAAGTGAATCCTCAGGGTGAAAACAAGTTCGAAACATACTTCAACCTAAAGAAAACAGGATGCTCTTCAAGCAAGGAAAGCAGTTTCTACTTCAGTGAAGAAAAACAAGTGTATTCATTTGTCTTAGTTGCCAAGTGCCATAAATTGAGACCCCCAAACTTTAATTATCAGTTAAAAACATTTGCACGAAAAATAGTTATATCTCTACTTAATTGTCATCTGTAGCCCTTTGTTTTCTTCCATATGAACCTGAAACAAGCACTAATCTGTTTCTCTTGGCTTAATAGAGCATAAGGAGAAATAGATGCTCAGAAGGTAGGTGTTTCCCCATCCTCTCAGGCTTATCATTCAGACCCACTAGGAAAGGATTCTCTTCTATGGCTGAACCCTTGGCTTAAAAGGCATTAGAAGTTGTATTGTTGCATTTTTATAAAATACATGTAATATAGCTAGCTAGCTAGAAAAAAAATCATGGTAATACTTCTAACAGACACACACTACATATGCTTGAGGACTGGCTGATGACAGACTTGCACCAAACAAGACAGAGCCAAATTTTGGCTGGGGAGAAGAACCCCTCCAGCACCACCACTTTATAGCCATTTCGTACACAGCTACAACATTCAGGTGGGATGACAATTCTCCAGTGCCCGAGAAGCACCAACACCACTTTTCTCCATGTTCCCATCTCTGTAATGCTCTCTTTCCCACACAAACTTTGCTGTAGCCGTTCCTCACCAGTAAGGTGCCAGATTGCTACAACACACCTGCATAGAGGCACCGACCCCAAGAGCAGATGGCTGCTGCTTAAAGAGTAGGTGGCTCATGTGAAACACCAGCGGTATTGATGCTCAAGCTGTGGTGGCTTCTAGCACATTTCCAAACAACATATCCAAACAAAAAGGTCTACTTTGCACGGTGCTGAACATCTGCAGCACTAGTTTTCTCTTTTTCCTTCCCTTCTCCTCTACCCTCTTACCACCCCCACTGTCCTCCCCTGCAATCAATCAGTAGTCCCAACCTGGAAACCCCTCGCTGTGAATCGGATGGAGCTGCTGGCGGGGTGTTCTCCCATCCAGAGTCTCAACTTTGTGATTCCTTGGATGCTTTGGCTACCAAACTCCATTTGTGAGTACTCAAAGCATGCTGCAAGGCCAGTCTCACTTTCCACCCTGAAGACTGGGAACGTTTTGTGCTATTGCGTTGCCACTGAACATTTGTCATGGTGAGATGAGCAGTCCTTTATATTCCACTGTTCTCCATATTATGTATTAATTACAGGAAGGGCATCCAGAACATAGCTTAGGTCTCTTTAATGGCTTTTAGAAATCTAAACACATGAAAACAAACATCAGTTTTTGTTCTGTACATAATCCTTACCAGCTGTGACTGAGCTTTATATAAACCATGTTATTTGATCGACTTCCTTAATGAGAATTGCCTTGGAGTGTAAATCATCTGAGGAGGTAGGACAAAAAGCAAATTTTACTTAGCCCTATGCTGCAGTGTCATCACTTAGAAAAGGAATCAACAGAGCAATTAATTATTTTTACACACACCCACTCTCTCATCTGAAATATTGGCATTATCTAGTACCGGGCAGGTAACTGTTAAGAGTCTGGTAATTCACAGATGTGCAGCATATTTATGGAATTAATCCAAGGACATTGGGCTTGGTGGGGGTTGGGAGGGGGAAGAACACCAAAATACTTTGGTCTTCTTTCTGAAGATTTGCTGTTTGCCAGCCAGACCACATGTCAGTGCAGCATTTCTTTAATAAAAACAGAATCTTAATTCTGGAAAATTATAAGATTTCATATAGAAAGCATCAGCTACAAAAGCTGCAGCTATGGACACTAACAGCAAACTATAAATCAAGGAGCAGAACACTTGCTATGCCAGGAAACAAGCTATCTGTGTGAGATGCCTGAAGAGTGAAAAGCAGACACTCTCTCAGTGATATCAAAGCATTATTTACTACATCCTGATCCAACTTCAAAACCAAACATGGGTGCCATATTTTAGCCATGCACAGGAGTTTCATTCTACAGTTGTGAAGAATTGACTATAGCATCCATATCACTTCACTGCCGAAGACAGGAACACAGCCTCTTGACCTAGCAGGTGGCAAGAGGTGGGTGCCATGGCCAATCTATGTTGACTGTAATGGTACCTGCCCCTTGAGCAAGCAGGAACACGGCTCCAGCTTCAGCCACTTCAGGTCTGATACCATGGCCATTGCACGTGAGACCGAGCAAGCCTCCAGAGGGGTTGGATCTGCAAACAATGGCAGCACGATGGAACCATACTGAGAAAAATATGTGTTTAGAAGGGACAGCAACACCGATAAATGAGGGGGCAGTGCTGACTTTGAATGAAGTGTGAGGGAGCTGCATTTTCTTAACTGTGTCTAGGTGGGCAAGGAAAAAAAACAAAACAAAAAACAAAACCGAAAACCTTTCACATACCTTCCAGTCCTAAAAAGTCAGGTGAAGAAGAGCTGGTGAAAAGGAAGTAAAATCATTTTCTAGAAAATTCAAGTATGTTCCTTCAGGTTTAAAAAGAAATGCATCTGATAATCACAGTTACTGAATGAGAATGGTGTAAACCTTGGAAGATTATTTGTCTCTCTCATCTACTTAACAAAGAAACAGGTGGTTTTAATGGTGTATTTTACTTGAACTTATTTAAAATAGAGATCTAAAATCCCAGAGTTAAAAGAAACCATTTTACGTAGCAGTGGCATCATATGACTCCTTCCATTACTAATGCCAACTACAACACGAAGCACAAAAATGGCCAAGCAGCAAAGAACTTCTTTTTCCAACTTCCCAATGGCTTTTGGGCCTTTTCCTGTTGTACAAAAACTCGAACAGACAAGACTCATTCTCAAAGTCCTTCTCAGCGGTGCTACAGAGGAAAAAAGATTTTCCAGTAGGTTATTTAATCCATGGCCCACCTATAATTACTCGTGCACAGGAAGAGAAACTTCTCATTTCAGGCTTCTGAAAGCAGATTAATGAAAGTGCTTTTGTTTATGGGGAAAGAGGGAGCAGGGTAACTTGCTTAAAACGATACATTTTTGCCATATGTAGGTAGAAAATAAACCCATCCATCAAGGATATATTAATAATAGATGAAAACTGGCTCCAGACATAAGATTACTTGGTGAAAATGCCAGAATAATGGACACAGAATTTTTATTCGATCGACTCTGAATGACAGGGGAGATTAGTTTATGCAAACTCCACAGAACAAGGCTTTATTTCAGAAAGTAATCCTTTAGTTTAGCCAAGATTTTGTTTGCTCAGAGATAGAACAGAGCAGAACAAAAAAAAAAGTATCTGGCATACAGAAAGACAAGCCTGTGTACTGTACTTAAAACAATTAAATAAGCAGTTCGCACCAGAGTAAAGCTTTTAACTATTGGAATTGGCAGAGCCAAATCTCATATTTTGTGCATACAGTTTAAACTGCCAAACAGGGTTTATGTACCGATTAGTGGAGATTATGTAGAGTGGTACAGCCATTTTTTAAGAATACAATATTATTACAAAGAACCCCCAGAGGTTCATATGAAGATGGTCTCTATTTCATAGACAGTAAAATCACTGAGGCACATCATCACAGCAATGACTTACTACTCCTGAAGGAGCCAGGGGAGTTGAGCTCAGGACTGTTAATGCAGGGAGCAGCCCTCCCCTGTAACTGAGTATGCGAAAGCCAGTTTACAACTCCTATTAGGTTTTTACTGGACTTTGAATGAGGTCTTAACACATCTGCATCACTTGCCAGCTTCACCAGCCTTTCTAAGAAATTAGGACAAATTAAAAGCACCTAAAATATTTAATTTGAGAATTTCGAATTCTGTCACTCTGATAACACCAGTGGTGGCTATAAATCTTCACCAGACTTTTGGGAAAAGTCACTTTCACAACCCCACTACATGCATGGGAGAATATTAAATATTGGATCATGCCATTGCAAGGTTCAAGTTAGGATGTCTCAGGCCTTGCTTAAGTATATGTCCAGTATTTCAATCAGCATAAGGCTATTTATCTTCACTACAAACACAAACTCTAAAATTACTTAACAGCTCTAAAAATGTTTTTTTGGATAATTTTTTTTGTAAAACACATTTAACATGATTAGTAGTCTCTAGCAGCACAAGAGCACTATAATATAAATATCACATCACTGGATTTTAGCAGTAACACAGCTTGCTTAGGAGAAAACTAACATATTTTTCAGTAACAGCCCTCCTCTACAGTTTGACTGAAATAGGGGAAGTTGAGGTATTTATAGCGGACACCAACAGCAACACTGGCATTATCCATTACTTAGCCAAATACTATCATAGTTGGATTCTGTCTGAATCACATTCCACTTCACCTAAACCAGGCAGTACATTGCTATGTATACTGTAAGTGTCCTGTGTACATTACTCTATGTAATATACAGGCACAGGTACACGTACTATATAACTCCATGCCGTGCACGCAGTATACTTATCATTGCCCCATTTTCTACCATCCCTCCACGCACTCCACAAATATCCTCCCTAACGTAACACAGAGCCCTGCTCTCCCGCTCCTCACATCATCTTACTATCGTCCACAAATTGCCCAGGCAAACCTGCAACAGAAGCAATACCAAACTGCGTTTTATGAAAATATATACCAAAGGCAGTTTCCTATCACCATTGCATAACTCCTTTTGTGTGCAAACTCTGCAGGTTCTCCAATGACCCTGCTCACACACACAACAGGGCGACTCACCTCCACATAAGCAGGATCAAGACCCTGGCCCAGGAAGTCCTTAGCACAGAAGATGCGGGTAAGGGCTTCAGTTGTCATGACAGTTTAGCTACATCAGCCAGAGTTAAGCTATGTTTATGTAGGTCCAAAATGTACCTGTGTCTCTATGCTCTACCTCAAAGAAGAAGAGAAAGAAAAGAAAAATTTACTACCAAGGGAAGCCCACATGATTTATGTAGGTGATGGCACACTGCACACCAAAATCTTCACACACGTTATTGAGGCAAGCATCCTCTTTGGCCAGGAGATTGCAGAGCTTGCAAATTAAAACCAGAACTGCAGTTCCACCACTTCTCACTGCCACCAACCCAAGAGAGAAAAAAAAGACTTGGCTGAGAGGGGACAACATGCCCACAAGAGGAGTCTAGATCTTGGGCTCACCCCACAGGAGACCAGTGATGGATTGCAGAGACTTCTGTAGTGGACCACTGGCTGATGAGAAAGGCTCCTTGAGCAGAACAGCACTGGGGAAAAAAGCATCCCCAAGCAAAGAGGCAACAGGCAGAAGTGAGACATGCAACAAACCCACAACAAAGATGAAATTAAGAAAAAATTTGCCACTTACTACAGGTTTTTTTAGGACTGGCTGAGAAGGGAAGTGGCCCAAGCCAACCACACTGTCCTGAAGAGACCTCTTCCCAGCCTAGGTAACTAATGTTATAATACAATTTTCATTAAGTCCCTATTTCTGTGGTGCATCCAAGGGAGGGCAAACAGGAAAACGCTCTTTTTGTTTTGCCCTCTTTTCCTTCTCTGAAACAGCAATAACCACATGTGCACCCTAAGCACTTCTGCACCCTGAAGATGAAGGCTGCTCCTGCCCTAGGAAGAGCAGAAATGTTGAGGAGAGAAAGAAAGAGGGGAAGAGCTGGGATGGGATGAAGCCCTTGCGCTTTGGGTTTGCTGCTCTGGTGCCTGCTAGCAGTCTGGGCAGCAGCTGCTGCCATTTCGGGAGCTACATCTCCTCCAAGAAGAGTCCACTGTGTTGCAGACACAGACCTGATGCCAGCACCGGCCAGCCTCACTTCCCTGGCCACTGGGAAAGCGGGAAGATGGGAATATTGTGGGGTTTTCTGTTCCCAGCATTCTGCTTGCTCTAGGCAGCTGGCTATCCTCCTAGCTGGTGAATGGGCTGGAGAACAAGTCTTATGAGGAGCAGCTGAGGGACCTGGTGTTGTTTAGTCTGGGGAAAAGTAGGCTCAGGGGAGACCTTATCACTCTCTACAACCACCTGAAAGGAGGTTGTAGCAAGGTGAGTGTTGGTCTTTTCTCCCAAGTAACAAGTGATAGGACAAGAGAAAACTGCCTCAAGTTGTGCCAGGGCAGGTTTAGATTGGATATTAGAAAAAACTTCTTCACCAAAAGGGTTGTCAAGCACTGGAACAGGCTGCCCAGGGAAGTGGTTGAGTCACCACCCCCAGAGGTATTTAAAAGACATGTAGATGTGGTGCTTAGGGACATGGTCTAGTGGCAGACTTGGCAGTGTTAGGTTTATGGTTGGACTCAATGACCTTAAGGGTCTTTTCCAACCTAAATGTTTCTATGATTCTATACCTGCTTCTAAAACACTGCCCATGATCAGGAAGGAGTCATAACCAGGCCACATCCAGAGGTACTATGTTTTGAATCATGTTTCCAAGGGCAAACCGCAACGAGAGGGTTTGGGAATTGGCTGCTCACACACCTTTGCAGATCTAAGCCCATGCTTTGAAGGGTGTTCAAAACTCCTTGCTATCATAAGATGGACCCTGAGGAATTCAAGCATCATTAATACCATTTTAATGCAGAATATCTTACGTTACTTTCAAAGACAAAATTCAATTATGTCCATTATTGTCGTGATAGAAAAATATTGTGCTGAAGCTGCCAAGAAATAAAGCACAGGGTAAAATCACGCTGAAGATATGCACATGTTTAAGCCCAGCCCTGTCCCAGAAGGGACACACAGGACACCCCTGGAGAACTGCTGTCGCCCTCTCTCTCCTGGCCAGCAGGACCATCGTCCTGTGTGCCACGGTACTCGGCGCCAAGAGAGCTGGCCTTCCTTTAGCCTCAGAATCTTAGGATGCAGAAATAATTTCAAGCAAGATTTTAACTCATAATTTTAGAAAAACAATTCTCAAATCTGAAGCAGCTCTCCCTTTCAAGCACACCTTTAGTCCCATACTCTTTCTATAATAATGAGTTCAAAAGGAATTAAAGCTCAAGCAACGCAACAGAAGGGACACTGGAGTACTTTAGACAGTAGAAAATGAAGAGAAATAGACATCACGTGAAAGAAACTGCTGGGCTCTGTGTTGTACCGGACTACAAGGCACTGAAAAGAAATGATGTCAAACTAGAAGGGAGAAGTACATCAGGCAGGTAATGGTTCCATTTATAGAAAAAACCCATTTATAGCGATGCTAGCATGAAGGGGAGAAAGTGCCTAAAACAAACAGTCCTTTATTGGTCTGATGAAAAGCACACGCACGTCAATGTCAGTCCCCAAACTGACTGGCAAAGACTTTGTGTCAGGCCCTATTTAAGGCTCCACCGTAGGAGGGACAAGGAAAGAGGCTACTATTCCACTTCAGCTCACATCAGCTGGAGCTTTCTCCCCGATTACAGCAACACCAAGTTTTATCCAGTCTACAGATAAAATATTCCCAAAACAAAGGTGATTGAAAAACTAAAATATGCAGATATAAAGCCCAGAAGACTTACAGGAAAAATACTTGGGTAATGCAACACATGAATAATAAATTTCTATATAAATGAAGGAAGAGGAACAGAAGAAGGTTCAAATTTCCAGAAGTTCTTCATATGTGTTTAAGAAAATGTCTAGAAAATTAAATCTAATTATGTATTAGTAGAGAATTCTTAGAAAATCTAATGTAAATCCCTCAAAAAAAAAAAATCTGTTGTCATTAAAAGGAAAATAAGATAGAAAGGGGATTTGCAACAGGCGTTAAAACTGCTTAGCTTCTTATCCTGTGAAATATCTGAAATATTACCATCAAGTCACTGACCTACAGAAAGAAGGAAGTACAAAAAGGCAATGTGCTATGCTACAATTCAGAATTTGGATGATGAAATAAGAAATAAGTGAGATGCCTTTTAAAAATGAATTGCATAGATTTATCACTATTTCGTAAGCCTGTTTGTAAGAACTCTTCAATAGTTTGTCTCCTACTGCTTCTCCTTCTACATGCAGAAACAAACCTCTTTTCCTTTCTAGTCTGATTTTCAGTGATGACATCTGCTTCTCACATCAAGGTTAGCATTTCAGTGAAAAATTTTCCTGACCGACAAACCTGCTATGGGTAAAACAGTGGTGAGACAATTCCAGATTTCCCTCTGAGCAAAATGGTTTCAGGGTAACATTCCCGTTAAATGATGATGAATTACAGTGAAAAGTTGTGTACAAACACTCGGATAAATATGAAATAAGATCAGCTTTGTTAAAGCCATCACAATAAATATGAGATGAATCAGTGAATACCAGGCAATTATTGCAGAGACCTTCAAAGCCAGCCCACTGCACAGCCCACTGCAGTCACTAGAAAGATATCCTTATAGCAGGTGTGGGGTTTATAGCTGCAAACAGGCAGTGCCAACACTGACTGGAGAGAAGAATGCTTTATCAATCACTTAAACATGGGACGGGAAACAAGTGATGGTCACAAAAACACTTAGGGTAACAAAGGCACGGCCACCACTGCGTCACAGCAGACTCGGCCATCCAGGCAGCGGAAAGGGCATGAATCCTGATTCCTCAGAAAAATGAACTTGAGGACAATTTACTACAGAGCTTATGGCTACGGCTCAAGCCTACACACAGCTGAAAGACAGAGGGACCAACCCCTGCACAGCGCACAGGTCTCTAAAAAGAACATAAACCACCACCACCATCCTTCTGGAAGTTCAGCCATGGAGGGGAGTTACCTATGCTATTCTCATCCCAAAGGGGTACCCTGCTCTCCTCTTTGCCTTTTTGGTATGGCTAAAATGGATTTCCTTTACCACAAAAGACCCCTCTTGCCACTTAAGTTGCTGACTGCTTTCAACTCTGCAAATAAAGGGACTTTTAGGTCATTATGATCCCTCTAGAACTCCACTGTGGAGCAGTTCAGTGCCATGCCACAACATGAGAGGCATGCACTGATAAGCTCATTCTGCTGACACTACTGCTGTAATACAACAACTGGGCAGGAACAGAGAGCTACAAAATACCTAAGTAATATTTGGCTGCTAACAGAGGGGGGAAAAAAAAAAAAAAGAAAGGGCTAGGGAAAACCAGATTAAAATCAACACTGCTAGCTATCGGCCTGAAAAACAAACAAGCTTTCCACCTGCCAGCAGCAGTGTAGTCGCAAGTCACCGAGATCTCACTAAGGCTGAAGATTTGTTCCTTGCGGTGCTATGACCCATCATCTCGTAGTTCACCGAGGAACCAAGTAGCTGGGTCATGCGATGGGCAGATGCACGTGGGAGAGAAACCCTCCGGCTGCTGGAGCTGCTCCAGCTCCCGGAGTCCCCTCTGTGACCAGTGAAGCACACCAGCTCCCCCGCCCCGAGCTTCTGCAGCCCGGGGAGCAGGGACAGGCTTAAACCTGGACTCGTAACCTCATTTGGACGGACACCTGACACACTGAAAAAGTCAGGGTGGAGAATCTTCCTTCTTCTTCAAACAAAAACCACCTTAAAAAAATGTTAAATATACATGCACACCACACAAAGAACGTAGACAGACAGAACCACATACTTTCTCCTTTCAAACTAAAAGTCATGTAACTTGTTTTCTTAAAGCCATGCTCTAATTTGATAGATGTGGAAACTGACTCCCACTGTCCTGTAAAAAATGAAAAAGACAAAAAAGAAAAAGAAATTAATACTAATAATCCAGAGGATTAGGGATCAGAGGTCAGTGCACAACCTTTTAATGAGCGAGGTGTTTAAAGACTGATGACACAGTATATTTTTATTCTTCAGTAATTTAGTACAGAAGTTTACATTGATTGCTTAAAAGGCCATTCGATTTTATTTCCCATATTTAATTGTTCTTAGTGCCCAATAAATGGTTGACTGGGGAAAGTAAAGGATTATTTTATTCTTTTTGTATCATTGAAAATACTGTCAGCCCAACTCACTCATTCACACGCCCTCTACATGCCCTTCATGTTTTCACAAAACCGTGCAGATTATCTGTTTTTCATTACCACCAAACCTGAAACCCCCCTAGTGCTCAGGCTCTCTAACCTGAACTAAACCCCTCACAGGTACATGAACAAAAAGGAGGTATTCTACCATTCCCAAGGAGAACTTGAGAAATAAGAAAAAGAAAAAAACATAGGCTTGCACAGTGGGATTTTGTTTTACCTTAAAATTTACATCCTCTATGAAAAAGGGCTGCCTGCTAAGTCCTTATGTCTTATCACGGCTTGGATCTCTTTAGATCCTGCTCATTGAGCAAGAGCTGCAGGCCCTCAGATCACGAAAACATGTATTTAAACACATGGCTTCGTTATATGTTTAAAGTTCAGCATGTGCTTAAATTAGCTCATCATCTGCTCATCTTTCTCCTTGTCAACAGAGAACAAATGTGAAAAACATAGGAAAGGTTCTTTCACCTATCAAGTATATGTCTCACCTATCAAGTATATATCTCACGACACAGTTAAGTTATGCCACTCGGTGAACACTGTGACAACTTCCTAGGTACAAAGTTATTTTTGTGTTTTCCAAGAAATATCTAGTTATCTGGATGATACACACAATTCCTACATTGCCATTTATGCAATATCGAGATGCTGTGGGTATTTGTTGAACCCATCTACATACTTGCATGATTCCAAACTCACCAGAACCTGGAAAAAAATTTTCAGCTTTTAGCTTCTCTCTCTTCTCAGCATTTCTATGATGTAAGAAATTATTATCTCTGTTTTACATCCAGGGAGCTGAAGCACAAAGAAATATGGTTTGGATTTGCAGAAGGTTCTGAGGAAGTTTAATGCCCAGATCACCTTATCTTAATTCCTAAAATGTTACCCTTACTTTCAACAAACTCCGAAGGTGAAACTGCTAATGCCATTGAACTCAATAGGATATTTTACAATGATTTCAGTGGTGTCAGGATTTCATCTTCTACTGTCAGTAGGATTTTTATCTAAATAAAATCTGGGACTTTTCCTTTATAGCAATTCACAATATTTTATCACCACTGAATTACTGGAAAGTTAACTTGTTTCACTACTGCATTTAAAGGGAATCTCGTTCAGTGGAAAATACAGATTCCCAACAAAAAAAAAAAAAAAGAAAACAACGTAGCATACAAGAAGTTTCATCAAAATACATACATGCATATGAAAGGCAATTTTTAAAATTAATTTTCATGTACCATTTAATACTGATGATCTCAAAGATCATCACTGTAGAAAGGAATAGTGAAACATTAACAAAAAAAGGAAATGGCATAAAAATTTATTTTGAAAGGTAACCACACAGAGTTTTTGAAATGTAATCACATAGTTGAACTAGTACAATAATATTGGATCTGTAATCTACTTAAGTATTTATTGATTGACACCCATGACAAAATAACTGTTGCCCTAATAGGATTCACATCCAACATTTTTTAAGTTTCCCAAATAGTTCACATGGTACACTTACATATAAATCAATTAATATTGACTGATTGATCAATATATGCACAATATGAAAAACAGTTTTGGCGGCTTTATGTTCTCCGCAGAGCAGCTTTACCTACTGATGATTAATTTTAATTTACTTTAAAGGATTCTATTGCACTGAAACTTTAATTAAAAATGAAATGAGAAAGTCTATAAAGTCTGCATAGCATCAATTACCTAGACTTGATATCCTGCACTTCGCCTACCCTCTGTACATATGGTTTCTGTTAAAATAATTGGAAAGCACTTCTGAACAATGTCACCCACACATCCATTCTAAGAGCGAGAGGATATATTACCATTAAACGTCACTAATATTAATAAAGAAACAATTAATTCTTCATTACCTATTTCTAAAATACACCATCAGACTCCTCCAGTTCAAACACAAATAAAACATTACACATGCCTGTCAGTGAAATGGGTAATCATCACCATTGTTATAATTTATACTGCTTTCTGTTGTAAGTCTAATGCCTCATTTATTTATAAAGCTTTTTGGCTGACATTATAAATAGCCTCTTTGAAATATTAAAAAAAAAAACCCTAGCTCTTATTAAGCAAACTCCCATACCTCTTGTCAACTCTTTCCTTTTAAAATGTTGCTTCTAATTTGCACTACACTTTCTTTTGGTAAACAGACAACATTTACATTTATAAATGTTACTGTTTTGGTAAAACACACTAAATAACACTTTCCATATGTATGTATATAAAAAATATATAGTCAGCAAACTAATCTCAGTCCCAAAGAAAATCACTACTAAGAAAATCCACACAGAAAATTATTTGGAAACTGCTGGTGAGTTTACACTAGGAGTAAGTCGGCTCAGCAGCCATATAGTATCTGATTTAAAGCTCAACCCTACCAACACTGGTTTGGATCAGGTACAAGAACAGTTCAACGTTTTAATTATTAAAAAAGCATGGAATTGTCACAGTCCTCATCCGCTCCAGCCAGCATCAGGTTACAAGCCTCCAAGGTGTCTCTGGCATGCTGCCTGGACTATTTATTGCTATTTGTAAATTAGACACTTGTGTAAGAATGTCAGTTTTAAATATCTTTGTTTAAATGAGCCTGATAAGAGATGACCAGATATACATTTTATGAGGCTGCTAAATAATTGCATCATGCAAAGCCAGCTTGTGAATTTTACAGGACAGCTACTAATGACACAGCACACTCGCAAGGTAGCTTGTGAACTCAGCATTAAAAGAATAAAGCTATTGGAAACAATAAAAAGTGTGCACTCTAAACCCGTAACAACAGAAATACCGAGAAAGTCAACTATCATCCATAACGAGAACAGTCTCAGAGCTCTCCATATCCAAAAGTAATGGAGAGTCTAAGGTGCCCCAATCAATCCTGCTAATACACTTCCAGCAATTATTCTCCGTACTCTACATCAGTAAGTTAAAATATGTTTCCAATGCCTAACACAGCAGTCATTAAAGTTTCCCTTGCCTCAATAAGCATAACTAATGAGGCCATACGATAACAGAACGCAATCTCTAATGAAAAGCTGAACAAAGTCTCCCTGCAACAATACTGCTTGTGATTTAGTATTCTCAACTTGTCCATCCTCCATCTTTTACTCCGTGGGTATTATCACCACTCAGAAAATTACATTTCAATGAACTTGTCAGGAAATAAGTAATAAATTAATCAGGCAGCATAAAACAATTACAGTCATTTTCTGTGTGTTTTCTTTCAGGGCCCACGCATGAATGCAGTACTGGCTGCACTGGTTATTCCTGCAGGCTGCTCAAAAGGGCTGCGGGGGGTGCGCAGTAACGCTGCTGGAAGGAGCGGTGAAAGCATCTCTGCTCCGCTGAAGCCATCGCAAATACTGTCGATGCCAGTGGAGCTCCAGCACCAAAATACTGCTATTTTTAATTATTTTTTTTTTAAATGTAAATACAAATCTATATACAAACCCAAACCTATTCGGGCACTTTGAGAAGTGTCACGAGATACCTAACACGAAAACTTCAAGCACCTAAATAGGTTTGCGAGGGTAGCCCAGTCTCTTTCCAGTTGTCAGGAGTGACAAAGGAAGGTCCCTACAGGACTGAGCTGTTGTTATGAGTATCTAAATGTTAAATTTGGGAATACCCAAAGCAAATTATGCCAATGGCTATGGCTAAACTGAGGGAACTGGGAGGGTATTCAGTGGCATCCCAACTCTGTTAGGCAGCACCTGGCTGTAACCCGATTCCCCTCTTCTGTCTGACTGCTAGGAAAACCTTTAATATTGATGATGTTTCTTCTAAACAGGTGCAGCGAGCAACAGTACCATCCGAATTACCAGTTGAGAGCTCCCACACTAACAGGGACAAAGAGGTTCAAACTGGACGCCTCTCGCTCCAGGCTGTGTGAAGATTCGGGAAGAGCGGTGCACTGGTTTAGCACCTCTGGTTTAGGGCACCGTGCTCATCTTCACAAGCAAGAGAGCCAGAAAGACTCTTTTTTTTAACAAATAAACCTCAGATGCTGAAGCGCAAGGCACTCTCTGTCATGGCATGGAATTTTACAGCAAATTATTCGGATGCAAAATGTGAAGCAATACAGTCTTTTGGTCCTATATATAACGTGAGCCAAAGGTAATACACAAAATCCTATAGAAATGCCTTGCTTAACAAGGAAACAAGTACACGTTCGGTGCCTTCAAAAGCATCTAAATGGACTCTAAAAAAGATGTACTTCCAAATAAAAACTTTTCTACCAACTGCTTTTGTCCATATATAATGAAGATTTTATGCATGCAAACACACTCTTTACATACATGCAATATTTCAATGAACTCTCAAACTTAGTCCTGCAAAGGTAATTATACAAGCATCACGCACCTGCCAGGCTCCAGACCCTCATACAGCACCAGAATCCTTTTCATGAATTTTGTCTGTGTCCTGTCTTGGCTGGGAAAAGATCCTAGTGGGTTAAGCTCTGGGAGCGCATTTTCATTGCCACTTTTTGAAGGCTGAATATTGTTTAACCTTTCCCCTGCAGTCTGCATAAAATTCCTAGAGGGCAGTTCAAGCCTCATATGGTCTAATTAAAAGCAGGATTTATTAAGACTGGAATAAAATAAATTAAAAGAAAATTTAATTTGTCATAATATATGTAACCCCATATTTTGCATGAGGTAGACCAGAAGAGCAGTAAAAAATTAAGTTACAGCATTTAGAAAAAAATTATCTACCAAGCACTTTTGTCACCGAGACGGCTGCCAAAGTAATACCCCACCTTCACGACTCTTACAATTCTTTCTTTCTCTTGATTTATCCTCACACCAGGCAGCTCCTACCAAGAAGTCATGTGCTCTTGAACTCTTCCCTATACCCATTTAAACCTGCATTTAATCTACTTAATGGTTTCAGACCCTATTTTCTTGCTTCCCCATTTTATGTTATCATCCTAAATATTTCTTGGGAAGTAGAACCAAAGAAGCTCATACTTTCATACCACCAGTTAAGGATGTGAGGGACTTAACCAGACAGTGTACTTTCCTCCTCCACCTCCAAGAGCAAGAAAATAAGGTGTAAAGAGCTACTGCCCATAGAGTATCTATGAAGTAACCAGAGATGAAACATGCTTCCAAAACAGGTTTAGCTGAGCTAGTTCAGGAACTGATAGCAATGAAAACGGAGCAACACAGGCACCAGCTGGCCTGGAGATAGGTTATCCTGGGCTCAAGTCTACGCTGCTGCTCTTTCTCCGTAGCTCAGGCCAAACCAGACAGGCTTAAGTTCATTCCTCATGCACTTGTGTTGAAGCCACATCTCTGACTGCAGTACAGGTATATCTTTAGACAGAGCATTTGACATGGGTATTGCACTGTCAAAAGATCACCACGAAAAAAAAATGAAATAATTAGTCCCATCCTGTTAATAAAAATGAAGATGGACCAGCAGCACCCACACATCCCTACAGGAGTGGGGAAAATTCCTCTGAAGCACAAAGACCCAAGGAACCAATGTCACCAGCTGAACCCAATACACCATGGTGACAGTAACCAGTAGCAGAGTTTTCAGCTTTTCACTACTTCTCAGTATGCTTTTCCCAACAACACATCTTAACAGCAGCCAGCCCTGCAGCAGCAGCATTTTGAGAAACCATGCAACACAAACCTTTCACCCGGTTCACCGTAACCACACGCAGGAAAGCTTTAGCGAGCCAGCAGGTCTAGTGCAGAGCCAGAAATGGAAATTTGCTAATCAACTGGTACACTCTGCAGCACAAGTTCGTTTACTACCCCGGTTCATCTGTATGCCACAGTGCAACAGCCCTTTCAGGTAAACCTGTTTTCCATCCAGCTTCAAATTTCATGCATTTAATTGCTTCATATTATCCCAATTACTTCACGATGGGTCATGCTAAATGATTTCTCTTCTTTATTTTGCTTCTACACATTTTTATATACTTCAAAACCAGCGAGGTGGCTCTTGTGCCCCACCATTTCAGTCCCTGTTAGCAAACATTTAAGTCTTTCAGATGTGTTCTCATAAGTCAGTACTTCCAGCACCTCAAGTTTGTTTAGTTCACTGGCTTTCAGTGTGTGAGCGTCCTGGTGTCAAAAGCCATACCTTACCTTCTGAAGGAGAATATAGCTCCAGTTACCCTTACTTCAGGGTTTTTCTATTCTGGGAAACAAAGCAAAACAAACAAAAACAAACAAATGCACCATTTTCCCCAATTGCCCTTAATTTGACTTCACTATGGTCCACATTAACAGAAACAGCAGCTAAACCGTCTTTGAAACTTTATTCACCATAGCCAGAAAAAAAGAAGAAAAAAAGACTGGTAAAATGCCTTTAAAACATGCTTTAATCTAGCTGGAATGCCATAAATTGCTTCCAGATGTGCTCCATACAAAAGTCAATCATAGCTATTTATACTGACACTCTGCAGTCCAAACAATCGGAATCCAAATGCCATGTCTCTGCTACAATAAAGCTATAAATGTCAGTTTTGTTGAATTTGGAGAGGTGTTGAAGAGTTCATGCTAGTTTTCTTTCTGGGCTATTTGTTAGCCAGCAATTATTTAAAAAAAAAGGAAAAAAAAAAAAAGAAAAGAAACTTTTAAGATAGGTCCTTTCCTTGCTGAGCTATTCTTAAAGCACACCTGACACCTTCCAATCATGACCTTGAAAGTGCCACAGGTTACAAGTTGAAATTCATTTCATAAGTTAGAAAAATGTAGTGCTTAGGCTCTAGGCCAAGAATAACTGAAGGGCTTGGCAAGGCTCCCATGCCCTCCCCTAGACCGAACACACACGTAGTACACCTGGGACTAAATGAACTGAAGTACAGTAAAATGACACACTGACTGCAATAATACCTCTATTCAATAATCTTCCAGGGTATTGGGGGGGAGGGAAGTCTCACTGTAGGAAAAAAAAAGTTTGGAAACCAAACCCTAATCAGTTGTTTTGCATGCGACACAAGGCCATCAGAATCAAAGTGTTCTTCACTTGGGAAAACTGAATAACCAGCATTTAGATGAAAAGACGACCTATGGAGTTATCCCACACTATGTCAGGAAAATATATTATTGTTGTGAAGTCTCCACAGAATTTTCTGGTTGATTTTTATAGACTTCATTAAGATCTTTCCCCCTCCCCACAAAAGTGCACCTGCAGTTCAATTTATGTACAAATGTTCAGAGTTTTAATTCTGGCTTTTTGTCAGTGAAAGACAACAGGGAATTTCCTTATCATTGCTTGCAGTTTGGGGAATTAAAAATGTTTCAGAAAATCATAACATGTAATGACCTTACTCTTCACTTTCCTGCCTTTTTATTTCCCTTCATGTCTGCTTGCTACTCCAAAGGTTTCTTCTGCCTTCCCTCAGTTCCTTACCTTCTCCCAAGTCCAGAAGACCAACCCTACGATGGAGTTGAAGAACATTCCTCCCTCTCAGGCTAAGCCGTAGCACTGACTGTCATTTGTCACCACACAGGTCAAGGAAAAAATGGCAGAAAATGGACATTGAAGTGATTAAGTCTTGATCTAAAATCCTTTCTGTACTTTCAGAAAAGGGAAGCGAACTGTATTTTAGACACAGTATTTTAAGGTTCCAATTGTATATACATGCAGAAAAAATGATTATTGAAATTCTTGAAATTACAAACAAGATTTGTACTCTCAGTTCAACTTACTGGAAAACTTAGTTTTTAATATATCTCTTCAGTCAAGAGGTTATACAAATGACTACAGAAGCAGCAAACATCATACTTGTATTTAAGAATGGGGGAGGATCCTATCTAGTGAACTACCGAGCCATCAGTCTGGCCCAAACGTTATGCAAGGTTTTATAACCTATTTTGAAGGAATGTAATTTCTGTGTAATTGCAGGGGGTTGGAGAAGAGATAAGCAACAGAGAGGCAGAGAAGCTATTAAAGTTAAAAGACAATTTTGGCATAAGAACAAATGATTAAGACTTGGCTGCGAATACACTGAGGCTGGAATTCACAAGCACATGTCTACCATCAGGAGGGCGAGGCGCTCCAACCACTGTCCCGCGGGAACGGGTTGGAGGAAAATCCTTCCACAGGGGAGGCTGAGAAATTTATACAACTTCAGTATCCTGCAACAGCAGGGGATAAAACTTGGTGATGCACAAGCTGCCTTCCACTCCTGTATCAGGCTACGTTCATGTGTCTTTATTCCTAGCTTCTATCAGAGAGTGAGATTTTTTCATTGCATTGGTCCTCCAGATAACAGCATCTAACTCTTGCAGGAAAAGCTTAGGGGGCTGCTAAAGCTGTAAATAGAGGGCAACAAATACCATTGTTCAGTGATCTCTATTAGTGTATGTCTTCCTTTTCTTCCACCAAGTGGTGACACTAACCTGCAGAAAACTTCTTCCTCCATGAATTTTACTACACCTCAATCCATGTTATTTTACCTCCGCAGACTACCCAAATTTATAGGGAAAGTCTACCTCACATCTTGCCTCACTGTAAAGACCTACCACACCACCTCCAAATACACACGCACTCTCTCTCACAAGCCTGCCCACATATTTTTAACATTTTAAGACAAATGCGCACCCAAAGGAAGTAACTAATTTACTCTATGTCCATAATCCTTACTGTCTTCTCTCCACCAAAGCTCCTTCTCTGGCATATGTTCTCCCCTCACCTATGCATCAAGCTTTCCACTTAGATCCCAAAATCCCAAACTTTCTGAATCTAGGACTTAAGAGTCTTCTAATGTGGCACCAGCCCCACTCTGGGACACAGTAAAAGTAAAATAATTGTGACAATAATAATAATAAACACTAATCACTATCACTGGCCTTAAACTCTATGAATCTGTTTTGCTTTTGCAGCTGTGCTGTGATTCTTCTGAAGCACCAAGGGTGCCGCCAGCAGCCTACATATTAGATTATTAATTCAACCCATTCTCCCCATCCAACAAAAAGTACCATATCTCCAGATCTGCATAGCTTCTGCATTTGTGATGGCTGACCCCCAAAAAAAGATAGAAGAACAAAAGTCAGTAAAGTTACAAAAATATACAAGTCTCTTACAGCTACTGTTTCAAGCAAACAGGTTTGGAGCCAAGATAATAATTTCTACCAATATTGTGCAATGTTTTATTTGCTTTAGATTTGTCATCATTTATTGGAAACAATAAGCCTTCCAAAAAACCACCAAAAAAACCTCATTTCATGTTTAAAATTATTTACTATAGCTTTAAAAGTAACAAATGAAGCACCTGAGTCTCAGACATGTAACCAGTAGGGAGTTGGCTCGATGCATCAGTTTTTACACCTCTTGCAGTTAAATCAGAGATCCAAATGCAAAATCTAGCACTCAGTGGTGAACTTATAACACTCCCTGGAGGAGTGTGTCCGTAAACCATTCACTGGATTACACTCATCCATACAATACTTTATTTTATATATCCCATCCCCACACAAAAAAAGAAAAGCTTAACTAAGGTGAAATTAAGGTTGCATAAACTATAAATCATTTTTGTCATCATATTTCTAAGTCTCTGCTTTCCTTTTTGAGACTTCATTATAACAATTTTCCGCTGTCTTTATCTCAAATGGATTTGCTTCTCTGAATTCACATCTTGGCCAGGAAAGGGATCCAAAAAACACCCAGTGACATCTGTGGCATAGCCACGCATGGCTCAGGAGCACTCTCAGGCCTTTGGAGTATACTCAGCATAGCTAATAAGCTTTTAAAAACTGCTGCACTGACTTTTCTGTAGAATGCCCTTAATGACAGTATTTTGGGAGTTCCACATTATGCTTCATATACTTAGGAGTCTTCTGGACATTAAGTCTTTCACAATATATTTCTATTTACACATATAAACATGTGCACACACTCTGTGTGTGCACTCACACGTGTGTACGCATGCATACACATATACGTGCGCAAACATACGCAGAGTTTGGGGCTAAAACTAGAATGGATAAAGATCAGTGTAACTTCACTGAATTCAATGGAAGCTACATCAGATGAGTAAACCTGAGGACAGCGAACCTGCCTGAATGGCTTATTGACACTTTCAAAGTTCACAGAACATAATAAATGTGAATATTTCCAAGATCCTTCACAATTAAAAAAAGAGAAAGTACCTGAACTAGCAATGGGAAGAGTGCTTTTCTTGTTCCATTGAATACCATTCTCCAACCCAGTGAAAAAGTACTCATCATGCAAACCTGCTGGAAAAACCATGACGCTATAGCGTCAGTGCCAAGCTCCTTGAAGGCCAGCTGGTCTAATACTTCATCTCGATGTGGTCAGTCCTCCCGAGTTTAGGAGCAAAACACCAACATTTTCCTGCAACCAAGGGCATCCCACTTAACTCACAGCTAGGTGAAGATACTTGCCCAAGAAAACCCGTATCAGCAAAGCCCCCCTGCTAATCATAGCATATAGCCCCACAATGAGAAGCCATAAACCTCAGGTCTGAGCTGTGCAAAGCTCAGGAACCAGAAATTGGCTGCCCTACCTACAGCGCACTGCGATCCGTGCTAACGCAAGTCAGATAACAGGTAAGAGTCACATCAAAGTTAGGGCTGGGCAAACTCCCGAACACCAAAGAGCTAGTGGAGATACACTCTGTGGTAGGAAAGGCAGATCTCAGAAACTAAACAAGAAATCCAAAATTTCTGCAACCCGACATTGTCCATCAGTCATCATACCCCTCTCTTTTGCTACATGACTATATCAGCCCCTGAGCAAAAAGACAGGGTTTAATCTCCCTGTTCCCATGGCTTTTACCAAACCCTCTTTAAAAAGGCTATTTATTCAAAAGAAAAGGCCTTATCGGAGAGAGGGGAAAATATATAAAAATTCACAATTGATCAACACTTCATAGTGGTATGTTTTCAACCATTGAAGAAGTGTAGCTAACCAGCCTAGCATTTGTTGTTCTTTGGGTGTTTTTTTTTTCTTTTAATGATTGTATAAAAAGCTTTGTCTTAAGAACAATAAGTGGCATTAAATGCCAACAGCATGAGAGAATGTACCTCTACTGTGGAAAGTGGAGTCTGAATAATATTTCTACTTATCATATAGCAATAATTACCAGCCTTCCCATGGGACAAAACACTTTTCCTTCCCACCGGGCCCCCAAAGCCCCAGCCAGCTCAGTTTAGCAGGCTGTTTAGCCATAGAAAGGAGGATGATGATGTTTCCTGCAACAGACAACTGCACTGACTATCCAGCACATGGCTCCCACCATGAGCTTCCTTCCATGTCTCTTGTTTTACTAAAATTGTGGAATAGGTGGCTCCCGAGGCCTAACAGTAGTGTTTGATTAGGCAGCCTCCACTGACCATAATTTATTTACCTTGTAGAATAGGATCCAAATTTTTACAATTACCATAATTTCTCAATTATGCTGGCACTGATTTATTAAGTTCCAGAAAAACATCCACTGATTCTCTACTGGTTTTGTACCACAGGAATATTTGGAAACCCACTCTTCTTAAAATGTGCATTACATTCTTGAGAATTTTTTTTAGTTGACTTGTAAAGTGACATTATTGAAAGAAATATTTCAAGCTAATTTTGAAAACTTGCCGTAATGCCCCCCCCCCCCCCCCCCCCCCAATCCAATCCATAAAACCAAAGTCTTACTCATTTTTACATTGAGGTCCTCTTCCAGTGGCTTACATTCATGGCAACATAAAAAATTTAAATAAACAAAAAACTCACATTCCACTACGGGTTCATGAAACTTTGATCAACGCAGAGATCGTTTTTCACACTGTTACCTAACTCTGCACACACAGTTTACCCTCAGCCCCCTTGCTTGCAGCCATAAAGATACATACTTATAACACAGTGGATTTGCCACTGAAAATTTCTAGCTGCAGGAAATCCCCAGCTATCACAAATTAGTTCCTTGCTGCTACGGCAATGGGAACAGCAGCAAGGACAGCTTATCTGCAGCTTCGCCTTCTCCTCCAACTACAACAATCTCCAAGTGGAGTGGCTCAGGCTAACAGTACTATCAATGTCACACTGATCCATTGCATGACCCCATGCTAAGGAAAAAAGTGCACTGAGAATATGCAAAAGCGGCTATCAACTCAATTAGTCAGTTGAAGTAATTATGCCCTCAAGTGTTAGGAAACTGAAAAGCCATTTTGGCTATAAAATACACAGCAAATCTTAATGCTATGGTCAGTAAGACCACAGCAGATACATTACTCATGCTGCATTTTATCTAGTCCTTGAATGCAGCTCTCACTGCTCCTGATGTAAGATTTTCATTAGGCATTATACGGCCAAATGCGAAAGCCAAGCCAGAGAACCAAACCCATTCAAACACACAGCCACATTAACAAGTCGACAGCACATGCTATAAAATACAACTGTGGGCCTCTTACACAAGTCACAGAATAATAACTTTTGCAGCATGCTAGTCAATAAAGAATAACCATCTCCCCCAAAAATTAAGAGGGGCTTGGTGAGCAATTACAGGTAACGGTTTGTTCATCTGTTTATCAGACAAGCTCCAGAGACTAATCTCCTCAAATTACACAGTTCTCGCTCATCATGCCATACTTCAGTGACCACATCTCTGTGTCAGTGTTTTTTAATTCTTTTATCGCCCCTGATCTTCTGCTTTAAAAACCTATCCCAAGTATTTGCTTACATCGTTCTGCTGAATTTCCATTACCTTGAAAAAATATCCACTACTATTCATTGTATTCAGTGTGTTTTGTGGTTTGCTGTTGTTGGGTTTTTTTTAAATCAACTAATAAAATCGTATCAGAAAGCTTCTTAGTGCAGCCTAAGCAAACACTGGAGTGTGAGTACAATGAGTTTATAGTACAATATGCAAGAGAAGTCAGAGGCTGAAATGAGAATACAATTTCCCATGAGAGAGTTCTATGTTCGAGCCATTTAACTTTAAAACTAGTTCAATATTTGAACAAGACACTATTTTATTCCCATTCAAAGTTTAAACACAGATCACTTCAAAATCAATCATAAATTCAAACCTCTTTACTTTAGAAACTGTTTCAATATTTAAAGACTTTTTTTTCTTCCTCTTTAATGTAACAGCAGCTCCACGACTGCAGAAGCAGAACTGACTTTGAGATCCTTAAGAGCAATGCTATTTTCCTGCCAATACATACAAAAGGCAGTTCTAGGAAAAAGAAAAAACCCACAAAGGCGAGGCTGTGCATTGCTTCAGAGTTTAAGAACAAAGTTTGGACAAAGAACACACAGCCCAGTCTTCAGCCCAAGCTAAAGTAAATGAATTTGCTGTGGGTGCTTTTCAGGGCACAAGACCGTAACTCCATGCTATTCCACTGCTTTTGTCCTCACCTGGGTGCAAGAGAAAACTAGATGACCGGGGGATCGGTGTGGACAAAAAACAACCCTCCTTTAGGGATATGATTACAGTGAGAGGTCTGCAGTTCAAGAAAAATGTAGACCCCATCCGCTGACCACCCATAATTCAGTCCCCTTCCCCACCCATGAAACGGTGCTTGACCTGGTGCCTCAGGAGCCTCATGCCCCAGCCAGCACTGCAGAAACGTACAGCTCTAGCTCTGTGATGCAGAAGAAACAGTTTCTCTTGGTGAAGTAGCAACATTTCACACCTGTATTTCATTTTCATATGATGATCTCAAAGTTGGTGGTGGTTTTTACATTTGTTTGTTTTTAATCCTTAAAACCCATTTTACTGATGGGCAACTTACCACAGCGAGTCAGCGATGGAGAACTGAACCCAGGTGAACTCCTAAACTGCGCCACTGCCAGCTATTTGGCACATGCCAGTCGAATCCAAATAATTTCAAAGCCAATTTGTTTCTAAAAATTATCTTTTGTGCTTTTGATCTTTGTATAAAGGTCTTATTGACAAGGGCAGAACATACAGCTCAGTGCAAGTGCTACACTACAAAAATATTCATATCAGGTAGGAAAGACAAACTGACTGTTATAAAGCAAACAATCCCATTAACCTCAGGGCTGCCCTATTCTGGTTTCTGGTCAACTACGGTCTTCACAATCAAGTTAAACGACCCCTTAAAATGGATTAAGTATCAGTATTATCAAGAGGTCACAGGATAACAGCAAGAATTAGGCTCCGTCTTTGTGGTAACAGTGCACTTAACTACCTATGGGTTTGCATGAACACAGGAAATATTATTTAGCTATATTTATAATATGTTTTACGTGCAATGTGATAAACCCATCTACATGGGTAGTCATGATGCTGTTCTCCCAGTAGAAGCACTGAGCATCTGACTGCCACCTTCCCAGGAAAGGGCAGCTGTCATTCATAACCATCTTCCCTTAAACAATGAGGGGTCCCTATTTTCAGGAAGCAATAGGCCACTAGCATTAGGCAATAAATGAGCTTTATTTTTCCCCCCACCTTTTTACATACCTCCAAATAAAAAAATGCAGTTGTAATCAACACAGTATTAACATGCTGTCTTCTAATATTTCACATATAACATGTCACTGAAAACTCAGTATTGAGCAGGATGGTATTTGATGAATCAAGTATATGAAGCCAAGATGTAGTTATTAGATGCATTACATCTTTAGCACATCATGTGTAAAAACGTCCAGGGTAAACTAACGCTCCAGGGGAAACCTGACCTCTAAAAGGCTCCCTAATACTACATCTAAATTAATGTCAGTGACAGGCACTTCAATCTGAAATAGCAGGGTTCTTTCGTTCTATCTACACTATCTATTCATCCATTTATTTGCCTGTAAATGTGTGTGTGCATAAATGAATTTGTGTTACTCTGGCACTGGGGGAGTGGGCAGGGAACAAAAGGAGCTCCTAGATTTTTTGATTCCTAATCCTTACTACTCCTATGCATATAATTAATCTTGGAAGATACATTCAGAACCTTTTCAGCATAAAAAATGTTAGGAAAATTATTTTTTATAGTAATTAAACCTAATCCTCTGAAGTATTATCCTTATACTGCAAAATAAACATGCTTGAACTACAGCAGAATGGAACTCTTGCAGCAATCAATATAACAAGCAATGCTGAATTTGTTTTAAAGAGCTGGGCTGGGCTCGGCTCTGACATGACTGGTGGCCAAGATAAAAATCATAACTGAGATCAGTTTTGCTGTTTCAAAACAAAACATTGCAAATGAATTCAGTAGAAAATGCATTTCTGCCTTGGGGGAAAAGAAACAAACAATACTCTATAAAATTCTGATAATGGAATAATTTCATGGCAGTTAGTCAAATCAGTGCTAACTATGGTGGCCAAACCTTCACCTACTTCTATTTTTCACTCCATTTCAGAGGTTTTACTATCAAGGGGGTAAAGGTTTATGATCAAGGGGTGAGACAACTGCAAAGCAGCCACTCTGCTGCCCTTCTTCCAGGCTTCTTAGGTGCGCTCCCTCCCTTGACAACACCTCAGAGAGGACTGAGCCCACCAAGACATGCACTCCTCTGCCCCTCTGCTCCTCACAGACAACTACGTAATTGTGTTTCCAAGAGATATGTCTTCATGCAATAGAAGCTGAAGTCTGTACCTTGATGCAAAGGATTTACGCCTTGCTCTGAAATGAGGACAATCACATTAGCCAAATCCTAGTGAACTAAAATTGCTAAGTCCTTTCACATTTTGTTGATCAAGAACCTTTTTATTGGAACATTTTTCTTTTCAAACCTCAGTTGGGTAATAAACTATCCTCTAATTGGTCTTTATGCAATGAAGAGCTAACTTGCATTTTAGCTATTTTATGTGTGGTTATATTTTCTTACAAAGACACAATTGATCAGAAATTACCATAATCCCACACAGAGAAGCAGTCCTAGAAGCACTGAGTGCATAAAACATTAATGTCAGTAATGCAGACATGACAAGTTTCAACTCTCTTTTCAGCTAAACAATCTGCCTCTTTCATACTAACGTCACCACTCAGCCCATGGGCTATATAAACATTGTCAAACCTGGTTTCAATATAAAGAGAGCACATTAATGTTCCCACTAATATATATTTCCCAGTAACCACCCTATTAGATTGCTTAGTTCAAACTCCATGACATATCCCATAACATATCAGACAGTTCAGATTCACAAGCTCAGAAGATACAAATATTGTAAGCATTAAAAAAAGTCCTTTTTCTGTGTCTACTCGAGAGCCCTGCTAGTACAAAAACTCTCATGAAGCTCTCAAGAAAATATGCCTGTGTGAAACACAGCCCTTCTCTGTTTTGGTTTTTTTTTTTTTTAGGTGATGGTCTTTCACTCACTTCTTCACATAGCCTAAGTAAATGAGTAGAAAAATAAAAAGATGCTGTTCAGAGCAGATAAGCCTTTCCGTAACCTCAGATAGTGCATCTGAGACCAGTGGATCCAGTGATGACTCAGTTATCTCCTCCCAAAAGCATGCCAGTGAGTGGCTACTAAGTTCAGTGTACATGATGTAGAAATTCCCTGACTTCGTCCACTGCAGACACTCTATTGTAAAGCAAGACCTTATTCCAGCCACATGAACTTTGCCTTTTGCCTGGTATTTGGTAACAGTGCAGTAGCATCAGTCCTAGGGTAAGTAGATGTGCGATGCCCCCGCACTGCAAGGTAACCTCACGCAAGCCTCCTTAACAAGCCTATGGTCCCACAAAGCACAGTGCGCATACTGTACAAGCAGTGTGCTACAGACAACATTACCGCGGTCTCCCTTGTCAGCCTGGGTTATAGGGTGGTTTACTGTGGGTTGGGGACCAATATACTAGGAGCTCACACTTCCAATTTTCACGTTCAGCAGCTGGGAAGAAAATATCCTCAGCCAGAAAGTTCATTAACCTGGAGATTTTCCATGGCCAGGCTTCTTCAGTATTGCAGTAAGATGCAATTTTACATTTGGGTTATGATATTTTGAAGTACTTAATGTAGCTGGAAGCCAACAAATACCAGCTAACCTTACCACTGAGCCTGACAGAGTGTTGTTGTGCAAAATATATCCATTTTGAAAGAACAGGACTTTTAAAAATTGTTTATGCTTAATACGGTGAAATTAAACACACAGAGTCAGACACACTAACTTCTATGTTCTTACACTTAATACCTTAAAGAAGTGAGAAACAGGAAAGAGATTTAGGGATTTAGAGAGCAGCAGGGAATTACCATAAAGCCATCTGATTTCTTAGAAGGAAAAGAATCAAAGTTGAAAGTGAAATTGAATTAATCCCAGAAATATGTAATGCATGCCCACCACTAATCAGACTATGGGGAGCACTCAACATAGATAGAGGAAGGTCCAATCAACCTTCAAAAGAAACAAGATCCACTCTGAAGTCCTCTGACTCTTCCAGGTTCACTAAATTTGACCCAGAATACATAAGTCTGGACAGGCACTGATCTCATAGGGCAGATCCTCAGAAGGTGTAAATCAGAGCAACTCCACTGACTTCAAAAGTCTGCGGAGTGTCTGGCTCCAGATGTCTGTGTGCAGACACGAATACCTGATTTCCATTTTAACACAGCTAGAAGAGCAGTGGAGGCTAAAGAAGTTGTTGCAGTTGTTGTTAGGTAAAAAATTAATTAAAACGTTAATTAAAATTAATAGCTGAAAATATTCTATATATTCTGATTAGCAGTTGAGATTTATCCCATACATTCAGGTTCAAAGTAATTTGGCTTTGGGCTTCAAAGCTCACTTTTAACTTCAGCCAGCTTCCACTGTCAAGTTTCCAGGATAAAGTTTAATAAGGTTTACTATTAAGAGTTAAGCCATTAATGTGTACTGCACACTTTTTCATGTACAGTGTGCCTACTGAAATGCAAGTCTTCAAAAGCAATGATCTGAATATTGTATTATGTCAGTCAAAAGAAGGTCTGGCCCAAATATCCCAGTCAGAGCTACCTCAACCATTCAACAATCCAATTACTTATACTACGTTAGACATTCCAACTCCATGAATGTAAACTGCTTACACTCAGGCAACTTGGGTTGTATTGATAGGGTTGTACATCATGAATAATTTTGTCAAAATATAGTGTTTCAAATATAATTGCCAGAAGAGATGTAACACGTAGGCTTTCAGCCTCACATGCAATTGTCCGGCACATACGATGGTGCAAGCTACACATTAATGTGCAATTCCAATTAAAAGTGATGCAAAAAAATAACACTGGGACTGAGTATTATCCCCTCATACACAGGGCTCTCTAAAATTTTAAATAATCTAGAATAAATTAACATAGAATAAATTCACTTGCATCATTTAGCATGTAAGTGATTTCTGAAGATGCTACTATTAGCTAGTCTGTATAATTCATTTTGGAAGATGACAACTACTTTCTCTTTCTTTCTCAGGTCACATAAATGTGTACATCCTGCAAGGCCTTCTGAATATGCCTGAGAAGTATTTACTGTAACAGATCCCCAGAAATAGGCTTCCAAGATCCCTACTGTGGCTCCATGATTTCTGAAGAGTTTGGGGAGGAGAACACGAGCCTGAAAAACAGGGGTTAGAAAGTGTTCTTCCTACAAATTCCTCCATCTCAACAGAAGCAACACTTCAGGTGCTTTCTACCTTTACCAATGAAGAATAAGTTCAACCTTGCCATCACCAATTGATCTTTCTGAAATTTAGGTTCAATTCACCTTGCACCACACCCTCCTATTCTTCCAAGAATTGCAGCAGAATCCTGTGACAAAAATACGAAAAGGATTATATGTGCACGCCCCAACAACAGCCCAGCAAAGCTTGAGTCTAGCTGGCGAATCACGCCGAGTTCTCACATAACCATCTCTGAAGTTTTGGTTCTCCTACTAACCATGTGCATAGTAAGCTGGGGAGGCCTCACACCGTTACGAACTTTGATGAAAAGACAAAGCAAAGTACTGGACATACTATTTTTGACAAGGTCAGGAAATAAGACTAATGCAAGAGAAAGAGGATACTGTACCTTGATTCCTGCCTGGGTGGGACACAAAGCCAAATGATGGGAGGTTTTGCCCAAAACCTGCTGTCCCACCTAGCAGGAATCTGCTACTTTTTAGATTCTCCAAGAACAGAAAGAAACTGAAATGTTTCATTTTAACCAAGTATGAAGAATCAAACCCTGTTACTGAATTAGGATCCACTGATAGCTCATCAATGCTACTGCCTTATTTCTTATTATTTTATTTGAGAAGATTTCCATGAAAAGGTAGTGTAACTAGCCAGCAATTCATCAGCTCAATATAACAGCCAATTTTTTTAAAGACACCTGCCGCCATCATCTTTTCTCCTGTATTTGGCCATTTAAATCCAGCATTGGGGGTTTCCCTCCCACGCTTAGTACACGCATAGTTTTCTAAGCAGAATCATACAACCTCCCTCTGCTGCACCTCTTAGAGACTTGGAGGATCTACAGGCGGGAGTAATCTGGGTTACCTAATCCGTAGCACAATCAATTTCATTTGGGTGGCTGACAGAGAGCTCACTTTCAATTTACATCATGATTTTGCCTCACGCAGTTTCTTTCCTGCCAAAATGCCACTTCTGAGGTGCCACCAGCAATGCCTGTTGAGTAATGGAGACCACCGCGCTCGGGGCGGGCCGAGAACTGAATGCTCCTCTGTGCCGTGCAGACATGCCTGTTGGCATAGATCACACGCTCAGAGAGGCAAAGCTGACGGTACGCTGCTGAGCCGCTTCCTTGTGAATCATTTTTATTTCTGTGCCTTGACTCCTAAGTTTCCTTTCCCCCTCCTTTCAAATTGATGCTGTAATATGGTCACGCTGTAGAAATCTGTGTCTCTGTAGGTACAATATTCTGCAGAGCCATATAGCCCTCTGATATTTAGGAGACTGGTCCTGATTCATCAAGGCTTCCTTGATGAGGTACAATGGCTTGGTGAGGTCACAGGGTACAGGCTGCAATTTCCTTTGCCTTTTTATTTGTATTAATCAGGAGTTTAGGGCCTGCGTACCTCCGGGTTTCCTTGCTGGCTCCAGACATCACTGCATTACAGCGGCACCTGGTGGGATGGGTCAGGCCTGGAAACCACCACTGCCCACGCCGCGCAGGTCTGCGTGTCAGACAGCGCCCAGACATTCATAATGAAACGAAAATTAGCATTGTTTTGTTCCTGCAGGTCTTTTACACATCTGCTGATGTGAAAAGTTCAAAATTAATATCACTGAACCCTGCCCTGGTATTTGCTAAAGAGATGCAAAATGCTGGACGGGGAACAGACTGAACTGCAAGCCACATCTTAGAAACAGCCTGCAACCAGAGGGATCCGGGAGATGCACCACACAGCCCCAAAAGGAAAAAAAAAATAATCTGATAAATAACTTGTCTCCAAGGCCTCTCAACTTTTGATTCATTAGCTATCATTAAAAAAATGTATAAAAGTATATTAGAAGTAAAGCTCAGTTCAACCAGCTATGTGTATTCTAGCAACAGAGTGACACATTGAGCCCTTTTCTTTTGATTACTGCCTTCAATCTCATAATTTTTATTTTATGGGACGCAAAGCATCAAATTCGGCTTCAGAAATACAATGTTCAAAATATAGTGGCCAATAAATGTTTCATCTTTTTCACAAACTAGACCTTAAAGAGCTTCAGTTATTTATTTTTATAGCAGCAGCATACATATGTGTATGACACAGTAAAGGATACTGATCTCTGAAGACCTCAGATTATCTTAAACTCCAGAAAATCAATATCAAATCCTGTGTTTATGGTAGTTTTTGTTATTTATTTTAGAGCCTAAGAAAGTGGACAGTGGAGGCTGCCAGTTTTGTAGAAAAAGAACCTAGCAAAGTTGCAGTCAGATTTATAGGTCAAACCCTACATTACAAAAGAAACCACTTACCCCCAACAGCCGAGATTACTGTGGCTCATCATAAGCAAAACATTTTTATTAAAAGTCCGTACACTGTTACTACACCTCATCTATTTACTTTAGTCCTTACATTACAGCCAATCTTGAGCGTGTGCAAGGAGTTTAAGGGCTCCCACACAAGCACAGCTGCCTTCAAGCGGCACTACTAGCAATTTGCAGATTGAAGCCAGAGCAGAGGGCGTTGCTGCGATCTCCAGATACCCATGCATGCATTTGAGCATACATGCAAATGCATACCAGCCATGTTAGACTGTGCTAGCTGCTTTCAAGACTATCAGTTCTTGATTAATTTTAAAAAAGTGCAAGTTCACAACACACATGAGAAGAGGGGGAAGAGGAAGGAAAGAGGAATAAAAGAATAATTTAGAGACTGTTATACCTTGAAAACACTTGGATGGAGGGAACATGAAAAGATAAAAGTAAGGATTTTTACCTCTTAGGAAAAAACTCCCTTTGAATTATGGTTGCTGAGCTAACTGAAGAAGCAGACTACTAAGTTAGGTCTACACTAAGTATCATTTTAAATCCCATATGAACTTAACTGGTTTGATTAAGAACAAGAATAAATTAAGTCTTTGGTTAAGGATTGCACAAATTAAACTACAAAAATACTAGCTTAAAAGGCAAAAAAGATCATTAAAGTGAGAGGGCCACTTACTACCGCTGCCTGTGCTCAACATACATTTTAGGACCAATCTCTCACTGCTGTAATGATTTTCACGTATCTGAAATAAAACATTGAAAAGATAATTCTGACTCTAAGCATCTGTATTTTCCCCTTAATTCTTCATACCAATATTATGTTCTATAACATTAAAACGTTACAGAAAAACAGTGTTGCTACTATATAAAATGACTGTATACTCTTTATATGAAATATTGTGATCTATTCTTGTGACAAGTGTAATAGATATGAAGAATTGTTAGAATGATTACAGGCACTGGAAGAGTCCTGCAGGGTAGGGACTGGAAACACTGACAGCAATTCTTTTACCTTAAAGATGAGATATATAATAGAAGGCATGTTTGAGGTTTGAGAAACAAGACAAGATACATTAGACATTCCTATTTATAACATATAATTAATTTGTGGAATGCACTGCTACCACACCACACTGACATCAAAAGCGCAGCAGGATTCAGATAAGGTTTAGATAGATAACAGGAAAATGAAGTGTTACATCAGAGGAGATTTAGGAAACACAAGGGATTTAAGTCCTTTTGCTACACAGCATAGACCAAAGTCTAACTGACAGGATTAAAACAAAAATACCATAATGTGAAAGACATTTCAAAGTTTATTGTAGGGTTTTCTACACTTTTGTGTGAAATACCCAGCTCCAGCCTGTCTCAAGAGAAAGGACAGTGACTTAGATGGACCACTGGTTTCATCTGGTATGGCAACTCCTATATTCTTATGTTTCTATCAGATAATCTGCAGTAACAAGAGTGACAATGGATGGGTACCCATCCTAGGAAAAAAAATATTCTATCATTCTACTTCTCAGTGCACTGAACTGAATTATGTTAGGTTAAGTGTTGTCACACTGAATAATCTCAGGCTGTATCAGATCTCCAAAGACACAACTCAGTATAACATGTAGGACAGTGCATTCAGATTTGCTAGAGATCTGAACTGAGAGTGAAGAAAAAGACTTTAAGTCTAGTGAAACCTACAGCACCTACAACAGTAGCAAAAACTACATTAGAATAGTTTAATTTAAAATGCTGTCCAATTCCAGAAATAGAAATCGCTCACAGATATAAAAAAAACCTGCCTCTCCTCTTTGTGTCTCTCCTCACCCTTTCTAAGTTCATGTAATCACAAACTGTGTTTAATGTTGAAGAAATTCAAGGGCGTCTCATTAAAACAGTTGTGAGGATAGGAGAAAGCCAAAGACCCCTTAGCTTCTTGAAAAAAGTAATCATAATTGGTAAATGTTAAAAATTCATTACAATGAATTGAAGCACATAAATTTTTTTGTCTATAAGACATGAGGAGAAGCTACCACAAGAGTCAGGAGTGGGAGTCTTAAGATTTCCCCACTCCTTGGAAGCTCAGGGTTGGCTTCTCTAATTTGGCTCTTCCCACAGAAAAGAAGGCACAATCTGCCTCAGCTTTTTCTAAGATCACCATGATTTTTCATTGAATCTGAAACAGGTAGGAAAAGAGAAGACCCATGTGCCTACAACCCACATCACAGTCTTCAAACACTCATCCCTCTGCAGCAATGATTCCGTTTGCTATTCCTACTCCTCGTTATTTATAGCTACTAATTACAATTTTGAATAATTTTGTAAAAGTTGCTTTGCAAAACAGTCACCTTTGCAGAGCTCACAATTTAATTTTAAGTACGACAACAACTATGGGCAAAAAATAAAATCGGGAGGAAGAAAAAACAGGGCAACAGAACATTGGGTAAAAGACAAAATTCACAGCAACGAGATTCCACAGCATCTCAAAATTGATGGAGGTGAGTGTGTGTATTTCTGTAGCTAACTAAAGGTGTTTGGTTTGTTTTTTTTTTTTTTAAACAAACTAATTTAACTTATTCCATACACCATACCAAAGGAATGATACATAAATGAAGACAAGACAGTGAGTCAGCAGAGAGCTATCATTATAATTACCATAGATATAGTGACCTTGCACAAAAACAATACAGTGCACTAAAAAGCCTGATAAAAGAATGCTTACTTATCAGCCTCTGCTTCCCATCATATATAGTATGAAAAGCACCCCAAAAAGTCATGACTTTCAGCTACCAGTTCCTTGCCATCAACCATTTCATAGGTGCCGTAAAGGGATGACCAGAGTCATCCTGGGACTCAGCCTGCTCATCCCGAGGCTGGTGGGTCAGTCAGTCTGTTGTCCTATCCAGATCCCTTTACTGCTATATCCCAATCACTTCCCAAAGATTTCCAGAAAACTTACTCTGGGCATGTATTTTAACTGGCTCTGGCATTTGCTTGTAAGCTTAGGGCACAGATTTGCCAAGCTGACTACCTAAGACAGCGCAGCCATGTTATGCCAGATACCCTCCAAATCCTGCTCAGTACTTCTGAAACCTAGTTCCTTTGTAAAGAGTTAATTTTCAATTAGCCAGCCACAGCAGACAAAACTAAAACTATTAGTACTATTCCCTTAGTCTCTGGGTCCAAATTCACTCACGACTTACAGTATTCCACCATAAAAAATCCACCAAAACCCCATCCTCTGTTCACCCATGTTACATGTCTAGATGAACCCTTTCGTGCCCAACTACCCAAAATCCTTGGATATCCTTAGTGACTCTGAATGCACGTATTTCCAAACAGAAGCTCAGCAGGGTGCAAGCAGAGGACACTTCTGTGTGTGAAGGGACACTCTTCTTGACAACTACCTAACCCCGCAGGCTGCAGGCAGCGTGGTCCAAACACAGTGCGGACATCCTAACCACTGCCCCCCAGGTTTCTGAAGGCAGAGAAGAGAGCCCTGATGACAGGCTGTCCCCAGGATGATGGTTAAGTGGATGTGGATGCCAGTGAGGAGGAGACCTGCATGAGCCACAGCCTGCCTTCCACCTCACTCCTTCCAGGTACCCCATAGTCTTCCTACCCGGGCAACCCTGTCCTTCCAAAGGTACAAACACGTCTAATTACATGCAGATAGCTACTCACATGTCTGGGAGCTTGCAGAATTGAGAGCTCGGTTGTTATTTTAGTGTTTGCTTTTTAAATTACAAAATTAAAACAGGAATTTGGGGACTTCACAAAATAAAAGATAATGTTTTTTGCCAGTCCATGCAGCCCCACAGCTACCAAGTCTCAACAATTAGATTTCAAATTTGGCTCTTCATATGTTTATACAGAAATTCTCCAAAAGTATCTGGAGATCTGATGTCTGACAGCTTCACATGCTTCCAGAATCCCCATATCACACACAACAGGGTTTGATTTTAAAATAATAGTTCCATATTATTTTACAATTATGAACAATTTATTGCAGAATTAATGATGTTTACATGGCTCTTTCATTACCTTTTAAGACAAACAGGTCAATACTAGTTCATACAGCAAGTGCCAAGAATTACTTTCAAGGTGTAATTTAGCAGTCGCCGCTCTCAAGCAGCCACGACTCTTCCCATTTTCTGCCACGGCAGTACTGCCATTTTGACTGGCCCCACGCTGCCTTTGCTCTGCAATGCTGCAAGTAGTTCACAAACAAACAACAAAATGTTGCTGGCACCATCTGCTCCTTGGAAACTTGCCAATCAGCCTCGAAACCACAGAGAGGAGCTTGTGTTGGGATTTACACTGTATCCATCCTTTCTGGAGGTTCAGCTTTTGCTGCTGTCCTCAGTAGCCCTCCCGGCAGCTGTAGATAGAGTTTTGATCCTTTTATGGGAAAAAATCTGCAATCCATTAACAATCTCCATCATACTCATTGAGATGACCTCGTCTCCTCAGTTACAGCACATCTACTTTGCTGGGTCTGCAATGAACCAAAGTCATAGAAGAACATTTTGTCTTCAGCAGTTATAGCTAATTTGAACCTTGTGAAAACAAGTAACACATATAAAAGGAGTATTTTGGCAGTCACTGAAATACAGCCACTTTTGAGAAGGGCACAGCAGATCTTAAGCACACAGTGACATTCATCAGCATTTCAGAGATGGAGTGGGGGCTCTGGTGTTTAACTTTCATAATGAACAGTAAATAGACAGGAAGCTTGCAAGGATGATGTCTCCAAATTTGGTCCAGACACTAGAAATAAACTTCCTTATGAAAATGTTAAAGGATTTTTGACCACATGTTAAGACATCTCAATATTTGGGGCAGGGGGGGAGGGAACGACACAGGACAGGGAGATGAAAGAGGGGGAGCATGCTACAGGGCTACAGGGAAAGAAAATCTTCCATAAATTCCATACTGAGATTGCTAACATTTATCTGAAATGCAGTTTATTGATTTATCATAATCAATAATAACTGTTTTATGATATCACAAATGCACATTTCACCCCTTTTATATAACTAACTTGCAATTAATGCACACAAAGCAACATTTTTTGTCCTACTGTTTTTCATACCATAGCTTGGTTTTTTTGCTACAATTGGTATTGCATTGCTAATGCTTCTGCAAGGCTCTATTTGCTGTAGTTCTTGGCTGCCTGTGTACAATGGCAGCAGGCACTGGCTTCAGTGCTGTGACATATCTATTTAATTAACCCAGCTGTTGTATCTACAGTGTGAAGTACCTAGCGATGGTGCCATACGGGAAAGCAGGACTCATAAAAATCAAAAAAAATTACAGTGCCACTTTGAAAATGAAACACAAATAAAGTCTGCTTTAAAAAAAAATACAGATAAACGCATTCCTGTCTGTTTTGACAGGTCTCTTCTACTCAGTTAGATACCGTACAATATCATAGAATACTTTTAAAAGTACTGTTTCATATTTTAAATTCACCTCCATCTTGAATAAAATTGGCAATTCATCTGCATGTGAACAAAAATAGACCATCTACTTGAAATAAAATAAAAATACTAAACAGCAACCGTTTCCTGGTGGCAGTGTGCTTTTACCTATCTTTCTACAGTGTCCATTCTTTAAAGTGCTTCTGCATGTCTTGGCATAAGACATAAAGCAGGAATATCTCCCAAAGCAAGCAGATGCTGCCTTTTCCTTGAAAGTTCATAATACCAAAACGAACCGAACAAAGTAGTCTGTTTATGGAACTGTCATTTTGCAGCACTCTGAAGGAAAGGAGATAAAAAGGATTTATTGAGGTTGAAAATTACATACCCATTGCACATGAACACTACGTTAAATATAATTTAGAAAATATCTCCTGCCCATCATATGAATCAGTCAACAAAATGAGTCAGTTGTGCCAATGAAAAGAACACAAAGAAGAACAGCACCAAACCCACTTCCTTGGAGATGTGCGGTCCATACAGACACACTGGTTGGTGTAAACAGGTGAAATGAGTTAATTGCTTTGGAAGAGCAGCATCCAATGGAACTACATCCACATTTGAGGAGCCCTCCTGACCACAGCAGCTGGGATAAATGTGACATGGCAGCTTCAACAGCCTCTCCACTCCTTCACCAACACAAAGAACCTCTGCTCACACTCCAGATGGAAATTAACTCAGTTACATCAAGTAAGCAATTGCTCGCTCTTCTTAAGTGGCTGTCAGATTCCTCCTATATTTTCCCCAGAGAGCAGAGGGGTCTGTCAGAGGTTCCTGGACTGAGGGCATTTGAGTTACTGGCGTCAAGGTACTCAGTGCCTCATGTACTGAGTACTCAGTACTCATACCATCCAGGGTTTTCTCCAAACCGTTGGTGATGAATGCAGAAGAGTCCTGTTTAATGATGTGCCTACCCTGTGAAGCTACCACCAAGACCCATTTTTGAGGCTCTGCCTCATGGTCTTAGGGTGTCCAAGCACTAGAAGACAATTAGTCAGAAAACTTTTCTGTCTGCGAAGGAGACCCATCTTTACTCACTGCCAGTCCATAACGGAATCATCAAAGCCTGTGATTATCCCCGAGCTCAGGGTAACCTCAGCTCTCAGTGAAGAACTAGAAAAATAGAAGAGATTCCAGCAATGTTTTGCACAGAAGTGGCCAACGCCTGCTGTACCACCCCTACAGTACTCAGCTTTGCTCTGCCTTGCAACTCGGAGCACACACTGAAAAGCATTTCCACACCAACTGCTTATGAATGCATGGTTTTCCCAGGCATAAATGCACTAAATGGGCATAACTGTGCCATGGAATGAAACCTGGAGATTTCATTTCAAAAGCACACCTACCCTTTGTACCAGGGTAAGGCTTCTACAAAAAAAACTCTCTAAATGCTCTAGAATATAGGTAACTTAAACAGCTACCAGTACAGTAATACAGTCTGAACACAATTTATTGAAATTTAAAAAAAAAAAAAAGTTTTATTTGTTGATGAAAATATCTGAACCTTGCAGAGTTGCTGTTCTCACAGCAATGACGAATAAAAAGAGAAGGGAAAGCTGCCTAACATCACCTAGCCTCTTACACTCCTGGCTACCACAGCTACAAGAGTTAACAGGATTTAGGTATAGCTCCAGTGTCTACTGTCATTAAAAACCTATATATTAGTAGCTGTACATACACTCTCACACACCCCTATAGCTAGACAGACAGATAGGTATAAGGCAACTTGCCTGCAAACTTAGAGTGGAATCAAAATGGCAAATTTCTACCTACAATACAATCTTGTGTCATCTGTTATAGTGAAGATCCAGGTGAAGAAATCCTACACTAGTATTTTATTTCTAGAAGTGTCTGAACAACTGAAGTTTCTTGTAATACTTCACCTAGGGTACCTATCCAGAAATCTGTAAATTAATAGAAATGCACCTAAATCTATTTCCAGTGTAAGATGGAACACAAACCTGGAAGCCAATTAACTGCAAAGAAAAACATTTTGATTGAAGCCGATTTTCAAAGCACTCAAGAGACTGCATCCCCTGCAAGTAAGAACAGAGGGAAAGATACAAACAGAAAAAATTTCTATGACAAGACCATCCTACAAATGCAGACCCAGAAATGCACTGACCTTTCCTGTGACCCTTTTAGAGAGTGACTTTTGTGGAGTCTTTGGTTTTGTAAGCACAGCATTTTAGCACATTTCCCAAACCGACAATACGCTTTCTAGCTCTTCCCTGAAACAAACCAATCCACACAAATATTTGAAGACTATTTTCTTCGTTCTTGCAGTTTGAATTCACTACAGTTCATCTTCAGCAGTACCTTCTTATAAGATGATGCTGAAAGGAAAGTTCTGATGTCTCGCCCAACTTCTTTGGGACTACTGCTACACAACACATCAGTCCACTCAATAACGCAATTCAGAATCTCCCAGAGAAGACATTTACAACCTTTACTTTAACCAAACTGACTGACTGACTGGGGTTCTGTAAATAAGGGGTAAACTCTCACTCAGCTATTCAGATTGGCACATCTGCTAACAATGGATCTCCCAACTGTTAAATCCCCAAGCTACACTTTCAGTCTGATCCAGTAGGAAAAATCCTTCTCATTAGTATCATGTTCAACAGTGGTACTAACTGGTATTATTCTTAATAGTTTGTAGGAAGACACAATAGTGATCCCAAAAACCAAGAAATAAGGGAAATATCAGCTCCTCAGAGCTTGCTCCTTTGTCTCCGCTGACTATTGTTTAGCATTCTTCACCACTTGAGGACCTACTCTTCTCAATGGCAAAAATACTACCTTAGCCAAGAACCCAACCTAGCTGCAAATAACTAGTCAGCATCAAGAAACTGGAATGCTTGATTCATCTCAGCACCCAAAATTTGCAGTCAAGTCAAACCTCTAATTTGTGTCTGCAATATTTGTTTGCCATTGCTGGGCTGAAAAAAAAAAAAAAGAAAAAAAGAAAAAACTTCTAAAAGTGAGATGGTTATAGATTTTATAGAGGACATTGTGTGATATATACTTCAGCATGAATCATTAAGAGCAAAGATGAAAACAAAAATGATAACCAAGTCAGCGAAACATTTTGATTACTGTGACTGAAGGGTTTGAATCATTACATCATTACTTACTTTTTCTAAACCAATTCACCCACTTTATAGTTGAAACTGGCAGAACAAAAAGGAAAAAATCACTGCTGTAAATGCCAGTAAAAATTAATGAAGAAAGTATTAAAAAGTAAATAAATCAGAAGAAGAATAATGAAGATTCTTGTATGCATTCAGAGATCTCCAAGGACAAACAAAACACTAGTGTTAAACTGAACTACTCTACCTTTCTCAGTAAGGTATCCTTGACAAGGTGGCAACTGAAGGTTAGATCAAGATAAGCAGCAACACTGATGTACAGTTCATTTCACTGTAAAGTTAGGTTTTAATCCTACCATTTTCTTGCCTAGCTATTTCAAACAGGTTTCCCTTCTGCAGAATTCCAAGGAGGTGTTCCTTCCTTTTGCTGTTAGTTTTTGTATTTGTCCCACTTAGTTGCAAATCAAGCACTTCAGGCTCAACTCTAGAGCAAGCTCATGTTACTCTTAGCTGCCTGACCCCAATTCAAGCTAAACCTACAGGAGCATCCTTAATTATTTTGCTGATGTCAGGCACTGTAGACCCTCATTTTCTTCTTGTCTGCTCCATACTTCATCGCACTGGCAGAATCAGTACCAAAACAGGGAAACTACCAGAGGAATACCCTCCTGTATAGTCTTTTCCAGTATTTCTTAAAATAACGTAGAGATAATCCAGCCTTTCACAGTAATTCCTAAGCAGGTCACCAGGTTTTAGAAGTGTGTGTGGTTCTACAAAAGACAACGCCTCTGCATTCATCAATGGTAGGAAAAGGTACCTTCCTGAGCCCCAGGACAGTCTGACTGGTTCATCCCGTTATTGCCGCATTGTCATGCAATAACCTACCCCCGTTTCACTAGGGTGCCATAAATCAGGCCCAGCATTCAGGGAGGCTGTAAAACCATCAATGGCAGACAGCCTGCATCCAGCGAAGGTCTAGTGAGAGTGATCTGAAAAAACTAACAGCAGGAAACTTTACCCCTGTCATCTGCCATGCACAAGGTGAGCCCAACGTTGCCGATACAAGGGGCTGATATCTACTGGGCACCCATAAGGAAGCTCAGGTGCAACCTTTCCACCTCAGATGCCTCTCTCAGCTCTCACTTTTATCAGCTCCAGTGCAATATTTTCAAAACCTCCCCCTGGGTGATGTCTTTCAAGCCTTTTCTAGGTATCCAGTCTCAAATTCGATTTTCCTCCTTTTATTCTCCTGATTCTTCAAAGATCATTCCAGAAACCTGATTTGATTAGAAGTCCCTTTTAACGTAAGCAATTCATCCTCACACACGCGGAGCTGTTGATTCACCTTTTCTTTAATTTCATTTCGCCTGGCTTTCATTTGAGCTATCTCAATTTTAACCTCTGTAAAAGCTCCATCTACCTTGTTTACTGTTTCTGTGATTTGAAAGATCTCCTCCATTAAGTCCTTAAGCGACAACTCCGTGGCCATTTTTGGCTCCAGCTGTTTGTCAGGAGAGGTCAGCCACCGCCTCGGTCTTTTATTTGTCTGGAGCTACATTCAAATTGTTTTCAGAGCAATTGTTTTCTTCCCATTTCCTGCCATCGCTGCTCGAAAATAGTAACAAATTATCTCATTTCTAAGGAGGGTTTTATCTCTTTACTTCATTATCAAGGGCAGGGAGCAAGACCGTTTCAGAGGCTGGTACCCTGCACAAATTTCCTCGAGTCTTGCTTGAGGAGTAATAGTGCAGTAACAGTTAAAAGTGATTTTCTACATGCATAGAGCATCCTGCAAGAGAGCACTTAAGGCTGGTCAGAAAATTCACCTTCTTAAAATCCTGCTAGGCAGGTAAGTATTAGATCTTATGAACAAGAAAACTGGTAGGAAAAATACCTCATTCAAAAACTTACACACAAAAACAAGTTTTGGTTGTTTTTTTTTTCCCCTCCTTTTTTTCCAGCTCCGGTTAGCAGGATCAGTTCCTCAGCCGTACAGGAAGCCTGGGGCAGATCTGGAAATAGAAGGTTTCCTGCCTTAATATGTAGTTGCCAAACTATCTTCTCTCCTCTAAACACATACAATAATGTGCTCAAAGGAAACCAGCCAACACACAGAACTGATGAGAGAGTAGTTTCAGATCAGAAAAGGGCCTTTCTCAAACAAACCTTTAAACTTTGGTCTATTATTGCATCCATCAGTCAGTCGATAGGGAAGATACAGAGACTTAGGATGTGCGGTTGGGTAGGGGGTTGGTTTGTTTTTTAAAAGAATCTTTATTTTAAATCATACCCCAGCTGCAAAAAACCCACCTGAGAATTAGCATACTGTAGATTAATATTTTATACTAAAAACCTAGATGTTTTTAAAATTATGAGCACACTGTTCCCTCCCCCCATGCACAAAAAGTATCCCATTGAGATTTGTGCACTGCCATACACACACAAAAGAATGCAGACCACTGACCACTGAAGCTCATATCATTTGGATGGGATTCACCCAATTCAGTGCTAGCTAACTACAAGTTAAAAGTGCAGACTCCCTCCCCAGCCAACGCAGCCAGCCTGCCCTCCCAGGGGAAACGTATTCCACCTTTACTGGACACTTTTCTTCAGATGAGACAATTCCTTCTCTATAGGGCCCCTTCCTTTCCATGACTGAGCTGAAAGACTGGACAACTGGCTTATATACGATGCCTAATTTTTAGACAGCTAAAGTGGAAGTGAAAATGAATCTCACTCCTGCACACTTTTTTCCAAGTGGATTCATTTGTAGTTTTAACATTAATTTTCTGCTACATTAAGGGGTGAAGCTGTGTGTTTATTAGAAGCTATTTTTCTAAAACTACAAAATCTTTACCACATCAAAAAACTGTTTCAGTACTACCTATAAATTACTTTGACTTGCAATACATTAATAACGTTATTGGAAATTTCTTACACTACAAACCTGTGATTCTTACAAAACAGAAATCCAAAGTTAGATTTCTAACCTACTAAAGGACACCTAACTATACATATTTAAAAATACTTAAGTGATTTACAAAGCTCCACAGAAATACCCTGACAGACATTTTAGATTACTGACCTTTCACTTACTGCACGCAAATATTTGCAGAGAGAAAATGGGTTATCAGATTGTTTCATATATAAACTCAGGCCAGTTTCTTTGTAAGAATGCTAATGAAAACCCACATTTGTCTTTTTCCATCACAAATGAGCATTTTAAGAGTAAAACCTCTTACCAGAAAGATTATCTTGATGTAAAGTCTTAACATATACCCTTGATCAGAGCACTATAAATTCTTCCAATAGTAATTACAAACCTTTAAACTGGGAAGGGAGTGAAAAAAAAAAAAAAACCCACCCCATAAGTGTACATAAAAAAAGACTCATAATTTTTATTTTAGAGATTTAATCTATAAACAAACAAGCAAACAAGGAAATTTTAATACTTTCTTCTTGCATTAAAAAAATAAACACATTTTATCTATCCTGGTGCAATCTATTTGGTAAGTCATAAAAAATAAGACAAGCCAGCTGGGTCTTGAGTCCCATTCTCACTGGGGCCCCTTTTCGTTGCCAGAACAGTGTAAAGCAGCCTCTGTGTAAAAGAAACGAAGCCCAGATGAACGTACGGCAGAGCACAGTGATTCTATAGTCGTAGCTATTAGGAGAAATCCAGAACAGGATGTAGGAAAATCGTACAAGCTGAATCTAAAGAGACAGAGGCCACATCTGGATAGAAGATTAAATGCAAGTGTGCTATACATATACAGGACAGAAAAATAAAATTACTTGGACCTAAACTGAGACATATCACAGTGATGACACAAAGAATAAACAGCAGCACTATGAGCTATGTTTGCTTACCAAGCAAGGAATGAAACTTTATGAAAAATTATTATTTAAAATGATCATAATGCTGGGATACAAAACCAGTACATTTACAGACTGATATTTCTAATCTTTACTTACTGTCTGCAGTAGTGATTGTATAAAGTAAACCACTAAAAATTCCTAGCCAAGCAAAAAGCCTGATAATTTAACTCCCTGGCTTGGCTTCCAAAGACTAATGCAAAGTTTAGTAGCTGCAGAGTCAAATAAATCTTTGGACTACAGCCTTCTTTTTTTAAGAAAATTGTAAATATGGTATTTTCTATATTATATACCAGAACTACAGTCACAACCCAAGAATGCAGATCTTTCACCCATTCGTTACAGAAAATATTGCTGGAGGGAAACTGCTTTAAACTGATTTATGTGGTAGACACAGAAAGACAACCCAGTCAAATTGGACAATGTGGCAGATGGTAATGGATTTATGCATATTTATGTAGCACATATTTACTTGTCGACTTTGTTATCCATCTTTTGCCCCTTCCAAAAGTAGATGGCAATTTATAACAAATGTGATGCTGTGACTGGCTGACCCTCCCTTCGCAGCCCCTTCCTCTGGACAGGCTAAAAAGCAGCATGCTTTGTGCAGCTATTTTAATTGTTTTACAGTTTTATTACAAAACATCCTGTCTATTACACTTGCTTCCTGAGGCTATCATAACAATGTTAGTTGCTACTGCTTAAACCTGCCTCAGGGTATCTGTTTTTACAGTTACAATTAAAGTCAGTAAGTAGTTCATCGACATGTTAACATTAATTTGTCTTTTAATTTATTTGACCTTTTAAACTAAGCAAGTAACTCACTGAGGTAAGGGATGCACAAAGTTCAATCATTATCATACCTTTTTTACAATAACATGTTTTCTGGTTCTTCTCCACCAAAATATTCAAGCGTTCAGTTGCAAGTGCTTTTTATTCTAAATTACTTCAGAAAAGGCAAAATATATTCACATTCCGTTTAATATGCTTATGTTTTACATAACACTAATGTATATACTACCAGTATAATCTTTAAAATTCTTAACAGACAAAGAGCAATCTGAGAACAGTTTCTAAAACCTTGATGCACTAAAAACTGCTACACACTTACACATCTTCACATTACTAAGGACTGTTTACAGAACACATCAAAACTGATGTCAAAGCAAAGACCAGGAGGATCCAGATAACCAGAAAAAAACAAGCTGCTTCAGTTTTGTTCCCATTTTCTCATGCACAGTAAATGTAAAAAAAAAAAAAACCAAAACCAAAAAAGGGGTTATCAAAAACTTCTGACAGCCTTCGTTCTGATTTAAAAACGCAGCCCTATACCTGTGTGCCTTAGTCATCTATAGAAACCGATGCAAAAATACCTAGACCCACATTTAAGTATTTAGGATAACATAAATATGTTAATACATAAAACAAATAAATGTTATAAATAAATGCAGTTTTATATTGATTACTTATCAATCTAAAGTATATTTAAATAAGCCTTCCAAGCTGCAGGGAAAATCTCCAGGCAAGGTTTTAGGACTACTTCAACTAAGTCACTTTTAAGCCAACTCTAAGCTAAGCTGGCACAGCTTCCCCATGTTCTTGGTAAACATGCCATTTGTCTATGGGCATTGTGCACTGCTTTAGTCTATCTAAAACCCTGGTAAGAGGAGGGGGGTACCACCCACCTCAAGAGCACTGCCTAGTAAATTACATATGGGGGGATGGTGAGGAAAGACTCATCAAATGGTCATTTACCGTTAGAGCCATTCAGTCTCAAGTGAGAGGCAATAGAGAGGAGGGAGAGAGGGAGGGAAGCTTGGGGAAAAATGCTAAAAAGGGGAAAAGATTAAATGAAAACAGGAAAACAGCCAATACCATCTAATCAAAAATAACTCCTCATAAAAAAAAGGAGAAAAGTATTCATACACTCCCTTCTAGGCGATTAAAGTGTTTGACTCCTTTCCTTGCAAACTTCTGCCATGATGACCAAAGCCTTAGACTGTTACTGCCATCCTCCTCCCAAGTTCCCAAACCTTTCTCAGCTGCAAAGCCCTTACTCAGCTGTGCTCCTGAGCATCTACAGTCTCCAGCCTTCATTTTTCTGCCGTGCAGTCATCAACAATTAACACAAATATTTGCACCAAAAAGACAACTTTGCAGCAAAAAAATAGCTTATTTCTGGTTGAGGGAAAAGAAAAGATATTTTCAACAAATTTAATTTTGATATCGGCAACAGAATCAATTTTACATCTATTGTCTTTGATTTTAGCATCTGATAGTGCATACCACCCTTCTAGATACAAAATACAATGAAAAGAAACAAAAAAACCCTCACCAAAAACCCCAATCCAGACCAGCTACATAGCTTTGTTTCCCCTGTGCTGCCGGCAGAACACCCAAGCTGCCACGGGATTTAGTGCAGCGAGCTGTGGAAATAAGAAATCAGGCTGTGCCTCACCTTAGCACTGAGGCCACACAATATGAAGAAAAATGCTATGGCTGGAAGTGGTCGTCGGTCAATTACTCACCCTTTAAAATCCTATTATCTTCCAATTCTGCAGAGGAAAAAAGGCACTGCTGAACACAGAAAGGCAGATCAAACACTATCTTTTTAACCAAATGTGTCCAAAAGAGGTTGTCTTTCCATATGCTGCCAGTCACCCAGGTGAAAGGCTTGGTTCTGACTGGGTGGCTCACAGCACCAAGTGAAGTTAATGGTATCTTAAGAGAGGTGTATGTGACAATATTTGACTTAAGGCTGTTTAGCACATCGTGGATACAGAATAAGCAACAGAGATGACTTCTAGATAAAGCAGATAAAAGGAATGCAAAACCTAGCCAAAAGGAAGACTAATGCCTACCAGGTAAAATGCAAAACTATGTGTCAAGAAGAATATTCAGTAATGAGGCAGCAAGACAGATTCAAAATATATTTCTGGCAGAGTGTAAGATCAGTGCTCTTGCCATTACAGAAACCTGCTTGAGTGCACTCACATTGGTATACACCTTTCACACTGCTAATGACATAAATTATAATAGAGCAAGACTTTATCACAGGCCATTCTGCACCAGAGCAAGATGAAAAGAATAAAGCTTTTCTCTGGTATAAAATGAGATAGACTTTTTTATAAGTTGGCCACCAATACTATATTTATCCCACAGTCTGAACTCCAAAGATTTTTGGAACACCCCTCTCTGTCCTCACATTTACATCTCAACAAGAAAAGCATTTTAACATAATTAAAACGGGGCCACTGCAGAAGTACTGCATTTTCCCCCGCCCTAAGGAGATGAGACTGCATCACATACCACGTATAACCTGAAGGCAAGCAAAGGAGTCTACGAGATCCTGCACAGCTCCCCAGAGCTCGCCGGTCCGCAGGACCACAAGAGAAGGAAAACCACTGTGGAAAGGTACGTGGTTAAAGCTCCTCTTCTCTGGCAATAACGGCCTGAGGGATTATTTCCCAGGGACAGAAGCCCTCTGCTGGTCAAGACTTTTTATAAAATGATTTACAGCAACTAAATGCACACAGGTGTTAATTTATCACTGGTTTTCCTACATCAAAGTAAAGCCGTGAATGAGAAATGCAAGAACACATTTCACATTCCTTATGAGGAAAAATCAGCTAACCAAATTACAACAATCCAATCTTCTTCATTATTCTTATTAACTGGGTAACTTCTGTTTCGTTATTTCAAAAAATGCGTCCACCCCACAGTTAAATACGTAATCACTTTTAAAAAGTGTTCATGACTTAAACAGTCCTGACCTCACATATACACTTGACACCTCTTTCACTGTTCACACAAGAATGACAAGTACCACTCAGATAAACCATATTACTGAGATAAGTAGTCAACCCTGCAATTTGTTCTCCATCACAGGTATTTAATATTTAAATGTATTAATTTTTTTCAAAATGTTTACTATTTAATATTATTAGGCATTTTAATTGTATTTAGGCTTCCGAAATTATGTTTAAGCATAAAACAATGCATTACCTCAGCTTCCCATGAAACTAGAATATTAGTCTTTAAAGCAAATCAAATTTATTTTTGTCTTTGACTGTAAGTGGGGTTGGTAGCTGTGGTATTGAGATTGGCTAATTGTATTTTTGGTACCTGTTCATAAATGGAATGATTTTCCTGCAAGACATGGATAAGTAAACATCTTTTTAGACCCACCCCTCAAGTTCATCAGAAAGGACTGAATTAATTCTTGATTTCTGCAAGAAATCAAAGGCTTATTCCAGCCCAAAAAAGAGCCTCTATAGACAAGTTAATCTTTGGATACACAGACTTTATCATGCACACAAATACACAAACACACACAATTCCTTGTCTCCATGCCACCCTACAGCTGTTATTATTTATTTATTGTTATTACTGAGATGCCAGGGGACTTTAGTCAGGAGTCAGACTTTACAGTCTAGTGCTTCATTCATGTACCAACAGTAAAGGTTGATCCTGCATCCACATCGTTTTCACTGCAAATTCAGCATCTAGGATATAGCAAAACTCTGAAAAAAAAAATTATCATCTTCACACACCTTAGTCCAAAGCTCTTAGTCCACAGTTTTGCAGCTCAATGCATTTATACTTGGCATCTTTAAATCCATCCAGAATAAAGAAATCAATGAACATATATAAATACAAGACATCCAATCAGGTACAGTCCTACATATGGGAATTCTGCTGTGTGGTAGAAGCAGTGAATTTCTAAATCTATACCAACAACCAAACAGTAAATCAATGCAATACAGCAAGTCTACCAAAAAAATCCTGCTATCTAAGAATTTTTTTTAAATCCAATATGGCAGGATCCTTAAAAACTAAGCTAATGCCATTACAAATTAATTACAGATGAATCCTTCTGTCAAAAAAGGAGGTGACCAGCATGGCAGAGCACACCACTTCTGTACATATGTAACCCTAAGCAGCTGGTCAATACCAGAGAAGTCACTGCTTGACTGTCAATGTTTATTTTGTGTGTCAGTCTAGAAACCACATTTATCCACTACCAGTCAGCAAGACCAAATGTTTATCCATCCAGCTCAAAAATCCAGGCTCACAGGTATAAAAATTTGCTCATGTATCTGAGTTTAGCTAGCAGCTGAAGCCTTTTCCATGGAAGAAATATGTGAATGTAAACCTGATGGGGTTCTAGAGGAGATGCAGTAGTCTGGCCTGAAGATCTGAATGAGCTACGATGAGTCTCACAGTCCATCATTCTTTTTAACAAATGATTACAGCAGCAACCAATAGCCTCATTCCCATGCACTGAATTCAAGTTGTTGTTACCTTAAATCTGTTATTTTCTTATTTCTCAGCATCTACCTTTATAACCCCAGGCGACAATGCCCTCCTGACATGTTTCCTGAGTGATTTTCTAGAATTCTTTAAAATGATAAACAGAATTTCTGTTAAATTATGTCACGCTGATAACTACTTGGGTCAACAGGAGGACCGATTCTTCAGGCTCAACACGCAGCCTTCTGTTACGTGATCACAGGGAGTAACTACCATGTTGTTGTCCTCCAGACCATAAGCAGACGAGAAAGAGGCACCTCCCAAGGAGGCTGTGCGTATGCATCTCCTCATATGACAGAAACAAAAGTTATGGGTGCCAGCCTAAGATCCAGGCAGGAATTTGCCCCAGTGAACACAAACTTTTCCTGCCTATTCAGTCCAAGCTTTCCGCTCCTCCTTTCCACCGATCCCCTCGGGTGTTACTGTCCTCCATGTTCTAGAGAACATGCAGGGCGCAGTTCTACAGAAAAGAGCATTCTCAGCCAGTCTGTAAGAAGACATCATTTTAAAACACCATTTTTGAAGGGAAAAAAAAAAATCATCATATGTCAAATCACATCCTGTGGAAACTAACTTGCACCATGTTATATTCTCTCAAGGATACTCTACATAGCTAACAAAGGAGCTTAAAACTGTAACTGCAGTTACAACAACATGTTAATACTTAAAAGTCTTTTAACATAGTTCATCACTTGATAGTTCTGACAAAGTACTTTCTGGATATATTAAAAATGTCTTGTACTGGCTTATAAAAGCAAAGCACCATCTCAAAGATTCAAGTTCTACAAAAACCTACAGATAAAATTTACACTTAATCTTTAAGATTTAAGACAAGACTGATGTTTCCACTTACATTAAAACCACTATTATGAGAACAAAAACGTAGGTTTTGAAGCTTGGAGAAGACTGAATGGCGATAAGCCAAGCTCTTTGCAGGACAGTTATGAAGGGTGGAAGTTATTTTTAATAAATTGCCACAAGTCTTAGGCCTAAATGTATAATGAAGCAAGTGTACAGTATTTAACCCATACTCCAGCAAAAATAAGCTTCCCAGGAAACTGAGAGCAGCATGCCAAACCTGTAGTATTACGACAACCCCAGGACTGGTTCTTCAGCGAAACCTGCTCCTCATGCAGTTGCATTAACTTCAACAAGACTTTTAAAGGAGTGACAGGTTCTTCCAAGTCAGTACAGGTAGCACGATCCAACCCTGCAAAGCACAGACTACCCAAAGCCCCACGATGTTAAAGAACACATGATGTATTAACAGTATTAAATTGTTACTGTGTTAACATTTAACTATGTTTAAGCAGTAAGTGTCAAAGAGTGTGCATTAGCCTCAGGCGCTGGGGAACCTGAAGGAAGACATGATTTGTGGTGACCCCATAGAGCTGCAGTAAGAGCATTAAACTGCAGGGACCAGGATCAACCTCAATGAGTTTCACAACAGGCACTTAGGTTAAGGCTGGGGAAAGCCGACACACAAATGTGCACAGATGCAGAGGGAAATAAAGGATTTCATTCAACGGAGTGAATGTCATTGAATTTTGTCTTCAAATGGACTGAAGACAAAAGAAGGAACGATACACAGATCCAATCCAAAACAAATCAATGTAACTGAACAAATTATTCTTCATCATGTAGAACCTGTGCTGCCTGAATAACACAACAAAATATAAATACCTATTAACAAAAAGGGAATTTTAGTCAAAAAGAATGTCACACCAAGCATCATAAAAAATAAGCGCAATCAACAAGGTAAGACAGTATCTCTAATTGCAATAATTAAACCAATTTTAACTGGGGGAGCACAGGCACACCATAGCACCTTGCCAGCGCTGGAGCAGTGCAGGTCAGGCAGGGCACCTTGCTCCAGGTTGCTGCAAAACACAGCCTAGCCCGGTCAGGCACACCAGCACCGATGCCACCCACGCGAGCGCCTCTCAAACACGGGCCTATGGTTCAGGTAACAATTGCTTCTATTTAAAGGCTCATTTATACTGCCAAGAAGTATAAAGAGTCTTTAAATAGGAATCAAAGCCACATATATTTATAAGGCTAGCAGAACTTAATAGTGCCGGAACAATGCAAGTTTGCTATCATTCCAGCAAAGTCATTAGAGTGAATTTTTGATTGCTTTAAGGCTTCCTTATATCTGATAGAGCATTATACAATGTGAGAGTATGATGAAATCCATAGAACTGCATCCAGAGTAACTGGAGGGAAAGTCACAGGGATAAAAAAAAGAAACTATCTGCAATTTTTAAATTAACAAATGAGACCTTGGAGATCCTGCTTGTATCTCAAATGCAGCACTGGGAATTTGCATTTTTATTTGTAGCAAAGCTAATGATAAACAAACACATGAATACTTACGATATTTTATTGTATCTTATTTTGAGCCATAATTTAGCAATGTGCTGCACTGTATTTATCCCTCTGGAGTCTGCTGCCTATGCAATTCGGTTTAGCTCAGGTGACAAAGGTTGATGCTTTCACATGCTTATGTTTCAAAACCTGAAATCCATTCAGCAGAAATGGTTGAAAGATTTAAAAAAAAGTGAAGTAAGAATGGTGTGTGGCAACCCAATTATGGGGCTATCATGCATCAGGTTTCTCTAGACTCACTCTATTTTCCCACCCAGATATTTCATGCAGGTAAAAAAAAAAAGCGGGGGGGGAGGGGAGTGCTCTGTTGAGGCTCCGATGATGCTTTTACTCAGCATAAAGTTGAGAGATGGTAATGAAATAACTAAATGCATGTGAGCATATCTCCTTGGTAACCTAAGTAAATGTACATAAGGCAGTCAACATAAAGATGTTAAGACACCTCTGAGCTGCGATGCTCAGTCCCCCTGTGGTCTCATTCGAGCAAACTATTTTTCCAGTATAGGTGACAAGAGAAGAGGGGAAAAAGGAAAAGAAAAAAGTGAAGACAAGCAGGCCAGTGTTAACAGAGCAATACGTTTGGGTGCCTGATTTGACAGTTTGCAACTCATTTTGTTCTGTATTCTGACAACTCTCCCTTCTTTCCTTTTTTCTTTCCTTCAATCTTCTTTAGGACCATGTGAATTATTTTTTTTCTTTCTTTCTCAATTTCTTTGCCTGACTATCCACCAATATCTCTTTTACTTCCCCACTTAGGTTTCTCTCCTATTCCCTCCCTTGTGAATCTTTCTAAGTCAGTGTCTTTTTTTTTTTTAAATTACTAGTTCAAGCCTACAAAATCCTCATTACATGACTGCTCTCTCCCCCCTGCAAAAATACAGAACATATTTAATAAATGGCTGTACTAAACCTAGCATTTCCCTCGTGCAAGCAGCAGCTTTGGGGGCACCGGCAGTCCTGCTTGAGACAGGATGGCAGTATTACAGCACAGCTAATTAAGTACCTTTTCCTTCAAATTGCATATGGACTCCCTTTTCACCATGCTTCTTAAGTAAGACTCATCACTGCAGTTATCTTCTGGACTATGAACAATATTGAAGTGTAGCACATAATATTTATATAAAAGTACGTTACAAATTGATCCTGAGGGCGGGAACAGTAATTTTGCTGTCTACACAAACTATCTTCAAGTGCAGTTAAGAAATCATTTCACAGGCTCAAAGTATATAATAAAATGAAGGTAATAAGCATGACTGAGACACAGAGGGAACAAATTATCTTCTGGCAATATACCCTACAATTGTGACTGGATAACACTGTTAATCTGCAGCTGAGCAGAAAATGCATAATCTGAAGGGATTTCTTCATTTAAAATGAAACAATCTGCTATCCTTCGATAAAACAGTAAGAACTCACACTATTACACAAATTACAGAAAACAGCACAACAGGACACAAGTCCAACAGAAAAAAAAAAAAGGAAAAAAGTTATTTGGTATTCTCCAGCATTAGAAAGTTGCTTTAGTTGACTAGAAAAAATACAAGCTAATAGAACAGCCGGTATCATGAAGCCAGATTTCTCCTCTGCTCATGCATACCTTTCTGCTGATACATGAATCCAAAGCTTCTTTTCTATTGCTCCCTCCTGCCTTACTGGTAACTAACCATCTAAGCTGTTATGCTGAATTAATGTAAAACCAGAAAAAGATTTCCTATGAAGCCGCTACTCAAACTTCACTTACAAATCATGAGTGCTTTTCCATTTGAAATTAAAGGATACTCATCTTTCACAGACAAAGCATCTGAGATTTAACTATGCAGAGTAATCTTTCAGCATGATTATTACTAATCGTTTCCTGTGATTCCATTTTCCAAACGTCTTCTGACAAGAAAGTGGTGTAGGTCAGGTCTTAGAAGTGAAAGCCAAAAGTACAATTATAATTAAGAAACAATTCAATACATTAAATTAGAAATACCTTTCTATGCTTGTTTAAGTAGAGAAGCAACATCAACCAATTTATTTCGTGTTGAAGGTGGTGTCTGTACACAAGAGAAAGGTATACTATGTCCCTGTTTCCAGCATAGAAATCACAGCCACAGTCACTAAAACTGTGAATTGATCCATTTACAGTCCCACCGAGAACCCTTCCACAGAAACACCCCTCTAAAAGCAAAGCGGATTTTTTGGTTTTCCCCCAGACTAAATTGACCTGCTACTTGCAGATGTGGACGCTGCACTTCACAGGCAAAGTACAAACATCAAACTGGGCTGCTGCAGACTTCAGGCGCTGACTTCAGTGGAAGACAGCCACATCTTGCTGTGGGGAAAACAGGCCAAGCAATTAAATATGCATCAGCATTAAAGCTAAATGTACAGAAATAGCTTACAGACATCATTTTGGCTTACCAGCTCTGCATGCATAGCCCGCGTACATATTTCATTTTTAACTACAAAGACAAAAACTTTTGTGCAATATACTTTCTGTGACACTATCTTTACTGTTGTATGCATCACGGAGTCTTAGAGCAATAAAAAAAAATAATATGATAGCATTAGCAGAAACTAGACTTTTTTTTTTTTTACTAGAGACTTGTTCAAAATACAATCGACTTCACAGGTAATACTCAGCACACTGTCCCATTAACATTAAGGAAAAGTATCTTAAAAATTCTTTTCCTTGATGATTAAGCCTTCAGTTTACAGCTCTGATCTTCCAACTATTTCTTTTTTCCCCTCTACTTTTTTCTTTCTTAGTTAATTCCTTCATTAACTGGCAAAAAATAAAACGTCTGTGAGCCACTCCACCTCAGAGTAACACCCACAATGCACAAAAAAGCGCAGGAACACTCAGCTACAGCCATGCATTTAATGTTTACTTTCAACAGCAAAATGAGACTATCAGCATTCAACATTTCATATGATCTAATATATAATGAATCTCTGGCACATCCATAGGTGCAAAGAGGAAATTCTTTTTTTCCTGCGCTATGGCAGCATAAAATAGTCTGACAAACCCTTCAAACTGTCAGCAACTTCTTACAGAGAGATAAAGACAATGGATAGCCCTACCAAGCCACTAACATCTGCTCAAAACCTGCAGTTCCTCTTTTCTTTTTCCAGCACTTACCCAAGCTAGCATGCACTTGTACAAGTCTTTAAAGCACTGAACATTTAAGCATGTCACAATTCTATGATGTCTCATTTATATAACTAGTACTAACATATGGCCCACAATCAGTGTGGGAAATCTAAAATATTCTTTGGGAAGCTGTCAAACCTGAAGGGATATATTTTTCAATAAGTTAAAGGAATTAAATATGCAAATCCTGCTTACAATAATGATAGCAAGGAAATGGCAATTTAGCTGAAAAGATGTGCATGCTCATTGTATCAAACACAGGGTTGTTCCGCTCTGTATCTGTCAGTGCCAGTACAAATCAGAATATACAATGACATGCAGAGAAGTTCTGTGGCCACCACTTTGGCTGGATTTTAGCTGTGCTGTAGAAAACCATACAGTAGATAAAACCAAAACCCACTGTGAAAATGCCAGCTATAGTTAACACACTGGTCTGAATATGGCCTCATAGTATACCGTATTAATCGATATTCTTTTCAAAACTTCAGCAGTCCCATGGACAAGGACGCTTCTGTAACATCTCCAGCAAGTAACACACCATGTGTTTAGCAGGGACCACTTTAATGCAAGCTCACCCCAATTCTTTTTTCAGAGATGAAAGCCCAACATTCCTAAAAATCTCTGGGCTAAGTTTTCATTCTTCTTCAGTGGTTTCCAACTAGAAAAGCTGTATCTGATTCAAGCATGGCAGAACCGTGACCACTGGCAGTAGGCAGCCCCACCATGGGGAATGACCAACTCTGGAAGACAGCGGAGGCAAACAAAGAGAGAATCGGAGCTGCTGTCTACATATCAGCAATAGGTTATCTCACTCCCCTGAGACAAGCCTTCAGGATCAACAGTTGCGCCTGTTACTTATTAATGAATTGTTAATTAATCAGTTGTACAGATCTAGATGAAACACTATTGGAAATGCACAGAAGACCTCCCAGTGACAACAGTGAACTGAACACCAGGAGAGTTTCTACAGCATTCAAGTTTTCGTGATTTCCCTGGGAAGTCTGACTGGCTTTCCCACAGATCAAAGGAACTACAACAGACTAGCATGTGTGTAGCAGCAAAAATTCTTTGTAAAATAGACACCCTGTATGTACAGCTAGTAACTTCAGTCTTTGGTACAGTGTTTAGTGAGGAAAAAGAAAAATTTGAAACCATTGATGATCCCACATTAAGGAAATAATATACTCCAAAATTATTTGATCATCATTAGGTTTCAGAATAACCGCTGAAATATGGAACCAGCTATACATTTCTCAAAACAGTTGTTAGTAAAATCAAATCTGTTCAGTAAAACCCTTTTTTAAAGGCAACTTCAGCAATATAAAAGCTCACTAATTTGTCTGAATAAAATCCCGCACCCTGTGGTTAAGAATCTGCCAAGCAAGCCAAATAAACTAAACAAGCAGAGGTGGCATTCAACATGTCGCTTAAGAGTGAGCTGTGACAAGTTACTAATGATCTCAGTCAGAAAGCAACTAACAGTATGCTGTGAAAGGTATAAAGACATGAAGAAATCTGGAGATAAGGACCAAATGCTGAGTTGGGATAAAGAGGTAAAACTGTTTTCAGTGAATGACACTGCTCATATCAGCTCTAAACCTGTCCCTCCAAGTGTTCTGCACCTTTTATTGTCAGGTGGATTCATCCCTAACAACGCTGTTGCCTAAAAGGAGCTCTAGATGTGTGAACAGCAGTATGCTGACATAAAATTTGTTTTGAGTCTTGGAGTGAGCCCCAAATGTGCAACATTTGCCTACAGTAAGAGCTTCACAAAGCTGGAAAACTGGCAGTTGTGAAAAGGAATTAGAAGTGTTAACAGGTATGGAAAAAAACTTAACCACTGCACTCCATATACATCAAAAAAAGCACATGGGAAGGGAGATTAGAGGGAGGAACCACTTGGCCTGAGCTGGTAGTGCAGAGAGACAAGTTCGCAATGCCATCATCAGTGAGTTTCATAACAGGCATTTCAAGTAAATGGGAAAAAAAACCCAGAAACAAACCAGCTAGAGATGAGGAATAAAAAGATCCATGCAATGCAAACAGTTTTCTTCCTTACAGCAGGAAAGTATGTGGGCCCTTCCCTATTCTTTTAACTATATTCAGGTAACTAATTTTATTCAAATGCTCCTTGCAGCTTGCTAGCTGTTGAAAGCTCTGTCTGATCCATCTCTCACAAGTTTCAAAGGTGGAAAGAGAAATGTGTTAAGATGATGTCTTAACTTGTCCAGATAACTCAAATTTTTCTAAAATGACTACCACTGTTTTATCTAAGTGCTACACAACAACCAAAGATGGAAGTTAGTTTGCCACAACAAGAAATGAAACCGACCCAAGGTGTTCATATTCGCACTTAATTACCGAACAAATGAGAGCAATTGAATGGTAAGGTGATACAACTTGACATGGTTACTTTCAACCTTGCATTTTCCTGGTGTGTGCATGTCAAATGTTTGTTCTTTCTTCCTCCTCAGCCCCTTCCCTCCCTCAATTTCATTTCTTGCCTTTCACTTCTCAGGTTGTATGGCATTAATTGGACTTATTAAAAGGAACGGTACAAGAGGAGCCAAACATATAAGATATCATGTTTTTGAAACCTATTCAAATTTTATCAGGCATTCTTCCTAGTACCCATGCAGCAAAGATTGCCTCTGCTTGAAGATGAGAGTTAATGGACAATTGGGAAGGCATGGTGAACGGAGGTCACAGAATTAAATATTATTTAAAAGCACAATATCCAGTGACACAAATTACATTTTTGCAGGGAAACAGTGATAGTAGCCTCAGAGCAAATGAATGATGTGCATCCTTCCCACAGTTAAACTGTTCTTTAATAAAGACAAAGCATGAGAAAGGATACAAAGACTTGTTTAAACACAAGGGAGATTACAACCTAAAACCTTAAGCGAAATTTTTACTTGTATTAATAAGGTTACTATGCATCACTGCAGTAAAAGAAAGGGATCATGAAGACATCAAGAGTGGAACAAAACACCTTTTATATAAAAGAGAGAATCAGACTTAGCAAGATTCAAATCTAGGGAAAAGATCTTATATATATTATTTATATAATATTATATTATCTATTACTATATTATATTATACAATGTCATATATTTTTTATTTAGGAGCAGGGCATTCAGGATGTGTATAGCCAATGACTCTCTTGGTTCCTCTCCTAAAACATGAAGAGGAAACAACACTTTTTTCAGATTTCACTCTGAAATCTGAAGAGGACCAGAACTACCAGTAGCCATGGATGTTGATTCCTTAAGTAATTTACGATAAACACATAAAAATAAATTCTTATGTTTTCAAATATAGCACTAAAAGCTATAGGAGCTTATTCAGTTGAGTTTGCTTACTTCTTCTAATATTAACAGCCTTTCAATTCCTTTTATTCATCATTATTTCCCAGTTAAAGAGCATTCCTATATTTGACATGCAAATCTCAAGGCGTTTTGGCATGACCCAGCCTACATGACAATCATTATTTAATTAGCTGTGTTACTGCTTATTTCAGAATGTACAAGGTCACTCCTCCAATCATATAAATCATTACACACTTTCCATTTAGAGAAGCACAAATCATCTCAAAAAAATCTTGAATTTTAACTAAAAAATACTGAATACAAAAATAACAGTTTTCATTAATAATTATACAGGAATACTACAGGTAACTGTAGTCAGAGTACGATAACTCAAAGATACTAGTCAGTGTAATAGGAATGTAATTTTAATATTCAAAATAGCAACAACAAAAAAGGGATTTTTCAGTGACGATACTGAAATTCTCAGGAAATGTGGGGCATTCTTCATTACTGAAAATAATTTTGAATCCTCATTTACAGAAATGTACTTCACCCCTACTGTGTTAAAGCCCTACAAACCTGATTTTACATTGATGACTTCAGGTATCCGGACAAGAAAGTAAAGCCAACTGAAAACATGCATGAAATAACTAAACGGTTTTTGCAGACCAAAATCAAATTACTTTTTGTAATATTTTCATAATGTAAGTTATTAATAATACGAAAGAAAAAAACCCTATGTATATTTTATGCAACACAAAGTTTCCAGTGAGTGGAAGCACATCTCAGAAGTAATGACAGTAAAATAACATGCGACACAAAAATATTTATGGGCTCCTCAAGTGTCAGTCATAGCCTGAACACCTCAAATCACCTTCCACTTTCTCATCACCTGCCCTGACAGCACATGCAAAAAGTAAAGAGAGCAGAACCTGCCCTTCACAGTGGCAATCTGCTCCAAGAGCTGCAGCAAGATGGTGCGGGGCGTGCAGACATGATCTTTCAGACCATCCTCATGTCGCGGTTTAGTTCTAAAGCAATTTTGTCCTTTCCCAGAGCTCACAAACACCACCCAAGAGCACACAGACTAAATTACGCTCTTCTGACATGGAATGATGTCTTACCATTACAAGTGACGCCACCCTTCCTAAAGGAATTCAGGCAGCACTGAGCCAATGGATTTGTAGCAGAAACAAAAATTGCTTGGAGACCATCAGCTTCTTTATTCCCTTTCTGTTTTCCCCTCCTTTGGTGAGTCTGATGCCTCACCTGCCTAATCTATGAGCTTCTAAAGCTTTCCCAAGCAAGACTCTGATCCTCAGAAGGTCCTGTTACATGTCAGCCTGATAAAAGACTGCATCGCATTTTGTCTTGGCTCTCTCTGTTGGAAGCCATGGGCTGAAGAGCATCACCCTGTGATTGCACAGGGTACCATGGTGCAAGGCTGGACTGCCCCAAAGTGCTTACGTGGCACAACTAGCTTTTTAGATAAGCTTTTAACTCTCCTTCCTCACCCACGCATTGTGCTGTAGTCAAAGAAGTTGTATTAAGGAGACTGACTTTTTAGGCTTGTAGTACTCTATCATGAAAAATCACTTTGCTATGGTTACAACCGGCACAGCACTTAAACGCAGGCTTAGCTAAGTTCTTGATTAGTTCTGTTAAAACCAGTAAGAAATGCATGAGCTTAAAATGAATTTCATATGTAAATGCTCTGGAACAGGATCTATATCCCTACTGTAACATCACCCCTATGATGTCATTTTTTTCCAGTTCATCAGGCAGTTACTGTTTCTGGCATAATATACCCAATTCTTTCAAACAGCATAAGTAGCTACAGCGTCTTTCACTGACATTTCCTCAAAAAAGAAGGAAAAAGCACCCTCACAAACTGCCTTCTCCCCCTCCCCCCAGTATTTTTATGTTTAAGAAAAATTTAAGTTGTTGAAGGGGAAATCCTCAGCGATACGCCTGAGTTCCTTTAAAATAAAATTATATGCTAATAAAACCCAGTTATTTAAAATTAATTTCTGTCTATTCACAAAGAGCAGTATTTTGAAAAAGCATTAAATACCTCGAGCTTTAACAATTCTGTAGGGAAAAAATGCTTATTAAAATTCAAAGACAAAACAGAATCTCACAGATCTGCTACAGCACTTTCAGTAAATGCACAGTAAGCAAAAGAAATTTTAATCCCTACATACAGTCTGTAAGATGAGGTAGGAATTATTGCACTTACCTGGAAGATCTGTCAAATACCAACTGCCACTGCCCCCGCTATATTTACACTCCCTGTGAAGCCCAGCCCTCGCTACTCTTTCTGCTTGGCAGGTGGAGGGGCAGGTCAGAGCAATAGACACCGGAAAACTACCTGGCTAAAGCATCTGAGGCTTGAGTCTGTAAAGAACCAGCCCAGCACATCGCCTTTCGCAGCGTTACTGGCCCATCTAATCAGAGCTGAATTTCACGAAACTCACTGAACGCAACGGTACAAAACAATAACCCTTGGTAATACAATGACCGAAGAAGTACGATTATTTATCATTGTGCTTTGCGAAAGGAGCTTCTTTGGAAGCAGCAGGAGGCCTTCTATATAAAAAAAAAAATCTTCCTTGATTGGCTCTTTGATATTAACAAAAGGCTCTATTCTATCCTCAGTGTGAGCACATAGTTTCCCTTAATGCTAGAAGTAGTTACGGATGCACGTGGGAGAATTTTCACCATAATCTCTTGCGATAGCATCCTTCAGTTTCCACAGCTCTCCACCTATGGTCACATTCTGAAGGGAAAAAGCACCCAACGTGTTTAAAAGTTAAAGGCAGCCGGTGTACCTAAAGGATGAAAGTTCACAGAGCATGCTGCTCCCAGGACCTAGGTCCAGCCAAATCCTCTCTGCAGTTAATACATTATGTATTTATTCATGAACACATGGACAGGAAACAAAGGTTTACAACTGGAGTCAGACTTGGATTTCACACACAAGTTGGAAGACCCAGCTTTTGCACCAAAAAAGCAGAACAACTAGGTATCAGCTAATTTCTACTTATTTTCAAGATGGAAGCAGTACATGTGTTAAAGGCAGGCTGGCTGCACAGCGATTAGTTTCACCTTGTATAAATATGACATCCTCCAACACACAAAAAGCTACAGCCCCACTACAATGATGAAAAGCTACAAAGGAATATTGGGGAACATTCTGTTAAGCGAGGACATATACCTCCACTTCCATCCTGCACAAATTTCCAAATCAGCCTTATTGCAATAATTTGTTTGTGACTACACTGCTTCTTCCTCACGAAAAAAGAAAAATCACATTATTCTTCACGAGGATTGCATTTTCCAAATAAAGGGAGTTGTGGCTGAAATGCTGATTACCCAGAAGAAACCCTAACAAAAGCAAATGTCATAAACTATAACTATACGCTACACAATATATGCAGTTTCACTGCAAATGCAGCCCTAGCCAGGAGAACAGCAATGTCTTTTGAGTCCCATTATGTATGGGAAAAATAAGGATATTTATGAATGGGCAGTAGCTGCTCGTGCTCATTGCCCTGGGAGAAGCATATATATTCATAACAGCCAGTGGACTTGAATAAGTTCAGCACGTTTACTTTGTTTCAGAAGAATATACAAGCTACACCACAGTCCAGGATTTAAGGCTCCTCCAGTTTTCATGGGAAAGAAAAAAAAAAATATATATCCATAGTCAGCTAATAGGTGAATACATCCAAGTACATGCTCCATCCCGGAATATACTTTTGACACCTGTGTAGTGAATGCTTGATTGAGTCGTACCAAATAGTGTATTCAAAATCTGCTTTTCTTGAGGGTGTTTCCATGAATATGCTCTCAATTAGATAAATACGTATCACGAGATATTTATCAGCGACTTCCTTTCTTCAGAAATATCTCCTCTTCTACGAACAAGCACTCAAGAAAAAAATTGGTTCCCCCCCCCCCCCCCCATTTCTTCCCTTTTGAATTACAAGAAGCTTGAGACTTCAGTATTCACAGAAAAATTACATACTTTCTGCTGCACTGGAGATGCATAAAAATGTAAGAATCCTGAAAAAAAAACAACCCAATCAAAATGGACAGTCAGACTAAGGAGATCTGTAGCCTGTCTAATGTAACCTCTAGCCCATCTGTGACTAGCACCACAGAGAAGAAAGGTACATTTTACTGCACAAGTACAGAATAATCTGCCCATAGTAAACTTGCTTTTTTCCTGTAACTATGGGGAAACACTGGGGAAAAGGGGGTGTTTATCCTAACTTCTGTTAATGCACAAATTCTAATAATCCATGTAAACGGCAGTTTTTCTTTTTGAATTCACGCATTTAGACTGTGAAATCTATTTTGCCACTAGTTTCTGAAGTTCATTATGTATTGTATAAAAAAAAAGTTTCAGTTATCTCCATTTACTGCCTTTCAACATAGTTCTTCGCTCTTGCAGTAAGTTAAAGCGCATTATCTATTTATACACACACACCCCACTGACTGCTCATTCTCTAACCTAAACTGGTTCTATCTCTTTCAGTACCTCATCACAAGGAATTCCTTCCAATGCCACAAATCACTTCTGCCCATCCTGCAGTCCTTCTCTATTTTATTGTATTTTCTTAAGAGTGATGCAGAACAAAACACAACATTCCTATTATAAAGCATCATTATGTAAACCAGTGGTAACTACTAATCAGGAATTATCACCATTCTGGTTTATAAATTTTTTTTGTTCCCTCCCCCTTTTTTTTAAGAGCCAGATAAAAGTCTAACTTGGTAGCTTTTTTCCTACAGCAAATGTAGTTACTTTAACATTCAGCAACATGCAATTAGGTCAAATTACCTACTCACAAGATTTTACTTGGATTTGTCAGCTGCAAAATTTCCTCTGCCAGCACAGCGCCTATTCCCTAAGCTTTGCTAGATACTCCCTAAAGTTCCTCAGCCTTCCTCCAATTCATTTTCTGTCACCCACAAATTCTACCATCTCTTTACTCATCTTTTGGGATTACTATACCACAGTAAGACTAATAATATTCACCTTACTACTCATACTCCCACATCTCCCCATTAATCTTCTATGACATCCAAGCTGCCAAGTCTCCAAGAGGCTCTGAGCATGACACACACCCTACAAGACAGTATAACCCTGCGTTACACTACACCACAACTCCTGCAGAAGAACAGTTCCAGTAGGTCTGCCTCATGCTTCTCCATTTGATATTCTTAAACATTTCTCACAGGATAGCAGTTCAGGATGAGAACTTTTTGAAAGTCTAGGAAAAAATTATACCCGTTAATGCCTTCTAACACAAAATAATAGTCTGTTTTAGTGTCAGTTGTACCTGTTCATCTTCTTTAGTTGTACCTGTACCTTCATGGGACCTAGCTGTAGAAACTCTCATAACAAGACAAAAATCTATTATAGTCTGTCATCTTGTGCACCTTTCTTTGCCTCTTCTTCCTAGGAAGATCATACTCTGAACAGAGAAAAGGGCTACATACATCTTGTGATCCGACAAACCTGTTCAACAGCAAGAGATTTTATACAAAAGACAGCGGAGTATTACAATAGGCAGCAATATAACCAAGAAAAGGAGAAGTTATGCTTTGATGTGAATTGTCAAATTCTCACAATATTTCACTGAGCCTGTCTGGCTGCTGTTACCACCACCAAGTGATATATTTTCTTTCTTCTCAGTCCTTAGTTGGGCAATCCAAACATGGGGCAACAATCCAGCTTGAAATACTACATACTAGTGAAATTCACTCCTATTGCTGAAAAAGCATTTGTCCCATAAGGCACTCTTCTAACCTCAAAAGACTGCAAACAGTAATGGTTCTAAGAGCTCACATACATCCCACGCAAAACCTGTATCCCTTTAAATGTCAGCTCACAAATGTACCTAAGATGTATAAAGAAAGCACTTCCGTTTCTGGGATTTTAGGAAGTTCTTTGGTACACTAGGTTGCAGTCAGCCTTCAGTACAAAATTGCTCCAATGGGCCAGACACAATTTTATAGCAGCAAGTGCTACATTTAGACTCCATTCTCACTGCTTTTTTGGTCTCTTTTTGAAGGGGGGAATTTTTTCCATGTTTCTAAAAACAGTTTGTTCTTGTTTATTTCAGCTTTGTGTCTCCATCTAAGATCATCAGAATCAATGACTCTGAAATAACTCCTATTGGAAACTTTTTTTCTAAAAGGACAGGATCAGATGGTCATTTCTATCTTAAGAAACAGCTTTCTAAAGCAAAACCAGCATTGATCTTCATAGCTATAAACACAGCATCTGAATACATCCAAGGAGGCAATACATTTGACCTCCCTAGCACTTACTATCAGCAAAAGGTTTAAAGTATCAGAACAAGAGCAGGTAACAAACCACAAACATTACTGAAACTGGGAAGCAAAGCAGTCCAGTAACTTAAGATGCAGACCATGCCATCATAAAATGCTTAAGAGAAGCAATTCTGAATTGAATATTTTAGAAAAAGAATGGTAAGTTATTTCTTTTCTAGAGTGGATCAGAATAGTAAACACTGGATGTAAAAGCGAGATGGACCACAGGCACGTAGCTTCTTCATTGGACTACCACCTAACAGCCGTAGATTGTTCCTTCAGACTTCATTTAATGAATTGCCAACTCTCTGCCAATTTCATTGTCTGCAGATTTTGTGGTACTGCTACAACTTAACCATCACATCTTTCCCTTAAAAATCAAGCAAGTCTCTCAGTCCAGTGACTGCAAAGTAAAAAAAAACTTGAAAATGCATGATCCTTATGAACTCAGAAAATCAGAAAACAAATAATAGAACAAATACACTCTTTTAATTTAATCTCAACCTAAAACTTTTTGGAGGCCAGAACAACTGTATTTTTAATTGGCTGGAGAGTGAAAAGATGATTAATAGATAATTGAGAATAAGGAAGCCTTTCTGCATTTGACTTGAACATGGTTGTTAATATATCTGCAGAAATATAATGGTTCCTTTTTCCTACTATCTACTAAATACAAAATGTAAATTATCTAATCACACATGACCCTTCTGAAAGATGGACCTTAACAAAAAGCCTCCATAAATCTGTGTAATAACACTAGCTAACAAATCGCTCACCAGGATGCGGATCACACTTTCCGGCTGCCCTCTCACAGGTCTGAAGTTGTTCAGGACAGAGATACTGATCCTTTACAGCCTGTTTTGTGAGGACCTACTGTAATATAGTTCTGATCAGATGGAGACAAGCAAACAGTTCACTTTTCTTCATTACTAACACAGGCTAAAAAAATTATCAAGTCCACTGAAGAGCGTACAATGTGGTACTGAACAGACCATTTCGTTCTTCATTACTCAAAGGCATTTCAACATGAACCCATTCCTATTCACAGAAGGCCTCAAATAAATACACATTCAACTGAGGCTTTGGTCTAATCATCAAGCACACACAGAAGTACCCCCACTGAATATATGCTTTCTGAATGGGGCTTCGGTCACTTCATACATGGCAGATGCAGAGCCCCTGCTGTAAACAGAAGTGTATGCATGCTACAAGAATGAGGAGATAATGAAGATGCCGAAACATTACAGAAATACCGCAAGCAGATTTTACATCCCAAGGCAGGAGATGGTCAATGTACTAGCACAGGTTCTACTACACGCAGTCAGTGAGTCGGGTTTCTTGGGACACCTCCAAGTAAAACCATGTTCTGTACAACCAAGCTCTTTGCTTGGCAGAAGTCTCACTCCTGTGCAAGCATCATCAACCACAGAAAAAAAACCTGGCAATTGGATGAATTAAATTGACCGCATTTTCAACCATCCTGGCCACAATTTCCCAGGTAACAAAAATAGAAATCTGTTAGCATTGTTTTTCTTTTTCACTTTTAAAAAACAGAATGCTCCCACCCCCCAAATGTCAGTTCTCAGCTGAACCCTAATATTACAGATGAACTCCCTAACACAACAAAACATCCTGACAGCATACTGCAGGTTCCTTTAATGAAACAAACAACGACAAAGATGCAGCATTTCCAAATAAGTTTTCCATTAGAAAAAGGAAAAAGGTGATTCCACCTGCATGGAGTCAGCTACACTAATCCAAACTTAAGAAACTGCTAAAAACTAACAAGATCCATAGTCCTACAGAGCAGGTTAAGGGAGGAGGGCAAAGTGAAAAAGCAACCACTAACGTGTTTGCAACAAATATGATTTGGATCATACTGCTCAGCAACAGAAGTTTCATCAAAAGTGAAAGATACAAATTTAAAAAGAAGAGTGTGTTACATTTGCAAAGGTGTTTTTTCTCCCAAAGTAAGAAAAAAAACCCTTTTAATAGGCCTAATGTGATCCAAAACTTGTTGGATTTTTTCTATCTTATGTTTTATAAAATTAACCTTATTTTTACTTATATCTCTGGTCCTGAGCAACAGTTCATGACCAGAACAGGTCTGCTGTTCAAGGCAATTTTCACACTTTAGGACACTGACTTTGGCCTAATCGAAAGGAAACGCTGCTTTCTGACATGATGAATTATCTTTTTGACATAACAGACAGGACTGTTGCTTCTCTCTGAGCTCAATTTTTATTTCATGGTCATTTTTATTAAATCGGTGCTGGTGGTGATACATCAAATGCTCAGAATTTCAATGAAATTGTCATTACAAAGGTTTACAGGCTTCTGCAAATTTTCTCTGTTTGGTTTATTCTGCTTGTGGTTTAGCCTCAACATCTTTCCATAAGGTTTTGCTGACTCTCCTGGGTAGTTCCCAGTAAGGCTCAGCCTTCTCGGCAGCTCTGTGACTAAAGCAGGACTGGGGTACGAGGGAGTCTGTCCCACATTCCCTGCTCTCCTGATTTCCCAGCGGTGAAGACAGCGAGCTCTATGCTTGTAGTCTGATCCTGGGTAGCATCCAGGTTGTTTTGTATTTGCGAGTGTCACCCAGTCGGTGGCTTTGTATTTTGCAGCAAGTTGCAAAGGTCAACAGACAGTTAGCAGCTATGGGTTGATAACAGAAATGTATACATACACACATATATGTATTTAAACCATCTAGAAATAGTTTCTGTAGTAGTTATGGTTATATACAATACATACTAGTTTATGGTTATATAAACATTCTATATTTATATTAAAAATACATCCAAAAATATAAAGACACACGGATCCCCATATATATAAATAAAACATACAATATAATAATTAACAGTATTCTCTTATTACATCTAATCACATCGATAGCCAAAAGAAGCCCATAGATACAAAAGTCACATATTTGATCCTTTAAAAATTACATCTTCCAAATGATGGTACCTCTAGTAATTCTCTACATAACATTATGCATATTTCTTCTTCTCAAAGAGCCCTTCCTTTCCTCCTTTAACATAATATGACAGTTTATTCAATTTCAGTACCTGATAACAGAGCACTGACTTTGTAAGAGTACCTTTCTGATAGCTCATCTCTTACACATATGTACTGTTCTGCAAAGAAATAAAGCCAGATGATGTTGAACCAGTTTTCTGAAGCTACCATTTTAGAAAAAACTACAAAAAGAAAAATATGGTTGCGTAATTTTTAACAAAACAATATGGAACCTGATGCGATGCATTAACGGTCCATAATGTTATTGAACAAGACTACAAGAGAGACACTTTACTTGCACTTGCTTGTCAGACAATTACTCTCTGCTACTGTAATACTTCATGTGCATACTTCCAAGGAAGAGTCATGAACGCACAGGTTCATTAAGGGAATGAGAGAATCGATTGTAAAATGGAAAAGGCCGAGTGAGGTCATATTTCAAAGAGATGAATATGGTACACTCCATTATGTTGTAATCAGCCTCTCTCTTTCATCCTAAGAACTGTAACAGTCTATCCTAATTTTAAAAAAAAAAAAAAAACCTCACTGCCTGCATCGTACCTTCGCCCCAAATACAGTGAGGAATTCAAATGTGCTGCAGGCAGTTTCCATTTACCATGGTCTTTGGAGCAGACGGTATTGATGTTGCTGACCATTTTTCTCCTTAATAAGAAAAACATTCAAATGCTACTAATATTGCTGCCTTGGCAAACCACATTTAATAGATGGGACTTGCCCTGTACATGACACATAGAACATCAATCAAGGCTGAATTTTATTTCAATTTATTATGGTTGCTGTCTAAATGAAAAAATGCTTATATCGTTAAAATGTCTTACAATATAAATGTGCAAATGATGTAATCACCCATTTTGTGAGAAAATTCTGATTTTCATTAAAAATATCTGCAGTTGAACTTCTAAATATTTAATAAATGCAAAACCAAAAAAACACCAGCACATTAAGGAACCGCAGTAATTGGTATCTGGTGTAATATCACGGTTTTGTGCTTGATAGCTTTTATCTTTACATGAGTTTATAAGGTATTCTTTTAAAATGATAAGAGCTGCCTTTTTGTTAAAATAATCCAGAATAAATTACTTTAATCTTGACTTCATTCAGGACTCTCACACGTGTGGTTTTTTTCTAGTTATAATTAATCACAGTTCTTTGCTTGCTATAGCCAGCTGTCTCCAGACTCTGAACCTAGTGGCAAAAGCCCTGTAAGCTTTCCCAGCTAAGCAACTCTACACACCACACAATTACCAAGGGGTAGAAAGCAGCACCTTCTAAGAAAATAGACAATACTCAATTTCATAACTGATCGGAGTGCACAAACCTGTCCCAGTTGTAGAGTCAGAATTTAAGGCTTGGCACAGTCCCACTGGCACACGCGGGAACCAAATTCACCAGGAGCTCACTGCGATGATGGCTCTCCTAGTTGCTACCTCCAGAATTGCATAAAACAACGTGTGCAAGGTAACGGCCATGCTGTGCTGAGCGCTATAGATTGCCAGGTCAACCCAATGGTATTTAAATCTCATTAAACTGTTATATAGTCTCTCTATATTATTAGCATACAATTATTATATAAATACAATACTCACCCCTTATAAACAGCTGGCTCTTTCTGCTGTGTTCATTTGGTAATGCTCAAAAGTCCAGAGCCTAAACGTACTGTAAGTCACCAAAGAACAATAAATGCTTACAAAATTTAATATGCACATAGCAGGCCAGAAAAAAAAAAATTCTACTCGAAGATAAGAGTTTAGCATGGATCTGTAAGCAACTTCCTAATGTCTTCCTTACTTGGACAAAAGCATTTGAAATGGAGTTTGGATGCAACAAGCAAAAGACTGAACTGCAAAACCAGAAAACCATGATAAGATGTGATGAACAGACGGGTAGTATAGTTACACACTGCATCACTTAGTGCTGCAGTTTGTCAGGTAACCACCGCTCATGCACGAGTCCCAGCATCTTTGATGAGAGGCAAGGTGGCATGCAAGGTTTTTGCCTTGCACTCATTTTATCATAACCAGGAACTGAGGAGCAATTTGAACTTGGCCTTTAAAAAAAAACAATGGATAAAAAACTGGAGATGAAGGAAGTGCAGGAAAGCTACATGTCAGAAAAATGGGACTTTTTTAATGTTGCATATTGTAAGGTTTGCCAGAATGTGTTGAAAGAAGAGCCAGCTAAATCACATCCTGCTACAGCTGTCCAACTTTATAGCTAAAATGTTCCTATTAATTCCATTAAACAATTAGAGAAGGAAATCCAAAATATTATTACAAGTATGTTGGCTTGACACTGCCTTTTTTTCCAGATTTAATAACAGACACAGTACTCTCAACTTCAAAGGGTGATGAATTTATACAAATTGTAGGCATTCACACCCTCAGGGCCACAAAGCAGTTGTCCTATGGAAATTCTACAAAATCTAAACTTCACTATACATTTCTGACATTTTAGAAAAGAAAGAAAGGATATTCTAGTAGTTACAGAGCTGGCCTGACATTTAGGGGATCTCAATTTAATTTCCTTGTCTGCCAGACTTCCCTTCATAATCTCAGGCAAAGTAAATAATTTTCCTTACCCCAGTCTCCCATCTTCAAAATGGAGAAGACCATTTAAAGTACCTGAATCAATTAAGTTTTAAACAAAGGAGAAAAAAATACATCCTCTTCTTCTGTATTTTTATTTCCTCCTCAAATGGAAAGTCACCTGAAAGCTCAATCATCCAAAGGCTTAGGTGGTATGCTGTTACGTATCTTGAAATCAACAAAACACACTATTTATAAGGAACATGCCTTATATGTTGCAGGTCTTAAAGTCACTGGAGGGCCTTCATTTCAAAACTACTGCCCTGTGATAAAAAAGATATAGAAGAATGAGCACTAGTGAAGTAATAAACAAAATGCATTCATGGCCCATTACTTCAAATAACTTTACTATATAAATAGTCCACTCATAAAATAATGGCCTCAATTAACATTTAATTCTCACACAATGCATTTATAATGTACTGCAGGGATTAAAAGTTCTGCATGAACATCACTATTCTAGAAGTGCCACAACTTACAAAAGAAGTACTGACATATTTTCCACTTGATTAAAAACAGTTCCTAGTCTTCCCCCCCCCCCCCGCCTTCTTTACTAGACTTCCTTGTCCTAGAAGAATTACAAGAAAAGACAGTCTACTATGTGATGGAGCTCCCAATCTGCTAGCTGATGATGGTTCTCAGCCTTGCTTTGAAAATTCATAAGCACACTAGTGTAGCACTACTACAGAGGAGCAAGCTGAGAGGTCCCACCACCCTGGTGTCCCTGTGACTTTGTTTGGGAAGCAAGTGATGAAAATTCGCTGTGTAAGTGCATGCTTCAATCCTTTTTACAACAGGGTGGAATGAAGCAAGATTTTTGAGTCACCCCTGCCCCCATCAGCTAAAAAAAAAATGCCAGAACCGCCACTGCAGGGAACAGACACTTGAGGACAAGACGAAGACAACAGTGGAAGAGTCTTTCTGACATTATGTGGACATTCTGACAGCAGCATGTGATACAAGGGCAGCTGTGATGCTTGTAACTTGATAGATCTAAATGTCGTGTGAAAGACCTCCCCTCACTCAGCAATCTTAGTGTTTTCCAAGCTAATGCATTCTCTTTTAGCACAGAAAATTAAGAAGTTAACTGGGAAAGAGAGTATCTTTGTAATATGTGGTTGCTTTTATCCTGCAACACAATGACTGAGCATTGATGAGATGATAACTCAGTCAATTAATCAAACGCCAACAAAACGCATTCTAACAATGACTGCCGCATTCATGGTGTCATTTTAGGAACTGACTCCAGTACACACAGATATTTTTTGTCCCATGGGTTTGACCTGAATCCTAATGAAATTAACTGCTAGAAGAAACCAAGCCAGCACAAGCTACCAGCTTACAGGGAGCATGCTGCAAAATGCACTGAAAAAGCCAGCAAATACTTCCCCTAGAAGCCAGAAAGGAGGAAGGCCAGAAAGCTCCTGGAAATCTAAAATGGACCTTACTGTGCTTTGATGAAGTGCTTTGATGGTGAAGTGATGGATTGAAAAACATATTAAGAGCTAGCATAAGACAGACATCTAAATATAAAATCCCACCAACACCTATTATCCTCAAAACGTGTTTCGGATCACGTTAGGACTTCCGCCTGTGCGTTCGTCTAAGGCATGAAAAAACCTAATTCGAGGAAAATGAAATATACAAAAAAATAAAACTGCTTTTCAGCTACTATTTTCCTCGCAAGAATTGTCTTGTTTTAAATTTATTGTTAATACAGTATGTTAGTAGTTGCCCCTAATAAGCTCTGCATACATCCAAGAAAACTGCATACACTGACAAAGATGCTTCTATTTTGCACAACACATAGCTTTTTTTATACGGTATGTTCTCTCTTGAAAACTACTCCCTCACAAAATGAAAATTCAGCAGAATCTCAATAGCTTTCATATTTCAGTCTAATAGGTAGCGTGGCATTGCACAGCCACCCACCTTTGCTACAATATTGCACAGCACATTTAACAGACATTTGCTTCCTTCACACAGTCCTTATGTGCAGCTTCTGCAGGACCTTAGTATTAACATTTAACAGAGTCTATGAGCATAAAGCACATTTATGAACACCTGCTAGAACATTTTATTTGCCTTAAGAGTTTCATTATAACTGTTAAATTTTCTTGCTATGCTTTATGGGCCAAATCCAGGTCCAGTTTTAGCCTAAACTCCGACAGACTTCAACAGGAGGCAGATTTGATTGTATGTGGTTTTCCATACAAATTCAATACAGCTTTAAACAAAATGGGATTGCTGGTAAGCACGATACTGGACAGAAAAAGCCAGTGCCCAGCAGCTCTAAACAAAACCTGTGAACTCAGCCTTCAAATAGAATTAAAAAAAAAAAAAAAAAGAAAACCCCACACCCACGAATCCGTAACCTTCACGTTGTATTACAAAAAGTCACTGCCTCTGAGGCTGAAAGTGCAAGTCATACAGGTATCCCCTCCACAAAAGTCTATGGCCTCCCATGCGTTGGTTGGATGTCCTACCATCAGCTACTCCCTCTCAGATCAGTCACTGATGCTCCCATTACAAAACCTTTGTCCTCTGTATTAAAGCCACCAAAGGCCAGAGTCCGGCCATGTCAGCATCGACCTCTGCCAACACATCCAGACAGTCGCGGCCCTCTGCAACAACACAAGGCAGCCTGGAACAAAGCACACAGAGCCAGAAGGTGTAGGTGGGGAACAGTCCAAGGAAGATGTTGCAGGGGAAGCCATGCCAGGAGTCTGACTGTTCTGACGATGTTCTCTAGAGCTGTTTCTCTTTGACAGAGTTTTCCCATTGTTACTGGAGATGTTCGTAACACCCCTGTGAGACTGAATGTGACTACATACAGATGAGCAACACAGCTCCTCACAGCTTAGAGATAATAACAGAGGACTCAATGAAGTCTGCTTGGAGCCCCTCTAAGAAGATTTAACCTCATTTGAAAATACATAGACATTACTTTGTCCATTACCATAGAAAGCCCTAAAACAGTAGGACAGACAGCTAGTAAACAGTAGACAATATGACAATGCCACTTCTGTTTCACAAAAGCTTGACAGTAAATGCTTGATTCAATGCATACTATTAAGCCCCCCAAAAATCAAAACAATTATAAAAATGAAATTATAGACACAATGATGAATGGCGACAGATGAAATGTTAACAGATCTAGCACCATACACAAAAATCATTGATTTTCTCTGATTACTACTTAGGTGATCAGAGCGTATGAGGTCCTAGTTGCCTGCTTGCTCTAGATTTTATTAATGCTCCAATATCAGACACCCAATTTGGAAATCAATGCTTACTTCATCATTTTTCTCTGAAGGATTCTATTATTCACAATTGATTTAACAGAAATGAAAGGCTTACCATTAACAAGACCCAGCTGCTGACACTTCTTAGATGAATTATTGAACTTCTAAAAGTGAATTAACTTAACCATCACCAAGACTTATTGTCTGATGTTTCTCATACCAAAGTCAGTGTATTTATAATTACAGAACCAAGTAGTAGAAAGTAGCTTCTTTGCCACCTCCTTAAACACCCACCATATACACCAAGTAAAAGTTAAGATTTGCAAAGATACAAATAGGAGTTATCACCAAATACAGTCAGTGGGACCATAGTGTCTAACTGCCTTTCTATACCCTTAATCTTCATCTTCTTTCTAAAACTCAAAGATACAGGTCATTTCAGGCTTCAGAAAAAGAGAATTCAATTTACGGCAAGTTACATCTTTTGCCACAGAGATTACTACAGTGAAAGATCCCTAGAGCGGACTATGCCCTGCCAAAAAGCCTACAGAAGATGATTATTAATTCTCTTTAGGTACAAAGTGAAAATCCATCTTATGAATTGAGATAAAAGTAGCAAATATTAGACAATTGCACGTAGAAGTAGTACTACAACTCCACCTCCAAAAGCAGTGTAAACGTGCAAAGCAGGAGGCCTATGCATAAAATCTATCATCTGAGCTAAGGGGCTATCTGCTCAGAACACAAATCCATCAAGCCCCTTTTTCACTCTAAAAAGGACCGTGCATCGCCCAAGGTGAATCCAGTTACTCATATAAGAACTTCTGTTCTGCATATTACAACCTGATCAAAAGTCCAACACCAAGAAAGAACAGGGTTGGAAGGGCAGTTCATTAGACCAGCTACTCTGTGTTGTAATCCTATGAATTAACAACTTCAGCCTCAAATACTATGCGTTCCCTAGCAGGTACACTGCTAATAATGCTATTAATGAATCACCATTGAGAAGTGGTGATAAAAATCTTGAGTGTCAACAATGTAACACCACCCAGCTGCACTGGTCTGCAAGCAACTTACTGTCAAAACACAGTAAGTAAAGTAAGTAAAACACAACAGGGTTGTGCTAAGCAATATGCTGTCCTTAAGCCACGGGTTAGCAGGACCACAGCTGTCTAATGGCATATGAAGAACAACTGTTCAGCTATCAAAACTAGTGAACATTTCAGGTCTTAGTAGTCTTCTTGTTAATCTGTACCACCTGGCTGAATATGCTTTCAAAACGCTATAATGGCAACTGCTGTCTCCTTTAGCATCATCATACTCACTGAGCTCAGCTTGATTATACTTGCCTCTGTAACTGCTCTGAAAGCTTCAGCTCAAGGCCAGGTTGAAACTCTAGGCACAACCCACTCGGAAAGTCTTCTGGATTAATAACACAAATTTCTGCCATCCTTTTATGGTGGAATGATGACATACCTGTTCTATCCGTTTCACACAAGCTGAAAGTCAATGACTGCCCAAAATCACTAGAGCCTCTTCTCAAAGCCCTCAATAGATTTGACTGCTTGCACACTGTTGGAGGCAAAACATCTGGGCCTTTTTTACTAGGGTTAGTGTCTGACGAAGACACTTTTAGAGCAAACCAATCTCTCCTTGAGTACTGCATTTCTCCTTCCTAAACCCCTCCATCTGTTTTAACTCCTATCTTACCGGAATTAACTTTTTAAAATTCTGCTTACATTGGACGAAAAGTTTAAAAATTAAGGAAAATGGGAAGAAAAGAAGCCTGGCAGACAGAGCCTCCAAGCTTGTAAGTCTTACTATCTTAGGAAAACAGGCCAAAATCATTGAATTATGATTATGTCGAAAATATTTAGGTACCCAAATTTTTTTATCTCCCTCTTCTCTACAGAGTAACACTTCTGAAATGGAGACTGGCTGGGCATAACTGAAGTCTGGTTAAATTTGATATCTGCATAAAACACATCTCAGCAACTAGGTTATAATAACTTTTTTAAAAAGACATGGACATTGGCAGATTTCCTGCCTTTCTTACACTCATTTTTTCCAGTATTTCCCACATTGCGAAATACCTCTTAATGCTATAAAGGCAGAGCAGATTGCAAAAGCGGTCCTAGTGGTTCCAATGGGAGTAACGTGGTCAGAATCTGGCATTCAACAAAGTTTCCATTTCTACATAGGTTTCATTTATTTTTCAGTTTAAAAATAAGACCATATTTTGGCATGTAACTAGAGCTGCTCCTACAACGCAAAAGAAATAACACTGCTGGCAAGCCTCAAAGCTGTTCCGAGACAAAACTGTGTTGGCAGAACTTTTCGAAAATTTCTTTTTGACTAGAGGCAGAATTCAACACCAGCATAAATGGGAGAAACTTCACTGAAATCATTCATGTTACACATGCTTACTTATTACAGGTCTGAACCCGCGTTAAGTTTATATAAAGCAAATACATTTAGCTGACATGGAATTTAAATTCTGTTGAACCAATTCCGTTTATCTGCTACATTTATATAATAACTTAGCATCAAATTCTATGATCATTCTTCTGTGAACACTGTCTTTCCTCATATGCAAATGCCACCCTGCTATTTACTAAATACCATGACCATGCCACACTCATGTCTTTAAATGTAACAGTTATCCAATTTAGGTGCCCAATGGTATAGGATATGATGAAATTACAGTTGCAAGATCTGATTCCTGCATCAATTACAGGCATGGAAGAAAATAACATAAATCTGACATTTCACAACTTCTGAGGGTTTGATTTTGCAACCTACTTTCTAAAATACCTTTTTTGCACGTCATACCCAAGTTTTTTTTAGAGCATGAATTAGTTAACCATTGTGTAGCGGTGCTCCTTCAACACAGATCACAGCAAGATTTGATTCTCAACTTCACTATAGCTCAGACAACCATGAAACTATTCAGGTACCTGAACACAGGTACCCATGCCCTTGGATATCCAGGATATAGCTGCATGACGGATGCAACAAAGAACTTACAAGGAAACCTGCACCACTTTAGATCAGCTGTTGAAAGCTACCGAATTGAGTCCTTCTTGCCAGAGAGAGAGAGAGAGAAAGCTATGTGATATCACTATCAGGCTGCTGAGGTAAGCTTACAGGTTTGAGGGAAGGGTCACTGTAAGGCCCTCTTCTTTTACCTTCTGTCCGGGAAATGCAGATTCACTGCATTCACTGCAATAATTTCACATTATTCACTGTGAAAGCAGAGTGGGCAACAGGAGCATTAAATCAGCTTCTGCAAGCAGGCTTCAACAGATACCTGGAAGCACAGTAACCAAAACCCTAGCATTTTCCAATGGGTACTGTTCCTCCCCTTCTTTAGCAGTTGTGTGATCCCAACTTTGGGAAAGCCCGTGATTTTGGCAAGGTGATAACTTTTTCCTAAGGAACACAGGTTAGAGAAGAGAAACTGATTTATAATTCCATATATTATCAGAGCTCAACAGAATTTCATTGGTTTAGAAAAGAAAAAGGCATTGAAATTGCCTGAGAATTACCATCTTGCCAAATATCAAAATCTGTGGCAAATAAATGAGGTGTAAGATCGTCTCAAAGAAAAAGCAATACAGAGCTTAAATACATAAATATTTCTAAAGTCAAGATCTAAGCACAGGTTACTTACCCTACAGTTGACTTGACCTTAAATGCAGTTGTTTGAGTATTGAATAGAAAAGCTTCAGTGTTTTGTTTAGCTTTTTTTTTTTTAAAAAAACTGTGCTTTTTTAACCTGTTATACTGTTACTGAAGATAAAAATTACAAAGAAATGTAGACTGGATTTATTTACCTTCAGATTCTTAAGATTTTTGTATCCAATGTACCACAACACACTAACTGCTTCAAATAATTCAGCTAAGCACATTTGTAACACTTGACTGTAGAAGTCAGGCTGCCTACACTTAAGGTATCTTTTCAATAAAATATAACACTTACTTTAGATGTTTATTAACTTAAAACAATTCAACAAATAGGAAGAAATGTAAGAGGTGACGATGATATGTTCAGACTGCAAATTAATGTGATTAATTTGTCCACCAATGTAATTAATATATTGGCCAGATAGGTAGAGTTAGAGCTTCAAATAAACTTAATATGCAGCTACTTTAGGACTGAAATTCCACACAGAGCTCTCACTGAGAATAAATTACACAACTTTTTCAGTGTAGTATGCCTAAGAATTGGTGTGACAAAAATCATCAAGTCTCCAGGAATTTAAGGCCAATTTGCTACTGAGTATAGGAAGGCACGATAATAATCTTTTTGTTTCCACAGTGGAAATAATGTACTACAGGTGTTTCAGAAAGACTTTGATTTTTTTAAAACAAGCAGTCTCTTTCTTTCCATATGTAACCAAGTCTAACAGAGGCACATTTTTATTTAGGCTAAATCATGCCTTATGGGACACACTTATGAGGAAGAAAGGAGGACATGTAACTGGCATTTGAGACATATTGCCAGTGCAAAGCTGCCAAAAGCACACAGCAGGGAGCATGTTTTGGCTATCACGAGCAGAATAAGCATGCACTCCTTAACTACTGCCAGCTGGCATTTGTTTCCAAATACAGAATGCTCACTAAGCAGTTTAGAGACTGGACATACTCCTAACCTTAAACTATGCTCCCATAAAAACGTACTGCTGAGATACCTCATTAACCATGCCTGTCTCTTAGCTTACTGCCAAATGAGAAAGGCTGAATGACACAGAAAAATCATACATTTCTCCCTATGCACAAAAAAGTACTTGAAGTATATCCTAACATACTCTAGCGCTTACAGCAAGAGAGAGATTTTAAGAGTGTTGGAAGAAGCTTCTGCCAACATCTCAAGAAGCAGAAACACTGTCACTACTCCATTAAACACAGATAGAAAAAATGAAATCCAGAGCCAGGGAGTACCAAGAAAACACAGCAATGAACAGCAAGAGAGGCTGGCACTGTGATTATAAACTATACTATCATGTTTAATACAACCTCTAGCAATCCTCACAACGGAGACGCTCCCTGCTTTATGTGCTGGGGCAGATTTGTGGGTAGAAGATTAATGTCCCCCTCCATCTGCTAATGACTATATAGGTCCCCTGGGCTTCGCACCAAGGGTACTTTGCCCTTAGGATGAAACAAGAAATGGGAATTTGTGTTCATTTCTGCATGCGCCTACTATTTCCAGCAACACTCCCAATTGCTAAATGTGTATTATTTCAACTTTATCTACCAAAAACATATTTTATCATGGTAGTTCAACTGTGATTCCAATTAGATTTTCAAACGATCAGTTAAAAGGAGAACAAACCAACAGGGGGGCACTTTTCACTTTTAAAGTGCTTACCTGACACAGCCTGCATCGGTATTTTCCCTTTAAGTGCTCTATTCATTAACTTTTCACCACATTTTCAAAGTGACTCCACTTTTGGATTTCCCTTTCTCTGCTGCTGATAGCCTGCTGTCATGGATCAAGCAACTCTGAAGGAAGAAATGTACCAGAGACTGCCATGCAAAGGAGAGGGCACTAATTAAAGTCTTTGCTTCCTTCAGGGGATTCTGTGAGTGGATTTTAACTTACCCCCGTAACCGTACCTTTGCTCCTGAGAGCTGGAGGCAAGTCAGAGGGAACTTGACACCAGGGTAGTCTTCATGGACCTAAGCCAGTTTGACATCCTGGAAGAATAAGGGGAAAGAGCAGTTACAAAGTGAGGTTTTGAAGGAATAAGGCAAACATACTCATCAGAACAATGATACTCTGGGCAAAATCAGGGAAGATCTTAATGCTATCTCCAATATCCACAAATGAGAAATCAAAACCAGAGCATTGTTTCACTGAAGTCTCTGAATGCAGGTATCTCAGGTTTGTGACATGCTTCTTTTCTTCCTCTTCCCACTGAACACCCCTATCAATTGCAACACTGACCCTCTCCTCAGTTCCAGCTCAATGAAGTAGGTGTCCATGCCAAAACTCCCTGTGAGCACCCAAGGGAATTCCAGGGCCAGTCAACTGTGTTTGCACCAACACTGAGCACACACAATCAACTTCCCCCAGTTCACTCAACTTAACATTGGAAAAAGAAAAAAAAAAAAGCTGAAATACCTTTGCAGCTGAACCATCAACACAAGAAAAATCTACCCTGTTCTTAAGAAAAGGGAAATGTAACTTCAATAACGTGAACTCTAACAATCCTTTTGATCCAGCTAGACACTGTTTCTGTCAACCCACTCCTGCACAACAAGAAAAGCAGGACAAGAGAGAAAGAAGTCAAGAGAGAAAAGAAAAGAAAAAAAAAAGAAAAAAGGAATTGCTCTGTACTGCCCTTTTTCATCTTCCGCAGAGAATTGCCTGGTCTCAGACAGACTCTATCAGAGTGCAGAAACTGCAGCCACAAAAGACAATTCGTATTTCTCTCTCGCATCAGCAGCACTACAAAACAATTGAGTGTTGAACTAACAAAGCGCTCTGCCTGTCCAACCCTTAGCACTCATAACATTACTTTGAAAACACTTCTCTAACTGGCTTCTCAAATCAGGAAATACTCTAAAGCAAAGATATACACTTAACATTGTAAAATCCAACCAAAAAACCCAGACTAATTCTGTGTAAAACAGCAGATCTATCAGCAAAGCTATTTCTGTATTGCAATCTTGTTAGAACCAGCAGAGCTGCTCCCATATCTCTGATCTGAATCTAGTGATATTTGGCCTTTTTCTTATGCTTCCTCAATAACAAATCATGCATTTCAGCTTTCATTTAAAAATTAAAGAAATCATCTTTCCCTTTTATATATGCACAATGCTGGAAAACACATCCTGAGTATGAGTTAAATACACAGAGCAGCTAAAAGGGATTTAAAATTGCTAGTATCTCATGATTACTAAGTCACTTTCTGGTCCCTTTGGAAGACTGACTTAAAGTTGAAAAGCTTGAATCTCACTACTTTTATACATACATACTTACATATAAAAAAAAGAATATTAAAGACAAAAGGAGGACTCAAGGAAGGTAAGGCCCAGAGCAAAAAGTTGCAGCTTCCCTTCCTCGTTAGGAGCATAAGATAGCGTATCTCCTGCCCAATATCCTTTTGAGCAACAGCCTGCTCTCCTTAACGTGCCTCCTCAATTCCCACCCTGTGGTCTGTACAGGTAGGCAGCCCCTGCAGGGAAAAGCCACTGAAGTCTATGCATTCTACAGAGTGCCGACAGCAATCATTCAAGCTTTTACACAAGCCCATTGTACCTTTGCAGAAAGGCCACACTCAGTCTGGCCCACAGAGAAAATACAGCAGCCTAGATTGATAGTATCTACTTACACTGCTGCGGGTTATATACATATACACTGTCTCCGACAGTCTTTCTGAAAAGCTGAACAAGAATCTTAACTTTTAAGCCTGAATCACAGCTAGCATATTTAACTCAAGTACTGGTAAAAGTCACTTAGTGTCATTTGCAAAAAAAAAGAAAAATGTAATTGATTTTGGGGGGAGCAGAGGGGTTACTGTGGATACGTTCCTTCCTCCTTCTCCTGCCAGTAAGCATGTATAGACACAGACATACAGCATAAAAAAATAAACTTGTTCTCCAATACTGAATTCTCCAATTACATATAGGCATCAATACATAAAAACAGCACATCTTATATTCAAGCTGTATATCACAAAACACAAATGGTCAAACATGATGCCACAACTAACATCGGTGAGCCACTCCATCAACAAAGAGTACTGTCATCACATCAAGCCCAAAGGACGTGTCAGCAATCAATCTTAGAGAGCTTCATTAGTCACTCTCCAAAAAAAAAAAAAAAAAAAAAGGTACGTTTTTTATTACACCAACCTATAACAGCCATTTCAAATTTAGTATGTGTCACATACCTTCCCAGCTTTGTGGAGAACTGATCTACGCTAACCACAAGTCCAGCAAAGACTACCACTTGAAATGCCTTACATTTATTTGTCAGAGCCATTCCCAACACATGGCAACATGACTGCGACTAGTCATGGCAGCAGCACAGTGCAGAAGCACTTTATCCCATGCAGTTTAAACGCATTCCTTTTGCACGAGCTGTTTACAAAATCATTTTTATTCTAAATTATGGTGGCCATGAGTGCTACACAAAGCACTCCTCTGATCCCGCAAACAAACAGCTCTTCCCTTCCAAGAATATAATTACAAAGAATATTTAGCATAACTCTTATGATACTTATTTTCTCTGTGGGAAATCACCTTACAGAATCAGAACAATTTAGGCTGGAAAGGACCTCTAGAGGCCACGGCCTCCAATTCCCAGTCAAAGCAGTGTCGATTTCAAAGTTAGATCAAGTTGTTCAGAGTCTTGTCCAGTCAAGTTTGTAAATCTCCAAGGGCAAATCCCACAATCTCCACAGACCCCTGGTCAGAACTTAACCATTTGCAGTGTTAATTTTTTTCCTTATTGAAATGGGGAAATTCTGACTGGGCATGTGCGATGACTGCACCTCATCCTTCCTCTGAACATGCCAGAGAAGAGCATCACTCTGCTCCATAACAGCCCATCAGGATATGGAAGGCAGCAATTCACCTTCATCTTCTATTCTCCAGGCTGGGCAAACCTAGATAGCTCATCATCTGCATGTATGCCATGGGCTCCAGTCCCCAACCACCTGAGCAGCCCTCCTCTGGGCTGTCTCCAGTTTGTCCCTACCTTTCTTGCACTGGGGGCCAAAGACTGGACACAGCATTATTCCAGGGACAGCCTCATCAAGAGCAATACTCGCCCCCTCAACCGGATGGCCATGCTCTTGTTAATACAGCTCAGCATGCCATTAGTCTCCATCGCTGCAAGAGCACGCTGCTGACTCCAATTCAACGTTGCTTTTTAATCACTATATATTTTTATTCCTACAATACCCCTCCCCTAAGAATAAGAGGTTAGAAGAAAGGAAGTGATGTGGGTGGACACCAAATATCCCTTGGGCAATACTATAATACAAGCAAGAAGCTAATATTGTTGCTAATATTCTCTGTGAAAAAATTACAAAGAAAAGAAGTGGGGCATGATCTTACAGCCACAGATGTCAACCCAAATTTTGCATGAGAAAGGATGGCAATACCCCATATCTTAAGAAGCAGTAAACTTGCAAATCAGTACAGTAAACCTGAGAAGTACTCTGTTTCTTTTTCCGATGAATTTTTAACGGGAAATATTTTCGCCAAAATATTAACATCTACTGATGGTTGAAACAAGGTGGCTGCTCCAAGTTAAAACTCTAAACTATGTATGAAAACGCAACGAAGCTTTTCACATATTTCACCTAGATGATACAGCATTGCTTTAAAGGTCCCCTGACATACAGAGCGGCATCAGCTACCTTACTTTCTGATCTCAAAGCAAGTTCTTCAGAGGACAACCTCAGAGGAGCAGCACAAAGAATTTGACAGGAGAATGCACTGCTTCATGAGTGGCATCTCAGATCACCTGAGCACAGATCATTCCAGAACAGCATTTTTTACACTGACCAAACAAAGAAATACCTACATTTAAAGAAAACTGAATGTGCTTTAGAATGTAGCTATACAACTTCCTGCAGTTGACCCCAGAAAAAATAAAAGACATATGATCTGTAACTTCCTTTGACTTTTCTTTGAACTCTAGATGGAAAGCTTAAAAGAGCAGGATTTTCTTATTAGTTACTCATAAGATTTTTGCTAAATTAAATTTCCAAATAGTATCTAATGTTGAAATATTTGCATGTATCAATAGCATGGGCTAAAACACCCTCTCAAAGAAAAACAATTTCTACTCCTTATATTGGGATAAGGTGTACTGTATTACTTTGATGAAAAAGAGCAGTACATGCCACTCACTTGACAGCATTAATTCCAAATCATTTGCAGAGAATTTAGACATAGGTCAAAACAGATATAAGAGGAAGGAGATGTGAGAAAAGGAAGATGTGTTACCTGTACCGAGAGCAATCTTCCTTGCCTGGCAGTGCAAAGCATGCCCTTGCAGGGGGTGAATCAGATTTCATGCAGAGACCCAAGGAAAGCAGCTTTCTCTACATCTTCATAGGATGCTCCCCATATGCAAGAATGGGTTTAATAAAGATTCAATTTACCATTTATTTAAAGCTTGTCTTCTATTACTTTGCTACATATTGCTGCCGCAGGGAGCAGCTATTTTATATCTGCCTAGATAAGAGCTAAAACCTCCAGAATCATGACTGCCAAATACACCAACAACAATCAGCAGCCCTGCACCTTAAGATTATGCTGTGCAAATTCAAAAACTGCCCCCTTAGCAGCTGCAGAAGTTCCATCCAAGAGCACGAAATATGTTTTAACAGAGAAACAGCCATGGAAATATTTATACACACACACACACACGTATATATTCATTTCTGTACACTGCATAGGAAACGTAAGCAGAATTCTGCATGTTACAGACACACATGAAGTAAATAAGTGTTCAGCAATTTAATAACAGTAACAGACATAGGTGCCTGTAATATTCTGCATCCACGAGAGAAATGCCATGGCAAACGCACCAGAGCTGTTGCACGGTGGTAGCGTCAGTGGCACCTCTCCAGAGAGCCTGCTGCAACTCTGGAAATGCACGTGCTCCCAGCCCCATGCTGACACCCATCAACTCCCCGTGCCAGCCGACTAAATGGGAGACAAGCTGTTGCACTGCACAAGAAGTTAAGACAGAGAAACAAGAGACTCTCTGAGGAGAGGCCCCTCTGCCTGTACCCAGCACGAACACACACATCAGCACAGGATTCAACTTGGATCTGAAGTTTTACACGTGACCTGGAAAGGTTTTGACATCACTTGTCTAATAAAAAGGACAAAACCCAGTCTATGTGCAAAACTTTTAAACACCTCCACGCTTGGCACTTTCACTTCTCCAGGTTTGGGTTTTTTTTTTCCCCCCTTCATCCTATCCACTCCATTCAACTTACATAGAGACCACCTCCAGAGTGCCATGCTAATTAGCAACAGCTTGCACTCTATATTAAAAACAAAAATAGCCAAAAAAAAAAAAAAATCTAGTGAAAAGGAAAACTGAATGAGCTCATATGCATTTCATCATTTCATTAATAGTGGCATATTTGAATTATATCCAAATAATTTTAATTCTGATCTGATCAGCACTTGCCAAAATTGCTGCAAAATAAAGTCAGAAATAAAACGTGTGATATGGCAGGGTCTATTGCCCTACAGACTCACTACAGAGCGCTACAAAAATATATATGTCTGTAATGAAAGCTGAAAATAATAAGCTCACTGTGTCAGGACATAAGAAAGAGGTGAACAGCAGAGAAAAGTTAGGCTGGTGTAGAAAATAAATCCCAAACCTCTGAAGTATTACTTCAACAAACTAAATAAATATTTAATAAAATTAAATTCTTTTTGTTTTCACTAACATGAGTAGCTCCCCCCCCCCCCAAAAAAAAAAGTATTCCTTAGAGCTAAATGTCTATTCTACAAATTCTCTGCACTTTCCTGTATTTCATAACCATTTGGCTTTTTCCCAGTGGGCCTAATTCTGGTTTTTCACAACTGTACTTCTGACATGTTCGGCATTTTCCAATCTATCTACCTTGAATACGAACTAAACTATAGATTACTGGGAATAAAAAGTTAAATGACTCTTCAGCTCTTAAGGACTTACCAGTATTGTAGCAAATGGAACATGGCACATTGCTTTCAAGGAGGGAAATATGATTTAACTGACATTTCATCAGTATCTTAGGTCTCAAAGATCGTCTCTCCTATAATACTGAATATTTAATTAGAACACAACCTACAAAGAAGCAAAATTTGACATAATTTTTTCCCAATGTCTTGCCTAAGCTTTAACAATAGTTTGCACCTACAATACGCATTGTAATAGACTCCAATATTATAAGATCAGCTAAGCTATATTAGGGAATTTCAATAACTACTGCCTCCTAATATATAAAGAAGGAGAGAGAAAATTATATTGAAAGACAACAGATTTAATGCAGATAAATTACAGAGTTCAACGCTGTAAGATACTACTGGAACAACAGGTTATTAAACAGGCAAGAACATATTAACGTTTCATGCGTAGAGTAACCATTAGCTGAGAAGAGTTAGAAGAAAGTTCCACCATGAGAAACAGCACACCGTAACTGCTCACAACAGTTGGATGACACTGGCCGGACCCTGTATTGCAACCCACTGAGAAGCGGCAGCTTTTCAAATCGTTGCTGATAAAACACACTAGGAGAATCATGTCCTGGGGTAAAAAGTAGTGGAAAATCAGATATTTTTCTTGAAAATACTGGTGTTTCACACAAGAAATGCAAGCATTAGCACAGATCTGGTTGAACCTGCTGGCAACTCTGATTTTACAGATGTGTAAATCCACAGAAGTCAACAGGGACTTTGTCTATACCGCATACCTCTCCCACCATATCCATACAGACAGAAGTATGAAAATGGATTATCCTTTTCAGGCACATCTGCTCAATCTCTGTCTGTACGCACCTGTGGGCACCTCATAACTGGGAATTTGCTAGAATAACTCATTCCATTCTACAGAAACATGGACATGTGAGAATATTGAGCCTTTTACACCTTGCCCACACTAGAGACCCCTTACCTCTCAAACGACCTAGTATCCTTGCATCAATAAAATACTTCTACTACAGAAAAAACTGCTTCAGAAGAAAGCCAAAAAGGCATAATGGTGAAGCAGCCCTTGGTGGGCTCCTTCTACATGAGGAGAACCTGATTTTCAGGTGTAACAGAGATGCTTTATCGTATTGCTATTGGGGTGAATTAGCCTGAAAGTGCAAGTGGACTGCAAGACCCCTCAGCTCTGCTAGAAAGTGCAGAAGAGAATCAGACAAGATAAAAGGTACCCCAAAGTGTGACCATCTGCTTTGGAGCCAGCTTTTGCACTCTTCACAAGCACGCTTAGTCACAGAATGACAATCCGGGTTGAGGCAGATCCTATACCAGTAACCACTCTCATTTACTAACACTGTAACACTACTAGGCAAGGACAAATCCTGCAGTCCTTCATCTAGCAAAATGTATTTCGCTGGAAGCTTACCCACGTAAAAAGCTGAGATCAACCTCCTCTCATCATTAAATCAGACGCAGACAGATGCTAACACATCAAGCTCTGACCCAGGGCTTGGTTCATAAAGGAAAGATTTTATTAATATTTTAAATCAAAACCAACTTTCTTGGTTAAAAGCAAAACAAAACACACACCAAACTCTCAATGCTCTTATTTTAAGAGCAATGTTTTTTTTTCAGTTTTGCTTCCAACTCTTCCCAAATGACATAAGCAGAACTGCAAACAAGTGGTGTCCACATAGCAACTTCTACCACAATGACACAATTGGTCTAAATTTACCTTGACACCACTTTACCTTAATTCTGCTTCTCCCACATGCACAGGCTCTTGCACTAAGTATTCAATTCCTTCAGCTGACTGTAGCGTCATATATAATTAACCTATACTTGCTAAACTTCATGAGAACTCTTTCAAAGGTAAGAGCCAAAGAGCAGTCTCTGTGAATCTCCTCTCTTTGGGCTGTTGCTGTACTGTCCTGGTGGGCAATCTTTGGATCCAGCACAGTCCTCGGACAAAAATATTTTGTGTTGCTCCATTAAATATTTTCTTTTCAGAATCCATGCTGTTACTTCCTGTCTCTCTTCAAAGCGTGAAGTAAGACTGCTTTATGGATTAAATATATTGCCAATGATTTAGCCCTCCGTATTTCACATTACACATAGCTTGCTAAGATGCTAATAGGCACGTCTCAGCCAAATGTATAATCTCAACTCTACAAAAACCAGCAATATTCTGCCACAGAATCAAATGACCAAACCGTTGCTCTAAATACAAACAAAAACGTACCACGAGAAAATATCAAAATTGCATAAACAGCATTCGTACCACCTCCTTGTATCAGAGCCTGCAACACGCGCACACTGCTGAGCCTTCATGCCGTATCTGCTCAGCATATCGCATTGACTCGCCAGCAGCAGAGGGGATCCTGCAGACCCTCACTCACCCAAAAGTGGCCCCGGCTCCAGCCACGGCGCTGGCCGCCACCGAGCCCGGACGATGTCCCTCTGCAAGGCCGGACCGTGCGCTAGCTGGGAAACTGAACTCCACTTCCAGCAGGAGCCGAAGAGCCGCCCCTGCACGCCCTCCCGGCCATTTACCGAGTTATTTAAGTAAATAACTATTCAACACGCACAAAGATGAAGTAAGTAGCCAGCTAAAAGAAATGTGATGGACGTCATGGCTCTTTCTGCGCAGGACTTTCTTTCATTCAGCAAAGCGCACCAGCGTTGGGATTCCGCTTCCATACTCTGAACCACTTTTTACAGCAAGCGCTGCCAAGACCCATTAGCTTTTGTTTTGTTTTGTTTTTTTTTCTTTTTTAAAGCAAATCTGTAAACACTAAGTATTTTTTCCGCCAAAGTAACTACTGGTGTATGCAAACAACAGCGAAGAGGACAGCGAACGACGGCTGGGCAGCAGCGGGGCGGGGGGGGGTGGGGGTGGGGGGGGTCTCGCCCCGGCTCCGGGCTGTCAGGGTCCCGAGCACACTTCAGCGCTTCCCACGCGCGACTTTACGTTATCAAACGCGCTCCCTGACGACGTCTCGGGTGCGCTTTTGTCTGCAACGGCGAAGGAATAAAGCCCCCGGGCGCCAACGCGACGTTACAGCCGCGTTATAACGGGGTTAAAGACGGCCGCAACCGCCGCGCCGCCGGCCCGGGTCCCGCCGCCGCGCCCGGGCACCCCGCGCCTGGCAGCGCCGCCGCTCCGCGCCCGCCCACCGAGAGGGCCCGGGGCAGCGCGGCCCCCGCGCGGCCGCGGACACCCGCGGAAGGGGCCGCGCGGGGGAGGCGCCGCGCCGCGCCGCAGCGGGGCTGCGAGGGGACAGCCGGCGGCGCGCCCCGCTCCCCTCGCCGCCTCGCACCCCCCCCCCCCCCCCCCCCCCGCCGGACGCGGCAGGAGCGGAGCCCTCCCCAGAGCCGCCGGCGGCCCCGCTTTACCTCGGCAGCCCGCCGCTCCCGCCGCCGCCCCGCCAGTGCAGCCGGCAGCAGCGGCGGCGGCGGCGGCGGCGGCGGCCCCGGACCCCCCGCCCCGCCCCGCCCCGCCCCGCCCCCTGGCGGGGCCGCGCGGCCCCCTCGCCGCGCGCGGGTGGGGTGTGAGGCGGGGGGGGGGGGGGGGGAGCGGGGAGAAGGGCCCCCTCCGCCATTTTGCCCCCTCCGAAGGATGGCGGGGGCTCGGCGGCGTGGGCAGGTGTGGGGCGGGGAGGGGTGGGGGGGGCACGGCCTCGCCCCCCCCCCCCCCCCTCCCCCGGGCGCCGTCAGCCGCCCCCCAAGCCGAGCGGGAGCCCGGTGCCGCCGGCTGAGAGGAGCGGCCGTTGCTGTGCGCCGTCCCGCCGGGGGCAGGGGCAGGGCCCCCTGCCGCCCCCTCGCCGTGCAGCGCGGAGCCGCTGCCGCAGTAGCGCGCTGCGTTTTCGCCGCTCTGCCCGCTGCCTCCGGATAAAGTTTTTTTTCTCTCGGCGAGCGCCCGGGCCGGCCTCGCGAACGCCGGCTTGGGGCACCCTCGGGGCCCGTGGGCCGCCTCCCGCCTCGACGCCGGCGCTGGGGCGACTCTCGGGTGGCTCCTGCGGGCGCGGGGGCCCAACGGGTGGCTCCGGCGGCGCGCGGTGCCGGGCGCTGGATGCCCTGCTAGGGGAAGACGTCCCGAAGGAGGGAGAAAAGGCGTGATGGAGCTCAGGTCGGGATGGACGATCGGCTGCAAGCTTTCCATCCCGGCAGCTCGGCAGCCGGCGGGGCCTTCAGCCTCCTCTCGGCTGCCCTTCATTTCGGCTTAGTGACTGCAACGTCTTTCGGAGATAAACCCGGGCAAAAATACACTCTATTCAGATTTTTGACAGCGGTAATGAGCTCAAGGAAGAATTATGTCAACATTATTAAGTGTAATAAACACATGTCAGCGTTAGGCAGTCTTGTGTAGAAATGCTGGTAAAAGCCATGGCGAACGTTTTATTCGTAATGTCTTTTTAACTTTATGTAGCTGGTGTAATAGGCCCTGTGCTTTGCTGTTGCCTCGATGGAAAATCATTACCCGGTAATAGATGAGCCAGTTCGGAAGGAGAGCCACTGGGATACTGCACGCTTTCATTCATAGATGCTACGTATTAGAGGAAGTAGCAGGAGGCCTGCCAACTTTCCCAATTTAATTATTAAGCTGTCAGTTCCTGACTCCTTGTTTCAACTTCCTGAGGCAACATCTGGCTGTAATAACAAAAATAAATAAATAAAATAAAATCTGATCGTTCACTCAGCAGCATTCTATTTGCAAGGTCCTTTTTACTGAAACTTTCATGAAAAACTCAATACGGGGGGGGGTCTGGACCCGGCATCTCTCTGAACTACCCGAAAGTAAAGACAATAATAGTCTCAGCTGTGATCCACAAGGCAAATCTGTGCAGAAGGCTATATTATATTTGAGCCTTTTTTCAACAAGTCCGGTGGTGTGCATTTTTATCTTCCTAATTCTTCTTTTATTCAGAAGAACATCAATGGTTTTTTCGCTGCATGAAGCTGAATGATATGACTTTGGGAGATAAAAAAATTAAATCTTTTGCTAGCCAAGAATTTTTGCATTTTCATCAAATGTTGCTTTAAAAGGGTAATGGTGGTTTCAGGGAAAAAAAAAAAAAGGCATAAAGGATATCAGATTTAAATGCTACCAAATGTGAGCGAAACACTGAAGACAAGTTTTAAAATATCCATGACTGCGTCTTCACATGTTCTCTGGGTCTGTTTCATATGATGTGACAGCTTTAGCTCACAAGTCGTTATTGCAGTGGCTTTTGGAACAGCATGCCCCTTTTTTTTTCATATCATCACTCAAATATACGCACACGCTTACAAAAATATGTATGTGTATATGCACACATGCACACAGAGAGACAAATACAGAGTGACTCACTGTGTTCTCCTTGCTTAGTCAGTTTTCAAAGTTCCAGCACTGTTTTCTTATTTAAAACGCCTAAAGCCACCTTTCCCACACAGCTTATTTCGCTGTCTGGCTGTGGAGCGTTTGACAAAGCTAGGCCATCTACGTTGCCTCAGCTGGGCTCCTCCTCCTTGGGTCACACTCTCCTAAATGCATATCTGAAGGTCAGGAGGTCAGCCCTGCTATTCATCACACGGCAGCTTGGACTTCAGCGCTGACCCTTTACGCTAGTCCTAGGGAATACTAGAAGACCTTTCTTCCTGGTGGTCACTTGGAGCTAAGGAAGGAGATCGAGATCTGGAGGCAGAGGTCCTGCAAGCCCAAACTGCGATGAGATGGTATCAGGAATGCTGTGAGGTGTCCACCATCGCCCGTGAATGGCATTCTGCACCGTCTGAACGTGGGGTCTCTCCGGTGCTATGGACCGATAGGAGGTGTAGCAACTGTGGTGGTAAGTACAAGTTGGCATGTATGGCAGCAGTGCCTAATTCAGTACCTCTAAGTGTGACTCTTTCCCTTAGTGCTCCCAGAGAAAGCACTCCTTCTGGTTTTCCCATACCATTAATTCTCTCTCCCTTCCATTAAGAAGTTAGGTGTAGCCATCAGAAGAGTCTGAAGTCAATGTTTCTGTCCTTTTTTTTTTTCCTCAGAAGTTTCCTTCCTCTCGTAGCTGCTCTCCACTGGAGCTCCTCGTAATTCCTGGCTTCCTAAGGCTGGCTGGGTCCTTTTTCTTTTATATCCTCCAGTTCAAGCGGCAGAAAGGCTAACTATCCCATTAAGTAGGGCAGACTTAAATCATCGAAAGAACTCTGGATAATCCTTTCATACCTGTCTCCCAACTTCAAGTGAAATGTCTATGCCTCTTTAGTCCTCATAGGAGGGGACCAAATGCTTTATATAAATTCTATTCAAGATTTTCCTGTTTTCCCTACAGTTCATGAAAGATCAGTCAGACTCTTCCTTTAGACTGTAAAGAAGAAAGAAAATAGAGCGAGAGGAGAGTATTAAAAGTGCATTTTCTGGTCAAATTCTATTTATCGTTTTTTCTACCATTAGCCGATTCCCAGGCATAGGGCACAGATTTATTTTTAGAAAAGTCACCTGGGATTTAAAAAAACAAGTCAGACCAAAACAATTTCTTTCAAAATGCTCTGGACCAAAGCAATGTTTCTGAGACAGCAGCAAAGACTGTGCTGTGTCCTGTGACCAGATGCAGCTTTGAAGACTTTTGCATAGTCTCTTGCTATAGGAAGTAGAGTTTGTACTATAGGAAGGAGAATTTGTACTTGTGTGCATTAAGGAGTCTATCATCAATTTCCCTACTTTTTGCTCAGGAGATCCCCTGACAGCTTCTGTTCCATATATGAATTCAGCAATAAAGAGGATACTATGCAAAAAATGAGCAAATCCATTATGAAAAAAAGGCTGAAGAACAATTTAACGCAGAGAATTTCACAATCTGCTGGTGAAGGTCAATAACATGATGGATAAGACTGCAACAGATGTATTTATATATTTACAAATGTGAAACCAGAAATTAGTGTAATCTTAAAAGTAGCAGCTGTTAATTGCCAGCCTCATGTACAGGCACACACTTGGAGAGACTGCTAATTAACTGAATGAAAAACTAGGGGAGTTTCAGCTCCGAGTTACTTGCCATGGACCTAAGAGGTCAAGTGAGAGACACTGATTCCCAGGTGGATCCCAAGCTGGATAAGCTTTCTTGGCTGTAAGGAGGCAATGATGTCTATCTGAAAAAGAACTGCCTATGCAGAAGGAAGCTTTGCCAGGGAAAGTAGGATGTGCACACTTAAATGAACATTTGTTGCAACAGCCAGCACTCACCTAAGGACATGATATAATCCCAAGGTATTAATAATAACAACTCAATCCCTAGCAATATTCCTATTTTTTTTTTTTTTTTCTACAAGATACTGGTAAGAAGGAACATGGAGTCTCTGGACAGAGTTTAGAGCGTGAATTTTGTCTCTGCTGTGCTTACTAGGTAACAGAGATGATATTTTACCTTTGGACATGAGAAATAAAGCTGTGGCGCAATCAGAGCATCATACAATAATAACTGATGGTGGCAGCTGAGGTTATAGGAGTGTCTGCAGCTACAAATATTCAGCTGGGACTCCTTTAGGCTTCTGTGCATCAGCTGGTCTTCTATTATCTCCTTGGGAATTGTACTAAGCTACACATGGGTGCCATGACTTCTGAATGCTTGATAAAGGAAGTAAAAAATAAAGCTAATGAAAAATCCAACCAGTACAATTGATATTGTAAAACCTCCTCTACTGAGCTCAGTAATGACTTGACAAGGGCACACATAAAAGACAAAGAAGGAAGGCATTAGAAGAGCTAACCCATTTGTTATCCGAGAGTTTTCTTCAATGATAATGAGAAGAGTGGGAAAGATAATTAGGTGCATTGTGTTTAAAGAACTGCTCCAGGAGGTTGTCCCCAGGATGCATTGGCAGGGAGTATCAGGTAGCAAGTGTACTGATAAGACAGTACCAAGAACATGGGAGGACCGTTTGGTGGGAGTGAAAGAGGTTGTGAAGGTCTTTAAGGAGTTAGGATGTAAAACTGCAGAAAGCAATGTCAACGTGCAAGAAATCATAGCACCTTGGCATATAGTAAGTGATAATGAACTGGAATCGTAATTACAGAAAAAAATTGTACAGGGCAGAAAAATTCCTACAAATGTGGAGGTAAAGAAAAAAAGAGATCTGGCTAAAGTACTATGGACTTAGCTAATAAGGAAAAACTTGATTTGGATGGAGAAAGAATGAAAACGTAAGTTACAGAAAGACAGATCTCTAAATCAAGCTGTGTTTGTATTTCTGGATTTGTCCCATACATTTATAATAATATGTAATTCCTCCAAGATTTCTGCTAGATCTTCTCTTGAAGGAATTGATGCATCTAATAGGCACGGATCAGTGTTATTTGGGGGTCGCAAATTAAACAATTAAACAACAGGGAACCTTCATTTTTACAGAGGTCCTTAAGGCTGGTAGGTGTGGAATTCGCAGAGTACTTGGATTACACTGCCTTCTACTTTACAAAGCACCACCAAAAAGGTGCTTCCAGAAATAATGAGCAGAAATAAGTTTTGCAGATAGTATGAAACAGCAAAATGTGCTTCTCAAATGGATTTGGTAGTCCAGCCACTAAGGGATGAAAGACTGGGGCCAGCTGCACATACACTGGTGAAATGCAGCGTTGCAGTTTGGCCCCACAAGCTGCGTGTTCTGGCAGAGGAATCCGAAGGGCTGTTATAAGTCAAAGCTTTAGACGTCTTCAGACACTATGAACTAGTGTCTATCCTGCAAGTAATGGAAGGGGTGTACTGTGTAAATCACATCAGTGATCCACGCTTAGAGTTCTGATCAGAGAAGAACAACAAATCTGTGTTACAAAGGTCCCTGTGTCATCTTCTAATGTAATACCACTCAGCCCTCAACAATCCAATACTGTTCTGATAAAATTATTTTTGGATTCATGCTTCCTGAGAAACATTCATGTTTATCAAAAACTGGCAAGGACCTTTGCACCTGCACAGGTGCTGGATGCAAAAGACGTTTATGTCAGTGACCTGGGACAATACTTCAAAAGATGGGTGAATATATGAGTCAGATGTGAGCATGCCAAATGCAGGGCAACAACAAAAAAAAAAAAAAGAAAAAAAAAAAAAAAGAATATTCTGTTCATCTAAGAAAAAATTAGAAAGGTGTAACTATGCACCTGAATAGTGGAAGACTGAATCTAGATGAGGACTTAAAAAAAATCTGAAGTTTTCAGCATAGTACGTGCCCAGCTAATGGGCCTGACCTGTAAGTTATGGAGTCTGTAGTCCTCCATAATTTTAGTCCATCTAAAAGCAGAGCCCTGGGAACGGCTACAGCATTCAAAATCTTTGTAGATGGTGTGTTCCCTGGTTTTCTAGGAGTTTCTATGCTATTGAAACTTGTGTTGCTGGTTAGAATTCTTGTAAAACTAAACAGAGAAAAAGCCATAATAATCAGTGCAAGCAGCCACAGGGATGTATGTGTCTTTATAAATGTGTCTTAATATGTGTCATTTTTAATATACATACATTTTACATATATATATATATAAATACAGAAAAGTTAAGTCCTACCAGCACACTTCTTATTTGTAGTGTTTCAACATACTTCTCCCTGGCTTTACCTCTTGAATTCAGCCTCTAGGGCTGATGTTCAGTTCTGCAATTACTTTTGAAATGACATTCCTATAACCGAACTCCTTAAGTGAGTAGTGTAGAGTAGAGTATGGAAGGATATTTTAGGTGGCTTATTTTAACAGTTACTTTTTACAGTCTTTTACAAGTTGATTGCTGCATGGATGCACATAGTGCACCTACCTTCCCTAGGACCTTATGTGTTAGCAATAAATATTTCATGTAATAGAGAATCTAGAGTGGTAACTGAACCTATATTCTATCGTCCTCCAGTATATCGTTGCATATGCTATAAGTGGGTGACATCGGTTGAAGAAAAGATTAAGCAGAGGCTTGACGGGTAAAGATACCATAGATCCATTGCTGCTGCAAGTTATTGTTTCATCAGAGAATCTGCTCCAGGTTTGTAAGCACTCCTGCAGACACTGCTGAATGACGGGGCATGGTTCATGGGCTGAAACATAGGTTTCTAGTCTCCTTCTGGAGAGGGATCTGGTGATTAGGAAGGATACCCTAGGGCATCTCATAATGGCACCCAACACCTCTGTCACTGCAAGCCTTTAATGTCCCTAACTTGGAGTCAATTGTACACCAAGCATCTAGATGCTTTCTGGCCATCTTTTCAGAGGATCACATTGAGTCTTAAGTATTTCATTCTTTTATGCTTATTTGGAAATAATTATCTCCAAAACAATACAAACAAGTAAGTAAACAAACAAGAATACCACTAGGGCATCTTCTGTAATAGAGACCTTAGGCATAAATTGTTTACTTATGGAGGATAAAACATAGCTATTTATCTATGTTAACCTTTGACTACTTTCTTAGTCACATGGAACAGGTTATTAAAAAAAGAAAGGGTGATGTATAGGGATAACAGCTACTCCAAGGAGGATTGCAAAATCATGCTGTCACTGTTTCATTCAACCCAATGAGGTCAGAGTCTTCTAATTAAATTCGGTGAGTTTTACATCAAGCCTTCAGTCTGCATTCTTGGTTGTCATAAACACAGTTGATATTTGTTATTATTTATGCTGTAGTATGTTTCCGAGTGTGTTTGTGGTTTGTGCAAATACAGGAAGAAACAGACTTATTGCTATGGGGATAAAATGTGCCTTCCTCCCTCAGGAAAATATCCCTCTGACAGCTAGACTTGGTAAGCGTTACCGAGCTTCATCCATTGCTCGTATCTGACTGTAATTTGCTGTGGAGCATTCTTCTATAGCCTCCTATAAGGAATAATATGAAAATTGTATTGAATCATGTTCAGGATTGAAAATAAAGGGTGACGGAATGGGCACCACCTCCACAGCCTCAGCTAGAAGAGGCAACCCACCTCTCCTGGCCGGCAGGGGCCGTGCAGTGAGAGCTCCCTCTTCCGTTGCAGATAGCTTTCATCACCGGGCATATTCTCATTTTAGCCCAAACATCTGGTTCCCTGTTAGATTTTGTCGTTGCCCTACTTAACTCACATTTCCATTTTAAATGAACATTATTCCGTTGTGTTCTTTTACGGCTTGTTATTGTTTTGTACTGTGGCATTGCTTGGGCTTTCCATTGACTAGCACAAAAATCAATACCTCTTCTACAGAAAAAAATCTGAATAAGCTGAATGCAAATAATACAATCATCAAGGCACCATTCAAATTAAACTGAAAAAAAACCCAGAAATGCACAACATACTAAGACCAGCCTTCTCTCTTTACGGCCAGTTGTATCATTGGCATTTATGATCTCAGTGAAGTTTTGTTTAAAATGTTGTCAGCTTTTGTAAACATGGAAAATACTTCTTGGAATGATTTATACACATGGGTTTATTTTTTAAACAATTTATTTACTTCCTTCATTTCAATATGCTCACAAGGTGATTCTGAAACTTGTTTATCTGACAAGGTCCAAGCACAAACATGAACTTGCAATGCTTTGCTTTCAAACACAATAAAGAATAATTTTGATAAGAACTATTTATGTTGGAAGTTGTGTTAATATCTCCCATTAATATGCCTTCTCCTGTGGCATTATGTTCTTCTCTTTCCCCAACTGACTGGTTCATGTACGTAAGTCTTTGGGGAAAGAACAGTCATTTGCTAAATGCTTTTACAGCCTGTAGCACAGGAGGGTCCTGACCTGACTGGTCTTTGGCCTTAGAATATTTTAAAGGAATTTGTTATTATTCTTATGTGTAATATATAATGGAAAATTTCCATTGCTCTCATGTTTTATTGAAGGTTATTTTTCATCCCACTTAAATATGTCTTAGTTGCCCTCAGAGTGTCAGGTTTACAGTACAGCAGCTTCTGCAATACAGTCATGGTACAGATTACATAGAATAATGGTTGTGTTATAGTAAGACTTGAGGAAATAGCGTAACATTTTGAAGTCTTGCAGTGGCAGCAGAGATTACACACTGTAATGACATTTTCCCTTTGTTTGGACTCTGCTGGGTAGCAAACATCTGAAACAAAAATCCTCTGTTTATCTCCAGGCAGTTACAGTACTACCAGCAGTGCATGCTCCTCTGAGTTTGCCTTTGTTCAACTCTGACCAAGGATGAGTGAGCACCATTTTGAATATGAAGGCACTTCAATTTTCACGCTTATTCAATCCTGGGCCTCTGCTGAGGCTATCCTAGTATAAGTGCCACATATAAAAATGGCATTATGGTATGCATTTGTCCTCAAAAAGTTCAGCCACAACAATAACTGATGTGTCTGCATAAAGCATACTTATGTGTGTGAGAGAGAGTGTGTATGTATTTTCAGTGAGATTCAAACAAAATAATGTGTACAGACAAGTTATTTGAATATTTGTCCCTTTGCATTTGAAAATTCTGGACTCTGCAACCAGCAATTTCTTTGCCTTCCCACAGTGTATTTTTAGTCCAAGCAGCCGCAAAATTCTCTGAACACTCAGCTGGCCAAATCACTTCAGGACTGTAAGAGCTCAAGGCAGCTCCACTGTCTTGTATTTTTACGTCCACAAATTAATGAGAAATGCTATCTTTTTCATTTAGTAGTATTGTCTTCTCCATTTGGATTTATTATACACCAGAGAAAATGTCTTTGGAATTTCTTATTGGCAGTGTGCTGAGAAAAAAAATGGCAAGACTTCAGAAGTTTATATCCTAAATTTCCAGGCAGGAAGGCAGGCAATATAGCAGTCATGAGTCTTTCGGGGAATAGATCTTGACCACACTGGATATTTAAGGTTTCATTGCATCTAAAAAAACCATAAAGAAGAACTGAAAAGAACTCCTCCTCCTTTTCAAGTTTCACATCTTAATTTGCAACCGTGAAAGTCACTTTTAGCTCAGTTTTCTCCACATATAAAGCTGACATGGCGGTGCTATCTTTTTTGCCAGTCCATCTTCCACATTAATTTTTTAATCCAGTGACCATCCTCCATTAAATTAGTCAGAAGTCTCAAATATATAAGTTGTTACAAGTTTATGAACTTCATGCCTAGGTGGAGGACAGAGACCTTGCTGGTGCTGCTGCCAAGGGAAGGAAAGTCAGCCCATGTGGGATGCGGTGTTTGAGAGTACACGTGCCCACTGCCTGGCCAACCAGCCAGCAAATGCCAGCCAGTCCTTGAAGACTTTTCTTCACCTGGCAGCATAAATAAAGTGTAGATGGGGAGCACAGGAGGGAGCTGATGGTCTGGTGGATACATCAGAAGGTTTTGTAGGAGGTGAGCTAATGATCTGAAAAGAATAAGAGGATTTTATGGTGGAAGGCAGTAAGATCAGGGAGAGGCACAGATACAACAGCAGAGGAATTTGTGTAAGAGGAAACCTAGCTAGCGGGGGTGATTTTGGAGAAGATGTAGGACACAAGTTTATAGGAAGCAAGGATGCCTTAGTACTGCTGTTACAACCTGCTTACTGTAAATGTAATTGCTTGTAGATAATAGGAGACAATAATTGTAAATTACAAAATGTAATGCATAAACTGTAGTTTATATATAATATGAGACAATATCCTCCCTGTTAACAGGCTTGAAGTTTAATGTCTTACTAGATTATCATGCCAATAACGAAGTTTCGTTATTTAAAAGAGATACATTATGGGAAAAACAATCATAGCAGCAGTATTCAAGTAGTTATCCACTCTGCAGTTTTCCCATATTTCCAAGCTGTTAGTAGTTTTAAAAGAAGCTATAATTACATTAAATACTTCCCAGTGTTCAAAAACTGGAATTGCTCAGCTTTCCACTAGGTTATTATCCTGCAGTAAACATGGGTGACGTGTTCAGTGTAATCACAAATAAAAAAGGAAATGGCCTAGTCAACACTGTCTCATTAAAATGATGACCGCACAGCAGAAAACACTGAAAAACATTTCACTTTTATATTAACTATTGAAGAATATTAATTTACCCATAACTCTACACCAATGGTATAAATTTAGGCAGCGCACCTAGATTTTCCTTTCTCTAGCTCAAGATAAATACTTAGTCTCATAAAAAGTAACTGATTTTACCAGTGGGATTAGATCCCTTTACCAGTAAAATACTGGCGGCTGTAAGGAAGAAGACACTATAGTCAGACCTGTGAGACCATGTATAGATACAGTATTGTCATAGGAGAATATCTGACTCTCCATTCTGTCCACCCCATCTTGCTTGTTGGTTTGCTTATCTCAGTAACATCATATTTGCCAAAGGAACCCAAAAGAAGAAAGTAACCTCAAAGGTAGGAAGGCTATGGTCAAGAGCAACTAAATGTTACAACCACTGGAAATCCAAGATGCACAAGTCCAGAATAAAATGGAGAATTTCCATCTCCAGTGTAATTTCCATGGGAATATGCTCCAGCCAATGCTGGCAATTTACCAGAATGTTAGGAAGAAAAGTTAGATGAGCGAGTGAGCACCTGACAAGGAGTCTAGGTATATGACGGAAAGTTTTCCCCATCAACAGGGATCCCAGAAGTTACAACAAAGCAGTTAATCTCTTCCTTACTCAGAAGACAGTGGTGAATATTTAGGGATATTCGTGCTGGATGCCAGCCCACAGACTCCCTCTGGAAACCAGCTGCTGTAAGAAAATGAGGGTATTAATAAAAATAGCTAAGGAGAGAGCAGGAAGATCAGGGCAGTCATCTCAACAACAGACAGAAACAGAAACAAATGTCATGGAGGAGTGGAAAAGGCTCTTTTCCTCCCTGTGCAATGGTGCTAGCATGAGAAAGTAAGTGAACAAATAATATATGCAAGGCAGTGGTAAAACCAAACATATTTGGAAGAAAGAGCCACTGCCTTTAAATCCTGTGCTCATTTTTTCCTCTGTAGTCTTAATATGAGAGCAATAAAATTGACATTGCATAGACAATGCAGGTAATATTTTCCTAGAATACCTTAGTGTAGAATTTGTGTTTGTAGCTGCATAACTGATCACAAAGTTTTTTTTTGTCTGTGGTAAGAAAAGGCTGTTATAAGTTAGGGAACTTGATGGATCAAGGCTGTTACAAGTTAGGGAACTTGGTGGATCATAAAGAAATACACTTTATGGCTAGGCAGAAAATACCATCTTGTAGAGGGACAAATCATAGTATATATACCACTGTGGTTCTCAGAATACAGCCTTGGACTGGGCCTTGTGCAAAGGAGTACATTCAAAACATTTTCTAGTCACCAAGATATAGATGTATTAGAATTGGAGGTACAAATTCATGCATTTTGGTGTATGTCTGTGGAGCCAAAGCAAGGTAGGCTTACAGCAATATTCAAAAAAGCTCATGTTAAAAACCCCTTTTTATCAGTGACCTTTCCTTTAGAATTTCTGTGATAACACGTGGGGATATCACATTAAGTTTCTTAGTATAAAACTGAGCACTGAACAGACTTTTAGAAAGATTATGGTGCTAGAGGGATATTTAATGGTGAAATCACTTACTGTAGTACTCATTTCTGAGAGCAAAGGTCTGAAGTGAAATGAGTTTGGTGATCTTAGATTAGTCTTCGGTGGGCAGAGGTCCATGTCTGAAGTCAGCTACATGTATAATTAGGTATAATTTCTACATCTGTTCAATAGAGGTTAATTGAACTATCATAATAATCGAATTCCACTACTTCTGATTTTTCTATTCAAAGTGTTCCTGTGAGATCAGAGTCAAGTATTCATCATCTAACACATTTGTAGGAAATTCCTGTTGCATTTGGTATTTGGTTTGCGGGTTAATGCAGGGCATTGGCATTTTTCAGACATCTGAGCACAAATACACATCCAATCTTCCAAAATAAACAGGCAAAAGAAAGAGCAAAATATGTGCTACATGTACATAGATTCTATACTGAAAATTCCTCATAACTTAAAGAAACAGTCAAAAGCAGATAGGAACTGACAAAGCAGGAAAGATCTAATGATCTCACCCATGTATTCTGCAAGAATTTCACTCTTCCTGTGGCAGTATTTTAGACTCAGACTGTATTGTAAGTATTCAGTAAGTAAACATTGTGCATTAATTTTGAGCCTGGAATAATACAGCTTTATTTTCTTTCTACAGTCACAGGTGTGCAAACATATGACAAAAGTATATGCGTGAATGCTGTGTATATTTACTCTTCTGTGTATGCAAGCAGTTACACCCATTTTACAAGGCTACTGTTCACTCATTCAGAAAACTAACAGGTTTTCTTTTACCGCTTCCTTATGAGAAAAAAAGTCGACAGGCACCGTGATGAACAGCATCCAATTATACATTCACCTGGGATCCAACATTATTGGATTATTCTTGGCTCACTACACTTGTCAGACCCACTCTTCAAATTTTTAAGGAAACAACATTTGCTTTTCATTTACTGAGTTTAGCATTTATGAATAGTACAGACTTTTGATATTGAAGTTCTCTGTGCATTGAAGTAGGCAAGCTACTGAAAAAGTTTTTTTGACAGAATAGGTGGGAAAGGTATTCTCCATTCCCATAAAACTGTAGGCTTCTCAGCTAGGACTGCCCGCAGGGGTGTCAGAGATGGTCAGGGAGTGCAATTTCACCAGAACTCCTTCAGAAATTTAGACAGCTTATTAAAAATAACAAAAAATAAAAATATTCCATCTGAAAAAAAACCCAAAACATTATTGGCAATACTGCCATTTTGTCTCTAGGGCTTTATGAACATTAAGCTTGAGTAACCCTGATCTGTCCGCTCACTGCGCTACTTCTCTCATGGTACACAGGTTTGATATTAGCAGTGTCTTGCTTCGACGTAGCATGGGAATTATCAGAGTTACTGACCCTCTGGGGAGTCCAGCTCATAGTGGGAAATAGAGGCAAGGCACAAATATATAACAATTACTAAATTACCATTTTAATTTTTTATTTCATTAATCCTCTCCAACTATTGAACTTTTTGCTTATAAATAATTTCTTTTTTAACTAAAAGTGCAAGTTTCTGAAGAAAGTTTGGTTATCAATCCATTTTACTTTTAACTACAAAATAATTTTCTGAAGAAAGTCTCATTACCAACCTATTAGAAACAGGACTGGTGTTACTAACTGTTTTAACATAAGTCTGTAACTAGTTATCTCATAAACTTTTTGACTCAGTCAGGCTGGTGGGACTGAATCCAGTGGTGTTCCTGTTTGAACAAATGGAGTCAAGAGTAGTGCAAAGTTTCAAGAGTGCAGAGAATGCAGGACTGATCCCTATGAACACACTTAACATTTTTTGCAACTCAATCCCATAAACCAATTTTAGTGATGCAAAGAAGTTCACTGTCTGCTAAGTCATTGTGAATCATAAAGTCCCCATTTGTGTGGTATAAATCAACATAACTATTCAACAATTAAATCTACAATGAATATATTTTTTAAATTACCAAGCATTATGTTTCATTTTACAAGCTTGCACATGCATTCTTTATAGCTTACTGTCATGTAATGCTTTATAAATGATACTTGATAAACAACAGCTGTATAATCTTAGAAATATTCATCAAGAGGCACATGTATCCATGGTAAATCACTTCTGACTTGTACAATGCTGGTGGCTGGCATATAATCTTCTAACTGCTTGCATGTGGAACATAATAGGACATGGCACTATACTTCTGTGAGACCAAAATACATTCAGAAAACATACTTGGGTATCAATTGCAAGCAAGAATGAAAAATGTTTGTCAAGTGCACAGTTCCGAAGTGTAAATCTCATAGTAGATGCTCTATTTATGGGACACCACTATGCATATTTTACATACTGTTTATTTTTAAATTGGACTTTATTACACTAATTTTCACAGTTTGTTGGCACTGAAAACTAAAGCTTAGTGAAGATGTGGTATTAGGGATTGAGTTTGCTCTCCCATAAGCTAAAACAAGCTGCAACTGCTGTATTTCTCTCAGCTGTTAGAGTTCTACTAATTCCCTAGGTTATGTCATAGTTTGTTTCCTATCTGTTATACACGTTTCAGCTTTCAGAAAAGTTCTTGTGAGGCAGAATATAGAATAAGAGGATTCAGCTATTCTTTCAGATGCTTCTGTACAACTTCTGCAGAGCCAGATACCATAGTTCATATGTCACACTTGAGTTTTGGGGAGGAAGAGATAAGGAGAGAAGGGCATCATTCACACGCTGATGGCAACCCGGTACTGTTGCTGTTACATAGCAGTTGGACTAAAGAATTGAAGTGCACTATGATCGCTACCTTTGGGCTCTTCGCTGAATTGAATTGCTTGCTATAGCAGCCTCACCTCTGTTTTATTGAGACTGTGCAGTTTGTATTTAACATTTACACTATACAGTTACAGCTATTGTTCAAGAAGCACCACTATTTATCCTTTATTTAGGATCTTCTGAGAAAGCCAAAGTCTGAGGTACAAACCGTATCTACTCTACTCACACAGTAATTTCCATGACACAGGTTATGCTGGTTTGTTTTTTTTTTTTTGAATTGTGGATAGGATTCCCCTCACCTAATCATATAAAACACACCAAATGTAAACCTCTCCGCTAGGCTTTCCTCTAATAGCCAATGGAAAGAAACAGATCAATTAATTAAGAGTCAAATTAATCCCATCCTCAATAGTACCCAAGAAAAGTGGATGAACCTCCCTGTAGGGGATTCTGTCCCTCTCTGTAGACTCTAGAGGCAGCCTAAAAGGCTTCCTTGGAGCAGAAACATACTTTTTATAGGGTAGTGTGAAGTGAGATGACTGCAGCCAGCTGTGCCCCTCTTAGTCTGTGTGCAGTACCCACCCCTTGCCACAGTTGCCCTTAGCTACAAAGCACATCAGGTTTGTGTGCACATTGCACAATTTACCCCAACTGTGCAAATCAGATGTAGTTCAGGAAAGCGGCCTACTTTACCTGGCCTTCTCTGTCCACCTAAAATTATGAAATTAATCCAAGAGTGGGTAAACAGCTTTTGCATGAGTTACATGAAGTGGTAGGAAACTTGTTTTCAGGATAACTCTACAAGAGCTGGAGCTGTCTGAGGAAGATGCTACTTGAACAGGCTTTCTACTAGTTGTTTGCATCCACGATATGCACTTAGAGGAATTTCCTGTCTCTGCAGTTCTGCATGTGTGTCCGTGTTATGCCAAAACATCTCAGGTTTTTGACAGTAGTTGAAGGATCCTCTTATCTCCACCCTGAATAGACGAAAAGCTGGAGCATATCTTTTATTCTCTTACAGAAGCAGATCTTAAGTAGGAGCTCTCAACAAAAGAGATCATAGAATCATAGAATTATTAAGGTTGGAAAAGACCTCTAGGATCATCAAGTCCAACCGTCAACCCAACACTACCATGTCCCCTACACCATGCCCTGAAGTGCCACATCTACAGGTTTTTTGAACGCCTCCAGGGATGGTGACTCCACCACCTCTCTGGGCAGCCTGTTCCAGTGCCTGACCACTCTATCTGATCTAAACCTCCCCTGGCACAGCTTGAGACCATTTCCTCACATCCTATTGCTAATAACTTGAGAGAAGAGACCAACACCCACCTCGCTACAACCTCCTTTCAGGTAGTTGTAGAGAGCAATAAGGTCTCCCCTCAGCCTCCTCTTCTCCAGACTAAACAACCCCAGTTCCCTCAACCTCTCCTCATCAGACCTGCTCTCCAGACCCTTCACCAGCCTCGCTGCCCTTCTCTGGACACGTTCCAGCACCTCAATGTCCTTCTTGTACTGAGGGGTCCAAAACCGAACACAATATTCAAGGTGCGGCCTCACCAGTGCCGAGTACAGGGCACAATTACTTCCCTACTCCTGCTGGCCGCAGTATTCCTGATACAAGCCAGGATGCTGTTGGCCTTCTTGGCCACCTGGGCACACTGCTGGCTCATGTTCAGCCAGCTGTCCACCAGCATCCCCAGGTCATTCTCCGCTGGGCAGCTTTCCAGCCATTATTCCCCAAGCCTGTAGCGTTGCATGGGGTTGTTGTGACCAAAGTGGAGGACCCAGCACTTGGCCTTGTTCAACCTTATACAACTGACCTCAGCCCATTGATTCAGCCTGTCAAGATCCCTCTGCAGAGCCTTCCTACTCTCAAGCAGATCGAGAGGATGCACTTGATCCCCTCGTCCAGATCATTGATAAAGATATTAGACAAGACCAGCCCAACACTGAGCCCTGGGGAACACCGCTCATGACCAGCCACCAACTGGATTTAGCTCTGTTAAACCTATAGACTTGCAGTCTACAGATGCTGCAGAGAAAGCCTCCTGGCAGCCAAATTAAGAGAGGAACTTCAAGCTGAGGGGAAAACTGCATACCTCTGAGACAAATAGTGGAACATTAAGCAGTTTTTCTCATTTATCAAATCTGAATTTGGAAATATGACTCACATAAGAAAACAAATTTGGTAGCTTTGTTTCCTGCTCATCAGAATTTATTATTAGGAAGTGCAGAAGATAGCTTTTCTTAGCCTTTTTTTTCAGACTTGAGGAATTTCAATGATTTCATTGGCACCCTATCTGTTGCATTGGCATCTCTGGTTTTATCTGTGCATTATGTCCATGTCTGTTTGTGAACAGACACAGCTCCTGCCACATATTTACCCCTGTAACCTGTTTTAGGCCTTTTTAAACCTACTCAATGTGCTTTTCAACAGTTTCACTTCTTTTGAACATTTCTGTGACCTGTAGAAATAAATACTGGATCTGCTAAACTCAGTCTAAGAGCAGAAGAGTTCTTATCAGTCAACACTTTTGCAGAAATTAGAGCAAGTAGTAAAAGTAAAAACACAAAGTTAAAATGTTTCTTTAGTGAGGAACATACTAAATTTATATTTTGACAGCAGCAGAGAAAGAGGCAAGTATTCATGACTTAAAGTTACGTCTCAGTTCACTATTAATGTCACCCTGCTAACAACATAGGACAAAAAAAGCTTTACAGTGTATATTACTGCCAATTAATTCTTAACTATACAAGACCTTCCCTTCTAGGTGACATGAAGGTTTCCAACAGAAGGCAGTGACAGGTACTTAAAGAACAAAGCATGTAGAGGCATCTCTTTCCCTTCTATACTATTCTAGCTTTTGCTGGTTGTTTGGATTTCCTGGAACAGAGGCAGCATCTGTAGAATTGTGTTTAAAATTCATTAATGAATGTCTCCTCCAGGTACTCATCTAATTCTTTTCTTGATTCATTTTAATTTTGGTGTCCACCCTAAAGCAACAAGTTCCACAATTCTATTGTGTATAAAAGCATTTTCTTCTAAAACTGCTGCCATCTGAACATTCTCTAGTTCTTAATATTGTGAAAAATAGTGAATAACAAAGTGAATAACAATTTACTACCTACACACTTGACATATTTTTTTGTTTTATAAATCTCTGCCATGTTTTGAACCTAACCTGCTCTGTAGCTTTTTTGCCAAGATTATTGCCATCTTTGCCTCTGTTTAATTCTACTGAAAGGTTTTTGAAACAGGATCACCTGTTACACATCCAAGTTTTATTAAGATGTTTTCTGTTTTGTTCTCAGTTCCATTCCTAAGAAGTCCTAACACTCTACTTGCCATCAGCGATGGCATCATCTGGCGGATGATCTTGTAGTATGAACCCCAGTAACCCTCAAATCTCTGTCCAGGATGGAGATAGTTCATTCAGAGTCCATTCTTTTTATGATCAGGACTGATTTACTCAAAATACATTACCCTGCACTTACTGATATTGAACTGCATTTGTCACCATTTTATTTCACTGTCCTTTCCAGTGAGCTCTGGAAGTCCCTGCTGTCTTACATCCCAGGAAGTCCCTTTGCCAGGTAGCACAGGAGAACGATGAACAGTACAGATCCAACTACTGGTATTTAGGGGACGTGTTGGTTGAGAAAGTTGACCACTTAGAGCTATTCTTTGTCATCTGCCTTTAAGTAATTACTAATCCATGGCAACAGCTTCCCATTAATCCTGTGTTAATTTATTTTGTAGAAGCATTTAATGAGGGAATATGTCAAAAGCCTTTTAAAAATCCAAGTACATTAAGCATTAGAATCACTGTAATCTACATGCTTGTGGACAATTTTAAAGAACTCAAATGCATTTGTAAAGAACTTATTGCCTCAGTAGAAACTGTGTATGATGCAAGATATTGTGTTTGTCCGGGTATCTATTCATTTCATCCTTTATTACGGTTTTACCATTTTGCCTGTACAGAGACCAGACTTGCAGTGTATAGATCCAAGATCTCTCTGGAGTCCTTCATAAAGATTGGTGTCACATTTCCCACCTTCTGTTCCTCTGGCAATAGGTTAGACACCACTGTGAGTAGTTTAGCAATTTTATATTTGGGTTCTGTTATAAATCTTCAGTGAATACCATCTGTTCCTGGAGATTTCTTACTGTTCAGTGTGTCAGTTTGCTCTAAAGCCTTTTCTACTGACACTTGAATTCCAGCCAGTTCCTCAGCCTTATCTCCCATAAGGAATGGCTGATATCAGGACCTTATTCTCTTCTGTAATGAACACTGATGCAATAAATTAATTTAGCTTTCCTGCAATAGCCTCATCTTACTTGAATGTTCCTTTCATACCTTGATTGCCTATTGGTCCCATCTGACTCTCTGTCAGGCGTTCTGGTAATGGTATGTTTGAAAAAAGTTTTATTAATAGGTTACCTGTCCGTACTGTTACTCCTTCAAATCCCTTCTGGTCTGTCATATGGCATCTCTACATTTAGCTTGCTACTATTTATTATCCTTTCTAGTCTGTTTGTTAGATGTAGCTCCCAATCTTCACTTCTGATAGCTTTCTCTGGTCTGCTATTTAACATAGGTCAGGTGCGGTTTTTTCCTAATTTATATTTTTCATGGTAGCATAAGTTTTCGCTGTATCTCTAATATAGGAACTCTTTAAATGTTCTCCCTGCAAGTATTTTACCTCACTGATTGTTCCTTTTAATCTTTGTTTCACTAGTTCATCATTTTATATTCTTCCTATTTTTAAAGTTTTTGTTATTGTGGCAAATTTGGGGCCTTTGCCCTTCCTATAAGGATAATGAATGTGGTCACTATTAGGGTACTCTGTATGGGTATATATTTGTTCCCTGGGTAGCTGCTCCACAAAACAGTCATTTCTGATACCAAAAAAGATTCTCACAGAAAAGAATGTGCCCAGAAGTAACATTTTTTAGGGTAAATGAATATATTTTCAAAAAGTCTACTTACTTTCATTTGCAACAGAAAAAAGTTAGTAAAAAAAAACAAAACCACTACCTGGATTTTGACCCTTTCTACCTAAAATTACAAAAACTTTATATGATGTTGACTGTACTATCTACTATGTAAGTATCAACATTCAAATTCTAAGCTTGATTTTACTCTGGAAATTGTATTTTTTTTTCTTAATGCAGTGTAACTTTGATAAGTTCAGTGGATCTGCTTCTCTGATTTATACTGAAGTAGATCAGAATCAAGTCCTAAATCTGCAGATATGCCTAAAAGAGGTGCTATATTTTGTTGTAGTTGCAGACATGTGCACTGTGTGGTCATTTTCAAATAGCCTTTTATTCCACCTGCTTTCCTCCTTCATAGTTGTTTTAAATTTATGGCTTACATGATTTATTTTTCAGTGAAATTACGACTGAGAATCAAGAACTCTACAAATCTTCTGACTAGCGAACTTTCACCCTCCCTGCTAATTTGTGTACTTATGAAGGAATTTAGCCATAAATCACCAATAACACAGCTATCTTAGCAAAACCAAATGTCATCCATTCATTTGACTATCGGTCTCAACACAGTCAAAATGCCAAGGGGTGAGCAGGAGATGAGTGTAAGTGCTACACAGCGGTGCATTTAATTTTTCCATTTGTCATATCATGTCAACTCATACTCTTCAACTTCTTGCCACTTAAGACATAAGCTGAAAGAGCTGTCAATATAATCTTCAGGACATCTACAAACAAATTTAATCAGCTGAACACAAGGGTGACTAATAAACTCCAAGGAGAATCAGGAGTCTTCTCTGGAAGCAGAAGAGATCTCAGTGCTTTGCTCAGGAGTGTATCTGTGTCATTGCCCTGCAGTCTTGTACTAAGTGCTTTCTTCTGATGTTTTGCACCAGTGGACACGACTCTCCACCTGCATGTTTTACCAGGAATCCCATTCAGTCATCACAGTACCATGGATTTCTGCACAGAAAAAGTTCTGAACTTTGTGGAGTTATCAGAAAAATTGCAAATTAGAGCAGTTTAAAGAACTGATAATAATAATACAAGAAAATCTATAGAGTGAAAAAGTGAGAATGGTAGTAACAGATCATGGAACTTTTCTCCAAATTAAATGCATATTCAATTCCGGTACAGTTTCTGCCATTTGGTCACTTGTGTAATGTGGAAGTCCTTTTCTTATACAGCGAAGTATATTTAGTTAGCTTATATCTAAAAATCTAAGAGGAGGTTGCTGTGGAACCTTCTTCTTGTACCAGAATTGGTCTTGCTCAGAGCCAGGGAGGCAACTCCTATGTTTCTGTGCCAAGACAGCTTCTCTCTTTATGTCAGTCTTAAATGTTCAGGAATTGGAAGACAAGAAGGTGCTTTTCTTACTGAATATTTTGTTGCAATAGAGAGAAATCTAGACTCTTCTGACAGCTACTGGCACAAAGTTCTGGCAAGCCAAAGCTGATAAAAGCCAGCTCTGATTATGCCTGTTTCTTGCCATCAAGTGTTGTGTGCTTCTGTCATTCTAAGTAAATCCATCCAACTCATGAATCATAATCTATCAGAGGTTGCTTTTATCTTTCAGATTCCAGTGATATCTATTCTGTACCTCTGCTTCCTGCTTTTACACCTAGTATAAACCTTATGTGTAGTTATTACTTAACTACTCAACTGCTCACTTGGTTTTTACATGTGGAATTAGATTTAAATAGCTAACAAATAAAAATGTTCCTGAAATTTCATTTTATGTCTGTAATGAAGAGTTAAATGTCAGGACAAGCTATAACTATTTTTGCTTCTTTGTTTAATGAGGGCACATTTCTTGGACTGTATTGTGTGCCATTTTTTTTTCCCTCCTTTTTATAATGAAGAAAGGTTTCACGTTCAGTTTAGATCAGTGCTAGTGTTATGTAGCCCTGGCAGCTAGCAGAATTAGACAAAAGAAAGATAAAAATGTAATATTGCTTCTTTTTTATCTTCCATCCTATTACTGCTGTTTCTCTTTTCAAGAGAGGGGACTTCAAGACTTTGGCTCCATTTAGTGCCTATTTATTTGTTTATGCTCCTCGTCATGAAGAGCTGTGTTTCCCGAGTGCGATATCCCTGCTTTATGGGTGTCATCTCTGTGTGCTATTGAGAAGAAATTCTTGAATTCATACCTTCATTACCGGTCTCCTTTCCTCAGCCCACTATGAGTAGTAACACAGTTTCTCTCTAGTGATGCATTCTTCTCTGGTTCTAAAATCTTGGGTTTGTACACAGCAGTTTTAACAATATGTACAAGTATTATGACTATTGTATCTTATCAGAGGTAGGACATGATGCGAGGAAGGGGCTGCTTGTAAAAGAAATTATAGTGCATAGTGCTTTGGCTCTATATCCTGCAGGTAAACTGACTGATATTTTAATTTCCTCTTTTGAAAGCTCTGTAAATGAAGGTTCTGAAGAAAATATATAACTTTGGTTATCATACTTTATAGTTATTACTGTGTACACATTAAATGTGAATTAATGCTATAAAACAGTACATTTCACATAAAAAATACTGTGAATTTCACTGCTGTTGCTGACATGGCACATGTATCAATGTAATTATGGGTTACAAATCCTTGGTAAGAGAGGCAGCGTTACAGTTTTTGAAATTCCCCCATTATGTGAATTCAGAAAGAATGCTGCAGCTTGTATTTAATTTATCTTGTCTGGTAGGCCTTTCAAAAAAGCAATATTGATGCTGGATTTATCTTTAGTTTGATGACAGTCAGAGTAAATAAGCATGTGGAATGTACTAGTGCCAATGAAAATGTTGGGGCTTGCTCCTCTCTGGATTAGTCTGATGGTGTGAAACCGTCACAGACAACTGAGCAGAAGAGCTCTGAGGCGTTTTGCCTCTCCAGGGCAGTTACAGGCCTAACACATCAAGAAGCTCTCAGATTAGTACTCATTGCATTTGTTTCCACTCCACATATTTGTCTCAGGATGACTGAACTATGTTGGTTTTTTATAAATCATTGATCAAAAATGTTTCGTTTTAAATAGTTAAGCAGAAGAACAGTGAATCTGCAAAACCCCGTATTCTGATGACAGCAAACAGCAGAATTAGGTGTGCCCATACCTGTGTATCTTAGGACTTGGAAAAACAACTGAGTTATGATGACTTAAAGAACTGCTGAGTATGTGACCATATGCATCTCCTTAGCCTGCTGAAAATCTCTAGCAGAGGTTTAATCCGGCACATTTTACTTCATGCTTCCTATGAGTGAGAAGTATGCAGATAGTCAGTTACCATGGCTCAGCTGAGCTATATCTCAACCAGCTGGGATAATTCAGCTGTGCATCTGAGCCTGTGACAAAGTTATTTATTCTATTAACTTATTATTTGTTCTACTGTGTCCTTCATTCATTGCCAGTAGAGAATGAATATGGTCTTCTTACCTTTGTGATTCACTCATAGCGCTGGAACAGGTTGCCCAGAGAGGCTGCGGAGGCCCCATCCCTAGAGACATTCAAGGTCAGGTTGGACGGGGCTCTGAGCAACCTGATCTAGTTGAAGATGCCCTGGCTCATTGCAGGGGGGTTGGACTAGATGACCTCTAAAGGTCCCTTCCAACACAAACCATTCTATGAGTCTATGATATCCTGTCTAAATAAAACTTTCACACTTTCTTCCAGCATCCATAATCTACTTTATTTCTCTTGCTGATCCATTTAAGTGTGGAATTTCCTTCCAGTTCTGATCCTCTGGTCAGTCAAATCCCTCCTTCACTATCAAGACTTCCAAAAAGCTTACCTATGTTCATCTGTTAAGGTAAGAAATGTTGTCATGACCCTAGTGTTTAGAAAAATCCATGTACCCTAGTGCTTGAGGAATACCCTAGATGAGGAGTAAGTCAGTAAATTTATTGGATATACCACTAGTTTCCAATAAGTGAAGAGCAGTTCCCTACACATCAGTGCCAGAGGTGAGTTACAGCACAGCCGCAACAATCCTGGGCAAGCAGATGGGTAGCTCGTCGAAAGGGACTGCAGAAAGGGAGCAAGATTGGAAGGGGAGGGTATAGTGCAAGGGAGGGAACAAGGATGAGTATATCTCAGCTAAAAAAGGAAACTGGGCTGAACCTATTAGGACTGTGGGGAGTTGGGTTTAAACCTTAGGTCTCTCATTTCTTTGAATAAATCATATCTCAGTGTTCTATTTATTAATTCAGCTATTCCTCTTTTGCTTCCTGGTTGTAAGAAAAAGTGATTAGAAAGCATTCAAACTTTGTAACAATGAGGTATTATAACAATATAAGTATTTCAAGAGATTAAATGTCTTCTACGAGTATATGAATAGTTTCCTTTTCAGCTTAGAGTCCCTTGTCAACACTTTCAATATCCACCAAAGACATGAGGTGCAGATGGTCAGCACCTGCTTGTCGTCGTCTGGTCCTTTGGGCATTTGGTCCGGCTGTATACAGTCCTAAGTGCACTGTCACTGCTTAACAAAAACATCATAAATAATTACTGTAATTAATAATGAAGCTACTTCCTTGGGCTACTTGTGCTTTCTTTGTCAGTTCTGTATGTAATTGTGCTAATCTTTTAGGCTAAGTAGCTATTAAATTATTTGAGTTTTGTGAGTTGTTTCCAGCAGCAGAAGAAATGAAATATAATTAGAAATTTGCATTATATTTCTGTTTATCCTCAGAGAATAGGCATCAATTCTTGCTTGCCTGAACACATTAGGAATCAGTCAACAGGAGACTGCACGTAATCCCTAATCACAATTCCAAATTTTTCTACCCAATACCTAGCTCCAAAACAATGTCCCTTAGACATGCTACCATGATTCCTTTGCTACTCTCTGAGCTTTCCTGCTGCCTTCGTGGTGGCATCGGACTCACAAGTATTTACAAATACATCAGAACAACACTCGGTCTCTGTATTTCCATTCAGATTCCAGGGAAAACTCTTAAGTGTGTAGTTCCATGGATATTTTCTCCAGCAACAAAGACAGTTTAAAAGGACCATTCCACTATCTGCCCCTTTTTACTTGTTTCTATCCCCTGCTTTAGCCCCCCTACACTGCAGTTAGTCCTCTCTGAAGTACCAGTGCGAATGTTCGTGGGATCACAGTGTAACCTTGATCACTGACATGTTCTGAGCTATAATCATTCCTTCTCCTGTTTTTGGAAGCCAGTTTTTACCAAAAAAAAAAAAAAGCACCACAACTGGATTGTTTCATGGCTTTGCCTTAGCACACAGCCTTACAGCACAACTTGGGATGGTAAAACACGAGGAAGAGCAGAAATAAACAAGAGCAAACGGGAGTGGGGATCTCTTGTCTGCTGCAAAGAAAAGCAATGCCAAAACACACTCCCAACCCTCATAGCTCAGTGCTTATCCCAGCCTTGTGTGCTGGCTTGCAATTGGAACACGGTCTGATATTGTTCCAAAATAAAGAGGAATGTGACTGTTTCCTGATTTAACCTGACTTGAAAGTAGCAATTACACCTACAGGTTCCATAAGGTTTGTGATAGCCAAAAGATCAAAGACATTCTCTGGGAACCAGCCAACCTCCAACATAACAGTAAATCAGTACCTCCCTACATTGGACTATGTTTCAGTTTTCGTTTTCACCTAAAACTAGCTGCTATCAATTAGCTATCCTGCCTTTCCTCTTAGTTTCAGTGGGCAATCTGAAAATATGATGACAGAGGCTCGAGAAATTGAAGGAGACAATTGTCTATGATGATTTGTTATGTATTTTGTTGCTTTAAAAACTCTTCTTTGCTGCCACACAGCCTTAGGGATGTTTTGTTATTATCACTGTTGTCAGTTCTGAACACTAAAATTTACTGTATTTGATGTTAAAATCTCAACTCAAGGTTGTAATATCTATAAAGAAAATATTGCTATAAAGATTAAACTCTGAAGGGGCTGTTCACATCCATGAGCAGACAGTAGAATAAATACTGAAAATCTTATCTTTTTCTATTTATCTGAGAAGCAGGAAACAATATGAAAAACATTTATTTCTATTTGACAGAAAATACTTTTAACAATACATAATCATTATCAGTCAATACTCTGAGAGGTTGCTGTTGATAGTAGGTGTCTGGAAGATGCTTTTCATGATGACCTTTAAATGCCATAGTCCTAAGTGATCATGCAGAAAAAATATTCCTTCATTTCAATATCTACTACGAAAAAATCAAATTGCTTTTGGGTATAAGCAGTATGTATGACAGTGGGACATATCTATACATTGGCTTGCTCTGCACAGTGAGAAATGAACAGGATAACATTCTGAATTCTAAATCACTACCTTTGGGCATGGCATTTCCTGCTGGAAACAACACTCGATTCATTACTCTTTAAATACTATGTCAATGATTTTTCTTTGTCATCCATCTCTTTTTTTTTCTCACATCAGACATACTATAGAAAAATATGCCTCCAAATGCAGTTCTATCTAGCATATTAGTGTTTGTCTAATTGTCAGCAGCAGGATTTTGCATGAATATTAGCCTCTTACCCAACTATGCAACTGATAGGATTATTCAGAGTCACATTAATAATATATTTTCTCAAATTTGGAACTTCAAAACTCTAATGTTGTGTCAGACTATTCAACAGAAGAAGCTAAGATGAAACTTTTTGTATGGGGAAGGTAATCAATAATTGCCTTTTTAGAGTTTTTTGTGTCTTCCTCTGAATTATTTCAAATGACATGGCCAATATTTCGTACTGGCCATAAGACACTGAACTGAAGGGATACATGGGGTCAATAGGTCTAAATTCTGCTTAGACTATCCTGTATATATTGGCTAAATCTTGGGTGCAAACACGTTGATTTTTTTCATTCAAAGATGAGAATCTAGAAAGTAAATGCAGTGACTGATGAATTTTGAAATTAAGAGCAAATGTGAACTTAGACAAACACAATCTGCATATTTAGTCTTGCTGAAATATTTATATTTGTTGAAATATGGCATTTCAGCAGCAAAAATACTGCTTAGGAAGCAGATAATTACTCTTACAAATCAGATTATCTTCAGAAGAAAATGACATATTCACAAATGGAGAAGAGTGTCCCCAAACTCTGGCTGCTTGCCAAAAGAAAAAGAAAATATCTATAATATTTTATATTGCAGAATGTAGCACATGAGGAGTGGGGAAAACTAACTTTGTGAAAGTGTGTGGAACTGACACTGGGTTTTTGTGGTGTTTTTTTTTTTTTTTTTTTTAGAATCTGTCTCTTTTACGCCCCTTTACATCCAGTAATCTCCAAGCTCTTTAAATCATTAATGAATGAACCAGGCTGAACCAGGCTAAACCAGGCCTCCCACTGATTTTATAAAGCAGGAACATATAATTAGGCTAATTTACAGAAGAAAGAGCTGATGTACTGGAAGGGTGAGTGAAACATCCGAGATCCCAAAGGACAGCCAAACCAGAACCAGTTATAAAACCCACACCTTTTGACAACAAAACTATTTTTTTGTTACCCAATCCACTTTTGCAGTAGTTGTACAGGAATAGGTGCCAACATAAAACAGCATCTACTCTTACAAAGGGAGTTGTGCTAAGGCACAAGTCATCTAAAGCACTCATCAAACTAACAGGCTGATCAAGTTATGCTTTCATGCCCTGTTGCAAGTTCAGAACTGCAGGATCCAGGCCTCGGGTCTGGATTCACAGAATCAGTGGAGGGAGATGCGCCAGTGCTTCTAAGAATCTCGGCCTGTTTCTTAAGAGGACCGAAAAACATCTATTGCTGTAATATCTGCTGAGGAGCCAGTACTTCTAAAAAAGATTTTACTTGATGGGCACTGAGGAAAATGAAACAAACTAACCAAAGTACAACTTACATTTTTCTTTAAGTCCACTGTGAAAACAACATTCAAGCAGTGAAGTGGTCTCTGTGACTCAGAAAAGGACTCAGTTTGTTGTCAGCCCTTTATTTAAAGCTCCGCTGACCTAACCGCATAAAGGAAAATAATCTTCAGCCTATTTTTGTGCTATGATTAAGTCTGCATGAGCTCCAAAAGCAGGCACGACTGACAATAGTGAAGAGGGTTCTGGGATATTTAGCTGTGATACGCTGCTTCTGTGAAGGTCATCACTTCTTTCAATCAGAGTGAATGATTGACTCAACATGAAGTTCATATTGCACGACATACTTTCAGAAATGATTCATGTTAATGGTGTATCTCAGGGGATTGATGGTGAACAGAAGCTCCATCTCCAGCTTAAAAAATGATTTAGCAATATGGAAGCCTACAAACCAGAGCTCACGTAGACACATTTGATGGTAAACATCAGAGAATAAATACAACTAAAAGTCATAAAATTGGATAGACAATAAATCTGACAGTTTAAGACCTTTTGGGGCTCAAATCATAAAAAACAAAATTACTTACGCAGCCATTCCTTGATTCAGCTGTGCATCTTTTCCTGAGATGTGAACAGAAGACATTTTCACACTTCTGACAGGTTGGAGCAGCTCGAGGAAGTAGCTATGTCAAAAAACCCAGCAAAGTACAATACTGAGGAAATACCGCTTCCCCCCAACACTGCCATCTCTCCCCAGCTCAGCACTTGGGGGACGTATGTTCAGCAGAATGTCACTGCAAACCTTTTTCCAGATTTGGAAATGTGGCGATGCAGGCTGTGGCTGGGAGGAGAGGTGACACGCCATGCTCATGCCCTTCTTCCTGGGAGCCATTGCTCTTCTGCCTCCCCCAGGCCAACACCCACCTGATTTCATGCACATGAAAGCATTTAGTGGTTAATGTTGAGCACCTCGAGACCTCAGTATAGGAGGGGCCATGTTACCCCAGGGAATGAAAAGCTCTTCTGTCAGTGTTTCTCTCTGACCCGGCTGTAAGTTTTGTGAGGAAGCCTGGCAGCTGGCAGCCTGCTCTCTGCTGGCCTGGCCATCGGCCCCACGGCCCCACCGAGTGTGTAGGGGCTCACCCGCCCGGCCGAAATGCCCCTGCCCTGCAGAGAAGTCCGTGAGTGAGCGGGGACACGGTGGGGGATGGTGTGGGGTCACCCTCCTGACTGAGGTGGCACGGTGACCGTCCCTGGCCTGGCAAAGGCCCGTGAGGCACCCGTGTGTGTGTGTGTGTTTGCATTCACAGGCAGAAAGACCTGTAGGGAAATCAAAGTCATTTTGGAGCGATTGTGCTTGAAGTATTGCTGCGTGCATAAGAGGGAGGTTATGAGGCCAGGAAGAAGTAATTTAAACATCTACTTAAATCAGTACAGGTTTATGTAAATTTTTTTCTATTCAAAAGCACTTTTTTGTATTTTTTTCAAATGCTGGCATTGATATGCAGAAAGGGATCATCCCTGGACAAGAAAATATGAAGTCAGAAAAGAAAACATTGGATGGCTTGACTTCTGACTGAACTTACAGTCAAGGGTAATTTCTGCTGAGAGGAGGTGGTGTTCTGCTTGTGATTATGTCTGTGTTTAGATAGGCATAAGTGCAGAAGTGGATTGTAAAGATTAGGTCAGTAATTTTAAAGATTAGCTAAGTATATTTTTGTTGTTATTATTACTATGTTATGGCATGACTAAAATATTTTTTTCTGTGTTGGGCTCAGAAATGCAAGTTATCGTCAACTTCTGCTGACCAAATAATAAGTCTAGCACCCTCAGCTTCAGGGGAAGTCATTGAAACCTCACGGCCAGCGAGTGTTACACAATAGCTATTTATAATTTTTTAAAATCAATAATTATGATAGGTATATATATTCTCGATATCTATATGATTATTCAGTTCTTTTTTTATCTTATTGAATTTTTAGTCCCAATGATTTCCAATGGCAGTGAATTTCACAGCTGAAATGGATCTAAAAAGTATTGAGTTTCTGCTGCTTAGTTGCACTGAATGGCTCCTTTACTTTACAAACAAGGTCAAGCTGTGGGTCCCTGACTGCCTGCTCTAGAACATGCATTATCATACAGACTTGTATTTGTAAGGTAAGTGACTTCTATCATCTCCAAGAAAATTCTTTTCTTTCCTCTTCAGCACCCATTTGGAGACTGGGTGTCACATACCTCATCATGCTATGCTATGCCTCTGTTTCTATACAGAAACATTACACTGCTCTCCCTCCAATTGTTCTTGATTACTACAACCATTTGCACAGTCCTGTAGCTCATTTGCTTTTTCGACTGCAGTTGCACATAGATCTGTGTACAGTGATGTCCCAGATCTTCTTTAGATGATATGATCAGCTTAGAGCTTTCCAGGTTGAACAGATTATTTTTCTTTGCAGCCTGATATTGAATCTCATTGTTATTATGCTGACTTTTCACCTATCTTATTTAAGTTTCTTTAATGTTCTTTACAGTCATCTCAGGTCCTTGTACATGTATACAACTTAAGTCTCCTCAACAGATTTTGTTGCCATGCTATCCTTTCCCCCTCTCCAAGTCATTAATGAACTCATTAAACATCATGGCACACCACAAGGAACACCTGGGGCAGTTAATCTACCACCATGATGGGATCTGGTCATTTAATCTTACTTGTTTTTCATCTCTAATCAGGTCTAGACTGCAGCAATCTTAAAATCTCATAGTTAAAATGTTCAAACTGTGTCCTGACCTATCTGTTAAATGTACATTCATTTAATATTTATAATTAATTCCCCTAGGACTAAGGATTAATTGAAAGCCAAAATTAAAAAATCTTTCTAAAATTCTAAAGCCCACTTTAAAAAAGAAAAAAAAAAAAAACAAACAAAAAAAAAACCCAGAAAAAAACCAACAGAACTGCCAAGCCACTGTGCCATTGTGTAGTCAAGCCTTTTACACTGGTGTGGTAGAAATTGTACAAAAAAATACTTTCTGATGCTCAACATACTCTCTTACCAGATGCGTGGTCTTATGTTGCCTTGTCCACCCACTGTTCTAATATCTGCATATTTTTTAATAACTTGGTGTTTCATTTATTATAACTAACCATAGGGAATGCTTCAAATCTACAGTAGAGCAGAAAGGCATATAACATGAGAACACATAAATAATTTGTGGAGCAGAGGCAGCAACCCAGGATTCCTCTATCTCAGGAGATCAACAACACCTATATCTCTTGATTAATGATCAGAGGAACAAGAAATTTATCATAATTCCCCAGTGATCTCTGCCCTGATGTTTATCTGTCATTTTCTAATGACTTTCTTCATGTGAATATGCCCATTTCTATGAGGGCAATCTCATATTTCTAAAAGTCTTATCTATAGTCACACTGTCTTGTACTATAATTTTTCATACACTTTTCCCATCTAATTTTTTTGCTGTACATTATAGGACATGAATGAAACAGAAGGTTTTGCCCACTTTGTGAACAACGGCACAGCTGATTTTCTATTTTTTAAAACGTAGACTGATACAAATTTTTCAAATATGGACAGACAAAAGGCAAAACAGCATTTCAGCATGGATACATTATCTCACTAGTTATTCTTATTTGCACAACATGGGAAGTGATCTTGGCATGCTAATATCAGTATATGAATCAATAATAAAGGAAAGAAAAAGGTTGAAGAAAAATAATCTTCCAAGAAATCTTGGAATAACCTTTTTTAATCAGTTCTTCATCAGAATTCATTAAACTTTCCGATTTATTGCCGATATGAAGTTTCAGTTTTCCCTAACTTGACCACAAAAAACCCTGCTTGGCCTCTCTGAAATCAGAAAGAGAACTTTACTTCATTTAATCGAATCTGCTTTTTAGCAAAGAATAATATGATAATGTCAAAGCTCAGGCTGGAGAAACCCTATTTTAGTTGTATTAATCACCTCTGCTTAGCTTCAGTAGCTTTAGCAGGGTTAGCAAATGTGTAGATGTAATAGGCCTGTAAAAACATCTCCTGTTTCTCTGAGATTTGGTGATTATTTTTCTTCGTCTGTTGGATTAACCAAGTAACAGTTAATATTGGCCTGATAAGTCTTACATAAAAGTGAGGCATTAATATTATCTTTATTATCGTAAGGCTGTCTAATGTTGTGAATGGCTGCAAGAGGTCTGAAAAGATTAAATAACTTTGACAGAAGGATAACCTTTCTGATCTGAAAAAAAAAAAAATTAAGGATTATTTAATTATTTCCTCTTCTTCTAGCAGATATGTGAACTGCAGCTGAGATTTATTTAGTTTACATGTATGCTGAGTTGTAGTGGCCCAAAGGGGGCTGCTTTGTTGCTTGAATAGTTAAAGCATAGCTTGCATCAGTCTTTCTCCTTCTGCTATTCCAGGGTACTTCTGCATGCTGTCCAAGTTACAGATTTCAAAGTGGAGCGGGGCAACTATGTACCAAGAAACCCCTTGCTTTGAGAATATTCCTGGAAGACCATTTATGCTCTCCTGTTTACCTGGGTAGCCTAAAACCACCAGATGAACACAGCCTCTCTTGCATAAAGTCACATTTCTTTGGGGGAATGTTTTACAAGCACAAGCATACCCACATCCCCTTACTGCTAATGGCAGGATGGTTAACCCAGTGGAAGCGTGATCCCATATTTCTAAGTCTCATTCACAGGCAGCTGATGAAATACAGAGTGGGGATCTTCAAAAGCACAAATGGAGGGTAAACCTCCAATTCTCTTTCACTTTCAGCAGGACTGAGAAACCTTCCTACTCCATGTGACTCAGAACATCTCCCACAACCAATAAAATGCCAAATTAGAAGCATTGCACTGCAGTGAGGCTGACTTATGCTGAAGGTAAGACAATGTCTCTGAGTTTATTGAAGCTATTGTTTTGGGTAGTTTTATAGCTTAACCTTCAGTAAGTGTTATGAACACCATATCCTTTAAGATTACAGGAAGAAGAAATTTATCTAAAAGATAAAATGTCTGATAAGTAATGAAAAGAAAATGCTAGTTTTCTATCGAGTTTAAGATTTAATGCATACAAATGTGAAATGAACTGCCTTGATATGCTTATTGTAGTGTCTGTGTTAGGACATGTTTACAGAGAAGAGGGTGCAAAGGCAGAGGAAGTTTCCCCATGAGCATTGCCCTGTAAGGTACCTACCCCAGGCATATCATGGGGGACCAGCTCTGCAATTCCCTCCGCTTCTAAGCACACTGAAGCTGCATCCAGTCTTAGTATCCTTTCACACATCCTTAATCATGGTATTTCAATTTATTGTACACTAATTAGATAGACCTGTTGGTTGAAGGAGAAGAATCAACACCCAGTAATTACTTCATTGTAAAATGTAATGAGTTTTGGAACCTGACTTACTGTAAAAATTGCAGCATAATAAATAGAACGCAGTTTTCCAACTATAAACTAGCCGTGAATTCTGTTAGTGTATTTCTTCATGAAACATGTTTATGTGATAGTCTTCCAATTTTATGGCTGAAGTTTATCACCATAAGGTGCATTTCATGACAGCCAAATAACTACATTCAGTTAGACTTGTCACCATGTGCCTTCAGTATCAAGACACATGCTGATTGTATCAAATACTGTTGACTGTCTTAGTGCTGCAAATAGAAAAGATGATTACACTGTTCTCTTTAGATGTGATGTAATATTATTCACCTCACTAAAAACTGAAGGTCAAGGTTGTCTAAGAACATGAGAAAGATCATCTATTGAAAGCTTCATAATGTGATGATAATGCACTAAGAGACACAGCAGTAGTTTTACATTAATATTTCTGTGATCTCTTATGCAAGAGGAGTGCATATTCTACAAACGAAGCAAGTGACCCACTGGTATATTTATATAGAAACCAGAACAATTCCAAGAATTCCAATGCAACCATATTTTGCGGTCATTTATTTGTCTTGCAAAGGTCAATAAAAACAGTTTACACTCTTGAGTGAAATTACAGCAGAGAATTAGTACATTATCAATACATCTATGCCAGAATACCACTATCATGTCCCTGAGCCTGTGAGAAAGCTTGTGTAAAAGAAGGGATAGTCATGGAATCTACTGAAGTAGTTTTAAATAAAAAAGCTTGCTTGAAATCATAGCCAAGACTTGTAAAACCACTGGCAACACGATATGTATTGCATGCAGATAGTAGAAATGCTTGAACTTCATTCCAGGAGTAAATACTGAATATATTGCATATCATGGTACGCTGCTTGTGTAATTTGAATGGAGGTATAAGACCCACAGTAGTTTTAACTTTCTTGTTACAATTTTTAATTCTGCTGGGGCACAGGGTGTATATCTGCTGGTCATGTGGGCTGGAGACAGGCAAGAGAATTTGGGCAATGATGTATGTCTATGGATCCTAGTGGGGGATTCTAGATGTGACAAAGACTGAAAATACAGGAGGCCATAAAATTATTCATTTAAGAAACTTAAAATGCAGGGGAGACTGTTTACTGGCAGTTGCACCTTAAGCAAGCGGTGCGTCGCTGAACGAGGGGCAAGTGGAAGGCAGCAAACACGGGATCACGGTGAGATGCTGCCAGTTGCTGTAGCCTGGTGTGGGGATGGCTCTGGCTGCCTGATTGCCATGGCAACCACCTGAGAGGCTCCCCCTCTTTGCCCTCCGCAGGAGAGACTGGGTCCCCTGCTGCCTTGTCGCCCGCAGCCCTGTGACAGTGAGACACACCACCCCACCTATCTTAAAGGAAGGGAGATGGTGAAAGAGAAACCGATCCATGATGGTTTTTCAGCTGCCCCCGCTAGCATGTGGTAATAGGAAAATTCAGGAGATAAAACCAGCTTTTAATACTGACATAATAATCATAAAGAAGGAGAGTGTAATCTGCTTAAAAGTCAGTTTAGTCTAATTTAGGACCGCACAAAGAAGTATTCTGATGGCAGACATTGAATGGCTTTGTGCCAGCAAAGGAGAACAGAAATAAGGTTGTTTAATTCTGTTCAGGCATTTTTACCCTTGAAAGACATGGGTTGTAATCATTAACCTTAATTTCTCTCATTTAGGACACTCAATATAAGGATAACATGTAATCTACCTAAATCATTTTAGTCTAAAATACTGATACGTAGTCTTAACTTCAACCACATCTTAGTGTATTTTTAGTTTGGGAAAACATGTAGAGCCTGGAATAATGACAAATCTTGAAATGATCTTATATTGAAAAGTGTTGTATTCGGGGATTAATTTGAATGAGGTTTTCATATTTATTTTATTACTTTAATTTTAATTTTTGCATTTTGTTTAATGGGAGTTGTCTCCTTAAAAACACATTTACAAATAGAAACAAATCAGCTTACTAAATGATTTTGATAAAATGTCACCCATGACACTGCTGAAGTTTTGGTGGATGTTTAAAAATATCAAATAATATACCAGCATGATCACCCCAGGTTTTCCTTTCAATAAGTGAAGGGAAGTGTAAGGAGACATTATAGAAGTTGAGAGAGAGAGAAAGCAAGTGAGACAGAGATAAAGGTGAAATGGAAGTTATTGAGAGAAGTGAAGTAAGAAGTAGAGGGGCTGCCAAGTGAGTAATGAGCTAGAGCCACAAAGACATGGGTGGGTGGCTCTCAGCTAGCAGCTATTCATGCTGCTCAGAGCACCTCTGGCCCCATCCCATGCCAGGGGACCTCTGCTGGGTGCCTGGTGTTCATCCCCCTTAAATTCTTAACAAGAAGGTATTCAGACAGAGATCCCTTCTTCAGATCAGCCGTTACTGAGATCTGTACCATAGCATCAGTTCTCCTGGCACAGTGGTTTTAGAAATGTGAGCTCATACAACTGCAGCTGAAGTCAGTGAGTGCTGCAGGTGCTCAGCTGTCTCATCCCCTATCCTTTTCCTTTTCCATGCACCTGTCCCTCTGAGGTGCTCTCAGAGTTCATTCAAAGAGAAAGGAAAAGAGATCTGGGGATCACCAAACATGTGGCTTCTATTATCTCCTGCCTTGCTGCATCCCTGCACCTGGAATGGGGTTTACCCTGCATGTGGTGAGGGGGTTGTGATGTACCTGTCTGTATCTGGGCACTGGGACATGGTCAGGAACTTGCTCTGTTCTTAGCATCCCTTCAGAGAGATGCAAGCTGGATTACTCATGTGGATAAAGTGGCAATATCTGTTTTTTAAATAGCTACATGGGGGAGTTTGCTTTTATCATATATGTAAACCATTATATTTAGACATTATAAAACATCTCTTTTTCTAATAGCAAAAGTGTTCCATGCAGACTGTGTTTGTTCCCACAAAATGTGGCGGAGTTCAGTTTTATGTAAAAATATCTGGTGATCAGAATGGGCTTGTTTTGTCTTTTGTAATTGAAAGTAAAAGAAGACTGCAAGAAAATTAAAAAAAACCTATTATTAACCTCTAATGCTAACAACCCTATGCATAATAATAAGTATTTTGTCCTGATTGTCTTTTCCTATCATTCAGTTTTCAAAGAGCCTAAGACTATGCAGTCCTCATTACTGAACATGCATAACATTGTCTTCTAAATTCTCTGTAACTATTCAAATAGCAGCTCCAAAAGACAAATTGCCTATCACTCCAAAGTCTTAAAACAAAACAAAAGGCACCATATTGCCACTTTAGGGACACATTTGTTGCCTGCTGTTGCTATTATATATGTCATTTCAGTCCTGCAGTTAGCTATAAACTACATCTTTTCTTTTTCCAGAGAGAAATAAGAGATGCCTGAAGGGAAACAAGAATGGAAAGCATCCTTAAAATGACTGATTTACAATTGGTAAGGAGATACGATATGAAAATTATAGCTTTCTTAGTATGTCACATCCCCAAGCTTGTGCAATGCTCTTGCTTTAAAAGCCGCCCCACAGGCCAGTGTGATGGCTCAGAGGACAGCATGGCATACGAGCAGCCGTGTGACAGGCAGAGGCTCCAGCTCATGGTCCCAAGACAGGCAAGAAGCTCCTCTCAGGGGCTCAGCTCATGGGACACCTCTGCTGCAGAGACTGCTCCATACAACACCCTCCACAACAAACAGTATGCTGCAACCTACCCTTCTGCAGTACATCTGAGAATGAAAACAATAATGGAGGCCCCAAAAACATGAATTGAGAGAAAGAAAAAGGCCCCTGTGATTCAAACCAGACAGAGGCTGTTTCAGAAAGTAGGAAACCTCTTAGCATAAAATACTACCCAAATGCTAGTGAAGAAATGAAAGCCAATGAGTATTTTATGTGCCTGTAACAAGCAAACACACAGAATGTTATTTTTAGGCTCCTAGGATTTAGGACCCTGATGTGAGTTAATCTGCTTTAGCTTCCTGTGCAGCTTGGTCTCTAACCTAGAGATGTTAAATAGGATATGTTGCTGTAGCCTCTAGACTGCAGTGTTGTATTCTAGAGTGTCCACCTTCACTTGGTCTGCAAGGTACAAGAGGTATATGGGCATTTTGGGGTATAGGAGATACATGGTTGTTCTTTGCCTTTTTACAGTCTAAGCTGATAATGGCTAGGAGCACTGCTGATTCATTTGCATTTTAAGCAAAAGCAATGTCCATCATGGCATTTTGTGGAGAGTTTGGCCCAGTTAAGTGGTAGGTATGGTGTCTGGCTCAAACACCTTCAGCAATGTGGAGATAGATGCCTTGAGTCTGTACTTGAGGCTGATTCAGTCTATTTCACAAAAATCCTGCTCCTTCCTACCAGCATGCACAATTTGTGATTGTGTTGGACCATCACATCTAATGTCTACCAAAGTAGTTATCCTCCATGAATTTAGCAAACGCCTCTTCTATACCTTTTGTATTTTTGCTGTCTGTATTTTACTGTAGCATCAGATTCCGTATTTTACTTACATCCTTTGTGAAAAAGTACTTTGCTTTATTTTCTGTTTGTTACCTGATAATTTCATTCCATGCCTGCTTGTTCTCACCTTGTCAGAAACAGAAATGATTCATCTGCAGTTTTGTTGTCCAGTTACTCAGGATTGCAAAACCTTTTCTATAAATTTCACAGTCAGCTTTAGGTTTAACTACTTTAAATAATATAGTATCACCTGCAACTTTATTAATTCCAGATTTACACTGTTTTCCAAATAATTTATGAATAGTACAGATCCTTAGGAAACTCCCACATGTAGACCTCTTCCATTGGGCATCTGCAATTTATTCCAGGTCTTTGTTAGATATTGATATTTAATGAGACATTAATTCATGAGAGGACCTTCCCTCTTATCAATTAATAAACTGTAACATATATTAATATATATGACTTTATTTTAAAATCTGTCATTTCTATAGGGAATTCCTGAAATCTGGAGTTGCACTAGGGTCTCCAAGAAGCAAATCTGGCTTGTTATATCTGTAAGTGAACTACTCCACAGAGCATTACTAATAAGTGATACAGTGATTATCACTCTGGTGTTAACAGTTCCCCATCACATGCTGGCATTGTTGTTTAAAAGTCCAAGTTTGTGGACTTGTTTTGAAAAATGATCCTTGATGCAGTAACCCAAGAATGTAAAACAGGATGACGTTACAGTTCATGTGTCTCCAGCTTTAATTTGTATTTAATAAGATAGTTTTTGTTTTGTTTACTAAATTTGGTTGACTTTTAAAAGAGCACCCACTGAGTTTTATGAATATGCAAATTGTATGTCTGTTTGGTATAGAATGAAACCCTCAATTACAATGGCAATAAAGATGTAGTTATAGTTTTAATAATCAATTAACACGTAAGTATCCTGATTAGCACTCAAAATGAAGTGACTAATTAAATATTTTTTTACATCAGGGGTACAGGAACTGCTTTTCTTTAGGAGATTGAGCCTCAAACCCAAAGAAAGAGTAGCTGGATGCACATCTATGCATAAAAAAAAAGGTAAAGGAATTTGCTCCAATATTTACACTTGTTGCTATAATAAAAGATTGCAGGTCTGTGTCAAGATTCGTACCTGTATTGATGATCATTTAATCTGCACCAGGTAGTTGACTGTAAATTAGGATTCAGTGTTACTTCATAAACTGTTCATGAGCAGTTGCATTGCTTGAGACAGATCTCTTCAATTTCCCCGTAGGCAAAGTGGAAAAAAGACAGGTACTATCTATAGAAACTGTAAAAAGATGCTTGAAGGCATGTAAATGGAAGACACGAACACAAAATACCATTAGCCTGAGACGTAACTGTGATTTAACAAATAGCTCAGGGGACAGGAAATCAAAATATCTGAACTATTTTTCTGGCCTTATTGCTAATTGGCTGTGTGATCTTGGGCAGTGTCAGGTAGGAATTACACGTGAGACCTTCCTAATAGGGTGTTAAACTGCACTGCTTAATGTTCTGTACTCTTTTCATCCTGTATGTAAGCCTATAGCATGTTTTAGTGAAGTGCTTAAAAACGATTCAATATTTTCAGAAGTATGTTCACCATTTGACATTTTGAGCTAATTTATTTTCAGTATATTGTCAAAATTAAACCTCCAATGTTTTACCATGTCTGTGTGCTGCTCAGAGCATCGATGTTTGCCTTGTTGTTTTCCCCCTAGGAAGATTGCCTTGTCTACTAATTTGAATGTTTTAGCCTTTTAATCTACATGGTTTTTAATGAAAACTCTTTTGACTGTTAGTTCACAGATTCTCCTTGCATTAAAAAGAGCCTGAGGTTTTTTCCATTGAAGTCATTGTCCTAATATGGTGAGAAAATGCCAGCATCTAAAAGTAGTGACTTAAAAAGAATGAGTTACTATTTGAATGAAAATAATACAAAATACTAATTCTGGCCATATAAAAACTTTTGAAACAGTAGTGCAAAAAAGCAGCAAATCTAAGAGGTCACATCAAATTTTAGCACGTAGACAGAAATCAAGAATCAAGAATATAGAAAGAGATTGCAGAGTCCTGGAGAGAGCAGTAGTTTAGGGGGCAAAACCTAGCCTCCTTAGTTGGGAGAGCAACAGTTTGGAAGTGGGGATATGGAGTTACTGATTTTGGAGGGCAACAGCAGGAAACAGTGAACAAGCATTTCTTGTAGCTTCCCCTCGTTTTAAAGAATTTGCAGCTGGCAAAGAGGGTTTGCCTTGCCTGTATTCTGGAGCCTTCAGTTTAACAGGTCCTTCCAGACCTTATGCATCTTGGCGCATCATTTAAATCATACTGACCAAACAGGTACCTAAAAGTCTTTCTTGCTCCCCACCAGTATTTTCTTATCTTTGCTCCAAATGTAATAATGTATGAAACACTTATATTTAGAAAAAGATTAGGTTACAAAATATTACAGGTGGATATTGTCATCTTCCAAGAAGTGAATAACATACTTAGTCATTCCAGCATTTGGATCTCTGCAAGAAAACCCTCACAGATCTCAAGGTATCCCCAAAGGACTTACTTATGGCTCCTCTTTTCCCCCTGATAGCACTTAGCAAGAATCATATTTTCCAAAGTCTCCTGACCTGCCCATGGCCCTCTCTTTTACTGAAAGCTCTTACCAATATGCAGGACATATACAAGCAAACAGGGACATCATTAATTCCTGTAGCTTCACTTTAAATTTCTCAGATGCTGACGTCCTGGAACCTCTCTCCCATGCTAACTCAGAGTTCTCCAGACACAGGCAATTCACCCTACTTTACAATAAAAGCTTCAGTTCCAAAGTTTAAGGGTATCCTAAATATTGTAAAAAATGGGTGCCAAAGTGGAAGTGTTTTTACAAATTTCAGCGGTCACCACCAGCCTGCAGGGATAATTGAATTTGATATATGGGCGCTAGGTACCAACAGAAAGAATCCCCCCACTTCTTCCTTTTGTGTGACTGACAGAAATAAAACCAATAGTGCCCAGCTTTCTGACATTTTTAATACTTTCCTGTTTCCATCTCCTTTTGTCACTGTGATTGCTATGAAGCCAAAAGTGCTTCAAAATGCTATAGAGGAGGGGAAAACTAGAGATTTCTCTGTCTTATAGAATGAGCAGAAAGAGAACCAAAGAGGAAGAGGCAAAATCCTAATATTTAAGAATTCAAAGTTTCAGTTTTAAATAAAAGGCAAAATTAGAAGGCAAAATATTCCTGGGGAAGTTTTTGGTGTTGAAAACAAACACACCATTTCAGTTTGTGGGAAAGACGCTGCGGACATAAAATTTTAAGTGTAACCATGGAAATTCTAAATAACCATGGGTTAGAGGAAATGATAGTTCTGTAATACATACTTACTGTGCAACAAACTTTTCTTGTGATTGTATTTAAGATTGAGGCTAAATTCTGCTTTTACTGTATATATTGAGTGTCAATATATAATGAATATATCCTCTAGTCTCTAAACCCTGGAACATAGAGTGGGCAAAATCAATTATGTGTCTGCTCTGTTCTAGAGCAGCCTGCACATCTTTGTTGTTTCAGCAGCATCAAATACGTATAGCAGGTGCCATCTTCTGGCAATGTAATTTTTGGAAAGTAGTACTGATCTTACTCAGCTTACATGCAATGAACTATGAGGAACTGATTTTTTAATATTTTTGAGTTATGCTTAATGTGAAAGAAAAATGTTATGTGCCTGGAGTTTAATAGAAAGCATTAACAGTTCAGAGACATTAGCTAAATGTTCTGCCTTTTGCTTGATAGCTCTTAATAGTCTTGTAGTCAAGAACTGTATGTTAAAAGTTTAAACACATAAATTAAATACATACTTAAAGTATTTTAGAATTCTTGAAATTATGAAGTCTGCAGGTAGGGGTTACTTTTTTTCTTGGACTAACCAATACAGTTGGAAAGAAGAACAAGCTTTGGGACTCAAAAGGGGGTTTGTAAACTTATCTTCAAATTCTTGTGTAATTATACACAGAAGAAGCAAGACTTATAAAGTGTAATGATTTTCAAGAGACACATGTCTTGACTAGCACAGAAATCTAGTACAGAAACATGGAAAAATAACACAGAATTAAAGTGGATAAATTGTAAACCAGTTTGATTTGGATATATTTAGAATATTTAATTGCATTTTATGAACAATTATTGAGTTTCAGTAGCATCCCTAAGTGGCAAACGAGTATGGCTAGGCCACACAACAAGTTCATGGAAATGAGGTCTGCAACTTCTGACATGCAGTGTTCCGTTTTATTAGACCAACAGATTGCCTGGTGCTCAGCAGAGCACCTTTATGAGATCTGTGGCACTGCTGCTTTCACAAAGATGAAGCAAAGACAATAGTTCAGATTCTTCCAGATAACTGTAATCTGTAGTCATTTCATATTTCCAAGTCCTTTTGGATTTAGTCATGTTAAAGTTAGGAACAAAGAGCAGGCGTCTCTGCTCAGTATCTCTCTGTTCGTATCACCCTGTGTTGTGTGATGTCTAATACAGCCAAATTCACACAAGACACCACACCAGAAAGAGTAAGGAGATCAGAAACAAGCTGCAAAGTGATCTGAAGATGTCAGAGCTGCTGGGGTTTCAGGAAAAGAAGGAAGTGGTAGTAAAAAAGCTGACACTGTGCACCAGATCAACATTACTACAGGTGTGGACGAGGTGAAAACTAACAGCTACACACATTTTAGGACAGTGAGTTTAATTTTGCTGAAGCTTCTTTAGTGTATTTAATGCAGCCCATTGCTATAGTTTCTTCTGCTAAAGGATAAAAAAGCAGCTGATCCAAAAAAGTTGATGCTAAAAGAGGATCCTACATCTTTTGCAGCCCATGAAGTCCATGGCCTAGAAAAGGAGCTTTTTGCTGTGGCCAACCATGGAAGTAGTAGACGAATATTGAAGCGGTAGTGGTTGAAGGGCTACCTTTAGCTGGACCTGGGAGTAGGGTGCATTTCTGGATAGGAAAGCTGTCAGCTCTGACAGCTGGGCACTCCTATGCCCGCATGCGCTCCATTACGGGACAGCACAAAGCCCTAGTGATCTATACTGGGACCAGGGTGAGTCTCCCCCTTGGAGAAGGGTGGTAGTAAGTGCAGCTGACCCAAATCATGGCATGAAAATCCTGAGGGGGGCTTCAGAGAGACCCAGCCATTGGGAGCATCCCCAGGAGTTGGGAGAGGTTTTAGCAGCTGTACCTTGATTACACCTTCATGGCTACAGCCTTGTTAGTCAATGGCTGTCAGCCTCATGTAGGTGGCCATCCATAAAACAAACCCCTTCAGAGGCTGTGCTCACAAGGATTTTGTTCTTAAAAAAACTTAACACAGAAGAGTCTGTGAAGCACTGTAGTAGACCACTGTCTTTATGAGGAATAAATATATCTGTGAGGGGATCAACATAATACACATACTTCTAGAGCCATGTAATGCTATGCATTCACATATACTGCAAGCAGAAACCTGTGCCTCAGCTGCTGCAGCTGGGATTGTTTATGTTAAAATTTAGTAATAAAGCCAACAAAGTGCCATTTACCAAAATTATACCTTTTGCAACAGTTTTAGAAATTTTCTAATGTTTAGAGCTGCTTTTTTGTAGGGCTTTCTTTTGCTTGATTTTTATGTAATAGAGAACACAGCCCCAGTCAGGGGCTGGTTTTGCCATTGTCGCCTGCCTGGGAGCTGAGAGCCCGTCCCTCTGGGGCATCCCAGCCTGGCTGAGCGCTTCCCGCCTCTCACCGAGCTTGTGATCTTGGTAGGGCAGAGACTGTTTGCATAGCCCTAATTGCTCAGTTTGCAAGGCTCCTTGTTACAAGTGTTTTTGCGCTTACTGAGGCATGTGAATCAAACTTGTCTGTGTTTGCTTCAGCCCCATAAACAGTGCTTGTTACAATGCGGGCTGTTTGCCTGATTATTCAGAAGTCTAATCATTGTAGGCTTCCTTCTAGCAGCTCTCACACTGAGCTTGTTTTGCAAAGCCCTCTCACAACTTCCATTATCGGGTCTATGTCTGGGAGTTTTAGTACTATGAAATTCTTTCACATCAAATTGTTTTTAGAAAAGGAGCATTAAAAAAAAAAAAAAAAAAAAAAAAAGCCGACACCACAGAAACAGCTTCTTTGCACAGTGCAACATTGTTTTCCAGGACATACCCAGAACTACCCTGGGTACTAGTTGTTTTGCTCTGTGGGAACAAGAACTGTCTCCTGTTGGTAATTCTCATCTGCCCAGTCCTAAGCCTCATTATAACCTCTTTTTCCCTATTTAAGTAGTTATTGCCTGGCTCCTAATTCCAAGAGTAGAATAAATTAATAAAACCTGGAAATTGCTATCACTGATATAGGGAAAATATAAACTGGCCATGTTTTTCTCCTGGACATTTTAGCTTAGAAATCCGGAGCATACCTGTTGTCATTGTCTAAGACTTCTGTAGCTGCTGGTAATTTACATTAATTAAGCATGCAAATAGATGACAGAAACAACAAATTGGCCTCAGCATTAACGGTTTTCCTCCCACATTCTCAGACACACAGAAGTGGTATAATGGTATGGAAGGGATCTAATTCATCCTAATTCTGATCTTCCTCTGGGAGCAGAAGGAATACAGCTGGGCTGTTGGTGCTAGTAATTTTGACACATGGAAGATTTTGTATTTGTTGTACTTTCAGATAAAGACTACTTGATTTCTTCTTTCTTTAGCAACATTTACAGCAAAACAAAATGTGAAGAGAATTAGGGTATTCCTAGTCAATCACATAACCTCCAACATGCAGAGTTCCTTTTTTTGGAGGTAGAAACGGAACTTTTGGTTCATAGGAGGCATCAAACTAGTGCAAACTATTTTTAGGTAGTGTGCAAGAATCCTGATTGCATTTTTTTACTGCCCTGAAAGGACCATGTTGTTGGAGCTCCGGAAATTAGTACTTAAAGTTATTGATCTGTTTTCTCTCCAGCCATGGTACAGAATGTGTGAGTCAGAAAAATTTATAATAACAATACTTATTTATTTCTAGACATACTCTTGTTCCACAGCTGAACAAAATGAATAAAGAATGTATTCATGTTTAAATATCTATATATAGTCACCACAGTTCTCCAGAGAGTTCTGTAAACCCTATAAATCACACCTACCTTTATGTTTCATCCATTTTTTTCCTGCTAGATCTCACAATCTGCCTCAGCCCCAGAGCCCCTGGTTTACTTCCCCACAGCTGCCCCATATTGTCTCACAGGCCATTTGTTCTGATCTCATACGTTGCTCATCTTTCAGTCCCGTCATGCGTGCTGTTTGCTAATTGCATGGTGGCTACGCTAATCCAGGACTCTCGTTTATGTGGGGGGACTACTTCTGGACTCCTCATGGGCCTCTGCAACATCACTTGCAATATAATTCTGGGTAAATGATTGAGCTGTGTTTCATCAGTAGCTTAACTTTTTTGACTAATGCATTTTCTGTGCAGATCTATTTCTACAAGTCTACAAGGCTGAACATTGCTCTTGTCTTCATCCCTGTACACATTCGCTATATATAAGTCAGTGGTTATAGATCAGAATGGTGCATTGGTGCTCTCATTGCTTCCTCATCTGCAGGTCACTGCAAGCGTTACATATTTGGAGTCAGATTTGCTTATTTTGATTGGCAGCATCATTCATGTGGTTTTGTATTGTCTCTTCTAATTGGAACTGAGACACAAGTGCAAATTCTACCTTATTTTGAGGTCAGAATGTTCCCCTGTGCTTTGCCAGTACATTTGTTCACCAGAGCACTGGCAGAAGCCAATGGAAAGCAAACCCAGTTAAAGCATTTTCAGTAGTTAAGAAAAATGTCTCAGATATTAGCTTGGCTCCACTTACAGCCTTTTAACTTCAAATATAAGAAGGAAAAGTCTCATATGTAATGTAGAGTGAAAATGAAAACAAACACAGCTGTATTCCACAGTCTTTATTTGACCAAATTATTTACTGTTGCAAAATCTCCGAAACCTTTTATTATTTAGCTTTGCTATTTTGGAGGCTGATCATTTTTCTTACATAGCTTTCTGCTCAGCAAAACCACAATCAAATAATTTGATCCCATATGCTGTAAGCCCAAAGTAAGAACTTCTCCCATAATAGTTTCAGATTTTTCTTCAAAGTTTTTGTGTTTCAATATGTGAAGACAAATGCAAGTAGGTTTGGTTTTGTGTATTTTTTTAATAGCTTATGCATGAGCTCTACAGACTCCAGTGATTTTGACACAGACTAGAGTTTTTAAAGATTAGTCCTAGGGAATTTCTGTGTGATCATTGCACAAAAAAATGTGTTCTTAAGTAATCCGCTGTGTTATAATTTCCTGTCAAAACTGCAGACACTGTGAATTTGCTATGATTGCACTGCAGCAAGAACTACTGGAAGAGTCAGGCAGCAGCCTGGATTTCAAGGAATTAAACTTAAGCGGAGAGCTATACTTGCATTTCCTTGCTCTAATCTAGGCCTGTTTGAAGTGACGATATCTGGAGAGAAAGGCCTTGACTTCTACTTATACTGAGGAAAAATCAGTGTCTGTTAAGGGCAGACTCAAGTGGTAGTGTGGGCATGAGTTTCTTCAGAGAGGAAAGAGACAATGAGTGCCTGCCATTTCGGACTGGCAATTCCTAAGGTTTGCAGACTGCTCTGTTTGTTGTTGTCCAGTAGTATATAAGGGCAGCTCAGCTCTATGAAGGATGGAAGGAATGTGGCCATGGACACACTTTTCCTTTGGTTAGATTAGGAAAATAGCTATGCATAAACCTGAAAGGCTATATATGTATGGCATTGTTAATTCTGTTTAACCTCAGACTCCCACTGCTTGGATCTTAGTTAATTGTATCCTGGTCTATTTGGAACATGTCTCTAGGCAGTGTCCACGGGGAGTGCTGCTGGAACTTACTTTAATATTTGTGCAGAAAGTACCGAAATGCAAGCTCTGATCTGAAGCCATCTGGTCCAAATTCTGCTTCTTCCAAATGCTGTGTGGTGACGACCGCAAAGCCTTTGAATCATCTGGTGCTCTAAAAGGGGGTCTGACTCTGTGCCCAGTGAACCACAATGACCTCCTTAATAAATATAAAGTTGAAAACTTGATGTTGAACTGCACCATGTATAATGGCCTTGCAGGCTTTACAGCATGCCAGGCCATTTTTATAAAAATAATAGTCTGTGTTTTCAAAGCAAATAATTGGCATGCATGTACATTGACAGCTATCTTCACAGGAAATCTTACATCTTTGTACTTAAAAAAAGGAAAATATTCTTTAAAGAGATCCTGTGTTTTAATCCATTTTGGCCTTGTGGAATCTCTGAGATTGCAGTGGAGTATCTAAAGTCTTTGGTGAGATGTAATGAAATCTTCATGCTGAGGTAACTTTCTTGCTTAATAGCGTGGTGGGAGAGAATCCATTATGTATTAAATCCATCTTTGTCTCTGTGGAGACATTAATTTTAAAGTAACATTTTAATCATGGCTGCAGCCCGCAGGGAAAAAAGAAGATACCCAGAGCTGAATAATGCATGTCCAACTACCAAAGGGGATGCTCTATTAACTCTGATTTACATATGACTGCTTGTTTAAATTTGTAATATCACCATTCAGATGGCATTTTGGAAAGGTGAAGACCTGGTTTAGAGTCTACCATAATTCAAGGAGTAAATGAACAGAGTTTAAAAAACATTATTTGAAAGCACATATCATCAAAATAAGGCTGACCCCAACCATGATCACTTTTCTAAGAAATCATCTTCCAGGGTCCTTTGCCTACCTCTTTGGCTTAGAAATTTTTGCCTGGATGTCCTTTACTGTGTCTATTGTGAAGGTCCCTTGACAATTTTAGGGTCAGAAATAATGAATATCAGTGGAGAATTAGAATTTAACAAACCTCATTGTAGGCACCCATTTCTTTTACCCATTTTCTTGCCATATCAAGTAGTTCTGCTCAGTTCAGTTTGGCCAGTTGTTTTGAGTTAATTGGTCTATGAAGAGTGTTCCTAAATTTAGTTTCCAGTAGTACCTCCTGGCTTTTCAGGGCTTGGTGCATAGATGGAGACATTTTGCCATTCTGGCAGTATTTGTGCATCACCAATGCTGTAGTTTGGGAATGCCTGGTTAAAGACTTCCCACTTGCTGGACTGGCACTGCCTTCACTGATGGCTCTTCAGCTCTGAGCACCGGACTGCCTGCTCCTGCCTTTGTGAGTAATTGCCAGATCCAGTGCCACTTACTGCTGGGTAGAGGCAGCTAACAGTGCCATATACACACAAAATCTAATAGCTTATTCAGAATACTTACAAAGTAATCTCTATGAGAATACTTTCAGGATTTGTTTTATGAGCTGGAAGCAGTGAACACTGTTATAAATGCTAGCATATAACACTCTGAGAGGAATAATTGCAGCACATAGTTACTTATGTTAATACTATCACATTATCTTGTGATAGCTGTGCAATTAAATGAGTCACCACTACGCCAAAATCTCATTTGTCTCCAAGCACCCCACAAATATGCTGCATTCACTGTCTGTGCTTCGGTCTGATAGCTTTTTAGTCATTGCATTCTCTTTGTGTTTGGAGAACAACAGAGCTGTGGAGCCTTTGAAAAGATGGAGCATACTGTTTGAAATTTAATAATAGAAGGAAATTAATTTAATGAATGGTTTTCCCAAAATGTATTTAAGATGATACTTTTCTGAATGATATTTATATAGCAAACTCTGAACTTTAAAAGAGTATTTCAAGGACAAAAACACTGTTGTGAGACAACAGTCTGTATTCTGTTTATCCTCTACTCTGACTACAGCCTGTTTACTCCATATTCCACTGAAACAAATCCCATTGGCACCGTTTATTCATTTTCAGATTTTCCTAGAAATATATGCAGAACTTTTTGCTGAGCAACTCTGGAACATCCCAAAAGTGAGGGAATATTCCACTTGAAGAATGATCAGCTCTTGGTTTCTGGTAGAAAAAAAAAAAAAAAGAGCCTAGGATAGCAAACACAGAGAGGAGAAAGCTCATTGATGTTGGGGGAAGCAGGTTTAAGGTAACAAACATGATTTGTCCCTTTTGTTTTACAATAAATGTAGCAGATCTTTGCTGGAGAAATTGTATCACGACTATGGAAGAAAACTGATAGAAAAGAATTGTTTTTCCTTGCACAGTGACTCTTCTGTTTCTCTTCCTTCTTAGAACCTGCAGTTTGATTTTTGTTTACTTAAAGATACCTCTCTGGCCTGGAAACACAGCGAGGTCCAAGTATGGGTAGCAATTACACAACTACCACCTAAATCATTACAGAACTAGGACATAGCCTTAATGCAAGTGAGAGCTAAGTACAAGCACAACAGCTCCTCTTCTGGTTGCTGTAGCAGCTCAAAAAACAACTGAGGAAAAACAAAGAAAAACAGAGTTAAGCAGTGCTTGAGAAAATGTTCCCTGTGGCCTCAGGATGGTGTTCTGTTACGGTCAGATTCTGTTAAGCTTTAATAAAACAGAGAAATCAGGAGTGGTACATTTATACTGCAGAGTTTAATTGTGACCTTTTGTATTTAGGCAATATTTTTTTCCCAGCCCGGGAATTAAATATAGTAGAGAGACACTCCTCAATGTGACATCAAGTATCGTTTCTCCCCTGAAGAAATAAATGTGAATGATGAAAGCAGGAATGTGGAAATAAAAGTGTTACTTCCACACTTATAATGCCAGCTAGCACTTGTTACCGAACTTGTGAAAATAACACGATTTACTGTAATAGTTTACACTTGACTAGTGAGGTATAAAACATCTTTATCTTATAGCCATATAAACTATGGTTAAATTAGGCAGAAGAGACACACAGAGCAGTTCCCACAAAAGGATTAGGAATAGAAAAGGGTTAGGGATACAAGAGGCAGAAGCAGAACATCCTGTTCAGAGTATATATTGAATGGAATGGAAGCGAAAGGAATTAAACCAAAAAGAGGATGAGGCAGCTCACCTCCTGGGTAATTCTTAATCCAAAACAGAGGTTGATTTAGGCTGAGGCTGCACAAACCCTTTATTACCCTGCAGCATTTTGCCTGATAATAAAACAGGGACCCTAAATGTGAGAATGGTAAAATAACGTCATTAGTCTGACCACTCGGATTTGCACTGAAACAACAAAAGCTTTGATTTAAACAGTATCATTTTATTTGTATGCTCTCACCTACCTAATCATTTAAATTGAATACCAGAAATTTCAGGGCTTGCTTTGCTTTATTTTCACATCTGGATTACTCAGAAATCTGAGGTGAGAGTATTCACTATTCTTCTCTTCAAGAGAGATGGGGATATCGAACTTTCCCTTCCAGATATGGGAATTAGTGGTACTAAAATAAAGTAACAAACTAAACAGCTGAAAACAGCCTGAGCTGAAAAAACATCTCAACTGAATTATACTTTTCCCATTTCCCTGATGTGATAAACCTTGCACTCTTACAAGATCTGTCTTTTAAATGGAAAATCAAATGGAAAACCTCAGCGCTTTGGGTTTTTTTTTATACATCATGAAATATTGAACAAAAAAGAGGTCATAAGCCATTTTGTTGTCTTTATAGGTCTCCTGAGACTTCTTCAAGCTCTCTTCTTGATTGCTGCTGTACATCTGGAGTGAGAGTCAGCCAGAGACAAGATGGCAGGTGTAAGTTGCCTCTTGGAGATGTAATACATTTTCCTTCACAGCATGCAAGACAAACACTTCCTTTCCTGTTTCCACCAGAAGGATAAAAAAACTTCATGAGCCATGCTCTTGCCCCCAAAAGCTAATTGCATTTTTCCCAGAAGTTTCAACACGACCAGGATTTCCTCCTATAAATTGAAATATGCCACTTTTTTTGTTGGATGGAAAAAAATACTTCTAGGAACTAACAAGGAAAAAAAAGGTTTCACATATTCTCCTAAAATAACTGAATTATTTAACGTAGTAATTGGGCGTGTCTGAAGACTAAGCCACAGGAATCGAGGCTTTTGAAAATAAACATAGGCAAAGTAAGACGTAATGTACACTAAAACTGAAAACGTCTATGTCTATAGCAACAGCAAGCAAATCACTCAGAAAACGTAGTCACAGTAAGCTTGTGAGAGACAGAACTGAAAGTTAGAATCCTTTGTTGCACGACTGCTGCTAAAATCAGCTTTATTAGACTCAGCTTTTTCTAAAGAGTACCACCAGATGGCACTGTAGGAGAAAAAAAGAAAAAGTTTTAACAAGCCCATGGCAAGTATGATAAACATTCATTTTCATTATTTGGGCACTTGTGCATTGCTGAAATAGTCTTTTCCTTCCTAGTATACATGCAGCTTTCTTACATTAAACATTGCTTTTTTATATCATCAGTTATTAATTTTACCGCTCTTGAAAGTTGTTGGGGAGAGAAAATAATGTCTTGAAATCTGGATGTGACTCACATTCAGCAGAAGTGCAATATAAGTTGATGGACTGAAATTATTTCATTTTGCTTAGCAAATCCATGAGGCTTCACTAAGCAATTCTGTGATAGTTAGATCTCTGTGGTCAGTTATGGTCTCACATTCTTTTAATTTATTTGCTTTAACCAGTACTACTTTCAAAATTAACCTCTCTAAATTGCACCTGTCTGCACTACTGAGTTTTCTAACGTTTTTATAATATTCCTCATATTCACAAAAAAATTTGCAGCTAACTGTGCAAACCCTGAGGGCAAGTCCAGACTGTAGGAGTGGGAGCCTATCAGTCCTGGCTCTGCTGACCTACTCAGCACCATTCAGACCAGCTGGAGGGTGATTTACTCTGTGCTATCTTATCTGAGATCTGATTGATTCTCGTTTCATTGACAAGCCGGTCAAATTCCCCAAGAAACAAAGCAGGATTCTGGGAGAAACTAACAATGCACAGATGTTATTAGAAATCGTAATTAAAAAGAAATTCCTATGTTATGAGGATTTGCCTAGGAACCAAAAGACAGTATCAAAGCATATGTATCTCCTGTATATTATTAGGCTATTATGTATTATTGAAATATGCAAATCATGGCTATTAAGGAGGAATTAAAAGAAGCAGCCAAAGGAGTAAAATGTTTGCAGGTGGCATGCTGATTGTTTAAAGATCCTATACCAGAGACGAACAGCAAACATTTACTACTTATCAAAAAAGACTTTAAAAGGACCACACGCACACAGAAAGCTGGCATGATTAAACAGAAATGTGAAGGTGGCTGTTAGAAATAACAGTCAGTCTTCAAAAAGTGGAAATTATGTTGAAATGAGGAAAACAGAAAAGAACATAAACTCTTCCACATTTAATATAAACCCTTTATAAAGTGGGCCAAAAATATTTTGAGGAATAACTTGTGATAAGCGTAAGAACGAATAATAAAACTTTCTCTAAACACATCAGAAGGATGAATTGTGCCAGACAGTTTATAGGCATTCTGTAATGATTGGGACATAAAAGGAGCATTTAAAGAAGATAAGCCCAGAGCAGAAATGCTAAATGAATTTTTCACATTAGTGTTCTCCATGGACAAGCTTGGGCAGGTTTCCACAGCAGAACTTTTTTATGGGGCCAAGTCAAAGAAATTATCTCGAATTGAAGTGTCAGAGAAGAAATTTCAGATTAGATAGAACCAAATGGTAACAAATCACCTAGATTAGATCAGGTTTTCAAAACACTTCTAAAGGAAGCCTGATATATGTGACAGATTATTAACTGCAATGTAACTCAACACGTAGATTGGCCTCTGTTCCAAAGGAATGGAATGTGGCAAATGTGACGTTCCTTTTGTTTTTAAATTCAGGGGGACCTCAGGAATTACACACCAATAAGCTTGACCTCTGCACCGAGCAAGCTGATACCAGCTGTGATGAAAAATGGGCAGACTTATAGCTAACCATGACATAAAAAGGGAAAGTTGATAAAGCTTTTGCAAAGGGAGGGTATAAGGCACAAATGATCAGAGTTCATTGAAAGAATCAGCATGTGCGTGATGAGAATGATTTGGATGATGCATTATAGATGGAATTCCAAAAACTTTCAGGAAGATCCTTCACCAAAGCATGCTGAAGAAAGCAAGCAAGAGGTAAAGCATGTTTTCTCAGATGTTCATATGTAATTGAAAGAAAAAATTCAGAAATTAAGGTAGGGAACGAAAGGGTAGCATTCCATTTTCACAATGGCAGTGGTTTACTCACAGGTGTTCTTCAAGGTTTTATGCTCACTCCTGTGCTACTTTACATTTTGAATGTTTTGGAAAAGAAGTAAATGGTGAGGTCATAAGATCAGCAGATGATACAAACCAAGAGCCAGTTGCGATAGGATGCAGAATATTCTCTCAATACAGAGCAATTTGGCAATCCAAAATGGTGGAAGAAATTCAGTATTAAATACAGAGTAATACCCATGGAGACAAAAAAACGTCATTATAATTATACAAGTGCAGTTCTAAATAAGTTATAACAACTACAGAAGGAGGTGCCTGAGTTCTTGGAGAGATACTGTATGCAAATGTCAGATTAGTACCCAGCAATGGCAAAGCAAACAAAACCCTGAAATATTAGGAGAAGAAAATGGTGAAGAAAACAGAAACCAGGATGCAATTATAATGATGATGCAATTTACAGATCCAGATTTATAAATTTGACCCACATTTTGAAAACCGTGCATTGTTCTGGTCATGCTTATTAAAAAAATACTGTAGAACTAGAAAAGATAGTAATGATGGCAGTATGTATGACCAAAGATAAGGAATGGCTTCCACAAAACATGAAACTTAATGGAATAGGGATACTTTAACTTGGATAAGAAATAACTGTTTGGGATATGATGTAACAGAGATTATAAAATCCATAGTGGCATAGAAAAAAATAATATGGAGGGGTTCATCCCTTTCTCTCACAGTGTAAGAACTGGGTTGCCTGAAATGCCATTTGCAGATGGTAGGTTCAAAATCAAGAGAAGGGAGTAGTTTTTTATTTTTAGTTGCCATGGAACAGTACCTGCTGTCTCAGCAGCAACTCCTGCTCCACAGAGATTTGAAAAAGCCCACAGAGACAAAAAGACATTAGATAAACAGCTAAACTGTACCTCAGTCAAGTACAAACAAATGTGATTGTCTACTCTTTATGAAAGATAGACACTAGCTTCAGGAAGCTCTCTTGTGAGAAGGGAATGAAATCCATAGTGCTGAGGAAATGGTCTGTTGTGTTCATCTAAGAAAGGAGTCTACGAGTTGCACTGTTCAGTTTTACCACTCTTTTTTACAATAGTCAAATCTCAGTCAAAAGTTGCCAGTATCCCAGGAAAACATGAAAGAATTTTTCACTAAAATGTTAAGTATTAACACTGGATGGGATGCATCCCAGCTAGGTTTCGCGATTTGTAAGTAGGTAGATCTAGTCTAACGTAGCTTCAATACCCAACAGACAGAACAACATTCCTTCTATACACAACAGGCGGAAATAGGTCCTGCCACAGGATTTCTCCCATCTTAAAGTACGTGCCAAATGTGTGACTTACCCATTTCCAATGGTACCATGTCTCTTTGCATGGGAGTCCCACTAGAGACAGGGAGCATTCAGGTCTTTTCAGCACCACAGTCCAGTAGTCTTTGCTACAGAGTTAATTTGAGTTAAAGTGATATCTCTGTGCATTTCTTATGCAGATGCTTTTGTTCAAGACAGCATGAGAGGAATTAATGCAATTTAGATTACAATTTAACTCTGCAGTGAAAACAACTTCTACAACCTAAGCATCAGTCTTTTCCCAATGTGTATCTCTGCATAGCATTTACTCTTTAACAGAGTAAACGTCTTCTGTGGAAAACAAAGTGCTAGACACTATGAGATGCAGCCTGCAAGACTAATTAAGATAAATGTGTGCACAATCAGTGCAGGAGATTGTGAAGCTCTGTGCAGTCCAGAAACTATTTTAGATGCATTAGTTCAGGACTGTGTCCAAGCTAAGTCCTGGGAGTTACTTATATTTTTATAGATCTTTAGCAATTGCAGGTAGAGGATTAGAAAGTTATTGCTGAGACTCCTAGCTAATTAAGAGTTTAGTTATGATAACAGAAATAAGAGTAGGATGGTGTATGAAATGGCTTACCTCTGACACAGAGAGGTCATCTGGTTTTGTTAATGACATAGTAAAGCAATAAACCTTGTTACATGTGAATCTGTTAAATTGGAGTCTGTGTAGAATGGGAAATAGAAGTGCATTATCATCAAATTCCCTGAAAAGACATTTATAAGGTCATGATATGCTGACGCCAAGCATACTAATAGAAGGTTAAGATCTTACAATAATACATTTGATTACTATAATGAGACTTTCAATGGAAAAAATATTCAACTGTAATATTTAACTTAAAAAGTTATAAACCCCAAATGTATTGTGGCATATATTACCACTATAACTTAAAATTAATGTATACATTAGATAGTTACAAGGGGAAAAGGGGAATTTTTTGACTAATGAAATGGTAGTAGTTCTGTCTGCTTTCACTTGCTCCTGCAGAGTGAAAGACATTGTGAATATGAAAGAGAAACAAACAATTACGAGGTTTAGCCCCTTAAGTTCAGCTTTACTTCTGCCATGCAAGCATAATATATCCCATAGTGGCTGATAACTTTTCTGGGATCTTCAGAAGGATGAACATGAAAAAATAAAAGAAAGCCTGGCTTTCTGAGCAGACTTTGAGCAACCAACGTTCATATTAAAGCCTGAACTGTGTTATTTCAAGCTGTAGCATATATACCTCATCAAATAAGGGACCAGCCAACTTATGTAAAAGAATAACCTGCCTCTGAAGAGAACTTATTAGCTTGGGCACGGTTCCACATTAGCATGTCCAAACAGCTTTTGGATTGAATGTGTCTTCCATTTTGCACCTTAGAAAATGAGCTAAGCTATTCCACAACAGTCTCCACCTGACTACATAGACATGCCTTCATAGCATAGCTTGGGCCAAGGCCCTTCCTCAGCTTGCTGACACAACTTGGCTGTCAACTACGCTTACTTCGCAGATGACATGAAGCAGCCGCAGCAAGTTGAGTTCGGTATCTATATTTACATGAAAGTCATTAGATGAGCAGTCAAGAGCACATAGCATAGTTTCTGAATTTTGTAGGTTCCTTAAAAAGCATTGTGTGAAAGCAAACAGCTTTCTCTACTTGCTTACTTCCTTAAAATAGGGATTGTCTGAAAAATGACTGCAGTTAAAACTGAAGACAAAAACAGTAGAAATTCCTGTCATCAGTCCTATGGATCAATCAATCTCCAGTGAAACGCAGACTGTGCTTGGATAAAGTTTAGGAACTCTTCTCTGAAAAACACTTCTTCATCTGTGGAGCACCTGTAGTTCAGAAGAGAAGAACCATCTCACTTAACAGAGAGCCTGCACGGACTCTGATCTGGTGAGTGGCTGTGTTGCACTCAGTAATTCCTGTGGTTCTGAAAGGCTTTACAGGGAATGCGCACCTTCCCAAATCCCTAGTTCTTGAGTGCATATGCTTCAGTCTGTTCTGCTCCTCCCCTGCCTTTCTTCTCGAAACCCAAGTCATTTTGGATTTGACATCTGGAATGTATGTGACAATTTCAGCATTATGGGGACATTTGTATAACTACATGATTGCATGCTACAGAGGAACTTGATGCAAGCCCAAAACGAAGGCCGCATAAACAAGGGAAATGTTAGAAACAAAAGTAAAGATAGGGTTCAGCAGCCAAAAAAAAAAAATATACCCCTCAAAGAAATAGGAAAAGAAAAGGGGGGAAGGAGGAGGAAGAAAGAAGAAACAATTTAAAGCAGGCATTGATTATGAAGTTGCTTCATTGTTCATATTTGGCAGTGTAAGAGGAGGGGAAAATAGCTTTTTGGAATGCCGCATGAACTTTAATATTGATGGCCTCATAAGAGTAAATCTGCATTTCTCAAGGGAGAAGAGTGCAAACGCTTCTTTGCCATTTAAAGCCGAAGTTCATGTGGAGGAGGGTCACAAAAGTCTTCAGTCTGTGTACCACGGATATTCAGTAGACCAAATATTTTTGGCAATGTGCCTGCTCAGATGAGTGTGTCGGTGCTGCTTGCTGGGTTATGTAAGGGGGATACTACAGCCGAGGCAGTGAAGCGGGAAGCCTGAAATGTTCCAAAAGACCAACTGGGATTTCCCCTGCTGCTATTGTCACAGCATTGCCACTATTTTTAATTTAACAAGTATAAATGAATTCACTTGTCCTTTTCTAAACTTAGTCTACTACTCAAAAAAAGGATTCAGGCAATGCTAGTGGGATTTTAAACATGTTAGATTTTAAACACACTAATTACCTGCCAGTGGGGAGAAAGCTGGGAGACCAAGTAGCACAGCCATGTCTGCCTCATGCAGTATTGTGGTGCTTGATGATGGGGGGAAGAACTTGGCTGTGGTGCAAAGGTGGTGGAAAGCCAAATGAAGCTGGCAACTCTGCTTGCATAAACCAGATATTAGTTTAGCCAACGGTCTTAAGGGGATGCATTGTAAAACAACAGGGAGGGCAGTGTGATGTAATTAGTTATTACAGCAGAGGGATGGGAACCAGGATGCCTTGATTTCCAGTGTTGTCCAAGTTACACACTGAGGATCTAGTCTTGCTAGGTACTAAATGTCTTCTGACTTAGGTTCTTGTCTATTCAGGATCCTGCCTTTCCGCCTTCACCTGCTTTAGCCAAACACTTGGACTACAGATACTGTTCAAAATGTTATTGGCTTGCAAACTAGAGATTTTGCTGAGTCATCATTTCTAGGTTAAAAGCATTGTGTACACAGACAAAAAGAGTTTTAAAAGTAATTTTTTGAGAACGTGGTTCCAATATGATACATTGCCATGTTGCTTTTTTGAGTAGTAATTATATGCTACAGTAACATAAATTTTGTGACACATCTCTGCATGACACATGATAAATATTCAAAACAATATTAGCTGTACTGTGGCTGAGTTGCTGAGGAAAGGACTCAGTAACAGTGAAGTGTAAAAACTCATGCATTAGTCACATATGAAGCTAGAACTAACAGTTCCTGGACCCTGGCCCAGCGTACTTTTCCTTCGGCCAAAGGGTAAATTTGAGGGTAAAACAGAAATAAAAAGTTTAAACATGTCCACGGTTATTTGAACTCCAGTGCTGAATATGTGACCTAGTATATGCGTGACTCAAGAGATGCAGAGGAATTTGGGAGAATGTGATGAGTACTGGTATAATCTGAAAAGCTAGAAAGTGACTAACAAGTACGGCTATGCAATTGCAAATAATTGTTTTCCAGAGATTTATAATTTGTTCCATGATTTTCATGGCTCATCCCATCATGATCTCTGGCTCCAGTCCTGATATCCCCACTAAGACCCTTGTTTAGTCATTCCTTCTTCCCTCTCTTCTCCCTGACCCCTAAATCCTGCTGTCTCCCCATCATAAATTCTTGACCCAGTTTTTCTTTCTTTCTACAAGCTTCCAGTTCCTTTTTCTACCAGGTTTTCTCAGCAGTTTCCTCATGCATCAGCTTCACACCCATTTGTACCCCGCATTTCTATCAGGCAGCTTTATCCTCTACCTGTAACAAAAAGGAAAAAAAAGGAAGGATAAAACCCCAGGAAAAACAAGCTCTTGGTCCTGATCTGTAAAATCCCAAAGCTGCAACTGTAGGAAGGAAAAGCTCTGTCACTCATGGCTGAGAGTATTGTTGCACCCTTTGGAATTTCAGGTGCAAAGTGCTAGTGAGTCCCTCCTGAGCACTGATAAAGAGATTTTTCAAAGACTTGGACCCTGGTCAAGCTTGGTAGGCTTTTCACTGAACATGGGAAAGGACGTATCCATTGCACAGAAATTGTCCCCTTACAAATTTCAGATCACTTCTCCAAGGTGTGAACTGCTGCAGCTGTTCAGAGAAAAGACTGTGAACAGACACAAACCCATGTAATTTGGCCATGACTTTGGAGGAGACAGGGAGGGAGGAAGGGAGGGAGGGAATAAAGGAGGAATCAAGGAAGAGAGGGAATGAAGGGTGATTTGGTCTGCAGCAGACACATGTGACTGCATGACATTCAAATGTATGAAATTTCAATGGTAAAATAGCAAACAACTAAAGTACTACTAAGTTATAGCAACAGAATATAGGGTATTATCATAGAAAGTGTCAGGCAAACTTACTCATACTGATGCTATCAGCACCACCTCTTACTGCAATTCACACATAGAAAACCCATACTTTTTCTGTCATAGTTAGGTTTTATGTTCCTGAAACACATCATAGGGTGATATTTTTCTTGAATGCTTATGGAGAAAAAAATATTGCTGTTGATCCTTGTTTTTAAGTATCAGTTTACCATTTTAAAATTAGTGCTGTTTAAACAACAGAGGAATTAATATAATACTGTGGGAAATTCTAACCCATTCACGTACCAAGGTTTCTTCAATTGCTAAATGCAGGAGCTTCAGCTATGACTTTAAAATCATTCACATTTCTTTCTCTGTGAGCCTGATCCTGCAAAGTATCAAGTGCCTTTTACGAAGCAGCCCCCAAATCTATCAAAATCTTGTGAATCGGGTACTCAGACCCTGGAGTACTGAGCCTCAATATATCAATTTTATTTGGATTCTGTGTCTGGTCTCTTAAAAGTCCAGACTTTTGTCATTATAACTTATGTTCCTGTATATTCGGTTTGCAGACACTGTTTCTGTTGCTCACTTTGGCACGACTCCGAGTAAAACATGCAGCATTATGCACTGCATACCAGATGTGGATTAACCAAATTGTGTTCCTAGAAATCAAGATCCAAAAATGTATTTATGCATAACCATTCAATATAGGAAACCATATTTTAACATGGGATCTATTTAGTCAACCATTTGCCAGATCAGGGAAACATAGTTTTATGTGGTAAATTAGTCTGTATGAGATAATCTGTATTTTTCAGATTTTCTCAGGAGCTTATTTTAAATGGTGTAAGTTTTTTCATTTTTTTCTTTCAAAGTGCTAGACAAACTATAGCATTGAGCAGTAGAACATTTCTACGATGAAATGTGGCAAATAGTGACAAACAGCAAATCTGTGTGCCATTTAAAGATGGATTTAAAAAAAAAACAACAACAAAAAAAACCCCAACTCAGTATCACAATGAAACTATTGGGATGATTAACTCCCTGGATATGAACCTCTGACTCACCTTGTACCGTTCTGATATTTGAACTGAAGAATTCAGTTTGCTTACAAAAAGCATAAGGTAGCACTCGGGAAGCCAGGCAAAGTCCTGAGCAGGCACGCACTGTGTGAAGATCCATACAGAGCTCTGCTAGTGCTTCTTGGTTCTGACTTTATTTATGGCAGATGCTGCTATGCAAGCTCAGTTCTGGGTAGTTTTGCAGTGTGAACAATCAATCTGCAGAAGCCAGTGTTATTATTCTTCATTACTAATAATTATTCTCAGTTTAATGGAGCTTTACAAAATACACATTGAAATACATTCATTGCCCCACGGGCTCTCAGAATTAAATGGATCTAGCTGTGATAAAGGCAGAGTCTGCCTCTCTTTCTGGGGCAGTCTGTCATGCACTTTGAGAAAGGTTTTCAGGGAGGGAAGAGTGGTGGTGTGGACAAGATGCTGGAATGGCTCCAAAACCAGCAGTATTGCAGGGCTATCTCATTTCTGGTGGCACCTGGCACTTTTGCTGAAGACATCCTTATGCATGTCTCTGCTTCTGTCTAAAAGCCTGGGTAGATGAGCTCTCAGGGGACGATGCCTACGCTAAACTCTTTGCTTCCTGACCAAGACTCTCAAGCTTCCCATTCTTCTGGATCCCATGGCCAAAGCTTGTATATACTACAAACCCCTGTGTTCCTTTTGCCCAAACCTTTTTACCTCCAACTCTCTTTTCCACTGGCAAGTCTCCCATTCCTTCCAGCTTCCCAACTCTTATCCTCCAGCCCTGCAACAGCCGCAGGGTCCCCAGCATGGAGCCTCCTGCTCCGTATAGCTTTCACGCTATCCCTTCCTAACTCCCCCCCGCAGAGCTCCCACCCCAGCCTGCCACTCCTCCTGCTCTGCCCATCCAGCCACTGTTAGTCTCTGACCTCCTGCAATCCCTTGCCTTCTTGGGTGCCAGGTCCACCTCTACTCGTCCCCTCCTTACTCGCCCACCAAGCAAGGCTCAGCTCTTCTGATAGTGTTTCACAAGTGCAGGCTCCAGATGTGCTTCCTGGGAGTCCTCTCCAAGGGCAGAATTGGAGGATGTATTCTGGAAAAAAAAGGTATATAAGTAGTCCCATTACAACATAAAAGGAGACAGGAGGAATCGTGAAAAAGAACAGTGTGGAAAAAAACCCGACAAAGAACGTGTAGGTAGTGAGCATGGGGAGGGGAGAGATGAAGTTTCAGGACTTGAGAGAAGATAATGTTGGTATCAGAGACTGAGAGTTCAGGTGATTTTGATGAGGTTGGAGATGATGGTAAGGAATGGAGGGAAGGAAACATGTGCTGAGGCACATCAGGAAGGTTGTTTCATTCTTGTAATTGTAGAAAACTGTGAGGGAAAGGTAGGACTCATGTTTAATTTGCTTTCTTCTAAACTAGACGGAACAGCATTGTCCTGTGCTGAAGGGGAATGTGTTTGGCCAAGGACAAAAGTTGTAATCTGTGGCATCCAGGAGATCTCGTGTTGGACACCACCAGCAGGATTCTGCTGGGTATGATGCCACTGCCTTTCAAACACGAAAACATTTGCTTTTCAAAAATGTCTTTATGAGCCACTGATAAGTCCAGGCAAAGAGAGATTTGACAGGCACTTTGCAAAGTGTCACAGCTGCTGGTGCTTGGCAACAGCACACCCGTGTTGTGACACAGCTGCACAAAGCTTGCAGCTACGTCCCTATGGCCTTGGTAGGAACAGGTGATTTTAGCCTCCTAATCCACACCAACAGCTGACTCTTGATTCTTTGTTACGTATAATGCAATCGCTGTATCTATTGTCCGTATCCTGGTTGTTTCTGTAGCTATAATCCTAGGTCTGTGTGGATAGCTTTCAGATACTCTTTACACTGTAACTTGCCTTTTTTGCTTCTGGCTTCCATTGTCGTGACACTAGAGGGGGACAAAGATCCAAATGAGAACCACATTGGAGCCATTTAAAACTGGAAACTTGAAATTCAGAGGAATTTCTTAAAACTAACAAGTCTTCCAGTAGAACAGGCATGAAGATTCAGCACTGCTAATTGCAATTTAATAGAAGCTAGTGACACTTAATGGAAGCGTGTTTGATTCAGACCAACCCTGGACCAGATTGTTCAAAATGAAGGAGGTGGTAACCAGATTTTCTGGGACTTTTCTGGGATAGAGTTGAAGAGAATGGAGCGGTACTGCAAATTTGACATAGTGATGGGAAATCTGCATCTTTAGAAGGTGTGAAATAGACAGAAGAGAAAAGCACATAATCAAATTTAGGCACTAAAAGTACTGTTTCTAATATGAACAGCAGTTTTCAGTTATAGAATTATATAGAAAAATAAAACTTTTCTGTATGTAATATTGTTTACAAATGTGAATACATTGGTTAGGAAGTGCAAAAGGTCCAGTTCCTGCCTTTAAAACACTGAGGAAACCAACCTCCTTTTCTAAAACAGTTTCATGCTTTGCTACTGCATTTTTATGGGCATGCAATTTATTTTGCACGTGAAAACAGGGTTTGGATGTCTATTGGTCTCTTGTAAACACACACATGGCAAAGAGATTCAGGATCAAATCAACCATGTTTTCACTTCCAGATGCTGTAGCAATCATGTCAGGCCTTGCATCACGTAAAACATGGTCCATTATGTATGTTAAATATTTAAATTATTTTAAAATAGTAAGAAATGCTCTGTTGAGTTCATTTCCTTAACTTTATTTGCAGATTCAAAGTAACTATTTAAGTGGAATTTGCATGATATTACCAGCTTTCCGGGCCTTATCATGAAACTTGATAGAAACTGTAATGTACTGGCACTCAGAAGTGTGTAAATCTCAGCTTTCATTTCTACAAAATATTTCCAGGCTGCAAGACAGTGGAAAAGGAGTGGAAAAAAAAGAATCTAAATTTCCAGCATCTGAAGTATAATGAAGAGAACCTCCCTTTGGTATTTTAAAATGTTATTTTAAATTTTATTGTTATTTTAAAAGTTTTTAGGCAGTCTTGTGATGTTTGGGCTCTCATTCATGACTCTCGGGGCTTGCTGTTGGCAATACAGCATGCAAATAGCACCAGTCTGTGCTAGCGGGGATCGCTGACTGCAGTGAGGGATTTACCCCACCCTTTAAAATGAGCAAAAGACGTGTAAACCAGTCTGATGGAAACTTTGGGAAGAAATAAGAGATTTGGTTAAAGATTCTGGCTGCTCTAAGCACTTGGCCAAAAGCAACAATGTTTAGTGGTCAGAATAAGACACAGACTGTAATATTTGCTGTCGCCAGAACTGAGCGACCACTTGGCCTAACAGAGCCAAACCACCTTTGCCCTCCCCTCCCCCTCTGCACAGGCGCCCTCCTGGAAGATATAGCAGTTTTAGGCAGATAGGCTGGGATGCCATTTGTGTGGCACCTATACACAAGACAAAGTAAAGTTTAGAGAAAAGGTGCGTTTCTCCCGAGGGAAGAGGAAAGCCCCACACGGACTGTAATGTGCCTGTTCCCCACTCTGGATAGCCCCTGTGGGAGAGGGGCCGGACACCTCCTTTGGGGCCCCATGTGCTTGTTGGGTGAAGCAAAGCGGGCAGGACCCTGGTGTAGGACATGGGACTGGAAGAGAGGCCCTTTGCATGCTTTCATAGTCTCCCTTTTGCTTCGGTTTTCTCTCTAAAATAGTATTCCTGCCATAAAAACTTTTGTAACATGTCTTGAGATCCTTATGGTCCAACAGAAACACTGGTAAAAGCTGCAGAGGAAGAAGTTGCTGTTGTAGATGTGTGTAGGCTGAGCAACAAGGTCTGAAGTCATCCTGTCTAACTGCAGGTGCTCAAACGGTGTGTTGGGGCTGTAGCTGCCTTTGGTCTCTGGATAAGCAGTGACTGGAGAGTGACTGGAGCCTTTGGGCTTGAACTGGCCCTTCTGACCAAGTCTGTCATTTGTCTTAGTCCCGTGTTTTCCACTGAAAGATACAGCAGAAAGCATTCTTGAGAAAATATGTATGTTGCTTTGTGCAATCTTTTCAGTGTACTAGCAGCTCTGAATGATTCTCAGTAGTAAAAAATGAGGGGGGAGCCACCCAGCAGTTGGTCTAAGAAGAAGAGAGGGAGTAGCCTTCACGCAGTGCAAGGACTCAGCCCTAGGAAAAGCAGGCAATAGCAATTAGATAATCACATAGATTGTTTGCTTACCCACTGGTGGTTTGGGTGCAGTAAAGAGGAATAATACTAATGTGCTCAAGATGCTGTCCAGAGAGAACAATCTGCATTGGTATCTCAAAGACTGCATCCAAGGGAATATAAATGCAAGTCAATAAAAAGGGAAGTAACTCAAAACTCAAGGCAGGTGGGGAGCATGTGATTTTGCTGTGAGATCTGGGCCTCTGACTTGTATATGCAGGACACTCAAAAGAACAGTAGGTGAGGGATACCAAAACACGTAATTAAATACTGCTGTTGAGGAGAATGGAAAGGCATTTGTGTTTGTTTTGCTTGCAACTTTTTGTTGCATTGTTTTCTTTGTTTTATTAAGGAACTCAGTCTATGAGTAGGTATGTGGACAATCGTGAGGTATCTGAGGTGTCTGTTATGAGTTCAGCAGCCCCATAGGCTGGGAAGTGCTGCCTGCGAGGCTGCACGCTCACTGCCGATGGGAAGGAGCGCAGTACCCTGTCCCCCCCTCGCAGAGAGCAGATGGCAGAGGAACCGCCCCAGGAGCCAGCTGTGGTCCAGATCGCCACCCTCACATAGGAGCTACTGGGCCAACTCTGCTGCTGTTGTCGATGTTACAAAGCAGTAGACCACCAGATCTTTCAATGTGTGCTGTGGGAGTCTGTTTTTACTCACACAAATGGTCCCTGGGAAAGGGCTTTGTTGTGTTTGACACAAGCCTCCAGTGGAAGGCATGAATGCAACATCTTGCCAGTTTGTTTTATTCAACAAGCTTATTTTCTTTTGCCATTTAAAGGAAAATGCCTACTTCCTCTCAGACAGTTCCTGTCTGTGGCTATTCTGTTTTTCAGTAGGAAGATGGAAGGCTTTTTTTCCCCCAGTTTCCAGACATTTGCGTTTTGCTTTCTTTCTCCTAATTCCTCAGTACTTACCTGCCAAAAATTAACGGCCAGTATATTTTTCTTCACTGACCATTGTTTCTGAGGGATTAAAATTAATTATCTGTATCTTGGCATGTAGAGATCTAGAATATTCTCCACCTTCCTGTAAGCGACATTATGCTTTGGCACGGGTTGCAAATTGTTCATAGCAGTATTAATGTCAGTACTTAAAAAGTTTACCTAATCCTGTGCTTTGCATAGAAACTATGCAGACACAGCATATTCATCCAGGAACATATAAAATATAGTTCTAAAGACACTGAATAAAGGTATCAAGAATACATAATACAGAAAATCAATAACGATCTTGTAGTAAACTCTGAGTACATCTGCTTTTTAGAATCTGACAGTCGGAAGATGGTACACTTACTGGTTTTGATTTCTACAATTATTTTAAGACTCCATCTATTTTTTAAATGATCTGAATAAGCATTGTGCTAAACTGCACATAATCTCATGGTGATAAATTTCTTAAATTCATCATTGTCATCCAGTCCCGTGCCACCAGCTTGAAAACCTTGATCGTGAGCTTCTAAGTCAAAGATAAAGTCACTAAGAAGAAGTTGTTTCATAACTACCTAGTGATTTGATGGTTAGAGTCATGATTCTTTGCTGACATTTACCATTTGTCGTCACTATAGCCTTTGTGAACTGGATCTTCTGTGGTCCATAGTCATCATGTTGCTTCAGAAGCATAATTCATATAAAATTGGTAATGGGGACTTTGCCTGCTTTCAGAGGGATCCGTAGAGGGAGCAGAGCAGTTTAATGGGTTTGCAACATCTCTTCTACCCCGTGGCTTAGGAACATAGGGCAAGCGGATCAGGCTGGAGTGCCTCTGTGCTCCACATATGCTTTGGCTGCTTGAGAGGTCTGCTGGGAACTGCTGCAGTCAAAAGACATTGAAAGTCTGTAGCAGCTCTGGCTTTGGTAAGTGAGCCTTCAGCAGATTCAGAAAAAAAAAAAAAAAAAAGAGGAACAAAGGTGCTGCATATCCATTTTCTCCCTTCCCTTCTGCATGAGCATTATGTGTGGGTTGATAAGAGTGGAGGATACTGTCCCACAGACAAAGTTGTCTGATGATGCTTTTCAAGATTCTTAAGTTCATGATACTACTAGATCTAGGGATAATGTCCCTAGCATATTACAGATCCTTCTCTTAAGGAAAACCAAAGGAGTAAACAAATTCAAGTATGCTAGAAGAAGCTATTGTGGAGATCTCAGAAACATTTGGGAAAGTTTCAAAAAATGGATGACAAGTTAATGTACAAAATTCCATGAGCCAAATCCTCATCTGGTTAATATAACTTTTTTTCTATGAAACTGAAACCTCTAGATTCATTAACACCAGATGAAGATCTGGTCCTTGTCTGAATTTTTCCAGGCAGGCAGCTATTACTTTTGCCCTCAAATACTAGCCCTATTCCTTCAATAAAACAAGGCAGCCAAAAATTCAGAAATAAGGGATAGGGACATGGGGGGAATTTCAAATTCAAGCCAATAGTGAAAAGTTGCTTCAGTCTAATCTGGAGGAATAACTAGTGCTTCTTCATAACGGCCACATTAAGATGGTAAATTAATTAGATCATAAGTGTAATCGATGGCAATTGATATGATTGACTGCTGTCGTTGCATATGTTTTGTTCAATGTCTCACATCTTCATAAGCATATAAAGTCTTTGTTGTTACAAATATACAGAGTAGTTGATATTAATAAGGAAACACAATTTCTTGTTTGCCCCATTTGCAAGCAATGGAAAAATCCTGCTGGTTTTCCAAAAATAATTCCACTGAATTTTGAGAAATCTGGCTAGGGTCTGAAAAGTCTCTTCTTCATGAAAAAAAACCCAACATGGGGAAAAGTCAATTTTATTTTTTCCCTGGTGATACTCTGCTGAGACTCTCTGAGCAAAACTAAGAAGTTACTGTGGTAACTGTACAAGCTGCAAGATGCTGTTCCTCAGAAAAAGACCTTCTTAGCGTTCAAGGGACATATCGAATGCCTACATGCCAAAATCTTGCTTTTGGTAATGCATACCTTGTAGCTTTTAAAATGGATCTTTTGTGAATGTTCTTAATGCAAATCTAAACCCATGTATTTCCTCTAGTTCATATAAGCTTGACAAAGTTACAGACTCCTTCCTCTCTGTCTGGTGGTCTGTGTGAGAAATACTGTCTATACTGCTATCTTATCACTAAGTCACACCCACTGTACTTCCTGTGTTATGTCCTGACACATATTCTTCAGTATGTACATTTGGTTAGATTAATATCCACATTTATTAGTGGATAACAAACATCTTTAAAATAATGGGTTCCTTCAGAAAGTCCCAGAAGTCTTAGGGATCTGGACTGAATAGACAAAACCCAGTAACTCAGAGTCGGAATAGAATCTTTGAGACCTGGATCATCCAAATACACAGAAATACATGAGAAACTCTAAACATTGCATTGGTCTTTGTTGTAACATGTAGAGCCAAGTAAGGTCAGTGGAAGTTTTTCCCTTGACTTCACTGATACTGAGTAAGAGATGACAGACAGAAAGGAATCTCTGTATTTTATAGCTTTGGAATTACTTAAGGAATTCACTTCTCAGTAAAAATTTAACTGTTAAACATCATCAGGCACATCGAGTAGTGTTCTCATCTCAAGCCCACCTTATATCCAACTTTGTCAGATACTGGCTTTTCATAATTATTTTTCAATAGTTAAATAAAAGGACTTTGTCTGGGATTCTAGGTCTGTTAGCCGAAGGCCTCAGAACACAACAGCTGCTTGGAGGGGTTTCCTGAAAGGCTTTGTTCAAAGTGAATCACAGCCAAACAAAACATTACTAAGACTGAATTAGTACTAGCTACAAAATAGGATGTTTAAGAAACCACACATACATATCAGGCACTTAAGAGCTGATCACGGACAAGATAAAAGACATGTAAAAGCAGCCAAGTTGTGTGAAATACTCCTACCCTTCCTGCCTGCCTGCTTTCCCAGGCTAATATCACACAGTCTGCCCGGGCCGCGGAGCAATCTGAATTGCAGTGATTAGTAACGGTGGGCGTTCCAGGCAGCACCACTGTTTTGGTCACCTCTCATACAAGCACCCATTTCCTCTGGATGGCTTCATGGACTCTCTGACCTTTATTTCTTTTTCTTTCTTTGCTGTGTAAGGAAACGAATTAAACTTCTATGAGAGTTATTATTTCTGCATTCGTTTTTTTTTTCTTGATTGTTTGCTCTGATTTCTGTGCCAAAAAGCCTTTCTGAGGATGGTTTCAGTGTTGTCCTCCTGAAATAAGTGCAGTTCTTATAGCAATACAGAGGAAATTCCATCTGACAACCCAATCTATTTATTCCTCCATCAGAGAAATCAGTGTAGGATCAGTCCTTATTCAAATAAAACCCCAATAAATTTTAGTGAGGCTGCACAAAGAACTTCGAGATTATTTTATAACTAGTAAGATCAAAAAGCCTTTTGGATATGTTTACTTGGTAATTTGTTGCTAGTAAATGGTAAGATATCAATAGCTCCGCAAGGCCAACTTGGGCCAGGCTGCTGCCTGGCAAAGTCAGATATCTAAGCACGAACGATAGGGGCTCTCCATAGCCTTAAAGTACTGACAGCTCAGAAATTAAAAAAAAAAGAAATCAAGACATGATTCTTCAAATTTACAAGATTTGTTGAAGTATTGTGGGACTTCTGCGAGTAAACTACAACATCACTTTTGTTTTCTGCTGCTATAGTTGTTGCCATCACTGTTTTTCCTAAGACCCAGCCCTGTTTCTAAACCGGTAAAAACCAGTTAAGGTACCTTGACAGAATAGTGACAAATGGGATGTAGCCATTCCCAAACAGACAGTTAATTTGGCTTTCATGCAGTGAACTCCTGTTATTGGCAGGGAGTTTTCCATAAAAATGGAGGCTAAATGTAAAAGTATATGTCAAGTCCATTTGGAATGTTACATATAAAATTTGGAGCTGCTAACAGGTTCCTTACAAATAATATCTGCATATGATTAATACAGTTCTTCACTGTTGTCACAGATCTCTCTACAACTCATGCAAAAATGCCTCCAGCTGAAGTGCGTAATTAATGGCACCATAAAATCTTATTCTGTAATATCAGAATGATATATTACAGCAGATATATGCATTCGTCCAGAAAACAATAAATTCTTGTATTGGAGGCACACCATGTTAGATGAAATAGTGTGGTGAAATTATCCTTGATACTCTTAGGTGTTTATCTGAGAACTTTAATGAAAGTTAAATGAAAAGACCTTTTGGTACAGTTGCTTTTTTTATGTATTTATCTGGATACACTAAATACAAAGAAAAGAGAATTAATAAGGATGAAATGTCTCAAAATTCTTGTCCATTTAGAGAAAGCTAGGTTTAGTCTTTAAAAGACACGCATTGATAATCAAATATATAGCCCAGTTACATTTCTGATTTCAGCATTATGGAAAAATACTGTAATATGCCCATTATATTCTGTGTTTTTTCCCAAAATACTTAACAATTTATCACTACCAGCAGTTTCAATGTGGAAACAGATGTATTTCTCCATGTCACTATGGTATATTTCAATCCCCGTGAAGGGAAATCACTACCATAAGATAAGCAGTTCTACACAGCAGTTTCACAATGCAACAAAAACTCAGTTTATTTGCCTTTTTTCATCCAAAGTATCTGAAAAAAATCTTGTTTTCTAAGTCTGTCTCAGGCATAGTTTCCTCCCAAAAAGCAAGTTTAGATCTCTGAATATCATGTGCAATAGTCTGTGCTGGAGTTTAAAATAGTTTTGACACAGTTACAAAAATGTCACATACTTACTGTCCAAAAACATGACGTAGCAGCCTACTACTTTTTGTGATATTGCCTTCTCCAAAATTCACTGAAGTAAGTGGAAATGTTTCCACTGATTACATGAGTTTTAAAACAGATTGTGTATGTCTTCAAGCTAGTTAAGGTTCTGCCTAAGGAAAGATTACAGGAATGTGATTCTATTTTGAGAAATTAAGAAAATGCTTATTTTAAGGGATTTCCATTTAACATTTTTTGCTGGACAACTGAGTGTGTAAACAAGACTAAAAAAAAACTGAGATAAAGAAAGAGCCGTCTGCTTACCAGATTGCATACTTTTCTGCTCTATCTTATTATTTTATTCTCCCAAATGACACTTTTCTTTATAAATATTTAACGTCTAAAAATATTCAAATATCAAGGAAGAAAACTGAGGGGATTATTTGACTAATATTTCAATATTACTAATATTTTGCAAATAATTAATTAAAATTATTCAGTAAGGCTTAATTAAGTAGACGTAAATTCTGGCATTTGCATTGCAAGATTTAATTGACTTCTTTGACTTACTTATAAATACTTCCCTTTTCTCACATAGAGTAGATCAGAAAACTGCTGGAGGTAAACTTCTGAAGTATAGAGAATTGTCTGAGCTTCATGACATCAATTATAGGCTAATTATTCTGGCCTGTTTAATTTCTGTTGGTTACAACCAGTATTGTAATGTCCATGTTTTGCAACGATATCAATAAATACATTAATGCTAAAGCAATGAATATAACACATTAAATTTATGGCAGGTCATTCCTAATGAAATAGATATAAATGAAATAACATTTTTCATGTCTTTATGATTAATAAGATATTATATAAAATGAAATTTGTCATTCGAAAATGATACATTTTTCATGTGTCATGTAAATAGCAAGATTACCCTACAGAAATTCCACATACGGAGAGCAATCTGTCATGATGATCTTTTTCACTGCTGAGTACATATGGTTTTTCCTCATGTTTTCTCTGAACACTTCTACCTAACCCACAGCATTCCAGAGCAATCAGATATTGTGGCAACTAGCCCACACACAAAAAAGTAGAACTTTGCTTATGCAGGGAAATCAAAACTTTGCTATCATATATATATATATATATATATATGAGACCTTTTTTTTTTCCTAGGATGACAAGGAGCAAAAACTTCAAACTATCTTGAAGAATGAAGATTGATTGGCCATAAGAGGGATTGCAAAATGTAGTTGTCTGTTATGACAGAGAACTGGACTAGATGACTCTGTCCTGTATTCCTGTTTAGGACAAGTCTGATTTAGTGTATAGAAAATAGCTTAGGGACCCTCTAAGAGTCAGCTGAAAAGGAATTGAATAAAGCTAACTACAGTTTTATTGATTATCTATATGTAGGCAGGAACTAGTATGTTTGGCGTATGTTAAGACTTGTGTTTCATTTCTTCTCATGAATCACAATAAAGTATGGCTTTATAATTATTTATGCATGAGTTAGCAAGCCATGAACCTCCTAAAAAGCAAGTTATTTTCTTCTCTTATACTTGGATGGTAATGTAAACTGTACGGTGTGAATGCAGCCCAAGTTTTGGCATTTTTGCATTGGCTGCTGCTACTGTTGTGGTATTACTTTGACATTTGGTGATGCTGCAAGCACATAGGGTACCAGGGTCTGCCCCTGAAGAGCCTCTCAATCTATGTGTACAGGTCTCGATAGGAACCTCAAGAAAAAGAAGGCCCTTAAAAAAATCTAACATGCCAATGATATAAAACTGTAGAGATCAGTTCTGTGGTACAGAGGCTTCTTCCTGATAAGGCTGGATAGGCAAGAAGAAAATCTCTATGGGCTTACCTGCACCTAGGGTCCCAATCAGCTAGACTGAGCAACTTTTCTACTCTTGCTCAAGCATAAGTCACACAGGGGGAGTTTGTGGAGTTCTGCTGCACTTCAGCCCCATTCTCCAGGGTTACCAAGGAACCTGCAGCTGAGTAAAACCCAGAACGGAGCAGCTTTTCTTCCAGCCAGCAGGTTCATGGCTAGCCCATCTGGCATTGATCCATCAGCTGCCAGTGCTTTGGTAGCAAAGGTCTGTAAGACACTTCCTACCAAAGGTCTGGGATAAAAGGGAAGAGGGAAAAGAGGAGGTTATCAATCTTGCTGAAATGCTAACTGGAACTGAGAGATTTGGGACATGGAAGGGAATTGCTGCCTCATTGGCCACACTTTTGGGCAGCAGCTGGAAAATATATCGCTCAGCTCTGAAGCTGAATCCAGATAAGCAAAAGGAAATAAGGCATGTCTTCCATGCTCATACCCTTGCATCATGCATAAAGATGATCTTGAGGAAATGTCATGTCATCATCAGGAGGGGAAATGATAATGTGTACTGTTGCAGTGTCTGTATCAGTTTATTTCCTGTTGCTTTTATGTACTTACAGGATTTTGATGATGTTAACTTTGCATCGGATTTTGTTGCTCTTCACTCTCGCATGTGTTTACATAGCAATACATAGCACAGTCAAAACAACTTACTAACAAAGGAGTCCAAACCATGCACTTTTAAAAGCCACTGCAGACTTTATCTGCTTGCCAACAAACAGTGAAAGCACACACGGAAGTTCCGATGTGCACAGGACTCTGTCTGTTCTCTTTCCTCTGGATTTTTCAGTACGAATGTTCAGGCAATCGGCTGTAGCTCATGTGCTGATTGCCCTAAGTGGGTGACCCCAAGGCTGGGAAGGAACTGCTTGTTTGCTGTGTCTACTCATCTACACTCATCTTCTGGTGGTGTTTGAGGAACTTTATTGCCTTCCTCTTTTCTCTCCAGGCTTTCTTCCTCTTCCTCCCTCTGTCCTGCTCCTCTCTCCTGTCTCCTTGTGCAGCTGGCTTGTGCCCTGTCCCGTGCCGTGGGCCATCTCAATCTTCTGTCACAGCTAAGGCTCCTCTCCTTGTGAGCATTATGTAGATGCCCACCTACCCCAGCAAAAGATTTTTGCCTGCTAGCTGAAGAGGAAATGGAGACATAGAGAAGGCTGCTGATACCAGGACATGGTGAGAAGTGGCTGTGTTGAGGGTGACAACAAGGCAGGCAAGGCAGGGGCCTCACTGACAAGGATCCAGTCCCACACAATAAGAGCCACTGCCACATGAAATCAGCCTCTGCTGAGTAGCTCTGCATTATCTCAGACTACATCAGATATCTGATCTAGTTTGTGTAAAGCTACCTTGAATATTTCGACTGAACTCTCCAATCTGCAGAATAGAAGTTCACCAAATCACAGTGTTTAGCAAGGCTGGGCTTGGACCAGGGTGTTTTCCAGCCTGTCCCTTGAAGTGGCTGTGTCCAAGGCTACTAGAGGGAAAGCTAAAATCAGAGCGCTGCTTATGAAATTAGTTCTTTCCAAGTATTTTTTATCTGAACAAAAGAAATGAATATATTTTCCCTGGATTGATGAATTTGTGGGGATAAAGGATAGATTTAGCCTTCTTCCTGTTTTCTTTTGTAGGTGATAGTATACGTAACTACCCAAGGTGTCTTTTCTCTAAAGTCTGAGCTCTTCATTAGTTTTGCAACACTGCTAGTATGGAGAGGGAATCCAGACCCTCCATCCATGGCACAAGTACATGGACTGGAGTTAAACTGCAAGAAAATGGGCTGTTTTTCAATGATCCTTATAGTAAATTTTTCTAAGCTGTGCCAGCACTGTTCTGAAACTACAGCAGGACTTCATGATGAAGTACTTTGCTACTACCTTAGGCAAACTTGACCATAATAATGGTCCATACATTTTTACAGAATAAACAACTGCAATGATTATTAGATTCATTGTTATGTCTCATTTGAAGTCATCTCTAGAAAACAAATTGAATGTGTCACTAGATCAAGAAAGTATCAGACCACCAAAATTTTTTTTCCTCACCAACTTTTGTCCAAAAATTTGTTGCCAGTGACCCAGGCTTTAGTGCTTGTGTGATAGATGTTTTTATCAGCACTGGGGGAAAAGTCAAAGTGGAAGAAATTACAAGGCTTGTGTCCCTAGCATTTTATGGATTGACATAAGTTTTATTATTGTTTAGTAATATTAATGGGTTGATATCAAGAGGGAGATTTATTGGAACTGTTCTAATATCAAGATGCTTCTGCAAACACAAAAACAGATTTAAGACCTGAAGGGTATCCGGGATCATTTCAATGTCACATTGTTGTGGTTTAACCCCAGCTGGCAACCAAGCACCACACAGCCTCTCGCTCACTCCCCCACAATGGGATGGGGGAGAGAATCGGAAGAATAAAAGTGAGAAAACTTGTGGGTTGAGATAAAGACAATTTAATAAGTAAAGCAAAAGCTGCACACTCAAGCAAAGCAAAACACGGAATTCATTCACTGCCTCCCACTGGCAGGCAGGTGTTCAGCCATCTCCAGGAAAGCAGGGCTCCATCACGCGTAATGGTTACTTGGGAAGACAAAACGCCGCTACTCCAAACGTTCCCTCCTTCCTTCTTCTTCCCCCAGCTTTATATGCCAAGCATATGGTCACATGGTGTGGAATATCCCTTTGGACAGCTGGGGTCAGCTGTCCCAGCTGTGTCCCCTCCCAGCTTCTTGTGCATCCCCCAGCCTACTCACTGCTGGGGTGGGGTGAGAAGCAGAAAAGGCCTTGACTCTGTGTAAGCCCTGCTCAGCAATAACAAAAACATCCCTGTATTAGCAACCCTGTTTTCATCACAAATCCAAAACACAGCCCCATACTAGCTACTATGAAGAAAATTAACTCTATCCCAGCCAAAACCAGCGCACACGTACAAGTTTGGCAGTCCTCTTTACTTTGATTTATCTGCTCTCTTGCTAAGTCCATAGTCTCCATAGCATTATGGATTTCACTTGCTGTAAATGGGACAACTATTTATATAATATTTTCATAAAACATTATTTTATTATTAAATAATTGTGTATATAATACAAATTATAACAATAGTTGTGAATGGCTGTTTCCTTTAAACTGCATAAAATCTTTAATTTCTTTTTTTTTAAATTACCTTTTCTAGAGATTTTGTAACTGCGCCAAGTAAACTACAAAAATACTAAACAAAGTAATGGAAATACAAATAAATCTCAGCTGACAAAACAACATATAACTTAGGCTATTATTTTCTCTTCCTCTAAATATAATACAGATTTCACATACCTTTCCTGTGTTTATCTAGACCTTTCTTCCATAAAACTTATGACTACAAGGACTCGAAGGCCTCATGCAAGAATTATTTTTGATCAAAACTTTCAATCAACATCTGATTATTTTGCTAGTTGCATGGAGGCCTGTGAAACCAATGACCGTTTCTGAAAATTGTTGCCTGTCAGAGGTAACGTTTATCTAGCACAGTTCTGGTATTTTCTACCTTTCACCGTTTTCCCACTCTCGAATTTTCACTTCCACTTGAAATATTTTTGAAAGTTATTCTCCTACTGTTGTTGTGCATTGTCTTCTATAAAACTGTGCCTAAAAAGAAAATTAGTGTTTTTCAGTGCTCTGCTCTGAGCATTCGGCAGCACTTTCACACCAGTTTCACTGTCACATTATACAGCCCAGTTTCCCTTCCCTTGTACAGAGCAACAAGGGGAAGTAAAACAGTTTTAAAAGCCAAAATATATGTTTGAAGTGGCAGGAATGGATGGAGAAGCTTGATATATTTCACCTCTGATCTATTGACCCAAGGTACAACATTCACAAACATTTAATGACTTGTTTCTTGTGCTGATGATCTAACAGAATTTATTGTCTGTAAATCCTTCCTTAAAACTCACCTCCACCCTTAGGTATATGCTGACCTTTTCAAGGCAACTGGGTTGGGTCCTCTTACCTAATTTAGCCATCCAAAAAGCATTTAAGTGCTAAATGTAGACTAGTTATCTAGGTGCCTTCTGCAGTCAATGGACATGACCACATGCAGAAAGTGATTCATTACATCGTAAAATATGTTGGACGAACAGCCCATTTCATGTATCTGTCTCTCTCAATGGACTACGGCAGCAGCCTAGGTGTGTAAGACCAAATCCCTTACTTTTATAGAGCTAAAGTTAGGTAAGATAAATCCCACTACTGGTGTTTGCATTGGATTTACTGCCTTGATTGAGATAGTCTTATTGTTTCTTTGTCTGTTCAATCTTGTCTGTGGTAACTATATATAATCTTGTTTATTATAGATATATGTTCTGGTTTTTTTCTCCTACACACAAATTTTAAGCTCTTTAGAGTAGGAACACAGAGTAGTCCATAGGCTTTACGCACCCTGCCCTCCGCCCCAAAAAAAAAAAAAAAAAAGAAGGAATAATTCTGGTGCCAACGGACAATCATTTAACACATAACCTTTAAGCAATCTATAACTGCTAATTTACTCAGTAGAATTTATGACATCTGTTCATGAAAAAAACCACAAATAATTTAAAGACGGATGCTGGAAACTCTTACTCTTACAGTTAGTGCTACTGAGGGCAATGGAAAGATTTTATATAAATAAGGGTTTGAAATCAGTGAGAAGACATGCAAAAATAAGAATTACTTGCATCGGTAAGATTTGCTGAATTGAGCCTTTAATTTACCATCTGCAAGTGTGGCCCAATAAAGATGTATTAAGATTTGCCACCCAGTAGTTACAACTCCAGATTGTGTTATGTGATAGCCCATAACTGAAAAAATGCATGGTATTTCTGAAGGATTGTGAAGGGGTATAGAAAGATTCCTTTCGTTACTGCCCTTTTAGTGAAATTTCATATATTTGAACAGTGTACAACTGCAAGCTACATTTATTCATTTTCCCATTTTTTAATTAAAATTTATGAAGGCGGGAGCCAGAAACAATATCTCTGGGTGCGTTAAATAGGAAATTCTTGGCACCTGATAGGATTAAACCTTCAACAGTGAAAACTAAGTGTCCTTTTTCAGAATGACTAAGGCTATAACAGCTTCTGAAGTTGTTGATTTAAACAATCCATAATGACACTGTCCTCCTACACTAAACCTACTGGCTAACAGTCCCCATTCCAGCCTGTAAAATATATCCACTTTGTGCCAATTCTTGAGAAGATCCTTCTAATACCATTACACCTAGCTTAGTCTTTTTGCAAGTTTTCTCATTAAAATTCAGAATTTCATCATTTTACTTGGTTGCAGTGAATACTTTGGCCACTTTGAATAAAAAGAGGCTTTGCTTCATAGAAACATTTAGAATTGTTTAGGTTTTTTCATACGCTTGAAAGAGTTATGCTGGAAGGAGTTTGAAGCAGACTCAGAAAGGGCAGTTCCTTCTACCACATCACATGTGAAGAAATAACCCAGAGAGACCTCCCTTCTTTGCTGAGCCCAAGAGGCCAGACTTTGTGGAGCATTGAACTACTGCCAGCTCTCAAAATTTCTCAGCAGCTACTGTTCATCCTCAGCATTAAACATGTAGCTGTACATGCTGTTGAACACATCGTTTAAGGTAGTTCCATGGAGTAGCTTCTACCAGCTCCAGTGGCGACTAGATCTCACCCATAATTAAATAAAAATAGTAACCCCTTGACTACTTATGTAGTAAGTATTTTAAATATCGTATTATTTAGCTTTGCAAGAAGAGTTTGTAAATATTGAAATGATAGGTTACGATCTATGCGACTGAAACATCTACTAATAAATGTGTCTGTGTATTTAAAATCCATGGATCAAACTGGTATTTTCTGAGAGTTCAGAAACCTTGTGCTTGCCTCCATAGGAACATTTTAAATCAAATATCTGACAAACTTCATGCTGATGCTGGTTTTTACAAAGCAATCTAAGCCTATGTTATTGGGGAAATAACTTAGAAAGAATCATAGCGTGATAGAATCATTAAGGTTGGAAAAGACTCTTAAGATCATTGAGTCCAACCAAGTCCAAACTTGGACATTGAGTCCAAACTTGGACATTGAGTCCAAACTTGTCTGTTTCGATTGCTAGAGTGGCATTTTACTTTTGCCATTGTGTGGATAGCTGGATCAGTCATTGACATCCACGGAGGGCTATTCAGGGTGAAGTCAGTGAAGCCACTTTTGACCCAAAAAAGAATTTTAGGATCTGCCCCTCTTTGGCTATGTCCATACTGGTTGAAAGCTTTCAGTCTCCTGGGGCTGGGTATATGAATCCCTAACCAATTTTCAGAGAAAGTGTTGCTGATGTGCAGCCACATGGTCCCTGGCCCCAGTGCTCAGGTTTCTGTGGAAACAGAATGGGGATTCACCAAATGGAAAAGTGCTGCCGTGCTCCTGAGTCCCACCTCCAATTTGGGTGACTGGAGAACCCGAATTCTGGGGTTCCGGCATGGTGCTGTGCGAGAAATGAATCTATCTTCTCTCTTCAGTTTCTTTAAATTCTCACGCTGTTGCCAAGTCAAGTTGTTTGAAATATGTTCTTTGGTGCTCAAGTATTCCTTGCAGGATTTTCTTATGTAATAATTTGATTGCCTGATATTTACTTTTGCATTTATAAATGATCCATCTATTTTTAATTTAGATAATGCAGTTCCTTCTACACTGAGACATCTCCCTGTATGCACAGGTACATAGATGAGCAGAAATCTTAAAATATTCATAACATTCTCTAGTTGGTTTTTTTCCAAGGCTATGAATCAGTCCCTGATAAAAAGGACCTGATCCTGCTTCTGTTTAAATCAACAGAATAACTTTTAATTCCCCTCGGACAGAGATGAGCTCATCATGATACTGAGAAAAGTTTGTTTTACTTCTTTTCCCTAGCAAAATATGTGTCTTGCTATCCTTCTGTAAGACTGAAGTATTTGCCAATATTTAAACTTTATTTAGGCAAAGCTCCCATGACTAGGGATGTCAGTATAGGACCTACTGTCTCTTTTTAATAAAGGGGGGAACCCCCCCCAATCAAAGAAACCCCTGATATATTCTGCTTTTCTATTAAAGAAAAGCAATACGTGGTATTCCTCAGCTCCTCGTGCGAATACCTTAGTGCACATGGGTTGTCCTTTAGGGCAGTAGGATGGGTGCAAAGAGTCCCAATCTGCTGCCTGTGAGTTTGGTTAAGGCTGGCCTCAATCCAGCGGATGAGGAGGCTGTGAAGACCGGTCCCTCTGTGGGCAATCCAAGATGGATTATTGTGTGGGGCAGCACGAGGAAGGCTATAATCCCCTCGGTCTTTTTAACAAACCCACCATGGTCTTGTTCGGTCAATGCCTTGATTTGCACTTTTTCCTTACAACTTTTTATTTGTCATATTAGGACCTAAGTATTAAAGTGTAATAACTGATATATTCCAAACTGAGTGCATGAAACTTCCCTGCCAAGTCCCACAAACAAAATTACAAGGTCTGGTGAAATCTTACACTTAGTAGTTATTAGATCTGTCAAATGAATCATGCTTCTGGGGAATCAGATGTTATTAGGATTTAAACACACATAGCTCTAAATGCAGAAAAATAATATATCCAAATAAAAGTTTACTGTTTAATGAATTTGGGCACATAATTTCTTCAATCTATCCCATACACAGAATGTAGGAATAACACAAATGTAGCATGACACAGATAATAACTATCATAGCCCATGCTAAGCCATTATATAACAATTGCAATTTATAATTAATACTGACCCATCTCTTGCAGAAGGAGGTCCTTTTCTGGATGACTTCCAAGTCACTCTTTGTGTCCCTAGGCACAGACTCACTGCAGAGTGTCACAAAGATTTCTTGCTTCGGAAGCTGGAAGGATAAAACAATGTAAAAAAAGATTTTAAAGCATTTGATACAGTGAAGCTTAGGACAGATTCATTTTGTAAAATTTACAAAGGAATAAAGCAAGTATTGAAATGTTTTCCTGCAGTTCCTTTGACTGATGAATTAGTTCATGTGTAAACCATAAATAAATATATTACTGGGCAAATATAAACAGTGTAACCAAATTAAAAAAAATTGTCAGTAATTACCACTGGATTTCTCTTCATTTGCAAATTCAGTACTAGCTCTGAAGAAGTCAGAGACAAATCCTATTTGTACTATGTTTTAGGAGATAAAAGCCCATTGCAAGAATCCCTTGTACAGCAAAGCTTCAGATGGAAATGAGGAACACAGCCTAACTAATCCAATTTCGAGGCCTGCTCCTGCAAATAATTGGGAAGAACTGGAACTGGAAGTGTTCAGCCCTTTGGTGGTATCTACTGTCTAATTCAACAGCCACATTGGAATTTAAGCATGTGAGAGATCTCATTTCTTATAGGATATGCCATATAGAATGGGCTGGCCAAACCTGCCTTGGATTATTGAGGGAAGTGGCAAAAGTCCATATACTGATACTTTTGCTAAGTTTAAGTGGCACCTTATTTTAGAAATATCTCTCTGGAGCCAATGAGGCCCTTATGCATATCTCTGCTGGAAGCTGTATGTCCATACTCTACCTCTATAGGCTGGACAGCTCTGTGTTCTGGGAATAAGCATGTAACTACCCACAGTCTTGTTGCAATGGCACCGTGTCAGTTAATCTGCTGTAGTGATGACATCAAGCTACCAGGGAATCTTTCCTCTCTTTCCTGTGTTGTCTGCTACAACCAGGAACACAATTTAGTAGCCCTGGCTACAAGCATCCCACGGGTGGCAAGCTGCGCTGTGGAGCTGGGTTGGGAAGTGAGCCCAGCTTTAGCTGCCCACTGCTGAAATCAGCGCAGGCATGGCCATCGTGTACAGCCACCAGTTTGTTCCCATAGAAAAAATCCCAACCCAACCCCAAACTTTCCAGATCTTTTAAAGCAAAAGAAAGAAGCCTTACAAACCCCCACAAATGAAATAGTAAAACAATAAAAAGCACCCCTAATACATTTAACAGGCCACTAAAATATTTTTTCCTAGACGCCCAGTGTTGCAAATGCAACAGCTTTGAAGGATGACATATAACATATCTATGGGATTTCATCTTTTTAATTATATTCCCATTACACAACAGAAAGTGATTTGGATTTTGGTTTTGTGGCTTTTCTATTGAGCTCAACTCTGACTAGTAAATTTCCTCTGCTACAAAATGTTCTCTGATGCTCGCTATTGTAATAACTACCCTTACATTGTCTGCTTCTGAGTGCCTAATGTTTTATAATCCATTAACAAGAATGACCCTTCTTCTTCATTGTTAAATTCATTAAACCCAAGAGACATAATCAGGAAAGAAAATACTAGTTTCAAAGAAATCTAAAGTTCTGAAGTTTTAACTTGCATTTTGTTTGTCTTCCACCTGATATCACTCTGGAATTTGAAAAACAGCGTCAGGAGAGCTTGATGATGTAGCTTGTATTTCCATTAATTCATTCTTGCCAGATAAATTATTGCCAGATCTTCTCAGTCACTGTCTTTATTAACTTGGTTAAATTTCTCCTTTGGGTCATTGTCCAGTAGTTTGCCAACTCACTGAGCTGCTGGCAGACTGAAGGATCCAGTGTCCCAAAGAGTACTCTAGCAGGGAAGATGGTGAAATCATAACATTTGTGGAATCACACTTTTTTTCATTGAGAAACAGGTTTATGAAAAACAGTCACTGTGAATGCGTTTCCCTCAGAATACAAAGAACAAAACAACTCAGTTTACTAAAATAATTTGTTTGGGTCTGACTAGTTGCTTTCAAAGTCAGTTTTCCTTTGGACACAAAGCTTCTATTCACAAGGACAACCACAGACTGCTTTGTTAGTGAGGGGTGGTGCAGTGTCTCTCCCACTCAGCAAGACCCATGGAGAGGCTTAAGGTTATCTTCTTATTTGTATTTACTGCACAGCTAAAAGCTTCCTCCCCATCTAACTCTTCTCCCACCATGTTCTCACAAGTCTGCATAACAAGATTAATAAATAAAGCCTCAAAAGGTAACCAGATCTGTAAGACTTTGTACTCCTCAGCTTTTGGTGTTGGTGAAGTAGGTGTATTCAGCATCCTCAACTAGTTCCCATAAAAATCAGGAGAATCTCCTGGTGCTTCAGATGGAGCGTGTCCCAGGCACTACATAGCACCTTAAATTACAAATCTATTTTCTAAAAAATTATCCGAGAAAAATTACATAACTGAGTTATATTTTTATATTGTTCTGATTTGTTCCAGACAAAACATACCAAATTTACAAGTGGAAAGGAAAGCTATCTCCCTTCTCAGTCCTAATGTATGAACTTGCCAATACTTGGCTCTATCAACTTGCTTAGAAGCTGAATGTCATTTTGGATTCTTTCTCTTGTTTTTCCAGTGTGCCGTCACCAGCAGGCCAGCTCTGCCACCAGAAACACTTGGCAATCAGATTGTCTTCAGTAGTTCTGCACACATACAATGGATTCTGACACTGTACAAGAGAAATAACAGAATCCATTTAACTTCTTCTGGTCTGCTTAGCTATGCAGAGCTAACAGGAATCAAAAATAAACCCCCAAGTCCTCATGCAAACAAACCAATAGAAACATACACGGACCAAGGCTGCAGCAATAATGGCCAAACTTCTGCAGGATCCTATGGGAAGCTGCCCTGCCTCAGAAAGCAAAGGGAGCCTAAGGCACAGCCAGTCTTTCCTTTACCCCCTTGTTGCTCCTCAAACGGTGCTGTTGAATGTCTCGTCCACTCAGCAAGGTTGGATCTTATTTTTCCTGGAGAATTGGCCCACATTACACATCCACCTTGGCACCCATTCAGCCTGCAGTCTCTTCTCTGCCAAAAAGCACGCTAGTAGTTCAGATGCACTGGTGGGTCTGGGATATGAATAGCTGGCCACTGGGAACAATATGAGAACATTATTGTCTTCCATAGCCCATCATAAACCAAGAATGATTCACCACATGTAACTGAGCTGGGTTTGGATTTTAAAACCTAAGACATCAAGCCTTCCAATCTATTTCAATTACATTTTTTTCTTTCCATTGCTCTGGAAGAGGAAAAAAAAAAACTTCATTCCAGCACAATAAAAAAATCAGGGGTTATCAAGAGGCAACTGAGGGATTGTTTGGGGCCCATCAGGCAAACTTTTGCTTAAGTATACAGTCAGCACACTACTGAAAATGGGTCATTTCTGTATGTCTGTTGGGACAAGGAATTTGCAGGTTAGTCAGATGGAGAGTTATGCAAACATGGTTAAAAAAGCAACGCTTTTGTAGACTGCTTCAAAAATCTGATCCAAAATTTGCAATTCATTCAAAAGCTGACCAGAGAGAGATGGGGAAAGAACATAGCTAAAAATTAAAACATGGGAAGACAGATGGGATTTTCTCCAACAGCGTGACAAAGAACTGACGGTGAGAGTTGAGTCTTAGTGGATTCTGCTGTATTATGCTCTCAAAGCCATTAAACTAACCGTTGAAAAATTAACCACCATGCAGGAGTTCAAGAAATCTCTCAACCATGTGTTTATTTTTCAGTCATGACACAGCTTTATGCATGTAAGAGAAAGAAGTAATCTACCATTTGTTTAAAATAACAGACTCCCCAGCAGCCCTGTCTCTTACATAGTCTAAAAATAGCAATGTTAAAAAACCATCCATCCAGTTCTCTAACTTCTTCTAGCATGTTTATGAGCAAGACATGTCTTACAAGCCTGCAGAAGAAGAAGAGGCTGCTCTTCTCATAACTGTCAAAGCTATGGGCAGGTTTGTGGATAATGCCACTGCTGCAGTGGGCAGATATAGCAACATGGAAATCAACTGAGCTTTGTCCTTCTGAGTTTGTCCTGTTCTAGGCAGGAACCCCCCTGCTTTTCTCCACCTCACCTTCTCGTGGTCTCCCACAGCCTTCAGTACCTGCGTGAGCATCCTTCAGCTGTTCAACTCCTTACTCCCTTGCCATGTTGGCAGCTAGTCATTGCTAGCTCTGTTAGGTACAAACCATTGCTTTTGGTGGAAGAAGGGGTAGCTTTTCCAGTCTGCCATGAAATTACAGCAGAAACCTGTCAGGACAAGGTTGGGTACTGCCTACCTGCCCTGCTTTCAGCCAGTGACAGCATTTCCTCTGTTCCTCCTTATTTTCCTCTGTTCCTAATTCAGCCATATGTTTGTGTTTTGGACATGCAAGTGAAGTTAGTAGGAGGCTTGCTGCTGACTTCAGTGGGATTGAAATTTAACCTGCTATCTACATTTCTGCTTGTAACATTAAGTGAAAGAACTGAAATTTCAGCAGTGCTTTTACAGGGAGATGCACACAGTTAAGATCACTTGGGTGAAATTCAAGCCTGTTGCAGTCAATGTGGCAGCTATTTTTTTCACTACACCTCTGTTTAGCCCACACTTGAGAAGAAAACACACACAGACACTGAAGTATTATTTATTTAGAAAAAACATCAGTTGAAGGAACTGAATGGTGGAAACTACCTAATTGTTTGTACCCTTGGTCACAACTATAATAGCATAGAAATAACATTATTCCTTCAGTGTTTTTCTCTTTTCTGTATAGCAGCCTTCTCGGTAATACCCTCAATCATTTGGAAATGCAGCAACAGTGTATTGTAATCCTATTTTGAGTCTTGAGGAAAAGCATCTGCTGTCAGTACTAACCTTTGTTTATTACTGTGAAAAAAACACAGTAGCATGTCATGCAGATCTAATTTGAGAATTGCGTGTTGAAATTATTATGTAATTTCTTTTGTTTCCACCCTGTTCAGATGTTCTATGACTATTCATGAGTATTTTGTTTTAAAGTGTTTATAAGACTGTTTACAAGGCTTTGTTCAGTAACTGTGTAGCGAGACAGTAGATACCAGAACTGACTTTACCTCGGTTCCTCAACACCATGAGCTTGTTATAAATAGGTTTGAACTTCAGAAAATTCAAATTGTTTCAGTGGTCTTTGCTGTGCAGATAATGCAGTGCATTCATTGCTCTTTAAATGCACCGATTTGCCTGCTTATTAGATTTTAGCACTACACTGAAGTTGCACCTAAATTTATTAAATTGGTAGTATTTATTGGGTTCTGTACGTTGCTTTTAAATGGTTTCCCTTTCTTTCTCAGGGAAAACAAGACACAAAGAGAATTAAAAGCCTGTGTAAGAACACAGAGGAAGATGGTGGAACTCCTAGTAATACTACTTAAGTCCCTCGGTGCTCAGTCTCATGCCACTGCCTTTGACTGTGCTGCCATTTGGCACCACCTGAAGAGAGCCGCAGGTACCTCCTACTGTAAGCTGGGCTAGTGGTGATGCAGTTTTGCAGACCAAGCTTTCAAGGGAAATTTTCCAGTACACACATGGGAGGGTGCTGGACAGTAGATACACAGTTTTATTTTAACATGCTCACAGAGGCCTAATATTCTGCTCCACAGTAATGTCCCTACAACATCCATTCATTTCTATTTCTAGCAGGTTAAAGTATTAACTCCCTCTCAGTACAGAGGTCCACCTCTAAACCATGTAAACTGCTTTGGGAAGAAGATGGAACATATTTGCTTTTCATGAAAAATACAAAAATATATGTGTATATATATTTAGTTTATTTTAAGAAGTTTTATGTGCTTTTTTAAAGGAATATAAATATATATACATGTCTATAAAGGCTCAGTTCTAAAACTCAGCTCTGAGCAAGGAAACTGGTCTGAGAAGCCAAACAGCCTGTGCAACCAAATCTAAGATTCTTCAGTCTTAAGGCTTCAGGTGGGTGCTCATGATTACACAGAAGTCTATGCACTGCAGTGGTTCCTATAAGAAGAAGTGGTTTCACCAGTTTTCCAACCTTAATAAAAAGTCATTTTATCAGAGAGAAAAAAAAAATCCTATTTTTAAAAAGCGTGGCGTGGTTCATCTGTGTTTAAGTTACTTTTAAGAATAAACAAAATTGGTGTTTTTAGGAACACCGGTCTCTGTCACGTAGCTGCTTGTGAAACACCTTACAGTGCTGTGCTTCAGCTTCTCTGAGCAGTGAACACTGGCGCCTATGGAGCCAGCATGAACTGATCTTATGTAAAAGTATAACACACCCATGACATGGGAGACAGAATAACTCTCCTGGATGTTTGCAGAGCCTGCTGAATTGTAAAAAATGCAGTAGTTCTGGAAAACACACCATACCATGAGTTCAAAAAGAATTTATGTTTCCCTTCAGATTATATTCTGAATATTGGCAGGATTGTCACAGAGGGCTATTTATAATATGCAGTAGTTGCAAAAAGCTGTATCTTATTTATAAGAAATTAAAAAAGAAAGCTCAGTTAACATGGTTTCTATTATAAGTAATCTGAGTTTCTAAATGGTTAGAAAGGTAAGTTGGTAAACTAGCCTTATACTTTTAGACATCAATAGTCAAATAATCTATGAAAAGGATTGAAACTTCTGTTTAAATTCTGAGTTTGGGATGGCTTATTATGCCTGCCTGCCCTCCCCCCCCCCTTCATTCAGTTGCTCACAGGGGAAAATACTAATGGGGACATAGCCATAGGTTAGGCAGCCAGAATTTCACATTGCAGTAAGTGTCAGCAGTTCCTCCTTTACCCCTCTTCACAAAGGGATGCTCTTATCAAGTGGCTTTCCTGCGGAAGAGGAATGAGCAGGCTTTTTCTTTCTGACCCTTGTTAAGTAACTTGACATGCTTTTCCTTTGTTTGCTTGTTTGTTTCTGCAGTTCTAACTTCCAAGACATTTCCTGTGGACTGTCCAAATGCACTTCAAAAGTGAGAACTAAGTGTATCTGCGCAGTGTCTCACTGCATGTTGGCTGTCTGAATAGAAATAAATGAAATGACTGACCCATGGCTCTTAAACTAGTTGAGTTCGTCCATAACTGCGCCAAGGTTCACACTGTTAATCCTCTTCGAAGCTCCAAAATTTAACCCTATTTTGGAGGTCTGGGTTGTTTTTTTTTTCCTGCATCCCAGACCTCTTTCCCAGTAGAGCTCTGATTTTGGCCCAGACAAGAAGATACTACCCATGAGGTGCTAGTTTTTCTTGTTAGTCCGGTGTCAGCCTTCCTCTCCCAGAATATGAACAGTTAATGTTTCCTAGAACAACCGAGTCAATTACATTTATAGTTTCACATTCTCCCTGCCCCTAAGATAATTTGCTGGTGCTGGTTTGCCCCCTTATTAGGCTACCTTGTCGTAGGTTTTATTTGGTCCCAGCAGGCATTGGGCTACAGTGAAAATTGGGTGCTCTACAAGGGCAGGGGAGCCCTTCCTTGGCTTTATTCTGATTGCAGCTTCGGCTGAGGAAAGAAGAACATAAGACATTTCCCTCTCTACAGCAGAAAACCTAGTGATTAGCATACACTCTGATCTAATCTGAATGTGTTTTTAACATGGATGTTTAAGATATTAAGACTATTTTTAACTTGGACCTCCCTAAATATCCTCACAGTGGTATTGTTACTGTAACAGAACATACTCCTACATGATCCTACTTGGTTAGCCTTAAAAATACTTTAAAAACAGAAAGGAAGAATGGAGGCTTTGTCTACAAATGCTAAAATCTATCTTCATCTATGAGAAACTGTCAATGAATTGCCATGGAAACATTTACTAATTGTCCATGTAGCCTATAAAAATAGTACCAAAAAAAAAGGTAAGATTTGTCAAGAAATGACACTTTGTGAGAGGTGACCTGAATCAGAAGAAGATTCTGAACAGAGGCAGTGTGGTATAGCAGAGCCTTTTCTTCTCCAGAGTCTCTCTTGCACACTGAGATCACCTTGGTGTCTTGCCTAATGAGACCATGTTCCCACTGAAAAAGAGTAGTGTCACCGTGTCCCTTGATGCCTGTTTACAACCCATCCTTCAAAACATAGGGATTAGTGGACTGACTTCAATCAAAAGTCAGGACACCCATCCATTCTCTATCACAGTTTTAAAGATTTGAGTAGTCACACTTCTCACATTTTTTTCCATTTCTTTTTCACTCTCTGTAAAAATGCTGTTTTCCAATTCTAGGTGTATCTCTTCTGGGCTAGGTGTGATGCAAACCCAGTTGTAGCTCTCACCCTGTGGCATCTGCAAGGCAATTTAAAAGCTCACAGCAAATCAGTGCAGTAAATAGAAGAGGCAGGACAAAAAAATATACTCGTGTAGAACTAGCTTAGTCAAAAGTACATCTTGAGAAGCCCCAATTGGGCTTTTTAAAAAAAAAAATCTTGAACTACTACTGCCATTTGGGGGCGTCTCACCATCCTTAAGGTCTTGGTGTTAATCACCATGTAGCAAAGGAATCTATCTGTTCTAGGAAGTATTTCTGTAGCTGCGTTTAAAAAAGTTGTGAAATGACAGCACTGATTTTGTTCATGGCCAGCTCACACTGCCAGCTAGCAGTAGAGTAGTTATTGACCTAATATTGCTTGTGTACTACTCAATCTAAATAATTCTTTGCTCATTACATGGGTCATTTAACATGGGCAGAAAATAGAACCAAACACAAGGGGTTGCTGTGCTTGCTTGCTTTCCCTCTCTCTTCCCATTACAGAGGAACCTGTTCCCTACCTGTGTCCCTGTGTGAACAAACAAATGATGCCTTCTCTTAAGTGAAGTGCATTCCTTGCCCGCTAGCAAAAGAGTGGAGCTTAGAATTAGTTTCTGCTGTAAGGCTTTCCTCCTTACTGTTCCAGCAGGGAGTTATAAGGAGAAATACATACGTATACTTTGCTCAAAATGAGACAGTATATGGAAGTCTGCCACATGGGCACTCAGAACATGTATGGCAGCATATTACTACAGAAGAAATCTTGAATAAAATCGCCATTTCAACCACTGCATGTCTAATATTGATTTTAAACCAAGGAGGCCCCCTAATAGAATTAAAACAATGGAAGTTTTCAGCGCGCTTTGGAACAGAAAGAAGTAATGAAATTGCTTTTTATATTCCTACTAGAAACATCACAAGCCCACACTTCTTTACTCTCTGAAATCCATATGTTGAAACATGAACAGCCATGCTTTCCTGTAGGTGCACAAACAGAAGGTCACTTAGGGGCTTAGTTAGTCTCCTAATACCAGTTCTTGCAGATTTCATCTAGGGATCAGATGAAGAGAGAGGGAGTTAACTAGAAAGGTGAGAAGGAGAGTTAGCGGACTGGAGACAGAAGGAATGGCCATAGCAGAGCTCTGCAGCTGGCGGAAAGGAAGGGCCATGTGCAAGCAGAGACCGGAGAGCCCTGTGAGGACAGGAGCTGTCCAAGCAGCCCGCGTTTGCATCACTGATGGGAACCACTACGCAGTTGAGGGCTTTCCTCTTTCTGAAATTTTTCAACTCTTAAACCTGTCTTCTTAGAATAAAAATGCCAGGGAAGTCCATGAAGTGATCTGCACAAAATTGGTCTGTCCCTTTGTTTCTTCTCGATGGATAAATCTTTTCATATGGTGAGCTGGCTGAGGCAAAGCTCATGGCAGAAACTTTGGTCCAGATGAAGCTTTACTAGATATTCACCTCAAAGGATCACTACACTACAGTCATTGCTGCTTTACAGATAACTAGTGTAAACCTAGCTCCAGTATACATTGTGCGGTGGCCACAGCAGTGACTGGTCACTGCATGATCCTAGCAAGCTAGAATGCATCTTTCCCCATACAAATTTGGCTTATTTTTTTGCAAATGTACAGAGGGTATTACCCCTGTTCAGTTTCTGCTGTGCGTATTTTTTTCTACTGATCTGTTGTTACTCTAACTTCTCAGGGTGTGTATCAGCTTAGCCTAAAAACAATCGTCAGAGGAAGACTGAACAGCAAAACAATACTAATATAAACCACACACATTTCACAGAAGCATCTGACAGTCTCTATCCTGATTTATTTTGTTGTTTCTTGAAGCAATGTGTTATGTCAAGGAAAGTAGTTAATATCAACACAGCTTTATCTCCAGGTGCAGCTTGCCCAGATAAAGCATGAGTGAAATGAGATAAAATATTCTGCTTGATTATTAACATTGAACAAGGTTGCATTGAACAAGGAGATGCCCAAGTTTTTAATATGAAGGCCTATCAGCAAGAAATGACAGTGTAAGCGATTAAATGTTTTGGGGTTGCTACTGATTCACTATCAGAAAGGTTTAGACAGCCAGACTGTTAGACATTAAATGTCTCAACAGCAATATGCTGAAATTTGATTTTGCTAGTGACTTAAGTCTTCAGTGTCCACTCAGACATGTAAGACCATCTGAAAAGTTGAACTAAAAGACTACTGAGCATGACAGTAAACATAGGGTTAACAATAATATGCAAAAAATAATTCCAACAAGAAACCTAAAATTCAAGCGTTGCTTTAGAAGGCAAAGGAGTGCAAGAGATGTGTCAATCTCAATACCTCGGCAGTAATATGCAAGCCCATGGGGATATCTAGAAGGAAATAATGCCACAAATTGGCAAGGCAGCAACTGCATTTATCTGCTCAAATAAGATTCAGTCCTTGAAAATCTACAACTTAAAGAACAAACTGAATATTCAATTCATGTTATTTTCAACTTAACAGATGGATGTGAAAGCTGGAAATCTACCAAAAGCATAGACAGTCATCTAAGAAGCCTGATAAAACACTCAGAAGAAAACTTAAACTTAGAAAAATAGTATTTTTTAAAGTAAGTGAAATTCTAACAAATTTTCCAAAATTTAACAGTATCTTTTGTCAGATATCAACCAAAAAAAGAAGATCGCTGTATCCGGGATATGTGTTAGCAATAAAAATGAAGCATCTACTGGGTAGAAGTATATTCAGAAGCAGAAGCATATGCAAAAAGGGAGAACTAAAAGCACACCTGCCGCTGAGCACTGTGAAGGGTAATGCTTATGGGACCGCCTACCATGAGGATCATAAAATCGGCTGTTGGAAGAGGCCATCCGGCCGGTGCCGGAGGGCTCCGCCGGCGGTCCCCGACCAAGGACAGCTCCCGCCCCCGCCTGCTCGGGGGGCTCCTGGAGCCCGGGGAGCCCCGGACCCCGGCTGCCAAACGGAGGAACAGCGGCCATTTCGGAAAAGAAGCGTCCGTCTTTTGTACGGACTCCTACGAAATTTGAGTCACGCAAATTGAGGGCATTCGTGAGTTCCTTTCAGTTTGTGCAACAGGCAGCAAAATAGGCACTGCAGCACGCTGTCCGTGTGGAAGAGTGAAAACGCTGCGCTCGCTCACATGCTGGCTGCGTGCATCAAGCAGCTGCTTCGTGGGGCTGCGCTGTGTGGCTGGGATTTTTCCAGGAGAGTCACTCCGCTTGAGATTTTAAGGGCAAAGTCTGTGGGAGAAGATATGTCTTTTTGGTAAGAGAATAAAAATGCGATTCTGGTCATTTTTATTTCTCTACTTCAAAAAAAAAAAAAAATCACCATTATAGAAAATAGTGTGACAGTCTATAAGGAAGCACAAAGAGCAAAGCTTCAGCCCCTACTCCAGACATTGTTTTTCATTACACTGGGCCTTGTCTACTCTAACATACTTCCCAGTTCTTCCCAGTTCCAGCCAGTTGTGTCTTCCTACCTAGTCCTTTAGCACAGAAAAAATAAAACTGCATCAGTAGTAAAATCCTGTATAGATTAGATATATTCTTTTGCTGCTGGATGGAACTAAGGAGATTCCACAGGGGAAAAAAAAAACCCAAACAAACGAACCAAAACCTGAAAATGTATCTCAAGATATGTCTTAAAGACACCCTTCTTTCCTGATAGTCACCGTCCTTCCTTGTGCTCCTGGCTACATCACCCCTATTGAGCATTCAGCTGGCTTCCCTTGCCCTGCTACATTAAGCTGAAGTTTATGTCCTTACTTGCCTTCACCTTGCCCTTTTGTCATTGATTTTTTGATGTTATCATCATCGCTCCCCTTATCTTTTGTCATGTAAGAGTGCAGCCTCATCAGATCTTCTGCTGGCTTAGTGTAGTCGTAGCCTACAGACCTTCTCCTTCTACACAGAGCAACTGGACTTAAGGGACAAGCGTGGTTCAGTCGCACCTTATGTATTTGTGCTAGCTGAAAAACTCCAAGCTTGTATAAAAATGAATGAATGTAATCCAGATCATTACCCCCAGCTATTTTAAAGCATGTGCTTTTTTTTCTCTAGAGCAAGAACGGTCCTCCCTAGTGTTTCTAGAATACACTGAAACTTTTCTAGACAACTGTTTACTGGCAGAGAGTTCCTAATTTGATAGGTCCACAAGCGTGATCTGGGGAGACCCTCTGCAATGTGGTGCCACGAGTCACGGCCAAAGTATCAGATGATCTGAACAGAGAAGCTTGTTTGCCCGCCTGCACTATCTCCTGCTCAGGCCAATTCATGTTTGTTGAGTTTTGCTGCCATTTGTTGAAGTACATAACTAAATTAATTTTAATTTAAAGTCCTTAACATGTTTTAGCTGGATTGTGAGGATTTATACTTTTTTTGTGCAATTGTAATGAAGACTTGAAGGTATTGCGCTGCGTATAGGAGAAGTTAGACTTTCCATCTATTTCAGTGTAATGCACTGAGGTAATTATTCTGTTACTTAAAGAAAAGATCTCAGTTGGCTTCGCAGGATTGTAATTCAGTAGCAACATCTTTTACACGTACACTGAGCCCACGATGCAGAAAGCACTGAGACACAGTAAGCACATGGTATCACATTTTTGGAGCGGAACCACGTTGTAGAGGACCAGCGTTCAAGAACGCTAACTGGGATGGAGCTTTAATCCTTTCGCTGCCTTTGAACCGCACTTCTGTCTCAGCTGTGATATTGTGAGGCTGTCTAGTCAAATTCATCGCATCCCCTAGCAGGAGTCATGTAGGTGCTTATCTTATTTATGCATTTTGAACGCAGGCAGCACTGCGATAGCTAACTATGCTTTGTCCTTGTCTCTTTTTCTTTCCTTTTACTCCTTATTACATGTAAAAAATACTGGTTAGGAAGCTGAAAACAAGAAGAAGCAAGGCAATTAAAACCTGTAAGCCAAACGGGCTTATGTTTTGGCTGCTCCATAGATCAGCCTCCACACCTGGCCGCTGGTGAACAGCGGTGCGAAGGGAAAGAAACCCAAACCAGCGAGCCAACTTCTCTGCAATCCGGAAGGGACGCGGTGTTCAGTGTCCCGCAGCTGTTGCAAAACCGCCTCCGACGAGCCCGAGCCCGGGCCCGGGCCCCGCCGATCTCGGGCAGCGGCGCAGATCCCGCCGGGCGCTGCCGCAGAGCCGAGCTCAGCGCGGAGCAGCCGCAGCCTCCGCCGCCGGTCCGGCACTTCGCTCCTCACCACAGCGCTTCCCGCCGCGCTCGCGCTCTCATTTAGCGCAATTAATTAGCCGGCGGCTTCGGCGGCGCGCAGAGCGTCCCCGCGGCTGCTCCGCCCGCCGAGGCTCACCCCCCCCCCCCTCCGTCCCGCCGGGCGGCGGCGGCGGGGGCTCCGCGGGGCGCGGCGGCGGGGGCCGGGGCTCCCCTCGGGCCGGGCCGGGGCTCCCCTCGGGCCGGGCCGCCGCCGGCAGCCGTGTGGCGCCGCGCCGCGCCGCGCCAGGCCGCGCTGCCATGACAGCGCGCAGCGCCGGGGCGGTCACCGGCCCCCGCCGCCGCGCCGGACGGCCCCGCTCGGCCCCGCCGCTCCCCGCGGCCGCCCCGCTCCCGGCCGCCTCCCTCCCCTCCCTGCCTCCCCGGCGGAGGGGCGGCCGCCCGCCCCGCCCGGCCCGGCCCCGCCGCCCCCCCCCCCCACCCCCGCGGGGTCAGCCGGGGACAGCGCCCGCCTCCCGCCGCAGGAAGCGCCGCGGCCGCCCCGGCGCCTCCCGCTCGGCGCTCGCCTGTGGCAGGTGAGACTCCCCGCGTCCCTCCCCGCTCCCCCGCCGCGGCGGCGGGGCCGGCGGGAGCCCCCCGGGCCGGCGGGGCCGGAGCGACGGCGGGCTTGGGGCGGGAAGCCCCGAGCGGGGGTTCCGCAGGCGGGGCGGGCCGGGGCCCGGGGCCGCGCTCCTCCGCCGCCGCTCGGCCGGGGCGGCCGCCCGCCGCCGGGGATGGGGGCGGCCGGGCGGGAGCCGGACCCCCCCCCCGCAGCCCGGGGCCCGGCCTGCCGCCGGGGCGGGGAGGCGCCGGTGTGCTGCCGCCCGGGGAACGCTGCTCCCTCCCCTCCCCGCCGCAGCCGTGCCGGGGCCCCCCTCCCGGCCCCGGGGCTCCCCGCGCTGACCCCGGGTGCCAGGACCGGGCTGGAGCTGCAAGGGGCAGCCTCAGCTATTCGGTGTCCCCCTGCCCTTCGGTTTACCTTCGGCTTACCAGATGTATTTACTCGTTACACGGGAGGGATAACAGGCTTCAGGAAGGGCTCCGTCGCGTTTGTCGCTTCTGCAGGGTCCACTCCTTTCCCTCAGCCCTGGGCGCTGCAGAGACTTTGCAGGAGGGGCCGGGCCGCTTCCCAGGGGCTTCGGGCGGCTTGTCCTGGGCGGTGGGTGCGGGAGCGCTGAGCTCCGCTGGGACGGTGGCGCGGGAGATGGCTGGGGAGCGCTGGGGGGCCCAGGTCACGGGCGGCAACGTCCGTGTAGGGTTGTCGTTCCAGACCGTACTCTGTGACCAGCTGACAAATTGAGACAAAAGTTGTAAGAACCTCTCTGTGAACGTAGTAATGCTGTTTGTCAATTGTACTTGTGACTACGAAGGATAATTAACCAATATTTGTAAAAAAGCAGGCGCTATTGGCCTCCTAGTCAAGTGAACCCCATACCTCATGGAAAAAACCCACAGTTGCACAGTGTGTTCTGTGGGACGCTTCTGCGGGAGAGATGTAAACAGCCTAACACAGAATACACATCATGTGGAAAATGCAGGACAGAGGAATATGGAGTAACTGATCCTAAGTCCCGCAGCAACAGGTGGCAGGGCTGAGAAGAAGAGGCAGCACGTCCTGGCTCTCTGTCTTGCATCTCGGCCATAGCACAGTCTTCCTCCATTAGCGGCAGAGCTTCCTCTCGCCAAAACAGTGGCAAAATACCATCAGCTGCGAGGAAGGCAGGATCAGCTTTTGCTCACTAAGGCTGTGATAAAGAACTGAGATTTATTATTATTAGAGTAGGAAAGCACCTCTGGGCAAAAAAAGAAATGTCCCTGTAACTTGTGCTCAAACCGTATGACCAGAAAAGCAGTGTTCTGGTGAGGAAATTGGGGCTTTTCTGGGTCCAAATATTGCCGTGTGTTGGGAGGCGACTGCTGTCGTCACAGAAGGATGCTCCGCCAGGTCGTGCAGTGAGGATCGGTTGTGCCCTGGAGCGATCAGGAGGCAGTGAAAAGCAGAAAGAGCCTCCATGCAAAGAAAGTACTGTAGACCATATCTATAGGATACTCAAATCACAGCTCTTTCACATATTAAAGATTTTTTTTTCCCAGAAACTATACCTGAAAGAAAATACTGCAGGGGACTGAGGCACTAAACCAGTCGCAAAGGAAAGCAGAAAGATACTGTGTAGCGTTAAAAAAAGTTAGTAGAATCTATCTATACAAGCAAGATTTCCAAAAGGAGTAAGCCTTGGTTAAGAATTGAAAGCACAACAGGATGTTGGGCTGCAAAAGTTTAAGGTCTTGGTCTTTTTCATTGAATCAATAAACATAAAATGAAAATATACAGCTTCTAATATAAACTTACACTGAGCAGTTGAGATAAAACTTGAACAGGATAAATGAGAAGGCATTGTTAGTAAAAAAGGCTTGGGAAATAGTATCAGGATTTATTAGGGAAATGAAGAAAGACATATTGTCTCAGATTTAAAAAGGAAATCTCCTAAAAAATGAGGCCTAGCAGAAAGAAAGGGAACCTGCTAATACAACAATGCTTTGTTTTCATGGAAAACGCTGAAATTGAAAAGTTTTGAGAAAAAGGGCCGGGGAAAAAAATGAAATCCAAATAAATGTCTTTGATAATGACAGAGACCTCTTATTAAAAAGAAGTTGAAGCACTCCAGGTAAAATAAACATTTTCTGAAGGTAATATTGGAGTTAGCTGACCAGCTTAGAAGAGTCAAACAAAAAAGACACAGGTTAGTATTACTCAGAAAGCAGCTGAGATGAAAGAGATGAGATACTTTTATTTTCATCACTTGAATTGTTGAGATCTAGAGATCAACCAGCATAAGGCATAAAAAAGAGAGGTAGCTTGTAGAAAAGTTGCAGAAAAGGATTAGGAAAAGAGCGTGGGAAACAGAGCATAAGTAGGTAGCTGAACTGCTACAGACCTTCCTGGAGACTTTGATCTGGGAGGGAGGGATGCAGAACTTCTGTCCTAGGGAACTGTGGCCTAGTTTTGCTATATGGACGGCAGATAAAACTAGAACCCTAGACCCTGAGATCTTACTGTTTGGTTTTCTGGGCAAATGAAGATGCACTGGAGAAACCTGAGAAATTCTTGACTGTGCTAAGGGCTGGTTTTCCAGAAAAGGGAAAAAGGCTAAGCAGGAAAAGGGACGATACACAACGGCGAATCTGCCCCAACTGGGGGATGTCAGAGGGAAGGCCAAAAAAGTTAAGGAGGAAAAAGTGAAACTCCCTTATGGGGCACTGCAAACCAAGGGTGCTTACAGGAAATACAGATTTTATATACATCTGAAAGAAAGGCAAAAGATGGTGAGGCGATTTCCTGGAAAGTATTACCAACCAGAAGGAGCAACTGTGATAAGGGCTGAGGTTCAGCAGCTCTTGTACGGCAGCATGTACGCGACTATGAGGTATGGTCTGTTACAGGATGTCCCTCAGACACGGGAGCAGCTATCTCGTACCAAGCTGGGCCTTCTAGGCCATGGCAAAACAGCGTTTCATGTAAAGAAAGGGGGGCAATTACTGGTTTCTTCATCCACCCAAAGGAAATGTAGCACTTTTAATGGGGTGTTTGCCACCGTAACAGAAAAAAAAAAAATACATGGATTAAAAGGAAAATGCAAGGGAAGCTTTTGTAGATAGACAAAAGTAGCAAAGTGGTGCAGTTACGAGAGTATAGGCGGTTAAAGAAAAGGTGTGACATAAATAAAATGAGAGGAAAAACAAGATGTATGGAGTAAACTTCCTGACCTTTCCAGGTCAACAAAGCAATTCAGCCGTATTTGCAATCAGTTATAAATAATGGCAGTCATTCTAACAAAAGATATCCTTTCATTAGGATACATCCTGACATAGGCCTTACGCTTAGGTCTGACCTTAGCTTCCTGAATACATACCAGTCTGTTTTTACTGTTTTATGAAGTTCTTAATACTTCCGTTACAATTCTTCAATCTGCATTTCAAAAAATGTGCTATGGAAGTGAAAACATTAATATCATTCCTAATCAGTTAATCTTCTGTACCTAAGAGTTTAGCAAAATGTAAAGGAGAATACCTGAAACCTCTGAACCTATGAAACCTGAGGAACCTATGAAACACTCAGGCTGGGCTAGAGGTGTGCAGAATCTTCCAAACATTTCCTGATTTGTGTATAAATGGATTAGTAAACAAGTAATGGGCGGAAGAAAAGGATCCACACAAAGCTTTCAGCGTATTGGCTAAAACACTGCAATTGTCTGCCATGTAGTGGCTGTATTTCAGATGAGATACTGGGGGCTGTAATATTGAGTGCATTATAAAAATGGTATTGTGCATTTTGTTATCTTTCTTTTGTGTATTAAAGCTTCAGCTGTAGTTAATAAACGTTAGAGGTTCGGTCTAGCCATTTTTGGAAAATGACAGAATACAAAAGCCACACGGTTACTTCAGACAGATGTTTTACTTCAGGTTTCTAGAGACGGGCGCAAGAGAAACCCTTGACTTTCTTCTGTATGGCTAGGTCCTGGTGGTTACCCTTGATCAAGCTCATGGTAAAGTAAAACTTCAGGAAGTTTACCTGTCCTCCTGGTGAAGGTAAGGAGATTTTTGTTAAGAGGTTTGACTTCTGAATGACAGGTGACTGTTTCAAGCATGAGTTGAGGGAATGTAATCCTTTGTGATGAGATGAACTGATGAGATCCAATTTGTGAACTAACCAGCTGAAGCTCAAATGGCAGAGAAAACTGAGTGACTAAAATAGTTAGGAAGAAACTTGGAGGGTTCTGTGTCTCAACATTGTAATTAAAAGGGCATCAGAGTGGAAAACGTTGGAAATAACTTCCGTGACTTTGGCAAAAGGATGTTGTATAACACCACCTTCTTACTTTTGTTAGTATAATGGCAGGGTAATAAAAAAAGTAAAAGGGAACTGTAAATAAGTAAATAAATAAATTATAAAATAACCAACTAAATAACTAAGCATAGTGAAGTGGGGACCACTGTGTTGTGAAATTGCAGAACAGGTGTACATCTGGAATAGGAAACTCAAAGCCTACTTATATATATATGCACATTTTGTTCTCCTTTGGTTTGGCCAGGGTATACGTATTTTAGTTCATTTAAAGTGTTATTTTTTTATTTTTAACTACTGGTCTTCACAATAAGGATGCATGAATTATTTACCATTTTGAGATATGATGGGAGACGTACTTAGGATCTGAGATCTGTCCAGTCCTCTGGGATTCAGTCGGATGATCTCATTAGATTCAGACTCACTGCAGTAAGTCTAGAAATGTGCAGATGCTACACATAATGTAGAATTTTAATTATTGTTTACAGTTAATTAAAATGCTAGTTTTGTTTGTTTTGCCTCCCTCTGGCATCTTCAAGTCCTAATTAATTCTTAACTGTGGGTGGTGGGATTAGGATTGGCAGCGACACACACCTCAAACAGCCCACCAGCACCTATGGCTGTAGATGCAGTAGTACTGCAGAAGCAAAGATCACATTCTTGAGAAGTTAGATAAAGGTCGCTATTGTTCTCGCCGCCAAGATTATTTTTATCACATTGTCAACATATTTGTTAATGTACAAACATGCAGGTGAGATACAGAACACATGAAACTCATATAAAAGGTGAAGACTTTGTATACACGTGAAATCAGAGCGCTGAAGATGAGATGTATAGAAAAATTCCGAAGGGGAGCGAGTGTTCGCTTGACAGATTAAGGAACTGGCTGGCGCTGTTCCTTATGGAGAACTGCTTGGTGACATTTATGACACTGATAAAGAAAATCAGTGAGCAAGTATCATTAATTGATGTGGTTCAAGGAGTGGCTATTTGGCACGTTTCTATGGAGGTGGTATTTCAGGTGCATAACCAGATTGTGACTGAGGGTTTTGGTTTGGTTTTTTTCCCTATAATGTTCCAGTTGTTTCAGAGTACAATGAGGTTTTTTTGGCTTAGAAGTGCTGCTGTAATTGGTTTCTAGGGCTTTCTTGATTTGACCTAATTGGACATTTTGAAAGGTTGCCAAAGTACAGGGTAGGATTTTGCCAGTTTTCTGTCAATGATTAATAAAGCTCATTTGGAGGATCAATTAGAGTTCCAAAAAGAAGACTTTGAACTGGAATTGTTATAAACCCAATGAATGCTATTTTATTAATGGGCATTTTCAATGCTGAATGATGAAACACGGCACTGTAATGAACAGTAAATACACATTTTTTCTAGAGGATCTCCTCCCTTCAGATGATTATCATGTTGTATCAGGAATTCTACAGTCAGGGTGGAGAACACTTTCATTCTGTTTTGTAATGACATTTTGGGCAAAATTCAAGTTGTTGTTTCTAAAAAATCATTAGAGCATTAACAAGTGGTTTCAACAGGTAAGATTTCTTCAAAAGTTTATTTCCTCTTCATGGTGCTAAAAGTGTAAGTGCCAGCTTTCTAAAAAGTCTTTAGAAAGAACAAGCAACTGCTCTTGATGTGCCTGAAGACCTTGTGAATTGAAAGAAATGAAGTGATATGTTTGGAGGGAGGAGAAGCAGGGATGGAAAATATGCCATCATCAGTTTCTAATCATTCCCAGCTCCTCCCCAAGTTCTTCTTTTTATAAAGATAATTTAAAAACAACGTGCAAGTTGTTCAGCCTGTCTCTGTGCACTTCTAATTTGTTTATTGCCCTGGTACATGAATATAGATTTGGCAGATAGTTTTTTCTATAGTCAAAGGGCTGACTAGAGTGGATAAGTTAACAAGCAGGACGTTCCTGCATGTTGGAATTAGCTAGTTGTCTGTCTCATCCATTGCTTGTTTGTTCATGTTTTGCTCATTCGGATGTGTCCTAAAGAAATGAGATACCCAGCTATTATGGTAGCGCCAGTTTCTAATTTGTTCCAGGAGTTCGTAGCTGTGAGTTTGAGTGCACCAGGTGGGATCTGTAGGTTTTCCATAATACTTGTCATTGCATTTGGGTCGTAATTAGCTCTTTAATTTTCATGTTATTAAGTTTTGGCTGATTGGGTAACTGTAAAAAAGTGTAGCACTGCCGAATGCTATGCTATGACTTGCTATACTTAGTCTTCAGAAGTCAAGCAAGAGCTTTTACTGAAGTACTTCCCTCTGCAAAGATTGGTGCACACTGGGTAACGCTGCCACTCTGCTGCAGCACATTTATACTGGGTAAGGTCACCTGAAAAGCCAGAGTTCTGACTAAACTTGGCAGGTCCTGCAGAGAGATTTTTCAAGCTGGCCTCCAAAGCATCTTCTGGGAGTCCTGGCTGATCAGGTTTTCTAGGGGAAGGGACTGCTTTTTTCAGACACCATTAGCATAAGTATCACAACACGAAGCCCATAATCACACTCAGAAGATACCTTCCTCTTGTATGTCAGGCAAATCGTGTTTAAATTGGCATTTACTGAAATATGACTTTTGGAACTGTACCAGCGCTACATATTACACTAGGCAGGTATATATACTACACTACGTGCTACACTTTGAGCAAAAAATGGCAACAGCCATTCTAAAATAATAGAATTATAGTGCTATACCATTATAGCATTTCTGCTAGCATCATGGTAATATTTCTCTTCCATTCCTTTAAAGAGAACTTAGGAACCAAAATACTTCAATGAAAACTCTGTGCATGCCTCTGAATTATTCCAGAAATCCAAGTGTGACTGGATTCAGGATGAAGACAGTAAAGTGATCTCATTCACTCCATGTTTTAGGCCTGCTAAAATAAAGCTTAGCAAAATACTGTGAAAGCAGGAGATGGAGAATGAATGGAAAGATGATCATGCGTTATTTTACATGTTTTCACTTAGTGAAATGAGTAGATGTCCTCGTCTTCTCCAGAGAAGAGATACCAGGCTTCTACGTTCTGTTCTGAGCTTAGTAGAAAGATGGAATCTCAATTCCTAGTTTTTGTTATTTTTACTTAGAGGTGGAGGTTGTTTCCCGGCATCTCTGTTTCTTGCTATGTTTTCCATAGTAATAATGCTCCCTTATGAAGAACAAGTTGATTTAGAATACGAAAAGCTGCACGTTCCCTCGATTAATACACCCACCCACCTGGTAGCTGAGCTCCATATGGTCTTAGATTAGGAATGAGAGAACTTGCAAAGCTCTTGCTTCTGTCAGACCTCCAAAATCAAGCCTCTTCCCAGTGGGTTTTAGCTTTCCCTCAGAGTAACCCAGTTATAATTATTCCAAATGCAGGAGCCTTTCCAAGCCCTAATCTTTTAACTGAAACCGCAGTGGTTTGGGACAAGGGATCTGGTTTCAGTAGGACTTATAGCCATCTTCCCACTCTACCTTCTGTCAGAGCTGCATTCACTCTTTCTTTGATTCTTCTTGAAAGAGATGTCCCTTATCCACCACTGAAAGGGAACTGTGTGCAAAGCCTTTGGTGCTGTCCCACCCTTTCAGACTAGAGACTTTTCTGCAGGTCAGTTAAATGCTGTTTCTTCTCGCCTGACGGGCTGTCCTTACTGGTGTGTCCATCTCACCCCTTGTCCATCCCACTCAGCATGAAGGAAAAGCTACAGCTCTGAGCTAAGGAAGCCCATCAAATGCCATCTAGTTTTGCCATTCATATCAATTTCTTAATATGGGGTTGCTTCTGCTGTGTATTTTTATGAAATTCAAACTAGGCCCACAATGATTTTTATGAGATGTGGAGCCATGATTTGGATCATAAAAATTTTCATCACGGGTGGCAGCTTAATATGACAGGAATGCCCTTGATCATCTCTTCAGAGCATAAGAAGTATGACCTACTGGTTTTATTTACTCCAGTAGCCCATCTGGCCTGGTGGCCTTTGACTGACTCTGACGAGTAGAGGATGCTTACAGAAATGCTGGAAGAAATAGGACAAGTGTAGGATTTCCTAACTTCTGGCAGTCAGAGGTGATGGGAATTTCCTGAGCCAGAGATTTCGCTGGATTGCATCATCATGTTTACTAGCCATTGATAGACTTATCGACCATAAATTGTCTGATCCATTTTGAACTTTCTTGAACTTCTACATCATCCTTTGATGACAGTCCAAATAGCCTTTTTTAGTAAAACAGCTTTTGCAATAAAAAGGAGAATACACACAAATTCCTACTTAGTCTAGAAGCCTGCTTCAGTGTAGGAGGGCTAAGACTGTTTTCTCCAATACTTTGTTGTTGCAATTTAGAAACACAGATCTTAAAAATAATTTTTGGTGATAATGTGATCTTGCTCTTTTTCTTTCAGTTCAGAATTTTTTGCCCTTGTTCATTGGGTTTTGTGGACCGAGCACTAATGTCCTGTGCCATGTGCCTCCCTGCATAATGTGAAAAAAATTCCCTGCTGTGTTCTTGCATGGAAGATCAAAAATTGATACGATCTCTGCATTGGAGGTTAGATTGTGCCTCTAGGTTTGTTTCCCTCTCTTTTGCTTTCCTTCTTGTTATTTATTTTTCTTTCCTATTTGTCTCGATTTTCATTTGTTTCTCTTCTGTTCTCACACATCCTCTGTGGTTCCCCTTGAATTCCAATGGCAGGACAGAACTGGATCTCTGTGCAAAACCAAAGTATTATTACATTAGGTTATTTTTATGTTCCCCAGAAGTCTTGAAACAGACATATATTACACTGTATGGTAAAATGGAAACTAAAGAGGAAAAGAATTAAAGTTAAACAGTATACAGTATTAGTGGTTTCGTATCAATTTTTCACAGGAAATGGATGTTTGCCCCAGACAAAGACTAGAGGATGTTGGCCAAATACCTTCAGTTAACACCAAAGTGTTTTGAAGTGTTTCGTGGCATTTAGAGACGACTGGCCTCAGCTATCATTAATGATAAATGGAAATTAATCTAAAGTCATTGTATTCATGTACTGCGTGGTAGCTTTGTTGTGTGTATAAGCACTGGTTATCGGTGATTTAAAGAGGGACCCACACAGGATGCTTTCCTGCTGTGCTGGCTCACTACTGGTTGTCTAAAAAATGAAAAGGGACATGTATGCTTCTTGATTTTTGCATTCCTTGTAAGGTTTTTAAAACAAAGTGGTTTGGATTCCCTTTGTCCGCCAAAAGGTGAGGTTCTCGTTTAATCAGCAGACTCCAGAGTGAGCTTAAACGACTGACACTTTCTGCTGCTTTACCATAACGTATTTACACCTTCAGTCGCCATTTTCCCATGCACTGCAGTACATGCTATTTCAGAGGACTGAGGAAATAAGAGGCCTGAGAAATTACAAATAATAAGAAAACCTTCATGTTTCATGAGACCTTCCTTCAGAAAGTGCTCAGGGGCTCCCTCTGTACACCAAACAATGTGTGCTAGGTGGTCAAGTGATTCAGCTGCTTCCTTAGCTGGTGTTTCTTTGCCTGGGCTATCTGCATGCTTGTGTATAAACAAATTAGTAACGCCCCTCCTCAAAAGAGAACAGATGAGGTGCGTAATACTTCTGAGAAACACAAAGTCGTTTGTATCTGAACCGATCTGCCAAGCAACCATTTGAAAATCAAAGATCCGTAGGGAAAAACAATCAAAAGAACCAGTGACAAGGAAATCTACCAGTCGATGGCAGACGCAAGATGTCCGTTACAATTAGAAAGCCCAACTGAACTAAAGTTCTCCCCAGCCTGCCCATCCCCAAAGTATGAAAGCCAGACACGAAATACTGAGGAGGAAAAATAAATTGAGAGCAATACGGGCTAAGAAGCTGAAATCCACCAAGGTACCAAGTTACGTCTTTGCGTTTAAATGCGGAAGAAAAAATACTGTTTCATTGACAAGAGCCTTATGCCCTGAAAGATGTACAGATTCTCTTCCAGCTCATCTCAGAGCTGGATTACATCCTATGCGCTCCTGGTCCAGCTCTCGGTCATTTGATGAGGTCGGTGCTAGGTTGCTTTTTAACTGAAGGAAGTTTCTGGCTCCTGTATTTGTCAACAAAGTCACGGCCCGTGGGTAACTGCTGCAGTGGGAGCTTATGCCTGTAGATGACCTGAACTTCTGTTCTCAGGGAGGAGGAAAATGTTGTCATTACTTTCCTGGCTGTACAAGCTATGTGCTCCCTCCCTCCACTCCTCCCTCCCTCCCTCTTTAGTGCCAGCTCCAGGTCAGGCAGTACAGAGAGTGCAGGGTTTCCAAGGCTCTTTGACATGCCCTGCAGTTGTACTGAACCCCTGCCTCACGGTCGGTCTCTGCGTAAGAAAAGCGTTTGTGTGAATGCATGGTAGACACGGCACATCCCTGGCAGCAACGAGGCAAGCAGAGATTCCCTCAAACTCCCGAAGGGAAGAAGAGGACCTCTCTGCCAGGCAGGACTGGCATTTCAGGCACCGGTGGGGGCCATTGATAGTGAAAAAGTCGCAGAGGGCTTAGGGTCCCGGACTGCCTAAATCAGGGGCCCTCTGCTCCACCGGTGTCCACGCCACACACTGGACCTGGGCAGCTCTATTGCCCTGAGTCCAACCCCTTGACTTGTTACAGAAATGCTGTTGAGTTCCCTCCCATTCCTTCCCTGCTTCTGTCCTCCTGCACACGAGGGACTTATAGTCCATATGCAGTATCATCTCCTGGCCGAGCAGGTGGAAGGGAGACTGTGTTCACGTGAGGACCCGGGAGCATGTGCCCTCATGTTAAAACGCAAAGTAGGTGGCTAGAGGAGCCACTGACGTGACGTAGAGGATACTCTGACGTATCTCGTCTGCGTGATGCTTTGTTGCGGGGAGCCGGCATTGGAATATACTACAAAGCCGTACCTCTCTAGTATCCACAAATATTTGCTGTTGCTGTCAGTGAATGGCGCTAGGGATCAGTTTTATATGAGGAGGATGATGACACATTTTAGGGCTCCCATTCTCACCATCACATGACTTTGTGTCCCTGCGTTTTAGTCATTTCAGAGCAGTGCATCACCACCCCACTGGCTCATACTGTGCTCTGTGTTTAGCAGCACATATTTATGACATGGGGAGTGAAGAATGAAGTTTAACTCATGTCCTTAACTAACCCGTAAGTGAGGGATTAACTGCCTACTGCATTCTTTTACTAAGTATTAATCACTTAACATTATTTTCATTTTTTTTTTAAAAGCCTTTTGCTTCCTTAGTGCACCAGCGCACAACTTGGTTTGAAACCATGGCCTTTGAGGGGCTGCTGACACATTAGTCATGGCGTTGCTGTCGTCGGCCTGACAAGGGACCTGTTGTGTTACTTTCTGGGTGAAGGAGAAACTACATGTCGATGGGCTACAGCTCAGTTATCAAGGTTCGCTTTTGCTTCGCAAACCTGTCTTCCTGGCTGTGGTAGAGTTAAAAAAATAATTACAAGTTTTTCAAAGGATCACCCACATACACATGGTATGAGAGCTCTTTTCTTTGTTGGTTTCATTTTATTTGTACATGACTCACTCTTGGCAAAATGAGTGAGCCTCATGAGCCTGTAAAAATTCTGTTTGGATTAAATGATTTGCATTAAATGATTTATAACTGCAAGAAGGGTTTAATATTCCTGTAATTCCTTAAGGAAAAACAAACCGATCTTATTCTTTCAAGTAAGTATTGCTTTCACGCCTGTTACTTCAGACGCCATCTTACTCGCTCAAGCTGATAGCTGTTAATGAGACTCCGCGCACTTCTCCTTCCTTGCCTTCCCTGCCTCATGAATTAGAGATGGGTGGTAGGGATGCACTGTCATCCTTTCCCCAGCACATCCTTCCGAGCGTGACTGAAGGCCGGGGAACGTACGGCCTCCCAAAACCGCCGGCCTTGCTCTAAGCAAGAAGCGGCATTTCTGCTGGGGTGAGGCTCAGCAGTCGTTGTTTCCGAGACTCGATTCCCCCCGGTTTTGTAGGCCGGAGGCCCATCAGCCTTCATTCTCCTCTTGGAGCGAGCGCGCTGGTTACAGCCCCCCTCATCCCGGCCGCCTCCCGCGTGGGTCGGCTGCCTGCAGGGCCGGTGGCCTGCCCCCCCCCGCCCTCACGGCCCGCCCCACGCCTGGGCGGGCTCCCCGAACCCGGGGTGGCGGGGGGGGCACGGGGAGAGCCCCCACCCGGCATCCCTGCGGGGCCGGGAGCCGCCGGGCGCCGGTGCCCACCGCAGGCCTGCTGGCACGGCGCGCCTGTCACAGCCTAGGTGGGAAACGACCGGGACGGCCCGGCGGGACGCAGAAGGTGCCGCCAAAGAGCCCTTCGCGCGTCTGCGCCAAGCGCGGCTGCCCTGGGAACCAGCGACCGGAGGCTGAGGCACGGCCTGCGGCGACGCTGCTAACGGAGGCCGCTGCCTTCAGCCTCTGGCCACCGGGGAGTCGTCGTCTTCCTCCTCCTCCTCCTCCTCCTCCCGCGCCCATGCCCGCGCCCCTCCGTCAGGGCGATCCGCGGCCGCGTGCTGCGGCGTTACCGCCGCGGGATTTTAACTTCCCCGGCAGAAAAGCGCCGCGGGTCCCCCCGCAGCCCCGTCCCCGCCGCCGCCGCCCGGGCCCGTGAGGAGAAGGGGTGACGGTGACTCGCCGGCGCCCCGGGGCCCGCCCTGCCCGGGCGCCGCCCGCCGTGCGGCGCAGCCGGGGGGGATCCCGGCCGCCTGCGGGCGCCAGCCCCAGCGGCGCTACAAGTGGCCGCCGGGGGCGGTTTCGGCTCCGGCTCCGGCTCCGGCTCCGGCTCCGCCGCGGTTTCCCTCCGCCCCGCTCCCGCCTCCCGGCGACCCTCCACCGCGGCGCGGAGGGGCCGCGGGGCGCGTTGCGTAACGCTGCGCTGCGCTGCGCTCCGCTCCGCCGCGCGTCGCTCGGGGCGGCGAGGCGAGGCGAGGCGAGGCGAGGCGAGGCGGGTCGCCGCGGCCGGAGGTGAGCGGCGGCGGCGGCGGCGGCGGGGCGGGCGGGGCCGGGGGGGCGCAGCGCGGCGTGTGCGCGGCCCCGCGGGAGGCGGCGGCGGCGGCGGCGGCGCAGGCGGGGGGAATCCAGGTCACGTCCGCAGCCAGACGGCGGCTGGCGGGAGGGAGGCGGCGAGAGGCACCGCACCGCGCCGCACCGCGCCCGGGCGGGCGGCGAGGGGCGCGGGGCAGGCGGGCCCCTCCGCTCCGCCGGTAAGTCACTGGGGCTGCCGCTCGGCGGAGGGGGGCAGCGCGTCCCGGCCGCAGGCGTGGGCGGGCGCTCCGGCGGGCGGGGGGTGCCGGCTCCGCAGGTCGGCGTCCCGGGGCGCTCCCCCCCCCCCCCCCCCCCCCAAACCGCCGCCGCCCCGCCGTGGCCGTTCCCACGTCCCGGGGGGGGGGGGGTGCGGGGGGAGGCACGCCGCGCTCCCCGGCCCCTCGCTATATTTAGCCGTCACCGGCGGGCAGGGAGATCCGTCGGGGCGCCGGCAGCGCGGCGGCGGCGGGGGGCGAGCGGCGGCCCGGCCCGGGGCGGGGAACGGGAAGGGCACGGCGCGGCGCGGCGCGGCGGGAGCCGCGGGGGTTCCTCACCGCGGGGGGCGGAGGGGGCGGCCGGCGGCGAGCGCGTCTGCCGGCGGTCCCTGATCTATTTATGTTTGCAGCATCGGTGGTATTTTCCCCGTTAAGGGTTTATCCACTGAAGTTTTATGTGACTTTCTAAAACAACAACAACAACAACAACAGACATCCGCGAAGTTAAAAAGTCAAATGTGTTAATTGTTAACTAAATATAGAAGAGGGAGGCTTGAAAGCTGCCGGGGGTGGATTGATCAGGCAGCGTGTGAGTGGAAAAAAAAAACCAAAACAAAAGAAAAGCAAAAATTGCCATCCCGAAGAAGGCATTTGCCGGGAGAAGCGGCCGCACCTGCTGGGCTGAGCGGCAGGAGCCCGGCAGGTCCCCGCTCCCCTGAAGCCCGCTTTGCGCTCCTGGGATCCGGGCGGTGGAAGGAGAAACGCAGGTTAAGATTGCTCTAATAGATACCAGCTCTGACTCGGGAGGGCGAAGGAGAGACTTTTTTTCAGCAGTATACGCCTGTTCCTTTTATTATTTTCACTTAATGCAAAATTTGTCCATTCAAACCCAGCCATCTGCTAGTTATGGTAATATATTTAGCTTTTATTTACAAAACTTAGTCTGTTGTAAATATAAGTTTCCATAATTGATAGACTGTGGATCTTTTTATGGAATGATTTGTTTTCCCTTTACAGTTCGGTACTACTTGTGTGTTGAGACACTTCACTAGGTTTTCTGGTTCCTGTTTTCCCAGCTCCAACTTCTGCATAAACATTTGAGGAAAAGAAAAAAAAAAACAAACCCAGAGCAAAGGGTTTGTTCTCTATAAGAAATTTCTGTAGCGAAAAGGTAATTTTCAAGAGACTTAATCATAATCAATGCAGTTGCATTAGTTAGCAGTATTTGCCTTACAATGAGAGCCTTGAGTTCTCTCCCTTACTTTGGACTATAAATAATATAACTATTTAAATGTATAGCCTTTTTTAAAGTGAAGAAGCTGGACTAAGTCACTGGACAGTATAGCCCTTCATTTTCTCATAGAACAGCTGTTTAAGGCACAATAACAACAAAAGTTTTGTGAAACTGGATATGCCTACTTCCTTCCTCAGAAGATTTTTTTTTTTTTTTTTTTTTCCTTTTCTACTAACTGGCTCAAAATCGCACCTCATATTCGTCCCAGGACCCTTAAATTAGCCTCAGCCTTCCTTCAGTTTATTTGAATCGGTGACCTTTGGATGAGCTGGTGTGTTCCATTGTTAGTTGCTAATGATGGAATAATCTAGTCCTGACGTACCAGTTGTGAAACCGAGGGCGCTGCTGCCGGACGGTTCCGAGGAAATTTAAACGTCCTATGGCTCCATGTTGGAAGAGGGAGGATTTAGCTGTGGTTTGCATCGGCTTTTAACTGTGCGGACTCTGATGTTCAGAGCTGAAAGGGCTCAAACCAAAGTCTGTTAGAGTCAATGGAAAAATCTCCCATTGATTTTTAGTGGTTTTGGATCAAGTCTTGTATGAGCTAGTGTTAAGCACATCATGGCTACTCTAAATTGTTCAGTGCTTTTGAAATTCTTTGCATATCCAAGTCATTATGTAAAGTCAAATTTATTGTGCTGTCTCTTTCTCCTGTGTGGGAATGTTCTTTTGCTGAGTAGAAAGGGGTGGGGGTGTTTTTGTTCACTCTTTTATATGCTACAGCATTAATTTTATTATCTGATCATTTCCTGTTTAGTGAGGACAACATGTATGCGTTTTCCAAATTCCCATTCCAAATGGGGGATTTTGGAAAAAGTGAATCTGCTTTCGCTGAAGGCTGCTTACCCTGCAGACAGGTTGCTTCAGGTGTTTTTCAAAGAGTTTACAGTAGTGGGACATCTGAAGTCGTGAGACATGCTTTCTCTGATGTGCATATTGTACTTCCCCTATTCAGTATATGGTTGTTTGCCACTTTTTTTTTTTTTTTAACGGTGAAGGGGAGAAAGTTTTTGGTGATAACAGGTCCTGGTGTTCCATAAAGAAGCTTGCAGAATAACACATACCTGTGGTAGGCATGTAGGCATATATCCTCTCCTGGCTTCCCTGTTGTTGATGATGAGCAGGATTTTTCCTCTTGGCTATATGTAAAATCCTAGCCAAGAGAAAAGTAGGGAGGAGAAGGATTACTAAACTTAAATCATGGAATTTTGTCAGAGTTTATTGTCTAGTGTAGCCTGTCTTGAAATTTGATTCTATTTGGAAGGGAATCAAGAGATGAAACCTCAAAAAACCCACCTGATTTGAAGCAGGACATCCTCCAGCAAGAATCTCATTTGCTACCGGAAGGGTGAGACCAGGAATTTTGGCTCCTTGGAAAAGGAAATTCTGGAGCTTATTATCTCTCCTCCATCATATTCGGGTTTACTGATGTGTGGATTACTAAAAGTTGAAGAAGGCAAAAGAGGCATGTGTATGAAAGGAGCTCAGGTAAATAGCCTGAGATGAGGGAAGGCATGAGAAGGAAGGTAGCACAATTTCTGTGAGCCCTCCTGTCTTGGATTTCCTTCTAGGACTTGGGAAGTGCTGTTTCTTCCAGCCAAACCAATTTGCTCTTTAATAGGAGATGGCTGTCATGGCAGAAGGCAGAGATGTACCACAGGATGCAGGGTAGCAATGCAGAGCTGTGTATTTCCTCTGTCTTGTCCTTTCACGTGCTGGATTTCCAAAGCACATGAGAACCTGGTGTCTGGAGGAGGGGAGGGGTGCTGCTGGTGCACTCTCCACCTACCTGCAGGGAACGAGGCAGCACATCCGCGCCGTGGGTTTCTGGAGAGTATGGTCAGGATCTAAATTTGTGAATTTTCTGTCAGGCAGGGTCAGAGGACTGATCAGGAAAGATTTTCTTAGTATTTCCACAGTTCGTCTTTGTTCCTTCCTTTCCAAATTTCAGAAGCAGCTACATATGCAGTCTGAGATTCTCTCCTGCATGGCCCCATTCAAATAAATACCTGAATGCCGTTCAGTAGCTCTTCAGGTTTAGGGCAGCAGAATTCTGCTGTCACAAAGGTACTTTCTTCCTTCTGTCTGCCTAACTGAAGTAAGGCCTCTGAGTCGTTGAGGAAGTCTGTACTGGAAAATGCAGTATCGGTATGTTAGTCCGGGGGTCTGCCTGGGTTAATTTATCCCATCAAAGAAGTTAGTAGAATAATTCATGTCGCCCTTAATGTGGCAGTACTGTTTCTGATGCTTTTTAAACTTGTCATTGTGCAGTGGAGAAATACTCTGTCTTCTCAGGGATGAGCTAGGATTTTACATATTTTACAGGGATAACTAAACAAGCAATGCATGTGTTATGAGAACCTTTGTTAGAAAAATCAAGGACAGACTATAAATAAACTTAATTTCTGTGTAAAGATTAAAGAATTGTGTTTCTTCAATCCTCTGTTATTTCATCGGTTGTATGTGGTCCAAGAGGACATTTTGAATAAAGTAATTGAATCTTGCATAAGTTGTTTCTCTCATTTAATTCACAACACGTGAATGAGATCATTTCCATTACTCATCACAACTACTTTACTTTAAACACGGTTATGGTAGGGGGATAATGCAAGTAAAAAGATCGGTTGGAAAAGCTGATTCTGTTGTTAACCTTTTCAGTTTATGGTCACACTGCTGGAGTGTATGTAGCAGCCTGCAAATAGACAGGATGAAATTGTAATCAAATAAAATGCCTTTTTGAGATACGAAAATTAAATTGTGTGTTCAATTCTGAATGCTTTTGGTCATAAAAATTCTCATTTTACCCTGACCTGTTGTAGCTTATTAGAAATTAAAAGTCCTGTGAAACTTAAACCAATAAATCAGTCAAAGAATAAAGGAATAAACTGCAGTTTAAAAAAAAATTACTGTGTATCCTCAAGTGGCTTAAATAAACAGAATTGTAATTTTACTGATGAACTAAAATGGCAAATACTTTTATGTTATAATTAGATTCTACGCATGAAAGCAGTGTGATCATTCTAGATCGCAGAACTGTTCTGTGTCCTCTGGTGAACCTAACCCAATAAATTAGGGTTCTGTTTTCCTTTGGAGGAAATAAAAGGACTGATTGTCAAGCTGCCTAATAGTAAGGTAGAAAACAGGGGAAGAAGATCAGTGTCTCTTCAAGTGAATTTAAAGTCAAAATGTAAGTCTTTCCTTTGCTGGATGAGGAAGGAGCGAAGTTGGTGCATGTAGAACCAAATTGCTTATATGTATGCATACACAATGCATACTGTTCTGTCTTGGATAGAAGATCATTAATTCTGCTCACCTGCTAAGTATTTTTGCCTGTCCTAACACTGATGTTTGAATGCCTTCTGGATTACTTCGTGGGAGTTCGTAGGAATGAATTGTAATCCACAGGTATAGCACAATGTTGCTTGACTGTAGGATGTGCTTTGGAACAGCTGTGGTATAGGAAAATAAAGGAGCTCTTTGAAGAAAATTAAAAGTACTTTTCAACTATAGAAGTAGTTGGATCACTGGACAGTTGCTCAGTAACTGATATCTTAGTGACACGCATATGGATGAGCCATTTTAAAAATATTCACAAGAAAAATGTACTGTGGGTAAGAACAGTTGCTTTCATCACCATTGCAAGTTGGCTTCCTTGAGTCATGTGTCATGTTTGCTCTCGTTATCTACATCTGTACAATGTTCTTGAACTCTGGGCCTTTTGCTTTCTCACGCTTCCTGGATTTGCAGACCTTCACATCTTTCTTCCACTGCCTTGGTCTTGCACCTTGGCCTCCTTTAGTATCCTGTTAACTCTGCACCTCCCAGCCATGACTTTGCATTCTTTCCCTCAACTCAGCTATGCCGGCTACTTGCCATGTACTCCAGCCAAGCCGTACCTATGGAGCGCTGCTCCTACTGCTTCTTGGTTTCCTACCTATAGAAAGAATGAGCACTAATAAATTAAAGATTTTTCTTCTTTAGCATTGTTTTTTTCCCGCTGGCCTTTAGCACAATCTTATCATTCCTGGTCCATTTGCCTGCCTCCTTGGAACTCTAGACAGGTAGGATTGTCTTCATGTGACATCATACCATCTGTATTCTAGCTTTACATTAAAATAATTTTATTTCCATGGTTTATTAACTTATCCCTGGCTCTTTTAAATATTTCAAACATCTTTTTAAAAAATTGGGTGTGTTTGTGTGCAAGGTGCTCCAGAGTGTAATTAGGAGCTGTAGTGTTTCTGTATAAGGCTTAGAATAACTTTGTTCGTGGCTTCAGGAAATGGAAAGGTTTATCTTGAGCCTTCTTTTTTAAGTTAGGTGTCTTACTTTCCATATTGCATTTATTTTCCTGAAAAGATAAGGTGAAACACATTACCCAGTTAGATAAACAGGGAAAGATTCTATACAGAGTTGTATCTATGTAAATCCAGAATATACATGCCCGTGCATATATGCATTAAGAGTGTTAGCCTATAAAATATTTGTGAACAAATTTCATTTTTAGAGCAAAATAATTACTTCCATTAAATATTGAAGTATAATTTTATTTATACAAATATAGAGAAAATTGCATCTGGAACATGGAGTACTTCCTATGCAGCATTGAACTGCATGTATTTTATGTTGTACCTGTTCCACTGATGTGACTTACTGAAGAGGTTTGTTTTACTGAAGTGCTCTATGTGACCACAATAAAACAGCTTAGTTGGGCCAGAGGACTTGGATCAACTGTTTAACTGCATAAGTTGTTTGATTATTAAGGTTATAATGTCAAGCACTAAGGAAAAGAAATACCAGAATTAAGGTTGATTATGCAGCCTTAATTTGGATATCTTTGAGTATATGTAGATAAACTAAGGTTTAGAGTCCTTGGATGGTACTGCTTCACTTTTCAGCGTGCATAGCATTATGTAGTAATAGTTGTGTTTGAAAACTACAGTTCCTGTTACTTTTACCTGAAACTATGGAACTTCTGAACATCTGATCCCAGGGAATGCCGTTGGTTACGTAGAATATGGGGAGCATGTGGTCCCTGCCTGTAAACTGTACACACATTAACAGTAATTTGTTCCTGGTTATTATGAATTCTGAGTTGAAAATCACTTAGCTCTGCACGGTGAAGGGATCAAACCTGATTATGCAACTTAGCATTCAACTGTTGTAAACTGTTCAGTCCTCTTTTTTTTTTTCTTTTTTTTTTTTTTTTCCCCACCCCCGAAGTCCCCTGCCTTAGACACTTCACACTCTTCCCCTTTGCCAGAAATAGGACGGGGATGCTAGAGACATTTTCTTTCCTTGAAAAGTCCTATGCATGGAGATGGTATCCTCAACCTCATTTCCCTGTAGGATGTCCTGTCAGTTGCCCTGGTTGCTGGATGTGGCAGATGTTGAAGGCAGCCTCCACACTCTTGCTGTTGGCAGACTGGATTGCATTGTTCTTGGAGTTGTCTGCTGCCTGGTTCCCTCTGACAGGGTCTTCTTGCTTCCAGAAGGGATAAGTCAATCACAAGAGTCCTGTGTGCCATTGTGTTGACCAGACCCTATGCTTTTGTCTTCTTATCTTTCTGCGTTACGGAGTGTTCGGTTCTTTGTTGTTGGTAGTGTTTGGGTTTTTTTTTTTTTGTCCCCAGTCCCACTGCCTTTTGGCATCTCCCTCCCTTGCCCTGCCACTTGGCAGTTCTGCTGCATAGGTATGTGACTCCTGGCACATGCTGTGAGGCTTTGGCAAAAATGGTGATAGCCTCTGAAATGTATGAAGCCTTCTTTCTTGCCAAGTAGGTTGCTGCACAAGATATTGTCTTGATGGCATCTGTCTTCATTTCCATTGAACTCTGGGAGAACCTAGAGACTGCTCTGAAGGCCTCCTGGGAATCCCTTTTGCTTTCATCCTCTGCCCGGGGAAGATGAATCTCGCCCAGTCACTCTCCAGGTAGGGTGCAGGGAATGTGCTTGCAGCCATTCTGGCCATGCCTTTCCAGTAGGTGGATGGTGGGAGTGTGTTTTGTGAGGCAGCAGGATCTTCTACTGATCTTCCCTTTAAGAGGCCCCGTATCAAAACGCAGTTTTGCGAAGGCAGAAGTGCTTTCTCTGCTAGGAGGTTAGGCGTGGGTGGGAATGGTGTAGCCTGGGGCAGGGAAGTGCTGGATTCCCTAATTCCCGAGTGAGGGAGGGGTCTGGTCATACCCTCTCTATAGGGCTGTTCCCTGAGCTAGCCCTCCTGGTCTCCCTGTCCTACCTCCAGTGACATGGATAAGATGGCTTCCTTTGGTGTAGGCTACCTGGGAGGGGGGCAGCTAGGCTAAGGTGCTTCCCTTCCTCTGCTGCTTCCATCTCCTTCTCTCCTCTGCTTTACTTTCTCTTTAGGACAGGTTGCCCATTTCTTACATGGGCCTACAGGTTTTTGACTTCAGCCTTCCTTTTGCAGCACAGCTCCGAGTGCTGTCAGTGTTCACCGTTTATGGTCAAACCTGGTTATGATCGAACCTGTCAGCTGTGGTTGTGGAGTGTTTCAGCATTTTTCCCCGACCTGCCTAATAATAAATCCTTCATTATCAAACCCTTCTTCTGCCTTCTTCATGAGAGACAGATGGGTTAGTGCCCAGTGGCCAGGCTTTGGGGAGTACTCTTGTTGGCGTCTGTTGGTGAGGGGCTTTCATAGCTCCAAACCAGAGGCCGTGGAGTGGATGGAGCCTTGCCAGCCCATCCAGGTCACGGTTCTGGTCTGATGACTGGAAGAGGAGGGACAAGCAGACTTTCCCTTAACTGCCCCAGAGCAAGGGTTGATGTGCCAGGCAGCTGCTCTCCCTTGGCCTCTCCTCCTTTGCCCCAGTCCATCTCGGTTTGTCGGACTGCAGTCCAAGGAGCAAGGGGCAGGCACCGTGGACAGCTGGCTGGCAAGGAGCTGAACTTCTGTAGGCTCACTGGGCTCTCCTGGGGGAGAGGGCAGACATGGCCACACTTGTTTCTGCAGCCAGGACCATACCTCTGGCCTTTGGGCTCTGCACTGGCTTCTTTACAGTGCCTGTTTCCTGGCATGGAGCTATGTATATGGAGAAACGTATGTATACATAGCATGCTTCCTTCTGTTTTCAGATGTCTTCAGATCTTCTGAAATACCTGATTGCTGGTAAATTCAAGAATCTGAATGAAACAAGTTTGTTTTCCAAATACTGTAAAAATATTTGTGGAGCACAAATAAACTTAGGCAAGCCCCTCTCCCCCATTTTCCCTTTCTGACTAGATTTTCAGAGACAGCAGGTTTAATTCTTGTCATAAGGGCCTTGCTTGCCAAATTACAGGTTCTGTTCCAAGGAATAGGAGAACTCAAGTAGCTGAAAGAAAAAGAGTCTAAAATTTTGCATATGGGGAAAAACCCCAAACCGTTTCCTTTGGCTCCTTCTGCAGAAGTAGCAAGACCATTTTGACTGGTTGAACACCAGCACAGATTGCCCAGAGAGGTTGTGGCGTCTCCATCCTAGGAGATATTAAAATCCCAGGTGAACGTGGTCCTTGGCAACCTGCTCCAGGTCACCCTGCTTGAGCACGGGGGTAGAGTAGACAGTCTCCAGAGGTGCCTTCCAGCCTCAGCCATTCTGTGACTGAAACTTTCTGAAAAAGTTCATCTTGAGATGGGCAGTCTGATTTGGGGAATTGCAGTTCACTTGGTTAGAGATGAGTGAAGTAAAAAATCATTTAAGATAGATTCATTTAATGGGAGGTGTAGAGCACGCTTTAAAAATAAGCTGGTCTGGCAGGCTTGCCCATAATAAATTCAGGGGAGTCAATAAAAATATTATGAATTCATACCAGAATAACAGAGAGCAAATCTTACTACTTCTGTCTACACAACTTAAGCTGCTCTGTAACTCTAAAAAGTGCCCTAAATGCATTTTCCATGTGCACATCGAAGTTATGAGCTTACTTAGAATGAGAAATCGTGCTCTCACCTTTGCACATAAAGGGCCAATGCTCAGGATCACTGCCTTTGATCCTATAGAAAGAGCCGTATGGGCATAAAAAGTAGCCAGGACTTAGCTGCTTTTTAGGAGTCATTTTCTGATCGTGCTTTGCTCATAGAAATGTAAGTGTAAAAAGCCAAATTTACATAAGCAGACTACTCTGTGAACCCTTGCCCTCCCCTCTCCCTTGACCTTTGCTGCCCAGTTTAGATCTCAGAGCTTTTCCAGAGATCTCTTTCTTAGGTTACCTGTCTCTCCAGCGAGAAACCCAAGTTCTGAAAGCAAGAAAGTGGTAGAACTGCAGCCACAAAACCTAAACTCAAGCAGATGATCTTCCCTCTCCCATTACTACTACACCTACTCATGAGGCAGCCCTGTGGGGACCAGTGTGGACACTGGCTGGCAGCCAGGGCATCTACCAGACATCTCCTTACCTTTGCTCGTAACTTGAGCTCATCCACAAATGGCAGCTGAAAATTCATGCCCATAAGTTCACATCAGTTTAAACTGTGTTTTGCAACAATACTCCAGGCTGCCTTTTTTCTAAAAGCTTTCTATTTCTCAATATTTTTTACATATTTTATTTCCTCAACTTAGGAGGATGAGTGGGAAGGCTTGTCAGCAATTTACCTTGGAGACAGAAGGCAAAGGGGAAGTGGATTGCTGACAGGATATTGCTTGCTGTCCAGGCAAGCATAATGTGCAATAAGACGAAAAGCTTAGACTGCCCTTTGTGATGTTCAACTCCAAGCCAAGTTATAACTTGAGCACAGTATCTTCAAAACATGTCTGTGTAGATATAGCAGTAGTCCATTTTGATGACCATAAGTCTGCAGCTGAATTAATTAATTGATGGTGCAAGAAAGATAAGTAAAGGCAGATCTTTACCGCTCATAAGTCCACATCTACAAGATCAAATCTACAGTCTGAATTTTTATGTTTGTTGCTAAGGGTATCCTGATCCATCATGCCTAATCTTGACAATGTTTCTTTAGGTCTTGCTTCTTTAAGTAGCTTTGGATGGGTGGAACATCAGGTACTTTTGCAAAGATCTCCTGAAGTCAGTGAAAGCTGTTTGTGACCATGGGCAGTGGAAAGAAGCAAATGCATTGTGTGCCCTGCATAGTCATAAGCCAGACTTGTGTTTGGGAAATGACAGTAGTAGAGTATTACTGTGTTTGCTTTGGAAAGTAATCTAATCTAAAAGAGTTTGAAACAATTTGCAAATCAGGATTGTGAAAATCTCAATATAATTTTTTTCTTCTTTAAAATTATTTAAACCCAGAAAGAGCAGTACGCAGGAAGAATTTGAGAGATTCACCTTGGCAGATGTTGCAAGGCATGGGATAGAATGGGACTAAGCTTTACCTACTGCTGTGTGAAGGTTAAGAGCTGCAATCTCTGTTAGGAGATCCAAATTTCACAACAGTGGGGTGATGGTGTAACAGGAAGAAGGGTGTGGGCAAAACTACAGAGTGACATATGAGTAATTCAAGACCTCACCTGTTTTCCCATCTGGAGAGCAGGGCTAAGTGGGGAAAGCAGATGGGCAGATCAGAAGTTACACTTTAAATACTTACTTTTGCTGAGCTTATCTGTATTGAGGATAATCTTTGGGGATTCATGTTTGCTGCATGCTTTTTGTATTTTTGGATGGATGTTTTTTAATTGAGTCAGAAAAAATGATGTCTGTTGTTACTCCTTTTATGTACAATATCAGAACGGCAAATCTGAGCTACTAGGATATAGCCAGCAGATGCCAGCAGTCTTTGTCATACTTTACTGTTAATTTACTTAGGATGTGTTTTCTTCAATAATGTTCCTAGTAGTGAACGGGCTACCTTTTTAATAATATCAAAGGGGTGGAATTACTGTCTCGCTTCTATGTGAAAGAGTCTTGGTGAGTATCAAAGGCAGATTATGACCTTAAGTAGTGTCCAGAAGAGATATGTCAGGGAAGAAAAGTTACAATCCCAACAATGATTTTTGAAATTCAGTCAACATTTTGTAATTTTAATAAATACATATCTTCCTGCAGTGTTTGAAATTAGGGGTCAGGACTCCAAAATGAAATTTAGTAAGTACAGCTGAGATTGGCTTCAGTGGTTATTACTGCCTGAGAAATGAGCAGGCCAAGAATAAAGGGAGGTGATACAAGCCTAATATTTTCCAAAGTTCAACAGTTTTGTGAGCAAAATGATCTGCTTATGGTGTTTTTAAGATAGAAATAATTTTATCTGCGGTACTAAATTTAGAATCAGTATACCCAGCCATCTGCATCTGTATATGTCAAGCCTGATAACTAGATTTAGGGATTAAATTTATACTGTGCTCTTGTTTGTTTTTCTTCAGACTTTTGCTATATCGCTTAAGTTTTTTTCTGATGTAATGCGGAATCTCACTGGAGAATTCTGTTGTGTTTCTTGTTTACTGATATCTTTATGAAAAACTTGGCAAAAGTTTGTGAAAACTCAGTTGAGTCCTTACGCCTTTATATGCCAGTTAGCCAGTGGTATTGATATTTGAAGCAATTAATGCTCTTCCCTTTTTAATCCCGGCTAATGTCTTCTAATCAACATTAGGTAATTCAACAAATATAATAAAACCTACCAAATTAAGATACTGTATTCTTTTGTTATCTCTGGATGTGCAGCATAGCACATATTTTTGTATCTTTTGAACATTTTGTAGATGAGTTGCTGAATTTCTGGTAGTAAATGCATTATATTTTTGAGTCAATAAATTTTACTTTCTGTCAACACTAATCTTCAGGTTCTGTTTCTGCTGAATTACCCACTGTTAATTACGAATAATTTTATCGCTTTGGTTAACGTGAGAAATTGGGACATTATTAGGGTGTTGGCCTTGATGTTTCCATAACAAGTTAGCTGCTTTGATCTGGCTGTGTTGACAGTAAAAGTGGGTCTTCTGCTTGGACGTGTAGGAGAAATACATGTTTGGTTAGACCGTTACCAAATTGGAGGAAGTAACTAGAATCAGTAAAGCAACGACAGGCACAGTAATAATGAAAAAAGAGAAAAAAATTAAGCAATACAGGGTTATGCAGAACACTGTCACTTTGCTGATATAATTTATGGCTGTGAACAGGGGTCGTGATATTACTCTATGGCAATCCCAGCTCTTCTCAGCTTTGTACCATGTTCCTGTGGCTCACATAGGACCAGTCCTAGAACATTGTGTTCCCTTTTGTGTACCCCTCATTATTTATTATTTCTTCTAACCAGAAGAGATTAAACAGAGGAGAATTCAGGGAGGAGTTGGAAAAATAATAGAGGGAGTGAAAGGAAAATGACATTAGCAAAGACTGCAAGGTGTCTGCGTCTGTAGATGGAGGATGCATGTCTGAATTGTCTGAAAGTAGTTGTAAAGGGTAACTGTAAAAAGTGGAAGTGCTTTTTTTAACTTTAACAAAAGGATCACTTACTGGAAGGGATGGATCTAAGACTTTGGCCTCTGTGTGATGGTGTTACCTCTTGGAAGTGATCAGTAGGAATCTAAGTTGTGTAAAGCACCAGCAACTGTATAACATGGAATGATAACAACTTTGGTAGGATGAGGGATAGGCAGCTACTGAAGTCCACTTTTGTATGATCATTTCTGATAGTTGTAACGTATTCTGGTTTTGAACACTGAGTAATGCCTTTGACCTAATTTACCTCTAATGTAACAGCATTGAGACTATGGACCGTTTACACCATGAAAAGAAAAAAAGAAAAATATTCACATTTAAGTGTTTCCTATTTTTAGTGTATTTTTTTCTTAATAAAGCACTCGCAATAATATAAAGCAAAATACAGCAAAAATAGGATTCTGCTGTATTTGCCTAATGTAGATGTATATAGTCTTGTAAGCACCATGTGACATTTTAGATTTTATTTCATTTTCCCTTTAAGCTTCAGACTGGTAGTTAAAGTGCCCTAAAGGGGTCTTTATTCTGGTTGATATGTTCTGATTGCATTAATAATTTCTTCCTCTTCCTTTTCTTTATGGTAGCGTGTTAAGTTTTGAGGCTTGCTGGGGAAGAAGTGCCGTCTTTTCTATTACGATCATTGGCAGCTAAAGCTACTTGGTGCCTTTTCAGTGATCTTAACAATCATCAGTCAGCCAAAAAGTGAGGAGTACCTCGTAGAATTGCATGTTACGTCCACATGTGACCCTGATTCAGAAATGTAAGTGTCTGTAATTTAAGAAACTTGTAGGACAGGTTGTGTGGTTGGCCATCTCACTAGCTGTCTGGCTCTTCTCTAAAAAATGCTATTCAAAATGTTAGGACAATTTTTTAGACACTTGTGGTTTAAAGTCACATAATCTCAGAAAACCTGAACTGTGAATAATTCTGTGGAGGTTGTAGATTGGTCAAGCACAAGAGATTATATTTCGAGACCAATATGCTAGGAGAAATACACAGGGAAGAGAGGGGAAAAAGCACCCCTGTCTCCATGTCAGAGGTACCAGGTTTCGTATATGTTCCCCTAGTTGCTTGGTACCCCAGCTGGGCAGCCCTCCCCAAAAGGTGGTGGCTGTACCCAGCCTTGAATGGAGGAGTCATGGTAAAACTTCAGGGCTCTTCCCAACTTCCCAAAGAAATCTAACGTGACTATTTCATTCTCATGAAAATTTCAAATATATCCTGGCTTCCTTAATTTCAGAATGTAGCGTGTCAAGTAAAGAGCATTAGTCCTAACATTTGGACAACATCCATTTCAACCTTCTATCTAGATCTTTTTCTAACACCGCAGTATTCACAAAGAAAGCAGGTTAGGTGCATAGGTTTTCCTATCTTCTCGTAATTCCTTATTGTCCTTAAATTTGTTTGTCCTTAAATATTTTTTTAATTAGGGTCCAGGTTGTTCTGCTTTAGTCCTTACAAGTAAACATTTCAGAAGGTTCTGTGAAAAGGCGCAGTTACAGTAGAGTATGTTTATGGTCTTTAGCTCTTGCTGTCACTCCAGAGCCACCACTCTCAGCTGCTGAGATGTCACAAGGATCGCTAGCTTCCATTTAATTTTTCTTTTAAAACTGCTGATGAGCTTTGCAGGTGTCTGGGAGGCTGTGCAGAATGGCTGGGAGCAAACTGTTGTAGGCGAAGTCCTTACAGACAAATGGTGCTTTCAATGGACATGATATAAGCATATTTTTCTTAATCTTCATTCTCCCTTCATACTCCCCAGAGGAACTTTTGGAGCCCAACAGTGAACTTAGAAACGTATAAGGTAGCATTAGAAATAAGATGCATTATGGAAGTAGCACTAGTGAAGGGGAGGGTATTTCACCACAGTCTGTGATTGTCTGGAGATGGATTCCCCAGCAGTAAGTTCTAAGTGCTAGGAAGTCATCTGTTAACATGTAGTAAAAATGAGCACTTTACCTGCAAGTTATAATTACAGTGTTAGACTTGCAGTACTGCTTTCCTGCCCGATTGCCAATATGTAGCGTTTCAATGGTCTGCATTGTTTCTTAGTACAGTAACCCATAAAGAATGACAAAATTACCATGGCGTGTTTGTGTTGTGTCATCCAAATAAAAATCCCTGTTCCATTTGTTCCTGCATATATTTAAGATTGTATTTACCTGATTGTATGTCTGTAAATGGTGCTTTACAGACATATGAAAAGAGATACAGTCTTTCCAAGATCTTCTAACACATTTTTATCTAATTATGGCTATTTTCTATAGCTTTTCTAATTTTTAACACTCCATTAGGAAAAAATGCAAGTAAGTGATTCAATTTTCAGTGCTCTCTGTTTACCCATGTTAGAAATTATTCTTTAACTCTGTGTGTTTGCTTTTTTAAGGATATCATGACTCATTATTTACTCATGGGTAATCATCTTTAGTAAACAGTGCATCTTGTGAGAGCTAATACAGAGCCTTGTGTGTATCAGTTAGAGACCCTTCGATTGAAAAGCTCCTGCCAGCTGTCACCCCCACAGCTAGTATCACCTCATAATATAGAGCTAGTTACAAAATACCAAAAATAATGTTTGTGTTTAGAGAAGCAGGAAGGCTTGCAAATAAACCACAACTCAGTAACACGTATGACTTCAGGGCTGCAGCAAAATATACTCGGGCATATAATACTACAGATTTCTATTTTGTATCTGATATCTTACTACTATGTTCGGTTGGTATTTTATACTTCTTCAATTAAGGAAAGCAAAAAAAAAATGGCATAAAATAATTTAGTCCTGTCCTTTTTCTGTTACGAGGAGGAAATATACTTTGTCTCTATTACCAGTTACTTTCCTTAAAATACTTTCCTTTTCTAGGTTTAGATTTTGAATCATTCCCTGGCTGGCTAAGTGATGACTCTCTCGCTTTGTCTCCTATTTATAAAAGAAGTGAAAAGATTTAGCTCATGCATTTTTCATACAGACTACAGACGTACTGTTTGGGGCCAGATGCTGTCCTCAGGTACAAGTCGGTGTCGCTGGTCGGCTGTCTGAGTCAATGGCAGTGCTGTGAATGTATTTCAGCATAGTACTGAGACTTAAATGTTTTGTTTCTATCGTGCGTATGGGGGTAAGAATTAAGCAGATGATAGATAAACTGATTATAAAAATAGATAGGAAATAGAGGTTCATTTTCCAGTCCAACACGCTGCTGCCAGTACTGAAGCAAGAGTAAAACCATTACTCACTGCCCTGCGGGTGCTGCACCCTGCAATGAACGAGTACCATATTTTTAAATATCTAGTAACATAATGAAAAACTGAATTTGAAGCAGAAGTTCAGATCTTAATTAGTGAAACTGCCTTTCCTTCTGCAGTGCTGCCAGCCAGAAAATCTGATTATATTTTAAACTTTCTGAAACGGACTTTGCCTTTTTACTTCTTAGGATCTGCCTGTCAAACCAAGAGCAAGGAAAGGTGTAGTATGGGAGGCAGCTCTATGTGCCTTCATCTACTGGTTTCAGGTTGGTAAGAACCCTCTGAAGTTTTACTTTCAGGGCAGCCCTTACCCCTGTATTCTTTCAGCCTCCAAGATTTTCTGCACTTTGAAGTTAAAAACCAAGTTAACCTTTGACCAAGAATTTCAAAATGACCTGATGGAAAGCCCTTCCCTTTCTGCTGCCTGATAAATGAAAAACTCTCCTCTGCTTATAGGACTCAAAACACCTCTGTAGAAAAGACCTGAGGCTTTATTAATTCTGAACTACAATTTTTCTGGATCATTCTTTTTAGGAGGAGGCATTCCTGTTAAGTGTTTGAAGCTCTTCTTTGCTTTTTTGACCTGGAATATAGAAAACTGGGAAAATATAATTAGAGGGAAAAATGTTAGTAGCGCTACTGTGATGTTAGGACCTTACCCACAGCTGGGATCTGTCAGGTAAATACGAGATTGCTCTTAGCCTTACTAGCTTGAGACCTGTCTGAAATAAAAGAAGAAAGCAAACCCAAAGAAACTAAATGGAAATAAAGCCCTCCCACCCCTCCCCCTGCCCCATGTTTTTTGTGCTGTAATGAGGAAAAAATTCCCTCTGTGCTGAGACAGCTTAAGGTTGTTTTTTCCCATTGCTTGTCTCGTTCAGCATCTATTTTCTGAAAAAGGGCAGAGCATCGGGTGTTGCTGGTTTCACAGTCCTCTCCAGCCGGTGGCATAGACAGTCTTCTCAGCCCCTGTACAAAATCTCGGTGGAAGACAGAGGGCATTGACTGGTATAGGGTAGATGATATATCTTGTATTTGAAATTCTGGTCACTGCTCCCTGTGTGAGCATCATGAGGTTTCTGAGTGAATTTGTTCGTGGTTTCATGGATTTCTGTCGTCCTCGTGTAATGCTTTTCCAAAACGTCTTCTGATCCTGTCGTTGGGGAACTCTCAGCCATGCTCATGTGCTCTGCTCTGTCTGTGGGAGGGTTTTGTGTCAGGGGAGAGCTGGGCATTGGTACCGCCTAGGTAAGCCACCCTGGGGTGCTCAGTGAGCTAGCACGGCGGCTGCCGCCAGAAGACTTCATGCGGAGGTGGCTTTCCATCGGACGCACGCGGAGCATTAGCAGCGTGGTTCAGCAGATATGCAGTTCTTCAACAGAGAGGGAGATTTCCAGGCTGCATCCCAGTCTGCAGAGCTGGTTGAGTGGTCGGCGTCCCTCTTGCACCCATAGGTAATCTGGCAAGCTCTGGAGCGCCGTCTGTGCTTATATGCTGTATGCTCAGATTGGGAAAGTCACAGATTTCTGCTCATGATCCGGCTCTGAAAGCATCTGAGTAGGACATTTTTAGTACCCTTTCAGGAGGTGATATGTACCTGGAAGGGACATTCTGTCTAATGCAGGCACCATTGTTCATTGTGGGATACACAGTGTGGGAAGGCAGGCATGACATGAACTACCTGCCACAAATGCAAGACAGGTCTTTTAAGAGAAATCATAAACATGTTTAGCATGTATACACAATAAAGTGTCTCCTGTAAGACTCATTCTTCCAGTGTTGCTTAATCAATTTAGTACATTGTTTTTGAAGGTTTGATTTCTTTTATGCCTCGCATCTCCTTCTGGTACTCAGGTGTCTGGCTGATGAGGTCTTTTGATGCTACGTGCTGTATTTATAGCTCTTATGAGCTTGTCTTGCAAAATCACTAGATTTTAATCAGACACTTCTTTGAGTACTGAATCCTAAGTATGCAGACTTGTTGGCACTTAAGAGAGCTTTATTTGTCTATCAAAATACATTAAAAACAAGTCAATCTATCAGAGCTGGTTATCTTGAAAGAGTTAGGATTAAGATATCAGCTTTACCCAGTGACAGCACTGAGGTGAATAACAGTAGCTGGATGGACAGAAAGATTGGGAAAGAATCAACTATTAATTTAAGTATCTTGAAGTTATAAGCTGATGTTTTACCAGAGCAGGTCTGTCATTATCTGTTTTGCTCTTTCTGTGGGCAGTTCCTGATCTCTCCAAGTCTGCTGCTGAATGCCTTTTTGAAAATCTTTTCAAGGGTAATTGCTGCCGCAAAGGTAGATATTCTCACATTCTGTATGACGCCTGGGTTATAAAAATGGTGATGTCTCTAACTATCCATTTCCTTGCTTTTTCACTTTTTTCCTGAAATTTAGAAAAAGATGTTTTAGGGAGTGACACTGGTAAAATGGATTGACCGTCCTTGATTTTTGAAATCCCAGTTCTTCTTTGTGGAATTTCCTGGATTTTTCTTTGCCTTTTAAATTATTTTCTGTGGAAAGTTAAACTTCTCAGAGAGGTTGTTAGACATAGAATATGATCCATGCCAACTAAACAAATAACAGTTCCTATTGAAGCCTGTCTGAATTGATGTCTGCGTGGCAACATAAACACAGAACGGAAGAAAACAGGAGTTTTAGAAAGAATCTCAAGAATCTGATAAGTCCCCACTCTTTTGCTACTAAAATATCTTAAAAATGGAGAGAAAGCTGGTAAGACACTGTGTTGGAGATAGGCAATACACTGTATGAAAGCGAAAATTTAGCTTCCAGTTTACATAATACACGGGAAAAGTCACTGCAGATTATACTAGTTGCACTAAATGCTTGTCTATTAAAAGCAATTGAGTTTTTTTCCTGCTGTGCTGGCATATAGAGCTGCTGTCTTCTGTGCTGTAGCGTTAAACCAACACAATTTCAGCTATGCTGAAATTTTTTTTCCCGAAAGTCTCCGTCTGTCAGTCACTTTACAGAACTTGCTAGGAATTACAAATATAAAAGTTGTGCGACAAGGAAGCAGGCTGCTGTCCCACCAGTCTCTGTTTTTCAGCGTCTTCACATGGATGCAGGATTTTGTGCTGTGCAACAGAAGCAATCATATGTAAATTCAGGGCAAAGCAGAATTCAAGAATTTTGAAATGTCAATCCTTCAAGCCTTGTGCAGGCAAACTGCTACTTATGATAATTTTGCTGGGTAAATTTTTGGGGATTTTGACCCTTAGCATTTATATTCAGTGGTAGAAATATGATATGTTTGGTTTAAACTCCTAGAGGCACGGTGCTTGAAATGCGCTGATGTGGTATACATATCACCATGTCAAAAAAGTAGGCAAGCTTTTGTTTCTGCTATTTTGATTTTTCTTCTAAAATAAAGTTGTTTAATTTGTGAGAAATCTAAAATATGAATTTTTTTCCCCCGTTTAAGAAGTAGGCTTATTTCTGTGTGTTTTTTTGTTTTTGGGGTTTTTTTTGGGGTTTTTTTTGGGTTTTTTAACTTGTGTGTTGAAAATCTTTGCTGTGGTGTTTTGTTTTGTTTTGTTTTAGGAAAGAAACCAACCAAAGTGGGCTTTTCATTTTCTCCAAATTATGGTGCTACTCTGATAATAGTTAAGGAATTTATTTTTTGCTGGGTTTTGATACTAGATACAGGATCTTAAATTTTCAAAAGTCACTCATGATTTGGCATAAGGCCATTTTAGAGTGCGTAACCTAAAACATTTGAAAGATGGTATTCAGTTCTTACTGGAAACAAGATTCCATTAAAGACATTTCAGTTTGTCAGTGAAATGCCCAGGCATCCAAAATCACCACTCGTATGTGCAAATACAGCTTATTAGATTCTCTTTCAGGCTGTGATTGAGAGCTTTTCATAATTTGAAAAATTTAGAAGATTAAAAGCAATCAAATTTTTACATCTATCTGTAATTGCATAATACAATGTGATGTGATATTATAATTTATGATATAATGTAATTTATTATAAAACAATGGCATTATTGCCTGTATTCATGGAAAGGGAAGGCAATCAGGAATAACTGATGGCTAGGCCGCATGTTAGATACTACAGTCAGGCAGATGGTGTAGTTGCATAGCTATAAGCTATTTTGATCTTGGTTTCCTAAACTGTAGACAATTCTAGCTGGATAATAGGATTCTCTGCAATTTTCTCTTCACAGTCCTTACAAAACTGACTGATTTAGTGGTTGTTTCTCCTTTTTTGCTTTTAGTTGGTGATGGAGCTGCTATGAACAGGTGATGAGGCAACAGCAAACATGAGTTTGTCAGTCTGTGATTCCTCGGGGCTGCAGTGGTGGGAGGCAGCAGGAAAGAAGTTGCTGAGTGGCCTGACATAAAAGAAATGGATAAATCTTACAGAGCAAAATGTAAAACCTAGCAAGGGTTCTCAAAACAGCAGCACCAAAATTAAAAGTGCCATTGAATGACAAATTATATATTGATAGGAAAAAGCAGAGTGCTGTGTTTATTCCTGCCAGAGACATTTTTCAGATTTTTATCATCTTTAAATACCTGTGAGGATCATCTGCATCAGTACCTTGTCACCAAAATATATCTGTGAAGACAGTTGGTAAGCATGAGCTTATTGGTGTGTTTCATTCCCAAACACTGGCCATTTCTCTTCACTGCTAAAACAATGGGGAGAATCATTTGAACATCACAAATTAAAAGGCCTGATTTCAAATAGATGAGACTATCACAGAGATCTTTTGTGTTTACAGCAGCACTTTCAGCATAGCATAAAATGAGAAATTAAAAAATTATTTAGGAGTTCACCATGCATGCATCCTATGGGATAGGTTTACAGTTCATAATTGTTTTGAGTGAAGAAACCAGGTTAAAAATGCGAGGAAATTAAAATTGTTTCATGAAACACGCAAATGCTCATCAAAATAACCTAATAATAACTGTCAGCATTCGGTGGAAGACATGTTCATAGTTAATAATTTTGATTCTTCATCGGTGAGGAAACCACAGAATATTCTGTCCAAGTTGTTAAAGATGCCATCCAAAATGCCGTCCAAGATTTTGATTAAAACAGAGTATGCCTTTTGCACAATGAGATGTTATGGCTGGATCTAATTAACGATGAACAATTGGAGCCACGGGAGAACAAAATAAAATAATGATTCAGATAAGTTATAGAGCTTTTCCATTACATAGTCCATATGACCGATCCCAAATACAAAAGTCATAGATTATGCCTGAAATAAAAAAAAAAAAAATCAATGTTGAAATATTATATGGAACAAAAGCTATTCTGGTTGGTAAAGTGAAAAATGCAGATTTCTGCCCCATTGTGACTTAGCTGCAATATTCAGTTGCTTTGGCATATTGTACTTCTGATGCATTTGAAGAAAAGAATTCCTTCCTTATAACCAGGAAGCAAAACAAGTATGAAGGCCTTTTCTGAATGAATTAGAGAAGAGAGAAAGTAGAATATTTTGTGTCAAATATTGCCCATGGACATGGAATCACAGATCAGAGTAATCAGGCTAGAAGACTATGAACCTCTGCTTCTTTCCCGTATTCTCTCCGAGTTGTTTCTCTGCCCCTCTTCCTTACCAGCAGGCTTTGAGCATCTCCTTTTGCCACCAGCTTTATGCTGACGTGGAAGGATAGTGGAGGTGATGCTACCCATTCCTCCCTCCTGTCAAATCAGGACCATTCAGCTCCCTTGCGCCATGGATTTGCTGCACGTGCCTCATATCCCTTCATTTCTCCCTGCACATTCCTGTCACACTGCCTTCGTGCAGCCCTGTCTGGTTCAGGGATCTGTGCCAGAAGTCAAAACATAATTAATACATTAAAAAAAAAAGTTCTACATGGGAGGCCTATTACTTGGGATATTGATGTCTGTTGCATTGGATCTGGACGTCTCTTGACCGTCTCATTAATCATAGTGCCTGTCTCCGTCAAAGCAATTAATAATAAACTAGTGTATTTTTTGGCATATATAGCACTAGTAACTGTTTCAGTGTGTTGAAAGGTAACCTTAAAATTCCAGTACACAGCTCTGCATGCTACTACCCACCGAAGAGTGGGCATCCCAGGTGCATTTCTTGATCAGATGGCCAGCGCAAAGGCGAGAACATGATCTTTGTCCTCAGCAGTGTGTTACTCAACTGATGCATTGTCGCTGACGTGCAGGTGGCACTTCGTGTTGGCAGTGAGCCTGATCTGTGGCCGGAGTGGACTCATCGGTCAGTTGTTCTCCTGCTCGTGCTCTTCGTGCAACCATGCGGCTGCTCGGCAGTAGCTGGTGGGGACTGCAGGCACCACCTTTCGGTCTCTGCTCCCATTTCACTGCCAAGACTTGCAGCAGCTGACATGCTTTGGCTGGTTGCTGGAGTCCATCATCTGTCTTTAGTGTGGTTTATTGCTTTGGGCTCAAAGTTTGCTTTGCTCATTTATCATCATTTGCTAACCGTAAAACAGGTATATGCTACCAACTTCAGCCTACACAGGAGAGCTTAGCAGAGACTGTGGGCATCCTTTAGGGTTGACACACATTTAAAATCCCTTTTATGGTAATGTTATAAAAGGGTTCTTAGTGTAAATGGTGATAATGTTCAGAGGATTTCTTAAAAAAACTATTTTGCATATAATATTTCTTTTAATATATCCTTCTGCATAAATCGTCTCAGTATAATTACAGCTTTGTAAATCCCCATTATTTGTTCTCTATTTGTAACAAAGGATTTATCTGTTGAGTTACAACTGCAAATACCTCATAAACCCAGCAGCTGAGTATTATCTGTGATATACTGGGGGGAAAAAACAAGCAAATACCACTGTCATTCTAAAAATACAGAAATGCAAATGAAGCCTTTTTAATGCAGCATCCAAAATGGGGAAAATACCACTTTCCCCTTTCCTGCTAGTTGTGCATTCAGAAGTTTTCAATGTGCATGATAGCAGTTTTGAATTTGAGTACTTTGATAGATTTTTTTTTTCCTGCTCTTCTTTGGTAGAAATAAACATAATAGTCAATTGCAACAGATTGGCTTTGATACATTACTACGTAGTTGCTAAACAAATGTCTAAATCTGTCAGTTTGTCTCTTAATCAGAGTTTAGCCCAATGCCACCTTTCAAAAAAACCTGGAGCTTCAGCATGCTTGACCTTAGCTCCAGAAAATAAAGCAAATATCATTTCTTAAGGCTTTTATCCTCTTAGCTTAGCCAGAAAATCTTGATTCAGCAGTATTTTGAATTTAGTCATAGCTGGTTACCACTAGCAAATGATGTTGTTGTCACTAGCAGTGTTTGCCACCACCTCTCCACAAATGATGAAGAGAAGTTAGGCAGCTGCAGAGACTAATTAAACTTAACTGTGTTTCAGTGAAGATTTATATGTGCTGTATATACTGGGCATAGGGAGACATTTTCTGAAGCCCTTCTTAGAAATACCTGTTCCTATTTCATTGTCTGTTTCTCATAGAGACAACCAAACCTGCCATTTGAAAAACACTTCCCATCAGAATTGCTGGCCTGATGATTATAGTGTTGTACAATACCCCTTAAAATCTTCACTGTACCATAAATAAGAAGAAATTACTGTCCTCTCTAAGCTTACTTTGCACCGGCTTTCAAACAGCAGATTCCCATTTTATTTATTCATAGGGTATTTTTCATAGCTTTCAAAATGTGTGCAGAGCTTAAGGACATGTTTCTTGCTCAAATCATGCGGTCTGTGCAACAGTTCTGAACTGCATTGGGACGATTTACTGGGACATGTGCTATACATGGGACTTAAATGAGGGCACGTGCCATATAGGTAGAAAAAAAAACAGAAGAAAGAAATGTAACAACAAAAAAAAATTCCTAAAAGTCAAAGATAAAGCAGTAAATGTACTATGGACTAGTTCACTATAATTTTTTTTAATTAGATGCATGTGTTAAACCTCTGCTTTCATAGAACTTTCTTGCTTTAATTTAGGATGGAAATTACCATGAGAGCTGCATTCCATTGTGCAGGTGTGATGGGTGTCATCTGCCATCCCAGGGAGAACATGGCACCACCAACTTAGGTATTAGTAAAAGTACTGGGGAAAAAATAACGCGTTCTGGATGTATCACGACTTGGAGGCAGCCAAGCTTTAAGCTCTGGGATGTGTTGGGTTGGGACTGGCACCCTGGAAAAGATAACATAACAAAGTCTGTTGTGTTTTATTCCAGGACTCAGTAATGACATTCACTGGCTAGGGATATTGTGCAGCAATATTTACTGTACATTCATCCTTGAAGATACTAGCCTTTTTAATTCTGCCATCCCATAGATTACAAACTAGGGGCAATTAAGACAACCGTAGTAGTTCTCATGTCAGCCGGGTGATTATAAGCAGAAAAATGCGTGCTTTCTGATACGAGGTCCAAGTCTTATCTCTGCTGTAGTTTATGCTTACCTGATCAGACATATGGACAATGATTACAATCAGGCATCTGGTGTAAAATAGTCTGAATCTAAGGATGAAGTGTCTCACCTTGTTCTGGCTGTCTCAGCTTGTCTGCTCTCCGGGTTCCTCTTCAGTAAGCTGAAGGAGGAGAGGAGAAAATTCCAGGGTGCTGTTTGCACCACAGATCTCAGAAGTGATAACTTCCACCAATAACTGCGGTATATGGTTAAACACATGTGCGATGAATATCCCTAAGTCCCCAAAACTTTCCATATCACCACCTTCATATGTTGCATTTAAAGCTTGAAAGTTCCCCTCAGATTTGACTATTGTTAGTTTTTTGTGAAGTTTCGAGCAATACTCAGAAAAGTGATGAACATTGATAGTTCAAAAATATATATGAAGACTTCTTTTCAACATTGGGATGCCTTTCGTAACTGGGTTCTTGATCTTAGGCAAGGTTTTCAATCCTAAGGTGAACAGAAGCTTTCTCATTGACTTAAATGTGAATTGTTGCACTCTTGGTGGCAATGGGCTGGACCCTAGAGAGATTACATCCTTAAATACCTTTCAGAGGGAGAAAAGAATTGGTTTTAGGGCATATGATTATGTTATGCACAGAGAGAATAGCTGCCTTTTTCTGAGATCTGCTTAGCTCTTGAATTTTGTTACTTCCTATATTAGAATAATACATTAGCTTTTTGCTTTAATGGCACAAATAATATAATTTTTAAAAAGAGTAGAGAAATAAGTTTGTGGATTTGAAACAATTATTTTTTGTACAGTTTCTATTTTAAAAGTAAATCAATTTATCTTTGTCCTTTTTTTAAGTCAGGGTAAATTGTGCCATTAACTTTATAATATAAATAAAATGTACTGTAGTAGAACTTGAAGGTCTGTTAGCCAAAGTATATTTTAATCGTGTTCATTCTTCATTAAAACAGGTTTGTAATGGAAATGCTGGTAAAACAGGGCTATGGACATTACTGTCTGAGGACATACCATTTACTGGAGAGGATAATACCTTCTGGACAGCATACTGGTAGCATTTGCAGTGAAGCAGCTATGAGTTTTTAGCTCTTTAGGATGCACCCAATGAACATAAAGCAGTAGCAATTGTGATTTTTGTTCTCATTATTCCACCTCTGAACAGCTAGATCAAGCTACCTGGCTGAAATGTAAGACGACTTAGACTCAGGAGGAGGACTAGCTTGGAAAAAATCATTGACCTTTATGATTTATGTGACAGCGAGTCATCAAGAGCAGTAATAAATGGTGGGTGAAGAAGGAGTAACGTGCCTGCACATTCAGCGCTTCCTTGGGGAGAAGAACAGGCTTGAAGCAGTAGCTCTGTGACTGGTCATGCTGGTGGGGCAGCAGAACATGGACCACATATCCCTCCTGCAGTTGGCAGTTATGTGTAGGCCTGTATAGCTGTGGGTGGGGTTATATGCAGGTTTTTTGGCAGTGATGGTTAATTTTTAACCTGTACATTTGCTTTATATGGGGCTATTTTATGTGTTTTCTGCTTTCCAGCTATGATCTTATATTTGCTGTCCAATCTAAACATGGGCTTTCTTTTAGCCTTTTATGCTGCAGAGAGCATATACGCACATGATAATTATGATTAGCATTGTACTGGTAGTAAACATTCTCAGGATGCATCTGGGGGTCCCAGAGTAGACTGCACACAGGCATATCTACAGCCTCCCTGCACCTGCACAGACTGTCTCCCTAAGGAAGCACCAAACAATCTGAGGCATGCTGTGTAGAGTTTCAGAAATGAAAATGCCTGTCACAGTTTAGACTTTGGCATGCCGCAGTCATGGCTTTTCAGTCTACAAAGTGCATGGCACAACTTGCTAACTACTGCAAGTGCTGGAACTGTGAGATCAAATGGCCTTGAGTCAAGACTGCTGGGGCAGGAAGAATTAAATTACGTTTCTGTGCCAGCAGAATTCCTTGCATCTTGAGGAAGAACTTTGCTGAGGGAGGTCAGTGAGATTTTCCCTCTTGGTTGTTTATTTTTATCCTGAGGGTTTTTTTCTTTTACTGACATGCATTTTAATTCTTACTGGGAGCTGCTAAACAGTAGAACTGAAAGCCAAACTTATTGGAGTAGCTTTAGGAATGAATTTGTCTCCTGGTTGGGATTCTTGATCCCCTACCCCTTTCTTTTTCTTCCTTGGCTCTGAGGGAGTGAGAGCTTGGTGGCTTTTCCAGGTCTGGTTGGCTTTCTGTGATCTTTTGTGAAAAAGGAAATTGTAGTTGCTTTGCTCAGTCTCCTTGTGGACCTCTGAACATCAGAGCATCCTGTGGGGACTACAGAAGTAAACTGAAGCAAATTCTGGGATGATGGTGAATCTACCTAGAAGACTGAAAAGAGTTGCATCTTTTCATAACTTTAAAGAATTTCTCCCTAGTTGTTTCTTTCTAATTAAAGAGGTCTGTGAAAGATTTCAGGAGCCTAAAAGTAATTTTTAATCGGATTAATTGGATTTTGTTGGATAATAATATATGTAGAAGAGTAGTGCCCTCATCCCTAATATGATACCTGTTCAAAGACTTAGGCAGAATATGTCATTTATATCTAAATTTTGTGAAGTGCACCTGGATGCCTTTTCTCCTAGTGTGTACTGCATAAGTGCTGAATCATTTGGAAAGAACTTGTTTTAGCTAATTGGGTGTATTCGTTGTAGGGATCAACCCCATGTTTTGGTTAATGGCAAGGTGTGTTGCTTTATCTTCAGCTTTGCAATTTCTGCTAAAAAGCATGCAGCAGAAAAGGTGAAATAATAATGACTGAAACTAAAAGGAACGCTTCTATGTGTGCAACTCCATGCAGTCCAGGACTTTCTAAGTCTGGTAAAGGAGGAAATTTTAATCTACATCTATTCTGCTGTCTAATCAATTTGGCAGTATTAGTTTTCTGTGGTTTGACTGGAGTTGGTGGTGAGTCTTTAAGAAGACTCATGAACAGCATCAGTAGCAAGGTATATTGTTAAAACAATCTCTGTTGGCAGTTTTTTTAGTGTTAGTTTTAGTATTTACAAAGCAGATTCATAAGAAGTTGTTCTGAAAAAGATGGAGCTTGCATAAAGATTTATGATTTTTTTATATCTGAATTGAAAGGATAATGTCAAATACCTTTTTGAAATTACAGAACCTTTTGTCACTGAATATAGACAGTTGTCTGCTTAGTTTAATTGTATTGATGTGCTTTTGAGGCAGTCTGCTAGAATCCCTCCAGAGTGCATCCAACGTTAACACATTTGGCGACTGGCAACAAGTACCATTTTTACTGTAAAGAGGCATATGCTTAGAAATATGACACATGTGAATATTGCAATGAAAGTGTCTTCTTTTTTTTGTAGAGATCTTCCCTTCCATCTAAGGAAGGAGGTCATTAAGCATGAAAGCAGTAGAAGCCATTAATGGGAAATGTTATATTTTTAAGTGAAAGCAAAGAGCCCACGTTAAACTCTTTGCCAAGGTGTCGGAGGTAGATAAGGCAGGAAGCCTGACAAGTCTTCTGCAGGGACTGTTAAACACTTGAGCCTCACTTGCCCACTGTGGTTTCAGGCACGCCGGGGTGGAGGTTATCTCCACTTGGATAGAAGCCAGATTATCTGAAGAGAGAAGCTTTCTGCTACCTGATGGAGAAAAAAAATGGGGCCTTCTTTCTCTAGGACGTGGTCATCTTAGACAAATGTCTACTGAGACCATTAAGCTAGGCAGGCAGCAGGGCCCATGAGAACATATGATGGGAGGTGCTTGTGGCCCTCATTATAGTTTGTCCTGTTATCAACAGCTAGATCAGATAAGGGAAACTTATGCAGACTGTTTCTTTAAGCATGCTAGGATTTTTTCTTTTTTCTGGGAGTCATAAACCCTGCCAAAGTCAGCTTTCATTCTTCTTTTAAAAGTACGTAGGATGAGTTAAATATGCTTCAAAGCAGCCTGTGCTGTGAGTGTTTCTAGCATAGAAATACTTTGCTTCAAAAGCTGTGGATCTTGTCACAAGTCCAGGATGACTTTTAGTCTTCTTCAGACTTGCCTCTGTACCTGCCGTGTGGTTAAAACAGGCTATCCTGCAAGATATTCCTTTCCCTTCCCACAAAAAAACATTTCAGTCCCATAAACTTTGTGCTGTGGACCCCTGTAGTATTGGGACAGGTGAGTAATAAAGAATCAGGGACATAATATGTCCTCAGTTGCACTCTGGCTAGCTTCAGTGGGTGTTTTGCATGAGAAAAGTAAGAAGGATTTGGCTCGTGTTGTAATAAATCCCACTCAATCCTATTGAAACCCTGCGTAGCATCCGGTGATACAATACCTACTCGTTCTGTCCCTTGATTCCTGCATGCAAAACCTTTCTTAAGTTACCTCTCGTGGGTGACCCATACCTAAAGCCAGATGAGTAAATGTGAAGTAATCTGATGCTGATGCATGTTTTAATAGCTGATTATCAGAAAGAGCTGTAGAAAATTAAACCTATGAGGTTTTTATATATTCTACTAAGTAATGAAATGACCTCTTCCTTTAAAGGTATATGTGTGCTGATACTCCGCTGTGGGAAATCAGACATTGCAAATGTCAGCTCTGATGAGCTGATTCATAAAAATGAGATCTCATGCCTTTTCTCAATATGGATGGTTAATCTAATGAATTTCTGCACTTCAGGAATGTCTCTTTTTAAGTTTACCTCTTCCATTTCCGAAATAGGTTCATTTTATAGGTCTCTCATAAAATACAAGGTGAGCATACTCTAAATTAAGGGAAGAGGCACTTCTACTATTCACTTACGCTTTGCTTCCCTCAGATTGACAGATTCACAGCCATTCCTAGAAGACTCTGTTATTAACCCCTCTGCCCCCCAAAACACAGTATTTTCATTGCAGAGCAGAAAATTCATCTCAGCCATTGCACTGCTCACATGCTTTGAGGCCAAGCTTCAGATTCGTCCTTGACAAAGATGAACAAGGTCTCTCCTTGTTTTCCCTTCATCTGTACATTTCTAACCATACTGACTGATAGCTAATGAAGTGTACAGAAAGTGTTAGAGGTTGAGATGCTTTGCCTGTGACTCAGCATGATTTTCTCTGCTTTTCAACAAAACCCAATAATAATTGTCAGGTTTTATTAGACTTGGCTTTTTGTTTTCTGTTTAATGCTGTGTATTCTGATAATTTAGAAAATGGAATAAGATAAGGTGTGATTCTGTTCTTGCATATATTAGTGGCAAAAAATTCCCATTTACTTCAGAGTTACAAGAATCCAGTAACTATTTGCTGATGCCTGCAAATAGTTCTCCTTGGTTGTAAAGGCCTGAACGAAAGTCACAAAGAAATGAAAGGTTAATTAATATTTTTGCAGGCCTCAAAATTCATTGATTGTTCTGAGTCATGCTGGAACTTTTTCAGAATAGTCTTAAAGCTTTTTTGTTTTTGGATTTTGTGATGTACATTGGTAAGCTATTGGCAAATGTGCCATTTAGAATGGCTTAGTTGAAGCAGATGTTTGTTGAAAGGGCTTCATGCTTTCATTCTTTTAAAACTGCTGCTGACCCTACCTGTTTCGGGACTGAGCAGAAAATAGCTGCTTTTAAAAAAAACTTCCAGGCTGGGAAACTCTTTGAATGGGCATACTGCAATGCAAGTCCATCTTATAATAGAAAATATCTGGTGTCCAATAAAAAAAAATAGCAATTCAAATACTGGTCATAAAATACTGCTTGCAGTGAAAATAAACCTATGAAGTGTGCCTAATCATTGTGCAGTTTAGGTGCTGCATTGACTAGATCAGTTGTTTGTATTGATATTTTCAAAGCATTTGAAATGTTTGTTCAGAACAGCTAGTTAAGATAGTAAATAAATGAAGTCCTCCACCCCAGCGTGTGCAGAATATGTCAAAAATAATGGAAATTTATTTCAGTTACGTAAAAAGAACCCCATAGTTTTGGTGTTAGTTGAAGTGAAACTAAAATTATAACTTCAGAAAGCACTTTTTACCAAATGGATCTTTAATACAGATTTCTTTACTCTTTTCAGTGAAAGAACAGAAAATGAAGCTCTAATAAGGTAAGATTTTTTTTATTCCACTTTAGTAAGATATTCAAGTTAATTGGAGGTAATTTTTAACAGATATGCTCAGCATTTCAGAGTAGATCCTAGACGTAGTGTGGGTCAATATGTCAAAACACAAGAAGGAAATTGCAGAATGTGTAACAACATTTGACTATTTGTTATTGTTACTAAGCCACTATTTGGTATTTTAATCAAAATAAGATGCCTGCATAAATTTGGAAACAACTTCTTGCCCATACGGAATTTATAGGTAATGATTTTTCAGCAGACTCCATAGTTTTCACTACTCAGTCAATTAAAATCTTCACTTATAAGAAGAACTTTTTTGCAGTTTGAAAAAAATATTAGCGTATATGCTGATAAAATAAATAGCTTTGTAGTAAATTCTTGGGTTTTGAGATGTGGTGGTGGGAGTTTATGAATTATATAGTTAAATAAATGTATCTGTAGAGAAGGAGTGAACTTGCCTAGAGGTGACTATTTCCTCCTCTTCTATCTAACACGATTCAGGCTGCTGCATTCTGGAAATGGATTCTCTGTGCATCCGCTAGATAAGCAAAAGGCAGAAGAAGGTTTTTCAATACATTACCAACAGCAAGGGGTGTTAAAAAAGGGGTTTTTATCTTTCTATTTCTTTCATTGCTATTGAGGGCTGATGTTCATGTGCTGTGTTTTCTAGAAAATGAGGCAGCTATGTCAGATAACATAACCAGGTGTATGATAGCAAGTTGTTCTGACAGGCAGCTGCGGTATGAACCTGTTCAGAGCATTACAGAAATGTATAATTACTTTTCAGTTACAGGTAATAGTTTCAATTTTAATAGCCATTTACAGGATACGGAGGAAGGGAAGTGGTGTTGGTTACTGTTTTCCTTTCCTCCCATATTTGCCTGTTTTGGTTTTTATCAGTGGTTAAAGTAAAAGCTTGCAGAGTTGTTAGCTGGATTTTGTGCACCTGTTTCAAGTCAAACGCCTACCAAATGGAAGTGTGATTAAAAGGAATGTTTTTTAAACGTGCTGACATCTGAAACTAGTAAAAGTCCATACATTTACGTAAAGTGTGTTCCTGATTTGCAGAAGGCATCCTTGGAAGAGGGAGGCTGAAAAAAAAAATCAGTTAAGCTATGCAAAATGTAAACTGTTTGAAACCACAAGTGAGTAGAAATATAAAATATTAATGGAAAAACAGAAGTGTTGTGAAAAAGTAACGAGATGTCATATCACATTTTTTTGTTGTGGAAAATTTTGAAGTGATGTTGTAAATAGCAGACAATCTAGCTTTGCATATTCTTGCTCTGTATTAGTACATGGAGAGTATGTGCATGTATTTGCAGTTACAAAGGTGTGTGCATATATAATATATCTCCGAGACAGCAAGATGCTGCTGTTCTGCACCAAATCAGTGTGAAGAACTGAAAGCCCTTCTGGAATACGGTTAAGGAAGCTAAGGAACTTTATAATGTGTTGAGAATCACATGGGTAGTACAGGGATTTAGTAAATGCCAGAAGAAAGTCTAATTCTGAGCAGTCTTTGTACACTGATCTCATCAGCATCCGTGATCCAGGGAGGACACAAGTCCTCCTTCTGTCTCCTCACCAGGATTCAGCCATACAAGAACTGGGCAAACGTTGCAAAAACAAATTAAGCTCACTCTGTTTGTAGTTGATCACTTAACACAAGAGAGCCTTATGTGGAGCCTCTGAATGCTACAGTAATATAAATGTCTAAGTAATATGCCTAAGTAATATAGCATGACAGCAGTAGTGGAAATTTACTCATTTTGTTTCCCAGAGTCACAACTGGAAGTATCTGAGGGTACATATTGCTCACTCCTGGACTTCTGCCTTGAAGTCCTGGGTTATTCTGTTAGCAGGATTTTTATGTGATTTTGACATATGAGTATTAGAAAACCACCTGCCATCAGCCATCTATTTCTTTATGAGTTAACTATACAGTATTTAGTAACTACCAATCCGGTTTGAACTATAATTTATCAGTTAAGTTAAAAATGAAGCTCTGCAAATTGCAGTGCTATTTATTCCAGATTCCCAGGTCTTACAAGTGGTGACTGCTATGAAGGCTAGAAAAGCTTGTTAAAGATGATGCTCGGTGCCTTCCCCTTGCACTTGAGTTGGCTTTTCTCTTTTAGTCTCTATAGTCAAAAGCTATCTATAATACCACCGCAGCTGCTGTGCGTTGGATTCAGGAATCCCTGTTTTGATTTGCCAAGCAGGCAAACTATTTATCTCAGGTAAGAGAATTTTGAGGTGTGATGTGGTTAGTATCTAAAAATATCTGTGTAGGGAGATAGGATAGGGCTCCAACAGACAAAAACACAGTAAGATAAGCAAGAGGAGTTCACGTTGGAAATACGATACCATAGGTGTAATTAACCATTGGAAAGGCTTAGAAAGGAATGTGGTAGATCACTTGGAGTAATTAAATCAAGATTAGATCTCCTTCTGAAATATCTTCTAGTAGAGTTACAAGTTCTTGTGCTTTGTAAAGAAATTGCTGCATGAGGTATTACGGCCTGTGCCAGGCAGGAAGTCAGACCAGATTATCATAAGAGTTCCTTCAGGCCTTTTAAATCCACATCTCCACCAACAAAGGCTCTTATGTGGTACAGGCAGCCACAGGATTTCCAAAATCAGAGCTGGAGCAGGTCACTCTTGTTTCAGTGGTGAAAGGTTGAAAAGTCTTTGAGCAGATCCTTGAAGAAAGGCAGTGGTGGGTACAACGCCGCTGCGTTTGCAGGTTTTGCGTGCTGCAGTCATACGTACTAGTACTGAGCCAGTTTCTGCTCTTGTCTGATCAGTCCACAGACACGTCTTTCTGCATAATCTTCTAATATTTCACCTGACCTAGTTAGTAGGTTGCAATTTGTATTGAGAGCACTGAGAAGTACTAATTTATCTGTGATGTTTATTGAATCCCTTCTGTGATAAAACTAAAACCTTGAATGAATTTAGCATTTCCTACAGTTTTTCTGTGAGCATAATGCCATAATCTTGAACATAGGTTTTTGTATAGCCAAATGCTATACCTGAAATGTTATTATCCATAAGAGTAGAAAGGGCAGGTTAAAGTTTTAGCAGATTATGTAGAATTCCTAATATAAAATAATCTGCTTTCCCCAAAACTGAAAAAGAAATAACTTTTATGTTTGCTCTGGGAACTGCATAGGATACTGAGAGAGTGTGGAGGATACTCGTCTTTCAGTTCTCATCAGCTGCAGGGAGGTGCATCCTTGTTTTACTGGATAAGAAAAAGGCAGCAGATCCTTTTCATAGAAAGTACATAGAAATGGTTGAGCAAAAAAGTAATTTTTTTACTAGAAGAAGAACAAAACGCTGTGTTGAACAAGAATAGCCCTGACTCCTTTTGGTTAACTTTGATAAGCTCATTAATTTCAATGTCCAAAATTAATCAGGAGTTACTGTGCAAAATCTTGCAAATGGAAAAACGCATCAACTTGAGCTCAGAATTATTTCATCCTACTGCACTTAGGTAGCATAACTTCTGTTACAGGAATGTACAATGTAACTCCACAGTAGCATGACAGGAGCAATAGCTAACAGTTGTGCAGGCAGTATGTGTGCATAAAAAATTATCCAGGAGAGTTTTCATGTAATTCTGGCTCTGTTGAAAGACCTGTGAAAAAGCTCTTCTGTAAAACTTTAAGAAACTAGAGCTATCCAGGGTAATTCAAGGGTTAGCCAAGGCATATCAGAGGGTTTTGTGTTCCAGAATGCCTGATACCTGACCTGCTGGCAAGTGGTGGGCACTTGGTACCTGGCTTGTTGTTCCTGTACTTTGACCATCCCTTCTGCTCTCCTTCCCTGGACTAACGTGTACGTATGGTTTACACATGGCAGTCCAAACCTGAACTGGGAAAATTATTAGACTAAAACAATAGGAAAACTGAAGTAGAGAAGAGAAATACCCTTGTGTTTGATAACCTAAAGTAAGGTGGCTGAGATAAGTAAGTCTGTGTCCCTGCACATGGAGGCTACATCTGCTTTCATGGACATCCAAGAAAAAGAGAAAGGTGAGGGAGGGCAAGAGATTGGAAAAGGATAAAAAAAGGTTAATTACCTGTGCTAGTAGGTAAGGGATTCACAGCTGTGGTGAAATAGAAGGGAGAGAAGACTTTGGTTAGTCAGGAGTCAAATATGTTTGGCTGGTTGCTGTGCAGTAACAGTTGTGATTTTTTAGTATGAAGTTTCTTATGCACCATCTCTCTTGAAAATATATTACATACCTATGGTTTTCACAAATTCCTTATAGCCACAATACTGACTGTGGGGAGTATTTAAAAACAAACTTCATGATGTCTTTTTTTCACATGTTTTTGCTACCACTGAGTCACCCTTAATGGATGCTTCAGTTGTGAAAAGGAGTGGAGGAGGCTGCGCCACGGAAGAAAATTGCTGTCTCCATTAGTAAATGTATTTGAGCCATCAAATTGCTGCAGTTTTCTTCCATGTGAAGGCTCGTGGCTAAGTCATTTAATGTAAAGGAAAACAGTCTTCTGTACCACAGAAGAAACACCTCTACTGGACAGTGGTACACAAGGCTGCAAAATTGATTTTGGTTATCTCTGAGAGCTTCCATCGCATTTCTTTCCATTCAGGCAATGCTATAAAAGCGCTTCAGATAACAAAAAGGAGGAGTTGTGCTGAGGTCTGGGGAGTTCCTTTGGCTTGTTTCCAATGCACTGATAGTCCTGAATTTGTTATTTATATTGCTTTAAAAGCTCAGTTTTACTGCATTTAAAAGCTATTGAATCTTGTTTCCTGCACTTTGTTTGCTTAATAACCCCTATACAAGAATCTATGATTTTGCCTCGGAAACTTGGTGTTCTCTTCCAAGAAATAAATATACCTTTTTTTTTTTATTTTTTAACTTCACATGCTGGGTTGGAGCTCAGTTCAGTGTAAAGAAGTACCCTGATGCTTATACTGTGCTCACAATGTCTACTCAGATGAGAGTTAAGCATGCTGTGTTCACTGTTACATAACTTTGCAAAAAGTGTCGATTCAGGGAAATTCTGCTGCCGTGAGAGAACGGGAGCATCGGGAATGTTCTCTCCCCCTTAATGGAAATGTGGCTTTTGGTGACTAGTACATTAAAAAAATAGCAGATTGTGTGTATGCGGTCATTGACGGAGTCCAACTTGAACATCACGATGATGTTCAGGGCAGCAGGTCCTGCTGTTTGCTGCAGCCCTGGGAGGATGGATGTGGCTCTGGTAGCAGCAGGCTGGTATAGCACATGTGTGGCTGCTACCAGAAGGGATTTGCAGCCTGACAGCGTTTTGTTTTGAGTAACCTTTAGAAGGCTGCTGCTGAAAGATTGCCAAGTTGGCCAAACAGATCAGTTCCCATCAGCGGGAGAGACAGCTGTTCATTTGGCTACATCTGCTTCATTTGGCTGTGTGGGTCATCCCACTGAACGGAGTGGGTGCCTAGGACCTACCTGTGAAGAGGAGCAGGTAGGACAATGTGCACTGTGTCAGAAATTCTGTTTGTTTTTTGGCATTAGGGAAGTGGTTTTGCCTTCTGCACATGGTGGAAGGGTAGGTTGCCAGTCTAATTCTTCTACCTTTGTCATTTCACACAGTAGCCCCTCTATTTCAGCCCAGAGGGATCCTGTTTACTACAGAATATTTGAGATTACTCTACCCTGCTACTTACGCTAGCCAAAGCCTTTCCTCCCCCAAAATATATATTGCTGTGAAAGTGTATGAGAGTGTGATACGTGCTCTGAAACACACATGCAAATGTACAGCTAGTTACAGACATATGGATAACAAGGTAAATTAAAGGTTGGGGAAGTCAGTGTTCACTGACAATCATTAGCCCTAGTCTCTCTAAGTAACACATACCCGTTCTCTGCCTTTTTGCCCGCTTTAAGGGTCTGATACCCCATGGAAAGCTTGTGTAGAAGCTGCTACAGGTCTAAATGGTGTTAGCTAGATTTGCTTCTAGGTCATTCTCATTCAGTGGCATTGTCAGAGCAAGCTTTGGTTCTGTTGTTTCAATTTCCTCGTCCGTGGCTTTAATCCAGTGCTCTTTCTCTCATCACATCCTATATACACTTGTCCCACAGCTCTCCCTCTTTCCAACTTTAGGGTCTCGGTTGTCTGTACTGTTGCACAGGAGACTCTGTGAATGACTTAATTTTGTCAGTTGAGGTAAACAGACAGTAAAAATATATGCTGCAGCACAAAATGTTCTCTAATCACTTTTTTGACAAGTGCAGTTTAATTATTTAGCATCGCTTGTAAAAGTAATGAAGTCCTAGTAACATGAGACTTAACGCTCTCCTATTAATTTTTCCCTGAGAGGTGGGAAAAGACAGCTATGTTTTTGTGTGTAAATTGAGAGTGTACAAACTAATGAGATTCGACTGAGAATATGTAGAAGGGGCTGGAACCTTTCAGTGCTTCTTAATAGTTTTGCTAATAGGTAGTAAATCCAAGAGCATCCCACAGTTAGACAAGATTCTGCCTGTGTTGGCAAACCAGAAGATGCCGTCTGATGCTTTGCCAAAACAAAACAGAGTTTTCTTGGCCCAGCTGTATTTTTATTGAATGTGTAACTTAGTAAGAGGAAAAGCCGTAAGTCACAGCCTTGTTGAAGAGGTATCATTCAAAATAATTTTCTGTAGCATGATAGATTTCATGTTGCTACAAAATAAATATTTGATCAGCACTAATATTTTTGGTTCCCTCAGGCAGCGAGAGATGTAGAAGTTCTATCTTTTTACTCAAGTAAGCGCAAATGCAATCTAGCTGGAAGTTCAAAGTAAAATGCATGTATATCCTAGAGTTGCTTTGTTGTTTTTTTTTTTTTTAATGGATTTTAGGTGCAGCCAGCCGGGATTGATGGCTAATTTTATTCCTGACAGAGAGCAGTTTATCTCCATGTTAAGGCCCCCTCCGAAAAACAGGGAAAAGAACCCAAAAAGATAAATGTAATCTGAATCGCAAGCCAGCATGCCTGCTTGAGTCAATCAGTTTGATCAAACTGATTTGAGTTGTATGGTGAACTAGATCAGTTAAAATGACATTCAAAAAAAAAAGAAGAAACACAGCCACAAACACTTTGCTTTTCAGTCACAAAGCTGCCTCAGCCATGCCAGCCCAACTCAATGACTGAAGGGGACAATCTAGTGACTCTCCAGAGTCACACTTGCTGGTTAGTTTCTAATTCCTTGATCTTATGTGATATACTAGGCTCTTTATTCAGGGGCTTCACTTGTGTAGTACAAAAGGCTATTGTGCACAGGGAATATTTCTTATCTGAGCTTCTCTGTGAAGAGCAGTGGCAGAGCTTGGCCCTTGGAGGGCATGAGCTCTCTGTGGGCTCTGGGTACTGCTGAAGTGAGAGTGCAGTTGTGGGGTCAGAGACGGCTTCCTGCGAAAGCTGCAACTCCCGTGATCCTCATCCCACAGGAGGATGGGAGACGAGGACTTAATTTTCTTGCTCCTCCTGTGTCTTCACTTGGTATGATTTTATTTGCAGAGGGAGCAAGGACTAAATGGAGTCTACTGTATTTTTCCTTCAAATGTGACTGAGGCTCCTTCTGCTGTTTTCCCTTTCTACTCAAGAGTCAGTAAGGGCTCTTCCCCGGTACCATGATGGGCAAACCTGTATTTGTAATGAATCAGTCTTGAGACAGTCATCGTGCTTGCATTTAAGAAAACTTTCAGGACACATCTGCTCATTAATGCGCTCTCTTTTGATCTGTTAGAAACTTGTTCGCATCCTTCTAGCCATCAGCATCTTTCATTGTCCTTTCACAAATTAATTTAAAAACCAATCATCCCTTCTTTGATTTAATAATCACAGAAAGAAAACAGAGGTAAAGGTAAAATAATAAAATTTCAGGGAGGGAAATTGTATGTTCCGAACTAGACTTGAAGTGCATGTGCACCTCACAGAAGGGCAGCAGGTTTCCATAAAGGCCACCTAGAAACCAAGGAAAATGTTCTTTGCCACATCTGACTGTCACCATAGAAAACAAGTACTGATTTTTTGATGACTGTGAGGATGTCAGGTTAAAATGTGTCCTTTAGTTATAGTAGACGTGTAGCACTGAGAGGGAATCCTATTGAGCAGTTATGACAAGTTTTGACATTTCTGACTTCCTTTATATTAAGATGTTAACCATACACACCATTAGTCTCACCCCCTGATTAGGGCTGATTCAGAGAGCCTTGCTTTTCACAGGTACAGAGCAGGTTTGTAAAACAAAAAGACATATGGGTTGGTAAAAAATTCAGTGTAGAGCCACTTTAAAATACAATGATGGTACTAACCCTTCAAGATTTCCAGATAAGTAGGCACAATGCAGGTGTTCACTACCTCTGAATCTCTTGAGATATAGAAAGTTATGGTTTTTTCTGGCCAAAATTCTATTTCTGAAAATAAACTGATTGGAAAATACTGGGATTTATGGGAAGAGCTCCAGCTTGGCTGGCACCAAAAGATGAGTGAAAATGGCAGGGAGTGCTTGCTCACTTCTTTCAGCAACCTGTCCTTAGTGGGAAAATAGCAGGCTGACCCTGGTGGGTTCCCATTCTGCATGGGCGGATTCGATGTTCTGTGTTTCCAAAAGTTGTCTATAGGTAAAGCTTTCACATGTAGGAAGAGACAGAGGTTAAACCAGAGACTGCTGTAAAATGTATTAACATTAATAATTCTGTTTAAACTGTATTATTCCTTGCTTCCTTGAAATAAAATTAAAATAGAACCTGCAGTGATTTCTTGTTCTTATGGGATCCAAAATACTGGTTCTGATTGGCATAGTATTGCACTCATTGTATCAAAACCTTTTAGACCCTCTTAACTTTTTCTGCCTTCCTTAGAATGCCAGTACAGTTTGCTCCAGCTAATTCTTAAATTAAGTGGAAATTACACAAATAGGAGTTATTTGAAGCTGCAGAATGATTTTAGACTCATGCTTACGCAATGAGCTAGTGCTGCACAGCTGACCAGAAAACAGACCTTAATTCACAATTCCAGCCTGTTTTTCACTTCAGTGGCTTTTTAAACTTCCCTCTAGCCTTTATGCATCGTTTTATGTGGTTTAACTGAAATTCGGAGAAGAGAAAGGAAAATGAACCATGAACATGAAGAAATGTGCAAGGACAGATGAAGAGAGGTTTCGTATAGGAGAGGGGCATGGAGAAAGCAGTGCCGTAAGAACGGTTTGATCAAAATGCTTGGGATGGTAAAATGGCATATAAAAAAATTAGCTTAACTGAGAAGGAATGCATGTCAGGAGAGATGTGATTTATTGGACTGGAAAAGTCTTCCTCAAGGACAGCAAGTGGCATAATTTTCCAAAGAAAGTGTCTCTATTCTTTGGGAATTGAAAACTTGATTGAATAATCACTAAAAAATACCTCTGTAAAACCTGTGCTGCTGGAGTTGAGCACTCTCTGAGCAGAAAGCCTTTTCTGCCTCCATATTCTGACTTGCTTGAGACAGCTCCCTGTGTCTGGTTCAGACTTGGGATAAAAGCATAAGGTATGTTTTCTCTCTCTCCGCCCCCCCCCCCCCCCCCCCTTTCCCCTAAATGTTATGCTGCAGCTTGGCTCTGTCCACATAGGCTGGAGCAGACTGTGTTGTAACTTGCTTTAGCCGCTGCTGAATTTAACAGCTTTTGGCTTTGTAAGCAATGCCTTAGGAGAACTCTTGCTCATCTGTTCCCTGAGCCAAAGGAAAACTCCTCCAGTAGCTTTCCCAGTGTTTTCTCTGGCTGGAACACATAGTTACCAATTGCTAGGTGAAGATACACTATCTTCAATCATCTCTTATTTTTGTATTTTTGGTTTGTCCAGCTGACATATTCTAAGACATCCATGTTGAATAGAATGGTGAAAGACCCCTTTCACAATGGACTTTTTTTTTCTTTTCCCTGTACCCCATGTAACTAAATTCTCCCACTGGTGGGAAAAATGTTTTCCCTTGATGTAAATGTGTGGCAAGTAGTTGAATACTGAACCAGTCAGTCACATTTCCCTGTTAAGCATACTTCTTCGAATATTTTTCATAACAAAAGGATTTATCTTTGGAATCTTGTTCAGGAATTTCTTTACACGGGTTTCCTAGCCCTTCACGATTGGCTCTCAGGAAATCTGATCCTATAGGCATTTAATCCGTTGCTAGAAATTCGTCTACTGGGAACTTCTTAAATAGGATCGCAATAAACATTTGGATGATATTTTGCAAGTACAAATCACTAGCAGATATTTGCATATCTATTTGTTGAATTTCAACTTCCGCTTCAGGTTAGATGAGACATAAACAATTATACAGCACCTCTGGCAAAGAATTAGTCTAAAAAGCAAGTCAAAGCAATGCTGGGAATTCAAAGGAAGATTTCTAAAGTTTTAGAAGAAACTGTGAAAGGCTTGCACTTTGTTTCATCTCCATAAATTTTATATCATGTATGGAATTAATGTTGTAGGCTACATCTTTTTTGTTTCACTCTAATATATCTTTCTAAAAAATATTCATGGCAGCACTGGTCAGAGGCAGGGACTGCACCTTTGTCTGCATGGTTATGGGAAAAAATGGCCCTAATTTAAAGCCAGCTAAAAGATCCCTGTTTTATTGCCAGGGTCCGTGGATCAGTCTCTGCATTGTACTTTGTCACAGAGGCCACAGATAAATGTGATCTGCCAGAAAGGTGTTACTAGGTTTTCTGCACTAATTCAGGTGAGGCTGGTGTAGTCAGGTGAAGTGTGAGACTCCCTGGACCGCCAACCTGACTGGTGGTGATACACTGTTAGAGACTCAGGGACATTTTCTGGCAAGAAACGTCTAGCAGTTTCAGACTTCATGGTGGTTTTATGATGATTCAAAGGAAAAAAAAACCCTTCAAACTCATTTTCACTTATGTCCTAAATCAGTTTTAGGCAGAGGTCTGCCAAGGTCAGTAGGCCAGGTACAACAGCATGCTTTGGTGACCTAGCAGAGGAAATACCTGTTTAGATGTATTCTTGGCCTGCTTCATTTTAGGAAAATCACTGTGGAAATTATGAGAGAAAATTAATGTAATTAATTATAATTAGTATAGTGTTTATAGTGGATACACGTTCCAAAATCTTTAACAACAGTGAAGGAGACTTCATAACTTGCAGGAACTGTAGATTTACATGAGCAATTAGATCACTTAGGCCAACCTCAAATACCTTTTGAACTTGCATTTACTGTCCATTTGCATCTTTGAAAATCCTCCCAGTTATTGATAATTAAATTTGATGCGCGGATGCTTGTTCACATGAAAGCAATCAGCATACTCTTTCCTTTCTGTTTGTGTCTCAGTGTGCCTTATTTATTTAGCAGCATTGCTGGATTTTAAGTTCTGGAGATAAACCAGAGCATTAAGGGCACAAGGCTTTCCTGCAGTTCATTGCTTGTCCTTTCTTGCATGCGTGGATATGCAGGAAAGCCTTCACCGAAAGTGAAAGTGACAAACTCCCAGTTCTCAAAACAAAGTGCTATTTTTATAATATAATAAAAAAGTTCAGGTGACACTTTGCTTTGTAGTCTGTTCCTACACATCCACATGTCCTTTGAAGATCTGTCCTTATTATTTGTCCTATAAAATCTGCATTGTTTCAAGGGAAAAAAGCCAATTAAGTGCAGTTTAGATTATATGATCCAGCTCCTCAATATGGTTTCACACTTTGATGGGAATAATCAAGGGTTGGAGTCTGTACTTTGATTTGCAAAAAGATATCCTTGTTAAATCCTTGAACTGTATTTTCTTTTTAGCCTTTTTCTTTTAGCTTCTGCAATAATTTCCAATTTTGCATAAAACTCCAGTAATTATGTTCTGTATCTGAGGTTCATGTAAACTTTTTTTCTCCTATTTCACAAGCATGAGGAGTTATCTCTTAGTACCTAGCCTCTTATCAGAAAATGAAGATTACTCAAACTGAGCTTATTGATCTCTGACATGAAATTCCTCCCACTACTTCTTTCATTTTCTTCTATTTAGGTAGGCATCCATTTTTCTTTAAGTTGTAGTAAAGCTTCATGTACAAGAATTCCTGCCCTACATTGTAATTACTCTTTATTCTTTTCCTTTCTCTGGTGTTTGCAGGACCTATTTGCAGTTGTCAGTGGATTAAATGTCTTGTAGCTGAAGGATATGAAGGAGGTTTTCTGCCTTTGGTCACAACAGAAGCCTTTCACCTAAGAGAGCTTAGTTTAGACTGGGCAGATAACTGCCTTTCAGATGTGGCCAAAAATTTAAAAATTCAGTGGCCAGAGGAAGCCAACATTTAGTGAAGATTCAGAGTCTGGATGGGTTTTGTCTGGGCTGTTTATTTTTCCTTGAAGGCAGAGACAAGGAAGGGTGTGCAGTTATGGAGCACTGCATGAAGGATAGCAGAGAAGACACTGAGACTGGATGCATGAACAGAAGGAGATTTACTTTCTTTAGTGTTACCCGATAGGATCTATTTTTACATAGAAATGTCACCTGACAAAAGTCAGGAGAGAGAATATCCAAGTAGTTTAGATGCAGCTAGAGGCAGGGAGCTAAAGACATGAGGGAAGAGAAAAAGTACTTGAGTTAATGTGAATGCACAGCTGTATATAAAAATAGCAGTTGGAAGGGAGAGGTCTTTGAGGAAGCTGACCACATATGCATGTGGCTATAATCACAGCGTAGAGGCTGGCACTAATAGGTAGTGGAGAAATCAAGTGAAAGGCTGATTTGTTATGATGGAGAACTCAGGAGAAAAAGGAAGAAACAGATGACACCAAAGAAAAAGAGTGGTACCAGAAAAAAGGAGGGTAGGATGGAGAAAACTAGAGACTTGAGGCTGAGGAGGAACAAGGATACGATTAAAGAACTGGGGAGAGAAATTAGAAGATAGTTGGGCAGTAGTAGGGGAAAAAGGAAGAAACCCTATGAAGCTCTGGGATTCTTAGTGATAGGCGGAAGACACAGATGTGTGCATCTGAAGACTTTTTTTCTTTAGGTGGAAAGACACATCTGTCAGCAGAGCTCTTAGCTAGGGGAAAGAGCGGTGTTTTGTTTTTCAGGAGCAAAGAAACACCATACGAGCATAAAGCTGAAAATAGTCCTGAAGAAGAAACTTGAGACAAAGGCCTCAGCATCCCTGTTGGAACAAAACAAAGATTAATATGTCAAGCCAGAGAAAAGTCTCCTAAAAGCTGTGGCTGGTGTGGTATCAGTAGAATTATTTTGATCTCTGAGAAGGAAGGTGAGAGAGTGACAAGCTAATGAAGATCTGCAAAGAATCATGAAAAACTCAGGGTCATGCAGGCAGTAAGAGGTCTTCATGCAATGGGCATGTCTGTACTAGTAAATCAAATGGTGCTAGGAAGCATTCCCAGGCCCTGAAAATCAATTGTCTCTACTGTTAACTGTCCCTGGCCTAGTTTTGGTTTATATTTACGGGAACTCACCTGAACTATTCCCAGGTAAAGTGTGAAAGTTATCTTGGGATTATTCCCAGTAGGCAGTTTGGAAGCAGCCACCCTGTTTTGGAGGGTGAGAGAGTTTAATAGCATGGCACCTTTCTGTGCCAATTGGCCTCAACAGTCTTGGACATGTTTATTTTCCTTGTAGAAATACAGCTGTAAATGGCTCAGTAGATGCAATCCCTTGGAAACTTAGGACACCGACTGTCTTGGGTACAAGCTGTGACAGGCAGTGAATATGATTTCTTCTTTAAAAAGGTTACTGAACTGAGATGTTGATGTGCTCGCTCAGATTTCATTTTGACCTAGCATGAGGGCATTGTAGAAGAGTTGGTTATACAAAATCAGCTTGGATGAAGCATGCATTTAATTGTTTCCATTTAAATTTAATACAAGCATAAGCAAATGTAGGTCCATAAATAAGGCTCTTTCTCACAGAAGAACAGGCTGTGAAATTAAGGAAACAAGGTAGTGAGGTTGGTAGGTAGTTAAGTTGGCTGGACTCAAAAGCCTAGACATTTAAAAGGAGAGAAAATATTTTTAAAAGTACTTGAAACTTGTATCAAAACAAGGCAAATCTCCAGACCTAAATGGATAAGTAATGCAGCCCCTGGAAAGATAATATGGATCTAGAATGGAACAGGGGTAATGTGAAGGTGATGGAGGCATGGAGATTTTACAGTCACTGAAGAAAAATGTACAAAATGAAATTTCATGTGTGGCACTGTATAAAATTCTGGGTTTTGAATTCAGGAACGATTTGAACTAGAACAGGTACAGAAAGAAAAGCGTTTCTGAGAGCCTGTATCGTAGCAGAATAGGCTAGCAAAGAAAAACCTGAGGCATAAGATAGTTCTTAATAAATACATCAGGGAAAGGACTACTAGAGAGGAAAGCTAGCTAATTAAGCTAAATAGTGTTGACACATGAACAAAGCTAATAACAGATTTCAGTTTTAGCAGAAAGCAGTCAGTTGACTCTGGAACTAAGTTAGATCATGCAGGTTACTAGAGAAGCAGCAGGCATCTTAACTTGCATGTTCTAAATGGGTTCATGAATGTGATCTATTCTTAACTAGACACGCAGTTGGTGTTTTCTGAGGAACTTCAGAGATGTGCAAGAGGAGTTGCACTTCCCTTTCAAATGCCTTAGCTTCTGAAGAGCCAAATGCAACATTTTTGGAAAGGACTGTGCTGGGTATTTCACAGGTGTTGCACTGGTGTCCTGAATGACATCAAGTGTTCAGCTTTTTGGGAAATCAAGCCCACACAGCAAGGTTATCTGGAAGAGCTTATCTCCAGCTCTTAATGCAAGTTGTGTCAGACCGTGTCAAACTGTTGCATTAGTTTCTTCAGTGTGCTGTGTTGCTTGAGCAGAATTTCATGGAGAGCATTCAAAGTGTGTATCAGTGTAATGTTGGGAAATGTTTTGTTTATGTGTGGCTGAACTTGAATGTGAGGTGATAATAATAACCCCAAATTGTGACAGAAATTTATTTTCATGTCTTTTTTAGTTCTGTTGGCCTTTACATGTTTCTATAAATACTGTGTAGTTGACTGAATACCAGACTGATGAATGTGGAAGCCCCTGTCAGTGTCTCAAAGGGAAAGCTTTCAAATATAAATAGCCTTAAAAGTATAAATAGAGAAATTTCTATACTGTATTTATCACGACCACTTTCTTTTTTCCTTTCATCGTGTCTTCCATTTTATTTTTAGTGATGCTTACTTAAAATAGTTTCCCTGCTTTCCTGTGGCAATTAGAAGAAGGCCACTCTGGAATCCAAGTGATTTCTAAGCCAGATGGTGAGGAAAGTGTTCCTTACTTGAGCAGTGTGAGCTTGAAGTCTTGTCTGTCCAGGCCTTCTTTACTGAAACATCAATGAAGCATAAAATGAAACACATTTCATCCCAGCTTTGTCTGTTCGATTGATTTCACGTACCTATTCTTGAGTTGGTTTCAAAATGTGATTCCAGCATTTTTCAGGACCGCCAGTTCTTCTTACGTTGATGTTACTCCATGTCCCCCTAAGTTTGTAGCTCTGGTTTTAGCTAACTTACTAAAGTCAATACTCTTCACTAAAGTCACTATGTTGGCAGCCACAACATTTTTTAAATTATTTTAATTCCACAAATTAGAATTGTGTATATGCTGGTGATCACCTCAGCTGCACACCAAGTAATGTGAACAGGTTAAAATTTTGATGGCACTTGGGCCTTAGCTTGACTTCACTGTTGCAACCGCAGCCTACTGTCCACTTACCGTCAGTGCTGTTACATCTTTTTCCTCTTTTGTGTGTGGTAATAAATATATAATTTTGACGTAGGGTTGAATCTAGCATGAGCCATACTGCTATTTGGTAGGGTTTGCAGGCCAAAGCTGATCTTCCAGCACTACATGCTTGAAGAGGCTGCAAATGCATCACTTGGTTATTTTCTCCTGAACTCTCTCAAGAAAGGGAAATAAGTCTCAGCAAGGACCAGCTGGTTATCTATACACTGCTTTAATCATTTATGGCCTACCTCAAAATGGTAGGGCAAGATCAAGTAGTTACGTAGGAGCTTCACACAGGAGTGATGTTTACCAGACAGCAGCGTGGTCAGCGCAATACCTGGGAGTGAGGATCCACGCTCAAGCATTCCTAGAACAGGGTTGTATGGAGGGCATGGGGTCTTGGAGCACAGCAGGACTGTGCCTGCTGCTTGTAGCTCTGCTGCATGGTCTCCCGACACAGGTACTGACAGCCAGCAGCAGCTCCTGATGAGCATGAGACCAAGTGCAGGGTCACCCACATTCCTTACTGGGGTGCTTTGAAGGTGTCGTCGGGGTCTAAGGTTCCTGTGGGAGCATCTGCTGTGCACCATGGCTGCTTGGGCACTGTGACTGGACAGTGTAGAAATGCAGTTATTTAAGGCAAAGAAGGTCACAGTTGGTTCCTGGTATCTCTGACTGCATGCTTTGGTCTCAGCCTGAAACACTGCCATGGGAAGGAAAAGGAAGGAAGCAAGATGGGAAGCCTTATGGCAGAGAAGTAGGAAGCAAGTGGACTGTTTTGTGTCCACATCAACATCAGCAACAGCCTCCCTGGCACTTCAGTGGCAGCAGCATTTCCCTCTCGAACCAAAAGAAATGCCTTTTCCAATGTCACCTTACCCCAGCAGTCAGGAGGTATATCTGCATGGGGGGAAGAGCTGGGCCCAGTGTGCACATTAGGCATGCCAAGGTCTTTGCTTCTGTTTCTTGCAGTGCTGGTGGAGTCCCAAGAGCAGTGGATCTGGGACGTAAAAGTCATTAAGATGAGAGATGACGTTCCTGTTTCTGCCTAAGCCTTTGCTACTGTAGTAGTCCCCGTGAGACCACTTGTACCTTGAACTTCTTGCAGCTGTGGAGAGGCAAAGAAAGGAGCAGAAATGTGTTCTGCAGCTGCCTTTGAGAGGTGCAGGAGGCATTGCCTTTAGTCAGTTAGGAAATCCCTGAAACGGCCAGCTGCTGCTCGTAGACCAAAGCTGTTTTCCTGCCCTTGTCAGGAGGGAATATTTTTCCTGCCAGTAGGCTGTCATGGAGATGCCTCAGCTTTACATCCGAGAAGATTGCTAATGCATCCAGGCAATGACAGGTAAAATGGTCTGTGTTCATGTGGCTCCGAGACTTTGGGGAATTGTGGAATCATTTAATCATCGATCTTTATGCTTCAAGGCATGCCAGCGTCTGCAAGCTTTTTGTTAGTTTTAAATGCGATTTGTGTAGTTTTATTTTTATACAGCGCCTTGGGATGCTTACTGTAGAAGGCTCTTAAAATAGGTGTAACTTAATGTGCTGTTCAGACTTCTCATTAATCTGCTTGTCTTCACTCTTACCCAGAGGTAAAATACAAAGCCTACAGAGTGAGGAAGTTGGAATAAAATGATAGAAAATGGGGCTCTGAAATAAAGACATTTAGCACTGAGGACTCGGACTAGCGGTGGAGGAAACAGAACAGGATGTTCAGAAAGTCCAGGCCCTTTGGCATGAGTTAAGGAGCTTGGAAAATAAGCAGGGCTACAGTGAATTTGTGAAACAATGTTTGTCTTCCTAAACTGAATGCTGGAAAGCATCCATTTCACACTTTGCTTTTGCCAGTGCCCTGATATCTATTGTAGCACTCATCTTCTGGCCTCTTTATTTTCAGAGAAATATTTGACATTGTGTTTAGAAGTTATTTGTGCTTCCTGCTTTCTTGTGGTGTGAACATGATTGTGTTGTGGCTATGGGACTAAAATTTGGAGTCTTAGTCTTTGGTCCTACTGTAGCACGCTGTTTCAGATGTTTGTATTTTAACTGCAGCGATGGGCTTGAAAGACTCCGCTTCCACTTTGCTTCATCAAGGCTGCATCTACATTGGTAAATTAATCAGGGCTAGGACTTGTATCTTATGATTGTCCATATTGTTTAATTTCTAGTGCATTCCATGACATGGTTTTGGCCTGTGCCAACTAGCACACTCCTAGATGACACCTGTGACACGATGGCGTGGGACAGGGACTGTGCTCAGCAGGTATTATTGAAAAGGTAACTGTGTTTTGCGTGGGAAGAGAGTGCAGAGATGTGGATTTGAGCTGGATGTGCCATTTCCCCCTGAGCCTCTGGATCCTGGTGCATTTTAAATACTAGACCAGTCTCTCTCAGGCTTAGCGTTTGAGGAGGATGCTGAAATACAAGCTTTTGCTTCCTAACTACATCGCTAGCGCTGTTATCCGCAACGATATCAAGCCACCTCCTCCTCCTCCCCGTGGGCCATCTGCTCAGGCTTATAGCACCACTTCCAGAGTGCTAAGATCTCTTCTCTTTGAATAAGAGTCAGGTTACGGGCACAACTCAAGTTTTACATCAAGCTAGCAACACAACGAAACCAATAATCATACATTTGCTTGCATACACGGATTTTTTTTTTTTTTTAACTTCATACCTATAGTTCACTCTTCAGGCTGCATTTCTAACACTTTACTTGAAAATAGGTAGTGTTTACTTGCCTCTGTGGGATTTCTACTTTGTAAAGCCCTCTGCAGCTTTCTGTTGGAAGGGATCATTGAATTCCTGAGCCCTGCTGATGCTTTGGCTGAATGTGTTCTTCCAAAAATTGTTTGTATAAGATATACCTATATATTATTCTTCATAAGCCTTGGTTGCTCTCTTTCTGACTTTGTTTTCTGTTGTCTGAGTTTTTAGTTGCAAATGGAGATGTTATTAAAACCATAGTCTTCCTCACTCACTCACTGTTGAAGGTATTTTTTCATTTAGGTAGTACATGGCGTAGGACGTACATCACTAGTAGCTGTAGGCTGCACAGACTTGGTTTTTTGTCTTGAAAATGGTAGGATTGGCTGCACAGTGAACATGTATTTAGCATCAAGATTTAAGCTCCTGAGCCGGTTCCATTGCTCTGGAGCAGCAATGGAAGAAACCACTGCTGAGTCATTGGACTAACCAGTATGGTTTTTCTTCATCATGATGCTCTGTGTAAAGTGTGGTTATCATGAGGACTGGAAACACTGAGCAAAAAGGTTTTGTCGTGTCAGTGCTAGGTGAAATGATGTTTTCACAAGCTGGCTTGGTGGGCAGTTTTCTTTTGAAGCTAGTGAGGGCCATGATGGTAACAGTCACCCAGAAATTGTTATGAAAAAGAAAAGGTTTAGGGAGGTGCAGAGCCTCATATATAAACTATGTTTACAGTTGTTGCCAGTCTATGCACTGATCTCAGTATTTATTAGCTGAGGAGACTGAAAAGACAATCTGGAAGGGATTGTGCTGACTACAAGTTTTTGTAGCCTTTGGTGGTGCCAGCTGCAAAAATAGGCAAATCTGGCTGCAGTGGAAGGGCGTGATGGGGCAGCTCCAGCCCAACTGCTACCCCGAGGGCGTTTTGGAGGCTTTGGCTGGAAGCCGTGAAATGCATCTCACTGGAGAGGACTGCACTGCAAACAGACCGTGCCCTTCCCTATCAGTGAATTCCTTTGGCAGTAGGCTGGCACCAGAACACCTAAAAATATTTATGATAAAGCTGCAATGATTTTTCCCCTCTTTGAGATGGGGATGGTGTTTGCATTGTGTTCATTGATTCATATCTCACATATGACTCTTTCAAAAGGTCTCTTTATAGCAGCCACTCATTAGTGGTGGCACTGTACCTGGCTGAAGGCCAGGTAAAAACATGTTTCTCAATTTCTCACTCTTACATGGCCTAAACCATACACTAACAGCTCCCCACTGACTTACGTGGCTGTTGGTTGGATCAAGCCGCTCTGTTGTAGGAAACAGAGGACTGGAGGAATAGCTCCTATTTTTCCTTGGAGTTTAGCTTTCTTAAAGAGCAGAAGGAGAAGAACTGTAAGGTCCCCTGCACCCCAGCCCAAAAGAATACCTTTGAAATAGAATACGTGTTTTACACGTATGAAGCAATTAGCATTCAAAGTAACTTAGAGGTAATAAAATAAGCCTTTATGAATGCTTCAGAGCAGTTTGTCTTTTCCCATGGAATTATGGTCCTTGGCAGCTTGGTCAACTCATTGTGTAGGAAGTGTCTCTGTGGGAGGGGGTTAATGCACAAGGGGAGGAATCTGCTGAACAAAGCAAGCTTTCTGCTGAAAATTAAGAGTTTAAAAAAATTAAAATGACTTTATCTGTCATCCTTTTGCACTTTCTTAAACTGAGTTTGTCTTTTGAAGTAAATAATTAATCTTTTCTGTTCGTTTTATTTACTTACTTTACATAGGAAGGGGAAAATGTAGAGATCATAAATACGAAGTCTCAGTAAGAGCAAATCTCTGCTTCAGGTGGAAATTGGACCACAGCAAATGTAGGTAGGCCAGCGATAGTTCACATGAACTATAATGACACTTCAATTGTTGCTGAACTAGGTATGCAGGTCAATGGGTAGATCTTTCCGTCCCATACTGGAGCTCATACTGCTGTATGATTTATTGTTTTTAGGACCTGCATTAGCAAGATTAAAGTCAGTGCTGCTTTGCCTACCTAGCTCCTTCCTGAATGCAGGTGAAAAATACTTCTGAAATCCCAAGCACATAGAAAACAATGAGAGAACCACACTCATCTTGTTGCAGTGATTTTGGGGCTTTTGTACGCTTCCCTGCAGGACAAATTGCTGTATTGCCTCAGTTTCATTAGTGTTGTTCAGACATCAGTTATTCAGTCCCTACTCTTGCACAAGTGCCAAAAATCACAGATGTGGAAATCTTGGACACTGTGATTTTTCACAGCATTCATGACAAAAAGGCAATTGGCTTCAGAGATCAGAGGCATCTTTGAATATGAAAAAACTCTTTAAGTTTATGCTTGTTTTGTAAAGGCAATTGCTCATTCAGAAGACCACAGTCAAGTGCAAGTATCCTCAGCTGGAACCCTCGTCCCTCTGCTGCAGTGTGGTCTTGCTCCTGTTTAGAGTCGATGGGGATGTTTGAGCCACTGCATTTCATTACCCAGGGTTTTCATCAGCTGCTGAATTTTGTTTGTTTTCTGGAGTTTGCTCCCTTAAAAATCTGGTAGCCATCACTAGAAAAACAACTGAAATAAGAAGTGTGAGTCTTGTTTTCTTTTTTAGGTATGGTATGGTTCTATAACAAATAAAGGGTATAGATTATTTATTTTTATTCAAACAAATAATTTGCAACAGCTGGAAAGGTAGGGGAACAGCCATGAGCTGAAAATAAAATTTACAGCACAATTCCATCTACGTTGTCGGGGAATCATTCCCATGCAACCCAGCAATGGCACAGAGATTTCAGGGATTATGTTCAGATTAAATGAACATAAGAGAGCTGAGCCTTGGCAGTAGGCCAGGAAGGTCATATGAGGAAAGTCCCAAACTTTTACACTCAAATAAAAATGTGTTCTGCTTAATACCCGTAATATGTTGCAAATGTTAACACAGCTAATGACCTGGCTTAAGAAATCTCATCATAGCTTGATTTTTTAAATTATTTTTTAAATTTAGATTTGGGAATTTTGCTGCTTTTTGGTATTTGAGTCTTTGTCAGCAGTTTTATTCAAGGGTTGTGCCTGTACTGCAGAATTTTTTCTTAGCATGACATAAAGAAACATTAGTGTAAAACTTTTACAACTTTTTAAAATTTTTGTTTTCAAATTACAAATATTTTCAAATTACACATAAATGGAACGATAACCAACTAATGCTTCCACAAGGATTATTACTACACAGAAACGTCCCTGTTATTTGTAAGATGAAATCCAAGATGGTACAATTCCATGGCATTTATGGGAGAATACTTTATTATTGGGTGGGAATGAAAAAATAGATACAAATACATAGTTGGGAATTGTTCTTTCTTTTTTTAATCTGTGGTTGGTCTGTGCCATTCCAAAATACCTGTGGAATTATGAAGGAATATGCTGACAGTCTCATACTGCATTGAGAATGTCATCTTTTGGTTTAATTTGATCTCTGTTTATGGTAGATTAATTTTAACTAGAACAGAACATTCTTATTCTGAGGGGATATCTACACATGGAGTTGTATGGCCTTAGCTATACTACTCGAAATAAACACTCTATTAATCAACTTGCCATCTCTGAAAAAGGTGAAACTAGTTTAAAATTGATTTATTAATTCTCTTTAGTACTCTAAATGTGATCCTACCACTGGATGCAATCAAGGGTTTATAATGCTTTTTTACGTATCCTTTCATTTTCCCCCTAGCAGTAAACCCTGCAGTGGTGTGAGCGCACCTTCCTGATGCCCTTCATGGGCATCGGGTTTTACTGAGAGAATTTTCATGAGACTTCTTTTGCATGCGACCAACATACTGAATCAAACCACAGCTGTTGGATTTGTTTTGCCAGTAGGCTTCAATATATGCTGCTTTGCTCCAAAATTGCCTCGTGAACGGGAGCAAAACTTGGAGTCATTAACCAAAGCAGCTGATGATTCTGTGGATTCAGGACTCCACCTTTCATTTGTAATTATATATACATCCCATATTTGTAAACCTGATTTTAGGTATACTGTATACACACAAGTACATATTTATAGACACATGTATGCATGTGTGTGTAAACATATGTGTGCATGTGCATACTGAAGTTTATTTTCCCCTTCCTCCTCCTGTCTTTCCCCTCCTTGCCTGCTGCAGGGGAGAAAACAGTTTTAGCTGGCCGAGGCCAACATTGCCATGGGAGGACCTACAAACTGATCTGCAGTTCATTAAAGATGGAAGTTGGGAGAAAACAATTAGAATTGTCAGATTCTGGAGAGTGTCCCAGTGGTAACGGTGGGGTCAGAAATTGAACTGAAAAGTACCACGAGACATGGTTGGCTGCAGGAGCAGGACAGGAGGCTGGGTGACCGGGCTCCTCAGGCAGAGGTGCTGCTGAGTTTTGCTGTTAAAACAGATTGAATCGGTTTGTTATTTATGAAGGATGCGGTATGCAACCCTCAACACATCAACACTTCTCTAAAGTGCAGATTTAAGAAATTGCATTTTAGAAGTCAGTCCATTAAATAGTATAAATGAATAAGGCAAATTCATAAATTATTTTAATAAATGCCTTAAGTCGTACCACTTACTGTTCTGAGTCATGAAATTGATAGGATTTTTGCCATTACTTTTACTAGACCTTTATTTAAACTATAGTCAGTGGAATTTTACCGTCCTACAGCCTGAGACACACAGTAATAAATCAACCCTTATTTCCTTATTTGTTTGAAGCTAATGTAACAACAAATAGTCTGTTAGCATACATTATTTCTGTGTACTACAAAATATGCAAATATTTCAATGATTATACTTTTATCTCTATAATATTTTAAAAACATGTCACAACGTGTTTCTCCACTAAATTGAGTTACATAAAAGCAGCTTCATATCTACATAATGCTTTTACAAAACACTCCCTCTTTTTCAAGTTAAAATGTGTGTTCAACTTGGGAATATGTTCATAAAGAAACTTTATTTACTTTATTAAGAAAGACTTATGTATTCTCTTCAGTTTCAGATTTTTTTTTTTTAAATAATCATTTTATCACTTTCTGGACTCCTGCCTGCCCAGGCTGCCTGGGGCTGGCAAAGGTTTGGTAGTTACAGTCCTGCTGAGTTCTGCAGTTAAATTGAGTTGGTTCCTTATTTATGAAGGATGCACTTTGACTCCCTTGCACTTTTTTCCCCTCTTTTGTGAATTTTTCCTGTAACTGGATGTTTGTTTTCTAGTATTAATCCTTAGTGTCTTGACAATGACGCTTTTTCCCTCTAAAGCCTGTAGAACCATAAAAACTGGCGTTACCCCAGCAGGGTTCGCCCAGCGTTGCACCTGTGCAGCACTGTGTCACCAGCAGTTATTTAAGCAGGATTGTTTTAGGGGACTGCAAGGTCTTCTGGCTCGGCAGCCGTGCAAACACAGTGCAGCCTCACTCTGCGTGTGTTGCTGCATGCCGGTACCTTGCTCAGAAAGGCGGGTGTTGCAGTGCCTGTGGTGCTCGCAAGGACCGCAAAGGCAGATGTGCTGCTCGGTACCTGTGTGCTGGGGCGGATGCAGGTGACCCATGTGTGCTGGCCACCCAGCCTGGGTTCCTCGGGGCACAGGCCGGTGCTAGTTGAGCCTTAGGGCTGTGTAAGGTTGCATGGGTTGTATCCTGAATTATTTGAAGTGTTTTATCCTAAAGTGAAAAAGCAAAGTATGCTAGTGAGGAGTGGGTATGTCTCCCCCTTTCCCAAAGAAAGGAAAGATAAATACATAATGACAGAAGAATTCATTTCCTCTTAACTCTGCAGCTCTGGCTGTACTGTCTCAAGGGTTTCTCTTTATAAAACCACATAGCATTACTAAGCATCTGTTTGCTGGGTGAAATAGCCAGGTGTGCTTTGTGTATGACCAAGTGATTGTAGCCTGAAACATTGCTTCAGACGCTTCATGAGTCAGATCATTCATGATTGCAATAACGAGATTATTCGTGGTAGGCTCCTCATTGTGACAATGGTCCTTTGTTTGAAGTCTGCATTGCATATGTGTTATGCTTCCGATTTGCAGATTGCTTCGCTGCTAGAAAACAGCATTGCAGCAGGGAGCTGAAAGTGAAGGTCAGTGCTGCTAAATTCAGGATGTTACTCAGTGCTGGAAATAATTGGGAAGGCTCATAGTTGAGTTAAAAGCTTTAATCATTACTTCCATTGAGATGATACTGCTTCCTGTTGTTCCTGAGGATGGTTTTTTATTTGTTTTTTAGTGCGTTGTCTTTTGTTTTTGTTGGTTTGGTGTTTTTTTAACTGTGTCTGCTGATTAGAACTGGGTAAATGCTGCCAAGAGCATTTCATTACTGATGACCATGTAAGAGGTGTTCTCTCTTGATCGTGGTGGTCCTGTATGTACGCATAATTTGCTTAAGGACGGGAAGAAAAACCCAGCATTTCTTTAGGATTTGGATTCAACTTAATTTTAACATTTACCTGTAATCTTAATTCTTTTATAAAATTATGTTTATTTCCATAAAATAAATGCTATCAAGTCCCTATGTTACAAGGTGATTATCTCCCATGACAAGATGATTATGTGCTGTGGTGGAACTGTGACCAGACTCTTTTAGACCTAGGAAGTGTTTTCTACTAGCTTATGGCTAGCATTTGTCTCCTGCACAAATGGGCGGTCAGGCTGGAACCAAGACATGTTGTGCTCCAGACCTTTCCGCCGACGGGAGCATCCCCATGTGATCTTCCTCTGCCTCATGTGCAGAGCGGCTGGTGCGCTTATCCCTGGCAAGGCAGGCTAGGGAGCAGTTGGTACCGGAGTCTTCCTCCTCTCACAGCATCCCACAAAGCTTGGAGGCAGGTCTGGTGGCTGCGTGGAGAGGAGGCAACCTCTGCCACCACTGGAAGGCTGCTGCTGCTGATGAGTCTGACGATGGCTCTACACAGTATTTCTCCTTCCCTTTGGGAAAAGGGAGAGGCCATCCCAGCGCTGGGCCAGCACTTCAGAGGAAATCGCCAGAGCTGTTTGCTGCAGTAGAAGTCTAAAATAACCGTGTTTCCCATGGAGGGTCTCAGCAGCTTGTAACAAAAACACAGAGCAAACTTGATTCCTGAAAAGCACAACTGAACCTAAAACAGTCCTTTTGTTTTTAATTCTTTGATGCCAGATTTTATCCTTGTTGCTCAGAGATTTCCTGATGTTTTCATGTGAAACTGTACTGCTTCATGCAAGGTGAACACACCTTAAAGTAAATCCAGTGCAAGCATTACAGGGACTCTGTCCTGTGCTTAGGCACGTGATTTTTAATTTTTTCCCCCAATCAATTACTTGATATATTCTACAGGAGAAGATTGTTTAGGTTATCTACGTTAGCTATGAATTTTCAGCCTTAGTGTAAATTTGAATTTCAGGTCATTTTGTTGCAAGTTAGCATAATATTTATACACTCACTTTCACTGAAAAAAAAAGCAGCAGTTAATTGTTTGACAGGAAGAATAAAGCATTTGACTATTCTGTATTGTGTGCGGCGTTATGACAGATTTCTTTTGATTGCGCGGCATTCAAATTATACATCAGTAAGGTAACATTACGTTATCTGTCTGCACTTCTACAAGCAATTTCATTATTTTGATAAAAATTTACAGTGATCTGAAAGCCACTTATATATATAGTAATCATTATACACATATGATTTTGTATATTGTTATACAGATCTACATTTTCCGAATCCTATAGCAAGAGATAGACTAATATTACTCTTGAGATACTTGTCAGGTAATTGAATATAAAAATTGAATTTTTTGCTGAAGGTTTTGGGGATCTCTCAAGGTATTCAGATTGTAGCCATTTCAGTTGCAGCTAGCAAAAATGCTTTTGCTGAAACAGAGATCAATTTTTTGAAACTTATTTATTTACAAATGGGATTAAATGGGAACATGACTTAATAATATTGTTTGCCCTAAACAGTTAAAGGGTCAGTGTTTACAGATTACCTTTTCCATACATCTGGATCAGGGTTGTTTAAATTGCAGGCTTTCACCTAGATTTGGACTGTGATTATATTTGACCTTGCTACGACTACATGAAGTTTCTCAGATGTTGTTGGAAATGTGGCACTTCTTGCAGTTTTTTCCAGTATCCTGGAGAGTGGATTCATCATTCCTAGTTGTCGAGATTGTGCATGACTCTTGGATGGCCAAGAAGATACAGATCAAGTGCAGTACAAATAGCTGAACAGACCTCAGTAAATTAATTGAGTAATGCAGATTAATATAATGTTATCTTATTATTTAGTGCAAAAGATTAATTTTTTGAATGAAAGGCAAAAAATTTAAACTGTAGGATCCTGTTCTCGGTGAACTTGATACAGTAGTTTTATTTACAAAAAAAAAAAATGCTGGTGTATTTCAGGAGAAATAATTTCTATGAAAGTGTATCAAACCTTTTTTTTTGTGATCAGAACTTAGTTACCTAGTTTAATAGGTAGTCATTTATTTTTTACCATGCTATGCTTGAGGAAGCCCTAAGCATCTTATGTTGGTTGTAAGCATTATGAATGTCAGGAAATACATTGGGCATCAGGAGTACTGACTTCTGACATTGCCCCCCATTTGTAAAACTGCAAAATGAGCAATTATGTTGTGACTATAATGATATGTGTAAGCTGTAATTGTAGAGATGGGAAAAGATCTCCTTGGAGTTACTAAGTATCGAATTTAAGTTGCCTTATTTCTTCTTATGTTTTGAGAAGTCCACAGATTTGCATTTACAGTTTTATAGCAAATACCAGATTTGAAACTCTTTTCAGCAGGACCACTAACACCATTACTGCGTGTTCACAACAAAGCAAAAAATTGTGAAAAGAAATCCCTCCCATTTCCAGTTTCCATGAACTCTTGAAACTCTTAAAAGGAACAGTCACATGAAATTATTTTCTTAAAATTCTTTGACAATGCCATTCAAAAATGGCACTTAGCCTACTTGTTATCCTACTTGTTAGCTGAAGCACTACCAGATAATGGTAATTCTTAGACCTGTGATTATTCATGGCTAAATTTATTAATAATGCTGCTATTTTATTCTCTTATTGTAGGTCTCCAAAGTGATCTATGTACTGCAAGGCAGTCTGCTCAGGTTTTCTCTTTACCATCATAGCGTGCTTCTTTTTTTTTTTTTAATTATTTTATAGAAAAGGACATAAAATTTTAATACACAGCCTTACTAGGGAAGAGTAAGGAGGAGAATAAGATAAATTAGCCGTAAAAGCAAAAGGCAAAATGAAGTCTAAAATCTAAGTAAAGCTCTTAACTGAACTGAACTTTGAAATATTTATCTAGATTAGTAACAATTTCCTCTGTGAGCACTGCAAAAAAAGAAAATCTGGAATTATTTGCCTAAGGTTGAAGCATATCATTACTAGGGATACGTCACTGCTATCTGTGGACCATTCAGTGGTCAATGTGTAACAATCGTTCTCTATAGTGGTTAGTTTATTCATATCAAAATTTGCTCCTTAAGATCTTCACAAATGCTGAGGAAAGAGGGATGGTTTTTTTTTTAATGTGGTGGAATTAAAAAAAAAAAAATCACACTACCACTAAAACTTTTTTAGTACACATTTAGAATAGCTTTCTTACATACATGCTTTTAGCAATGCTTTACCCAAAAGTATCTTTTCCACTTCTGTCATTTTTTTTCAATGTCCCACCATAACTATACCTCAAGGGCGCTTTTACTTCCTTCCTACCTTCTCCTGGGTTTGGGGTTATTCCTTCCATACACAGAGATATCAAAATACTTGTCTACTGAAGTGTTTGTTCTCAAGACCTCTGGAAATCAGTCTTGCCGTGAGACTGAATTGGTCCATTGTTCCACTTAGCACTAAATAAACAAAACATCTTCATGCTTAGTAGGAATGGAAATGTATTTCCATGCTCATGAACTTCTACAGAGAAATCCGTTTCCTCAGTCTTCAATATAACAACATTGTTGACACAATTTCTGGATGCCTAGTATCACTGTTTGCCATTACCAGAAGAATTTGGAATGGATGTGGTACAGGCTGTTGCGCCACACCATAATAAGGCTATATTTCCCTATATTCCTCTAGCTGAATAATTCTGACCTTGAAGAAGTGATGGTAGCATACTGGTGAAATATTTAAACAAAGTTACAAATGTGAAGAGGGGCTGTACCAACTAGTTTGGCCAGGAGACAACACTACTAAGTCTTCTGCATGTACACACCCTTTTTAATCACTGAAAATTTCATAAGGAATTTTTGGCTTGCTGTGGGAGCTTGGCTGTAGAGCTGGAGTAACTGACCTTCAAAGCTGAAGAAGACCTTGAAATCCATCTGGCAGATTATCTTCTGTACATAATAGAGATGGCCTGAATCAAAACTTTACCTGTCAAAAGGTTTCAGAACAATGAGTAAAGCAAACTGAATGCAGTTTTTGAACTTCTAGTCTTGATTTATTTTATTAAACTATTGCACTTGGAAACGTACTGGCCAGTCCATTTACAACAGCACTAAAGTGTGCATTGATCAAGGCAGATACCTTGGTAGGCAGAGTCACAGAAACCTTTTGGAGGCATCCTTTCATCTAGTGGTGCAGTGTGTGTGGAATTCCCCAGAAATTACTGTCATTAACTACTCCCACGAGACTCCTAATGGAGAAGGCCTATTTTGATTCATTGCAGTCTCATGGTGGGGAATGTAACTAATGTCTCAGTTCAGCTGCCAACATGCTGACGTTCAGTGATACCTGAGATGTCACAGAGGGTGTCCCAATTGGCCTCCAGCAGTGGCTCTAGAATGGTGTCTCCTGTGGGAGATACTCCCTAATGAATGTTGGGATGGTACCTGGAAACAGAGAGCAGAGTGTGGTAAGCCTTGTGTTATTTAAATTCATCTGAGAATTTGGGGTTTCTCCATTTTCATCCTTATGCCTTTGACTTTTTCCTCCATTATAAATAAGACTTGAATGTTTATTTAAAAGGCGACCAGACTGACAGCAAAGATATCAACCACTTCTACCAAGAAATGTAGTGTTAGTCTTGGTCTTCATCTTGTGTAATAATGGCCAAATGACCAAAACTTAGTATTTTTCCCTTAGTCATTTTGACGTCGAGATTAGCAAATGATAAAATGTCTTTTACTTGGCTGGTGACCTCATTGTAAAATTGAAGAATTCTTAGGGCAGTTCAGCAAAGCTTGCAATGCGTTTCCTCTTAGATGAGAGCCAGAGGATTCCAGCGTGGTTGTTCTGTCACAATGATGTGTTTTATAAAACAGGAGTCTACAGGTGTGTGATAAATCTAGTTATGCTGAAAAATCTGAACAGATGTCCTGGTTTTGGCTGGGATAGAGTTAATTTTCTTCGTAGTAGCCGGTATAGTGGTGTGTTTTGGATTTAGGATGAGAATAACATTGATAACACACTGATGTTTTAGTTGTTGCTGAGCAGTGCTTACGCTAAGTCAGGGACTTTTCAGCTTCTCATACTGCCCTGCCAGCGATGAGGCTGGAGGTGCACAAGAAGCTGGGAGGGGACACAGCTGGGACAGCTGACCCAAACTGGCCAAAGGGATATTCTATACCGTAGGATGTCATGCTGAACAAAAAAACTGGGTTGGGGGTGGGGCACGGCTGCTGCCTGGGGACTGGGTGGGCATTGGTTAGCGGGTGGTGAGCAATTGCATTGTGTATCACTTGTTTTGTATATTCTTTTATCATTATCATTATCATTATTTTCCCTTCCTTTTCTGTCCTATTAAATTGTCTGTATCTCAGCCCACAAGTTTTACCTTTTTTCTGATTCTCTCCCCCATCCCACTGTGGGGGAGTGAGTGAACGGCTGTGTGGTGTTTAGCAGCCTGATGGGTTAAACCACGACAGTCCTTTCTGGCGCCCAGCGTGGGGCTCGAGGGGTTGAGACAATGATAGATCTGACCAGAGCATGTTAAAACAAATTTTCTACAAGCATTCATTATGTTAGGTTAATAGTTGCTGGTCACAATGTTGATTTATTTGCTCTCTGAGTTGTTGTGCTTGTTCTCAGAGTTGTGTTATGAAGCACCTTATTTGCAGTATATGTTCCCTGTTGTGCTGTTTATCATCTCTGGGGGCTGGATTAAGGTTATTATGTTGCTGTAGTGTGCAACACTGGTTTATGATACAGTAAAATGGCTGGTCATGAGACTAATCTGGTATTTGTACTCAGCACTGCCATCATCTCAGTACTTTGGGAACCATATCTTGGAAACTATTAATAATTACACTCTTTACCTTTTCTCCTCAGAGAGCCATTCTGTGGGGGAGACAAGGGGGACACTTTCTCCCGCTCCTTCACCTTCCCCTTCTCCTCCAGGCTAGTTACAATAGCTCTTGAGAATTTTGAATATCCTTGGGATATTCAAACCAACATGTTCCTATTGCTATGTTTCCTGCATGTATTTCAGGTCTTGTTTAAGGTTAAACAACTATTTAAGAATACCACCCAGAGATCTGCCCAAAGGCTGGATAGTTAGGAGTGGCAGGGTGTGTGGGATAGTGTGGGCAAGTACCTCAGACAGTGGGCACCTCCAGTGTTGTGGAACTTCAGCCGTGAACAAGTGCAGAATCCTGAAAAACTAGTAAAGTATTTGGAAAAAGTATGCTGTCACCCTGGCGATTCGAGAAAGACACAAATCACTGCAATGTTCTGGGGCTTGGCCCATGCCTGCCGAGCCCTGTTCAACACTATTCAGTACCCTCAAGGGGAAGAGAAGGTCTCTGATCTGACAACAAAACAACAGGCACTGTGCCTACTCCAATCCTCCCAACAGGCACTGCAGCTGAAACAGAGAACCAACCCGTGCCAGTATCAGTCGCCCCTGTACACAGGAAGAAATATTGGATACGACAGTCAGCTCGTTTAGTAAGGGAAGAAACTCCTACTAAGAAGGGGAAGGAGGAAGAAGTGGATGAGGTAGGCTACTCCAAAGCAGGGCCATCATGAGAGGAGGAGGAGGAAGTGGCGGAACTCATAAATGAGGTGGTAACCACCTGATCCCTATCTCTGAGTGAGCTGTGAGATACGTGAAATGATTTCAGCTGCCGTCCAGGCAAGCACGTTGTCACCTGGCTGCTCCGGTGCTGGGATAATGGAGCCAGTAGCCTGGAATTAGAGGGTGAGGAAGCCAAGCAACTGGGACCCCTTTCTAGGGACGGGGGCATTGGAAAGTGATTGGAAAAGGGGCACAAGCCCTTAGCCTCTGGAGGCAACTAGTGTCAGGAGTGAAGCAAAGGTATCCCTTCAAGGAAGATATTATATGACACCCAGGCAAGTCGACCACCATGGAGAGAGGTATCCAGTACCTGAGGGAATTAGCTGTGCTGGAGGTGTTTTATGATGACCTGGACAATGAGCAGCTATCCAAAGATCCATCTAAAGTCAAGTGCACATGACCTGTGTGGCAAAAGTTTGTACAGAGCACACCACCGTCATATGCCAACTCATTGGTAGGAATGACCTGGAAAGACAGAGAGGGACCAACAGTGGATTAATTGGCTGGCCAACTCCAGCAAAACGAAGAAAGTCTTTCTTCCTCCGTATGGGCCTGCATCTTGGCTGTGAAGAAACTGTCCTGGGAGTTCCAGCAACTCAAAGAGGATATGTCCTACTCCCCACCTGTATGGACCAGTATCTCAGCCATTAGGAGTATGCATCCTGCTGCTCAAGAGAGGATATAGTGGATACACACCATGGGCCACCTTGTGGTTTTATCTGCGTGACCACAGAGAGGACATGAGGAAGTGGGATGGAAAATGTAGCGGCATGGGTACATGAGTTACAAGGAAAAACAATCACAAAATAGGGTTCTTCCAGGAAAATTGCTGCTCCAGTTTCCAGTGGGCAATTCCCCGGACAGTGTAGAAGAGCTGATCCTACTTCAATCTTAATAAAGGGACTTTTGGTTCACATTTACAGGAAGTGAGTAATGAATACTATACCAGGACTAGAGGTGCCCTGCCTCCAGTGAGGTAGATGAAAGGGACATTTGCCAATCTACTGATCCAGACAGCACTGGAACAGGGTGAAGCTCCAGAATGTCTGCAGTACACTGATGACATCATCATATGGGGCAACACAGCAGAAGATGTTTTTGAGAAAGGGAAGAAAATAGTCCAAATCCTTCTGAAGGCTGGTTTTGCCATAAAACAAAGTAAGGTCAAGGGACCTGCACAGGACATCCAGTTTTTAGGAATAAAATGGCAAGATGGATGTCATCAGATCCCAATGGATGTGATCAACAAAATAACAACTATGTCTCCACCAACTAGCAAAAAGGAAACACAAGGTTTCTTAGACGTTGTGGGTTTTTGGAGAATGCATATTCCAAATTACAGTCTGATCATAAGACCTCTCTATCAAATGACGCAGAAGAAGAACAATTTCAAATGGGGCCCTGAACAACGGCAAGCCTTTGAACAGATTAAAGAGGAGATAGTTCATGCAGTAGCCCTTGGGCCAGTCCGGGCAGGACAAGATATAAAAAATGTGCTCTACACTGCAGCTGGGGAGAATGGCCCTACCTGGAGCCTCTGGCAAAAAGCACCAGGGGAGACCCAAGGTCGACCCTTAGGGTTTTGGACTCGGGGATACAGAGGGTCTGAAGTGCGCTACAGTCCAACTGAAAAAGAGATATTGGCAGCATATGAAGGGGTTCGAGCTGCTTCAGAAGTGGTCGGTACTGAAGCACAGCTCCTCCTGGCACCTCGACTGCCAGTGCTGGGCTGGATGTTCAAAGGGAGGGTCCCCTCTATATATCATGCAACTGATGCTACGTGGAGTAAGTGGGTCGCACTGATCACCCAACGGGCTCGAATAGGAAACCCCAGTCACCCAGGAATCTTGGAAGTGATCATGGACTGGCCAGAAGGGAAGGATTTTGGAATATCGCCAGAGGAGGAGGTGACACGTGCTGAAGAGGCCCCACTGTATAAACTAGCAGAAAATAAGAAACAATATGCTCTGTTTACTGATGGGTCCTGTTGTATTGTGGGAAAGCATTGGAGATGGAAGGCTGCTGTATGGAGTCCTATACGACAAGTCGCAGAAACTGCTGAAGGAGAAGGTGAATCAAGCCAATTTGCAGAAGTGAAAGCCATCCAGCTGGCTTTTGACATGGCTGAACGAGAAAAGTGGCCAGTGCTTTATCTCTGTACTGGCTCATGAATAGTGGCAAATGCCCTGTGGGGGTGGTTACAACAATGGAAGCAGAACAACTGGCAGTGCAGAGGCAAACCCATGTCGGCTGCTCCATTGTGGCAAGATATTGCTGCCCAGCTAGAGAGCCTGGCTGTAAAAGTATGTCACGTGGATGCTCATGTACCCAAGAGTTGAGCCACTGAAGAACATCAGAACAACCAGGAGGTAGATCAGGCTGCTAAGATTGAAGTGGCTCAGGTGGATCTGGACTGGCAAAATAAGGATGGATTATTTATAGCTCGGTGGGCCCATGACACCTCAGGCCATCAAGGAAGAGATGCAACGTATAGATGGGCTCATGATCGAGGGGTGGACTTCACTATGGACGCTATTGCACAGGTCATCCATGAATGTGAAACGTGCTGCTATCAGACAAGCCAAGCAGTTAAAGCCTATGTGGTATGGAGGGCGATGGCTGAAGTATAAATATGGGGAGGCCTGGCAGATTGATTATATCACAATCCCACAAACCCGCCAAGGCAAGTGCCATGTGCTTACAATGGTGGAAGCAACCACCAGATGGCTGGAAACATATCCTGTGCCCCATGCCACTGCCCAGAACACTATCCTGGGCCTTGAAAAACAGGTCTTACGGTGACATGGCACCCCAGAAAGAACTGAATCAGACAATGGGACTTATTTCCGAAACAACCTCATAGACACCTGGGCCAAAGAACATGGCATTGAGTGGTTGTATCACATACCCTGTCATGCACCAGCCTCCAGGAAAATCGAATGCTACGATGGACTGTTAAAGACTACACTGAGAGCAATGTGGGGTGGGACATTTAAACATTGGGATACACATTTAGCAAAAGCCACCTGGTTAGTCTACACTAGGGGATCTGCCAATTGAGCGGGCCCTGCCCAGTCAGAACTCTTACATACTGTGGAAGGGGATAAAGTCCTTGTAGCGCACATAAATATGCTGGGAAAGACAGTCTGGGTTATTCCTTGCCTTGGGCAAAGGCAAACCCATTCATGGGATTGCTTTTCCTCAAAGACCTGGATGCACTTGGTGGGTAATGTGTAAGGATGGGGAAGTCCAGTGTGTACCTCAAGGGGATTTGGTTTTGGGTGAGAATAGCCGATGATGTGAATTGCATTATGTTAATTGCTATGTAATACTGTATGTCATCACTTTTATGGTTGTTATATGCCATATCAATGATATTACAGTAAGAATCACCCAAATTAATGAAAAATGAATTTTGATGAAACCAAGCAAAGTGCAGCGATGATAGAACCAGACAAGTGTAGTGGTAATGGAACCAGAATTGGCTTCAGTATGCAACAATCCAACACCACACACCATCTTTCCTGCCCTGAAGGACTGTTAGGAAAGATGGAGCCCAAAGTCATGGACTAAACTAACTCAATGGACATTTTAGAGGGATGGGCCATAGACTAAGGGAATTATATGTGTGCATAGATCAAAAGGCAGGAAAGGTGGTGATGTTTAATTGGGATGTATTGGAAGGTGTGGGACCTGGGCATGATCTACTAAGGGGTGGATATTGTCCTGGTTTTGGCTGGGATAGAGTTAATTTTCTTCGTAGTAGCCGGTATAGTGGTGTGTTTTGGATTTAGGATGAGAATAACGTTGATAACACACTGATGTTTTAGTTGTTGCTGAGCAGTGCTTACGCTAAGTCAGGGACTTTTCAGCTTCTCATACTGCCCTGCCAGCGATGAGGCTGGAGGTGCACAAGAAGCTGGGAGGGGACACAGCTGGGACAGCTGACCCAAACTGGCCAAAGGGATATTCTATACCGTAGGACGTCATGCTGAACAAAAAAACTGGGTTGGGGGTGGGGCACGGCTGCTGCCTGGGGACTGGGTGGGCATTGGTTAGCGGGTGGTGAGCAATTGCATTGTGTATCACTTGTTTTGTATATTCTTTTATCATTATCATTATTTTCCCTTCCTTTTCTGTCCTATTAAATTGTCTGTATCTCAACCCACAAGTTTTACCTTTTTTCTGATTCTCTCCCCCATCCCACTGTGGGGGAGTGAGCGAACGGCTGTCTGGCGTTTAGCTGCCTGCCAGGTTAAACCACAACAACAGATAATTTAGAAGTATGTGTTACAGTGAACAAGACTGGTAATTTACCATGTCAATAAAACAAAATACAAGCAGCATTTCTGTAATGTGTGTAATGTACAGTAATTCTGTAATGTAATGGCTGCATTGTGTGAGCCATTTTAAATTCTTGTTCAAGATGTTCTTGATGTTCATGTATTTTTTTATCACTAGCTGCCTTTCAGTTAAAATCTGCAAAACTGATTCTTATTCACAGTGCTATCAGCCAGTCAGGTTAACAAACAACAGCCCATGACAAAGGGTATAAAACTAATGAGGAAGTGGAGAACTGAATCATATACTTAAAAATATATGTAGTAAACTAAAATCATCAGTAGGGTTACATTACCAAAGAGTCACTTTTCCAGGTGATATTCCGGTCTATTCTTTGAAATCAAGAAAGCTTCTTGACCCTACCCATATCACATCAGACTGTTGCTAGTTATCAGCAATGTCTCAGGTATTCTGGAAATCTTAGAGAAGCAGACTGTTCATTTTACTGCAATGAGCTTCATCATTAGCATTGTGAGTTTTGGGGGTTTTTTTACCCATTTTCTCACAAAGTTTTAAAGTCTCAGTCCTTACTTCAGATTAATGCTCCATAGGATTGACCTAATTATCACCATATTCATTTGGAGTCCCATGACCTTCAGAGAAAGGTCTTCAATGTTTTGTAAAGCTTATGAACAGCTGCAAATAATTTAAGCTCAAATACTGTAACCTCCATGATTACTGTTACTGAGTTAAAAAACGAGTCTTTACAAGGAGACAGTTATATTGCATTTGCTAGTTAGCAAAAGTTCTTCTAAGACCCAAAGGGTCCGCTGTAGTTTGGACTCTGTTCCTTGAGTGCCTGAGGCACTCCAAGGCTTGCCTCCAACTCTGGGAAGAGCTAGCAGTTGTGACCAAAAATTTTAAAGATGCAGAGAGAACCACCACAGAAGGCCCTGGATTCTCCATCGCTTTGGGGTTTTCCAAATCATCCAGCCTGGATGCCTTTAAGGAGAAAGCGTGCTGAAGTTGAAGATCAGTTAGTCAGGATCTGTAGATGAGTATCTATACAGTACAACTATATCTATATAGGGTATCTATATGGTATCTGTATATTCAGGATCTATATATGAGTTGATTATTTAAGAGGTGTGGCCTGCATAACACATTAAAGAATAATCCAATGCCTCCTTCCTTTAAATGCTAAATTTGGAGAAGTCCAACATCCCAAAGAAGACATCTGAATGTGAGCTGAAAAATGGGATTGTAGCAGGCTCTTTGCCCCTCTCTAGGATTGTTTGTCTTTGCACATGAGCCCTGAGAGTACATCTGACCCTGAGCAGGCTATTCCCAAGTGTCTTTGCACAGAGAGCACATACATTGCTCTTGTTGCCTTCCTTCCTCCTGCTCAGAATACGCAGCTAAGGGTAGCTTAGGTGAATTAACAGCTTTTTCACTTTGTTTTCAGACTATTTTGATCATCCTGAGTTTAGGAGCGTAAATTCCCCTTGGAGTCTGTCTGAGCTGCCAGATGAGAGTGAGGGGGTTGTTCAGTGCATCGTCTGAAAAAGTAGATACATGAATCCTTTTCAAATTGGGAATACCATTTCAAGGAAAGCACTTCTTTTATGTGTCCTAATGCAATGATTGTCGGCTAATCGTAGAGTCTAGTTCTCTTAGCTGTGTATTGTGGGGAGTCTACAGATCTAAATTCAAACTTCTAAGGACGATTAAGATCTGTAGATAAAAGGCTTGATGTACATGCAAAATACTGTGAGAACAATTGGTGCATTGTGCTTAGATTCAGCTGTAATTACATTTTGTGACCAAGAGGAGGAAGGAAGCATGATTTACAGTGTTGGGATTTGTGATGCTTTTCATGTGTTTTGGCATCGCAACAGTATTGGGGCCCTTTTATTGTGTATTGCAAATCTTTCCTAGATGAGAGTAGTATGGATGAAAGCAAGAATACCATGATATTGATGACCATGCTTGTAAGAGTGTTGTGTGATAATCCATTCTAAATCAAGTGATGATGTACAATAAACAAACACCTACCACAAAGAAAAAAACATTGGGATGTCTCTACTTGAGTGAAAAATAAAAGTGAAATACCTACAATATGATACTGCATTTCCCTTGATTGTCATATGTATAAATTGAAAATAATTGCATAAAAATCAGTGGACTCATACTACAGCTCAAAGAAAAGATGGGAATTAACTCCGGCTACTTGTTTACTGGAGACCTGAAAAGTTCCAGTATGTGTTTTGAAGGGAGTGTATGTTGTGGCCTTGCCATACCTGGCATGAATGTGAATAGTTAAGAAATTGAAATGAGTAGGAAGTGTCTACATAGCAATGAGTTACAGATCTGATCAGGAGGAGAATTCATGTGAATTGGGTTCTTGCACTGGGAGGTGTGGGGATACCAGTCTTTGGACATACATTGGTGATAGTTCTGAGAACAGGTTCCAGTTTAAAGCAAACACTGACATAGAGATAATCTTTGTCTGATGTCTCCATCCTTTCCACTTGGTCACAGAAAGTAGTATATTTTGACAAGCAGATATTTGTCATAGTTTTTATGTGTGTTTACATGCACAGGATGATGTAGACTTTTATATACGAAATACGTATAAATCAGATAATGTAGAAGCTTGTGCATATGTTCTTGGGGTTTTTGTGAAATCTAAAGAAGTACCAAGATCTAAAACTATTGTAACATTTTTTTCATGCAGAATTAATGTTAAACTTTATGTAGAAAGAAGAAAACATTTGTAAAAACATTCTGCTTACCATTTCTATGCTCAGAAAACTTTGAGTTTTTCTGGTCTCTTTTGGCTAATATATAATGACCCAGCATTTCCACTGCTGAAGAAGACTGATTTCTTGTGCAGAAGTTGATGATACTAATTAATCTACCTGAGCTGTTTTCCTGAGTCTTTGGCCAGTCAGCGTGATGTTGATGTGGGGACAGGTGACCAAGCCTTAGGTGCCTGAACTTCTTTCAGTAAATCTCATAAGCATGGACAAGGTGCATCAGAACGGGGGCACAGTATGCAGTGAATGTTATGCTTGTAGTATCTTGGACCTTATTTGAATAAAAATGTGGAGACTTTATGCCTCACAGATTGAAAATAAGTGGAATGAATGAAGAATTGGACTAGAATTAATTGTTCCAACACCAGCTTTCAAGTGAGGCTGGATTGAAATTACTCTGCTTCTGATTTAGAATTGGAAGAGTTTTTAGAAACCAAAATTAAACAGAAACAGGATCGAAAGTTACCATCTGGTTCATGGAGGACAATCCTATGCTTTTGGCAACATCTGCTGCATATATTCTCCACAGTAATCTGATCAATGTTAAAATAGTTTGTCACCATATATTAATAATGTCTTGTGCTTGTATGGATACAGCCTCTAGACTGCAGGTACATGGCATCTGTGAAACAGTGACACAGACAGCAAATATGACACAGACCGGGTTAAGGAAGGAACAAAACAGGGTTTATTGATGATATCTCCAGTATTCAGAAAGAATTGCACCCTTTTTTTGTCCCTGTGAAATACATGCAATACTAGCAAGACCCTTCACGGTAGCCTTGCCTTGTGATTTTTTTCAGTGATGATGCACACTCTTTTTTACCAGAAGGGAAAGAAGCTAATTAAGTCCTTTACAAATACACATGAAATATGCAATAAATAAAATCTTGTCAGAGTGCTGTTTAAGGTTATAGTGCTCATCTGTCAGCCTCAGAAGAGAATTCCAATTATAATCCCAGCACGATGAGTGGTTTATGTTATGTGCATAGCACAGGTATCATAATAGTTTTCCTTCTCTTGATATATTGGTAATTTACTGGATAGTGGCATGAGGTACTGATTTGTTTTATGGCTGTCTAAGAACATAGTACAGTGTTAATGCTCCATATTCTTCAGACTGAAATGGTTTGGATGCCTTCTGTGTTTTATTGAGGTCTAGTGCTATATTTAAATATGTTTTACTTTACTGATTTATCAGCTTTTCATAACAATATCTGAATTGTCTCAAATACTCTCCTATCCCAAATCATTCAGTCTGTGTTATAGTCACTCAGACACCAAGTCCTGACAGGTGCCTGTCCTGTATGATCACCTGTGCTTTTATTCTGATGGAAAGGGTAATCAGAGAACAATGATTTAGCTTCTGGGTTAACATACACTTCAAACTTACTGCAATACTATTCTCTTTTCCTCTGCTGCTGTCATCTTATCCAAGTATTATAAATATCTCTTATTTCTCTCCAGTTAACCTCCCAGCTCTCAGAGGTGGAATGCTGTGTCCATTAGCCATATAAAAACTTGTTGTCTAGGGGGAAACAGAGTTATTTCTCTTAGTCAGCCTAGTGTGGGAATTTGGAGAAGCAGAATGTAATTAATTATTGAGCTTGAATTTTGGCCAAGGCTCTATTAGACTGAGAGTTACAGTTTATGAATTTCTTTCATTCTTGTGATGATAGGAGGAGCAGGAGGGAAACAAGAGAGTAGGATTTTATGCTAACATAGAGAGTTTGGACTCTTGCTGTGGCAATGTGTTTCAGTTGTCACAGTTTAAGCTGGACTGCTTCATGTGGCTGTGGGAGGAGGATGGGGGGTAAAAATCATAGCACAGCTTCGGATGAAATTATTTGCAGGGAAAAAATGGTTAATTATACATAAATCAAGCTCACAAAAAACAACCAGAGCATGAAAGAGCTACAGTGCATGCCCTCTACCTTTCACAGACCATTTCCAATTCACTTGGTGCTTTGTGTTGCTTTTCTGAGGCAATTCTTTTCACTTTATGTGCATCAACACACATTTTGTCGTAATTTGTTGATGGTGACTTTTGGGCCAGATCTAGCAAGTCTCTAGTAGGCTGTTTAGCAATTAGATCAAATATAAATCAAGAAGTTGCAGTTTGAGTTACGTTATATTTTATTTGATTTCCCTGCTATCTCTACAGTTAATTTTTATAGGGAAGAAATAATGACAGTGACAAGTATTAAGACTGAATGCATCCAGGATTTTGGGGGAGGAGAAGTCATGTATCCACCAAGGCCACTCTTCTGCCACATTATTGGGAGCATATGCCTCATCAGCCAGCACTAATGGGAATAGTTGTATGCAATGGAGAAACGGGACTGGGGAGTAGAAGATCTGTCTTTGACAAATACATCTCTTGTGAAGTTTCAGTTATGTTCCTTTTCATCACCAAAATATTTCAAATGTTATCTAATAGTTTACACAAAAATGATGGAAGAAAATTATTCAAAGTCCTAACTTCTCTGAATCTCTTGGTTTTGTGTATTTTTCTTCTTAAGTGCATGCTATGCAGAGTCCCAATATGTTTCTGTTCTTAAATAATAAGAAAAATAATAATTCACAGAGAATTAGATCTGGTTTTCTTCTATCTTTAGGAAATGCTTGCATTCTGAAAAGGTTGTAGCACTGTGCTGTGTAATGGTTCTGCCGTCCTTGTAAAATGAGATGTGCTTCGTCCTGTTAAAATTAGAACTACTTAAGAGACACTGCAATTATTAAACAGTTGCAAATCATCTCTCTCCTGGGAGAAGGTGATTTTCTTCACTGAAGGAAAGTTGGCATTAATTAGCACATAATCAATGAAAATAGTGTTGTCATAATGGGTATTGAAGTTTATATCTGTGGGAATAAATGGTATTGTATGGGGTAGGAAGAGAAGAAAGGTCCAACTGCACAGCCAGCATTGCTTTTCATCTTCTGCCTTTTAGACTAATTCACCATATAACCAGCTAGTTGTGGAAAGTGGAATTCACTGCCCAAAGGAGAACAGGTGAATGACATAGAAAGTGAGCTGAAGATTGAAAAAAAAACCCAGTTACAATCAGTAGTTTAAATGAATGCATTTTTATGTATGTTTCTAAGTATAATCTCCGGGTATAGCCTTGAGCCTCCAGTCACAGGAAGTTTTCTGCATTATTTTGTTCCATTTTGATTCCTGACCATGGCATAGTGGCATGTGCATCGCCACTCTGTATTGAGCAACTAGCACAAGAAGGGTAAATGATTAACCAACGCTTGCAGTTCCTTTCTGGCTGTTACTCAAAAATCATTGCAGAAATCTGTGAAAACCTTCAGAAATTCTCCTGTGCTGAGACAGAGTACCCGTCCCGCTCGCCTGTCTGCAGAGAACAGCAGTTCAGGACTTTACTGTCATTGCCACTGCCTTCTGGCAGGGTGACCTTGGGTGCGCAAGCATGTCAGCAGCCGTGGCGGAGCAAACATGCTGGAGCTGGGTCTGAGCTGTGGCTGCTCCAAAGGCAGGGACACGGGGGTTTTGCCTGCTCCGGCTCTGTGCTGCTACTAGGGTGGCTAAGGAGGTGTGTGCTGGGCTACACAGTAGCTATAGAGTAAACACACTGTTTGTCTTTCCAAAGGGTTTTGTTTAACGTTTTGTTCTCAGTCGTGATTGGTAGCTCCAGTGTCCGCTGCCCAGGACTGCTGAAATGAAGGTGTCTATAGCTGGATTTGTAAGGAAACAGGGAAGATTTTCCAAGGCATAAATTTCCTTAAAAACCTCACTAAGAGCTATCCGCCTGATTGCCGTTTGAGGTACTTCATGTATTTTTTCTCATTTTTTATGGATAGGTTTCTAATCATGGAAACAGGGGTGTAAGTTTATAAACCCTTTAAACAGAGGGATCTTCTCCTGATAAAGAGAGGTTTATTTCTGGCTACAGTTATGGGGATGCTTAGAGTCTAAATAACAGGATACCTGCACAGAGGTGCCTAAATATTTAGGAGCAGCATGTTATAGTCGGTATCTGAGAACATTAGCTTTGCATTGTCCATTTCTGAGTTATCATGTTAGGATATCCTTTTCAGTGCATTTTACTTTTAGTTCAGTGCCGTACGCACGCAACACATGGGGTTTGCAAAGTGAAGCGCTGTACTCCACCCGTGACCGTGTCTAGCTGTTTCTTCATCGTAAAGTTATTGTCCAAGTCACTTCACTCAGCTAAGTAAATCCTCTTCTTTTTAACCTCTTCTTCAGGGTATCCTACTCGCTGTTCTCTGCATAAGTGGTCTGTATGGGCTGGGTTCTTTCTCCTCCTCTTTTCATCAGGTTTTCCCCCCGGGAGCATGGGTCAGCCTAGTCCTGCTCTCGGCCCCACCTGACCTCCATCCCAGGCTGCGGCACAGGCAGTAGCAATGGCAAGGAAGGCATCTCACCTTCCTCTCCTTGTGTGAGGGTGGTCCTTGTCACTGGTGCCCAGTGTTAAACCCCATATCCAGCACCTCTCACAAGTTCGCAGAGGTTTGGAGTGTCATCAGATTTGAGCTGATTTTAACGTGCCTGGCAAAAGCCACTTCCTTGAATAAAAAGCACCTTCTGCCTGTTTAAAACAAGAAGGATATTTGAATTCTTGAAGGAGGAGCTAGCAGATATTATTTTCTCACTGTAAAACAATGTCTTTTTTTCCTGGCTTTTATCTTGGAAATCATTGAACAGTTTTGGCTGATGTAAGAAAAAAATAGCCTGAGGCAGACATCCAACATGGAAAGTTTCAGCCCAGACAATTAGTCTGGCAAAATTATAAGCAAATCGGATCTTATGGGAAGTACTGGATAATCCTTAGTAACAGGCCGTGTGACAGTTCCCACCTATGTGTACTGAATTTGCAAGAACACTTTCTTTTCAATGTGCGTACAACTTGCACGCACTCTTATCGAGCGCATTCTGCTGAAATGTATGTAACTTAATTAAATAATCCACTTAATGTGCATAAGAATTGCTCTGTCTTAATATGACTGCAGCTAATCGCCTGTGTTCTTAAACCTGTTAATTGCTTATCTTCTATTTGCCTAGTTTGAGTTTTATAACAGCAAACTGAGGACCAAATGCTCAGTGTCTTTTATTACTACTAGGCATATTAGAATAATTATAAAATTTTTGTCCATCCTCAAAAATGTACAGTAAATTTATCATTTAAAAGGTCAATAATTGAAGTGCTGTTGTGACATAGAAAGCTGTCTTGCAATTAATGATTCAGGAAAACAATAACTTAGTGGAAAGCCTTCAGTCTTTATTCTCCTAACACATAATTTTGGTTATTTCCATATTGTGTTGTTTTCAGTGGGAGTCAGAGGAAGGCTTTGGCTGAATATTCTTTACCCCTAGCTAAGAGACTCTGCTGTGTTTTCAATATGTTTGACTCACATAATCACTCACTGTTAATTTAAAAAAGCCTTTGATATTTGTGTGTGTGTGTGTGTGTGTGTGTGTGTCCCCTAAAAATAAGCTGATCCAAAATGAAATGTGATTTATTGCCTTCTGACCTTACACACAGGTTTTCCTTGTGGAAAACAGCCTATGAATCTGGATGTTAATTGCCGCTTGAGCACAGATAACTTTCCTCCTGTGCACGGTGCCTGCATTCCTATGCAAGGTCAGTGATCTGGTCAACTGAGGCATTTTTGTTTGAATGATCTCTCTTGCCCACATTCCTTATAATTGTTTTTTTCCTGTGTTCAGGTGTGCTTCCCAAACCAACTCAATCTTTGTGGAGAGGTCTTGGTATTTACTGTGGCCACAGGTTGGCGATGCGTTGCATCTAGCTTCGGTACTCCTAGGACCAGATTGAGAATGCCAGGGTGCTATGGCAGAAGCAGCAGTAAGCGTGAACACCTTTCCTTCAGCTTGTTTGTTCTGATGGGTTCACGTTGTGCCACTGGGACGAGTCTGGTGTCACGGATGCTGGGGCAGGAAGGCTGAAAACTCCCAGGGACACATGGAGAAGGAAGGTGGTGTGCAGAGAACACTGCCTTAAAGCTTATAATTTTCAGAGGAGCTGTCTGCAGGAATCCCGTAGGCGTGGAGGAATGATGATCTCAGGAGATCACTCTGGCTGCACCCTGGGATGTATACCCATTTATGGCAAGAGTCTTCTCACAACATTACAGGTACAGCTATATAAATCTGGGTGGCCTAACAACACAGAAAATCACTGCCCAGCATTAAACAGTTTGATTTGGGATTTTCAGTCCAGGAATATCTGCTATTTAGTAGTTCTCTGGTAGACGTAATAAATTTTGCTGCTTTGGCTGCGCAGAAGGGAAAGGACTAAAAGAAAAAAAGTAAGCAAAGCAAAGTACGGCACATACAATCAAAGCCTGCTAGAAACCTTCTGTAAGAGAAAGGTTGTGAAGTTAAAATGGTAATTTGTTGTTTGGACAAGTTGTTTTGGGAGAAGGGTGGTTCACTGAATCTTCAGCTGGTCACAGCGAGAGTGGTGGTTACTTTTCTGGTTTTGCACATGATCCTGTTTTGGCCAAGTTTTTCCTCCTCTGCTAGTCTTTTCAAGGTGGGCAGGGCCCAGGATCGTTTTTCCCCAGGAACCATTCCTTGCAGTCAATCGTAGTGTGAGAGGAAATGATGGAAGAAAGAACAAGAAGGAGGTGGTGGCAGGGCAGGGAGAGAAGAAGAGAAAGTAAAGTGGTACTGTACTCTTTTGTGGGAACAAAGGATCGTATGTTAGGGGAGAAGCTGGCTTGTGTGCATTGAGATCTGCACCACACATGCTGATGTGCTGATCATGGCCAGTGACCTCATCCATGTGGAGGTCTGGATATTGCAGTGGTTGAGATTTGCCAGCCAAGGACTGACTTTCTGGAGGAAAGTGAAGACTGACTATTTCTGGCAGAGAATCCCTGCTCCTTGCAGAGTTACTTGGAGACTTGTGAAGACCATGAGACTCTGTTGTAGGGCTTTAAAGGTGGATGTCAAATGGAATAAGTTTCATTCCTCAACTAAACCTGCTTTCTATTTGTGCCTGTGTGAACTCATTCATTTGCATTCCCATACTGTGCTCTCTTTTTTCTTTTATTTTTCCTGGACTGTCTTATTACAGAGACCCCAAAATCCAATATCAAACTTGTTAAGGCCATTCAGACACATAGGAGCGGTGGTAACCTGTTCCACATGTAGGCTGCTGGGAATGTCGGCGCTCCGATGGAAAGCATCATTACAGTCTGGATCAGCAATTTAAGTCTAGGCTGAAGCCTCTGACCCTGCGGGTGCTCTCAGCTGGATGCAGGGTCATTGAGATGTCTTATCTGAACTGGGACTTCGTCCCTAGCTCAGCATTTCCATGCAGGGAAAGGCATGCTAACAGGAACCAAATGGATCACTCTTTCCCGGCAACAGTACTCAGCCCTGCCCAGGACTTGCCAAGGCCTCATAAACATCTTATGCCTTCTCTCAACGTAGTTCTGGGATGGCAGCAGTTGGTATTTTCATTTAGAGTGACTGATTTTTAGGTACCTTTAATAGTTCTGCATCTAGCAGTCCTAGCTATAGCTTACTGTAATATATATTAAACTTCCCTGTGGTCCTCACAGCTCTTCAATAAAGGTAGAACTGTCAACCCCAAGAGCAGAGCATTTTCCCCTAAATTCTTTGCCCCATCTGTTTCCAAATCAACTGATGATGGAGTAGGGGGAGGATGAAGGGAAAGAACAGCATAATAAAATTCTTCTGTTGCATCACTTAGAGTTCTCAAAGAATATAAAAATTGATGTTGTTTTTCTTCAGGCTGCTGGGGGGCACAAGTCTTTAGTCAATTAAATCCTCATTTTTGGATTTTTTTTTTTCTAGCAAGGCTTCTTAAATGTCTTTGTGCTGTTATGTGTGTCTGTTGTCATTTTACTAGCTAAAATAATCAGGTTTTGCATATTTTAGGTATATACTAGATAAGAAAATAGTAATGGAAAACATGAAAGTATTGTTCAAATTAGGAATTAAAAGTTGATGTAATCTGAATGTGAGCCACATGAGTCTGAATTGTCTGACTAGTTTAGATCATGCAATTGGGAAAACAATGGAAAGGAAAGCTAAGTACATGTTAAATACCTTACAATACTATATTTGGTTATTCTGGATAAAGCAGAATATTATCTAAAATTCTGTATTTCTTTTTGTGATCATCCTTTCCAGTCTTACGAGGACAATCAAGATAAAATAAGATCTGTGAGCTGCCATTTTCCCCACTAGCTGCAAAAAAGTTATTCTGGTAATTTGTTCTTGAGCAGGTGAATGTGGCTGTTCTTATTGTAGTCCTAATTTTCATTTTGAATAGCGATATTAATCTGGCAAGTGGTACTTGATTTGTGTTTCAAAAAAAAAAAAAACTGATAGGATATCTATAGGCCAGATAGGAAAAATTTCATATAAAGATACCAACTCCTTTAATAACAAGTCATCCCTCTTCTCAGTGTAGTTTATCCCACTACTTTTTTCTTCCTTTTAAACTCCACTGAGGTCTGGTATCCTGAGAAGACCTCCATTCCTTGCGCTTTGTGTCTGACCTCCTAACAGTAGTACTTGTTTACCTTGAGAGATAATTGTTTTCTGGAGAGCATCCAGCTGATAACTCACTTTTTCATTAGACCCCTTTTTCCTATTAGTTATCTACTGTTAGTTGATCTGTGTCATTTGATAAAACTAATTAGGTAATAAAAGAGTGCTTCTGAACTCCTCCCTTTAATTTTGGCATGACGAAATGTACTTCTTGGCACCTTGCTCTTTCCTCATAAAGACAGCCTTCAGTTGACAAACAACATTAATCCAAAAGAAAACAAGCCAGTTCACGCATCCTCTCTTGATATATCCCTGTCCAGAACAAAATAGTTCCTAACAAATTATTTGTACCAAAGATAGTGACATAACCCTGGCTCTGTTTTAGAGTTTTGCAAATGTTTGCAGAGCATCTCAAGAGGCCAGGCTAAAAATACTCAATGAAACCATTCAGCATTCTACTAAAAGCATTTTGTTTCCTAGGACTTTCCTCCCTTCTGAAAATGCCCTCCCACAGCTGCATTACTTGCATGTATTAGAAGGTGATGCAGGCATAAGGTAGGAACATCACATTTTATATTTTATTTTAAAATTTAGCCTAATTTTCCAGTTTCCTTTTTAGATTACGTACTTGGTTTTTTTTAAAGAAATCTCAGTGGAAGGAAAGTTTATTAGCTTCAAGTTGAAGTATACCCATCCAATGAGAAAGAGGCTGATCAGATTATCTTTCATAAAAGTTTTCAGTTTGAAGGGTTGCAATAGGTGTCACAATATGCAGCATTTCAAAGACAAATAGCAAAGAATTGCCATTTCTATATGGCAAATGGCCTCTGCTACATCCTAATGAGGTAGAAATTGCCTGAGGATGCTGGTGGATTTTTTTTCTTGATTGCTGCATATGTGCACCCCAGGAGAAGGAAGGTTTCAAAGCTTCATTTGAGAAGAATATGGAATATGTTCTGCTCAGATGTGAGATCTGTAGAAATCACTGTAGTCATCTTCTGTTTGTGGTGCTCCAGAACCTAGAGGAAAAATGTGTCCAAGATCCTCAAGGGCCCAAACACCCAGCCCACCAGAAATTGGAGGGGAACAATTGTCCAGGTTTCAGATGTTTTAGAAACAGCAGTCAGTTCATAGAGGGATGACCAAAGGTAGGTATCTAGGTTGGCTGATGCTACACTTGACCTACCAGACTCATACGGGGTCTGGAGCCGCCAGTGGAGGCCAGGCAGGATACCTGAGGTCATGTGTGGACAACTGAACTGAACTCTTACCTAGTCTTGGTCTCTGTAGCAGCACGATTTCAGCCTAGAGAAAATCTTATCAAAGCTAGTGAAATTAGACCAACAGAAGGATCTCATCAGAATCTGGCCTGTGTTTTACACTCAGAAATGTCATCTTTCTTAAAAGAGTGGCTTCTACCTGTTCACTATTCAGTGTTAAATGCAACCAGCTCTTTGGTCAGGTCGGAAGAAGTGTTTTGAAATTCACTGCATATTTACTGCGCGCTGGATTTACTTCCATGTCAGAAAGATGCACCATGCAGATGTTCAGAATCTGTTGTGCTCGCAGAGGATTGGAGTACTACATCTTCAGGGATGCAAGAGCCCCAAAATAGCAGCATATGAAATTTTAAAATCAGTGGTATGATAAACTCACATAGTACCAGGGTGTGTTTATAAGTGAATCATATGCTAAATAAATTATGGGAGTGATAGTGAGATGCAGTTATAGCAATAAGAAGCGACTGTTTTAAAATGAAGGAAAAATTGAGGTTTGTACTTTCATTTGTCCTAATTGGATTCAGAAAGAGTTTTGACTTGCTTTCTGCCCCTGAACATTTATTCATATCTTCTCTAGATGCACTTACAGCCAACTCTGACTCAGGGGCATTTAGCTAAGATGCCTGAAATGGTTATAATCCTCTGGACCTGCTGCTTTTCCTATCAGGAACACTCCTCAGCTATTGCAGTTTATAACCTACCATAATGTAGCTAAAACTTTTGGCTATTTTGACTAACATACCTTGTATCTCAGGCAGATTTGATTCTGCATTTCTAGCATTAAACATAAAAGCTTTCCAAGCAAATAGCAGTTAGCGCTGCTAGTGAATTGAAAGCATGGATTAGCCTGCCATTGTGTCAAATCTGATAATTGCTTTTTACTCATAAGCAGCTCTGGAAATCCAAACAACCAAGCCTGTTTGTCCTGTATGCTTTCATTTAATGCACTGTTCATTTTCACTTCAGGTCCTCCTGGCTGAAATTCAGTGCCACGAGAAGACCCTATCAAAGCCTTGCTTGAATTGTTCCAGTGCTGTGCTTAGCGGTGCATCAGTGTATTGTATCCTGTGTGGCATGACTTGTAGCTTACTGTGAACAAATTCTCCAGGATTATAGATTTGCTAACAGGTAGTGTTGAGTCTCTGTATTTGTATGCTGCTCTGTGGTGCACAGCAGCATGGCACCCATTCCCCCCAGGATCCCTTCCCCGTCTGGGCGAGTGCTGCCCGCCCCCGCTGTAAGTGAGGATGTAGAGCAGTGCCAGAGGTGCTCTTGCCAGCAGGGTTATGGGCTCTTTCTGGCCTGACCCCAAAACAAGGGCACAGATAAGGAGCAGAGGAGGCTACAGCCTGGTTTTGAATGGAGTTGCTGTTGGTTTCTCTGCCTTGGCTCAAAGTTTAGCTGTGGCCTCTGCAGTGCTGTCAAGATCTGGTCCATGGGAAGGGAGAGAGACTGCTCGGCTTTTACAGCTGCAGTCCTGTCCGAGGCACTACAAAAATAAGCAAAGAGGTGCTGCTGAGCAGGAGCACTGCTCTGGTTGTCCTGGCAGGAGACAGCATAGCACCTCTGCTGCTTTTTTGGCTGGACAGGACGAGAGAGCTCCCCTACCCACTGCCTGTTTGTGCTGCCAACAGATGCTGCCTGTACAACCGATGAGATGAGCAAACCTCTCCATCCCCACCGAGCTTACATGCAAAGGCAGTACACTTTAATATAACATGTCCTTTTCATTGCATATTAAAATTAAGATGTTAAAATATTGTGGATTAAACCATTAACATGCACATTTTCACTCATATAGGGTCCACAAACACTATCTATATACAGGATTAAGAATGCATAGCTGTAGGTGTTACCAGTGAACAAGGAGAGCAGTGTCCTTACTAGCTAGCAGCCGTGCAGCTTCTTCTCCTGAATTCAAGAGAAATCCTTTCACAGTGTGTAAGTAGTTGCAGTGACTTTTGCGGGATTTCTTCTATAGTAGGCATTGCTGTTGTGACATTAGATTCTTTTCAGGTTCAACCAAGTTGTGCTTAGGTGAGGCAATTATTGTAATTTTTTTCTGAATTAACAAATTGGAGAAATGCCTAAACCTATTAGAAGATTTTAAGGGGAAACCCTACCCTACTTCACTGTCGTGCTAGTGTGAGCTTTGCCGACAATTCAGCAGTGGATGACATTTTGCAGTGCTTTTGTCTGATGCTAAAAAAAAAGCTTTCTGATGTATGCCAAAGTTACATGGAATATATATAAGAGCTAAAATTGAGCATACTTCTTGCAAAGGAAAATTAAATTTGGAAGGAAAATATACTAAATTGAGGTGCAAGTGAGATGTGACAGTGACTTTCTTCTATGCAGAATTTAACCTAGAAGGCAAAAAATGCTAAAAGCTAAATAATAGCTAGCAGTAGTAAACAGTATTTGTCTTCAAAGGGCCGTAGGGATTTTTATTAATTTCAAAAGGTCCATAAGGGGAAGGGATGATCAGGCTTGGCTTACAGATGCTGCAGCCGAAGCAAAGAAGTTAAGTAACTGTCCGTAGCAGAGCCAAAATGAAATCCAACTCAGGTATTCCTGGTCTCTCGCCTTGTTCTCCGGTTGCTTGACTGTCAAGGCAGACTGACACCAAAATGTCAGGAAGGTCTACAAGTTCTTTGTGATTTTTTTTAACTCCTTTAGCAACTTTGGTTCTCTGTAACAGACATCATTTGTACCACAGATGCATAAAAGTGGTTTGAGCATGTCTGCTTCCAAATATATTTTATTTTTAGAAACTGCAGAATTTTCCCCTGTTCTTACCATTTCCTGTGGTTTTACTCTGGAGCATGATGGATGAAGAAGGCTATTTGTGTGATTAAGGTATGAGAATAGAAATTGTACATCCTGGCTTTACAGATGCAAGTCAGTATGGGATGGTCAGTTCCTTAAGCATACTAACAACAAGTGAACTTCCTCAACTGTAAAAAAAATATTTGTCTTATTAGAAGCATGTAGGAGAAGTGAGGCTGCATTGAGATTTGCAAAGCCCTGTGGGATCCATGTAGGAAAGTGTCTGTAAAAGTGATGTTAAATCAGTGAGAGTGTAGAAACAGTATGTTCACCTGTAGTAAGCAGTGAGAGAATTAAGCTAAACAGGAACAAGACACACTGTAACGAGTGTTGACACATGGAGTTAATTGAGAACAATTAAGTCTGTGTGTAGACAAGATCTACATAGTCCATTTGAACTGCATGTTATTATGTGAGTAAAGGGTGCAGAATTAGACCCATTGTTTACAGATTTACCTAATGCTTTAAACTATTTGGATGAATGGTGTTACACAAATGCTAGTCATAATTATTATTTAATTATGACCACATGTTTACTTTGAACATAGTCCTATACTTAATATGTAGGAAAGGCAGGATAATATTGCAGCTTTAGTGTGTGAGCTACTGTTTGCCAAGCAGCATTTCGCTAATGGCTTCTCCTTTCGTGTGATGAAAATGCCTCCCTGGACTGTGAAGTTGCACTGGTTGTGGTATGTAATGGGCAAATAGCTTTCATAAAAATACCTTCAGCTAGAACATTTTGAAACAGATGCATCTGAGATAGAATGCTAATTTATCAAAATTAATGCTATTAAATGTGCTGCTTGTGTATCATTTCAAAATATCTGAGATGCCAGTATTTCGTTCTGGTTACGTTGGGAGTGCAGAAAGCAAATTTCATAGAATGATTCATTAGATCAGGAGTGCTACAGAATTTCTATAATTCATGTGTTGCTACTTGCATTTGCATTTAAATGTTTGAACTGTTACAAAATTTCAGATTCTTTAAACTTTAATCCAGTTTTTTTCACTATTAAGCAGAATGAAGTTATTCCTTCTTTCACTCTGTGTTTTGAGGTTTTCATTTGCTCAGATCTTCTATTTCAGATACTGTGGAAAGCTTAATATTTAAGTTTGTGTGTAGCTACAGATATAAGCAAGGAAAAGAGCTTAGTGGTTTGGGTTTTTTTTTTTTAATAATTTCTTTTTGTTCTTTTTTTTAAGGAACCTGATAAGAAATATAATTCTGAGGGGTGTGTAGTATATCCTAGGTTACAAAAGGTGGGATGCTGTTCTAGCCTTTTTATGAAAATAATGCTTTTTAAAGTGACTAAAGATAATGGAGAATGTTAGCCTTTTCTTTAGAATGCTTTTAGTGCTTTGAATGGAGATATCTCAGTCCCTCCGCATGTGGCATTTTACAATGATTGTCGGTGCTACTGAGATGGGGAAGACAACCTCTTTTGAGCACAGGCTGTGCACATGGACTTTCATGAGGGACAACCTGGTTGATTCAAGAAGTACTAGTCTTTCCTTTAACTCAGTACAGGAATCTTGCAATTCCTGACTCCCTCAGTTCCTGAATCTTGTATAGTGACTGCAGATCATATTTTTCTCATTGCTTGAGGCACTTGTTTTTCCCTGTGGGCCTCCCCTGACACACTTGCCCCTCAGTAGACCAGCTTGTGAACTCTACTCACCAGGATGTAGAACACCCATGAGTCTCCTGGCTGTGGCAGGCTTCAGGTGACCTGTCAGTTACCACGTTCACCAAAAAAGCATGTGTTTCTTCTGTGTTTCTGTACTTCAGTGGCCAGCATGGATTCAGGATTGTCCTGAATGCCTGTTTGCTTTGGGGGCAGATGATCTTTCCAATGCATTTTAAAAAAATAAAATATTCAATCATTTAGAATAAGTGTGTGTTTCCTAGGGGAAGAGGAGAGACATGCTGATGCCTGTAGGAGAGAAGAAACTTTTTAAAAAGTCCGAGGTGTTTAAAGTTTACTTAAACTTTCTTTCACACGAAAAGACATTCTGTTCTAGATGACTGTTCCTACTTGAAAACAAAGTATTTCGGTAGGGGTAACTTACGCTTTATTTGAAAAGATTTCTGAAAGGAAGCTTGGTTTTAAGAAACCATTTCGCCTCTTCAGTTTATTATTTTGGTGTAGAAATGAAGGTAAAAATAATTTGTGAATGCAGTTTCCTTGCGAGGGCTTGAGTTTCTGCCCAAGGCTCAAGCATTCCTTTGCCTTCCTCTGTGTTTTTCCAGCCCTGCCATACGATTGAATGTTTGAATATTGTAGTGTCAACAGCTCCTTGTATTTTCACTTGATACAGTTGAGCAAAAGTTTTGACATTCAGCTGAAATGTTTGAGGAGCCATTACCAGCATAATTCTGCTTCTTAAGTAAAACTCATCTTGGTGCTTGAAATCTAAATGGATTAATATTTTTAATGTCTTGTTTACAATGCTGCCTATGAAAGCCTGTATTTGTCTACTTGCCAACCTTCCTTCTTGGCCAGGAACCGTTCTGGCGTGAATCTCCACGCTGGGCTCTCATCCATTTTCCTTGAGTCTCTCTGGTTCCCTCCCTTTTCCTCAGGGGCTCTCTGGAAGATTGTCAGAAGGGCTTTAATTTCTTGAGCAAGTCAGCTTTTTTTGACTCCTAAATATTTCTGCCCCAGCCCTGAATTTCAGAGTTTGCCAGCCAACCCCAGATAGCTTGCCCTGGTGGTGTTACAAAAAACCCACATTTTTTCTCAGGTTTTGATGAAAACAAACCTAAAAACAAGCCAGTGTTAGCTTCACGAGTGGGCAGAAAAATATGGTTAAGAAAAAAAGCAGCTTGCACTGTGTGTGTGTGTGTGTGTGTGTGTGTGTGTGTGTCTTGACAGGGTGCCTGGCAGCCATGATGGAGTAAAGGTGAGCTAGTAGATAACTCCTAATGTATATACATTATAGCATACTACAGTATTTTACCAGCAGAGCCATACTAGCTGGGAATGACAAAAAAAAAAAAAAAAAAAAAAAAAATCCACAAAAAAACCAAACCAAAATTGTGCAGTCTGGTGGCGCTGGCTTAGATATGATTGCTGAGGGTCTTCAGGGGTAGGCAGGCTCTTAGAGGAGAGTCAGGAGACTTGCTGAGTGAGACATAAGCCCAAGTGCTAATGCAGCAAGCAAGTTATTAGAAAGTAGAAACCAGGGGTGTATGATATCAGACTACATTACGGTAAAGTTATGCAGCTGTAGGTATGGTGAACCCTCACTTCTGAGCAGGCCAGCAAATCCTCACTAGTGGTTATTTTGATATGTGATACCCTGATGCTAATCTAAGAAGTTGAACGCAAAACCAAAGAAACCCCAGCAACAATAACAACCCTTAGCCGAGTGAGGAGCACTTGGCAGTGCTCACTGCCTTCTTAGAAACGGAGAGTGAGCATGAGCTAACTCAGTGACAGGCTGCAGGGTTCGCGTAGAGGGATGGACGGATCTTTGCACAGTCCCCTGAATTGGGTACATGTGGAAGGAAGAGGTGGTGTCTCCGCATCGCAAGAGTGAGACTGGTAATCAAACAGCCCCCGCAAAGCGACAAAAACTTCTGCTTGGTCTGTCTTCAAATAAAGTGGGGGTTTGCTGCCTGGTCTGGTGTTAAGAGGGGAGTGCAGCAGGGTGGCAGCCCTGGAGCAAAGCCTGGCCGGATCCCCGTTTCACCTGCCTGCCCCTGCCCTCGGACGAGCAGGAGCTGCTGCGACCCCGCGGTGGAGGAGCAGCCGCGTTGCCCCTGCCATCAGCACAGCGCTGGCCTGCCTCCTGCCCGTCCCTTCTCTCAGAAGCTGGGCTTGAGCCTCCCGGGAGGGTCCCTCTGTGCTGGGGGTGAATCCAACGCGGATGAGAGGAGACAGCTGAAACCCCCATGTTCCTGACCACGAGGGACTTCAGGCAGGGGACGGCCATACCCCAGGAGTGAGGATTGAGTGAGTGAACGCGTGTTGGTGCATGTAAGACGCTGATTTCCAAAGAGATTTTAATTTCTGGTTCTTAACATGCCATTTGGTTTTGAAAACATGGTGTTACTCAAAATGAGACGTATTGACAAGACAAAATAATCTTGACAATCTTTCATTACAGATACACAAGATATATAAGTATCCTTAATGTTTTATAGAGTAGCATGTCTGCCACTAAAGAAGTGTAGTAGTCCTGAAGAAGTATAAATACCAGGGATAAGGAAAAAGGAAATTTGGATTTAATGTGTGAAGCAGCCAAGTGTTTGGCTACCCTTTATCAATTATTGATCATTCTCTCTGCCGTTCAGAAATTATTTGGAGTCGGGGATTCTCAGTATTTTATTTAAAAAAAATAAGTCTCCTTGCCTTTTTCAGACGTCAGGATTACAAGATGAATGTGCAAACATGAGTGTGTGAGTCAGGAAACATGCCAGCGGAGGTGGCTGCGTGAGCGAGTCTGTAGGTAAACAGAAATAAAGTTAATTGGCAGTTTTCTTGTATAGCACGGGCAACTGAAGTCCTTCTCACTGGAAGAAATTTTCTTTTCCCATTATCCTTCAGCATTCTCTTGGAGGGATTGTCTCAAGGGAAGTGAGTGAGTCAGAAAATATGCCAAGTTCATGTCACGGCTGTTTCGGCATTTCTTTCTCTTGCTGGCCTCCAGGAGCTTTATTGGCAAGTGTTTTTAAAGGAAATGTTGGCACAGGAAGGCCTTATTGTTTATGTCATGAAAGTCTCTTGGCGTCTTCTGCCTTGTTATTTTCTCCCTTAAATGGGGAAATTAGGAGTGGGGGGGACTGAGAAAGGAAAAGAGGAGAGAAGCAGAGTATTAACTTCCAGACTGTTGAGGGTTGCTACCAAAACTGTTCTCTCTACATCAGGATGTATCTTGGTGAGTCCTCTCTTTTCTTTTTCTCCACTGCTGCTTCGCAGGCTCTTGTTGCAGCCAGTGGATCAATTTCTAAATGTATGTTTCTTCTTCATGCTCTTCAAGATGTGGCATTTAGAGAGCTTTTTGAAAGAGAGAAGCCAGCAGTTTTCTGGTGGGCTCTCCTCTGCCAGAACAAGGCAGGGAGAGGCAAGCGCAAAGCCCAGCCGGGGTCAGATCACTGCCACCTTCTCACTCGCGGAGCAGGGCTCTGTGATGGGCTGTGGAGGACATTTCACTGAATTCTCTTCAGTTCTGTGTAAGGTTTGCGTACAAAATATAATGTGATTTACAGAAGAAAAAAAAGGGAAGCTCTGTGGAGCAGATGCGGTGGGTACGGACAGGAACAATAGCAAGACGCTGCATGGTCAGAAATGCTGCTAGTTGAAAACCAAAGCAGAAAGCAAAAGCATTCGTCTAAATGTGTACACATTCTTAACAAAAAAAAAAAAACAAAACACCCCCCCACCCCCCAAACTCATTCATATGCACTTAGGCAATTTTGGCATAACATAAAAGCACACAAAAAAAGAATTATGTCCAGTGTAGCAATAAAAGTTGCTGTAACCTATTACCCACAAATTAGCTGAGAGTTGTGAAGCCTCTGAGGATGCTAGTAAAGAATTAAATGTTAACATTTCAGAGAATGTTTCAATATTCAATATTTCGTGATTTGGAAAGTGAAAAGTTAGCTCTCTGCTTGTGATATGTCATGGCAGAAAGTCGGTTTCTAAATCAGGTTTGTTTTTGTCTATGATATTTGCCTGTCTAATATTTATGTGTGGGGCTCAAAGACTCAGGAAGAAAAATTCTTTCAGGTTAACATAGCAAAGATATGCCTTGATATACAGAAAGAGCAAAACTCTATTTCTTCTGGATTTGTTACCAGCAGGGGGGGAAAAAAAAATTAAGGCAAATGGCTGTTTTTTGTCAGCTCAATATAGAGAAACTGACATCTAAGCCACTTTTCTTTGTACCCAGTTAAACTAAGGGTTGTCTGTGGGATTAAATATCTATTTCAAGGCTGTGATGCAGTTTTTGTGATGTGTCTTCAAACACTTAAGTATTTGTTGGTACATACTACATCTTTTTATTGTGGCGTCTTACTTGCATTTTGGTGATGCTTTTTTGGAAAGCTCTTTTTCAAAGGAAAGAGAGATAACTAATCTTGGCTCTGAAAACCTACATTGTTTCACTTTTCAACTCTTTCATGTGTTTTTGTTTTCTGACCTACCTATTTGTGGGTCTATGCAAAATTCTGTAGTGTATAATACTTCAATTTGTGGAAGCTTTTCCCTCCCCCCCACTTCCAATTTTACACTTTGATTTGCTCAGACCTTGCCTTCACTTTCTTTAAAAATGTATATACAATTGAAGAAGGTTACTTTAGAGTAAAAGTTCTCGTAGAACATACATTTCTAGACCTGAATATTCTTAGACCTTGTTATTTTTTCAGATTTGGGATCTTGTTCAGACTGTTACAGGAAAAGTATTGGCTGCCAGCATTAGAATCCAGGGAACTGAAACCTGGATCTCGCTTGGAAAACACCTTTAGGAAAGGTGGCTGTGGCTCTCATGTCCCTGTTTTCAAGTGTTTTTACCAAGATTGATCCATAAGAATTATTTTGTGAAATTATAACCATAAAAATGGGAAAAAAATACTCCTTCTTGTAAGCACTGGCTGATTTGTATGTAATTTCTTTGGATGAACATGAATTTGTAATAATACAGTCACTTTTAAAAGGACATCCTAGTTGCATATAGTATGTTACAAGTGAACCATTTTCAGTATGTTGTAGTTGTTATGTAGAATAAGACATAAACTTTTTCTGTTTTTCTCTGTGTACCTATACATATATCTGTATCTGTGAATATATTCAAATGGGTGTAAGTATCTCAAAAGATAAGCACTAGAATACTTACGGGAACATCACCATGGATTTTTCTGTGTCAGGAATCCTGCATTTCTCTGTTATAGCAGACAGAAACCTTTGTGCTGTGTTCTGTGCATCTCATGTCATAACATGAGAAAAACCAAACCATAAAACAGGGTGTGAATAACTGTACTTTGGCCTTTGTCTGCTATCCGCTTTACCAGCCAGCCAAAATTCTTTAGACATGACAGTAAAAGCGCAATATTAAATCATCACCCTATACCTACCGCTCCAGTGTCAGATACACTGTGACAATATTGCTTTATTGCTATGCGGGAGCACGAAATGAAATACATTAGAGCTGTTAACAGAGTGTCACAATGACATTTTAAATGGAAAATTAAAATTTTCTGTATGAAAAGTTCAGTTCAAAACCTCTTGGGTTAGATAAGCCTGTGCTAGACCCTGGGGACGGCTCCCTGATGACCTTGTTTTCATCCTGACGCACTGTTCCATAGCAAAGTGCCTGGTGTTGCCTAAGCCAGCGGGTAGGACACGCTCCCCGACTGCTGGGAGCCAGTGGCCCTGCACCCCTCAGCTGTGCCTGGATATCCCAGGGTCCCCGGCTGCACCTACGTTTCAGCTTCTCTGAGAGGCTGCAGGTCCAGGGGGTGCGTGACCCTGGTTCCCCAAACCAGGTTTTCTTGAAACTTTGGGTAACAAGACATCAGCAACAAATACAACATCAGCAGGAAGGATTTTTGTCAGATGTGGAGAGGAACTATGCACAAAACCGCCAAACAGTGCACCGCACCCCGTTCCCTCCTGGGTGTGCTGTGGGTCACCCCAGGCTGGGTGCCACCATGGTGTCCTCCAGCTCCCCCTTTGGGCACCTGGCCCCAGCTGGTGGGTGCTCCACTCCTCCTGGCCTCCCGCTTGAGGGAGGCACCGCTGGCTTCTCTTCCCCCACATACAGCTTCCATCTTGCCGTGGTGCTTGCCGTTCAGACTGCGGCGTACCTGTCGAGCTGAGTGAAAGCCATCCAACAGGCAGAAGGTACGGGGCAGAGGGAGGGAAGGTGATGGTGGAGTTGTGCACAGCCACTCCAATAAACCTTATTTCCTTAGGGAATTGCATTGGAAATATCCTTCTCCTCTGTCCCCTGAAGCTTTGAAGTCACTTGTGAGCTTGGAAGCCCTCAATTTGGGCTACTCCATTGGTATTAGGCTGGTTGGTTTCCTTTGCAATGAACTCTAAGAAAGCTACTTTGTCCATTTCGAGAGCTTACTTCTCTCTCCCACACCTCCATTCATTTTTATTGCATTGGAGAAAGAAGGAAAGAAAAAACAGATAAGGGAAATAATGATCTTGTAAAAAAAGTTTTTTCCATAATTCATAACCGTTCATTTTCTGACAGCCAAACTCTGTCACGTGTGCATAAAGAGCTGATTGGGATCATGAGTGCTATCAAACCCCAGCCACAGCTCAGCGTTGCAGCATGGAATGAATGGGAAGAGGGAGTCAATGATAATGTAGGATTGTGTTGTTCATCGCGCAGGCTAAACAGCATGGCTTAACAGGGAGAGGTCAAAATTCACAAGTCTACCCAGTTCTCCAAGGGAGGTAATGATTTGGGGAAAGAATGTGATCCGGTTATAATCTACCTGGATTTCCAAAAGTTTTCAATAGGGTTCTTTCCTGAAGGCTTATAAAGAATTAAAGCTGCCGTGCGATGAAAGGGAAACTCCTGCCATGAATTAATAGCAGGTTAAAAGTTAGGAAGCAACGAGGAGTAAATGGTCAAGTTTCACAATGGAGGGAAGTCACCAATGGAGTCCCATAGGCATCAGTCCAAGCATCTGGGTGGTTCAACATATGGAAAAGGGGGTTAATATTGAAGTAGTAAAGCCTGCTGACAGTGCTAGAGTCAACTGGGAAGAGTTGCAGAAGGATCTGACAATACTGAGTGTGACTGAGTAATAAGACGGCAGAGGTAATTCAGTGGCAGTAAATGTTAAGATTTTTTACATAGGGAAGAATTGCCGTGGTAGTTGACTAGCAAGCACTCAGGAAAAATGTGCTAGTTCTTAATAGATGCTTTTGTAAAGAACAGCTGAATGCCCATCAGAGGTCAAAAACAAATGTTGAGAATTTTTGGGAAGGAGACAGAGAAGAATGACATATTATCCATGTTTCATTCTACACAGGACTGCATTCATGCGATCTTTGTTCTGACCTGTGAGATTTTCATGTCTGTTAGAGCATATGAAACAGCACAATATTTTCCATCCTTAGATGCATCTTTTTCTGGCATGATCTAGCACCCCTGTAATACTGAAATAGACTCTGAATTTCATTCCTTTTTATGTTTCCAATATTAGTGCCTATCAATATTGTAACACTTTGATGGAGGAATCTAACAGTTAGTCTTAGTGGTAATTAAGAAAGAAAAATAGGGACGTATCCAAAAAATAAAAAGAGTAAAGCACTATCTGTATGAAATCTCATGCTGGGAAGAATTACAAATGTGAGTAGCTTTATGCTGAACAGAAGCCCTCCTTAATAAATAAGGATAGTTTAGCTGGAGAGAGTTATGTGTGCTTTGCTGTAGCATGCCTGTCTTCCATTACGTTTTATTCCAGGATGTGTTAGTCTCAAAGGACCTTTTGAATGGGTGGATTCAGATGTATGTGCATACAACTGTTATACCTATCAAATCCTGTCTTTATTCCTGAGAAATTTTACCCAGCAAAACTTGTGCGTATAGGTATTAAGCACCAGTATCATGTCCATAAATATGCAAAATTATCCACTTTGCCATAGTTGCTTTGCAGGTAAAATAACTATTACATATTTTGTATATATTTCAGTTGTTCTCATAGTTACAAACTTGCATGCTAAGTGTGGTACACGTACTACACTTAATGATTTCCACTTTTCCCTCCCCATCCATCTGAAGATTTCAGATCTTTAATAGGAGGAAAAATATTCTAATCATGCTTTTATGAAGTCATTGGTCTTTGGATCATTTCGCTCATGGTTTTATGTTTTGTATGATGTTAAAAGTTCCCAATTTCTAGCAAAAAAAAATTTCGCAAAATTCTTTGTCACCTACAAAAGGCTCAAGATTATACTGACCAGGCCTTTATTCAGAATTGTGTAGTTGCATTCAAATAGCTTAAACGATTATTATTGCTTCCCTGGTACAAAAATGATAGGGTATGATAATGTGGTTTTAATGTTCATTTAATGTATGGAGAAGTAATAAGTAATTTTACAATTTACGTATATACTCTAATTTAAATAGGAAAAGATTGATGTTGAAGAAAAGCAGAATAAACTTTGATTGATAATCAGTGTGTTTTTTCATGGCAAAAGTAATGCAAAATTGCCACTGTATAAATAGATTGTGCATAATGAAAGAAAAAGTTATTTCTGCATTACTTAATTTCTCATTTTTCTCCCTGACATTTTGAATCAAGCGTTAGTCTGTAGAACAGATTCAAAATATGAGAGGCAAAACAAAAAGCTAAACTTTGTCTTCAGGATCTGGTTTCATTAACTTGATTGGGCATTACTCAGAGCAGATCCATTTTTAGCGTATTACATTTGCATACTGACCTTTTCTGCGCTGTGAATGAAAATTGGTGCTGTGATGTGTTGATTTATCCCATAAAATAACATTTAAGACTTAATTTAAATATATTATTTGGTGAACAATAATGACATCTCATCCATTACAATAATAAAAATGTCCATTACAATAATAAAAATAAATCTAGATAGCTTCTAGATGGCTGAAAAAGATGTTGTTGCAAAGCTAAGTCTTATTTTCAGAAATGCTGACTGACGTTCTCCTTCTGTCTTTGGTAGCTGTCACTAAAGTGCAGAACTGTTGAAAGTTTAACCATCTTATGCAGGATAGATCTAGACATCAAGTCTGTAATGGGGGAATGCATACATTGGCGTGCGTGCATGTACTGACAACATTCATTTGGAAAAATGTCAGCTAAAAACTTGAGACGGAGTAGCTGCTCCAGGTGAGCTACATAAATGGATGCTTTTATGTCTCTTTCAATGTGATCTCTACATAGCTTAATTTAAAGTGAAAGCAGACTTACTCCAGAGGAAACAATCTGGAATAGTTAATGTGTAGATTGCCCTAAGTAATGAGTGAAAAATATATACGTAACTATGTTGTCCTGCTGAGGCCCCATGTGGAGTACCCACTCCAGTTTTGTATTGTAGGAGAGACAGTGAGCAACAGGGGACTAGACAAGAGTATCAAGAAATAGCAAAGGCTTAGGAAGCTTGAGTTCTACATAAAGATTTAGCGAAGCACAACTGCTTAGTTTTGCAAAAAGATGATTGAGAAGACCATGATAATGGTTCTCAGGAGATGGATAACAGTGAGCTGTGAAGAAGAGGGAAAGCCAGCATTGCTTGTGGATATAGCAGGACACTGGGATTTGAATTTACAGTAAGAGAACTCTGTATTGGGAAAAACATTCTAATAAAAGGAAGAGGTGAGCAATAGAAGAGATTGCTTAGGGTAACTGTGGCGTTTGAAGTTAGCATAAATGGGCCTGGATTTACAAGAGACATACACCAACTAGCAGATCTCCCTTAGTCCCACATGATGAGGTGTTTGCTTTCTCTCATGCAAGATGTCCTACAGTAGTCCCAATAGGTAAGCTCTAGCATACCAGAATTTATATAAAACCCTGTAAGATGAAAACCCTTTCAAACTTTTCTGTCCTTCACTATTTCACCCTGCACTTACTGCAAATCCTGCTCATGAATTACAGCAGTACCCACCCTGCTAGCATGTCCATATGGACAGATAAAGTAAATCCACCACTGGACTGGAGCTGATGCCTGCATTGAAAGAATGAACTTCAGACTTGTCGAAATGCTAAATGCCCATTGAAAGCTGCAATTAAGTCCTTAACACAAGGCTTAAGGATGTTTCATTGCCATACACAAATTGGGAAAAACATGCAGATTGTACGATTTCAGAAAGGTTATTCGGTGTTTAACTTTCTGATGTGTTTCTTGGAAAGAGGAAGCAAGCTTTCCGTCCTTCACACTCCAGCGTTCATTCTGAATGCCATTTGCTGCACAGCCTACCGTGGCACCTTATTTAATTGGCACTTGCTACTTTTCTTCTTCTGAAGAGAATTGTAATAGTGGCAGACTTCATGTCTTTACTACCAGCGAGATAGGAAAGGTTCCTGTAACTTTTATAACTGATCAGCTGAGACAGTCTGGTTGCCCGTGGTTCCTAATGAGCAGCACATGACACAGTGCAGACTATTGGCAAGATTAACGAACCCAGATTTCCTTACGAACAGACTGACTTGTAATAGCAATATCGAGGAGTGAGAGCGTTAGCACATACTCAGTAATGTAGCATTATATTGAAATGAAAATCCTTTGCACCCAGATACAGAAATATGCAAAAACCTGGGTTTTGTATTTGCAGATCAGAATTCATGCAAGTCATTGTGGACTGACCATTGCTAAAAGATTGAAGCCCTGAAGCGGGAATCTGCTATTTACCTTATTTTGGGAAATTATTCCCATGTGGGAGAACAGATCAGAATATGCTCCCCTCCAAAAATGTTCCCAGTTCTCTTGGCAACATCCAAGGATATTTTTTCTTAGTTAAAGTCCCTGACAGTACTGTTGTGACATCTTTAACAGCCCCCCTCATTTTTAACAAGAAATTATTATCACATAAAACCCCTGAATTAAATAATAGTAATTCCCATGTCTTCTGATCAATGGAGTCCTGCTAAGTTTACCTCCCTATTGGTGAAATTGTTTTGTACCTGCTGTTGTTTGGAAAGCTAATGATACTTGCTGTGGTTTCTGACTAAGAATTTGCAAATACCACATTCATCATTTGAAGTTTCTGATTTGGCAATACAAACAGTTCTAAGGAAGTGCAATCTTTTGGGTAATCTTTAAATGGTGAGGACACAGAAAGACTCATTTGAGTTGAATCACATATTATAACCATTCAAGTCATACTTTGGCAACTAAAGTGCTTAAAAACACCCACTGACTTCTTTATATTTCCTGACTGTTAAGGAAGACCAGAAAGATGAAATGTTAGGAGTCTATATGAAGGGGGAATGAAAGAACACTAACAAACTGAATATGGGCTTTATCCTTTGGTCCTTCAAGGAGCTGAGCACCTGCACACTGGAGGGACCAGTGACTTTATTTGGAGATCAAAATGCTAAGCACAGTACAAGGGTCCTTTGTAGGTAAATGCATGAAGGTTTTGCTTTGTGCCACCTATTTCTCAGAGTCTGAAGGTTATTTCAGGCTTAGTTCTTCGGGTTCCCTGTGGCACTTATACATGAACCTGCTCCAGCTGCCCATAGTGAGAGATACCTTGAAGAGGAGTGGAAGCTAAGTCCCACCCCTAAGCTGGTGAATTTGGTCTGACAGCGCACACTTCTGGAGCCAGGCAAGTCAGATCCGCCCCTGTCTTCGGAAAGCAGGAGGAAATGCCCTGTGCACAACAGATCACGTTTGCAGCACTGAGGCTTTCCTATTCCCGTCTCATCTTCTCTGATTTGATCTCCGGCTCTGCGCCTCCTTGCTAGGTAGGTAGCACTGGCCACGGTGGGGGTCTCTCAGTATCCCTGCTGAAGCTGTTCTTTTTATATAAAATATTTAAATATTCCCTGAAACCACAGAAAGAAAAATGTCAGTCTCTTCTGGGAGAAATCTGTGCAGCGTGGAACTGAAATCAGCCTGGAGTTGTTTTACGTGGATTTGAAAAACAGAACAAAACAAAATAAAATATCCATCAGCTGTGAAAGAATACCGAGAGAAACAAATATTCCCCAGCATCAAGTGAGGGTTCATTTGGTGAATACATAAAAACACGAATTTCTTCAGGAGGTGAATTACATGGTAATACAAATTTTGTAAGATGGAAGAATATTTCAGAAATCGGCTATCCAGTTCCAGAGCAGCTGAGACCTATAAATGATGTATACTCATAGCCTGGTAAAATTTCAGCTGAAGCCCTTGGTCTCAGTCAGTGCATTTGAGTTGTGAGACGATGTACTAGCAAGGGCTGTGGAATTGCAAATGAGCACCGCGCTCCATCTTCTCCTGGGTGGTGTAGGCAGCTTTCTGCTCTAGGGTGCTGCCTACCTTGCCTGCTGCCTTGAGCTATCTCTGCTTTTCTGTGAAAGAATATAAGCAGTGGGTAGAAGTTCTTTTGAGTTAAATGGGAACAGGATCAGGCTATGATTCAGGATCAGACTGCTTGTCGGTTTTTTCCTTTTGTAAAGTCCAAGTATTTCTGTTGGGAATCTTATCTTTATCCAACCCTTCTGAAACAGGGAACCAATGATCATTGTAAAGAGGAGCTTCACTTGTGACCATTCTTGTGTACAGCTACCAAATGTTATCTCTGGGTCCAAATAAATTCTGAGTTTTGGATCAAAAACATGGAGAAGTGTGATTACTGCTGCTAAGAATTTTGGAAAGGCATTTGCCCATATATTCATCTTGGTTTTTTAAAATGAAGTGAGTGCAAGTTCTTTCCATCTGATTTCATTAATGTAAAAATCCATCAGGAATTCAGTATTTTCCAATACGAAACAAAAATCATTTTACCTGCATGTCACAAGTTTTCCCTGCAGTGCAGCAACAAAGAAAAAAAAAAGGCATGCAGGTTATTTTATGTTATTTAGCTTATAAATGATTTTGACACTGCGTGTATGTTGATCTATTTCCAAACTATTGGTTATTTCAGTGATGCACAAATGCCAACAAATAGAGCTTTTTCTTTAGCAGCTTAAAATCTTATTCCTATTAAAAAATGCACTATGTATAAAATATCCCTCTTCATGAAAGAGTGTTAAAAAAGAGTGTATGGTACTGTTAAATGTTCTAGTGGGCTGCTAAACCAGACAAGAAGAATGCTGGCAACGGCCAACATCCCAAATCCCAGATTCTTCCTAGGAGTGCCTGGGTTCTCTGGTGTTACACTGCTTTGTGCAGCTATTGGCATTTGTAGCATTTAACAGTGCTTTGCTCAGCTGTAAATGTGCTATGAACACAGGAGGTGCTATTCAGTGGAGATTCAGTCACTGTCTCTGAGAAAATGGATCAGTTTTTCATTAAAAAAATCTTGTAGGGAGTAAGAGGTAATACATTTAGTGAAGTTTCTGGGTTTATATCCACTGTACATGTCTTGGTGTGGAGCCAGTCAGATGTCTTCCTGCAGGCTGGTCTCTGGATTTTATTAAGTCTTCTCCTTAATGAACAAGCCCCTTTTTCTTCTTCTTGTCTGTCTCCAGCTGAGAGATGTAGGACTCCCCCTTTCTATTTTTGAGGATATTGACTCTCATAGACGAATTCTTCTTCCTCTCCAGTATCTCACTTCATATTTGAAGCAAACTTAAGAAGCCTAGCCGGCACATGAAGACAGCACATCTGTCTGCTGTAAAACTAAGCCTTAATTATTTCACCCATCAGCATCAGTAGTCTACACTCTGAGTGGGGGTATTTGGATTTGTATATCTCTGAGGATAACATGCCACATACTCTTTTTAAGGATAATTTGTGCGGTACCTAAAGATGGTAATACTTACAAGGAAAACTGTCTGTATGAAACTAACTGAAAAAAGATCTAAGGGTTACTTTAGAAAAGTGCCAGTGGAAAAAGCAACTTGAAAGGAAGAGACTTCTGTTTTCACCTAGTCCCTATTGTCACAAAAATAATGCTTTCAATGTAAGAACATAATAATTTTATGTAACATTTTTCTGAAGAAATATGGGCAATTCAGTTTCATTATCTACTCTGCTGCTCATTGAATTTGAAAGCGTTAACTCCTTCTTTGGGACTAGGCATGCAGTGAAGTGACTTTGGATGATTTTGCCAGCATACATATGTTGTGTAGAGGCATATAAAAGTAATCATCCCCTCCTAGCCAGTGAAATTATCCTGGCAAAGCCCCTAATAAACATGAAGCTATGCCAATGAAAAAGTGCCATTGCCTCTGTCCGTTTAGCTGAAACCATTCGGGGAGATGATGCCGCATTGGTGGGAGAGGGTTTCCTTCTCCTGGTGTGCACATGAGGAGGAGGAGGTCAGGAAGAGGCTGATGCTGTCAGGCTTGGCACGGGCACCACCATGACACCACTGGATACTCGATCCATCCGCCTCGGATGTTCCCCTGCACCTATCCTGCCCAGTCCTCCTGACCGCGCCAGCAGGTTGGCACACACGGTGTGCTCAGAACAACAGGCTTGATTGGTTGCTCTGATTTGGGACAACAGGCTGCAGTGGCCAAGGGCATGGCTGCCTGACAGATACCCCCAAGCAGCCCCGGTTAATGTTATTTGCATCTCCTATTATCCTATTTCTTGACTCTCTTTTTTGCTGCCCTTGTACCTGTTTTCTACACCCCATCCTCCTACCAAATTAACAACCTGCCCTTAATTGCTTTTTCCCCCCTTGATCCCATTTTTTTCCATATCCATCCCAGTTTGTTGTTTCATACACTGTTGCCTCAGTAGCTGTGGTCCTGGGTGACATGGTAGGTCCTGCTGGCCCTGCAGGGTTGTACTCCCCAGCAGGTCCTCTGCCCTCCCCTTCCCTCCTCTGTGACACTCAGCCATTTCTCACCAAGCTCCCCTTCACTCATCTGTGAATGCTTTCGTTCGCAGCGTTGGCAGCATCACTCTGCCCGCCCAGCATCTCCCCCAGGGGTAGGGATTCCCACCCAGACTCCACAGGTGGGTTGGGATCGACAGCTCAGATCCTACAGGAAGTTTTCAGCGTCGGAAAGAAAGCAGACCTTGGGCACTGCCGTGGGAGCGGGAGAGCAGTGGCCGGAGCATTGCCGATATGGCAAGATGTCAAAGGGGAGCTGGGCTCCAGTGCTCGGCAGGCAGACCATTTTGTCCCTAAAGGTAATGATGTATTCCCATGGGCAAATATTTTGGGCCCGATTTTGAAAAAGCCGTCTCATTGCTGGCATTATTGCTTCCAAAGGGTAAATGTCCAACAAAGGACCAAGCTCTTTGAACCTGGTGAAGGAAGTACAGTAAATAAGAGGGTGAAGCGAAGGAATAAACTCAGATATGCAGAGGAAAAGGCTTTCCTTTGTAAAATATGAAGGCCTGGCCCCTCGCCCAGACAGACTGCATAAAGTAAGGTAAAAGTTGTATAAAGGTTGCAGGACTGACGGTCCCTGTAGACTTTATTGAGCCTGCTCAATAAAAATGAGCGCACACGAAGAAGTAAGTACAGAATTTGGCATGAGAAGCTCTTCTTTGTGTCCTAATCCATGCTAGAGGAACGTGGTACAAAATAGCTGATGTCAATAGAAAGACTCCCTCTGCTTCAGTGGGCCTTACAGCAGACCCTTATCTTTTCTCTTACTATCTTAATGCTGGCAGAGTGACTAATACAGACAGATATCCTAATGCTGACAATGACATCTTAAATCTGTCCTGAAAGATCAAACGGAATATTTATTTCTACAGCTACGCAGGGTTTTCATGAATTGTAGCCCATAACTGTACAAAAAAGTGTAAGGATGAATAAAAACAAAATTAAGAAATATATGTAAAATGAGGTAAAAGGATATATGATTTAAAAAAGAGAACTGGAAGAGAGACACATATTTTGGCTATAACTGTTGACCACAATAGCTCAGAAATAAAGCCCAGCGTGGTTGTGAATTCCAGCGAATTGATGGATTGTAGTGATGTCAGTTTGTTCAGGAGAGAAGAGATGTATGTGTTACTAAAGCATTTCCAATGATCCAGTACTGTCAACTTCAAGCACTCAGGAACTGTGAGTCAGGTCATTACTGGCAACTCTGCTTTTTCATTCTGAATTTTTAAGATTCTTTTTCTGTTTCATTTTATTGTCTGTATGTGAGCAAGGACAGCACTTCATAGTCCACTGTACCCTGGACTATAAAACTGTAGGTTTTGTGCCTGTTCAGAAAATCCTAATGGTATACCAGTCTCACTTTTGAGAGATCTACAAAGATGTTTAAAAAAAACCATGCAGCTGGTTTTAAAACATACCTCATCCTGTTTCATAAATCTTTTTTTTCTATAATTTGGTTAGGATACCTCAAAGAAAATTCTAATTTTAAGTCATTATAAATAACTTCTTATATAAGATTCTTCAACAACTTCACAGATACTAAAAAATAAGCCTTCCTTAGAAGCTAGTACATTTTGTGCTTCCCTTATAATCAAACTGCTTTATCGTTCAGATCAAAGTCTCTTTAGTTAGTGGATGGCAGAACATGAAAATAAATCTGTGAATCCTGTTCTGATGAAGTTAAAAAGCACAGTTGGTTGCAAATACCTTCTACAGACAATATGAGGTGTTCTCTCATTCTGTCAGTATCTTTGGGCGTTTTCTAGTTAATCTATTTATCTGCTTTTCATAGTAAAGATACTTGGTTTTGATTCCCACAAAAGAACAACTCAGAAACCTCAATGCTGTATTTTTTTTCCACAGAAATTTCACTATGAGCTTTTGCAATCTCCACATATTGTATCTTGGCACAAAACACTACCTCTGCTTATGGTTTGCATCATTAAATATCAGATTGGCTTCTCACTGTGTTTATAGGATACAACAAGAAATAGCCTGTTAAATCTGGCTGGTTGGTAAAACTGGTGTTTGTTGAATCATTGTGCTACTGTGTTCCCACATCATACAGAGAACAAAATCCCATAAAACTAATAAGCTATAAAACAGAATTAACATCGATGGCAAAGAGTATGCCCAAATGTAGTAAATAAATTGAGAATAACTTTTCTGAAGTTTAAAAAATTGATCCCCAGAACACTGAGAGTAGACCAGAAATGTAATCTATAAAACTGTTTTGAACTAAAAAATGCATGCCAAGCATACATCATATTAATAATAGCAATTCCAATGGCTTATCTGTAGATCTTACTGGCATACTGTTGGAACTGAGATGACTATTATCATCTCCACCTTATGGATGAGGAAGCTGGGTTACCGTAAGAATAAATTTTCAACACGGAACATGAGGTAGTGCTGACTCCAATTCCCATTGCAACTCCCAGCTTTAATTATTTTTCTCTGAGCTTCATTTGTTTCTCTTCATTATACAGAACTTGTTCTTTCAGCACAAGGTAATTTGGATAACACTGAATGTAGATTAGATCCATATATTAATACTGACGAAACTTATTAATTCTGAAATTGCCCTGATAGATTAGCTCCTTCCCATCACTGGATGGTAAGATGGCTACATCTTTAATTTAGATTGGTGTGTTGTTTTTGACACTTTTAATATTTTACTGCTCAAGTCACTATGGAAAGCAACAGGTAAAGGATGTCTTGGATGCTTTTTTACCGTGCTTCCAGATAAGCCTGGTGGGAAGTACATGGAATATCACTTGTGGAATCGTGTATTTCCACTGTCCTTTTCAATATCCATGTGATGCTGCTGAGATCAATCATGGGAAGCCTCAGTATCTGCGGTACAGAGATGACATCCCATTCTGCTTCTCCTGATGCGAGTGGCATAAAAGCCGTCTCTGAGCGTCTGGCTAAAATCAAACTGCATATTAGTTAAATAGAGATGACGCTAAATGGAGGAATGAAATCCACTGAAAAAGTAGCTACTTCCATCTTGTCTTGCGTTCAGGAGTCATTTTGCCTGTGGCTTCTCCCTTAGCTGTCTTTGGCTTCTTTATTGTCTGTATTTTCAGGGCAATTTTTCCTGAGATAAGCAGAGACAACTCATCTGGTAACTTGACTTGGATAATCCTCACATTTGTGCCTTCCATCCCTTACTAATGCAGTGCATTTACATAGAGCTTTAGAACAGAAAACTCTCAAATTCTTTGAATCTGTCCAATATGCTGCACCACTGGGGGCACACCCCATTTTATTGCTGTCTTGCCCCTGGGGCTCCATACCAGGTCAGATTCAGTATCTTCCTCCTAACCTTTGAAGTTGTTTGTGCTGGGTGTCTTAAAACATAGTTTTCTTTGAATGGTGATTGCCTCTCCTTGCAGCTACATTCCTCAGGGATCTGTTCTTCAGATGGCAGACACACAGGAGCAGAAGACAAAGATTGAGTCATTAGGGCAGTGGCTTTGGGGTTTGGTAGTGGAGCCCCCGGATCTGATATCCTCAGGAATGAAACACAGCATCCAGTTTTCTTGTTACACATTCACACAAACAGAACTAGAAACTAGAACAGAAAGAGAGATGAACTGGAAAATGGGCACATTGGAGGAGGAGAGAATTGTGTTTTAAAAGAAAAGCCTGGCCCATCCCACTGACTCAGGAGAGCAAAGAAACTCGGATTGATACCCTGGTGTTACCATGGTCATGTAGCCATCACGAAGCACTGGGGCAGTATAGTATTGAGAGTTTAATGAACTTAATAAGGGGAGTGGATAAGATTCTGCTATGTAATTTTCGGTGCGCGCTCAGGGGAAAGTGTGTCTGTTCATACTGGGGTTTTGCTCAGGACACTGGGAGGATGCTGCTTCCGTGCTGATCTCCGTCTGCCCTCTCAGGAGCCCTAACATTATTGCTTCGATAAGCACATGGTCCCATTGCTTTACCTCTGTTAGGAGTTGAATGCAGGCAATGATGAAATTGGAAAGATCTGAAGGTACCAAGTCAACAACTGGCAAATCAGGGAAAGCAAAAGAGCTGCAAACGTCCAACTCAAACCTCAAGCAAAGCAGGCAATGCAGAACAGGACTTTACAATTGAATTTCCCACTGCTTGTTCTTTCCCTGCTGTTCTCTCAGAGGCTTGGGCTGCTTGTGTGTTGTCTCCAGCGTGGATCTCTGTCTGTTCGCTCCTACGCGCAGGCCACCCTCAAAGCTCTTCCACTGTGGTGTTCTCTGTCAGTCTAAGCTTCTAGAATGCCTGCTCAGAGCCTCATCATCTCAAGATGGGTCATATTAAGATGTGATATATATAAAGATCATATATAAATAAATATAAAAAAATATGTTTTATATATAAAATATATAAGATGGGATATGGGATATGATATATGAATATAAAGCATATTCAGAATACAGCTGTTAGGAATATCCTTCTGAGTCTTAATTCAATTCCGTTGCTGCATCTTTGGCCCCTTCCCCTTTTCTAAGCAAATGTAAGCTCTCTGATTGCATGTTTTCTCTCTATACAACAGATGTATCCATTTATTGAGCTTTTGATGGCTTCTGTCTGACAGGCTGTGCTGTCCCTGAAGGCCATCCATAGGCTCCTCATTAAAAATTTAAGTCACCACTTTGTCTCCTGTTCTCCTTTGCATCGTTCTGCAGTCCCTCATCTTCTTCCTCTGCACCTGTAAGCTTTGTCTCACAGTGGAAGTGCTAACAAAGCAAATGGAGAGATGGGGTGCTCTGCTGAAGTATGGTGCAGAGGTGAACAAAGACAGGGGGTGGCAGGTACACTGCCTATGGAGGTGTGGAGTTACTGAGATTGGCGAGGAAGGCGTCAGGATGAATGCAGTGATAGAAATCCGGCAGCAACAAAATGCTGCACCAGAATCTTCTAGCCATGCACCGTGTCTTGGTAGCCTGTACCTGAAGGTACAATGCACAGATGACAGAGCAAACTGAAAAGGTTAATTACAAGCTCCTCACTGGACAGAAAGACAGTCTTCTGGAAGGGTTACGTAGGTCTTATTAAGGTGTGCTCTGTAAACATGTTGTAATTTTATACACTTACTCTTTTCTGGTAGGAGCAGGGAGGAAAATATTTAACATCTAGGCTAATCTTGGATTTTAATATCATTAATGAATTCTCAGAACACAGTCTATGTGGGAAGTTCAGCTTGCTAAATCTGTCAGCTTTCATATGTGTGGTCTTTATTTATTGTTTATTTGACCCATAGTTATGTTTAGATAACTTAGCAAAGATGTGGACTTGGGTTCTTGCTGGAAATTTATTTTCATGTCTCATCAGTACTAGATTCTTAACTTTATTTAGTATTGAAGGGAAGACTGACCTTACCAGTTCATATTGCTATTCTCTAGAACATATAGCAAGCAGTTTTTAGTGCCTTTCTTCAGTGTGTAAGGATCTAAATACAAAAGAAGTTATAATGAATTGAGTTGTCTTTAGGGTTTTTTTCCCCCAGTGCAAGGCTTGTGATCTTCAAAGGTGTTTCAGAAACCTTCAGAAATTATTTTAACAATTAAAAAGTAATTTCAATGCATGGAGTCATAAATACCCTAGTTTATTATAAAAGGCGTAAACCCGTACTGTGTTCCTCCAGAGTCCCATTTTATGAGACAGGGTGAACCTCATCTCCCTCCCCTTCTCTCCTTGGCAGCTGTGGGCTCCTGCCACTTACTCACCAGCCACCTCGCAGGGCTGATTCAACTCACTAAGCCAGCGTAAAACTAGCCCAGCAAAAATGTGTGTATTTTCTACAGGGTCAGTGAAGCGAGTCAGGTCAAGCAAGTCAGAAGGGGGCTGTGCTGCAGAGAACAACATAATTTATGTCTATCCTCAGTTTTTATGGTGTTTTACATGAAGATATTAAAGTATGTTGACTGTTAGACGCATACTGAAAACTCCCTGTGTCTCATGTGTAGATCGTCTCTATTCTCTTTATGTGAAATTCAGCTGTTAATATAAAGTTGTGTTGCATTTCACAGAGTTTTACTACACAGCAAAGTAAGCGTGGTGGTGATAGGCATAATTATCCCTTCATTAAAATTATTTCAAGAAACAAAATAATGCCCAGTGTGATCTATATACAAGGAATATTTGTTTCATCCATTAGAAATATGCCATTAGATATTAAAATCAAATCACCTAAGGAAAGTAGCTTAACTCTTCTTTATCTTCAGCAACTTCAGCAGTTTTGCAGAGAGCCACCTGTAACCCAGAGTGGTTCAACAACTCCCCACTCATGACCCCATACAGCCATACCAGGAACTAAATAAACTCTACTTACTAGTAATTAAAGTGATTTAATTTAAAATACAATGACAGATGCATAATGGGTTAATTACAAAATAAGTAGTTAGCAAATAGGATGGAAAAGGTTAAAAGGTTGTGGACTTTTGTTGTTTGCTTGGGAGAGATAGCGAAATCATCAGCGATTAAACTTTTTGTTTTAATTTCTGGGCCTGATTCTATTATTGTTAGCTGTAAATGAGGCAGCAAACGAGAGGTTTAAAAAAAAAAGGAAATCACTGCTTTATTGGACATACTGAAAGGCCATTGTTAACACTGAGGCTATGATGTGATTTGTTTCCAGTCTGCACCCAGAAGTAGGTTTGCATCTATAATGTTTCTACTTAACATTAGGATATATGCCTCTTCTGAGAAGAAATAGTCATCCTCTCCACACTCTGCACTGAGGCCCCAATAAGCTCAGGAAAAAGAGTATAAGGAGCGGTGGAGGTTAGAGCACACTTGTTAGGAAACTGCCTTCCTTAAAGAGTAAATGAGTGAATTATTTAGTTGGAAATATGCCATAATGTGCTTGTTCTCCAAAAAATGTGGGTAAAAAGGAATAGGACTTTGAATGGGGTAACTTCTGAGCTGTGAAAATCCTCAGCTGAAATCCAGTTAACTTCATGCGGTGCTGGTCATATAGACAGAGCCATTACAGAGGGTGCAAACAATTTTCTGTTAAAATAAGCAAAATAAGAGCTTCTGTTTCATTTTCACAAGTATTATTCCTTCTCTCCATGACTCCTGTCTGCCCAAAACCATAAGCAAATGGGCCTTTAGATAGTTTTAATACAGTCATATTTTATGACCACCAGCTTATTGCCAGGTAACTTGAAACTCTTTATTTATTTATAATAATTATAAATCTATTTATGCATCTATAAAACATGTGTTTTGTATTTTGAAATTTCAGATGGGATGTTTGCAGAAAGCTTTCTCCAACTTGAGCCTAATTGTTACTGAAGTCATTGAACTTTTTCTTTTGAAAAATAAGCTTTTGGATAAACCTCAGAAATAGCAATATGGGCTTCTCCATTTCAAAATATCAATTAAAACCAGGCAGGAATTCTCCTTTTTAAATATAGCTGCCCTCTAACCTAATTACATGTCCGTCAGTAACCATTAGCATAATTTAACCAAATTTCCCATAACAGTCACATTCTTCCATCATCCCTTGCTGTCTTTTGAGCATGGTTATCATGTGCTCACTTTCCTGTCACTTCGCCAAGCCATAGTTAACTCTCAACTGATATATGTCAGTCCAGCCCCTTAGTCATTTAACTGTACTTGTCTGCCCCTCCTTTTCTATTATTCATACTTTTTTGTGTCTCTGGTATGCCTTCATCGTGCCTCCGGGGGTGTTATCTGCCTTACTGCTTGACATAAGGCCTGAATCTACACATCCAGAAACGTGCTCTCCCCTTTTGGTGCGTATCACACTGTCAACATCTGTCCGATGCCCAGTTCCTGTAAGCTGCTTCTGCAGTGGCAGGCGAACGCTCCAGGACCACGAGTTCAACTTGTAGAAGGGCTCTGTGCAGATTTTTAGCTAGTCTTTATCCCACTATCATAGGTTTTGCTGGCCAGGGATATAGATTTCAGAAAACAACTAACTTCTTGTTCTGGTCCGTTACCTTAATTTTGTTGAAAATAACCTTCTTCAGAGTTTTCCCCCAATTATAATGGAATTTAAGCCATACGTTTCAGGTCCGGAATGTGTGTTCAACATTTCAGAATTCAGTGGTTTTGCAACTCAGCTATCAGTTTTTAGGACAAATAGATTCAGGTTTGGAAACTCATCAAGTTACACAGTATGCAAAACCCATGAAGCTAAATCCATATCTGTAACAGCATCTCTTGTTTTCTTTTCCAAGGGTTTCTGCAAAGTTCTATATATTTGCACACTGTAACTCAAGGCCTGCAATAGAGACAACCATTTTTCAGTATTTAGAATTTATTTTTTAGACCAAGTGGTGACTCTCTGAAGCTCTGGTTAAGAAAAGCAGAAAGCCTAAAGCTGCATTAATTCTGCTGCTCATATCTGAACCCCTGAAAATAGCTCAAACAAATGCCAGTACCAATCTTTAGGGTAATACTTATCCCTATTCAGAGTGACATTTGTAGTTTAGAACATACTCATTTCTGCTTCGCTGATTTTTTAGGCACAGTGCATGTAGGATGCATTGACAAAATCCATTTTTGTTAACAGGATTCATCCAGGTACGTCCCCTCCTGACATTTAGAAAATATTCTTTTTCTTAATCCATTTCATCATGAGAGTGGAAAATCACCAGTTTCAATAAAAGTCTTTGAAATTTAGTATCCTTGGGATTATCTCGTGTTAAGTCAGTTTTAGAGATTTACTGGGTAATTCAAGACAGCCTTCATCTAATACACGCTTCTCAGTGAGTAATAAGAGAAATTAGCATTGAAGATAAACTGTCCCTTGTTGAAATTTCAGGGAGAGCTAATGTTTTCTGAGTTGACAGAACAAAACAGACAAACAAGAAAAGTTTTACGTCAAAGCTGTTGTCTGAATGAAACTCCCATAGGCTGGAGAATGAACACGTAAGCCATGAAGCGTCTCAAAGGCTCTTCAAAAAACACAGGAATAACCACTTAAATACAAGGTCTTTTGTATTGCGCCTTTTGCTTTTCTATCATCCTTGGCCCTCCAGGATCCTTGCTCAACTGGATATTTATGCAAGTAGGTAGGGGTCTTTCTGAATTAAGGCCTAAATCTCTCATGACATAAACATCTCTTAATGCACAGTTACAGATCATCTGTTCTTTGGCAAATCTGGGTAGCTTGCACTGTAACGCTTCGTGTTAAGAAAGTCCCCTACCGGGAATAAAATGCTGGTTATCAAAATAGTGGCTAAACAGGGCTGCTTCCAGTTCTGTGCTCCTCTCATGCCCTCCTGTGTACACATGTAGTAGGCCAAAGCAAAGTGCTGGAGAGCTGACGTTTCTGCGAGGAGGTGAAGCAAAGCAAAGAGGCAGCTATGGTCCACTATGCCTGCAGAGTTCTAAGCCGAATATAAGCAGATTTCTTAGAGCCTTTACATCTTAGGGCCAGTCAACAGCTTCACACCATGATAATAACTGATTTGAGATACTCTGTAAGTGAGATGAAATTATTCATTTCTGTGAGTGCAGAATGAGAGAAGCGTTATGTGTTCAGTTTTCTGTTTGATGCCCAGGTGGTTTAAAGGTAATGTTACAGTCTTCCCCTGCGTACTTTCGATGATACCTATGAGACTGCCTTTCTAGCATATTCAGGCTACTGGGAAACAGACAGAAATACTAAAACTTTTTCTTTTTGGTTACGATGAAATCAATTATTATATTTTCCATTAGCTTATAAAAGGATACATTTACCCAAATACAGTAAGACATTAATATCTGATGAAATCATAAAACCAACTTTCATCTTGCTTTTATCTTGCAATATTACATTTTATGGTGCTGTGTCTATTTTCTGTAGATACTAAATTCAACACAACAGCTTTATCTTTCAGCCTGTCCTGCAAGCTGTATGCCAGAACCAAAGTCCCACCAGTGTGGGACTACAGGAGGAATTACTTTATCCATCTAAATTAACATTGTTCGTCCTGCAGTTCTGCTTATTGAAACACAAGTGCTTTCAAAAACGTGTAAAGCAGTGAGGCTACTGTTACAATCAGGCCTATTGCCTGAACGTAAGAATTTTCTAGCTTTCATGCTGTAAAATAGCTGCTGATGCCTGCACAGAGCTGAGCACGTATCATATTATGGCCTGATCCTGACTGATGCAGAGCATCCGTAATCTTGACTTGTTAGTGCTTAGCAATTTTTAGGGTATTTAAGCAGCAAGTTAAAATAGGAAGTTCTGAGCCTAAAAGGTAAACCCAGTATCCTATTCTAAAGAGTGTATGTTGAGAGTCTTGCCTCTGTGTGAGGAGGAAAGAACAGGATTACTGACTGGCCATCCGTATTAGAAAGCTCAGTAGCCTTTTGATCAAGTGTTTCAGGGTAGGCTGCAAATGTTTATACAGATAGTGCACTGTGGTTTTGATTTTATGCTTTATTGCAAGTTCCTGTGTCCTCATGACTTGAGCTGGACTAGCAATAAAAAAGCATGAGTCAAAGTCCACTTCTGAGCTTGTGTCTACAAGCCAGTTCTGATGGGGGCTTTTCATTAAACCTATCTGGAAAACTAGACAGATTTTTATTTCTCATACGATGCACAGTTGTTTAGTATGTTTTATAAGGGAGAGAATACTGCTTGCTCATTTTATAGGTATCACGCACCACAAGCCACAGCCTAGTACATTTTTCACTGAATATGTATTAGTACAAAATCCTCTCTATAACTCTGCTCTAAAATACTAATTTTACTTTGCTGTTAAATATTGAAATATTAAATATTGAAACAAATTTAAAAGTTCAGTTAGGCATCAATACAGCCTATAGGCTACCTTGTCATTTTTCCTGGTGTGGAGTTGCTTCTTCAGATTTTTCACTAAAGTTGAGCTTAAAAGCAAGAGCAACTTTCACAGAGGGAGTTCCAGAACAAAATGTTCAGATGCCACATCCCATAATTCATCACCCCCAAGCCAAGATAGCCCCCAAGAAAAACAGAAGTGCCATAACTTGTGCCAGGGCAGAGCACGAGGGGCCAGCATCCCGGGGCGCTTGGTCTGACTGTACTGGAGCTTTCTCCTGCACCCCATTACAAAACCTATGTGCTCTGTTAGCCCACTCTGCACCCTCACTTGCTCCCCACTGCATCCCAGGACCGGGGCAGGCTCCCACCCACCCCTGGGTCTGCCAGCATCTCCCCCATCCTCTCAGCACAAGATTCCTCTCGCTGGAGGCAGCTCAGCTCCTGAGGTGAGCATTGTGTAGGAGTGTTGCATAAGGGTGCCAGGGATGAGCCAGAGATACTGGCTGTTGCAGGTAGTGTTACGGGAGGGACCTGCGCAGATCAGCCAGGTTGCCCCATGCCCTCCCTCTGGCTTTTAAAAGGGGACATCAAGGGATGGTCACTGAAGGGCAAGGAGCCAGGTGGCTTGCCAGTGCTTCTGAAAGGGGCAAAATCCCTTTTCCCACTGATTCCTGCCTTGAGAAGAGACAGGAGGCAGCAGTGCTGGTCCCGCCATGCTGCCTGGGGCAGCCACTTGCCGAGTGGGAAGGGAAGCCTGAGGCTCACTGGGAAACATGAGGTTCACAATGCAGACAGGGACCGGGATTGAAACCACAAAATTACTGTGCCCCTGGCCTAGGGGAGACTGGCAGCCACTATCTAAACCTGAAGCAACAAAGTCAAAAACACCCTCATTCCCAGAGCAGTTCAAGCCTTTCATATACCCGTTGGTTAATCCGATGCATTTGTGTGAAGGGGGAAGCACTTGGTGAGAGTGGGAGAACGCTTAACCACATTGATTAATGTTAATTGGTTAATTGCCTTTCATTATGGGAAAAGCAAGTAAGTGCAGTAATAGGCAATATGGCTCAACAGTGTTTCTAGATTGGAGACCAAAGCCTGAGAACTAATTCCAAATATCACCTTTTCAGGCCAGAGGAGGTGAAGATCCCAAAGATGTCATTTTTTATTTGGGGCATGTCATGGTTTTAGCTGGGATAGAGTTAATAGGAATATTCTTTTACTGGTTCAGGGCTGTAGATCTGAAACACAACTCAGTATCAGAATGGAATGAGCATTTTGCTACTTTTATTTGAGGTATCCAGTATGAATGTGAGGACTACCTTGTTAAAAAAAAATACAAGAAGAATTAGGGTTGAACTCAAGTGATGGAGAAAGAGCACACTGCTAGGTCTGCTGCCTTGGCTCTCTGGTGGGGAGATCATGCAGGATGTGAGATAGCAACTTCTGAAGTTCACACTGCATGCTCAGGGCTTGTGACTCAGAACCATGAGACCTCGGCTAGCTCTTTGTGGGCAAGGACCGTTCAACACACAAAAGATAATCTAATGAAGCCTGCTCCCTGTGATGTTAGCAAAGCTTAAACACAAAAATTGTGTCACTTTTGGCAAGAAAGAAACTTATTCTGCAACGTCCATGAAGACTCCCAGACATTACTGGCCTGATGTGGTGGAGCCTCGCCTGTGACTCATCCGCATCGTTCCCTTTTGTGCCCGTTCACGTACTTTTTAGTTGTAGACTCTGAAAAAGAATCTGATTTCCTCCAGCATCTTCTGCATCTATGCCCTGAAGATGAACTTGCTATAATTAATATAGACACCACTAACTTTTCTTGCTCACATTAAGTAGCAACCATGCTGGGCCTTCAGAAGACAGTCAAGCTTTGGGATCCCAGAATGGTTAAATAGCTCTGTACTTTCGCAACATTTCTGTCCATGTGCCACATTCCTTAGAAGGAAAAATAGGAAATTACTTCTGGCATATAAAGTGTAGGATAAAAGCATCCTTTTGAAAACATTTCCAATACATTTGGAAAGATTAATAAAATCACCATCAGGTACAAAGCAGGTATTACAAATGGACTTAATTACCATGTTTCTTTTGGCAGTTGTGAAATTGAGCTAGTGGAGATGCTAGGTAGGCGAGACGCTGTACATTCACACAGCAACACCGAGACCTGCTCCAGTAAACTTACTTTCTAGACAGATAGGAAGAGAAAAAGAGGATGCATACTCTCCATTTTAAACTGTAGGACACAGGAAGACTGTGCCAAAGCCAGATATGTTAGTGTAATGCTTTAAACAAAAGACTATCTTTTCCTACAGTCATTTCATAATTAGTTTTTTTACACAAGTGACAGCTGCCTTCATGCCAAGTCCTGGTCTCATCAGGGAAAATGGCAAAACTCCCAGGATAGCTAGAATTTTTCTCTTTATACAGAATTCATTGAAGAACTTTGTATTTCTCCTTTTTTTCCCCTCCCTTTTAATAGATTGGCACAAAAACAATAATTTTTGGGTTAGTAACTAATTATTTACAGGAGGGGCAGAATTTTTATTTAAAACACTCAATTGTTTACTTCAAGAGCACTTGTGTGTCACTGAGTCACCAAACCACAATTAAATTCTGGGAAATGGCTTATTGTTGAGGTTCATGGGGTCCCATGACATGGTGGGATGGGTCAGAGTCTGATTTTAATTGGAGGCCTGATCTAAATTTGTATCCTCTTTCATCTTTTGATTGACAGACTGTGAAGGATTTTGAAGTTCCACAAGATGTCAGTAGCAAAAGAAAGATCTTGTATTGTCGCCTCCGGTTGTGTTGTTTGTACACGGCTAATATCAAGCGGAGTATTTGCTTTTCCCTTAAGAGTTTAAGGAGATACTGTCTTTTCTGAGAAGAGCCCAGAGCGGGTCTCGAGTGGTTTGCTTGGAAGAAAAGGCGAGGAGATAAGAATACACTGTAACTAACATGTATGCTGGAGGATATTTTACCAGGTCCTGCTGTAAAACTTTCAGTAGGTTTTACTTTGCACTTGCTTTACAAATACAGTAAATACTGGGGGGGGGGGGGGGGGGGGGGAGGGGGTTTCTCCCTTTTTTCTTGGTTTTTTTTTTGGAGGGGGGTGGGGTGTTTTTGTTTTGGTTTGTTTGTTTGTTTGTTTTTTTAATCACAGAGCAATTCTGCATCTTGGACTAGCAATTAATTTAGCTTAAAGATTTACCAGATACGCCCGCGTAATGTAACGAGGCATAAAGCGATGAAAAAGATAAATAATGCATTACGGAGAAGATAATGGAGCTGTTAATTCAGAAGGTCGAGATTTGCATGGCAAGAACACACACACAGACACCCACACCCACGCCCCCACCCCCCCCCCAGACCCAGTGCTGCAGTGCAGAGGCGGGAGCCCGCCGGGCCGCCTCGGGCTGCATCCCGCGCGGCCACGCCAGGGGGCGCCGCCGCGCGCGCGCCGGGGGGGGTGTCTGTGAGAAAACCCGCGCGCGGCGGGAGGACGCGGCGGCCGCCCGCCGTTTCGGGAGTGCGGCCGCGGCCCCTCCGCCGCTACCCTCCGCCTCACGGGGGCAGCGGGCTCCGCTCTCCGGGGCGCGGGGGAAGCGCCGGCTTCCACCACCGGCTCGAGCAGCGGGAGTGCGGAGTGGCGCCTTGGGGCGAGGGGCCGGGGCGTGTGCGGGGCCCGCGGAGAGCGGCGGGATGGCCGCCGCCATCTTGTGGAGCCTTCGGAGGGTGACTGCAAAGCCCCA